>OV277349.1:26625670-28100424 GCA_922984085.1 Sicus ferrugineus
ACAAGGGAGAGGAGGTCAGGCCCGAGCTTTACGAGAAGCTAAAGGAAACGCTGAAAGAGTCTGCTGAAGTTATCAGCGTTAAGCCTACAGTTACAGTAGAGATTCGGGATCTTGATGCACTCACCGTCGACAGCGAGGTTATTAAGGCAGTCAAGGAACTTCTTCCAAACGAAGAAGAACAACTGACGGTTTCCATCACTAAACCAAATAGTAGAGAACAGGTACGGGCTTACGTAACTCTGTCGCAAAAAAGTTCGGAAATACTCCTAAAAGCCGGAAATATAAAAATAGGCTGGATAAGAGCCAAAATGCGAGTACACATCAGAGCCAAGAGATGCTACAGGTGCTTTGGAATCGGACATCAGCAATGGGATTGCAAAGGGCCAGACAGGAAAGGGAAAGGCCTCTGCATTCGATGCGGGGAGCCCGGGCATAAAATGAAGAACTGCATCAAGACTCCGAGTTGCTGCCTATGCACCGAGGCAGGGTACAGCCCGGTGGATCACCTCCCGGGATCTGGCAAATGCGCGACAGCTAAAAACGTTGCTGACAGAAGGAAATGAAAATTCTCCAAGCAAACATGCACAGGAGCAAAACAGCGGACTCACTAATGGCTCAACTCGTTATGGAGAAAGAAGCTGACGCCGTAATAATAAGCGAGCAGTACAGGAAAATAGACAACGGTACCTGGGTGGAAGACGAGACCGGCACGGCGGCAATTTGGCTACCCTCACCCAGACTTCCTTTTACAACGAGCCAAGGATCTGGAAACAGTTATGCTTGGGTTATGGGTCATCACTTTACACTAATGAGCTGTTACTTGACGCCTAGTGACAACATAGAAGAATTTCAAAAAAAGTTAAATACGATTGAAGACAAAGCTTCGGAAATCGGAGGAGCTCTGATAATTGCGGGGGACTTCAACGACGAACGCCCCCAAACTCTGCTAAGAATGTATAACGCCTGCCTGGTAGAAGGCACATTTCCAACACCATGGAAACGGCAACAACTGATATTGATTGACAAAGGCAAAGGAAACCGACAGAGCGCGGAAGCATACCGCCCATTGTGTTTACTAGATACGGCTGGAAAGCTGCTGGAAAGACTGATCAAACCAAGACTAACTGCCGCGATTGACGAGGCTGGCGGCCTGTCGACCAGACAATACGGTTTCAGACCAGGCAGATCTACACTGGGAGCCATACAAGATGTCATAGACAGTGTTGAGGCCACGCGTAGAGAAAACCCGTACTCCAGACACCTGGTTTTACTAGTAACGCTAGATGTGAGAAATGCATTCAACAGCGTCAATTGGACTGACATCATAAATACCTTAAAAAATAGATTCAAGATACCCCAGTACTTGATGAGAATGATCCGGAGTTATTTCCAGGACCGCGTGCTCCTATATGACACCACTGACGGACCAAGAAGGAAACAAATAACTTCAGGCGCGGCGCAAGGGTCAATACTAGGACCTGACTTGTGGAACGTCAATTATAACGGAATCCTCGAGATCGGCATGCCCGATGACACCCACCTGATGGCATATGCTGACGATATTGCAGCAGTTATAACCGCCCGCAATACGGAAGATCTACAGCGCAAGTTAAACCAGGTTATGAGGCGGACGAAGTCGTGGCTAGACGTGCATGGGCTGAAGCTAGCTACGGAGAAAACAGAAATACTCCTTCTAACAAGGCGTCATATCCCCCTCGAGATCGAGATGCAAGTTTTTGGGACACCGATCATCACACAGAGAGTAGTGAAGTATCTAGGATTGAGACTGGACTCCAAGCTGAACTACTGGGAGCAAATAAAGCACGCGATGAAGAAAGCCGGCCAAGCAACAGCCTCCCTCAGTAGATTGATGGCAAATGTAGGCGGCCCAAAACAAAGTAAGAGAAACCTCCTAATGGCAACCACGAACACAATTTTGCTACACGGTTGTGAGCTATGGGCAGACGCACTAAATGCGGAATGTCGTAGAAAGTTGCTGTCTTCAGTACAAAGGACAGCATCACTTAGGGTAACCTCAGCGTATCGGACAGTCTCCGAGGCAGCAGTATCCGTTATTAGCGGAAATATTCCTATCGATCTCCTAGCAGAAGAGCGAAAGGAACGATGGCACGCAAGTGGGTTAAGTAATCAAAAAGAACTTAGAAAACAGACATATCAGAAATGGCAACACAGGTGGAATGCCGAGTATCGAGGCAGATGGACTAGAAAGCTGATTCCACAGATCGAAGCATACACGAATAGAAGCTTTGGGGAAGTGAACTATTATCTCACTCAAATGCTATCAGGGCACGGGTATTTCAGCAGATACCTCTATGTAATCGGCAAGTCGGCGGAGCCCCACTGTATTTACGGAGATGCAGACGAAGATGATGCAGAACACACCATGTTTAAGTGCACAAGATGGCATGCAGAACGTGCTAGAATCGAACAAAGCATCGGCTCCATATCACCGGAGAACATTGTGGAAAAAATGCTAAGAAGCGAAGAAACTTGGCAAGTCATAGCTAGATATGCGGAAGAGATCCTCAGAAAGAAAAAAAAGGACCTCGAAGAAAGAGAAACAGCAAATGTCGAGTAGACATGCAACATAGGAGTAACTATTGCATATGCAAGGACAAAATTGACGGACCTGGACGCAGGAGAGTAGAATAGTCCTATAGGACCTCTTGGGTCTCTACCTTGACGTAATGCAAAAGCGGTTCCGGGGTAGAGAGAGATCCCAAGTGACGTGGTGGGTTTTTTAGTGGCTACACCACATACGTAACGGCGACGGTCGTTACATGATACGAAGGTATTTTTCCCAACCTCGCCCGTCAAAAAAAAAAAAAAATTATTATTATTATTATTATTATTATTATTATTATTATTATTATTATTATTATTATTATTATTATTATTATTATTATTATTATTATTATTATTATTATTATTATTATCTTTATTTTTCTCCTTAATGGGTAATAGTAATATATTTTGGAGACCTTAGCCTAATGTAAAATATATCTTATGTGCTATTTTATTTAACAAATATTCATGAAGTTTCTTGTCATATTACAGGTATCGATGATCACAGCCTTTTGCTTTACATCTATGATGTTAAGTTTTAGATCTAATCCTTCTATATCCATTTGAAGTTGTTTGGGTACGACACCTTCCGCACTTATGATGATCGGTATTATCCTTACTTCTTGTAGGTTCCAGTTTCGTTTAATTTCTACTGCCAAGTCCGCATATCTTCTGCGTTTTTCATTATATGTGCGACTAATGTTTCTGATTGCTGGGATCGCTACATCTATGAAGGTTCCTATTCGCTTCTGTTTATCGATGATTGTAAGATCTGGTCGAATATGTTGGCGTGTATGTTCAGAGTATAGCGTTCGATCATAATACACCTTGACGTCATCGTTTTCAGTGACTGCTTGAGGTTTGTATACACAATATGTTGCTTTGTCAGGTGGTATTTTAAATTTCTCCAATATTTTCTTATGAAGAATCTTCGCTACATTGTTATGCCTTCGCGTATATCTTCTTGTCCGAGGCTCGTGCAGGCAGATATTACATGATCGATTGTTTCCGTTTGGGCCATGCATCTTCGACAATTATCATTTTTGATTGTAGAGTCCTTCATGACCACTTTTCGGTAGTTCCTGGTGGGGATTACTTGGTCTTGTATTGCAATCATAAACGCTTCTGTTTCAGCATACAGAGTACCATTTAATAGCCATTTGTGTGATCTATATTTGTCAACATCATTCATATTAATGGCTATGTAGTATCTACCATGAATCGGTTTGATTGCCCATTTTTGCTCTCTGAGACTCTAATCTTCTGTATTTCGCTCAAATTCACCGTTAAGATTAAGGAATATTAAGTTATTATCTGCCTTCACTATTGTTTTAATGAGGTTAGACCGTTCAGATTTAAGATGGAAGTATGTCCGAAGTGATTGTATTTGGTCATCATATAGGGTTTGTAGGTCGATTAATCGCTCGCAGCAAGATTTTGGATGGTGAAATTTATAGGAGGTTAGCATGGTTCTTATTTTGCGTTGCATGCTTTGAAGTTGCGTTACAGTCCACTTGATTATTCCAAAGCTATAGGTAAATATTATATAAATATAGGTATCGCGTAGGTGTTTATAGCTTTGATCAGATTTCTGCCATTTAGGTTCATCTTAGATATCTTGTGGATACGTGCCCTAAACTCTCTGTTTAGGTTATTTTTTACATCCGCCTTTGTTATTCGGTTATTTTGAGCTATTTCCAGATATTTGTATACGTCACCTTCTCCCATTTCCTCAATTTCGCTTACATCTCCAACTTGTGTTTTCGTTATCCTACCTCTGCAGATGCTAATAGTCTTGCGTTTCTCGATCCCAAAGTTAAGTTAGTAAAAGGTGCTAAGAGGGTTGAGTGCTATACAAAACCAGAGAGCTGATATGCAGTCTCCTTGGAAGATTCCTCTATTTATTTGAATTTCTCCCGTGCTTAACGACCTCAATCCTGAACGCGAACAGATATTATATTTTTATATTAGTTCTTTATATTAGTTCTCCAGTGTTCCATATTGTGTTCTAGGAACCTTATTACATGCGGATTTATATCCGATATCTCCAGAACTTTAGTTAACCACCTGTGTGGGACGCTATCAAAGGCTTTCTGGTAGTCTATGAAACATGCATATAGGTTCCTGTGCTAAGTGGCACTTTGCTTTGATTCATACTGAAGAGTACCCAAAATACAAATCTTTTCCTTTAACGAAATCCTGGACTCGCTGAGTTATATCCTGGCCTAAGAAACATCGTTACAATTTATACCTTAATATCTCGCACGGTTTATGAGGTGTTCACATAAAAAAATTTTTTAAACAACGTGCCTTCACATTCCGTACGTAAAGTGGGCGGGCTTGTTAACCAATCCTGCCAATTTTCAATCCCAAACTGCTCTAAATAACAAAGAATATTTGTGCCAAATTTTATTGCGATATCCCTTTTCGTTCTCTCGTAACCGTGATTTCAACAGACAGACAGACAGAGAGGCGGACGGACAGGGCTGAATCGATTCAGGAGGTGACGATGAGCAAGAATATATATACTTTTCTATATCTATCTCGACTCCTTCTCTGCGTTACAAACGGAAGAACAAAGTGAATATACCCTACTCCATTCGGGTGTACGGTATAAAACAACAACAACAGCAACTCAAACCAACAAAGTAATTGAACACCAACAACAATTACATACAAGAGTGTCAATTAAAAGAGGCAAAAGAAAACTGTAATTAGTAATTAAATAGTACTATAGGTATCTTATAATTATAACTGTACTAATAATAATAATAACAATAATAATAATAATAATAATAATAATAATAATAATAATAATAATAATAATAATAATAATAATAATAATAATAATAATAATAATAATAATATTAATAATAATATTAATAATAATAATAATAATAATAATAATAATAATAATAATAATAATAATAATAATAATAATAATAATAATAATAATAATAATAATAATAATAATAATAATAATAATAATAACCCTCGGGCGAGTTGCATCTCTAGAGGGCGCGTCGCCTGGCGGCGGATAGGGGAATGCTCGGCAAATATGTCGGGCAGGTGGGAAATAAAATACCACCCGCGGACCAAACAACGTAAAACCCTGCACCCTAAACTGAAAGCCAGCTAGCGTGTAGGTGGGCGTCTGTATTTTATGTTAGAAGTGGAAGTTTAATGGAAAGTGAGAATGGATGTAGTCGATATGCAAAAGGATACAAGGAGCAATCAAAAAATTATTATTATTATTATTATTATTATTATTATTATTATTATTATTATTATTATTATTATTATTATTATTATTATTATTATTATTATCTTTATTTTTCTCCTTAATGGGTAATAGTAATATATTTTGGAGACCTTAGCCTAATGTAAAATATATCTTATGTGCTATTTTATTTAACAAATATTCATGAAGTTTCTTGTCATATTACAGGTATCGATGATCACAGCCTTTTGCTTTACATCTATGATGTTAAGTTTTAGATCTAATCCTTCTATATCCATTTGAAGTTGTTTGGGTACGACACCTTCCGCACTTATGATGATCGGTATTATCCTTACTTCTTGTAGGTTCCAGTTTCGTTTAATTTCTACTGCCAAGTCCGCATATCTTCTGCGTTTTTCATTATATGTGCGACTAATGTTTCTGATTGCTGGGATCGCTACATCTATGAAGGTTCCTATTCGCTTCTGTTTATCGATGATTGTAAGATCTGGTCGAATATGTTGGCGTGTATGTTCAGAGTATAGCGTTCGATCATAATACACCTTGACGTCATCGTTTTCAGTGACTGCTTGAGGTTTGTATACACAATATGTTGCTTTGTCAGGTGGTATTTTAAATTTCTCCAATATTTTCTTATGAAGAATCTTCGCTACATTGTTATGCCTTCGCGTATATCTTCTTGTCCGAGGCTCGTGCAGGCAGATATTACATGATCGATTGTTTCCGTTTGGGCCATGCATCTTCGACAATTATCATTTTTGATTGTAGAGTCCTTCATGACCACTTTTCGGTAGTTCCTGGTGGGGATTACTTGGTCTTGTATTGCAATCATAAACGCTTCTGTTTCAGCATACAGAGTACCATTTAATAGCCATTTGTGTGATCTATATTTGTCAACATCATTCATATTAATGGCTATGTAGTATCTACCATGAATCGGTTTGATTGCCCATTTTTGCTCTCTGAGACTCTAATCTTCTGTATTTCGCTCAAATTCACCGTTAAGATTAAGGAATATTAAGTTATTATCTGCCTTCACTATTGTTTTAATGAGGTTAGACCGTTCAGATTTAAGATGGAAGTATGTCCGAAGTGATTGTATTTGGTCATCATATAGGGTTTGTAGGTCGATTAATCGCTCGCAGCAAGATTTTGGATGGTGAAATTTATAGGAGGTTAGCATGGTTCTTATTTTGCGTTGCATGCTTTGAAGTTGCGTTACAGTCCACTTGATTATTCCAAAGCTATAGGTAAATATTATATAAATATAGGTATCGCGTAGGTGTTTATAGCTTTGATCAGATTTCTGCCATTTAGGTTCATCTTAGATATCTTGTGGATACGTGCCCTAAACTCTCTGTTTAGGTTATTTTTTACATCCGCCTTTGTTATTCGGTTATTTTGAGCTATTTCCAGATATTTGTATACGTCACCTTCTCCCATTTCCTCAATTTCGCTTACATCTCCAACTTGTGTTTTCGTTATCCTACCTCTGCAGATGCTAATAGTCTTGCGTTTCTCGATCCCAAAGTTAAGTTAGTAAAAGGTGCTAAGAGGGTTGAGTGCTATACAAAACCAGAGAGCTGATATGCAGTCTCCTTGGAAGATTCCTCTATTTATTTGAATTTCTCCCGTGCTTAACGACCTCAATCCTGAACGCGAACAGATATTATATTTTTATATTAGTTCTTTATATTAGTTCTCCAGTGTTCCATATTGTGTTCTAGGAACCTTATTACATGCGGATTTATATCCGATATCTCCAGAACTTTAGTTAACCAGCTGTGTGGGACGCTATCAAAGGCTTTCTGGTAGTCTATGAAACATGCATATAGGTTCCTGTGCTAAGTGGCACTTTGCTCTAGTATTACTTGGTCGATGGTTAATTGCTCCTTGTATCCTTTTGCATATCGACTACATCCATTCTCACTTTCCATTAAACTTCCACTTCTAACATAAAATACAGACGCCCACCTACACGCTAGCTGGCTTTCAGTTTAGGGTGCAGGGTTTTACGTTGTTTGGTCCGCGGGTGGTATTTTATTTCCCACCTGCCCGACATATTTGCCGAGCATTCCCCTATCCGCCGCCAGGCGACGCGCCCTCTAGAGATGCAACTCGCCCGAGGGTTATTATTATTATTATTATTATTATTATTATTATTATTATTATTATTATTATTATTATTATTATTATTATTATTATTATTATTATTATTATTATTATTATTATTATTATTATTATTATTATTATTATTATTATTATTAATATTATTATTAATATTATTATTATTATTATTATTATTATTATTATTATTATTATTATTATTATTATTATTATTATTATTATTATTATTATTATTATTATTATTATTATTATTATTGTTATTATTATTATTAGTACAGTTATAATTATAAGATACCTATAGTACTATTTAATTACTAATTACAGTTTTCTTTTGCCTCTTTTAATTGACACTCTTGTATGTAATTGTTGTTGGTGTTCAATTACTTTGTTGGTTTGAGTTGCTGTTGTTGTTGTTTTATACCGTACACCCGAATGGAGTAGGGTATATTCACTTTGTTCTTCCGTTTGTAACGCAGAGAAGGAGTCGAGATAGATATAGAAAAGTATATATATTCTTGCTCATCGTCACCTCCTGAATCGATTCAGCCCTGTCCGTCCGCCTCTCTGTCTGTCTGTCTGTTGAAATCACGGTTACGAGAGAACGAAAAGGGATATCGCAATAAAATTTGGCACAAATATTCTTTGTTATTTAGAGCAGTTTGGGATTGAAAATTGGCAGGATTGGTTAACAAGCCCGCCCACTTTACGTACGGAATGTGAAGGCACGTTGTTTAAAAAATTTTTTTATGTGAACACCTCATAAACCGTGCGAGATATTAAGGTATAAATTGTAACGATGTTTCTTAGGCCAGGATATAACTCAGCGAGTCCAGGATTTCGTTAAAGGAAAAGATTTGTATTTTGGGTACTCTTCAGTATGAATCTAGCTTTATTGAATGAATTATTCAAGGTTTGTTACATATATGACGGTGACTTCGAACGAATGCTATAGTGGGTAAGCCGTGTTGCTGTGTCGTGGAATCAGTCTTCGTAGCGTTGGGGGTGCGTATGTTGATTAGGTTCTCCGTAAGTGAACGTAGGTGCTGACTGTACTTTCAGAGAGTATGCGTGGGTACTTGCTTAGCTCCGAGAGAGTATGTGTAGCCGTTGACTGTGTTCTGTAGGTGTTGACTGTACTCTCTGTTGTGGATGCTCACTGGGCTCCGAGAGAGTATGCGTAGCCGTTGTGCTTCAAGAGAGTTTACGTAGCCGTTGTGCTTCGAGAGAGTGTAGTACGTAGCCGTTGTGCTTCGAGAGAGAATGCTTTGGCGTTGATCGTGCTATGAGAGACTATGCGTAGCTGTCGTGCTCTGAGAATGCGTAGCTGTGCTCTGAGAGGGAATGCTTTGGCGTTGACTGTGCTCTGTAGATGTTGACTGTACGCTGACTCTGTTGTAGACGCTGACTGGGCTCCGAGAGAGTATGCGTAACTGTCGTGCTCTGAGAATGCGTAGCTGTGCTCTGAGAAGGAATGCTTTGGCGTTGACTGTGTTCTGTAGATGTTGACTGTACGCTGACTCTGTTGTGGACGCTGACTGGGCTCCGAGAGAGTATGCGTAGCTGTCGTGCTCTGAGAGAGAATGCTTTGCTGCTGACTGTACTTTGACGCTGATTGTGCCGACTGCGATTTGCGGAGCGCTCCCGGGTAGCAAGTACGTAGGATGGGAAGGACAGGAGACCAGGAAGATTTATCAAATCCGCCTACTTGGTCGGAGGGGAGGAGGATTGACCAGGAAGATTTATCAAATCCGCCTGCTTGGTCGGAGGGGAGGAGGATTGACCAGGAAGATTTATCAAATCCGCCTGCTTGGTTGGAGAGTAGGTCAGGGGAAGTCTTTTCTTATTTCTGGAGACTTATCAAGTCCGGCAGATTAATAAGAGAAGGAGGAGGGGAGGAGGATTGGCTGTGTACTGCACTTACCGCGGTGTTAGCTTTGACTGATGTTGATCGCATCGAGGCTGCCAACTGACTGACTGGTCTGGTTGAGCTTGTTCCTTTTATATGCTTGTGCGCGGATTTTGTTCCGCTGTGTACGTATGTTTTGTTCTCTCTTCTCTCGCTCTTTCTCGTAGGTATGCTTTTGTGCTTGTTGGTCCCGTTCAATTCATTTCCATGAATTTCTCTTCGTTGTTCGTTCTAGTCACCGCTTGCATTTCTTATCGCTAATTCTTATTTGTGCTTGTTGGTCCCGTTATTTCCATGAATTTCTCTTCGTTGTTCGTTCTAGTCACCGCTTGCATTTCTTATCGCTAATTCTTATTTTACTTATATACTTATTTCTAGTTATTTTAACATATTTACTCTTATTTCATAGTTGCTTATATTTATTGTCTTATACTAATATATATTAATACATTACATGATTTTATTAAATTAGATTTATTCATCATATTTATTAGGTTAAATTCATTATTTTATTACATTAGATTTATTACATTATTTTGATTTATTATATATTTATAGGTAGTATAAGTACATTATTAAATTCATCATTTTGTTAGTTTAGATTATGTATATAAGTAGTATAAATAGAAAAGTATAAGTTTAGTGTGAAAATTCATAATAGTTTAAAATTATTGTGTGACGTAGGATTTTGCGTCATCACATCCCCTCCGTACTTTCCGTGACGACGAAGACGTTGACGTTCTTGGATTTAGCTATGATGACGATGTATGTGTGTCCGCCAATGTCGGTCATGAAGCGTCGTTGCTTTCCACGTGCTAGGGTTTGTTTGCTAGCTTCGATGCACTGTCGCAGCTCTTGCGGCCAGCAGCTCTCGGGAACGGGAGTCTTGTGTTTTGTTGGCTTCGGGTCGTCGTTCCTGGTCTCGTGACAAGTTATGGTGGAATTTGCGCTTCTTTTGTTGTCGTATGCTTCATCTTCGGAACTACTTGTGTCGACATTTGGCAACTGAATCATTGGTATCAGAACTCTCGGGTTCTCCTTACAGGCCAAATATCTGATGAGACGGGCTATTCGTCGCCGAAAACGATCTATTTTTCGTTCCGTGACCGGGTTTCTTTGGTAGAACTCGTTTATTTGGGTCAGATTGGGAAGCCAGGTGGCAAATAGTTCGGCAAAGTATAGCATGTATACTCCACAATCGTTGGTGTTACTTTGTTGTGGAACTTTCACTTCTATTACCGGAAGGTCCTGTTCGCTGACTGTGGTGCTTGTTTCCATTTTCCGGTATCGGTGTTCCTCCTGGAAATACTCTCTAATGACCGCACCGAGTTGCACTCGTGTTTTACCGCTTAGTGAGTCCATAATTAATATGGCGGCGTTTGGGCGGGTGGCTCCGGACTCGGGTGTTCGAATGGCTGCCGTGGGGTTGATGACAATCACAAGGTGCCAATGGGCGTTGTCGTTTACTGGTAGAATGATGCACTGCTTCTCAAACAAGTCGACGTTTCGTGTCCATCGTCTTACGGCCTCGTGTCTTTCGGCTGCTGGCGGAAGTGTTCCATCGCTTTTCTTCCGTGTTAGTCGCGTAAGGAAGTACGAGGAAAAAACGTACACTGCCGTCTGCTGTGCTTTTGGTAATCCTTCCTTCCATATCTATTGGAGGTATAGGTCGATGATTGAGTCATTCAGCCATTGACCTTTAGCGAGCCGTCTGTAATCCTCCCTGTAAATTGCTATCCCTTGCTTTTCCGGGTAGACACACAGCTGTACTTCAAGTGGGGGTTGCTGTTGTTGTGAAAGTTCCCGTTGTAGTGTTGCTTGTTGTTGCTGATGCAATAGGTTTTGCTGTATTGGCTGTTGTTGTTGTTGAAGTAGCTGTTGCTCTTGTTGCTGCTCTAGTAGTTGTTGTTGTTGTTCTTGATGCCATAGCTGTTGCTCTAGTTGTTGTTGTGGTAACTGTTGTTGTTGTTGCTGGATAACTTCTGCTCGTTGCAAAAGCACTACTTCTTTCGTGTTGGTTCTTGACAGCTGTTCTTTGTTTCCAGAAGGCCGAGCGCGAACCCTCAATCGTTGTCCTCGACCCATCTCTTCTATCCAATTGTGGTCCAAGGCTCGGATTCTAGATCGTTGATTGTCGATAAAACGGTACTTCTCCCTCATCCGCTCCCTAGCTTCCTGGAATAGGTTCTCGTCGTTATCCATTTATTTGTTTTTTTTTTTTTTTGTTTTAGCCTGTACTTCTTTAATTTAATTTTTCTCTCTCTCTCTTTTGCGACTTATCTCGATGATGGTTGAGCACAGACTGATGTGTAGTCAGTGAAATAGTTCTTGCGTGCTTGTTCTATTGCAATCGTATGGTGATCAGTATTGCTGCGGCGTTGGTATTTTTTTTTCTCGGAAGGACTTGTTTTGGTGTTGACTGGATGACGACTGATACGCTGTGGGCGAGATTACTTTTGAATTGAGCTAAGCTGTGTTTTGGGGGGTTCTCCTAATGGAATTTCGGCGTGATTTCCGTGGAATATTTTTAATTCCTTAACATGGACGGACCTGGTTTGAGTAGAGCCAATGCGTTGAATCTCGACTATAACTG
Organism: Sicus ferrugineus; assembly: GCA_922984085.1. Taxonomy (NCBI): domain Eukaryota; kingdom Metazoa; phylum Arthropoda; class Insecta; order Diptera; family Conopidae; genus Sicus; species Sicus ferrugineus. Next base: position 26,638,124 of record OV277349.1, read on the forward strand.
GTGAGATGAAATTCAAAACTTTGTAGGGACCATCATAACGAGGGGCTAGTTTTGCCGCAAACCCATCACATGCCTTGGATAGATGGTGTTGCTTTACAAGTACGTGTTGTCCTATTTCTGGTTGCCACTGTCGTCGACGCAGATTGTAACTACGTGCTTGGTCTTGAGCTGCTCGTTCCAGATTACGTTGTACTATGCGGAAAACTTCCTTCAGTTGATTGGCTTTGTCATCAGGGTTTTGTGAGGTTTGTCCGCTTCCAAACGTCTTTTCGTTGTAGAGTGTTCGTGGCAGGCGTGGCTCTCGTCCTTGATTAAGGAAGGCTGGACTATAGCCGGTACTTTCGGAGACGCTGGTGTTAATTGCAAGGGTGATTTCTGGAAGTAACTCATCCCATTTTCTTTGGTTGCCTCCGGCGAGTTGGGATACCATGGTCTTGATCGTTCGGTTTGCCCTTTCAGTGGCATTCTCTTGTGGAGTGTTGGGTGCGGTGTATTGCTGTTTGACTCCGAGCTCTTGCATAAACTTCTGCAAGCTTTTGCTTGTAAATTGTGCTCCGTTGTCCGTAACCAAAATCTTTGGTACTCCGTACCGGGATAAAATACACTCCCGAAAAGCTTTCTTCACATTTGTTGCCGTGGCCTTGCGCATTGGAATTATTTCGGTCCACTTCGTAAATTTATCTATGAATACCAGCATCATGGTATTGCCATGGGTTGATCGAGGTAGTGGTCCAACGAAATCGGTGCATATGATTTCCCATGGTTCGCTGGCTATTTGGGTCAGCATTTGTCCCGCAGGTTTTTGTTGGTTCGCTTTATAGCGTTGACAGGATTCGCATTGTCTTACATGGCGACGTGCATCCCGGAACATTCCTGGCCAATAGTATAAATTTGCCAGTCGTGTGATGGTTTTTCGAATTCCCAGATGTCCAACTGTTGGTGCATCATGGTTTTCTTTGAGTACCCGGTCTCGCATAGGTTTTGGGACACATAGTTTCCAATACGCACATTCTTCGTCTCCACTCCGGTTAGCAATATGTCGGTAAAGCTGTTCTCCTTCTATCAGATAATCAGGGAACTTTTTAGGGTTCTGATGAATTTCAGAAATCTTGTTCTTTGTCCAGGAGCACGTGGTTTGGTCTAGCGGTTCTACCAGTGTTTGACAGAGCACTTCTCGGGGTTGTCGTGACAGCGCATCGGCGACGACGTTGAGTTTGCCTTTTCGATAGTGTACATCATAACGATACTGCTGCATCTCTAAAGCCCATCTTGCAATTCGCCCAGATGGATTTTCTATCGTGTTCAGCCACTTGAGTGCCAAATGGTCGGTGACTATGGAAAATTCGTACCCCTCGAGGTATTGTCTCATTTTCCTGATGCCCCAGATTATCGCCAGACATTCTTTTTCAGTCGGCGAGTAGTTTAGTTCTGCTTTATTTAGTCGGCGACTGGCATACGCGATTACTCGTTCCTGTCCTTCTGCCTCTTGCGTGAGTACTACTCCCAACCCATGATCACTTGCGTCCGTTTGCAGCGTAAATTTCTTCTTAAAGTCGGGACATGTCAGTACCGGTGCCTCCGTGAGCAATGCTTTCAGGCGTTCGAATGCTTCCTGTTGTTGAGCTTCCCATTTAAAACGATGATTCTTTTTGAGTAAAGCCGTTAATGGCTGCACTACTTCTGAAAATGCTGGTACAAAGCGTCGGTACCAGGACGCTACTCCAAGACAGCGGCGTAATTCTCGTAGGTTTCCTGGTGGTTGCAATTCGGCGGTTACCAGATGTCCAAGATATCTTATTTCAGTCTTAAAGAACTCGCATTTGTCGTTGTTTATCTTCAGATTTGCCTCACGTAATCGTTGGAAGACGCGGCGGAGGTTGCACATATGTTCTTCAACGGATCTGCCGGTGAAGATGATGTCGTCTAAATAGGCGTAAGCGTAGGGTTCCAAGTCGGGTCCAATGACACTGTCGAGTGCGCGCTGGAACGTCGCGGGAGCCGAATGAAGACCAAAAGGCATGACCCGCCATTGAAATAGGCCACGCCCTGGCACCGTGAATCCAGTGTATCTCTTGCTTTCTGATTCCATAGGGATTTGCCAATACCCGTTCTTCAGGTCGATGGTGCTTATTAGTTTGGCGTCTCGCAGCTGGTTGAGTATGTGTTGAATTCGTGGGAGCGGATAGGCGTCCGGGACAGATTTTGCGTTGAGTTGCCTGTAATCCACACACATTCTCCATTGGCCATTTTTCTTCTTCACTAAAACTATAGGCGCACTATATGGACTATTTGATGGTTCAATTAACCCCTTTTCCAACAGCCCATCAATCTCAGTATTGATAACTTCTTGCATTGCGGGGTTTCTTGGAAAGTAACGCTGCTTGATAGGTCGCTCGTCGGTCATTATTATTCTGTGACACGCAATGTTCGTTGGGCCTTTGACCTCATCGAATTATTTCAGTTCGGCTTGGATGAATTCGTCTATCGCTTCTGCTTCCGTGATCTGCTGGCTACGTATGATTAAGCATTCTGACTTCATATTTGCTTGCGCTTCACTGCAAATGGTTAAGCTATGTCCTCCCAGTGATAGATTTGCCCCTATCGTTCTTAGAAAATCCAGTCCTAAGATTAGGCCGTCGATAGCGTTTGGAAGAATTAGCAATGGCATGTTGACAACGCTGTTTCCGAGTTTTATGGTCACATCTAAGGCGGAGGTTGTCATGGTTGTCACTCCGTTGGCTAACCGGACGTACGCATGTGATGGGACCTGATTCGTTGGGGTCCGTACTGCTTCAGCGAGCACCTCGTTAAGAAAACTGCGCGTAGCTCCTGTGTCTACTGTGCCTTTGATTGGTCGTCCGTTTATGCTTACCACCGCGACAATTCGTCCACATTCTAGTTTTAGCTCTGTTTCCTCTGATTCGCTGCTGCTTGTTGACGTGGTGGGGAGGCGGTTGTAATACTCGGGGTCCCGTTCTGCCTCCTTAAGAGCGGGCTCCTCTGCCGTTTCCCGGTTTTGGTTTACAGCAGTGAATTGTCCTGACATTCTTCTTACCACATTCCCAACAGAATAACACTGGAGGCAATTGGCAACCTTGACTGTAATGCCCTTCTTGTCCGCACCTACGGCATGCTGTTCTTGGGTTTAATCGCTCGGCCACTACTTCCGCTACTCGATGCTTTTCTTCTACTATCCGATGTCTTTGTGCCTCTGTTGATGTATTTGGCTCACGTCGCATATGCGTTGGTGGCTCGTGTCGTGGTTCTCTATTCTTCGGCTGTTGGTTTCTTGTGGTTTCCTCTAAGTGTAGGCACTCAACCTCTGTTGCTAAAATGGTTAACTCGTCTAGGGTTGAGAAGTCTCTTCGACGTATATACCACCGGTAGTCGGTGCGTGAATTGGCGAATATACGTTCCAGCTGCTCGGTGTTGGTATAATTCGCGTGTCGCATAAGGTCCTGAAGAGCGACAACATATTCTTTAAATGGTTCGTTAGCCTTTTGCTGTCTCATACGGAATTCGTCACCAAGTTTTTCGAAATACCGCGGTGGTAAATAAAATCGTAAGAAGTCAGCTTTGAATTGTTCCCAGCCTGACCATTGTCTATTATTATTGCGATACCACATAAGGGCTTTGTCCTTGAGGAGTTCTGGCATTGTTCGTGGTAGCAAATCTCTTTGCACATTATACGTCGCGGCGAGTTCCTCAATTCTTTCGATGAATTCCAGTGGGTCGCGGCCTCCATCGTACTTAGTAGACCACTTCCGCACTTTTTCTATTGTTGTTCCATATTCGGTAGTGCTCGTATGTCCCTGTGCATTGCTTGGTGTGTTGGTTACAACAGGCGGTGTAACGAACGTATCGTCGTCTGTAAGTCCAAGTAAGTTGGGTGAATTTGCTCGAGTCCTGGTATACTTGCTTTCGTGAGCTTCAAGTCGCCTCTCAATTTCCTCATTATACCCCTTTTGTGTTATGAAAGTGGCTAACTGCTTACGTAATTCCTCTACTGTTTCTCGTTCTCCCAACACCAAGTCTCCCGTAATGTTTAGGAGTTCTTCCTTGTTTACTTCGTAAATCCATGCTGTCTTCGCCATATTGAAGCTTGTAACGATTTTAATGAAAAGTATGGTTTTGTTTCTTTTCGATGAAGAGTCCCTGTTCGGGCGCCACCTGTAACGATGTTTCTTAGGCCAGGATTTAACTCAGCGAGTCCAGGATTTCGTTAAAGGAAAAGATTTATATTTTGGGTACTCTTCAGTATGAATCTAGCTTTATTGAATGAATTATTCAAGGCTTGTTACATATATGACGGTGACTTCGAACGAATGCTATAGTGGTTAAGCCGTGTTGCTGTGTCGTGGAATCAGGCTTCGTAGCGTTGGGGGTGCGTATGTTGATTAGGTTCTCCGTAAGTGAACGTAGGTGCTGACTGTACTTTCAGAGAGTATGCGTGGGTACTTGCTTAGCTCCGAGAGAGTATGTGTAGCCGTTGACTGTGTTCTGTAGGTGTTGACTGTACTCTCTGTTGTGGATGCTCACTGGGCTCCGAGAGAGTATGCGTAGCCGTTGTGCTTCAAGAGAGTTTACGTAGCCGTTGTGCTTCGAGAGAGTGTAGTACGTAGCCGTTGTGCTTCGAGAGAGAATGCTTTGGCGTTGATCGTGCTATGAGAGACTATGCGTAGCTGTCGTGCTCTGAGAATGCGTAGCTGTGCTCTGAGAGGGAATGCTTTGGCGTTGACTGTGCTCTGTAGATGTTGACTGTACGCTGACTCTGTTGTAGACGCTGACTCTGTTGTAGACGCTGACTGGGCTCCGAGAGAGTATGCGTAACTGTCGTGCTCTGAGAATGCGTAGCTGTGCTCTGAGAAGGAATGCTTTGGCGTTGACTGTGTTCTGTAGATGTTGACTGTACGCTGACTCTGTTGTGGACGCTGACTGGGCTCCGAGAGAGTATGCGTAGCTGTCGTGCTCTGAGAGAGAATGCTTTGCTGCTGACTGTACTTTGACGCTGATTGTGCCGACTGCGATTTGCGGAGCGCTCCCGGGTAGCAAGTACGTAGGATGGGAAGGACAGGAGACCAGGAAGATTTATCAAATCCGCCTACTTGGTCGGAGGGGAGGAGGATTGACCAGGAAGATTTATCAAATCCGCCTGCTTGGTCGGAGGGGAGGAGGATTGACCAGGAAGATTTATCAAATCCGCCTGCTTGGTTGGAGAGTAGGTCAGGGGAAGTCTTTTCTTATTTCTGGAGACTTATCAAGTCCGGCAGATTAATAAGAGAAGGAGGAGGGGAGGATGATTGGCTGTGTACTGCACTTACCGCGGTGTTAGCTTTGACTGATGTTGATCGCATCGAGGCTGCCAACTGACTGACTGGTCTGGTTGAGCTTGTTCCTTTTATATGCTTGTGCGCGGATTTTGTTCCGCTGTGTACGTATGTTTTGTTCTCTCTTCTCTCGCTCTTTCTCGTAGGTATGCTTTTGTGCTTGTTGGTCCCGTTCAATTCATTTCCATGAATTTCTCTTCGTTGTTCGTTCTAGTCACCGCTTGCATTTCTTATCGCTAATTCTTATTTGTGCTTGTTGGTCCCGTTATTTCCATGAATTTCTCTTCGTTGTTCGTTCTAGTCACCGCTTGCATTTCTTATCGCTAATTCTTATTTTACTTATATACTTATTTCTAGTTATTTTAACATATTTACTCTTATTTCATAGTTGCTTATATTTATTGTCTTATACTAATATATATTAATACATTACATGATTTTATTAAATTAGATTTATTCATCATATTTATTAGGTTAAATTCATTATTTTATTACATTAGATTTATTACACTATTTTGATTTATTATATATATAGGTAGTATAAGTACATTATTAAATTCATCATTTTGTTAGTTTAGATTATGTATATAAGTAGTATAAATAGAAAAGTATAAGTTTAGTGTGAAAATTCATAATAGTTTAAAATTATTGTGTGACGTAGGATTTTGCGTCATCACAAATTATGTTCCGGAACATATAGCGCCATTACTAAAATTTTTGCAAAAAATGGGCATAATTTTATAACGATGTATCCAGAAGAATTACCAATAAGCTCGCCAAAAATGGGCTTGCCAGGCCTACTCAGTTGTCAATATCCCATAAACGGTTCAAAATATTAATACCTTCGTAATTCTATCCAGCAGTACCTAGAGACATTACAAAAACATTTACCCGAAATGGGCGTGGTCCGCCTACTTATACAAAAATTGATAAGTGGCGAAATTATAATTTTCTCAGTTACTCGAGTGTAGGGTATTTAGATTTCGACTAGGCCGAAGACAACACTTTTACTTGTTGGTTTTGGTGACAAGGTGACCTAAAAAACAACAAGGTGACCTAAAAAATTCTGTAAATATAGTCATGGATGCGAATCCACAGTTCCAAGCGAAACTTAAATAATGAAGAAATCCGTACTTTAATTTTTGTTTTTTCCTTCCGGAGATTGGACTCCAGACAATAAACAACAACTACAACAATAACAAGGCGAGCTTCATATTTGAACCCAAGCAATAAGCAACAACAACAAGAACAACAAGGCGAGTTTCATATTTCTTAAAATAACAATTCCGCGCTTCAGACCGTGGCTGCGAAGTCCAAGCTTCCTTAATGTTTACATTAAATTTAACTATACTTCTGAGCCAGCGTTTAAAAAGCCAGCCGCCAGCCGTCAGTCTGTCCGCCAGGCCGCTAGGGTTGCCACCTAACTCGACCGCTATGGTTGCCACCCTCGAAAAAATCCAACGAAAAAATTTTAAAAAACTTAAAAAAATATTAAAAAATAAAAAAGAAAAATTAAATAAAATTAAAAACAAAAATTTAAACAAGTAGATTTGTTGTCTTCGGCCTGGCCGAAATCTAAATACCCTACACCTGAGTAACTGAAAAAAATTTAATTTCGTCACTTAACAACTTTTGTATAAGTAGGCGTACCACGCCCATTTCGGGCAAATGTTTTTGTAATGTCTCTAGGTACTGCCAGATAGAATTACGAACGTATTAATATTTTGACCCGTTTATGGGATATTGACAACATTAGTAAAAGTGGCCGGATCATGACCATTTTGTATACAAATTGGTAATACTTGTAGATACCTCGTGATAAAATTTCATTGTAATATCTTATACCGTTTACAAGATATTGACAACTTTTTATATGTGGGCGTAGCATTCCCATTTTTAGCAAGCTTAATGGTAATGCTCGCCTATATATTCTGATAAAATTACATAGCATTATCTTATACCGTTCATAAGATATTGCCAACTTTGTTATCAGTGGGCGTGGCACGCCCATTTCAAACGTTTTAGTAATGACGCTATATGTTTCGGAATAAAATTATACCTTAATATCTCACACGGTTTATGAAATATTCAGATTATAAAATTTTTTGAAACGAGGTGCCTTTACGTTCCGTATGTAAAGTAGGCGTGGCTGTTTACCGATCTCGCCCATTTTCAATCCCAAACAGCCCTACATAACAGAGAATATTTGTGCCAAATTTCATCGCGATATATAGTTTCGTTCTTTTGTAATCGTGATTGTTTTATGTTAACTCGTTTTCTTTTAACTTTTTAAAATATTCTCAAAAATATACGCAACTTATTCCTTCCAAATTCGGACGCAGAATGGAATTCAATTATAACTTCTAGCCATTTCATACTCTAGCTGAAATCCTTAAAAATAAATAAAAGTATATATATTTCTTATTGTTTATTTCAGTTTTATTTTTCGGTTTTGAAAACTGCGTCATCTTTAGTAACTCAGAGTCAAATCTGCTTTTCCGTATTTTCCGTAAGCATTTTAAGCTAAGCCGCATTTCGATCCCAATGCATGCTAAACCGCATTTCGATCCCAAGAAATAAACAACTGCAATAACAACTACAAGGTGAGCCCGCTGATTGTTTACATTTAATTGGCTTGAAAAACAAACAAGCCAATTATATAAACAACAATAACGCTAACTCTGCATCCGTTGGCACGATCTGCATGCGGTGCTGAAGCTCGAATCCATCGAGCTCAACCATGACGTCCCTCCCCCCAACCATCACTTTCTTCCTTGCCAACTGCCGTTCACCAGAACATTCCACCACCCGCCTATCATTTTAACAAAGCTCCAAGCCTTCAGCCCTCAGCTTCCAGCCGTCAGATCCCAGCCGTCAGATCCAGCTGCCAGGATTGCCACCCAAAGATCTCAGAAAAATCTCACAAAAAGTCTCCATATCCACACAAAAATCCCCACAAAAGTCCCAAATCGCTACAAAAAATCCCCAAAAAATCCCATGATAAAATTCCTCGATTTCACAACTCTCGATTTGGCAACTTCATCTGGCAACTCATATAGTTTATCCCACTCTTACACACGATAAGAGTGTCTCACTGTCGCACTGTCTCACTCTTACACACACTACGCCCCTTTGGTGGTGCCGTCACCGAAATACGCGGGTTCCGTTAAATTTTCCCAGAAGGTAGTTATATGTGCATAATACTGACTGTTTCCATGCCTACAATAAAAAGAAGGCCACATACCGGATACAGATATCTGGCCTTCTCTAACAGAGGCCTTCCGCTTTCGCCTTCTGCCGTACTATCGGCATTTTTCCAGCACTTACATACACCACATGCATACTAATATATACATATATATATATATATATATATATATATATATATATATATATATATATATATATATATATATATACATATATATATATTATAAAGTATATAAATTATAGATAATGGCACGTGTTTATTTAGAAGTCATGAACCTCACGTTGTTACCTTTTATAATGATCTCGAGATACGTGAAGACACGGTTCACTTCCCGCCTGGAGCAACAATCGTATCCAGGTAATTTTAGTAAAGTTAAATATCACATTAATGGTTTACAGGATAATATGTATCCACGAAGCCTTCCGAATGTCGAAACGAGGTCGATGTGATTGACCAACAATTTATAGTTCACTGCTGCAGATAAAATAAGACGTATTGTTGAGTGTCTTACAACCGGTGCAAAAGTATTCGTATAGTCTATGCTAATCTCTAGTTTATTGTATCACTATCTTCATTTCGAAAACAATTTCAAACAAGTAAGAGTGTTGTCTTCGGCCTGTCCGAAATCTAAATACCCTGCACCCGAGTAACTGAAAAAATTATTATTTCGCCAGTTAACAACTTTTGTATAAGTAGGCGGACCACGCCCATTTCGGGAAAATGTTTTGTAATGTCTCTAGGTATTGCTATGTATATACAATTACGAAGGTATTAATATTTTGAACCGTTTATGGGATATTGACAACTTTTGTATAAGTGGGCGGACTACGCCCATTTTTTGTACACAAATTGGTAATACGCGTTGTTTTGTACACAAATTGGTAAATCACGGTACCTCGTGATAAAATTTCGTGATAATATCTTATACCGTTTACAAGATATAGACAACTTTTTTATGAGTGGGTGTGGCACGCCCATTTTTGGCGAGCTTATTGGTAATGCTTCCCTATATATTCTGATAAAATTACGTATTAATATCTTATACCGTTCATTATATATTGCCAACTTTGTTATCAGTGGACGTGGCACGCCCATTTTTTTCAAACATTTTAGTTATGACGCTGTATGTTCCGGAATAAAATTACACCTTAATATCTCACACGGTTTATGAAATATTCAGATTTTAAAATTTTTTGAAACGAGGTGCCTTTACATTCCATATGTAAAGTAGGCGTGGCTGTTTACCGATCTCGCCCATTTTCAATCCCAAACTGCCCTACATAACGAAGAATATTTGTGCCAAATTTCATCGCGATATCTCTTTTCGTTCTCCCGTAATTGTGATTTCAACAGACAGACAGGCAGACAGACAGACAGACGGACGGACAGGGCTAAATCGATTCAGGATGTGACGCTGAGCAAGAATATATATACTTTTCTATATCTATCTCGTCTCCTTCTCTACGTTACAAACGGAACAACAAATTGAATATACCCTACTTCCTTCGGGTGTAGGGTATAACTACTCCCTTCGGGTGTAGGGTATAAAATGTAATTTTCTTCTTAGGTTTCATTAGATATTATTGATTTATAAAATCTTCCTTTAAAAAATATAATGTTCCCGGCAATCAAGATTTTTCTTTCATTTAAATCAAAAAGCCCATACCTCTATAATCTATAATCTATAATCTATAATCTATAATCTATAATCTATAATCTATAATCTATAATCTATAATCTATAATCTATAATCTATAATCTATAATCTATAATCTATAATCTATAATCTATAATCTATAATCTATAATCTATAATCTATAATCAATAATCTATAATCTATAATCTATAATCTATAATCTATAATCTATAATCTATAATCTATAATCTATAATCTATAATCTATAATCTATAATCTATAATCTATAATCTATAATCTATAATCTATAATCTATAATCTATAATCTATAATCTATAATCTATAATCTATAATCTATAATCTATAATCTATAATCTATAATCTATAATCTATAATCTATAATCTATAATCTATAATCTATAATCTATAATCTATAATCTATAATCTATAATCTATAATCTATAATCTATAATCTATAATCTATAATCTATAATCTATAATCTATAATCTATAATCTATAATCTATAATCTATAATCTATAATCTATAATCTATAATCTATAATCTATAATCTATAATCTATAATCTATAATCTATAATCTATAATCTATAATCTATAATCTATAATCTATAATCTATAATCTATAATCTATAATCTATAATCTATAATCTATAATCTATAATCTATAATCTATAATCTATAATCTATAATCTATAATCTATAATCTATAATCTATAATCTATAATCTATAATCTATAATCTATAATCTATAATCTATAATCTATAATCTATAATCTATAATCTATAATCTATAATCTATAATCTATAATCTATAATCTATAATCTATAATCTATAATCTATAATCTATAATCTATAATCTATAATCTATAATCTATAATCTATAATCTATAATCTATAATCTATAATCTATAATCTATAATCTATAATCTATAATCTATAATCTATAATCTATAATCTATAATCTATAATCTATAATCTATAATCTATAATCTATAATCTATAATCTATAATCTATAATCTATAATCTATAATCTATAATCTATAATCTATAATCTATAATCTATAATCTATAATCTATAATCTATAATCTATAATCTATAATCTATAATCTATAATCTATAATCTATAATCTATAATCTATAATCTATAATCTATAATCTATAATCTATAATCTATAATCTATAATCTATAATCTATAATCTATAATCTATAATCTATAATCTATAATCTATAATCTATAATCTATAATCTATAATCTATAATCTATAATCTATAATCTATAATCTATAATCTATAATCTATAATCTATAATCTATAATCTATAATCTATAATCTATAATCTATAATCTATAATCTATAATCTATAATCTATAATCTATAATCTATAATCTATAATCTATAATCTATAATCTATAATCTATAATCTATAATCTATAATCTATAATCTATAATCTATAATCTATAATCTATAATCTATAATCTATAATCTATAATCTATAATCTATAATCTATAATCTATAATCTATAATCTATAATCTATAATCTATAATCTATAATCTATAATCTATAATCTATAATCTATAATCTATAATCTATAATCTATAATCTATAATCTATAATCTATAATCTATAATCTATAATCTATAATCTATAATCTATAATCTATAATCTATAATCTATAATCTATAATCTATAATCTATAATCTATAATCTATAATCTATAATCTATAATCTATAATCTATAATCTATAATCTATAATCTATAATCTATAATCTATAATCTATAATCTATAATCTATAATCTATAATCTATAATCTATAATCTATAATCTATAATCTATAATCTATAATCTATAATCTATAATCTATAATCTATAATCTATAATCTATAATCTATAATCTATAATCTATAATCTATAATCTATAATCTATAATCTATAATCTATAATCTATAATCTATAATCTATAATCTATAATCTATAATCTATAATCTATAATCTATAATCTATAATCTATAATCTATAATCTATAATCTATAATCTATAATCTATAATCTATAATCTATAATCTAAAATCACTGAAATCAGCAAAGATTTATCACTGATTAATCACTTTATGATGTTGGTGTACTTGAAAGCCTTGGTTCCCTTAATTTGTTCTTTTTCATTATAGGTACGTTTGTGAGCATTAGTATTGATTAAAATTATTTTGTAAGCTTGTAGATCTGTCACACTTTGATGGTGTCTTGTAAAACAATAATTCAAAAAGACCGTGTGTAAGGTTCAAAGAAGTAGGGAGTGAGGTTCCAAAAAGTTTGTCTGAGAAGAATACTTTATTACCATGCATTTCCAAAGCGCTATTTCCGCATGCAGTGTCCAGCTCATTTTATTCTTCTAATTGTGAACGAATTTGTTGATAGAATTTTGTTTATTTATTTGCATCATCTGTATCATCCATTTGAAAGAAATATTTACCGTATTCATTACTCTTGGTAAGAGTTTCGCCTGTAACATTAATCTCTTTCTTTGCTTTCTGTGGGGTACTTGTTTTTAGACTGAGTGGTATCTCATCATATGAGAGTCATTCTTATTAATATTTGTTGTTGTTGCAGTGTTTCTAACCAATTCCTTTAGCGGTTTTGCGGTTGGTTGAAATGACCCTTCTAATCGCTTTTCTACATCTGCTTTATCTAGTTTTATGTTCATAAATGTATGTTTCAAGATACGTCTGGTTTTTTCAGGTCTTTTAATATTTTTTCATTCATTCTTATAATCGGTTATATCAGCTATCAGATCAGATCAGGTGTATCAGATCGGATTCGGTATATCAGTTATCAGATCACATCAGGTGTATCAGCAGATTAAATCAGATCAGGTGAGGTATATCAGCTATCAGATCAGTTCAAAGACTGTTTGCATACTAGTATGAAAATATCGGGAGTGCTTTTATTTATAGTTGGATGTAAATATCAAAACCTTTTCTATAACGTCCTTTATCAAACGGATCATCTTTGCTGATTACCAGAAATCCATATTATATTTCCAACATTCTCTACATATATTTAAAAACTTTCCAAAAGTCATGTCTCTTCCCAAATGATCATTGTGTATGTGTTTCAAAATCATTTATTCTTGTTTGATTATAACAATCATGTTAGCGCACTAAATGCTTAGGGATTCGTGTATATGTTTGACATAAATAAAAACATTCGATGCAGTTGTGTCTACCCATACAAAAGTATTCGCGTATGTTGTTTTGCTTTTCACAAGTAACATCATCGAATATCATAATGGATTTGGTTTTTGCTTCATCTGGTTTGAGGACTTGTTCGTTCTCGGAAAATGTATATAATCCAATATTTTGAATTGGATTTATTAATTGCTTTAAATATTCATATTTTGGTTGATACAACGACTTTGAGTATAAGTATATATTTGCGAATTTTAGTCCATTCGGACTTTCTATTAAACTTAACATAACGTTGGCCTTTCCACAATTCGAAAGTCCGACAATACATCTTATAGAATTTGTTAACAGGAAACTGTGTCTTGATTTGGAAACATTATTAGTTACTAGATCCATATTCTTTTTTATTATATTTCTGCCTTGTTTAATGAAACGCATTTTAACAATTAATATAAATATATAATAACCACACATTTATATACATTTTCATTCAGTACGAGTAGATGAAAAGATATAAAATGGGTATAATTTATAAGAAACATATCAGTTCTAAACAATCAGTAACCGGAAAAAGTTTATTAAATAGTGTTATAAATACTCTGCCAATTGAACTTCATTTACCGAATTATCAATTTTGTAGTCCAGGAACTAAACTAAGAGAACGCTTGTCAAGAGGCGATAAGGGAATCAATCCACTGGACGCTGCATGCAGAGAACACGATATTGCTTATGATAAAACTCAAGACTTGAATAAGCGCCACGAAGCAGCTAAAATATTAGCTGAAAGGGCGTGGCAGAGAGTAAAATCAAAAGACAAGAAATTCAGTGAGCGAATAAACGCATACTTAGTTACAAACGCGATGAAAGCTAAAGTAAAATTCGGCATGGGGAGCACGATGAATAAAACTCTTAAGAAAATGAAGAGAAAAGTTAAAAAGAAATGTAGCAAGAAAATATTTACTCCAGCGGTTAAAAACGCATTGAAAATCGTTAAACAACGAGAACCAGAAGATATTCCCAGTGCTATAAAAATCGCACAAAAGTTGGAGTTTGGAGAGAAAAGTTTGGATAAAAATCGCAAAAAATCCCTGTTGGAGGCTTAGCATCCGGAGGAGCTTCAATCGCAAAAGCAATTAATGATACAAAAGTCGCACGACAAGAATTCTAAGAAGCGAATTGACATAATAAGACAATGGAAGCAATCGCCATGGGAAAAGGCTTATACCTGAAACCATACAAAAGAGGATTGGGTTTATATTATAGTCCACAACCAAAAAACTTTTAAAGAATCTACCCGAAAGAGCTCTCACAGACGTCGACTTTTTTTTTTTTTTTTTTTTTTATGGCAGATAGAACCAAGCTCAGGGGATGCCCCCTATCCATGCAAAGCATTCGTTGGTTTAGAAGGGTAAAGGTTAGTGGGAAGGGGAAAAGTGGGAGTAGTGTCGATTTACACCTCTTTTAAAAGCATCGACGTTATAAGTGGGTGGGAAAACATGCGCATGGAGACTATTCCACAATTTAACTGCGCGACCGAAAAACGAATTATCGCGGTAGCGGGTAGTGCGATGGAACGGGATCGAGACGTAAAAGGGGTGCACCGCTCTGGAAAGCCGAGTAGATCTGTTGAATACCCGAACCGAAGGGATCAGGCTGGCTCATTCAGAGGAACAGTTACCATTAAAGTAACGGTAAAATAAGGTTACACACCCCACATCCCGACGACATCCCAAGGTTTCAATAGAGCTGGATACCCTACTGTCCCCTGTAAGTTTTATCGCACGACCTTGTATACGGTCCAGAAGCTGAAGATATGCTTTCGAAGCTCCAGACCAAATATGCGAATTGTACTCCATTTTCGGCCGGATATAAGTGGTGTAGATACAACGAAGGTCGGTTGAAGTGAAGTATTTCTTGCACCGCTTTAAAAAGCCTAAGCACTTGGCTGCTTCTTTCGACACATCAAAAATGTGATCGTTCCAACGAAGATCGCATTGTATTGACATGCCCAGAACATCAAGAGCCTCCGACTCATTAATATCCACACCACCCATATTTAAAGGTGGAAAGTTGTCGCCCGCCAGACGCTTGTGGGTCAACAAACAGCATTGGGTCTTCCGCGCATTAAAATCGACCCGATTCGCTTGACCCCACTCCTGGATTTTGTTGAGGTCAGATTGGAGTGTGTCATTCATAATTCTGCGTTTTCTATTGATCTCCAGAATAGAAGGACGCCTGGAGAATGAATATGAATGACAAATGCTGCTGTCATCAGCAAACGAGTAGACGGGGTTTGATGTCAATGACAGAAGGTCATTGATAAAAATGAGAAAAAGTGTTGGAGACAGGACCGAACCCTGCGGAATTCCAGCATTTATGGAGTGCTCTTCGGAAGCAAAGCCATCTATCACAACCCGAATAGAACGGCCGCTGAGGAAACTCGATATCCATCGAGTGAATGTATCACCGACACCATAAGTAGCCAGTTTAGACACAAGTGCTTTATGCCACACCCGGTCAAATAACTTGATGAAACATGCAAAGAATATACAACAATTCAGAGGTATTTTTATGCGAGACAGTATCCTGAAACGACCTCGTCAACAAGAATGTGGAATCGTTAATCTGGATACATCAAAGGGCCCCCGTACTCGTTGGGTAGCTATTATAAAGGTAGCTATTATAAACTGCAAAGAATATTTTGATAGCTTTCGAAATTTGCACCACATGCAATAATAAATTATTTGGGAGAAGGAGTACGTTACAACTACACTCAACATTAAGACTCTAATTCATACAACTGTGGTCATCTATGCCTAAAATTTTTTATATGTTAAATAATAGGTAAATAATAAATATAGTTTTAAAAATATAATAGTATATACTTTTTATTAAACTTTTTAATATTGTTTTTCGATAACGGCTTGGGTGGTCTCCGAGCATAAATCCGGCAAAAGGACCAAAAATGTTTGTTTGAAATCACACAGTTTATATTTGAAAATCAGTTCTTTCTATTTCCTTCCTCAAAGTTTTTACAAATGATCAGTAACAATATTGAAATATTTGGCTTCTGAACATGTATAAAATGTATAAATCATAAACTTTCCGATGACTAACACTCAGCACGCGTCAAAGGTTTTTGAGTAAGTAAGTGTGTGGGTCCAGCGACGATCGCTGGAGGCCGGTCAATTTGCGCCAGTTGCCGCGGAGAGAGCCCGCAGCCGAGCTTGCTCTCACGAGAGAGGCGCATCTCATGACCGGCAGGCTGACAGGAGAGAGACATGGGGCTTCGGCACGCAGCCAACCGGTGCGACTGCGCCAAACAGTTGCCGCACATGTGCCGCGCGTGTGCCGTCAAGTTCCGCTGCGCTGGCGTCTGTTGTAAAAACAGCGGACAACCGCTCAGCATATGCCGCCCCGTACACAGGGGACAGCACAGCTCGCGCTCGCGGGCCTCCGTAGGAAACCGCAGGGCTGGCGGGCACCAGGCGTGCCGCCTGGCCGGCATCACTGGCGCGCGTCGTGGGCCCGGACGACCTGGAGGCGCATGTCTTGGGGCCGGAGGTGCTTGTGGGGCCGGCGGTGCTGGTGGTACACGTCGCGGCGCCGGTTCTGGTGGGGCGGGCCGCAGACGTCTCGGGGCCGGTGTGAGTGGTGAGAGCGCACGTTTCGGGGCCAGCTCTGGTAATGGACGTGGCGCGTGGCGCGGCGGATACCGCACCGACATCGTGCGAACTCGCAGACTTCCACGAATTCGGAGGTCATCGCAATAGCGGTGCATCGGTGCTGGGGCCAGATCGTAGGAGGCTTCCTCGGCCCGGATGACGAAGCTCCGGAAAGCTTGGTTCGGCGGGGTGGGCGAGCGTCGCGCCGTGGCGATCGCTTGTGCCTCCTCTGCCGAGACGTCGAGCACCAGGATGTCAGCCATTGGGGATGGCTCCCGGTGGGCAGCAATGGGCGGCGCGACGGTGGAGGCGGCGCAGATGGGCACAGCCCCGGGTGGTGCCAGCAGACGCCCACTTCGGGTCCGCTCATATTGCCGGCGGATCAGATACATGGTGGGGCTGTAATGAGAAAAGAAGGGGTTGCTAATAGGCTGTCATGCACAGGGTAAGGGCACTAATTTCGTAATGGGACGCGTGACGTGACCCCTTTCGGTTAAGAGGTCAGCCACGCGTACGCGGTTGTCTTGTCCGCGGTAGACAGCTGTAACCCGGCCTAAGCGCCACGCGTTAGACGGCAAGTTGTCGTCGCGAATGACAACGAGATCGTCGAGTTGGAAATCGCGTTGGTGAGTCTTCCACTTGGTACGGCGGGAGGGTTCGCGGAGGTATTCTGTCTTCCATTTCAGACAGAGATGCTGAGCGAGAGCTTGCACGCGTCGCCACCGATTGAGAATGGAGAGCGGGTTGTTAGTCCGCTCGAGTTCGGCTGGAGCGAGTAAGGGCCCGCCAATTAGAAAATGGCCAGGGGTGATGGCTTCCACGGTTGGGCCTTCGGAAGAAGCGTAAATTAAGGCACATTTCGATCTTGCTCAGAAGAGTGGAGAATTCCTCGAAGGTGAATTTTATGACTGGGGCCACTTTTCGGAGATGGGTTTTTAGGCTCTTGACCCCCGCTTCCCAGAGGCCGCCCATGTGCGGAGCTCCTGGCGGCAAAAAATGCCAGGAGACGTCTTGGTGTGAATACCGGGTTTCTATCAGCTTCTTTGTACGAGACATGAATTCCTGGAAGTCGCGCCGGAGCTCTTTGGAGGCGCCTACAAAATTGATGCCGTTATCCGAGTAGATGTTGGCAGGGCAGCCTCTGCGGGCGGCGAACCGAGAGAAGGCGGCGAGGAAGGTAGCTGTTGAGAGGTCGCTAGTGACAGACAAAGACACAAACATAGCCTTTGGTAATTAAGCACGCGCGTCCCGTGTAATTTTTAATATCGAACGGGCCGGCGAAATCGACGAATGAGCAGTCGCGTATAAAACGAATGAGCAGTCGCGAGAGTTGGCAGCCGTATGGCAGAATAATCGGGTGCCGTTCGTCGAAAGGCAAATTGGGACACGAGGACAACCGCCCGCCAACGCGCATCGTGTTGAACGTCGTCCAAACGCAGGGGGATTTCTTCAGCCAGGCCAAAACAATGGTGGAGTCGCTCCAACAACAAATCGTGTAATGGGGCAGCTGCAGCGTGGGCACGAGAGTGTCGATCATCTCAGCAACTAAAGTGGCTCCGCACAATTCTAACCTGGGGAGAGACAAAGTTTTAATTGGGCCTAAACGAGTTTCGGAGTACAAAAGGAAAACTTGAACTTCCTGAGCGACCTTGATGCGGGCATAGATGACTCCTGCGTAGGCTTTCTGTGAGGCATCACAAAAGGAATGGAGTTCGACTTGGCTTTCGGGGGTGTAACTCACCCATCGCGGGATGCGGATGGCGCGGATGTGATGGTAATTCTGGAGAAAACTTAACTAGTTAGCGTGAGTTACCTGAGGCAGTGTCATCCCAGTCGATTTTGTCCAACCAGACTTGCTGAATCAGAATCTTCGCTGTAACGATGATCGGAGCCAGCCAACCCGCTGGATCGAACAGCTGGGCGACCAGAGACAACATTTCTCGTTTCGTGTACGCCGCTTTGATGACGATGGCTTGGACATCGAAGTAGAACTTATCCTGGGTCGCGTTCCAGCGAATTCCAAGCATTTTTGGCAGTGCTGTAATCTTCTAGCGTCAGGAAATCTGAATGGAGCAGATGGGATGCCGGTAAGTCTGCCAGAATGCCTTTATGGTTGGCAGTCCATTTTCGAAGGGCAAACCCTGCCGAGTCGAGAGCCGCTATGAGTTGGTCGCGGGCCTGGGTAGCTGTCCCCAGGTCATGAGTGCCTGCTAACACATCATCCACGTACATGGAATGCTGTAAAATGTGTGATGCAAGCGGAAACTGGTGTTTCACGTCGTCTGCCAATTGAAGAAGGGTGCGTATTGCCAGGAACGGGGCGCAATTAACTCCAAACGATACAGTTTGAATTCAGCCGCTGTGGGACGGGCAACCTGAGAAACTGAGCGCAGGATATCAACTTGTGCTGCTTCTGGCAAAGAGGGCAGCTATCTTGGGACACCTTCAACTGGAAGGTGTTGACGCGTTTAGAGGCTGGAGTCGAGTGAGTCGGAGTTGGGGCCTGTGTTGACTTCGATGCGGGTGTGCATTTGATATCTTGCACCGTTTCAAGGGTCTGGAAGCGATGCGTGAGAAACGCATCCAGATCTGTCCATTTTGGGATCTCCGTTTTGTTCGTGAGAGATTGTTTCCAAAGGGAAAGTGTTGCTTCCGGGA
The DNA here is from genome assembly GCA_922984085.1 of Sicus ferrugineus. NCBI lineage: Eukaryota > Metazoa > Arthropoda > Insecta > Diptera > Conopidae > Sicus > Sicus ferrugineus. Next base: position 26,657,829 of record OV277349.1, read on the forward strand.
GCTTGCTGGAGCACAGAAATACGATTATCGCGTCCCAATGGGAGTTATCAACACCTTGTAGCGCGAGTGCGGCGAGAATATTATTTATTTCGCGCTGCGGGCCTTTAATAGCGCTACCGGCTTCCTTCGTGATTGGGGACAGGCCGAAGAGCTTCTTCAAATGGGCGTTGGTGAGGACGCGTCTGTTCTCGTACCTGTCGGACAGATTTTTCCACGCCCGTAGTTTTTTGATTCAGGTGGAAAAGCTTCTCAACCGGCGCAATTCTGGTGTTCTGAATATACAGGGCCGTGAACATATCCCTGAAAGAGGGCCACGAAAGGTAGTCGCCATGGAAGGCTTGGGTGTCGCAGGGGCGCTGGCTGATATTGTAGCCTGACTGGGGCATCTCAGCTGGCACCGGCGAAGGGGTCGCGGCAACTGGAGGGGACACTGCAGCTTCGATCAGTTGATCAATTTTTCCCGCGCAGCGCAGATATACCGCATAGCATTGGCGCCGCTTCTCCTTTACGCCTTCGAATTCTTTGCCTCTGTGCTTCGTCTAGTCCAGCTCTGCAAGCACCCTTTCATAGGCGCTTTTAATCAGCAGCCACTGTGATCGGATTTCTTACCGCTGAATTACCAGGGTGTAAACGGTGTGGTCCGTGGTGGGTTTCTGGTCGAAGTTTACCTCGAACTCGATCAGCGCATCGGCTATCCGAATAAATGATGCGAGCGCAGCCATTATATGTCTCGGTTTCTGTAAGGGGCGACGAAGGAGATCGCAAAATCGAAATAAAAACGAAATAAAACGCACCGAAAACCTATTTCGGAAACAATAAAAAAACTTTTTATTTTATTTGTAAAAAATCGCAAAAATGTTTTCGGGTCGCTATGCGGTGGCGTTGGGGCTCGAAAAGCTTGCTGCAGACGGTTGACCACTTGAACTCTAAAATGCTTGCAACTAGTTAAAAAGAGACTAGTTGCTGCGAACACTTCTGCCTACTGGGTATTCTGCTTTTTGTAATTCCCGTTGGGTCGCCGTTGAATCGCGAATTCCACGCTGCTATCATCAGCGAGAGTGCAGACAGAAAAACGGGTTTTCCGGTTTGTGTGCACTCTGCGTATATGTATGGGCAGCGCAAGCAGAAGAGCGCGAGCAGCAGAGAAATGTACCCGCATAAACCAACCGGAAAAAGGTGGTGGTTTCTTTACTTGCACTGAGCGCACAAGTAACTCGCTCTTTTATTGGCAAGGAGAGCGCAAACCAAGAAAGCGAAATTGTGTGATCTTTTCACTTTCTTTGTGAGAGCGCGGGCTTAATAGAAAATCAAGCGGTGAATTTGGCGCTTTTAATGTGGGCTTCGCAGCAAGCAATGCTTGCGAAGACGGTCAGCAACAAAAACTTCAAGCCTTGGTGCTGCCGTTATTCTTGGGGACCGCTTCCCACGAATCGGGGATTCTCGAAGGATATATATATATATATATATATATATATATATATATATATATATATATATATATATATATATATATATATATATATATATATATATATATATATATATATTTTATATATATATATATATATATATATATATATATATATATATATATATATATATATATATATATATATATATATATATAGATATATATATATATATATATAGATATATATATATATATATATATATATATATATATATATATATATATATATATATATATATATATATATATATATATATATATATATATATATATATATAATATATATATATTTACATTTACAGTTTACATTAATTTAATTCCTAGCAAATTTGAGTCAAGCCACAATTCGAAAACAAGCAATAAGGAACAACAAAAAAGAAAAGATGACCATCAAATTTTTTGTAAACATACTAGTCATGGGAGCGAAGGCACAGTTTCAAGCGAAATTAAAATAATGAAGAAATCTGTATTTTTATTTTTTTGTTTTTCCCGTCTGAAGATTCAACTCCAGACAATAAAAAAATAACAACAACAACATTAATAACAACAAGGCGAGCTTCATATTCGAACCCAAGCAATAAGCAGTAACAGCAACATCAACAAGAACAACAAGGCGAGTTTCATATTTCTTGAAATAACAACTCCGCGCTTCAGAGCGTGGATGCGAGTCACAGCTCGAAAAGCTCCCTTAATATTTACTATACATTAAATTTCATTATACTTCTGAGGCAGTATTTAAAAAGCCGTCCGGCAGCCGCCAGCTGTCAGTCCGTCAACCGACAGTCCGTCCGCCAGGCCACCAGGTCTGCCACCAGACTCGACTAACAGGGTTACCGCCCCTTGAAAAAATTCCCAAAAGTTGTTTGAAAAATTAAAAAAACTAAAAAAATAGATAAATAAATAAATAAATATATAAATATATAAATAAATAAAAAAATAAATAAATAAATAAAAGCAAAAAAAAAGAAATTAAAAAAAGAAAAAATAATAAAAATTAAAAATTTAATAAATAACTAAAAAATAAATAAATAAAAAAATAAAATAAAATAAAAAAAATATAAAAGAGAATAAAAAAATAAAAACTAAATAAATAACTAAAAACGACTAAATAAGTAAATGAATAAATTAAAAAAATAAAAAAAAATACAAAAATACAAAAATACAAAAAAATAAAAAAACATAAAAAAAATTACAAAAAATTATCTAGCCACTCTGTACACCAAAATCCTCCATCTGGCGACTCTGTCCACCAAAATCCTCGATCTGGCGATCCCATGGTTTCGCCCATTCATCCCATTTCGGCGGAGCCTCCGCCTAAGGGGCGGTGTGTGTGTAAGAGCGAGACAGTGGGCGTACTGTTTGTAAGAGTGAGAAAGACGTGGGGAGAGTGAAGAATCAGACGCGATAGTCCATTCCAACTCTCCTCAAGGATGATCAGATCTTCACTCACTCGGTTGATAAGGCAAACTTATTAGCCAACATTTTTGCAGAAAACTGCAAAAGAGGTTGGCTCCTTTCCTGAGAGTAGCCAACCACTGCCCGCGGTCGATGGTGTATCTCATGCTATGCTTGAGATGCACTTTCAAACAGGAGCTGTTAAAAGAGTGCTTGCAGACCTCAATGTCAATAAATCCTGGTTACCGGACGGCATTTCAGCCCACTTGTTGAGAAAGTTCTCCTCAACACTGGCTCGCCCATTGCGCAATCTCTTTAACTTATCGTTTACTTCAGGAGTTTTTCAAATTTCCTGGAAGATTGCCAATGTGCAGCCAGTTCCCAAAAAAGGTGAGGCTACGAATACTGCGAATTACCGGCCCCTAGCATTACCGGTGAGCATTCGTGCTCAACGTTCCACCGGCGATCTGATGGTTTTGTCACTGAGCGGTGGAACAGTTGTATTCACCAGTTCGGTGAGAGCAAAGTTGTTGTGCTGGATATCTCCAAGGCATTTGACCGGGTGTGGCCTAAAGCGCTCGTGTCTGAACTGACTGCTAATGGTGTCGGTAATACTTTCACGCGATGGATATCGAGTTTCCTCAGCGGCCGTTCTATTCGGATTGTGATAGACGGCTCTGCTTCCGAAGAGCACTCCATCAATGCTGGAGTTCCGCAGGCTTCGGTCCTGTCTCCGACACTTTTTATTATTTTCATCAATGACCTTCTGTCATTGACATCAAACCCCGTCTACTCGTTTGCTGATGACAGCAGCATTTGTCATTCATATTCATTCTCCAGGCGTCCCTCTATTCCGGAGATTAATAGAAAACGCAGTATAATGAATGACACACTCCAATCTGACCTCAATAAAATCCAAGAGTGGGGTCGAGCAAATCGGGTCGAGCAAATCGGGTCGATCGGGTGACAACTTTCCACCTCTAAATGTGGGTGGTGTGGATATAATGAGTCGGAGACTCTTGATGTTCTGATGATTCTGGAGTACAATTCGCGTAAATGGTCGGGAGCTTCACGGGCATATCTTCAGCTTCTAGACCGTGTCCAATGTCGTGCGTTAAAACTTATAGGGGACAGTAGGGTATACAGCTCTATTGAAACCTTGGAGCGTCGTCGTGATGTAGGGTGTGTATCATTATTTTACCGTTACCTTCATGGTAAATGTTCCTCTGAAGTAGCCGGCCTGATTCCTCCGGTTCAAGTATTTAGCAGAACTACTCAGCTTTCCAGAGTGGTGCACCCCTTTTATGTCGCGATTCCGTTCCAATGAACCAAGCATTACATTACTCGACTTACAGCGTCGAAACCTTTAAGCGAAGTGTAAACCGTCACTACTCCCTCTTCCCCCCTCCCACTAATCTGTCATCCCTTCGGAACCAACAAATGCTTTGCATGGATAGGGGGCATCCCCTGAGCTTGGTTTCATCTGCCATAAAAAAATACAAAAAACGGAGTTGCCAGATCGAGGGATTTTGTCATAGATTTTTTTGTGGGGATTTGAGGACTTTTTGTGGGTATTTTTTGTAGGGATTTGAGGCCTTTTTTGTGGGGATTTTTTCTTTCGAGGGATTTTGTCAGGTGGCAACCCTGACGGCTGGCGTACGGACAGACGATCAGTCGGTCGGTCGAACCCACGGTCATTAGGGGTGATGGTGAGGAAGCAAGGAGAGGGAGGGGAAAGTTTATATGTAGGATTCAGAGCTGAGGGATTGTGTGTGCTCGCGGGTGGCAGCTTGCTAAGCAGAGGCTGCCTAAGCAGAAGTAGTGTTGTAGTTGTTGTTGTTTATTTAATTACTTCGCTTTTGAGACGCCGCGCCAGAAGTGTAGTGAAATTTAATGTAAACATAAAGTGAACGGATCGAACTGCGGCTTTGCGTGCATGCATGATCTAGATCTAGATGATCTAGCGTGGGGCTGCGTAAGCAGATATAGTGTTTTGTATTGTTTATTTAATTGCTTGGGAACCGAACTGTGGCTTGACTCGAATTTGCTAGGAATTAAATTAATGTAAAGATTCCCGAAGAATGCAATGAAATTAGGCGGAACTGAGCCAAATATGATTGAACATATACATATTTTTTAATTTCAATTTTGTTTTTGTTTGTTTGTTTGTTTGTTTGTTTGTTTGACATGTTTCTTTTTTATATTATAAGGGTTTCAGCCGGAGTATGAAAGGACTGAAACTTACAATTAAAATTCATTCAGTATCTGAACGTGGCATCGAGAAGTTGTAGTTTCATCATTTCATTTTTTGTCTTCGTCGCTTGTTGAAATTTTAAAGTGAAAAATTTTAAGGTGAAAAATTTACTGTGGAAGCGAAAAAATTTAAATAAAATATTTTTTAAAAGTGCACTCAGCATTTCAATAAAAAGTTAAAAAAATTTATAAAAGTGAAAAACGTAGAAATAATTTAAACAGAAAAGTGCACGGAACATTTCTATAAAAAATTAAAACATTTTAAAAAATTTAAAAACTTAGAAAACATTTAAACAGAAAAGTACATTTTCAAAAAGTGAAATACTTATAAACATTTCAATAAAAAGTTGAAACATTTTAAAAAAGTGAAAAACTTAGAAAACATTTCAAAAAAGTTAAAAACATTTTAAAGAGCCAAAAACACTAAAAACTTTAAATAAGACAAACAAAACCAACACCATCGCCTTCATCAACAACAACAACACCAATAACAACTACAGAGAAGGAAAAAACATTATTTACGAGGTAAGTGAATTTATATACAAAATAAATAGTAATTAATAATTGTTAGTTGAAAGCATTATATAAGTATAAATATAACTATATTAATAATAATACAACAATTTTTAAAAATATAAAATATTATAATAAGAATATATTTAATACTTTCTTTTTTCTGTAGTCTGTAGATTTGTATGTTTAATATATTCCCTTAATTTACAGAATCTACAGCAAGAGCAGCACCAACAACTTCAACAGCAGCAGAAAACAACAACCACAAACAATAACAACAGCAGAAACAACAACAACAACATAGGCCACAATATTAACAAAACCAATAACAACAACATAAGCAGCAATATCAATAAAACCATCAACAACATCAACATCGCCTCCACCGTCATCGCCACCACCACCGTCACCACCACTACTACCATGGCTACCAACGGCAACAGCAACAACAACAACACCATTTCCAATACTATGAAACAAACAGCCCTACATAACAAAGAATATTTGTGCCAAATTTCATCGCGATATCTCTTTTCGTTCTCTCGTAATCGTGATTTCAACATACAGACAGACAGACAGACAGACAGACAGACGGACGGACAGGGCTAAATCGATTCAGGAGGTGACGCTGATTAAGAATATATATACTTTTCTATATCTATCTCGTCTCCTTCTCTGCGTTACAAACGGAAGAACAAAGTGAATAAAAGTCACTGAATACTGAATATACCCTACTTCCTTCGGGTGTAGGGTATAAAAAAGGATCGTGGCCAATCAAAGGAAGGTGCACTTGAAATAGGATCTGATCCTTTGAGATTCCTGCCGTTCCTGTCATCAGCTAGTATAACTTCATCAGATCCATAGTTTGAACGGGGAATTGCAAATACGGGTCGATGTAGGTTCTGATGGTCACCATCTCCTGTTCCAGTTGGTGGGGTGTCAGGATTAACTGGTTAATTCCGCCATAATAAACATCTGTAAATACAACCAAAAGTAGGGCTTGAACTTGTTGTATATCCACTGTTATCATTGACAGTTGTACTGGCAGAAATGTGAATATTTCAAACACTTCGTGAAGATTGTTCTTTATTTGCTAGTTACTTTATGGATATTTCGCTCTAAAGATTTGGTGGGGCAGTTGGACAGGTTTATTGGAAAAATTTGGGATAATCTTGTGTCCACTGTAAACAATAAGGAGAATTAGTTTTAATAAAGGAAAAGATTAAACATCTAGGTAGTCTCTCCAAGGTAGAGAAGGCGGATACAATTTTAGAAGAGCTGCTCAATGTTATAGCAAATAAAAATAAAAGCGCGCTATAAAAAGGAATGAGAGAGGTGGACAGCTAGAACCAAACTCAGGGGATGCCCCCTATCCATGCTAAGCATTCGTTGGTTTAGAAGGGAAAAGGTTAGTGGGAAGGGGAAAAGTGGGAGTAGTGTCGATTTACACCTCTTTTAAAAGCTTCGACGTTATAAGTGGATGGGAAAACATGCGCAGGGAGACTATTCCACAACTTAACTGCGCGACCGAAAAACGAATTCTCGCGGTAGTGGGTAGTGCGTTGGAACGGGATCGAGACGTAAAAGGGGTGCACCGCTCTGGAAAGCCGAGTAGATCTGTTGAATACCTGAACCGAAGGGATCAGGCTGGCTACTTCAGAGAAACAATTACCATTAAAGTATCGGTAGAATAAGGTTACACACCCCACATCCCGACGACATCCCAAGGTTTCAATAGAGCTGGATACCCTACTGTCCCCTATAAGTTTTAACGCACGACCTTGTATACGGTACAGAAGCTGAAGATATGTTTTCGAAGCTCCAGACCAAATATGCGAGTTGTACTCCATTTTCGGACGGATATAAGTGGTGTAGATGCAACGAAGGTCGGTTGGAGTGAAGTATTTCTTGCACCGCTTTAAAAAGCCTAAGCACTTGCCTGCTTCTTTCGACACATCAAATATGTGATCGTTTCAACGAAGATCGCATTGCATTGACATGCCCAGAACATCAAGAGCCTCCGACTCATTAATATCCACACCACCCATATTTAACGGTGCAAAGTTGTCGCCCGCCAGACGCTTGTGGGTAAACAAACAGCATTGGGTCTTCCGCGCATTAAAATCGACCCGATTCGATTGACCCCACTCCTGGATTTTGTTGAGGTCAGATTGGAGTGTGTCATTCATAATACTGCGTTTTCTATTAATCTCCAGAATAGAGGGACGCCTGGAGAATGAATATGAATGACAAATGCTGCTGTCATCAGCAAACGAGTAGACGGGGTTTGATGTCAATGACAGAAGGTCATTGATAAAAATGACAAAAAGTGTAGGAGACAGTACCGAACCCTGCGGAACTCCAGCATTAATGGAGTGCTCTTCGGAAGCAAAGCCGTCTATCACAACACGAATAGAACGGCCGCTGAGGAAACTCGATATCCATCGAGTGAATGTATTACTGACACCATAAGCAGCCAGTTTAGACACAAGTGCTTTATGTCACACTCGGTCAAATGCCTTGGAGATATCCAGCGCAACAACCTTGCTCTCACCGAATTGGTGAACACAACTGTTCCACCGCTCGGCGAGGAACGCCATCAAATCGCCTGTGGAGCGGTGAGCACGGAAACCGTACTGGCGATCGCTGACCAATTGGTTGCCCTCTAGATACCTCATCAAGTTAAAATTTACAACGCTCTCCATAACTTTGGAGAGCATTGAACAGATTGCTATGGGCCGGTAATTAGCAGGATTCGTAGCCTCACCTTTTTTGGGAACTGGCTGCACATTGGCAATCTTCCAGGAATTAGGAAAAACTCCTGATAAATGTATATATATTTATAAATGTATATATATTTATAAATATGTCCGGAAGGGCTCGGGGCTAATATTTAGGCACGTACTGTGAATATGTGAACTCACCTTTCAGCACACGATCTAGCGGCTTGGGCCGCTATATATATATATAGCGAAAGAAATCGTGCAGAAATCCCCTCTCATGAACGAAGGTTTTGCCCAAGCGTGGCAAAATCTGTCCGACAGATCCGAGAACAGGCGCCTCCTCACCAACGCCCATTTGAAGAAGCTCTTCGGCCTGTCACCCATCACGAAGGAAACCGGTGGCGCTATTAAAGACCTTGTAACGTTGGCAGTGTTGATGCAAAAAAAAATTCAAACAAAAAAAGACCCGCTGTTCAAACAAAAGAAAAGGCCGCTTGACTCACCCGGCCGAGCTCAGAGAAAGTGGGGGGGGGGGTATTTAACCCCAACAGCGGATTTGATACCCCGGTTACAAACAAACCGACATAGAAGCCAAGAAATGCCTAATCATACCCTGACGGCGGGCAGAGACGAATTATGGAGTGGAAGGAAAGAGAGGGGAGGAGTAGGTCTTGTTTTTCCTCCCCCTGTCTTTACCCACCCAATCTGGCTGGTGCGGTTGTTGCTGTGCACCAGTCCCTTTTGTGCAGGTCGCTCAGCCCGGGGTCTCGCTAACTCCAAGTATCAAATTAATAATCCATAATGAGACTCAAAATTTTCATTGTATATCGTAATGAGTAATTTTATTATTCGTAATTTTTATTTTTGGTACGTGAATAAGAAAGAATAAAAAAAACTTATAAAATCATTTCATTTTTGAAAACCAATGTAATTTCATTAATTCTTAATAATTTAATTGATATCTCCTTATTTTAAAATTAAGAAAATTAAAGAAAAAAAAAATTTATAGATTTCAGTGAACACAATTTTCAAGCAATTTTGGTTATAATAAATAATCAACAATGTTTCTGACATGTATTCATTGACAGCGTTTAAACACTTTAAGGAATTTCTTACTCCAATGTATTCAGTTACAGCAGCAGAAATGTTCATCCAGACAGTGGACAGAAAACTCTGCAGACAAACACGCCACAAAACACCAGTTGTCAGAACTGCGGCTCCAAAACGTCTCTTCCATTAGACTCCCATTTCGACTGTGTGGCTTCGTTGGGTCAGCAACTTCTACTCCATCCGTGGTACTGATGTAGTTAATCGAGAATTCTTCACATTGTTGGCCAGCGGTTGTGTATGCTGCTTGGACACAGGACGACGTTTCCAAGAGAGTGTTATGAGATCTTAGGTTGGCGAGGAGGCAGTGAGCAACGAACGTATCAAACACGCCCGCCACTTTAATATTCTGTCGGTGCTGTAGATTGCCAGCTATGCGATGATTATTAATATTATGACGATTACAGATGATGAGCACTTTTCATTATTCGTTTGATGGACTGCCGGAGAGCTTAAAAGTGTTGAGATTTCTAATTTATCTGCTTGGTTATAGCATGAAGATGCTGATGCAGATGATGATACAGTAGAATGCTCGTTTGGGTTGCTACTACTAATAGAAGTTGTCTCAGATTCGTCATCCACATCATCAACGAATTTTACTGTCTTGCTAAATGACACCGGCACACAAAAGACAAAAAACGCGCACTCGCTTTGACGTGACTGTCTTCACTTAGACTCCTGACTCAACTGAACTCCAGTAAAATTTTTCTGTGGCTTCGCCACCGACAATGCAGGCATCGCCGTCTCCCTCCCTCCCATCATGTTCTGCACTCTAAGCAGGTCCCGTAGAATGGCGTGATGCGAAGTTCATGTAAAAAACCTTCTAGAACATTCGATCCCGCCACACTACGGGATCCGCTCTTTCTGCCACATGGTGGGGAGAGGCAGACACCGATATCTGCATTGCGGCACGGCGAAATGGACCGCGTGTGAATGTGGATCACAGGGTGACTTCAAAGCGTCTCAATCATTAACACAGGGCGGCCTCACAACCTGCAGCGCGAAACCAATAATATTCTCGCCGCACTCGAGCTACAAGGTATTGATACCTCCTATTGGGACGCGATAATCGTATTTTTGTGTTCCAGCAAGCTCCCGGAAGCAACGCTTTCCCTTTGGGAGCAATCTCTCACTAATAAAACGGAGATCCCAAAATGGACAGATCCGAATGCGTTCCTCACTCATCGCTTCCAGACCCTTGAAACGGTGCAAGATATCAAATGCACACCAACCTCAAAGTCTACGCAGCCCCCAACTCCAACTCACATCAACACCAACAATGCATCAACACCTTTCAAATGAAAGTGTCCCAAGATAGCTGCCCTCTTTGTAAGAAGCAGCACAAGTTGAGATCCTGTGCTCAGTTTCTCAGCTTGCCCGTTCCACAGCGGCTGAATACCGTACAGAAAAACCGCTTGTGCAGCAACTGCTTGGGCAGATCTCATTCCGTGAAAAACTGTCCAAGCAGATTCAATTGCGTCAAATGTAATGGCAGGCATCACAAACTCTTGCATCGTGAGCATGCTCCATCCTCCTCGAATGCTGCATCAGATACGAACCCACGTGCCTCACACCAAGATCGGCGGTTTGACAACGCTCCGCGTGCTCAAGCCCCTGTCTATTCGAACTTTATTCCAGGTTTTACCCATCATGCTTCTCAGCAAGAAAGGCCGCATTCTTCGATGCGACCTCGCACGCATATACAGTCCACTCCTCCCCCCTCTCAACAGCGAAATCAACAGGACACTCATCAAGTGTGCTTCGCTAATTCACCCAGACCGGCATTGTTAGGGACTGCTATGGTAACAATACGCCACCACGGTACATGTTACATCGCTCGCGCCTTAATAGATCCTGGATCTGAAGTGTCGTTCATCTCCGAACGCATACAAAAGCTGTTAAAGCTACCAGTGCGGCCAATTACCGCTGTAGTTTCAGGTCTCAACGAGACTGTTGTTACAAAAATAACAAGATTGAGCGATTTTCTTCTGAATTCGCCCCTTGATCCCAACTTTCAGATCAACGTGACGGCGCTCGTGCTCCCACAAATTACAGGGCGGTTACCCTCCCACTCGTTAGACAGGTCGCTTCTCAGTGGCCTCCCTCAAGACATCGAGCTCGCAGATGTCAACTTCTTCAAAAGCGAGCAGGTCGACGTACTCATCGGAGCCGATTTATACCCAGCAATCCTGCTGGACGGCATCCGCCGCCAAGTACTGGGCTCTCTCATGGCTCAGCAAACCGTGTTCGGTTGGATCCTAACCGGCCCGGTTCCCACCATGCAATCTGCCACTGCACCCATAAAAGTGGCTTACTTCAACGAAACGTTTTTGGGAGATGGAGGAACTTCCCAAAACTAGATTACTATCCCCATCCGACAAGTTTTGCGAAGAAAATTTCGTGAAAACAACGCGAAGACGCGATGACGGCCGCTACATCGTATCACTGCCCTTTAAGATCGGCTTTACAGACACGCTCCGCTTAGGGGCCTCGAGACAAATTGCGCTCAAACAATTTACACGTCTGGAAGCTCGATTAGGGAAGGACGAATGCTTCAAACACCAGTACGACACGGTGTTAAATGAGTATGTCGATTTAGGCCACATGAGAATAGTCAATCCCCCCGAGCGTCAAGCGCCTAGAAATCGCTACTATTTGCCACACCATGCCGTCATCAAACCCGAAAGCACCTCAACGAAGGTCAGAGTCGTCTTCAACGCGTCCAGTCCAACCACAAGCGGACTAAGCCTCAATGATGTAATTCACACAGGCACCGTGCTACAGTCAGATTTTACTTTTTTAATTCTACGATGGCGTTTCTTCCCCTATGTCTTCAACGGAGACATTCAAAAAATGTATCTCCAAATATTGGTTGACCCAAAGCACACCCCTTATCAGCGCATTCTCCTCCGACACCCTTACAGGTCCGAACTTACCGACTTCGAGCTTCAAACGGTAACGTTTGGAGTTAATTGCGTCCCGTTCCTTGCAATACGCACCCTTCTTCAATTGGTAGACGATGTGAAGCACAAGTTTCCGCTTGCGTCACACATTTTATAGCATTCCATGTACGTGGATGATGTGTTAGCAGGCACGCATGACCTGGTGACAGCTACCCAGACCCGTGACCAACTCATAGCGGCTCTCGACTCAGCAGGTTTTTCCCTTCGCAAATGGACGGCCAACCATAAAGGCATTCTGGCAGACTTGCCGGCATCCCATTTGCTCCATAACGATTTCCTAACGCTAGAAAATTCCAGCCTAGCTAAAATCCTGGGAATTCACTGGAACGCGACCCATGATGACTGCTACTTCGATGTCCAAGCTATCGTCATCAAAGCCGCGTACACAAAGCGGGAAATGTTGTCTCTGGTCGCCAAGCTGTTCGATCCAGCCGGTTGGCTGGCTCCGATCATCGTTGCAGCGAAGATTGTGATTCAGCAAGTCTGGTTGGACAAAATCGACTGGGATGACACTCTGCCTCAGGTAACTCACGCTAACTGGTTAAGTTTTCTACAGAATTACCAGCACATCCGTTCCATCCGCATCCCGCGATGGATGAGTTACACCCCCGACAGCAAAGTCGAACTCCATGCCTTTTGCGATGCCTCACAAAAAGCCTACGCAGGAGTTATCTATGCCCGCATCAAGGTCTCTCAGGAAGTCCGAGTTTTCCTTTTATACTCCAAAATTCGTGTAGCCACGATTAAAACTGTGTCTCTCCCCAGGTTAGAATTGTGTGGAGCCACTTTAGTAGCTGAGATGATCGACATTCTCGTGCCTACGCTGCAGCTGCCGCATTATACGATTTACTGTTGGAGCGACTCCACCATTGTTTTGGCCTGGCTGAAGAAATCCCCATGCGCTTGGGCGACATTCGTGGCAAACCGAGTTGCCGAAATCATCGAGAAAGTACCACATTCGCAATGGTTCCATGTGGAATCCCAGGACAACCCCGCGGATTTAGTCAGTTGCGGTGCCACGACCCAAGATCTCGCTGAGAGCACCCTACGGCGGAATGGACCTGCTTGGCTCGTCCAAGATAAGGATCGCTGGCCCGAATTCCGCTCCTCAGACAAATATGTGACCACGCTGGAGCAGAAAACTGTCAAAACGTTGCACACACATTGCGCTACCGATAAGGGTCCTGTCAAACGATTTTCGTCGCTGCCACGTGCCTTACGCGTATACTCATACGTATATCGATTTCTCCACAACGCTCATCCAGCTCAGCGTCACTTGCATTCGCACCCCAACCTGCACCTCCCACCGGAAGAAATAAAGGAAACTAAACGCTGCCTCGCGATATCCTGCCAGAAGATCAATTTTGCGGACGAGTACGCCGCTCTAGAAAACCATACGATGCTGCGATCTAAAAGCAGATTACTTTCGTTGAACCCTTTTCTCCACACGGACAACGCGCGTTGGCGGGCGGTTGTCCTCGTGTCCCAATTTGCCTTTCGACGAACGGCAGCCGATTATCCTGCCATACGGCTGTAAATTTTCGCGATTGCTCATTCGTTTTAAACACGAAATCTCTTTACACAGAGGCAACCAATTAGTTCTTCGTCTGGTCCGTACCCAACTCTGGATCCCCAAGGTTAAAACCTTATCAAAACGACGACTCATACCGGCAAGCCTTGCATCCTACATCGGAAGAAGCAACGAACCCTGTACATGACAGCCCATTATTAACACATTTTCTCATTACAGGTTCCACATGTATTTAATATGCCGGCAGTATGTGCGGTCCCGCAGAGGACGTCTGCTGGCTCCACCCGGGGCAGTGCACCCCTGTTCCGCCTCAAGCGACGCGCAAGTCCTCACTGCCCACTGTTCTCGTGAGTCATCCCCACCGAGCGATGTCCTCGTCCTTGACGTCTCCGCCGAGGAAGCCCAGGCGATTGATACGGCACGCCGCTCCCCGACTCCGCCCGCCAGGGCATTCCAAGGTGTTTTGGCGCAGCACGAGGGACCAATCTCCGATCAGGCCCCACCTTCCAGGCCAACCTACATGGAACGCGCAGACCTCCGACTTTGCGCCCGGTTGGTGCGAGTCCCGAGGCACGTCATGCCACGCGCACCATCAGAGCCGGCCCCAAGACGCGCGCCTTCACCACAGCAGCGAAATCTGACGGCGCAAGCTCGGCACGTGTGCCTAAACTGTTTGGCACGTTCGCACCGGCTCCCCGCTTGCCAGACCCCCATGCGCTGCCGAACGTGCGAAGAGGCGCACCACACCCTTCTACATTGAGCTCGAGCCGATGCGCGGCGCCAGTTGTCGGGGTTGGGGGTTTGCAGTCCTGCAAGGCGGGCGGTATGTTAACGCCAACTGACGCTTGCCAGAGGTGTTCCCTCATCGATCGGTAGGGTGTCAGGAGTGAGAACTGCAGTCCTCTCTCTTGTCAGCCTGCCGGTTATGAGAAGCGCCTCTCCTCTCGAAAAAGTAAGTTCGCTGCAGGCTCTCCCCGAGGCGACTGGCGTTGCTCTCGTGGGTTTCCGCGATCGCCGCTGGACCCACACCAGTCACTTCCTGTTTTAAAGTTGACGCGCACGGAGTGCACCCCTCTAGTGTGCCGATTGGTATCTGATTTTGTAACATTAAATAAAAGTCTAAAGTAAAAACTATTGTGAAACTAAATATAAATATTGGTGAATTTTGGAACCGTAAATTTTTGCGATTTTGAAGGAAAACATTTGGTCCTTCGAGCCGGATTAGAGCCAAGCTCGGAGATCAACCCAACCGTTCCACATAAGCATATATATATATATATATATATATATATATATATATATATATATATATATATATTCTCTCTTCCGGGCTCTTTTTAACTTGAGATATTAATAAATGTGATAAATTTCAAATGAAATTTTTTACTTAGATAATATAAAATAGCATATATATATATATATATTATCTAAAATAATAATAATTTTTAATGCATCTAAAAGTGAAGCCATTTGCATCAGGAATGCTTCAGGGAAATGTAAGTCGTTTGTTGTGCCTGAAAGCAAAACTTTACAATTCGCTCTGAATGGGTCTGAGATTCCTTTCAAGGATTCCATTAAATATCTTGGCATTAATTTTTACAGTCTTCTGAAATTTAACAAACATGCAAGAATTGTACTGAAAAAAGCTTACAGAATTTTGGGCACTTTTTCAAGTATTTTTTGGAACAGAAACTTACCAAAGAGGACAAAACTTTTGTTGTATAAAACCTGTATTAGACCTGTTATCTTGTATGGATTTCCTATTTGGTTTAACGTTTCTCCAACTGTCATTAGAGAATTTGAAATTTTAGAACGCAAGGTCTTACGTCATTGCATTGGAAAGTATTTCCAATCGCCTACAAAACGTTTCTCGAATCGTTTCGTTTATTCGGAAGCTAAAGTTTGCCCAATTGGCCTTTACGTGTCAGATATTCTACATAGATTTATCAATAGAATTTCTTGCCATGTTAACGATTGCATTCTTGATATCTTCAACCAACAAAGAGTTTTTAGCTGGTCAAAAATTAAGGTATTTATCACCCATTGGCTTCGCTAACGAAGCTCCCGCTAATTTTGATTTAAATGTGTCACTTTGTCACAATTTTTATAAAAATACAGTTCCTGATTCTCATAGAGGTTAGCACTCAAATGTGTCTAAAAGGTTTGTTTTCTCTTTTTTGGTTTTGTATTAATTTTTTATTATTTTTTTTTTCTTTATTTTTCTTTTCTTAGAGCACTAAGTTAGCATTAAGTTAGCATTAAGATCTAATCTAGGTTAAGTGATCTATATATCTCAATCCATGTCAGCTCCGGGAGCAAGAGCGTTTAATGTTCATGTTATTGTTTTCTTCAATGTTCTCTTCTTATTAATAAGTTTGATACTGCTGTACATATATGTTTTTTAGATAATACATTATAGTCTTTAATTTTTATCCACAATTGTAATTTGAATTTTTGTAAACTTATAATGTTGTTGAAAAAAAGGCTCAATTCAATTATATTATCTAAGTAAAAAATTTCATTTTAAATTTATCACATTTATTAATATCTCAAGTTAAAAAGAGCCCGGAAGAGCTCTATGGGGCTAAAGTGATGGGGCTAAAGTGATGGGGATGTATCACTATTTTACCGTTACTTTCGTGGTAAATGTTCCTCTGAAGTAGCCGGCCTGATTCCTCCGGTTCAGGTATTTAGCAGAACTACTCGGCTTTCCAGAGCGGTGCACCCCTTTTATGTCGCGATTCCGTTCCAACGAACCGCGCATTACCGTGGGAATTCGTTTTTCGGTCGCGTCATTAGATTGTGGAATAGTCTTCCTGCGAATGTCTTCCCCCCCCCCCCCACTTACAGCGTCGAAACCTTTAAGCGAGGTGTAAACCGTCACTACTCCCTCTTTCCCCCTTCCCGATAACCTGTCATCCCTTCGGAACCAACAAATGCTATGCATGGATAGGGGGCATCCCCTGAGGTTGCTTTCATCTGCCATAAAACAAAAAAAAAACCAAAGAAAAAGTAATGGGCACGGGTTGAAATTGCACCGTGAACAATAGCAAGTGCACGAGACGCACTTTTAAGCCTCGCAAGTTGACTTGCGCAAAGGTTTCCCAAAGCGGGGGCCAAATTAAATTCACAATAGTGAACTTACCTTGCTGCACTCGACTCAGTGGCGAGTAGGTGGGTCGTTGAAGACGATGATTCCGGCAATCGGTTTGGGCGTCGGTGACGATAGTTTGGGCATCGGTGAATCCGGCTTGGACAATATTTAAATTGAGGGGTTGGGGTGGTCTCCGAGCTTGGGAAGATATCCGGCTCGAAGCACCAATGTTTAATTGAAAAAGGCTTTTTAATACACAAATGTTTCTTCTTTAATTCACAAATGTTTATTCAGAATTTTACTTAAGTTTCACTTTAAAATAATTTTTGGTTCTGGAGCACTGCGTATTTTTCACCTCTAGTCACGTCCGTTGCTGGTAAGGAAGAGATAATATGGATCCAGCGGCGATCGCTGGAAGCTAGACGAACAGCGCCAGTCGCCGAGGGGAGAGCCCGCAGCCGAGATTGCTTTCTCGAGAGAGGCGCATCTCATGACCGGCAGGCTGACAAGAGAGAGAACTGCAGTTCTCATTCCTGACACCCTACCGATCGATGAGGGAGCACCTCTGACGAGCGGCAGTTGGCGTTAACACTAATGTTATTTTTTTACTAATTTTTCTCATTAAGAGTAGGAGCTATTCTACTATTTAACTAAGAGACCAATACTTGCAATTCAGTCACTTAATGATTTGAGAGAAGGCAATATTCAGTTTTGAAAAGACTTTAGTGAAACTCTTTCTAATACAATTGGTATAAAACTGTTATTAGCTCCACAGATTTCAGGGTATTGACCAAAAAATAGACCAGGTCGAGAAACAAGAAAATTTCTTTGATTTAAGCGTCTAGGAGTAGCATCAACCTTTACTCCTAGTGAAGGGATTGTTCATGAATGAATTACATCAGAATTTGAGTATTAAATGGGATAATTATCCGGTTATCTACATCTAACAGTCCAAATGAACTATTGTTTGTCCGTGAAGTAGGAATCAATTTGTAAATGAATCAGTAAATGGAGTAAGTAGTAATAAATACCCTACTATAACTGTAATTATGACAAGAATTATAAGAGTGTGGTCATGAAAAGAAGTTAACTTTTCTATCAAAGGTAGATCTTGTAATCTCAGTGATGATATATGTAGTCATTTTCTAACAAAAGTAATCTTTATATATGATGCTTAAATCCATTGCACTAATCTGCCATATTAGAATGAAGATAGAAAAGGCAGTTCAGAGTATCTCTGTTCTGCGGGAGGTAAATCTTGAAGCCACTCTACCGATGAACTTAATTGAATAGAAAATAAAACCTGGCGATTATAAATTATTCTTTCTCAGATAATATAAATAAGGATAATAATCCCTAAAAGAGAAATTATTGATCCAATTGAAGAGACTACATTTCAGGAAGTATAACTCTCTGGATAGTCTGAATATAGTCGAGGTATTCCAGCTAATCCTAAAAAATGTTGAGGAAAATATGTTATGTTGAATCCAATAAATCTTACTATGAATTGAGTTTTTAGCAAAGAGGGATTAAGTCTTAAACCGGTAAATAGGGGGTATCAATGGATAAATCCTGCTAAAATAGCAAATATAGCTCCTATAGACGATACATAGTGACAGTGAGCTACAACATAAACATAGTAAGTATCGTTAAGGATGATATCAACAGAGAAGTTAGCTAAAACCACTCCAGTTAATCCCCCTACTGTAAAGAGAAAAACAAATCCTAACGCTCATAGGATTGAAGGAGAGTACAAAAGCTGAGATTTATGTAAAGTAGCCAATCATCTAAAGATTTTAATTCCTGTAGGAACAGCAATAATTATAGTTGCTGTGGTAAAATAAGCTCGAGTGTCTACATCTATTCCTACAGTAAATATATGATGTGCTCACACAATAAAACCAAGCAGACCAATTGTTAGTATTGCGTAAATTATTCCAAGGGATCCACATGTTTCCATTTTTCCTGACTCCTGTCTAATAATATGGGAGATTATTTCGAACCCAGGTAAGATTAGAATATAAACTTCAGGATGCCCAAAGAGTCAAAACAAATGTTGGTAAAGAATCGGATCTCCTCCTCCAACAGGATAAAAAAACGAAGTGTTTACATTTGGATCAGTCAAAAGCATTGTAAAAGCTCTTGCTAAACCAGGGAGAGACAGAAGAAGAAGAAGGGCAGTAATTAACACTGATGAAACAAATAATGGTATTCGGTCAAATGATATTCCCACTGCTCGTATGTGAATTACAGTAGTAATGAAATTTACTGATCCTAGAATTGATGATACTCCAGCCAAGTGAAGATTAAAAATTTTCAGATCTACAGATGCTGCTCATAGAGGATAATAAGGGTGCAAACTTGTCATACAGCTTATACTCCCTTATATAACCTATTCATGTGTTATATTTAGTAAGCTTGATTCGTGCTCATATATGCAGCTCTCTGTTGCTTTTAATAATGCCACAAGGTATGTCTACGGTATCCGTTACTTTGAACATCTGGGAGTTTATAAGCGTGGTATACTTGGATGTGACATAATCAGTTATCTTAATGCTAGAAACTGTATTTTCCTGCATAAGCTTATCTACAAAAGGACAACTTTTTATCTGTTTGTCAAATTGAGAATTGGGCACTCCCGCGGAGTGTTCTACTTCTTATTCCATCCTTCAAATCGCTAAACGCTTCAAGGTTCTTTTTCATCAATGATGTCAGGCTATGGAATTCCTTGCCCAGTAGCCTTAGGGCAATTTCATCGACTGAAACCTTTAAGCGTGCCATTTTAAATCATTTCTCCTCCTGATCTGGTACCTTAATTAACTTAAAATACTTTTCCCTTTTCCTTTCTCTATCTCTTCCTAACATTTAATTTCGATGCAATTACTTCACTTAACATCTATTTAAACTTTCCTCCTCTTCTCTTCACTCTTATCTTCTTCTTCTATCTACTAATTACATTTTATCTGAAATGTATCCTTTCAATTTTCTTATGACACATTTTGTACTATAAAAGAAAAGTTTTCTTATTGTATTGCCAATATATTTTTTTTAATTGAAAATAAAAATAAATTGAAAATAAATTTGTTGAAAATAGCCATTGTCGCGATCTGATTAAATGGCTGAGTTTAAGCAGTAAACTGAAAATTTACAAACAAGAATATTAAGGGTGGGTACACTGTTCATCATGTTCCTGCTACGTTTTCGACTATTCTACTAACTAAGAGAAGAGTTAAGGACGGAGGGAGGAGTGAAAAACTTATATTATTTATTCGTGGAAAAGCTATATCTGAAGCTCCTAGCATTAGGGGTACTAGTCAGTTTCCAAACCCTCCAATCATAATAGGTATGACCATAAAGGAAATTATTACAAAGGCATGAGCTGTGACAATTACATTATAAATTTGATCATCTCCAAGTAATGAACCAGGATGACCTAGTTCTGCTCGGATCAATATGCTTCAAGAAGTACCTAATATTCCGGCTCATGTCCCGAAAATAAAATATAAAGTCCCAATATCCTTATGATTTGTTTAAAATAGCCATTGTAGCGATCTGATTAAATGGCTGAGTTTAAGCAGTAAACTGTAAATTTACGAACAAGAATATTAAGGGTGGGTACACTGTTCATTCTGTTCCTGCTACGTTTTCGACTATTCTACTAACTAAGACCAGAGTTAAGGACGGAGAGAGGAATCAAAATCTTTTATTATTTATTCGTGGAAAAGCTATATCTGAAGCTCCTAACGTTAGGGGAAGTAGTCAGTTTCCAAACCCTCCAATCATAATAGGTATGACCATAAAGAAAATTATTACAAAGGCATGAGCTGTGACAATTACATTATAAATTTGATCATCTCCAATTAATGAACCAGGATGACCTAGTTCTGCTCGGATCAATATGCTTCAAGAAGTACCTACTATTCCGGCTCATGATCCGAAAATAAAATATAAAGTTCCAATATCCTTATGATTTTTCATAGTGTCTGACTTTTTTTTTCATAGTGTCTGACTTATCTCTTGTACAGATATTTGACCAAATTTATTTTGTGTCTGATCATGATCTTATTTTTTGTACAGACGGCATTAAATTAAGACGTACAAGTTTTGCTAGTTCCTTTCAGTACTTCGATTACAAATCACTTGATTACATGCGGCTCTTTAATGAACTTAGCAGTATTTCTTGGATTGATATCTGGCTTTGCCCGTCTGTTGATGAAAAGTTGTCCATATTCACCAATTGTATAAATAATTTTTTTATTAAGCATGTTCCGCTTAAATCAGTTCAGATAAATAATAATTCCTGTCTGTGGTTTACTAATCGTGTTCAGGATGCCATTCGTAAACGCAATCGACAACGTAGCTTATGGAGGAGGAATCCTTCTCCTGAAATGTGGGAGAGATCCAGGAAGGCCAGAAATAAATCTGTGCGCTGTATTAGACATGCTAAATTGCGCTACTTTTCTTCCAAACTTAAAACGTCCTTGCCATCCAAAGTCTTCTATAATAACCTGAAAAAACTTAACTTGGTGTTAATTCTAAACCTTGGAACTCTCCTGTTGTTGATCCGAACTCGCTGAACCATCACTTTCTTTCATGTCACTCTGATACTAATAGTTCCCTACCATGCTATTTTGATGACTCTTCTATACCAGCTTATACTTCTCTATTTGAATTTTCCGCAGTGCGTGAGGCAGATGTTGTAAGGGCTCTATACAAAATTAAATCTAATTCTGTTAGCTCTGATGAGGTTCACCTTAGATTTATCAAAATTATTCTTCCGTATATAATAAGTCCATACACTCATATAATTAATCATTGTCTTACAACATCTGTTTTTCCCTGTCTTTGGAAAAGTGCAATAGTTACACCTATACCCAAAAAAACCTAACCCTTGCTTCCCTGCTGATTATAGAGAAATCAGCATCTTATCGCCTCTGTCAAAGGCTTTTGAATAACTTTTTGCAAAACAAATATCGTTGTATATAACTGAAAATAACTTTCTACACCCTTTCCAGTTTGGTTTTAGGGCCGGGCACAGTTGTTTAACAGCTGTGCTCAAAGTTATAGATGATATTCGTCCTTCTTATGATGAAGGTATGCTGACCCTTTTATGTTTGCTTGATTTTTCAAAAGCTTTCGACATGATAAATCATATGTTACTCTGTTTGAAACTTAGGCATTTCTTCGCGTTCTCTGATAGTGCGGTTAGTCTCCTTAAGAGCTATTTATCGAATATAACGCAAAAAGTCAAGGGTGCTTCTTCCTTTTCACAGCTGGGGATTATTTCTAGTGGAGTGCCACAAGGCTCAGTATTGGGGCCTCTACTGTTTTCTTTATTCATAAATGATATATTTTCGACTGGTGTGAACTCTTCTATTCATGCGTATGTAGATGACATCCAAATTTATTTATCTAGTAATAGTAATCTTAAAGAGGATCTTATTTTTAAGTTGAACGACTATTTAAATATTATTCTACGTTGGGCTAATAAAAACCGTCTCACCCTTAATCCGATGAAAAGCTTTGTGCTTCCTATCTCGAAAGAAACAGTGTACTTTTGTGATTCTTCTGATGTTTCTCTGGGGATTCATAAATTAAAGTTTGTTGATAAGATAACTAATCTTGGTTATAGGATCAATTCCAAACTCACTTGTACTGATCATATTAATTATCTTGTCCGTCAGATCTACTTGGCATTGCGTAATCTAAGACCTTCCGCTGCATTCACTCCGTTGGAGATTAGGCGCAAACTTGTCATACAGCTTATACTCTCTTATATAACCTATTCATATGTTATATTTAGTAAGCTTGATTCGTGCTCATATATGAAGCTCTCTGTTGCTTTTAATAATGCCACAAGGTATGTCTACGGTATCCGTTACTTTGAACATCTGGGAGATTATAAGCGTGGTATACTTGGATGTGACATAATCAGTTATCTTAATGCTAGAAACTGTATTTTCCTGCATAAGCTTATCTACAAAAGGACACCTTTTTATCTGTTTGACAAATTGAGAATTGGGCACTCCCGCAGAAGTGTTCTACTTCTTATTCCATCCTTCAAATCGCTAAACGCTTCAAGGTTCTTTTTCATCAATGATGTCAGGCTATGGAATTCCTTGCCCAGTAGCCTTAGGGCATTTTAAATCATTTTTCCTCCTGATCTGGTACCTTAATTAACTTAAAATACTTTTCCCTTTTTCTTTCTCTATCTCTTCCTAACATTTAATTTCGATGCAATTACTTCACTTATGATAACATCTATTTAAACTATCCTCCTCTTCTCTTCACTCTTACCTTCTTCTTCTATCTACTAATTACATTTTATCTGAAATGTATCCTTTCAATTTTCTTATGACGCATTTTGTACTATAAAAGAAAAGTTTTCTTATTGTACTGCCAATATATTTTTTTAATTGAAAATAAAAATTAATTGAAAATAAATTTGTTGAAAATAGCCATTGTCGCTGTTAACGCCAACTGCCGCTCGCCAGAGGTGCTCCCTCATCGATCGGTAGGGTGTCAGGAGTGAGCACTCCAGTCTCTCTCCTGTCAGCCTGCCGGTCGGGAGGGGCGCCTCTCTCGTGAGCGTAAACCCGGCTGAGGGCTCTCTCCGCGGCAACTGGCGCGGTTTGACCGCCTTCCAGCGATCGTCGCTGGACCCACACAACTCACTGGCTGATTATCACAGAACGAGTGGAGGCTGTGTCGACATCAACATTGTGTGCAGTGGTTCTTCCTTTGAATTGCCTATTAACAGTAATAAAACGATTGTGAATTTTCTATTGTAAACTTGAACTTCTATTGTGAAGAATAAAACTATAATTACAAAATAAGGGTGAATAAAATAAAGTTCTGTTCTGCAACATAAACATTTTGGTCCAAACGAGCCGGATTGCCGCCGCCCAGGAACCATCGTCACCGACGCCCATACCATCGTCACCGATGCCCAAATCATCGTCACCGACGCCTAATCAACCAAGCCGTGTAAGAAACGGTAAGTTCACTGCATTTAATTTAATTTGGCCATCGCTTTTGTGCGAGCTTGTACGCAAGTCTACTTGCGAGTTTGAAAGTGCGTCTCGTGCACTAGCTAGTGAACACGGCGCACTTTGAAGCCGTGCCCGTCACTCTAGCCCCGTAGAGCCCTTCCGGCCATATACATTTTATATTTACATATATATATATATATATATATATATATATATATATATATATATATATATATATATATATATATATATATATATATATATATATATATATATATATATATATATATATATATATATAAGGAACTGTCCTCCTTATATATATATACCCTTCATTTGACCGTCAAACCTTACGAGACTTGTCAATTTGTGGGTAACGGTCCCCAAAAATAACGGCAGCACCAAAGTTGAAAATTTTTTTTGCTGACCGTCTTCGCAAGCATTGCTTGCTGCGAAGCCCATAATTTTTGCGCGCAAAATTTACCGCTTGGCGCATAAGCAAGCCTCGTGCTCCCGCACAGAAAATCTTTAGAGCAGCCTTCTGCTGAGCTCTCCCGAGAGATTGCTTATGGTTTCGCGCTCTCACGTTTGTATCAACTTACTTGGGTGCTCCGTGACCGCGCTCAGTGCAAAGCGAAAAATCACCACCTTTTGCTGGTCAGTATACGCGTGCACATTTTGCTTCTGCTCGCGCTCTTCTGCTTGCGCTGCCCATACATACAGAGGGCACACAGAACAAAAGACCGGTTTTCGTGTCGTTTTGCACTCTCAGAAGTGTGAAAGCAGCGTGGGTTTGAGAATTCAACAGTGACCCTGCAGTGAACAAGCAAAGCTGCATACCCAGTAAGCAGAAGTGTTCACAGCAACTAGTCTCTTTTCAACTAGTTGCAAGCACTTTAGAGTCCAAGTGGTCAACCGTCTGCAGCAAGCTTTTCAAGCCCCAACGCCATCGCATAGCGACCCGAAAACATTTTTGCGATTTTTTTTTACCAATAAAATAAAAAGTCTTTCCGGAATTAGTTTTCGGAGCGTTTTATTTCATTTTCATTTTGATTTTGCGACCTCCTTCACCGCCCCTATTCGTAAACCAAACACACAATGGCGGCGCTCGCATCCTTCATTCGCCTGGCAGATGCGCTGATCGAGTTCGAGGTGGACTTCGACAAGACACCCACCGCGGACCACACCGTTTACACCCTTGGGATTCAGCGGGAGGAAATACGATCACAGTGGCTGCTAATTAAAAGCGCCTATGAAAAGGTGCTTGCGGAGCTGGACTCGACGAAGCACAGAGGCAAAGAATTCGAAGGCGTGAAGGAGAAGCGGCGCCAATGCTATGCGGTATATCTGCGTTGCGCGAGAAAAATTGATCAGCTGATCGAAGCCGCCGTGTCCCCTCCAGTTGCCGCGACCCCGACGCCGATGCCAGCCGAGATGCCCCAGTCAGGCTACAATATTAGCCTACCTGTACATTCAGAACACCAGAATTGCGCCGGTCGAGAAGCTTTTCCACCTGAATCAAAAAACTACCGGCGAAGCTAAAGAAATCGTGCAGAAATCCCCTCTCACGAATGAAGGTTTTGCCCAAGCGTGGAAAAATTTGTCCGACAGGTACGAGAACAGACGCGTCCTCACCAACGCCCATCTAAAGAAACTCTTCGGCCTGTCCCCCATCACTAAGGAAACCAGTGGTGCTATTAAGGACCTGCAACGCGAAATCAACAATATTCTCGCCGCACTCGCGCTACAAGGTGTCGATACCTCGCATTGGGACGCAATAATCGTTTTTTTGTGCTCCAGCAAGCTCCCAGAAGCAACGCTTTCCCTTTGGGAACAATCTCTCACGAACAAAACGGAGATCCCAAAATGGACAGATCTGGATGCGTTTCTCACGCATCGCTTCCAGACCCTTGAAACGGTGCAAGATATTAAGTGCACACCCGCATCGAAGTCAACACAGCTCCCAGCTCCGACTCACTCAGTTCCAGCCTCTAAACGCGTCAACACCTTCCAGTTGAAGGTGTCCCAAGAAACCCTCTGACCCTCTTTGCCAAAAGCAGCACAGGCTGAGATCCTGCGCTCAGTTTCTCAGCTTGCCCGATCCACAGCGGCTGAATACCGTTCAGAAAAACCGCTTGTGCAGCAACTGCTTGGCCAGATCTCACTCCGTGAAGAACTGTCCAAGCAGATTTAATTGCATCAACTGTAATGGCAGGCATCACACCCTCTTGCATCGTGAGAACGCTCCATCCTCATCGAATGCTGTACCAGATTCGACCCCACGTGCCTCACATCAAGAGCGGCGGTTTGAAAACGCTCCGCGTACTCAAGCCCCTGCCTATTCGAACTTCATTCCAAGTTCGACTCATCATGCTTTTCAGCAAGAAAGGCCGCATTCTTCGATGCGACCTCCCACGCATATACAGTCCACTCCTCCACCCACACAGCAACGAACTCAAGAGCAACGGTATGATAACGCTCCGCGTACTCAAGCCCCTGCCTATGCGAACTTCATTCCAGGTTCAACTCAACATGCTTCCCAGCAAGAAAGGCCGCATTCTTCGATGCGACCTCCCACGCAGATACAGTCCACTTCTCCCCCCGCGCAACAGCGAAATGCACAGGACAAGCATCAGGTGTGCTTCGCGAAAGCACCAAAACAGGTTTTGTTAGGGACTGCCATGGTAACAATACGCCACCACGGTACATGTTACATCGCGCGCGCCTTAATTGATCCTGGGTCCGAAGTGTCGTTCATCTCGGAACGCACTCAAAAGCTCTTAAAGCTCCCAGCGCGGCCAACTGCAGCCGTAGTTTCCGGTCTCAACGAGACCGTGTCAGCAAGAATATCAAGATCGTGCGATTTTCTCCTGAATTCGCCGCTTGATCCCAAATTCCAAATTCAGGTGACGGCGCTTGTGCTTTCACAAATCACAGGGCGGGTGCCCTCCCACTCGTTAAATAGGTCACTTCTCAGTGGCCTCCCGCAAGACATCGAGCTCGCAGATGTCAACTTCTCCATAAGCGAGCAGGTCGACGTCCTCATCGGAGCCGATTTGTACCCAGCAATCCTGCTGGACGGCATCCGCCGCCAAGTACTGGGCTCTCTCATGGCTCAGCAAACCGTGTTTGGTTGGATCCTGACCGGGCCGGTTCCCAATACACAATCTGCCACGGCATCCATAAAAGTGGCTTACTTCAATGAAGTCTCCTTCGAACAACAGTTCGAACGTTTTTGGGAGGTGGAGGAACTTCCCAAAACTAGATGGCTATCCCCCTCCGACAAGTTTTGCGAAGAGAATTTCGTGAAAACAACGCGAAGACGCGATGACGGCCGCTATATCGTTTCACTGCCCTTTAAAATCGGCTTTACAGACACGCTCCGCCTAGGGACCTCGAGACACATTGCGCTCAAACAATACACGCGTCTGGAAGCCCGGTTAGGGAAAGACGAAGGCCTCAAGCACCAGTACGACACGGTGTTAAAGGAGTATGTCGATTTAGGCCACATGAGAGTAGTCAATCCCCTAGAGCCGCAGACATCTAGAAATCACTACTATTTGCCCCACCATGCCGTCATAAAGCCCGAAAGTACCTCGACGAAGGTAAGAGTCGTCTTTAACGCGTCCAGTCCAACCACCAGCGGACTCAGCCTCAATGATGTCATTCACACAGGCCCCGTGCTACAGACCGATTTGACTTTTCTAATTCTTCGGTGGCGCTTCTTCCGCTATGTCTTCAACGGAGACATTCAAAAAATGTATCGCCAAATATTGGTTGACCCAAAGCACACCCCTTATCAGCGCATTCTCTTCCGAGACCCGTACAAGTCCGAACTTACCGACTTCGAGCTTCAAACCGTAACGTTTGGAGTTAATTGCGCCCCGTTCCTGGCCATACGCACCCTTCTTCAATTGGCAGACGACGTGAAGCACCAGTTCCCGCTTGCCGCACACATTCTACAGCATTCCATGTACGTGGATGATGTGTTAGCAGGCACGCATGACCTGGTGACAGCTACCCAGACCCGCGACCAGCTCATAGCGGCTCTCGACTCGGCAGGGTTTGCCCTTCGAAAATGGACTGCCAACCATAAAGGCATTCTGGCAGACTTACCGGCATCCCATCTGCTCCATTCCGATTTTCTGACGCTAGAAGATTCCAGCCTAGCCAAAATGCTTGGAATTCGCTGGAACGCGACCCAGGATGAGTTCTACTTCGATGTCCAAGCCATCGCCATCAAAGCTGCGTACACGAAACGAGAAATGTTGTCTCTGGTCGCCAAGTTGTTCGACCCAGCCGGTTGGCTGGCTCCGATCATCGTTGCAGCAAAGATTTTGATTCAGCAAGTCTGGTTGGACAAAATCGACTGGGATGACACGCTGCCTCAGGTAACTTATGCTAACTGGTTGAGTTTTCTCCAGAATCACCAGCACATCAGCGCCATCCGCATCCCGCGATGGGTAAGTTACACCCTAGAAAGCGAAGTAGAACTCCATGCGTTTTGCGATGCCTCACAGAAAGCCTACGCCGGAGTCATATATGCCCGCATCAAGGTCGCCCAGGAAGTCCAAGTTTTCCTTTTGTACTCTAAAACCCGGGTAGCCCCAATTAAAACTTTGTCTCTCCCCAGGTTAGAATTGTGCGGAGCCACTTTAGTCGCTGAGATGATCGACACTCTCGTGCCCACGCTGCAGCTGCCCCATTACACGATCTACTGTTGGAGCGACTCCACCATTGTTTTGGCCTGGCTGAAGAAATCCCCCTGCGTTTGGGCGACGTTCGTGGCAAATCGAGTTGCCAAAATCATTGAGAAGGTACCACAGTCGCAATGGTTCCATGTGGATTCCCTGGACAACCCCGCGGACTTAGCCAGCCGCGGTGCCACGCCCCAAGATCTTGCTGCGAGCACCCTCTGGTGGAATGGCCCTGCTTGGCTCGCCCACGATAAGGATCGCTGGCCCGAATTCCGCGCCTCAAACGACTACGTCACCACACTGGAGCTGAAGACTGTCAGAACGCTGCACACCCATTGCGCTCCCGAGGAGGATCCGCTCGAACGATTTTCGTCGCTGCCACGAGCCCTACGCGTATACTCATACGTATACCGATTTCTTCACCACGCTCATCCGGCTAAGTGGCAATGTCGCTCGAACCCCAACCTGCACCTCCCACCGGGAGAAATAAAGGAAACGAAACGCTGCCTCGCGATATCCTGCCAGAAGATTCACTTCGCGGACGAGTACGCCGCGCTAGAAAACCACGCGATGCTGCGATCCAAAAGCAGCCTACTCTCGTTGAACCCGTTCCTCCACATGACAACACGATGCGCGTCGGCGGGCGGTTGTCCTCGTGTCCCAATCTGCCTTTCGACGAACGGCACCCGATTATTCTGCCATACGGCTGTCAATTTTCGCGATTCCTCATTCGTTTTATACACGAAATATCTTTACACGGGGGCAACCAATTAGTTCTTCGTCTGGTCCGTACACAATTCTGGATCCAAAAGGTGAAAAACCTCATCAAAACGACGACCCATACTTGCAAGCCGTGCATCTTACATCGGAAGAAGCAACGAACCCAACTCATGGCCGCCTTGCCTCCAGAACGCATCACGTTCTCCCGCCCCTTTGCCAATACCGGAGTCGATTTCGCCGGCCTGTTCGATATTAAAAATTACACGGGACGCGCGTGTTTAATTACAAAAGGCTATGTTTGTGTCTTTGTCTGTTTCGCAACGAAGGCCATTCATTTGGAACCCACTAGCGATCTCACAACCGCTACCTTCCTTGCCGCTTTTTCCCGGTTCGCCGCCCGGAGAGGCTGCCCTGCCAACATCTACTCGGATAACGGCACAAATTTTGTAGGCGCCTCCAAAGAGCTCCGGCGCGACTTCCAGGACTTCATGTCTCGAACGACGGAGTTGATAGAAGCCCGATACTCACATCAAGACGTCTCCTGGCACTTTTTGCCGCCAGGAGCCCCGCACATGGGTGGCCTCTGGGAGGCGGGGGTCAAGAGCCTCAAAACCCATCTACGGAAGGTGGCCCCAGCCATCAAATTCACCTTTGAAGAATTTTCCACACTTCTGAGTATGATCGAGTCGTGCCTTAATTCACGCCCCCTCACAGCTTCCTCCGAAGACCCAACCGTGATGGAAGCCATCACCCCTGGCCATTTTCTAATTGGCGGGCCCTTACTCGCTCCCGCCGAACTCGAGCGGCATAACAACCCGCTCTCCATTCTCAATCGGTGGCGACGCGTACAAGCTCTCACTCAGCATCTCTGTCTGAGATGGAAGACCGAATACCTACGCGAACTTTCCCGCCGTACAAAGTGGAAGACTCCACAGCGCGATTTCCAACTCAACGATCTCGTGGTCATTCGCGACGATAACTTGCCGTCGAACTCGTGGCGATTAGGCCGGGTTACAGCTGTCCACCGCGGACAAGACAACCGCGTACGAGTGGCTGACCTCTTAACCGAAAGGGGCCACGTCACGCGTCCCATTACGAAACTAGTGCCCTTACCCTGTGCATGACAGCCTGTTAGTAACCCCGTCTTTTCTCATTACAGCACGATCATGTATCTGATCCGCCGACAGTATGCGCGGACCCGCAGAGGGCGGCTGCTAGCACCACCCGGGGCTGTGCCCATTTGTGCCGCCTCCACCGCCGCGCCACCCATTGTTGCCCACCGGGAGCCGTCCCCAAGCGCCGACGTCCTGGTGCTCGACGTCTCGGCCGAGGAGGCACAGGCGATCGCCACGGCACGGCGCTCGCCCACCCCGCCGACCCGAAATGCCCGAAGCTTCTTCGCCCGGTTCGAGGAAGCCTCCTCCGATCCGGCCCCATCACCGAGGCCCCTCTACTGCGACGACCTCCGTATACGCGGAAGTCTTCGAGCTCGCGCAATGTCGGTGCGATATCCGCCGCGCCACTTGCCGCATGCTCCACCACAACCTGCCCAGAGACGTGCGGCCTCACCACCCTCGCCGGCCCCGAGACGTCTGCGGCCCGCTACGCCGGAACCGGTGCCACGACGTGCACCACCAGCACCGCCGGCTCCGTTAGCACCGCCGGCCCCAAGGCACGCGCCTCCAGGTCGTCCGGCCCCACGACGCGCGCCAGTGATGCCGGCCAGGCGGCACGCCTGGTGCCCGCCAGCCCAGCGACTTCCTACAGAGGGCCGCGAGCGTGACCTGTGCTGTCCCCTGTGTACGGGGCGGCATGTGCTGAGCCGCTGTCAGCTGTTTCGGCACCAAACACCAGCGCAGCGGAATTTGACGGCATCCGCCAGACCCCTGTGCCGCAACTGTTTGGCGTGCTCGCACCGTCTGGCTGAGTGTCGGAGCCCCATGCGCTGCCGCAAGTGCGGGGAGGCGCACCACACGCTCCTCCACTAGACCGGAGAAGAGGCACGGCGCCAGTTGTCGGGGTTTGGGGATTTGCAGTCTTGCAAGGCGGGCGGTATGTTAACGCCAACTGCCGCTCGCCAGAGGTGCTCCCTCATCGATCGGTAGGGTGTCAGGAGTGAGCACTCCAGTCTCTCTCCTGTCAGCCTGCCGGTCGGGAGGGGCGCCTCTCTCGTGAGCGTAAACCCGGCTGCGGGCTCTCTCCGCGGCAACTGGCGCGGTTTGACCGCCTTCCAGCGATCGTCGCTGGACCCACACAACTCACTGGCTGATTATCACAGAACGAGTGGAGGCTGTGTC
Organism: Sicus ferrugineus; assembly: GCA_922984085.1. Classification (NCBI taxonomy): domain Eukaryota; kingdom Metazoa; phylum Arthropoda; class Insecta; order Diptera; family Conopidae; genus Sicus; species Sicus ferrugineus. The sequence goes on from OV277349.1 coordinate 26,689,585, forward strand.
GACATCAACATTGTGTGCAGTGGTTCTTCCTTTGAATTGCCTATTAACAGTAATAAAACGATTGTGAATTTTCTATTGTAAACTTGAACTTCTATTGTGAAGAATAAAACTATAATTACAAAATAAGGGTGAATAAAATAAAGTTCTGTTCTGCAACATAAACAGTCGCGATCTGATTAAATGGCTGAGTTTAAGCAGTAAACTGTAAATTTACGAACAAGAATATTAAAGGTGGGTACACTGTCCATCCTGTTCCTGCTACGTTTTCGACTATTCTACTAACTAAGAGAAGAGTTAAGGACCGAGGGAGGAGTGAAAATCTTATATTATTTATTCGTGGAAAAGCCATATCTGGTATGACCATAGGTATGACCATAAAGGAAATTATTACAAAGGCATGAGCTGTGACAATTACATTATAAATTTGATCATCTCCAAGTAATGAACCAGGATGACCTAGTTCTGCTCGGATCAATATGCTTCAAGAAGTACCTAATATTCCGGCTCATGTCCCGAAAATAAAATATAAAGTCCCAATATCCTTATGATCTGTTTAAAATAGCCATTGTAGCGATCTGATTAAATGGCTGAGTTTAAGCAGTAAACTGTAAATTTACGAACAAGAATATTAAGGGTGGGTACACTGTTCATCGTGTTCCTGCTACGTTTTCGACTATTCTACTAACTAAGACAAGAGTTAAGGACGGAGAGAGGAATCAAAATCTTTTATTATTTATAATACTCTTAATGAACTTAGCAGTAATGAACTTAGCAGTATTTCTTGGATTGATATCTGGCTTTGCCCGTCTGTTGAAAAAAGTTGGCCATATTCACCAATTGTATAAATAATTTTTTTATTAAGCATGCTTAAATCAGTTCAGATAAATAATAATCCCTGTCCGTGGTTTACTAATCGTGTTCAGGATGCCATTCGTAAACGCAATCGACAACGTAGCTTATGGAGGAGGAATCCTTCTCCTGAAATGTGGGAGAGATTCAGGAAGGCCAGAAATAAATCTGTGCGCTGTATTAGACATGCTAAATTGCGCTACTTTTCTTCCAAACTTAAAACGTCCTTGCCATCCAAAGTCTTCTATAATAACCTGAAAAAACTTAACTTGGTGTTAATTCTAAACCTTGGAACTCTCCTGTTGTTGATCCGGACTCGCTGAACCATCACTTTCTTTCATGTCACTCTGATACTAATAGTTCCCTACCATGCTATTTTGATGACTCTTCTATACCAGCTTATACTTCTCTATTTGAATTTTCCGCAGTGCGTGAGGCAGATGTTGTAAGGGCTCTACACAAAATTAAATCTAATTCTGTTAGCTCTGACGAGGTTCACCTTAGATTTATCAAAATTATTCTTCCGTATATAATAAGTCCATACACTCATATAATTAATCATTGTCTTACAACATCTGTTTTTCCCTGTCTTTGGAAAAGTGCAATAGTTACACCTATACCCAAAAAAACCTAACCCTTGCTTCCCTGCTGTTTATAGAGAAATCAGCATCTTATCGCCTCTGTCAAAGGCTTTTGAATCACTTCTTGCAAAACAAATATCGTTGTATATAACTGAAAATAACTTTCTACACCCTTTCCAGTTTGGTTTTAGGGCCGGGCACAGTTGTTTAACAGCTGTGCTCAAAGTTATAGATGATATTCGTCCTTCTTATGATGAAGGTATGCTGACCCTTTTATGTTTGCTTGATTTTTCAAAAGCTTTCGACATGGTAAATCATATGTTACTCTGTTTGAAACTTAGGCATTTCTTCGCGTTCTCTGATAGTGCGGTTAGTCTCCTTAAGAGCTATTTATCGAATATAACGCAAAAAGTCAAGGGTGCTTCTTCCTTTTCACAGCTGGGGATTTTTTCTAGTGTAGTGCCACAAGGCTCAGTATTGGGGCCTCTACTGTTTTCTTTATTCATAAATTATATATTTTCGACTGGTGTGAACTCTTCTATTCATGCGTATGTAGATGACATCCAAATTTATTTATCTAGTAATAGTAATCTTAAAGAGGATCTTATTTTTAAGTTGAACGACTATTTAAATATTATTCTACGTTGGGCTAATAAAAACCGTCTCACCCTTAATCCGATGAAAAGCTTTGTGCTTCCTATCTCGAAAGAAACAGTGTACTTTTGTGATTCTTCTGATGTTCCTCTGGGGATTCATAAATTAAAGTTTGTTGATAAGATAACTAATCTTGGTTATAGGATCAATTCCAAACTCACTTGTACTGATCATATTAATTATCTTGTCCGTCAGATCTACTTGGCATTGCGTAATCTAAGACCTTCCGCTGCATTCACTCCGTTGGAGATTAGGCGCAAACTTGTCATACAGCTTATACTACCTTATATAACCTATTCATGTGTTATATTTAGTAAGCTTGATTCGTGCTCATATATGAAGCTCTCTGTTGCTTTTAATAATGCCACAAGGTATGCCTACGGTATCCGTTACTTTGAACATCTGGGAGATTATAAGCGTGGTATACTTGGATGTGACATAATCAGTTATCTTAATGCTAGAAACTGTATTTTCCTGCATAAGCTTATCTACAAAAGGACACCTTTTTATCTGTTTGACAAATTGAGAATTGGGCACTCCCGCAGAAGTGTTCTACTTCTTATTCCATCCTTCAAATCGCTAAACGCTTCAAGGTTCTTTTTCATCAATGATGTCAGGCTATGGAATTCCTTGCCCAGTAGCCTTAGGGCAATTTCATCGACTGAAACCTTTAAGCGTGCCATTTTAAATCATTTTTCCTCCTGATCTGGTACCTTAATTAACTTAAAATACTTTTCCCTTTTTCTTTCTCTATCTCTTCCTAACATTTAATTTCGATGCAATTACTTCACTTATGATAACATCTATTAAGCTATCCTCCTCTTCTCTTCACTCTTACCTTCTTCTTCTATCTACTAATTACATTTTATCTGAAATGTATCCTTTCAATTTTCTTATGACGCATTTTGTACTATAAAAGAAAAGTTTTCTTATTGTACTGCCAATATATTTTTTTTAATTGAAAATAAAAATTAATTAAAAATAAATTTGTTGAAAATAGCAATTGTCGCGATCTGATTAAATTGCTGAGTTTAAGCAGTAAACTGTAAATTTACGAACAAGAATATTAAAGGTGGGTACACTGTCCATCCTGTTCCTGCTACGTTTTCGACTATTCTACTAACTAAGAGAACAGTTAAGGACGGAGGGAAGAGACAAAATCTTATATTATTTATTCGTGGAAAGGCTATATCTGAAGCTCCTAGCATTATGGGTACTAGTCAGTTTCCAAACCCTCCAACCATAATAGGTATGACCATAAAGAAAATTATTACAAAGGCATAAGCTGTGACAATTACATCATAAATTTGATCATCTCCAAGTAATGAACCAGGATGACCTAGTTCTACTTGGATCAATATACTTCAAGAAGTACCTACTATTCCGGCTCATGCTCCGAAAATAAAATATAAAGTTCCAATATCCTTATTGTCGCGATTCGCTATGCTAACGGAAGCACTTTTTCTACCTTGAACTGGGTCATCGACTGCAAACATGGCTCAGTGTCATTGACTGCACTCATGTCATGCTGCCGGTCGATGACAGAGTTCAAAAACAATTAATTTACCTTGCGAATTTGCTGACGCGCACTAATGTAGCGTTTTTAATAATTTGGCTTTCTTTTTAATTTAATAATTGTTTCGCAATATTTCTTGTCAATTAGGCAACATTTCTTATACGTATTTTACTTTCTTATTGTTATTTATGCTTATGTTAAGTGTTTTCTATCTATAAACTAAGCGATTCAATAATGAAATTTTTAGTATTCAACACAGAATCAGAGTGTTTTAATTAACCCAAGCTTTTATCAATCAAACAATAAAAAGTGTGGAATCGGTTCAAGTTCTGAGTTTACACTTATAAATAAATAAAAAGGGATTGGAATTAGTTCAAGTTCCAAATTCAATCACCTATTAAATAAACAAAACATTTGGTGACCCCGACGTGATCCTTTAAAGGATCACATAAACGACGCACACCGCAGCACAGAGTCTACAAGAAGAGTCTACAAGGATAAACCCAACATGGAAGGGTTTACTAAATTGATAAAGGATCAACAAGAGGCTGGAAATCAAATCCAGACTATCATACGGAACTACAAGAAGGATTCGGTTTCACGCAAAGAAAATGTCAAATATTTCACCGATCGTCTGCAGTGTCTGAGGGAAATCTGGGACGACTTCGTGAAGAAACAGGTGCAGCCAACAAAGGACCAACTACAAGATGCCGCCAGTCAGGCACAAGGTTCAGAAACAGACATAAAAAATCATAGTGGATTGGTACGAAAGCTGGTCGCAAGAAGCAATGCACTAGAGCAATTGCTGTCAAGTGTAAATTGCAACAGGTAGCCTCAGCCAAAGCCATAATACGACATCAAATTAAAAACCATCAAACAATCATGGGAACAAATTGAACAAATAAACGATGAGATCTGGACTCAATTTGAAAGTCCCGAATCAGTCGGTTATAACATACAGCCATATGTCGATATGGAAGAACAAGTGCAGCAAAATTTAGTCAACTTAGCAGTCATTGCAGAACAACAGAAAATAAGTAGCGATGTATCAACAACTTAAACTACAAATAATTCAACATTGCAAACTAAAATACATCTACCTAAGCTAACAATTCCTAAATTTGATGAAAGTTATCTTCATTAGCGTCAGTTCTTCCATCTCTTTTCGCAAATGGCGGACCAACAACCAATCCCCAAGGCTCAAAAAATGTTTTACTTGAAATCTAACCTTCTTGGAGAAGCCGAAAGATTAGTCAGTCACTTAGCCCCTACTGAGGAAAATTATGATGTTGCTTGGACAATGCTGCGACAGCGCTACAACAATAAAACGGTATTGGTATCAACTCCAATCCAAAAAATCGTCGATCAGCCATAAGTATTTGGATCAGTAATGACGTTAAAAGGATTACACGATACAACTCAGGAATGTCTTCTGGCCCTAAACAATTTGGAAATTGCCACGGCACAGTGGGATCCCTTATTATTAAATAAACTTACGAAAAAGCTGGACAAACAGTCATTGATTCGATATGAGCAAACAATTTGGAATCACAGAGAAGTGCAAACGATTCCCGACTTTCTTACCTTTTTGGAAGGACAATTCTTATCACTGGAAATGATAGGACAAATGGATAAGTTTCCAGCAGCTCAGAAAACTGCACATGTCCATACAACATTCGTCTCGAAACCTCAGGGCAATAACACATGTCGATCATGAAATGTGGCACGCATCCTTTATTTGCGTGTCCACACTTTCTTCAGCTTGGAGCATCAGACCGACTAAATTTTGTGCGCAAGCCTCGAACGTAAGACTCGAAATTCTAGTAACAGGGTCAATGTAGGACTTCAATCACAAGATGGAACCTTCTACACCAGGCTCGAGGCTTATGTATTACCGCAAATTGTGGCACCACAACGGACACAAACGTTAGACATTTCAAAATGGTCCATACCAAGTAACGTTAAATTAGTGGATCCAACTTTCGACAAACGGGGCAAAATCGATGTACTCCTAGGAGCAGAGTTTTTCTACGATTTAATGCAAATCGAACAGTTAACCCTCGGCAAGGATATGCCCATCCTACAAAATACAAAATTAGGATGGATAGTATCAGGAAAAATTAACTCAACAACTCATCAACCTGTTACGTGCGGAATCTTTCCTAACAGCAACGAGACCACAAACGAGTTAATCGAAAGATTTTGGTTATTACAGAACACTGAGGACGAGAAAAAACAATTGACGGTGGCAGAGCAGTTATGTGAAAGCAGCTTTACGCAAACACTATCGAGATCCGCAACTGGACGTTTCATAGTCCGGTTACCATTAGCAGAAAAGAGTGAAGCATTGGGAGAGTCATTTTCAATGGCTCTTAGCCGATTTTATGCTCTTGAGTGACGATTACAAAAGGATCAAATTCTGAACACAGCCTATTGCTACTCTATGAAAGAGTATTCTCAACTTGGACACATGGAAGAGATCGCACCCAAAGATGTACCAAAGGAACACTATTCCATTCCCCATCATTGTGTTCTAAAGCCGGATAGTAGTACCACTAAATTACGGGTTGTCTTCGCTGCTTCAGCAAAGTCTTCTTCAGGACTCTCCCTAAATGATATACTGCACGTCGGACCAACGATTCAAGAGGAAATCTTCTCTATTTTAATTCGCTTTCGTCTCCACAAATATGAATTCTCCGCTGATATCGAAAAAATGTATCGGCAAATCTTAATACATCGTGAGGATCAGAGATATCAGTTGATAATTTGGGAAAACCATAGAAAACAAGAACTAAGGTATTATCGTCTACAAACGGTAACATATGGGACGTCGGCCGCACCGTGCTTAGCTACAAAATGCCTTCAAACGCTAGCAAGGCAGAACAAGTTGGATCATCCAACGGGAACTCAAGTGCTACTAGATGACTTTTATATGGATGATTGCTTGAGCGGTGCAAATAGTATTGCCGCAACATTAGAAATTCAAGCGAAGGGTTTAAGTTGCGCAAGTGGTGCGCTAATGATGCGAAATTGCTCGAGAACATTGCATCTCATGATCAAGAAGTTGATCTTGATCTCCACTCCCACACAATGTTCAACAAAGCGATCAGTTTCTTCAGATCTGGCTCGCATTTTCGTTCCTCTGGGAATCCTCGTACCTGTAGTGGTAATTGCCAATAATTCATCCAGCAGCTTTGGCAATTAAAGCTGTCATGGGATGACGTTTTACCAGAGCAACTACAAAAGGAATAGCGGAGCTTTCAAGAAATGTCGGCAGCTCTAAATAAAATTAGCATTGATAGACATATCTTCAAAAAGAAAATACCAATCTCAGTGCAAATCCAAACATTTGCAGACGCCTCAGAAAGGCCTTACGGGGCAGCGGTATATCTAAGATCTACATTCAGAAACGGACAGGTTATACTGCTATTGCTGTGTGCGAGATCTAGAATTGCTCCACTTAAAAAGCAAACTATACCACGCCTAGAACTATGTGCAGCTGTTTTAAGAGCCGAACTTACAACCAGGGTAAGAACTGATCTAAGATTGCAAGACGCCGAGGCATTCTTATGGTCGGACCATCAGGTGGTACTATGCTGGACACACTCAACATCGTCATCCTTTTACACCTTTGTGGCCACTAGGATTGCAAAAATTCAACAAATAACAACACCTACGCAGTGGCGGTATGTCAATATGAAGGAAAATCCCGCAGACGTCCTATCAAGAGGCCTAGCGGCGGATAAATTACCAAATTGCGATATGTGGTTCTCCGGTCCCTTCTTCTTGCACGGCAATGAATCTCACTGGCCTGCGTCATTTTCAAAACCCTCAAGCCATGAACCCGAATTAGAAAGGAAATCAATCGCAGCAACCTCGTTAATAAGCACCGCGGGAAGAGAAGAACTTATATATGGTATTAATCACAGGAACTCTTTTCGCACACTGCAACGCATTGTCGCCTATGTCTTGCGGTTCATCAGCAACGTACAACATACTGAACCACGGTTACAACAAAGAGAATTATCACCACAAGAATTACAAAAGGGCCTACAACTAATAGTACAAACGATACAGCAGTCAGACTTCGCAACAGAAATCAAAGCACTTACTCAACACAAGGCATTAGACAAGTCAAATTCAATAAATAGTTTATCACCATTTATGAATGAACACAATGTTCTTCGAGTGGGAGGTCATCTACAAGCAGCTAATCTATCATACGATGCAAAACATCCACTACTCTTACCATATAATGATTCATTGGTAAGGTTACTGCTCCAGGGTCTGCATGAAGACAACAAACATTGCGCAGCCCAGGCACTTCTGGCTATATCCAGACAACAATTCTGGATCATAAAAGGCAAATACTATATATTGTATGACGAGAGGTGTTATTCAAAATTGTGTTCGATGTAATCGAGCAAAACCTCACCTATTTAAGCAAATAATGGGAAATGTACCAACAGAAAGAATATCGTCAGCGCGACCGTTTATTACATCAGGAGTAGATTATTGTGGCCCCTTTTGGGTGCATTATAAAATTCGAAGTAAAAAACCACATAAGACTTATCTCGCAATATTTTGCTGTTTCTCGACTAAAGTTGTTCACCTGGAATTGGTCAGCGATCTAACCACTGAAGCATTTATTGGCGGAATAAAAAGATTTATTAGCAGACGGGGAAGATGTCAAACATTATATTCTGATAATGCAACAAATTTCGTTGGAGCCAAGAACATGTTGACCGAGTTAAGTGAGACGATTTTTTCGGATAAAGCGCAACAGCATTAAGGGGGCCTGTGGCGCCAAGGGAATCGAGTTCAAATTAACTCCTCCTAGAGCACCACATTTTGGAGGCCTTTGGGAAGCGGCGGTGAAATCTGCAAAGCATCTGTTGCTGAGAAGCGTATCAACAGCATCTCTGACACATGAAGAACTGGAAACAGCCATAGAAGAAGTCGACGCAATTTTGAATTCACGCCCTCTAACTCCTATGTCCAATGATCCTAATGACCTCATATCATTAACACCTGGTCATTTTTTAATCGGCGAACCCTTGACTGCTCAGGTAGATGTGTGCGCACCTAAACAGAATACAACCCTAAGTACAAGATGGAAATTAGTGTCTGAGCTAAGGCATGAATTTTGGAAACGAACGTGGAGTATTTAAATCAATTACAACACAGAAGCATATGGTAAAAATGGACGAAGCAGATCGCTGATATTAAGGAAGACAACTCACCTACGGAATTAACTTACTGGCTCACAGGTGCGAAGTGCTGCTTTTAACCAATCAACCAACAGCAGATTGCAATTATATTCCCACTAATAACAACGATGAATGGCTCCCTACCAGCAAGGGAAATCAATGGATTTTTTCGGTTCATACTTGTTGGAGTTAAATGAATATTTTAATGCAACCCTGCATATTTCTTCTGTTCTTTTTGTACTCATTCTTACACATTAAAAACTTTGTAACCTTCTTTTAGTTCTGAATACAACAGATTATGGGCTCAGGCCTAGTGCTTTTTTAAAGTATTAAATATTTGTTTAGCGTGTGTTGCATATATATAAAAAATTGAAATGAACTCACTTTACCAAATAGAAAAACTGGCAGAAAGTAACTATTGTACTTGGTGTGTACATATGCAATGTGTTTTGCGTCATTCCGAGCTTTGGCCAGTCGTAAGCGGAAAAATTATAAAGCCAACAGAAGCAGCTGAGAAGTCGGTAAAAATAAAAGAAAAAGCACTAACGACAATATTGCTTTGCATAAAGCCATCGCACCTAAATTATGTAAAAGCATGTGAAACCGCAGTGGATGCGTTAAAGAAGCTAGAAAGTGTTTTTAAGCCGAGTGGACCGCTTCGAAAAGTTAGTGTCTACAAAAAACTGGTGACCCTATCGAGGGTCATTAGGATCAATTATTGAGGTCACTACGTAAAAAACTGTAGAAGTGCGACAACTAAGAACAACAAAGTGGATCAACAGCCGCATCGTTCATTTGCTTTTCTAAGAGCTGACAATAGTAACGAGTTGAACAATATTTCTTGGTGCCTTGACAGTGGTGCCACCTCACATATTTGTTGCGATCGTCAAAAGTTTACGTTGTTTGTATATTGCAGAGAAAATAATGTTAGCATGTGATGAAAATATAGAAGCAAAGAGAAAAGGAGATGTAAAAATAGAAGCGCAAGAAGGTCAAATAATATTGAAAGATGTGCTTTATGTTCCTGAAATATCTGTAAATTTTATTTCTGTTGCAAAGGCTACAAATTGTGGTTTAACTGTTGAATTCAAGAAAGAGTCTGCAATAATAAGAGACAAACTAGGTAAATGTATTCTGACTGCCAAAAATAATTTGAATTTGTTCATATTTTTAGAAAATAGACCTGTAAAGCTAAGTCTTTTAATCGATGAGACCGTGCTTTGGCACAATAGATTTAAGCATCTCAATTTTAGAACACTGCTTAATATGATGAAGAATCATGCAGTAGAGGGTGTGGGAACGAAAATTGTAGAAAGAGATGAATCTTGCAGAACATGTCTGCAGAGTAAAATATGTTCACAACCTTTTAAAGAAAGTGAAACGAAGTCAAAAGACTTACTGGAGTTAATTCACACGGATGTTTGCGGGCCTATGAGCAAATCGTCTATCGGAGGCTCACGCTATTTTGTCCTTTTTAATGATGACAAGTCAAGAAGAATTTTTGTATATTTTATTAAAGAAAAAAGTGGTGATTGAAAAATTCAAAATATTCAAGAAACTTGTGGAAAATCAAACCGGACGCAAGATAAAAGCGCTGCGAAGCGACAATGGCACTGAGTTTTTAACCGCAGCCTTTTGCTACAAGCCGCACTTTAAACTGCTGAATGTTTCCCCTTTGTTTCGTCTCGTTTTAATGAAAAAACCCACCTGCAACCGATCACACTTTGATTAGGAGGAAGATTCTATACTGACCAAGTGTCGTTTTCCTCGAGCGCTTTATATTCACGTGACATGGCTGCTTTCCACTCGATGCTATTCTCACCACCAAGGGCCTCATCCAAAGTTTGAGGAATTGGTATTTCGTCAACTTTTGCAAAGTTCAGCTTCTGATATATTTTCTTTGGTCGCCCTACAGTGCCTGTGCGAACTAAACGGGGTCTTCCACGTCCTCTCGCTTCTGAAACTGTTTGTTGTTTCATTACGTCATGGTCGCTGTCTGTGCTGCAACTTTCGAAATTTACCTCATCGCTGCTCTGCTTATCTTCAACTATTTTTATTTCTGCATCTTTTACTCCGCTTTCGTCAACATCGCAAATGCAATCTGTACTTGAAGGAAAATCAGGAAAACCAGAAACGTCAACCGTGTTAGAGGCAACTCATTATTAAACTTATTATTAAACTACGACTTTTCTTTCATTTGCATCAAACAGTCTGTATGCTTTTGAAGTCAGAGAATATCCCAAGAGAATATATTCTTTGCCTTTGGCAGAAAACTTTTTGGTTTGCGTTTTATCCAAAGCAAAAACAGGTGAACCAAAAATCCGAAAATGACTAACATTCGGTTTCTTGCCGGTCCAATTTTCGTACGGCGTTTTATTAGGCAGGGCTTTAGATATAGTTCGGTTCCGTATATGAACCGCTGTGTTTACGGCTTCTACCCATAGTGACTCATCTGCCCCAGCATGTAACAACATACTCCGAGCCATTTCAACAACAGTTCTGTTCACAGGCTCTGCTACGCCATTCTGTTGTGGCGTATATGGTACAGATAGCTGGCGTTGTATTCCACACTCTTCCAAAAGAGAAGTGAACTTGCGGTTAAAAACTCAGTGCCATTGTCGCTTCGCAGCGCTTTTATCTTGCGTCCGGTTTCATTTTCCACAAGTTTCTTGAATACTTTGAATTTTTCAATCACCACTTTTTTCTTTAATAAAATATACAAAAATTCTTCTTGTCATCAATAAAAAGGACAAAATAGCGTGAGCCTCCGATAGACGATTTGCTCATAGGCCCGCAAACATCCGTGTGAATTAACTCCAGTAAGTCTTTTGACTTCGTTTCACTTTCTTTAAAAGGTTGTGAACATATTTTACTCTGCAGACATGTTCTGCAAGATTCATCTCTTCCTACAATTTTCGTTCCCACACCCTCTACTGCATGATTCTTCATCATATTAAGCAGTGTTCTAAAATTGAGATGCTTAAATCTATTGTGCCAAAGTACGGTCTCATCCATTAAAAGACTTAGCTTTACAGGTCTATTTTCTAAAAATATGAACAAATTCAAATTATTTTTGGCAGTCAGAATACATTTACCTAGTTTGTCTCTTATTATTGCAGACTCTTTCTTGAATTCAACAGTTAAACCACAATTTGTAGCCTTTGCAACAGAAATAAAATTTACAGACATTTCAGGAACATAAAGCACATCTTTCAATATTATTTGACCTTCTTGCGCTTCTATTTTTACATCTCCTTTTCTCTTTGCTTCTATATTTTCATCACATGCTAACATTATTTTCTCTGCAATTTACAAACAACGTAAACTTTTGACGATCGCAACAAATATGTGAGGTGGCACCACTGTCAAGGCACCAAGAAATACTGTTCAACTCGTTACTATTGTCAGCTCTTAGAAAAGCAAGTGAACGATGCGGCTGTTGATCCACTTTGTTGCTCTTAGTTGTCGCACTTCTACAGTTTTTTGCGTAGTGACCTCGATAATTGATCCTAATGACCCTCGATAGGTCATTAGGATCAAATATAACATTTAAACTTATTGTTGTTATTTTTATGTTTCGTTTCCAGACTGGACCTAGCAACGAATGCTTGTTGAGTTGTTACCGTTTCTCCTTTTTCTTCTAGTTGACTCGCCGTTCGCTTTCCTCTACTAATTTAACCTTGAGTACATCAATGCTAGGCAAGCAATCCCTCCATTGCTACCACAAAATTTTCAAATTCCTTCGGCAGACTGGACAACGAGATTATGACCAGCAACTCATCAGATAATGTTATACCGACTTGGATTAAGTTATCAGCAATCTCAGAAAAAGTAATTAAGTATTGTGTCATTGTACTTATGTCCGACAAACGGAGAGAGAGCAGTTTTTTGTAGAGACTAACTTTTCGAAGCGGTCCACTCGGCTTAAAAACAGTTTCTAGCTTCTTCCATGCATCCACTGCGGTTTCACATGCTTTTACATAATTTAGGCGCGATGGCTTTATACAAAGCAATATTGTCGTTAGTGCTTTTTCTTTTATTTTTACCGACTTTTCAGCTGCTTCTGTTGGCTTTATAATTTTTCCGCTTACGACTGGCCAAAGCTCGGAATGACGCAAAACACATTGCATATGTACACACCAAGTGTCATAGTTACTTTCTGCCAGTTTTTCTATTTGGTAAAGTGAGTTCATTTCAATTTTTTATATATATATGCGACACACGCTAAACAAATATTTAATACTTTAAAAAAGCACTAGGCATGAGCCCATAATCTGTTGTATTCAGAACTAAAAGAAGGTTACAAAGTTTTTAATGTGTAAGAATGAGTACAAAAAGAACAGAAGAAATATGCAGGGTTGCATTAAAATATTCATATAACTCCAAGAAGTATGAACCGAAAAAATCCATTGATTGCCTTGCTGGTAGGGAGCCATTCATCGTTGTTATTAGTGGGAATATAATTGCAATCTGCTGTTGGTTGATTGGTTAAAAACAGCACTTCGCACCTGTGAGCCAGTAAGTTAATTCCGTAGGTGAGTTGTCTTCCTTAATATCAGCGATCAAAAAATGACCAGGTGTTAATGATATGTGGTCATTAGGATCATTGGACATAGGAGTTAGAGGGCGTGAATTCAAAAGTGCTTCGACTTCTTCTGTGGCTGTTTCCAGTTCTTCATGTGTCAGAGATGCTGTTGATACGCTTCTCAGCAACAGATGCTTTGCAGCTGTCACCGCCGCTTCCCAAAGGCCTCCAAAATGTGGTGCTCTAGGAGGAGTTAATTTGAACTCGATTCCCTTGGCGCCACAGGCCCCCTTAATGCTGTTGCGCTTTATCCGAAAAAATCGTCTCACTTAACTCGGTCAACATGTTCTTGGCTCCAACGAAATTTGTTGCATTATCAGAATATAATGTTTGACATCTTCCCCGTCTGCTAATAAATCTTTTTATTTCGCCAATAAATGCTTCAGTGGTTAGATCGCTGACCAATTCCAGGTGAAAAACTTTAGTCGAGAAACAGCAAAATATTGCGAGATAAGTCTTATGTGGTTTTTTACCTCGAATTTTATAATGCACCCAAAAGGGGCCACAATAATCTACTCCTGATGTAATAAACGGTCGCGCTGACGATATTCTTTCTGTTGGTACATTTCCCATTATTTGCTTAAATAGGTGAGGTTTTGCTCGATTACATCGAACACAATTTTGAATAACACCTCTCTTCATACAATATATAGTATTTGCCTTTTATGATCCAGAATTGTTGTCTGGATATAGCCAGAAGTGCCTGGGCTGCGCAATGTTTGTTGTCTTCATGCAGACCCTGGAGCAGTAACCTTACCAATGAATCATTATATGGTAAGAGCAGTGGATGTTTTGCATCGTATGATAGATTAGCTGCTTGTAGATGACCTCCCACTCGAAGAACATTGTGTTCATTCATAAATAGTGATAAACTATTTACTGAATTTGCCTTGTCTAATTGTGTTGAGTAAGTGCTTTGATTTCTGTTGCGAAGTCTGACTGCTGTATCGTTTGTACTATTAGTTGTAGGCCCTTTTGTAATTCTTGTGGTGATAATTCTCTTTGTTGTAACCGTGGTTCAGTATGTCGTACGTTGCTGATGAACCGCAAGACATAGGCGACAATGCGTTGCAGTGTGCGAAAAGAGTTCCTGTGATTAATACCATATATAAGTTCTTCTCTTCCCGCGGTGCTTATTAACGAGGTTGCTGCGATTGATTTCCTTTCTAATTCGGGTTCATGGCTTGAGGGTTTTGAAAATGACGCAGGCCAGTGAGATTCATTGCCGTGCAAGAAGAAGGGACCGGAGAACCACATATCGTAATTTGGTAATTTATCCGCCGCTAGGCCTCTTGATAGGACGTCTGCGGGATTTTCCTTCGTATTGACATACCGCCACTGCGTAGGTGTTGTTCTTTGTTGAATTTTTGCAATCCTAGTGGCCACAAAGGTGTAAAAGGATGACGATGTTGAGTGTGTCCAACATAGTACCACCTGATGGTCCGACCATAAGAATGCCTCGGCGTCTTGCAATCTTAGATCAGTTCTTACCCTGGTTGTAAGTTCGGCTCTTAAAACAGCTGCACATAGTTCTAGGCGTGGTATAGTTTGCTTTTTAAGTGGAGCAATTCTAGATCTCGCACACAGCAATAGCAGTATAACCTGTCCGTTTCTGAATGTAGATCTTAGATATACCGCTGCCCCGTAAGGCCTTTCTGAGGCGTCTGCAAATGTTTGGATTTGCACTGAGATTGGTATTTTCTTTTTGAAGATATGTCTATCAATGCTAATTTTATTTAGAGCTGCCGACATTTCTTGAAAGCTCCGCTATTCCTTTTGTAGTTGCTCTGGTAAAACGTCATCCCATGACAGCTTTAATTGCCAAAGCTGCTGGATGAATATTTTGGCAATTACCACTACAGGTGCGAGGATTCCCAGAGGAACGAAAATGCGAGCCAGATCTGAAGAAACTGATCGCTTTGTTGAACATTGTGTGGGAGTCATTTTCACCCGAACTGAGAATTGATCATCCCTTGGTAGCCACATTACACCTAGTGTCTTTATGTAAGGAGAATGTGCAGAGTGGAGATCAAGATCAACTTCTTGATCATGAGATGCAATGTTCTCGAGCAATTTCGCATCATTAGCGCACCACTTGCGCAACTTAAACCCTTCGCTTGAATTTCTAATGTTGCGGCAATACTATTTGCACCGCTCAAGCAATCATCCATATAAAAGTCATCTAGTAGCACTTGAGTTCCCGTTGGATGATCCAACTTGTTCTGCCTTGCTAGCGTTTGAAGGCATTTTGTAGCTAAGCACGGTGCGGCCGACGTCCCATATGTTACCGTTTGTAGACGATAATACCTTAGTTCTTGTTTTCTATGGTTTTCCCAAATTATCAACTGATATCTCTGATCCTCACGATGTATTAAGATTTGCCGATACATTTTTTCGATATCAGCGGAGAATTCATATTTGTGGAGACGAAAGCGGATTAAAATAGAGAAGATTTCCTCTTGAATCGTTGGTCCGACGTGCAGTATATCATTTAGGGAGAGTCCTGAAGAAGACTTTGCTGAAGCAGCGAAGACAACCCGTAATTTAGTGGTACTACTGTCCGGCTTTAGAACACAATGATGGGGAATGGAATAGTGTTCCTTTGGTACATCTTTGGGTGCGATCTCTTCCATGTGTCCAAGTTGAGAATACTCTTTCATAGAGTAGCAATAGGCTGTGTTCAGAATTTGATCCTTTTGTAATCGTCACTCAAGAGCATAAAATCGGCTAAGAGCCATTGAAAATGACTCTCCCAATGCTTCACTCTTTTCTGCTAATGGTAACCGGACTATGAAACGTCCAGTTGCGGATCTCGATAGTGTTTGCGTAAAGCTGCTTTCACATAACTGCTCTGCCACCGTCAATTGTTTTTTCTCGTCCTCAGTGTTCTGTAATAACCAAAATCTTTCGATTAACTCGTCTGTGGTCTCGTTGCTGTTAGGGAAGATTCCGCACGTAACAGGTTGATGAGTTGTTGAGTTAATTTTTCCTGATACTATCCATCCTAATTTTGTATTTTGTAGGATGGGCATATCCTTGCCGAGGGTTAACTGTTCGATTTGCATTAAATCGTAGAAAAACTCTGCTCCTAGGAGTACATCGATTTTGACCGGTTTGTCGAAAGTTGGATCCACTAATTTAACGTTACTTGGTATGGACCATTTTGAAATGTCTAACGTTTGTGTCGGCTGTGGTGCCACAATTTGCGGTAATACATAAGCCTCGAGCCTGGTGTAGAAGGTTCCATCTTGTGATTGAAGTCCTACATTGACCCTGTTACTAGAATTTCGAGTCTTACGTTCGAGGCTTGCGCACAAAATTTAGTCGGTCTGATGCTCCAAGCTGAAGAAAGTGTGGACACGCAAATAAAGGATGCGTGCCACATTTGCATAATCGGCATGTGTTATTGCCCTGAGGTTTTGAGACGAATGTTGTATGGACAGGTGCAGGTTTCTGAGCTGCTGGAAACTTATCCATTTGTCCTATCATTTCCAGTGATAGGAATTGTCCTTCCATAAAGGTAAGAAAGTCGGGAATCGTTTGCACTTCTCTGTGATTCCAAATTGTTTGCTCATATCGAATCAATGACTGTCTGTCCAATTTTTCGTATGTAAATTTAATAATAAGGGATCCCACTGTGCCGTGGCAATTTCTAAATTGTTTAGGGCCAGAAGACATTCCTGAGTTGTATCGTGTAATCCTTTTAACGCCATTACTGATCCAGATACTGATGGCTGATCGACGATTTTTTGGATTGGAGTTGATACCAATACCCTTTTATTGTTGTAGCGCTGTCGCAGCATTGTCCAAGCAACATCATAATTTTCCTCAGTAGGGGCTAAGTGACTGACTAATCTTTCGGCTTCTCCAAGAAGGTTAGATTTCAAGTAAAACATTTTTTGAGCCTTGGGGATTGGTTGTTGGTCCGCCATTTGCGAAAAGAGATGGAAGAACTGACGCTAATGAAGATAACTTTCATCAAATTTAGGAATTGTTAGCTTAGGTAGATGTATTTTAGTTTGCAATGTTGAATTATTTGTAGTTTAAGTTGTTGATACATCGCTACTTATTTTCTGTTGTTCTGCAATGACTGCTAAGTTGACTAAATTTTGCTGCACTTGTTCTTCCATATCGACATATGGCTGTATGTTATAAGCGACTGATTCGGGACTTTCAAATTGAGTCCAGATCTCATCGTTTATTTGTTCAATTTGTTCCCATGATTGTTTGATGGTTTTTAATTTGATGTCGTATTATGGCTTTGGCTGAGGCTACCTGTTGCAATTTACACTTGACAGCAATTGCTCTAGTGCATTGCTTCTTGCGACCAGCTTTCGTACCAATCCACTATGATTTTTGATGTCTGTTTCTGAACCTTGTGCCTGACTGGCGGCATCTTGTAGTTGGTCCTTTGTTGGCTGCACCTGTTTCTTCACGAAGTCGTCCCAGATTTCCCTCAGACACTGCAGACGATCGGTGAAATATTTGACATTTTCTTTGCGTGAAACCGAATCCTTCTTGTAGTTCCGTATGATAGTCTGGATTTGATTTCCAGCCTCTTGTTGATCCTTTATCAATTTAGTAAACCCTTCCATGTTGGGTTTATCCTTGTAGACTCTTTTTGTAGACTCTGTGCTGCGGTGTGCGTCGTTTATGTGATCCTTTAAAGGATCACGTCGGGGTCACCAAATGTTTTGTTTATTTAATAGGTGATTGAATTTGGAACTTGAACTAATTCCAATCCCTTTTTATTTATTTATAAGTGTAAACTCAGAACTTGAACCGATTCCACACTTTTTATTGTTTGATTGATAAAAGCTTGGGTTAATTAAAACACTCTGATTCTGTGTTGAATACTAAAAATTTCTTTATTGAATCGCTTAGTTTATAGATAGAAAACACTTAACCTAAGCATAAAAAACAATAAGAAAGTAAAATACGTATAAGAAATGTTGCCTAATTGACAAGAAATATTGCGAAACAATTATTAAATTAAAAAGAAAGCCAAATTATTAAAAACGCTACATTAGTGCGCGTCAGCAAATTCGCAAGGTAAATTAATTGTTTTTGAACTCTGTCATCGACCGGCAGCATGACATGAGTGCAGTCAATGACACTGAGCCATGCTAGCAGTCGATGACCCAGTTCAAGGTAGAAAAAGTGCTTCCGTTAGCATAGCGAATCGCGACAATAAGGATATTGGAACTTTATATTTTATTTTCGGAGCATTAGCCGGAATAGTAGGTACTTCTTGAAGTATATTGATCTGAGCAGAACTAGGTCATCCTGGTTCATTAATTGGAGATGATCAAATTTATAATGTAATTGTCACAGCTCATGCCTTTGTAATAATTTTCTTTATGGTCATACCTATTATCGTTGGAGGGTTTGGAAACTGACTAGTACCCATAATGCTAGGAGCTTCATATATAGCCTTTCCACGAATAAATAATATAAGATTTTGTCTCTTCCCTCCGTTCTTAACTCTTCTCTTAGTTAGTAGAATAGTCGAAAACGTAGCAGGAACATGATGAACAGTGTACCCACCCTTAATATTCTTGTTTGTAAATTTACAGTTTACTGCTTAAACTCAGCCATTTAATCAGATCGCGACAATGGCTATTTTCAACAAATTTATTTTCAATTTATTTTTATTTTCAATTAAAAAAAATATATTGGCAATACAATAAGAAAACTTTTCTTTTATAGTACAAAATGTGTCATAAGAAAATTGAAAGGATACATTTCAGATAAAATGTAATTAGTAGATAGAAGAAGAAGATAAGAGTGAAGAGAAGAGGAGGAAAGTTTAAATAGATGTTATCATAAGTGAAGTAATTGCATCGAAATTAAATGTTAGGAAGAGATACAGAAAGAAAAAGGGAAAAGTATTTTAAGTTAATTAAGGTACCAGATCAGGAGGAAAAATGATTTAAAATGGCACGCTTAAAGGTTTCAGTCGATGAAATTGCCCTAAGGCTACTGGGCAAGGAATTCCATAGCCTGACATCATTGATGAAAAAGAACCTTGAAGCGTTTAGCGATTTGAAGGATGGAATAAGAAGTAGAACACTTCTGCGGGAGTGCCCAATTCTCAATTTGTCAAACAGATAAAAAGGTGTCCTTTTGTAGATAAGCTTATGCAGGAAAATACAGTTTCTAGCATTAAGATAACTGATTATGTCACATCCAAGTATACCACGCTTATAATCTCCCAGATGTTCAAAGTAACGGATACCGTAGGCATACCTTGTGGCATTATTAAAAGCAACAGAGAGCTTCATATATGAGCACGAATCAAGCTTACTAAATATAACACATGAATAGGTTATATAAGGTAGTATAAGCTGTATGACAAGTTTGCGCCTAATCTCCAACGGAGTGAATGCAGCGGAAGGTCTTAGATTACGCAATGCCAAGTAGATCTGACGGACAAGATAATTAATATGATCAGTACAAGTGAGTTTGGAATTGATCCTATAACCAAGATTAGTTATCTTATCAACAAACTTTAATTTATGAATCCCCAGAGGAACATCAGAAGAATCACAAAAGTACACTGTTTCTTTCGAGATAGGAAGCACAAAGCTTTTCATCGGATTAAGGATGAGACGGTTTTTATCAGCCCAACGTAGAATAATATTTAAATAGTCGTTCAACTTAAAAACAAAATCCTCCTTAAGATTACTATTACTAGATAAATAAATTTGGATGTCATCTGCATACGCATGAATAGAAGAGTTCACACCAGTCGAAAATATATCATTTATGAATAAAGAAAACAGTAGAGGCCCCAATACTGAGCCTTGTGGCACTCCACTAGAAATAATCCCCAGCTGTGAAAAGGAAGAAGCACCCTTGACTTTTTGCGTTATATTCGATAAATAGATCTTAAGGAGGCTAACCGCACTATCAGAGAACGCGAAGAAATGCCTAAGTTTCAAACAGAGTAACATATGATTTACCATGTCGAAAGCTTTTGAAAAATCAAGCAAACATAAAAGAGTCAGCATACCTTCATCATAAGAAGGACGAATATCATCTATAACTTTGAGCACAGCTGTTAAACAACTGTGCCCGGCCCTAAAACCAAACGGGAAAGGGTGTAGAAAGTTATTTTCAGTTATATACAACGATATTTGTTTTGCAAGAAGTGATTCAAAAGCCTTTGACAGAGGCGATAAATTACTGATTTCTCTATAAACAGCAGGGAAGCAAGGGTTAGGTTTTTTTGGGTATAGGTGTAACTATTGCACTTTTCCAAAGACAGTGAAAAACAGATGTTGTAAGACAATGATTAATTATATGAGTGTATGGACTTATTATATACGGAAGAATAATTTTGATAAATCTAGGGTGAACCTCATCAGAGCTAACAGAATTAGAATTAATTTTGTATAGAGCCCTTACAACATCTGCCTCACGCACTGCGGAAAATTCAAATAGAGAAGTATAAGCTGGTATAGAAGAGTCATCAAAATAGCATGGTAGGGAACTATTAGTATCAGAGTGACATGAAAGAAAGTGATGGTTCAGCGAGTCCGTATCAACAACAGGAGAGTTCCAAGGTTTAGAATTAACACCAACCAAGTTAAGTTTTTTCAGGTTATTATAGAAGACTTTGGATGGCAAGGACGTTTTAAGTTTGGAAGAAAAGTAGCGCAATTTAGCATGTCTAATACAGCGCACAGATTTATTTCTGACCTTCCTGAATCTCTCCCACATTTCAGGAGAAGGATTCCTCCTCCATAAGCTACGTTGTCGATTGCGTTTACGAATGGCATCCTGAACACGATTAGTAAACCACGGACAGGAATTATTATTTATCTGAACTGATTTAAGCGGAACATGCTTAATAAAAAATTATTTATACAATTGGTGAATATGGACAACTTTTCATCAACAGACGGGCAAAGCCAGATATCAATCCAAGAAATACTGCTAAGTTCATTAAAGAGCCGCATGTAATCAAGTGATTTGTAATCGAAGTACTGAAAGGAACTAGCAAAACTTGTACGTCTTAATTTAATGCTGTCTGTACAAAAAATAAGATCATGATCAGACACAAAAGAAATTTGGTCAAATATCTGTAAAAGAGATAAGTCAGACACTATGAAAAAAAAAAAAAGTCAGACACTATGAAAAATCATAAGGATATTAGAACATTATATTTTATTTTTGGAACATGAGCCGGAATACTAGGTACTTCTTGAAGCATATTGATCCGAGCAGAATTAGGTCATCCTGGTTCATTAATTGGAGATGATCAAATTTATAATGTAATTGTCACAGCTCATGCCTTTGTAATAATTTCCTTTATGGTCATACCTATTATGATTGGAGGGTTTGGAAACTGACTAGTACCCCTAATGCTAGGAGCTTCAGATATAGCTTGTCCACGAATAAATAATATAAGATTTTGACTCCTCCCTCCGTCCTTAACTCTTCTCTTAATTAGTAGAATAGTCGAAAACATAGCAGGAACAGGATTAACAGTGTACCCACCCTTAATATTCTTGTTCGTAAATTTACAGTTTACTGCTTAAACTCAGCCATTTAATCAGATCGCTACAATGGCTATTTTCAAGAAATCATAAGGATATTGGAACTTTATATTTTATTTTCGGAGCATTAGCCGGAATAGTAGGTACTTCTTGAAGTATATTGATCTGAGCAGAACTAGGTCATCCTGGTTCATTAATTGGAGATGATCAAATTCATAATGTAATTGTCACAGCTCATGCCTTTGTAATAATTTTCTTTATGGTCATACCTATTATGGTTGGAGGGTTTGGAAACTGACTAGTACCCATAATGCTAGGAGCTTCATATATAGCCTTTCCACGAATAAATAATATAAGATTTTGTCTCTTCCCTCCGTTCTTAACTCTTCTCTTAGTTAGTAGAATAGTCGAAAACGTAGCAGGAACATGATGAACAGTGTACCCACCCTTAATATTCTTGTGTGTAAATTTTCAGTTTACTGCTTAAACTCAGCCATTTAATCAAATCGCGACAATGGCTATTTTCAACAAATTTATTTTCAATTTATTTTTATTTTCAATTAAAAAAAATATATTGGCAATACAATAAGAAAACTTTTCTTTTATAGTACAAAATGTGTCATAAGAAAATTGAAAGGATACATTTCAGATAAAATGTAATTAGTAGATAGAAGAAGAAGATAAGAGTGAAGAGAAGAGGAGGAAAGTTTAAATAGATGTTATCATAAGTGAAGTAATTGCATCGAAATTAAATGTTAGGAAGAGATACAGAAAGAAAAAGGGAAAAGTATTTTAAGTTAATTAAGGTACCAGATCAGGAGGAAAAATGATTTAAAATGGCACGCTTAAAGGTTTCAGTCGATGAAATTGCCCTAAGGCTACTGGGCAAGGAATTCCATAGCCTGACATCATTGATGAAAAAGAACCTTGAAGCGTTTAGCGATTTGAAGGATGGAATAAGAAGTAGAACACTTCCGCGGGAGTGCCCAATTCTCAATTTGTCAAACAGATAAAAAGTTGTCCTTTTGTAGATAAGCTTATGCAGGAAAATACAGTTTCTAGCATTAAGATAACTGATTATGTCACATCCAAGTATACCACGCTTATAAACTCCCAGATGTTCAAAGTAACGGATACCGTAGACATACCTTGTGGCATTATTAAAAGCAACAGAGAGCTTCATATATGAGCACGAATCAAGCTTACTAAATATAACACATGAATAGGTTATATAAGGGAGTATAAGTTGTATGACAAGTTTGCACCCTTATTATCCGCAATTGCTCATAGAGGAGCATCTGTAGATCTGACAATTTTTAGTCTTCACTTGGCTGGAGTATCATCAATTCTAGGATCAGTAAATTTCATTACTACTGTAATTCACATACGAGCAGTGGGAATATCATTTGACCGAATACCATTATTTGTTTCATCAGTGTTAATTACTGCTCTTCTTCTTCTTCTTCTGTCTCTCCCTGTTTTAGCAGGAGCTAAATATACAAGGTCGTGCGATAAAACTTATAGGGGACAGTAGGGTATCCAGCTCTATTGAAACCTTGGGATGTCGTCGGGATGTGGGGTGTGTAACCTTATTTTATCGTTACTTTAATGGTAACTGTTCCTCTGAAGTAGTCAGCCTGATCCCTTCGGTTCAGGTATTCAACAGATCTACTCGGCTTTCCAGAGCGGTGCACCCCTTTTACGTTTCGATCCCGTTCCATCGCACTACCCACTACCGCGATAATTCGTTTTTCGGTCGCGCAGTTAAATTGTGGAATAGTCTCCCTGCGCATGTTTTCCCACCCACTTATAACGTCGATGCTTTTAAAAGAGGTGTAAATCGACACTACTCCCACTTTTCCCCTTCCCACTAACCTTTACCCTTCTAAACCAACGAATGCTTTGCATGGATAGGGGGCATCCCCTGAGCTTGGTTCTATCTGCCATAAAAAAAAAAAAAAAAAAAAAGCTATTACAATGCTTTTGACTGATCCAAATGTAAACACTTCGTTTTTTGATCCTGCTGGAGGAGGAGATCCGATTCTTTACCAACATTTGTTTTGACTCTTTGGGCATCCTGAAGTTTATATTCTAATCTTACCTGGATTCGAAATAATCTCCCTTATTATTAGACAGGAGTCAGGAAAAAAGGAAACATTTGGATCCCTTGGAATAATTTACGCAATACTAACAATTAGTCTGCTTGGTTTTATTGTGTGAGCACATCATATATTTACTGTAGGAATAGATGTAGACACTCGAGCTTATTTTACCACAGCAACTATAATTATTGCTGTTCCTACAGGAATTAAAATCTTTAGATGATTGGCTACTTTACATAGATCTCAGTTTTCGTACTCTCCTTCAATCCTATGAGCGTTAGGATTTGTTTTTCTCTTTACAGTAGGGGGATTAACTGGAGTGGTTTTAGCTAACTTCTCTGTTGATATCATCCTTAACTATACTTACTATGTTTATGTTGTAGCTCACTTTCACTATGTATTGCCTATAGGAGCTGTATTTGCTATTTTAGCAGGATTTATCCATTGATACCCTCTATTTACCGGTTTAAGACTTAATCCCTCTTTGCTAAAAACTCAATTCATTGTAAGATTTATTGGATTCAACATAACATATTTTCCTCAACATTTTTTAGGATTAGCTGGAATACCTCGACTATATTCAGACTATCCAGATAGTTATACTTCCTGAAATGCAGTCTCTTCAATTGGATCAATAATTTCTCTTTTAGGGATTATTATCTTTATTTATATTATCTGAGAAAGAATAATTTATAATCGCCAGGTTTTATTTTCTATTCAATTAAGTTCATCGGTAGAGTGGCTTCAAGATTTACCTCCCGCAGAACAGAGTTACTCTGAACTGCCTTTACTATCTTCACTCTAATATGGCAGATTAGTGCAATGGATTTAAGCTTCATATATAAAGATTACTTTTGTTAGAAAATGACTACATGATCATCACTGAGATTACAAGATCTACCTTTGATAGAAAAGTTAACTTCTTTTCATGACCACACTCTTATAATTCTTATCATAATTACAGTTATAGTAGTGTATTTATTACTTACTCCATTTACTGATTCATTTACAAATCGATTCCTACTTCACGGACAAACAATAGTTCATTTGGACTGTTAGATATAGATAACCGGATCATTATCCCATTTAATACTCAAATTCTGATGTAATTCATTCATGAACAATCCCTTCACTAGGAGTAAAGGTTGATGCTACTCCTAGACGCTTAAATCAAAGAAATTTTCTTGTTTCTCGACCTGGTCTATTTTTTGGTCAATACTCTGAAATCTGTGGAGCTAATAACAGTTTTATACCAATTGTATTAGAAAGAGTTTCACTAAAGTCTTTTCAAGTGCCCGAATTGCAAGTATTGGTCTCTTAATTAAATAGTAGAATAGCTCCTACTCTTAATGTGAAAAATTAGTTAAAAAATAACATTAGTGTTAACGCCAACTGCCGCTCGTCAGAGGTGCTCCCTCATCGATCGGTAGGGTGTCAGGAGTGAGAACTGCAGTTCTCTCTCTTGTCAGCCTGCCGGTCATGAGATGCGCCTCTCTCGAGAGAGTAATCTCGGCTGCGGGCTCTCCCCTCGGCGACTGGGCGCTGTTCGTCTAGCTTTCAGCGATTGCCGCTGGACCCATATGGTCTCTTCCTTGCCAGCAACGGACGTGACTAGAGGTGAAAAATACGCAGTGCTCCAGAACCAAAAATTATTTTAAAGTGAAACTTAAGTAAAATTCTGAATTAATTTGTGAATTAAATAAGAAACATTTCTGAATTAAAAAGCCTTTTTAAATTAAACATTGGTGCTTCGAGCCGGATATCTTCCCAATCTCGGAGACCACCCCAAACCCTCAATTTAAACATTGTCCCAGTGTAAGCCGGATTCACCGATGCCCAAACTATCGTCACCGACGCCCAAACCGATCGCCGGAATCATCATCTTCGACGACCTACCTAGCTCGCCACTGAGTCGAGTGCAGCAAGGTAAGTTCACTATTGTGAATTTAATTTGGCCTCCGCTTTTGGGAAACCTTTGCGCAAGTCAACTTACGAGGCTTAGAAGTGCGTCTCGTGCACTTGCTATTGTTAACGGTGCAATTTCAACCCGTGCCCATCACTTTTTTTTTGGTTTTTTTTTGTTTTATAGCAGATGAAACCAATCTCAGGGGATGCCCCCTATCCATGCACAGCATTTGTTGGTTCCGAAGGGATGACAGGTTAGCGGGAATGGGGAAAGAGGGTGTAGTGATGGTTTACACCTCGCTTAAAGGTTTCGTCGCTGTAAGTGGCGGGGGCGGGGGGGGGGGGAAGACATTCGCAGGGAGACTATTCCACAATCTAATGACGCGACCGAAAAACGAATTCCCACGGTAATGCGCGGTTCTTTGGAACGGAATCGCGACATAAAAGGGGTGCACCGCTCTGGAAAGCCGAGTAGTTCTGCTAAATACCTGAACCGGAGGAATCAGGCCGGCTACTTCAGAGGAATATTTACCATGAAAGTAACGGTAAAATAGTGATACACACCCTACATCACGACAACGCTACAAGGTTTCAATAGAGCTGGATACCCTACTGTCCCCTATAAGTTTTATATATATATATATAGCTCCCTTTTATATATATATATATATATATATATATATATATATATATATATATATATATATATATATATATATATATATATATATATATATATATATATATATATATATATATATATGTATGTTTATGTGGAAATGTATGTTTATGAACCTTCAAAATCGCAAAAATTTACGGTTCCAAAATTCACCAATATTTATATTTAGTTTCACAATAGTTTTTACTTTAGACTTTTATTTAATGTTACAAAATCAGATACCAATCGGCACAGTAGAGGGGTGCACTCCGTGCGCGTCAACTTTAAAACAGGAAGTGACTGGTGTGGGTCCAGCGGCGATCGCGGAAACCCACGAGAGCAACGCCAGTCGCCTCGGGGAGAGCCTGCAGCCGAGCTTACTTTTTCGAGAGAGGCGCTTCTCATGACCGGCAGGGTGACAAGAGAGAGGACTGCAGTTCTCACTCCTGACACCCTACCGATCGATGAGGGAGCACCTCTGGCAAGCGGCAGTTAGCGTTAACATACCGCCCGCCTTGCAGGACTGCAAACCTTAAACCCCAAACCCCGACAACTGGCGCCGCACATCGGCTCGAGCTCAATGTAGAAGGGTGTGGTGCGCCTCTCCGCACGTTCGGCTGCGCATGGGTGTCTGGCAAGCGGGGAGCCGGTGCGAACGTGCCAAACAGTTTAGGCACACGTGCCGAGCTTGCGCCGTCAGATTTCGCTGCACGATGGTCTGCTGCAGGAACCGACGGCAGCGACGCAGCACATGCTGCCCTGCGCACAGAGGGCAACACAACTCTCGCTCCCGTCCATCAGCTGGAAGCCTTAGGGCAGGTGGACACCAGTCGTGTCTCCGGGCGGGAACTACCGATGATGGTGAAAGTGCGCGTCTTGGGGCCGGCTCTAGTAGTGCAGGAGGCGCATGTCTTGGGGCCGGCTCTGATGGTGCGCGTGGCATGACGTGCTTCGGGACTCGCACCAACCGGGCGCAATTTCGGAGGTCTGCGCGTTCCATGTAGGTTGGCCTGGATGTTGGGGCCTGATCGGAGAATGGTCCCTCGTGCCGCGCCAAAACACCTTGGAATGCCCTGGCGGGCGGAGTCGGGGAGCGGCGTGCCGTATCAATCGCCTGGGCTTCCTCGGCGGAGACGTCAAGGACGAGGACATCGCTCGGTGGGGATGACTCACGAGAACAGTGGGCAGTGAGGACTTGCGCGTCGCTTGAGGCGGAACAGGGGTGCACTGCCCCGGGTGGAGCCAGCAGACGTCCTCTCCGGGACCGAACATACTGCCGGCATATTAAATACATGTAGAACCTCTAATGAGAAAATGTGTTAATAATGGGCTGTCATGTACAGGGTTCGTTGCTTCTTCCGATGTAGGATGCAAGGCTTGCCGGTATGAGTCGTCGTTTTGATAAGGTTTTACCCTTGGGGATCCAGAGTTGGGTACGAACCAGAACTAATTGGTTGCCTCCGTGTAAAGAGATTTCGTGTTTAAAACGAATGCGCAATCGCGAAAATTGGCAGGATAATCGGCTGCCGTTCGTCGAAAGGCAAGTTGGGACACGAGGACAACCGCCCGCCAACGCGCATCGTGTTGTCCGTGTGGAGAAAAGGGTTCAACGAAAGTAAGCTGCTTTTAGATCGCAGCATCGTATGGTTTTCTAGAGCGGCGTACTCGTCCGCAAAATGAATCTTCTGGCAGGATATCGCGAGGCACCGTTTAGTTTCGTTTATTTCTCCCGGTGGGAGGTGCAGGTTGGGGTGCGAAAGCAAGTGACGCTGAGCTGGATGAGCGTTGTGGAGAAATCTATATACGTATGAGTATACGCGTAAGGCACGTGGCAGCGACGAAAATCGTTTGAGAGGACCCTCATCGGTAGCGCAATGGGTGTGCAGCGTTTTGACAGTTTTCTGCTCCAGCGTGGTCACATATTCGTCTGAGGCGCGGAATTTGGGCCAGCGACCCTTATCGTGGACGAGCCAAGCAGGTCCATTCCACGGTAGGGTGCTCTCAGCGAGATCTTGGGTCGTGGCACCGCGACTGGCTAAATCTGCGGGGTTGTCCTGGGATTCCACATGGAACCATTGCGAATGTGGTACTTTCTCGATGATTTCGGCAACTCGGTTTGCCACGAATGTCGCCCAAACACATGGGGATTTCTTCAGCCAGGCCAAAAAAATGGTGGAGTCGCTCCAACAGTAGATCGTATAATTTGGCAGCTGCAGCGTAGGCACGAGAATGTCGATCATCTCAGCTACTAAAGTGGCTCCACACAATTCTAACCTGGGGAGAGACAAAGTTTTAATCGGGGCTACACGAGTTTTGGAGTACAAAAGGAAAACTTGGACTTCCTGAGCGACCTTGAAGAGTGCATAGATGGCTCCTGCATAGGCTTTTTGTGAGGCATCGCAAAAGGCATGGAGTTCGACTTCGCTGTCGGGGGTGTAACTCACCCATCGCGGGATGCAGAGTGTCATCCCAGTCGATTTTGTCCAACCAGACTTGCTGAATCAGAATCTTGGCTGCAAAGATGATCGGAGCCAGCCAACCGGCTGGATCGAACAGCCTGGCGACCAGAGACAACATATCCCGCTTTGTGTACAAAGCTTTGATGACAATAGCTTGGACATCGAAGTAACAGTCATCATGGGTCGCGTTTCAGTGAATTCCCAGGATTTTAGCTAGGCTGGAATTTTCTAGCGTTAGGAAATCGTTATGGAGCAAATGGGATGCCGGCAAGTCTGCCAGAATGCCTTTATGGTTGGCCGTCCATTTGCGAAGGGAAAAACCTGCTGAGTCGAGAGCCGCTATGAGTTGGTCACGGGTCTGGGTAGCTGTCACCAGGTCATGCGTGCCTGCTAACACATCATCCACGTACATGGAATGTTGTAAAATGTGTGACGCAAGCGGAAACTTGTGCTTCACATCGTCTACCAATTGAAGAAGGGTGCGTATTGCAAGGAACGGGACGCAATTAACTCCAAACGTTACCGTTTGAAGCTCGAAGTCGGTAAGTTCGGACCTGTAAGGGTGTCGGAGGAGAATGCGCTGATAAGGGGTGTGCTTTGGGTCAACCACTATTTGGCGATACATTTTTTGAATGTCTCCGTTGAAGACATAGGGGAAGAAACGCCATCGTAGAATTAAAAAAGTAAAATCTGACTGTAGCACGGTGCCTGTGTGAATTACATCATTGAGGCTTAGTCCGCTTGTGGTTGGACTGGACGCGTTGAAGACGACTCTGACCTTCGTTGAGGTGCTTTCGGGTTTGATGACGGCATGGTGTGGCAAATAGTAGCGATTTCTAGGCGCTTGACGCTCGGGGGGATTGACTATTCTCATGTGGCCTAAATCGACATACTCATTTAACACCGTGTCGTACTGGTGTTTGAAGCCTTCGTCCTTCCCTAATCGAGCTTCCAGACGTGTAAATTGTTTGAGCGCAATTTGTCTCGAGGCCCCTAAGCGGAGCGTGTCTGTAAAGCCAATCTTAAAGGGCAGTGATATGATGTAGCGGCCGTCATCGCGTCTTCGCGTTGTTTTCACGAAATTTTCTTCGCAAAACTTGACGGATGGGGATAGCAATCTAGTTTTGGGAAGTTCCTCCATCGCCCAAAAACGTTTGAACTGTTGTTCGAAGGATACTTCGTTGAAGTAAGCCACTTTTATGGGTGCAGTGGCAGATTGCATGGTGGGAACCGGGCCGGTTAGGATCCAACCGAACACGGTTTGCTGAGCCATGAGAGAGCCCAGTACTTGGCGGCGGATGCCGTCCAGCAGGATTGCTGTGTATAAATCGGCTCCGATGAGGACGTCGACCTGCTCGCTTTTGAAGAAGTTGACATCTGCGAGCTCGATGTCTTGAGGGAGGCCACTGAGAAGCGACCTGTCTAACGAGTGGGAGGGTAACCGCCCTGTAATTTGTGGGAGCACGAGCGCCGTCACGTTGATCTGAAAGTTGGGATCAAGTGGCGAATTCAGAAGAAAATCGCTCAATCTTGATATTTTTGTAACAACAGTCTCGTTGAGACCTGAAACTACAGCGGTAA
Source organism: Sicus ferrugineus (assembly GCA_922984085.1). Classification (NCBI taxonomy): domain Eukaryota; kingdom Metazoa; phylum Arthropoda; class Insecta; order Diptera; family Conopidae; genus Sicus; species Sicus ferrugineus. Next base: position 26,720,189 of record OV277349.1, read on the forward strand.
TTGGCCGCACTGGTAGCTTTAACAGCTTTTGTATGCGTTCGGAGATGAACGACACTTCAGATCCAGGATCAATTAAGGCGCGAGCGATGTAACATGTACCGTGGTGGCGTACTGTTACCATAGCAGTCCCTAACAATGCCGGTCTGGGTGATTTAGCGAAGCACACTTGATGAGTGTCCTGTTGATTTCGCTGTTGAGAGGGGGGAGGAGTGGACTGTATATGCGTGCGAGGTCGCATCGAAGAATGCGGCCTTTCTTGCTGAGAAGCATGATGGGTAAAACCTGGAATAAAGTTCGAATAGACAGGGGCTTGAGCACGCGGAGCGTTGTCAAACCGCCGATCTTGGTGTGAGACACGTGGGTTCGAATCTGATGCAGCATTCGAGGAGGATGGAGCATGCTCACGATGCAAGAGTGTGTGATGCCTGCCATTACATTTGACGCAATTGAATCTGCTTGGACAGTTTTTCACGGAATGAGATCTGGCCAAGCAGTTGCTGCAGAAACGGTTTTTCTGAAAGGTTTTCAGCCGCTGTGGAACGGGCAAGCTGAGAAACTGAGCATAGGATCTCAACTTGTGCTGCTTCTGACAAAGAGGGCAGCTATCTTGGGACACTTTCAATTGAAAGGTGTTGATGCATTTGGAGGCTGTAGTCGAGTGAGTTGGAGTTAGGGGCTGCGTAGACTTTGAGGTTGGTGTGCATTTGATATCTTGCACCGTTTCAAGGGTCTGGAAGCGATGAGTGAGGAACGCATTCGGATCTGTCCATTTTGGGATCTCCGTTTTATTAGTGAGAGATTGCTCCCAAAGGGAAAGCGTTGCTTCCGGGAGCTTGCTGGAACACAAAAATACGATTATCGCGTCCCAATAGGAGGTATCAATACCTTATAGCTCGAGTGCGGCGAGAATATTATTGGTTTCGCGCTGCAGGTTGTGAGGCCGCCCTGTGTTAATGATTGAGACGCTTTGAAGTCACCCTGTGATCCACATTCACACGCGGTCCATTTCGCCGTGCCGCAATGCAGATATCGGTGTCTGCCTCTCCCCACCATGTGGCAGAGAGAGCGGATCCCGTAGTGTGGCGGGATCGAATGTTCTAGAAGGTTTTTTTTACATGAACTTCGCATCACGCCATTCTACGGGACCTGCTTAGAGTGCAGAACATGATGGGAGGGAGGGAGACGGCGATGCCTGCATTGTCGGTGGCGAAGCCACAGAAAAATTATACTGGAGTTCAGTTGAGTCAGGAGTCTAAGTGAAGACAGTCACGTCAAAGCGAGTGCGCGTTTTTTGTCTTTTGTGTGCCGGTGTCATTTAGCAAGACAGTAAAATTCGTTGATGATGTGGATGACGAATCTGAGACAACTTCTATTAGTAGTAGCAACCCAAACGAGCATTCTACTGTATCATCATCTGCATCAGCATCTTCATGCTATAACCAAGCAGATAAATTAGAAATCTCAACACTTTTAAGCTCTCCGGCAGTCCATCAAACGAATAATGAAAAGTGCTCATCATCTGTAATCGTCATAATATTAATAATCGACAGAATATTAAACTGGCGGGCGTGTTTGATACGTTCGTTGCTCACTGCCTCCTCGCCAACACAAGATCTCATAACACTCTCTTGGAAACGTCGTCCTGTGTCCAAGCAGCATATACAACCGCTGGCCAACAATGTGAAGTATTCTCGATCAACGACATTAGTACCACGGATGGAGTAGAAGTTGCTGACCCAACGAAGCCACACAGTCGAAATGGGAGTCTAATGGAAGAGACGTTTTGGAGCCGCAGTTCTGACAACTGGTGTTTTGTGGCGTGTTTGTCTGCAGAGTTTTCTGTCCACTGTCTGGATGAACATTTCTACTGCTGTAACTGAATACATTGGCATTTCTTTAAGTATTATAATTAATTATAGTGTATCGACCATATTTAAGTGAATTTTGTACTAAATTACTGTAATCAGAGATTTTTTTTCGTTGGTCCTTCAATTTTTATATTAGTTTCAATTCTAATATCAGTTCGTATGGAACTCTAAAAATCTATGAATTGCAAGTAGGAAAATGTATAAAAGCAATTTAGATATTAAAAGTAATAATTTAGGCATAGGGTGATGTATTAAAGGTTTTAGTTAGATGAATCTTAATGCTTCAGTAAACCTAATTGTTAAAAGAGAGTAAGCAAGAAGAATTGTAGTCACTGAATTGAAATAATAGTATTCCTAATTGATCAAAATAATAGAACAAAGATATAGAAAACTGCTGATAAACGATAGCAGAATAGTATACGTAAGACACAATGTGTAAGAAAGGAGCCTCTGTAAGATATCAAATTATTATAACTATAATTTCAGTTTTAAGTTATGCACCAATTCGGCAAGTTGCTGTGGCGCCACAAGGTAACTGTCCGGAGTCAGGTAAGTGATAATGTTAAGGTAATAAATTTCGAATGGTTCGGTTAGCACGTAAATTACCTTCTAGAGCTACAAAGTTACCCGTGTATTTGTTGCAATACTATACATTCCGTAAATTGACATCACGTACTTGTAAATAAAAAGTATGTTGAACTTAAATTTGAAGTTGAATTCAAAAAAAGAAAATATGGTCAATATAACAAATTTTTTTTTCTCTTTAATATATGCGATAGCTGAAATTAAATGAAATAGTTTTAAAGAATGTACAAGTTACATTTCTACACGAAGAAACAACATTTCTAATAATAGTAACATTTTGAATAACCTCAAGTAATATTTGAAATTTGCATTAATTTTAAGAAACCTTGAATTCTCGATAATTTTCCAGGTATAAGATAATTTGCCATGTACTATATAAGTTAGAGTGGGTGATAATTTATATAGATTTCCACGAGTAAGAAATTCCTTAAAGTGTTTAAACGATGTCAATGAATACATGTCAGAAACATTGTTGATTATGTATTATAACCAAAATTGCTTGAAAATTGTGTTCACTGAAATCTATCAATTTTTTTTTCTTTAATTTTCTTAATTTTAAATTAAGGAGATATCAATTAGATTATTAAGAATTAATGAAATTACATTGGTTTTCAAAAATGAAATGATTTTATAACTTTTTTTTATTCTTTCTTGTTCACGTACCAAAAATAAAAATTATGAATAATAAAATTTCTCATTACGATATATAGTGAAATGAAAATGAATGAAAATTTTGAGTCTCATTATGGATTATTAATTTGATACTTGGAGTTAGCGAGACCCCGGGGTGAGCGACCTGCACAAAAGGGCTGGTGCACAGCAACAACCGCACCAGCTTGGTTGGGTGGGTAAAGACAGGGGGAGGAAAAACAACACCTACTCCTCCCCTCTCTTTCCTTCCACTCCATATCTCGTCTCTGCCCGCCGTCAGGGTATGATTAGGCATTTGTGGTCATCTTCATCCAGAGGCTGTAACGCCTTGGTAAGTCTTGGCTTCTATGTCGGTTTGTTTGTAACCGGGGTATCCAATCCGCTGCTGGGATTAAAGAACCCCCCACTTTCCCTGAGCACGACCGGGTGAGCCAAGCGGCCCTCAACAGTGGGCCTTTTTTTTTGTTTGGATTTTTTTTTGCATCAACACCCCCAACGTTAAAAAATGGCGCCCAACGGGGGCCCCGATTCTGGTCCCACTCTGCCCACTCTACAATTTTTTTTGTCTGTCCGCTTTCTACCGAGTTTCAGTACAGTGGAGCAAAAGGTTCAGTAGTGATTGTAAATTTCTTTTTTGTAATTAAATTAATTAACTTTTGGTTTTCTCGTGGTTTCTGAATTGATTCTCGCTGGATTGACGCTATTGAATTTTTTTGGCTCGATGCGTACCGCTGAATCATTACTTCTTGCGATTGTTTGATTTTCGAGTTATTCCGCAGAAGAGGCGATTCTCGCTGGATTTACGCGATTGAATTTTTAGGTTCGATGCGTACCGCTGAATCATTTCTTCTTGCGATTGCTTGACTTTCGAGTCATTCCGCAGAAGAAGAAATCATTAATGTTAATATTTTTTTTTAGAATTATTGTATATAACTCACTTTAAATTGAGTATTCTCGTGGCTCGAGACCTTGCCAAGTGGGAGCTTTCTCGGTTGCGCAACTCGCCAAAAATGCTCGCTTGACCAACTGTATTTACGTTGAAAAATTTATTGTTGAAAAATTTTGTTGATATTGAGGCCTTGTCCAATTGGAGATTTCCCTTAATGGTTAATAATCGTTAGCGACTCGTTGGATGACGCCCAATTATAATTTTTTTTGTAGTTTAGCCCCTGAATTCTTGTGTTTTCTCTAGTGGTCGCTACTGAGGACCCTGACGGAGGACATGGATGATGATGGGCGTGGCTACGGCTTTTGTCGCCTTTATGGAGTGAGGGGAAGCATACTTGGCAGAGGGGATCGCTGCTCTGTAATTTAATTCCTACATTTTTTTTTACGAATTATGTATTTCTTTTTTGATGATCTTGCGAAAAACACCCAACCATATAATCTCAGATCGAGGGTTCGGTCTTTATTATAACTTTTTTTTTAATAATTATTACAAACGTTTTCGTGCGTAGATTATACTATTTCCTAAATCTTTGCTTTACTTTAAGACTTTCTATAAATAACAATTGAGTGCTTCTTCACATAATTTTTATGACTACGTTTAATAACATTGTTTTATGGTTGTAACATTTAATTGTAAGCTTTTCCACTGCGTGAATTTTTGAATTATTGAATGAATTAATAATAATAACTTGAAGTAATTAGCCCGATCATGATTTCTAGTGAAAGAAATTCAGTTTTGTTTGTTTCTTTTTAAAATAAATATTTTTAAAAAACTTAAGCTTTGTAACGAAGTTCCGGTCTTCCGGTCTTAAGCGCGGATGGACTCGCCGGATGACCACGGTTCGTCAACAGAAAATTTATACTCTGTTGGGACTTCTGTCTAAATATAACTTTTATTCACTGTTTTCTTTGTACACGGGACTTAAATCTATGCCTTAGAGGGCTTGTATGTTGCGGAGCGGAGACGCGCTGACTGGCCCTTTGCTTAACGTGACGTTCGATGTTTCGCTGTCGTCCGTCGCTTGGGTCACACTCAATGTAAGTCTTCGTCCCGGTTCTTCGTGGGTCCGCAAGCTACGTGGCTTATGTATGTATCCCGTCTGCCTTCGTGGGTCCGCGGGCTACGTGGCTTAGGTATGTATCGTCGGGATATGAGTCCACCGATTCGCGCTGACTACTATAGTTGGCAACCAAGTCTAACGACTCGCGCTGTCAGTACAGTCGACAGTAGCTATAACCTCCACGACGCAAATACGCGCTACCCTGTACGAGTCAAAGTCGAATAATTCCCGATATATGTATAGCCGAGCAGCCAAATCTAACGATTCGCGCTGACTACTGTAATGAACATCCGAGTCTAACGACTCGCGCTGCCAGTACAGTCGAAAATAGATATATATGTATAGATTGAAATTATCAATCTCTTCACGAGGATTTCTATGCACTGTAATTTGCCACACCAGGGTCTTGTTATGTCACTGTAATGTACCTATCCCTTGTCTCGTTGTTCTCCTTGTTTCTTTTCGGTGCTAAGTCTCAGCGGAACTCAAGAGCTTACGTCCGTTCTGTGCTGTGGTCGGGATTCGAAAGAAAGACTCATGCTTCCAGTTCTGCGTTGTCTACTTGACTCCGTTTGTCGTTTCTTATGTATCTTGCCTCGACCGTAGTATGTGCTCGTGAGTTCTGCGTTGGCTGTTTGCTCTCTCTGTATACTTGTATTTGTTTCGAGTTTTCTGTATTCGCTTCAGCTCGCTCGCTCTTTCTCTCGCTCTTTGTTGTCTTATGCTTCGGGCCTTAATTTACTATACAGACACATTTTGAAATCTCTTATACTTAATACGTTAGACTCTTATAACTTGTACGCTATAAGAAGCAATTCTATTAAGGTGTGTTACCTTACAATAATAAGCTTAAAGTTAACTTTAATCCAATATATATAATGACAAAACTAAATATTTACACTTCCTGTTGAATAACGAAAATAATAATGAGCTTTCATGATAACAAACTTAAATCAATTCGGAAAAATATTAAAGTCTGTGTGGCGGAATTCGCCATCGAGATTCCGTCGTTACAGCTCATTATGATAGAGTTGTATATATTTTTATTAGTAGTGGTTGAGATTTTTTTTTTAAATGCATGTGTGCATATATACTCATAATGTTAAGAAAATCTATTTTCTTTTGTATTAAGGATTAATTATTTTTACTTGAAACTATTATTTCTTTGTGAAATTACTATGAGGAATTTAATTAGCATATAATTAAAAATTACGTTAGAATTACGTTCAAATATTTTAACAAACAATATTTTTGGAAACTGGAATTATAATAGTCGTAATATTTTAAAAATATTCAGATTTGAAATGAAGAAAAATATTTAAAAGTTTTAGAATGTAGCGAAAAAACAGGTTGCTACAAATGTCATATATTTTTATTTTTGTTCAAAACCAAAATATAGAAGTTCCATTGAATTAAATAATTATTAGAATCATTAAAAATTATTGAAATTAGAAATAAGTAGTATAAAAATAAATTCCCATAAGCAAGAAAGAATAAGCTAAACAACAACAAACCAGAATTAACTAAACAACAAAACCAGAATTGAACCCAGAAATTGTAAAAACAAATTAAGCCCCGCAACATACGATAATATATACATACTCTCAGAGAATAAGACATACATACGCACAAGCAAAGCAGCGGCAATTCTAAAAATAGAATCATGTGACCAGCTTAGTTTCACTTTTTCTTTTTATTTGCGCTTTCGTTGCCGCTGATCTAAAAATAGAATCAAGCATTCAGCTCACTCATATTTTCTTTCGCCGCGCACCCGCTGCATACGATTCTCATTTAGTTTTGATTAGCATGCGCTTTTAACAATTAATTTGTGCAAGCACAAGTCAGCCTTCTGCCGGTAAGCAAGGACTCAATTCTTGCTTGCTATAACAGAAACTCCTTTTGCGTGGAGCAGTTGACCACCTGGTTCGACAGCCCCAACTATCGCATAACGAGTGGCTCATATTTGGAACGGGTTAATCAACTCGTAATACATTGAGTAGAGTAGAAGTATTGCCGGCGTATCCTAAGCGTATTTTAGGAGTATCTTTGGGTGTATTTAGGACTATCCGGAATCATTCCTTCGGGAATTTCAAGGCTTCGACCGGAATCATTCCTCCGGGAATTTCAAGGCTTCGGCCCGAATCATTCCTTCGGGAATTTCAAGGCTTCGGCCGGAATCATTCCTTCGGGAATTTCAAGGCTTCGGCCGGAATCAGTTCTTCGGAGCTTTCACCCGTATTGTGAGAGGCCTTCTGCCGCGGAGCACTCAGCTCCTCCGACTTTGTATTCACCAGCATTGTAAGCGGCCCGACAAACTCAATTTTGGAAATTTGAGGGTTACGAGATCCCCCAAAATGGACCCTGGGGCGACTGACGCTACCCCAGCTGGAAACAAAAACTCGTTACAAATAGCGCCCGAATAGGGACTGACTTCGTCAAGAAGCAGTTCACAAACGAGAGAAGGCGCGAAGGAAGAAAGACTTCTCCCAGACAATCTGAGTTTTATTTACAAGCTGCGAAAAGAAGAATTGGAAGGACAAATGCAGCTGATTGGATTATCAACAGAAGGCATGGTAAAAGAGATGCGACAGAGACTCAACAGCTTTATTAGGGAGCGGCGATCCAGGAAGCCCACCTGGATCGAGAACCTGAAATGAAATGATTTTATAAGTTTTTTTATTCTTTCTTGTTCACGTACCAAAAATAAAAATTATGAATAATAAAATTACTCATTACGATATACAATGAAAATTTGAGTCTCATTATGGATTATTAATTTGATACTTGGAGTTAGCGAGACCCCGGGCTGAACGACCTGCACAAAAGGGGCTGGTGCACAGCAACAACCGCACCAGCCAGATTGGGTGGGTAAAGACAGGGGGAGGAAAACAACACCTACTCCTCCCCTCTCTTTCCTTCCACTCCATAATTCGTCTCTGCCCGCCGTCAGGGTATGATTAGGCATTTGTGGTCATCTTCATCCAGAGGCTGTAACGCCTTGGTAAGTTTTGGCTTCTATGTCGGTTTGTTTGTAACCGGGGTATCCAATCCGCTGTTGGGGTTAAAGAACCCCCCCATTTACTCTGAGCACGACCGGGTGAGTCAAGCGGCCCTCAACAGCGGGCCTTTTTTTGTTTGAATTTTTTTTTTGCATCAACACTTCCAACGTTACAAGGTCTTTAATAGCGCCACCGGTTTCCTTCGTGATGGGTGACAGGCCGAAGAGCTTCTTCAAATGGGCGTTGGTGAGGACGCGCCTGTTCTCGGATCTGTCGGACAGATTTTTCCACGCTTGGGCAAAACCTTCGTTCATGAGAGGGGATTTCTGCACGATTTCTTTCGCTTCGCCCCGTAGTTTTCTGGTCCAGGTGGAAAAGCTTCTCAACCGTCGAAATTCGTGTATTTTGAATAAAAGGGCCGTGAAGATATCCCTAAAAGAGGGCCAGGAAAGGTAATCGCCATGGAAGGCTTGGGTGTCTCAAAGGAGTAGGCTCCTTTATGCCTTCTATATATATATATATATATATATATATGCCTTCTATATATATATATATATATATATATATATATATATATATATATATATATATATATATATATATATATATATATGTGTGTGTGTGTGTGTGTAAAATCGATTTAAATGGGCACTGGGTTCTACACTGCGGATGACGCTGAGGCAAATCCGGCTCGTTCTGAACCAAATGTAGGGTTCGAAAAATGCTTTTAATTCAATTCACAATTCAAAAATAAAATGGGTTTATTTCCACTTCTAGCACTCGTTACTTCCTCACCCACCTCCAGGCGCGTATGTTTTTCAAAAAGGAGTGATAAATGGGTCCATCGGCGATCGCTGGAAGGCAGCAAACAGTGCCAGTCGCCGTGAGGAGAGCCTGCAGCCGAGTTTTCTCTCTCGCGAGAGGCGCATCTCATGACCGGCAGGCTGCCGAAGAGAACTGCAGTTCTCTCTCCTAGTATCCTACCAGTCGATGAGGGAGCACCTTTGGCGGCGGGAGTTGGCGTTAACATTAAGTCTTGCTAGTTAAATCAACAAGACAAGACGTTAAAATTATTAACATCAGCAACCCATTCGAATCCCCACCCCTCCGGTAAATATTGCGACATTGCCCAACCTTATAATTTGTTGGCATACAAATAAATTAAGTATTCTGACGGCTTACTTGAATCATAATCCGCCGGATACTTAATATTGGCCTTTGAATGCCTCTTGCTACATTGAACAATGCCGCCCCGCATGCCTTTCTGAACGAAAAGATACATATCTACATCAGTAAGCCGCTCCAGTCATATATTGGTCGTTTTCAACATTGCATCCCAAGACAAACCTGGAGCTGTGTAGTTCTGGCAAAGATCCAGATTGTAAATATTTTTGCAGACATTTCTGATATTTTCAAAAAAAGTCTGCCAAAATAAGTACATCTATATGCAGATAAAGGATCATGTAATCATTCAGAGTTTGACAATTGAAAACTTGCCAAACTCTTTGAGCATGCTCATAATCCTCCACTGCACATTCTGTACCAGTCAATCGACTGAAGAAATCAGCCCGAGTAAAAAGGCTGGTTTCTTGCAGGCAATCAACCGAATTGATGTATTCATATGGGAATACACTTTTCCTCCTAAGAAGAAGGAGGAAAGGTGTATCCTCCTCCTTTTGCTTGCGACGTACGCGTGGCCGCTTGTACGGCTGATGTTACACTTCCTTACGGTGGGTGGCGATGACAGAATTCCGCATGGATTCCGCTAATGTGCGTGGCTTGAGGGCGAATTTTTTCGCGGTCCATGCGCATATTTGTACCCACCAACCGCATGTAATGGCACTAAGTGAGACCCAGGTGTCTGAGGGTGCAGATACACTGGACTTTCACATGCCTGGGTACCACTTACTGCCATTGTTTTCATCACACAGAGGCCTCGCCTTATATATTCGCAGTGATGTTGCGTACCAGTGTCAGCAACACCTTTGCACGACGGATGCCGAATTTAACTCCATGTGGGTTAAGTTCAAAATCCAGTCGCACTTCCTGCACTTCTACTTCATTTATAGAAGCCCGGGTCTAGGGAGGCTGCCAACTTTTGATAAACTGGACAGTCTCTCTGATTCGATTTATAAAATTCTGGAATCGGATCCGAGCAGTGAAATTGTTGTTGCTGGTGATTTCAATGTTCATAATTCCAACTGGCTACGTCATTCGAGTCACACGACACCTGAAGGTTTGTATGTTTAGTTATTTTCTGAGTCTAATAATTTGACTCAATTAGTGAAGGAACCAACGCACTTTCCCTGCGTTGATGGGCAGAAACCAAAATATTCTGGACCTTTTTCTAACTTCACATCACAGCAAGTATGATGTGAATGTTCTTGCACCTCTTGGTAATTCGGACCACGCTACAATTTCTGCTACCTTCCATATTCTAGTCTTCAATCCGCTCACCAGCCAGCTCCGAAGCGGACAGTGGGCTTTACGGGAAGGCTAATTGGGATGCGCTGAACTCCTTTTTCAGCCGTTTCAATTGGCAATTGTGTTTCAGGGATAGAAACATAAATGCTGCAGCAAAATTGGTAGAAAATATAATTTTATTTGGTATTAAAAATATTCTGGACCTTTTTCTAACTTCACATCACAGCAAGTATGATGTGAATGTTCTTGCACCTCTTGGTAATTCGGACCACGCTACAATTTCTGCTACCTTCCCGTATTCTAGTCTTCAATCCGCTCACCAGCCAGCTACGAAGCGGACAGTGTGGCTTTATGAGAAGGCTAATTGGGATGCGCTGAACTCCTTTTTCAGCCGTTTCAATTGGCAATTGTGTTTCAGGGATAGAAACATAAATTCTGCAGCAAAATTGGTAGAACATATAATTTTATTTGTTATGAGGTCTTTCATACTCCATAAAAGAATTTCCATTAAACCAAAAGACCATTCCTGGTCTAATGCGACTTGCAGACAAGCAGTCAGGTCTAAAGAGGAAGCATTTAGGAATTGGCGTTTAAACAAAACTGCTGATACTAAACTGCTGCGCAATCAGGCCAGAAATAGGTGCAATGCCACTCTAAAGCGCGAAAAAGCTCTCTACGAGCAGCGCCTTAGACGCAGAGTTCTTGAATACCATAAGGGTAGTAAGAACTTTTGGTTGTTCGTGGGGAGAGTGAAGAATCAGACGAGATCGTCTATTCCAACTCTCCTCAAGGATGATCAGATCTTCACTCACTCGGTTGATAAGGCAAACTTATTAGCCAAAATGTTTGCTGAAAACTGCTCTCTTTCTGAGAGTAGCCAACCACTACCCGTGATCGATGGTGTGTCTCATATTATGCCTGAGATGCAATTTCGAACGCGGGCTGTTAAAAGAGTGCTTGTAAACCTCAACATCAATAAATCCTCGGGACCGGATGGCATTTCAGCCCACGTGTTGAGAAAGTGCGCGTCAACACTGGCTCGCCCATTTCGCAATCTCTTTAATTTATCGTTTACTTCAGGAGTTTTTCCTACTTCCTGGAAGATTGCCAATGTGCAGCCAGTTCCCAAAAAAGGTGAGGCTACGAATCCTGCCAATTACCGACACATAGCAATCTGTTCAATGCTTTCCAAAGTTATGGAGAGCATTATAAATTTTAACTTGATGAGGTATCTGGAGAGCAACCAATTAGTCAGTGATCGCCAGTACCGTGCTCACCGCTCCACAGGCGATTTGATGGCGTTCCACTGAGCGGTGGAACAGCTGTGTTCACCAATTCGGTGAGAGTAATGTTGTTGCTTTGGATATCTCCAAGGCATTTGACCGAGTGTGGCATAAAGCACTCGTGTCTAAACTGGCTGCTTATGGTGTCGGTAATACATTCACTCGATGGATATCGAGTTTCCTCAGCGGCCGTTCTATTCGGGTTGTGATAGACGGCTCTGCTTCCGAAGAGCACTCCATTAATGCTGGAGTTCCGCAGGGTTCGGTACTGTCTCCTACACTTTTTGTCATTTTTATCAATGACCTCCTGTCATTGACATCAAACCCCGTCTACTCGTTTGCTGATGACAGCAGCATTTGTCATTCATATTCATTCTCCAGGCGTCCCTCTATTCTGGAGATTAATAGAAAACGCAGTATTATGAATGACACACTCCAATCTGACCTCAACAAAATCAAGAAGTGGGGTCAAGTGAATCGGGTCGATTTTAATGCGCGGAAGACCCAATGCTGGGTGGTGTGGATATTAATGAGTCGGAGGCTCTTGATGTTCTGGGCATGTCAATACAATGCGATCTTCGTTGGAACGATCACATTTTTCATGTGTCGAAAGAAGCAGCCAAGTGCTTGGGCTTTTTAAAGCGGTGCAAGAAATACTTCACTCCAACCGACCTTCGTTGCATCTACACCACTTATATCCGTCCGAAAATGGGGTACAACTCGCATATTTGGTCTGGAGCTTCGAAAACCTATCTTCAGCTTCTGGACCGTATACAAGGTCGTGCGTTAAAACTTATAGGGGACAGTAGGTATCCAGCTCTATTGAAACCTTGGGATGTCGTCGGGATGTGGGGTGTGTAACCTTATTCTACCGATACTTTAATGGTAATTGTTCCTCTGAAGTAGCCAGCCTGATCCCTTCGGTTCAGGTATTCAACAGATCTACTCGGCTTTCCAGAGCGGTGCACCCCTTTTACGTCTCGATCCCGTTCCAACGCACTACCCACTACCGCGAGAATTCGTTTTTCGGTCGCGCAGTTAAGTTGTGGAATAGTCTCTCTGCGCATGCTTTCCCATCCACTTATAACGTCGAAGCTTTTAAAAGAGGTGTATATCGACACTACTCCCACTTTTCCCCTTCCCACTAACCTTTTCCCTTCTAAACCAACGAATGCTTAGCATGGATAGGGGGCATCCCCTGAGTTTGGTTCTAGCTTTCCACCTCTCTCATTCCTTTTTATAGCACACTTTTATTTTTATTTGCTATAAAATTGAGCAGCTCTTCTAAAATTGCATCCGACTTCTCTACCTTGGAGAGACTACCTAGATGTTTAATCTTTTCCTTTATTAAAACTAATTCTCCTTATTGTTTACAGTGGACGCAAGATTATCCCAAATTTTTCCAATAAACCTGTCCAACTGCCCCACCAAATCTTTATAATTCCTTCCTAAATCCGTTAATCGTGCCTCCAAATCGAGCGAAATATCCATAAAGTAACAAAAAACAACAAAGACAAAAGGACAACGCTTGGGTCTGACGAGCAAATGAGCAAAAACAATCAAAACCCCAGCAACGTTTTGCGCTGAAATCCGATCTCAAGCAAGCGTCAGCGCCACCGCCGCTCTTGAGTTTCGCGTCACGTTTTAATTGTAGACACACTTCACGTATTTTCTCTCTATTTTTTCTCGTAGCATTCGCAAAACTTCTAAGTCTACTGTTATCAGAAATTATTCGTCTTCAACAATTTTTTAATTTGCACAACAAATTATTACAATATTCCCCCCCCCCCCCCCATAGCCAGACTCAGCCTCAGGATTACGGGTAAAGGAGTCTTGACCAGGATTATTTATGTGGGTTAGTATTAATTTTTATTTCCCCTTATTAACAACTATATATATAGAACAAATGATTTCTATTCCTTTCTTTATTTAACACTTTAATTATTTTTCTATTAACCTTCTATTCCTTCGCTTTTCACTTTAAAATTGTATATTAACACAAATTCACCTGTGCGAACGATTTTCGGCTCGTTCAATAACCGGCTGCGCCAAAAATGTTGTGTCCCTGTGGAAATATCTTTATCGTGGGCTTCTCTGAAGTCCTTCCTTTTCCACAGTCCGTTTCGAATTAAAACATTTCAATTCTATTTTAATCACTTTATTAAAAATTACACTAGAGTTGCACACGGTTCGGAGCTCTGCTTCACGAATGACTACCCTTATCTGCTATATTCCAATCTCATTTATACATTTCTACGCTTAAGCTTAAACATGAAATAATAATACGCTGACTGTAGCGGAAAAGACCTGCCTCAACACCTGAGCGCAGGAAAGTGGGTCACTAGTTCCACGGCCAACAAGTGCAATACCGCTTCACCAGCGGCTAGCGCGAGCTCGATGAATTGGCCTTGAAACAAGTTGCAATGCGGAATTAAACGCTTAGTGCGATGGAATTTAAACGCTTAGTGCGGCATCATTATGGTCGACTGAAAATTTATTCCGCGGAAGCAGTGACTCACAACACTATATCAAGAACTGAAACTATGGCACATCTCACGTTACATGATCTAAACGAGGGTATTGTAACGAAGTTTCTTGCCGGGGTATACTCAGTCTCGCCAGAGTCCCGTACCGAACACTTAAATAAAAGGCTTTCGGTTTTCTTTTGGCAGTTTTCGACTATTTATTCACCGTTATTCAGAGTTTTATTTTTCAGCCAGGACGAGGTACTAAAATTTACTTGGAATCGGGATTGGCGTCCGCTTAAGAGCACTCAGCCAGGACGAGGTACTAAAATTTACTTGGAATTGGGATTGGCGTCCGCTTAAGAGCACTCAGCCACTAGGAGGTACTAGAGGTTCAATATTTGACTACTTACCACTTGGAGCAAGAGATTCCAAAAGAGATCAAATTCAGCGCGGTGGGCCCTTTTATACACCGATCAAAACAACTCCGCTGCAGTCGTTGTTCTTGTGCACATTCCGGAATTTTCTAATATGCATAGCGGCACTCAACGTACTTGTTGTTGTTGTGCTTATTTCTGGAAATATTTCTTGTGGTTTTGTTGGTAGCTTCCCACGCTCTAATTTAAGTTTTGCTTGCTGGTTTGGCGTCTCAGTCTTTGTTGTAGTTTTTGTAAATAGTATTCCACCTGATTTTATTAGTAATTTCCCAAGGCTCTGCTTAAATTTTTGCTTGCTGGTTTCGCGTCTCGGTCTGTGTTGTAATTGTTGTAAAAAGTATGTGGTTCATGTATTCTATGTGACTGTTGTTTTTTATCCCTTTGTTAGCAAGCGAGTTAATATTGTTGTTGTTATTGTTAGCTTTGCATATTTTCGCCTTTGCTACGTTGCTTTTTTTCCTTTTTATTGTTGTTGATAGAATTAATTCCACCTGAAGTTGGGTCCGCACAACCCAGGTCACCGCGTTTTCAGTTTACGTTTACTAAAAACGGGCTCGGTTGGGATGCAGGCCAGGTTCTACACCCGGAGTTGTAAGAAAAACTATTTTTTCTTATACTCCCCCCTTTCTTTCGGATAGCAGGACAGTGATCCGTTTAGGGGTCAGTGTCACGCGATACTTCGGTTGCATGGTGGTATTCTTTGAGCTCCCCAATGTGAGCCGTGCGAGTTTTCGTATTTCCCTGGGAGTTGAGCTCGACGATAACCGGGGATGTGTATCTCTGGATCTGGTATGGCCCGTCGTATTTTGGAGCCAGCTTGGCGGTAAAATTGTCCACTGCTTTCGATAGGAGATGGCTTCTCAATAATACCCACGTTCCTACTGCCGGGTTCCATTGTCTTCGCCGAAGGTTATAGTGTCGGGCTTGGTCCTTGGATGCTCGTTCGATGTTTCTCCTCACGATGTTGAAGATCTCCTGCAGCCGGTTACCCTTGTGTTCGGGACTCTGTGGTACTGACCCTGTACCTATGGTAACCTCATCGAAAAGCGATCCTGGAAGCCGCAGTTCTCGTCCCTGTGTGAGGAAAGCGGGGCTGAAACCTGTCGTCTCCGATGCCATGCTGTTGATTGCCAAAGAAATTACTGGGATCAACTCATCCCATTGAGTTTACTTATTATCGGCCACTTGTGCAAGAATTCTTTTTACGTTTCGGTTGGCTCTTTCTGTTGGGTTCTCCTGGGGGGTATAAGGTGCTGTAAACTGTTGTCGGATTCCTAAATCTTGAAGAAATCGCTGCAGTGTCCTACTGTTGAATAGAACGCCGTTGTCCGTGACGTGAACTTTTGGAACTCCATACCTCGCCAGAATCCTTTCTCGAAACGCCTTCTTCACACTGTCTGCGGTTGCTTGTCTCAGTGGTACGATTTCGGTCCACTTGGAGAATTTGTCAAAGAAAACTAGAATCATCGTGTTACCGTGCTTGCTTCGGGGTAATGGTCCAATGAAATCGGCACAGACGACTGACCAAGGCTCCTCTGGTAACTGTGTCAGCATTTTCATGGCGGCTTTGCTCTGCAATGGTTTATATCGCTGACAAGATTCACAGCAGCGTACGTGTTTTCTTATGTCCCTGAACATGCCTGTCCAGTAGTATCTGTTGGCTATCCTGGTGACGGTTTTTCTAATGCCTGGATGTCCAGCGCTGGGGTCATCGTGGTTTTCCTTAAGGACTCGGGCACGAAGATACCTCGGAACACAGAGCTTCCATGCGGCGCAATCCTCGTCGTTTACCTGTATAATCGGCAAAATTCTCTGGATTCCTCTTAATTTCTGCCATCTTGGTTTCTATCCAGTTACACTTTTCTCCGTTAGTCGTAACCGTGCTCAGTTTTTCTACTGGCTGTCTGGAAAGTGCGTCTGCGACCACGTTCCAATTGCCCTTGCCGTATTTCACGTCGAACATGTACTGTTGTAACTCGAGCGCCCATCTTGCTATACGCCCTGAAGGATTCTCCAACGAGTTCAACCACTTCAGTGAGAGGTGGTCTGTGACGACGCAGAACTTGTAGCCTTCTAAGTACGGTCGCATTTTCCTGATTCCCCAAACGATCGCGAGGCACTCCTTCTCTGTCGCTCAGTAGTTAATTTCGGCCTTGTTTAAATGCCGGCTTGCGTACGCGATGACCTTCTCTCCCTCATCGGTTTCTTGCGTGAGAACAGCTCCTAACCCGTGGTTGCTCGCGTCAGTCTGCAGCGTAAACGGTTTGGAAAAATCTGGGCACGCCAGTACTGGTGCCTTCGTGAGCTTTTCCTTGAGGTTCTCGAACGCCTGCTGTTGCTCGTCGGTCCATTGCCAGCGTTTGCCCTTCTTAAGAAGGCTGGTGAGTGGGACTACCAATTTGGCGAAGTCCGGTACGAACCGCCGGTACCAGGATGTTATCCCGAGGAATCGCCTAACGCCTCTGACATTTGTTGGAGCCGCCCGTTCCTGAATAGCCGCTACCTTGTCTGGATCTGTGTGAATTCCTCTGCGGCTCACGACGTGACCTAAATATTTAAAATCTTGCTGGAAAAACTCGCACTTCTCCTTGTTGATTTTCAAATTAGCCGCCCTTAAACGTCGAAATAATTCCTGTAAATTGTTCATGTGTTGTTCCAGCGTCTTTCCTATTACGATGATGTCGTCCAGGTAAGCAAACGCGTGTGGTTCCATCTCCGGTCCAATGACTTGGTCCAATGCCCTTTGGAACGTCGCGGGTGCCGAATGTAGGCCGAACGGCATAACTTTCCATTGAAAGAGTCCCCTTCCTGGTACTGTGATCGCGGTGTATTGCTTGCTTTCTGGACTCATGGCTATTTGCCAGTAACCGTTCTTGAGATCAAGTGTACTAATTTATTGCGTGTCGCGGAGTCGATCTAGAGTATGTTGTATCCTCGGAAGTGGGTATGCGTCAGGCACTGATCTTGCATTTAGCTGACGAAAATCCACGCAAAGTCGCCATTGCCCATTATTCTTTTTAACAAGGACAATTGGTGCAATGTAAGGGCTATGTGAGGGCTCGATACAGCCTTTTTCAGGCAGCTCGTCTATCTCCTTGTTAATTATCGCTTGCATTGCAGGGTTCTTGGGGTAATACCTCTGCTTTATCATCTCTCATGACGATTTTATGGGTCGTTATGTTGGAAGGTCCTTCCAGCATCTCGAATTTCTTATGCTCTGTTTTTAGGAATTCGTTGATTAAGTGTTGGTCTTCTTTTCGCGAGTTGTTGGATTCTACGCCTGGTTCAGAGTGTTGTTCGTCCTCCACGTCAGTATTCTCCAACGGTTTTGCCTCAGGAACTTGGGCGCAATCCGTGTAAACTGTCGAGCAAGTCGCTCGTTCGGCTTTCGAGTCTCCCATAAAATCTCTCATGACGATTTTATGGGTCGTTATGTTGGAAGGTCCTTCCAGCATCTCGAATTTCTTATGCTCTGTTTTTAGGAATTCGTTGATTAAGTGTTGGTCTTCTTTTCGCGAGTTGTTGGATTCTACGCCTGGTTCAGAGTGTTGTTCGTCCTCCACGTCAGTATTCTCCAACGGTTTTGCCTCAGGAACTTGGGCGCAATCCGTGTAAACTGTCGAGCAAGTCGCTCGTTCGGCTTTCGAGTCTCCCAGCGTAATCGTCTAACCACCACAGCTAATAGAAGCTCCTATGCTTGTCAGGAAGTCCAAACCCAGGATCACATGGTCTGTCACATCCTGTAGAATTAGAAGTGGTAGCTTACACTCTGCAGTCCCCAAACGCACGCAGACTTCGACGGTTTCCCTCACGGTACGCACGGTGCCGTCGGCCATTTTGACCCGTACGTCCACCTCCATCAGCTTTCCGTCCACCTCCAACAGCCGCCGCGTTGCTAATGAAGCTCCGCGAGGCTCCTGTGTCTAGAGTAGCTGTGACGAGTTCCCTTCCTAAGGCTACCTTGGCGTAAACCCGGTCTCGATTGTAGTTTAAGCACTTCGTGGGGTACGAGGAGAGTCTATCTTGTTCGGTTCCAGCAGCCCTCGTCCCTGCTGGACACCCTGCGCGTTTCCCGAAGGTTTCTTGCAGCATTCAATCGTCCGGACCCCCTCCTTTCCTTGAGTTTCGGCATTCTCGTTGAAAATGTCCACTTTCGCCACATCTTCTACAGGCTGTTCGAAGGTCTCGCTGTTTTCCTGTGTTTTCTATGGTCATCATCCTGTGTATCCCTGGTAATTGTCGGTGCTGATTATGAATTTCTCGTGGAGGTTCGGGTTCCCTTCGTATGCCTTCAAAATCTTCAGCCAATTAAATGAGATCCTCCAACGCAGAGAAATCAGACCTCCTTATGTAAAGAAGATAATCCCTATGGCAATTCTTGTAAATCCTCTGTAGTTTTTACTCCTCTGTATAGCTCACATGTCGCATTAATGTCTGCATGGCCAGTACATAGTCCTTGAACTTCTCGCGAGACCCTTGGATCCTTTTCCTAATGTTGTCCTATAGTTCTTCGAAATATCTCGATGGCAAGAAGAATTTCAGGAAATTGGTTTTAAACAATTCCCATCTTGACCAGCTCTTATTGTTATTCCTGTACCAACAAAGAGCTTTGTCCTTCAGCAACTCCGGCATGGTTCATGGCAGCATATACTTAGGCAATTCATATGCCTCTGTGAGCTCCTCGACTCTCTCGATGAAGCCTATTGGGTCCCTACCACCGTCGTACCTACAAGACCATTTACAATTACCTCAGAGTAGCACATCCTACTATGGGCCACACTCTCTGGCTCGCACCTCGCTGTTATGCAACCACCTGTTGACATGGAAACTTGATTGCCGGGGTTCATGTTAAGCACTTCTGTTGCATTTGCCCTCTGTTCGCTGTGTTTCGGAACCGCACCTTGCAATGATGGCGTCGCCGGTCGCGCACTTGGAGAAACACCGCGATTCCACTGCACTTCAAGTTCGCGTAACCTGTCGATAACCTCGTCGGTCAGATCAGGCGACATCATAAACCCGGAGAGCACTTTACGAAGTTCGACGACCGTGCCTTTTGATTCCACACCGAATTCACGTAAAATCTCCTGCAGATTTTCTTTCGGAACATTATAAATTCACCGTTTACCCATTTCGATTTTGCGTTTATTTCGCGTAACTGTTTCCGCGTTATTTCTTTGCACGATGTTTTTCTATTTTGTTCCGTTTATTTCGCGTAACTGTTCCTTTGAAATACCGCGTTATTTTTTTGCACAATGTATTTTTTATTTGAATTCGCCGTTAGCACAGTTTAGCGTTCAATTATTTGTTCGATTTACCGTTCGCTTCGCGTAACTGTTTATAATACCCATTTTTTTCTAAAGTACCGTTTTTTCGTGATTCAGCACTGCACTATAGTTTTTGATTTTTCTCGGAAACTATTGTCCCTGCTCGAGCGCCATTTTGTAACGAAGTTTCTTGCCGGGGTATACTCAGTCTCGCCAGAGTCCCGTACCGAACACTTAAATAAAAGGCTCTCGGTTTTCTTTTGACAGTTTTCGACTATTTATTCACCGCTATTCAGAGTTTTATTTTTCGGTCTTTTATTGCTATACGTTAACTAAACGAACTAACAGTATTTCTTAAAACTAGTTCCTTTAATTCTAACGTCCGCTGAATAGCACTCAGTCCGTAAAAATACAAAATCTATATACACACAGAGTTCTAGAATACGAGGTTTTATGATTGTCGGCGTCAGCCACTACGAGGTACTAGAATTTACTTTGATTCAGGTTTGGCGTCCGCTTAAAAGCACTCGGCCAGGACGAGGTACTAAAATTTACTTGGATTCGGGATTGGCGTCCGCTTAAAAGCACTCGGCCACGACGAGGTACTAAAATTTACTTGGAATTGGGATTCGCGCCCGCTTAAAAGCACTCAGCCAGGACAAGGTACTAAGATTTACTTGGAATTGGGGTTGGCGTCCGCTTAAGAGCACTCAGCCAGGACGAGGTACTAAAATTTACTTGGAATCGGGATTGGCGTCCGCTTAAGAGCACTCAGCCAGGACGAGGTACTAAGATTTACTTGGAATTGGGATTGGCGTCCGCTTAAGAGCACTCAGCCAGGACGAGGTACTAAGATTTACTTGGAATCGGGATTGGCGTCCGGTTAAGAGCACTCAGCCAGGACGAGGTACTAAAATTTACTTGGAATTGGGATTGGCGTCCGCTTAAGAGCACTCAGCCACTACGAGGTTCTAGAGGTTCAAGGTTTGACGACTTACCACTTGGAGCACGAGATTTCAAAAGAGATCGAATTCAGCGCGGTGGGCCCTTTTATACACCGATCAAAACAACTCCGCTGCAGTCGTTGTTCTTGTGCACATTCCGGAATTTTCTAATGTGCATAGCGGCACTCAACGTACTTGTTGTTGTTGTGCTTATTTCTAGAAATATTTCTTGTGGTTTTGTTGGTAGCTTCCCACGCTCTAATTTAATTTTTGCTTGCTGGTTTCGCGTCTCAGTCTTTGTTGTAGTTGTTGTAAACAGTATTCCACCTGATTTTATTAGTAATTTCCCAAGTCTCTGCTTTAATTTTTGCTTGCTGGTTTCGCGTCTCGGTCTACGTTGTAAAAAGTATGTGGTTCATGTATTTTGTGTGACTGGTGTTTTTTATCCCTTTGTTAGCAAACGAGTTAATGTGGTTGTTTTTGTTATTGTTAGCTTTGCATATTTTCGCCTTTGCTACGTTGCTCTTTTTCCTTTTTATTGTTGTTGATAGAATTAATTCCACCTGAAGTTGGGTCCGCACATCCCAGGTCACCGCGTTTTCAGTTTACGTTTACTAAAAACGGGCTCAGTTGGGATGCAGGCCAGATTCTACACCCGGAGTTGTAAGGAAAAATATTTTTTTTCTTACAGTATGACTATTATCATCAGAACAGTTCAACATGCCGATTTTTAGAAGGACTTTAAGCAACTCAACAAGAACAAAGATTTCGAAAAATCAAGCTCTCTATTAGGGTTATAGCCATTTATAGATTAGGACGGAATTCTTAGAGTTGGTGGTCGACTCAATTCGTCTTCACTACAATATAACCGCAAATTCTAAATATTACTACCGTACAACGACACAATAACAAGGCTAATGGATATGTATCTTATGATACATGGAGATGTGTCATAAGAACAATTTTCAATGCAAGATTTATTGGGGTACACAAAACAAAGGTTCTGACCTTTGGAGGCCAAAACAATGGCACGATTAATCGTACAGAAATGTATAAAATGCTGCAGGGATAAACCCACATTACTCAAGCAAATAATGGGAGATCTACCTAACCATTGAGTGCAGCCGGCATGGCCATTTGTGATCCACCTAACCATAGAGTGCAGACGGCACGGCCATTTGTGGTGTGGACTACTGTGTCCCTTGCTACATACATTACAACATTCGTGGGAAGAAACCGACTAAATCCTACATCGCAATTTTCTGCTGCTTTGCTACCAAAAGCAATACAAAAAGAATCATAGCTAGACGAGAACATTGCCAAAACATCTACTGCGACAATGCTACTAACTTTTTTGGCGCCAATAACCAACTAAAGGAATTACAACACACTATGCAATTTGATGAAGCACAGGAATCAATTATTAGTACCTGCACTAAAAAAAAGGGTATTAATTCCAAGTTCATACCTCAAGGGGATCGTGACTTTGGTGGTTTATGGGAAGCCGCAGTAAAATCTGCAAAGATATTACTTGTTAAAGGCGTGTCAAAGGCTTCCCTAACGTATGAAGGGCTAGAAACCACTGTAATCGAAATTGAAGCCGTTCTTAACTCCAGACCACTAACTGAGATGTCATCAGACCCGAAGGAATTGGTAGCATTAACACCATGCCCAAATATTGACGTAAGCAGATTGGTCGTGATAAAGTAAGACAATAATCCTCCATTAGATTGGTCTTTAGGGAGGATTATCAAAAGTTATAAGGGTGATCACAATATAAACAGAGTTGCAAAAATAAAAACTTCAAGAGGAATGTGGAAACGCCCCATACACAAAGTAGCATTCTTGCCTGTCGTCGTTGCTGTTAATATTGATGACAACCCAGAACATCACGAGAAGGTCAAGGCAGATGAAGTCCTAGAGATGAAGATCTAGAGTATGTTGTATCCTCGGAAGTGGGTATGCGTCAGGCACTGATCTTGCATTTAGCTGACGAAAATCCACGCAAAGTCGCCATTGCCCATTATTCTTTTTAACAAGGACAATTGGTGCAATGTAAGGGCTATGTGAGGGCTCGATACAGCCTTTTTCAGGCAGCTCGTCTATCTCCTTGTTAATTATCGCTTGCATTGCAGGGTTCTTGGGGTAATACCTCTGCTTTATCATCTCTCATGACGATTTTATGGGTCGTTATGTTGGAAGGTCCTTCCAGCATCTAGAATTTCTTATGCTCTGTTTTTAGGAATTCGTTGATTAAGTGTTGGTCTTCTTTTCGCGAGTTGTTGGATTCTACGCCTGGTTCAGAGTGTTGTTCGTCCTCCACGTCAGTATTCTCCAACGGTTTTGCCTCAGGAACTTGGGCGCAATCCGTGTAAACTGTCGAGCAAGTCGCTCGTTCGGCTTTCGAGTCTCCCAGCGTAATCGTCTAACCACCACAGCTAATAGAAGCTCCTATGCTTGTCAGGAAGTCCAAACCCAGGATCACATGGTCTGTCACATCCTGTAGAATTAGAAGTGGTAGCTTACACTCTGCAGTCCCCAAACGCACGCAGACTTCGACGGCTTCCCTCACGGTACGCACGGTGCCGTCGGCCATTTTGACCCGTACGTCCACCTCCATCAGCTTTCCGTCCACCTCCAACAGCCGCCGCGTTGCTAATGAAGCTCCGCGAGGCTCCTGTGTCTAGAGTAGCTGTGACGAGTTCCCTTCCTAAGGCTACCTTGGCGTAAATCCGGTCTCGATTGTAGTTTAAGCACTTCGTGGGGTACGAGGAGAGTCTATCTTGTTCGGTTCCAGCAGCCCTCGTCCCTGCTGGACACCCTGCGCGTTTCCCGAAGGTTTCTTGCAGCATTCAATCGTCCGGACCCCCTCCTTTCATTGAGTTTCGGCATTCTCGTTGAAAATGTCCACTTTCGCCACATCTTCTACAGGCTGTTCGAAGGTCTCGCTGTTTTCCTGTGTTTTCTATGGTCATCATCCTGTGTATCCCTGGTAATTGTCGGTGCTGATTATGAATTTCTCGTGGAGGTTCGGGTTCCCTTCGTATGCCTTCAAAATCTTCAGCCAATTAAATGAGATCCTCCAACGCAGAGAAATCAGACCTCCTTATGTAAAGAAGATAATCCCTATGGCAATTCTTGTAAATCCTCTGTAGTTTTTACTCCTCTGTATAGCTCACATGTCGCATTAATGTCTGCATGGCCAGTACATAGTCCTTGAACTTCTCGCGAGACCCTTGGATCCTTTTCCTAATGTTGTCCTATAGTTCTTCGAAATATCTCGATGGCAAGAAGAATTTCAGGAAATTGGTTTTAAACAATTCCCATCTTGACCAGCTCTTATTGTTATTCCTGTACCAACAAAGAGCTTTGTCCTTCAGCAACTCCGGCATGGTTCATGGCAGCATATGCTTAGGCAATTCATATGCCTCTGTGAGCTCCTCGACTCTCTCGATGAAGCCTATTGGGTCCCTACCACCGTCGTACCTACAAGACCATTTACAATTACCTCAGAGTAGCACATCCTACTATGGGCCACACTCTCTGGCTCGCACCTCGCTGTTATGCAACCACCTGTTGACATGGAAACTTGATTGCCGGGGTTCATGTTAAGCACTTCTGTTGCATTTGCCCTCTGTTCGCTGTGTTTCGGAACCGCACCTTGCAATGATGGCGTCGCCGGTCGCGCACTTGGAGAAACACCGCGATTCCACTGCACTTCAAGTTCGCGTAACCTGTCGATAACCTCGTCGGTCAGATCAGGCGACATCATAAACCCGGAGAGCACTTTACGAAGTTCGACGACCGTGCCTTTTGATTCCACACCGAATTCACGTAAAATCTCCTGCAGATTTTCTTTCGGAACATTATAAATTCACCGTTTACCCATTTCGATTTTGCGTTTATTTCGCGTAACTGTTTCCGCGTTATTTCTTTGCACGATGTTTTTCTATTTTGTTCCGTTTATTTCGCGTAACTGTTCCTTTGAAATACCGCGTTATTTTTTTGCACAATGTATTTTTTATTTGAATTCGCCGTTAGCACAGTTTAGCGTTCAATTATTTGTTCGATTTACCGTTCGCTTCGTGTAACTGTTTATAATACCCATTTTTTTCTAAAGTACCGTTTTTTCGTGATTCAGCACTGCACTATAGTTTTTGATTTTTCTCGGAAACTATTGTCCCTGCTCGAGCGCCATTTTGTAACGAAGTTTCTTGCCGGGGTATACTCAGTCTCGCCAGAGTCCCGTACCGAACACTTAAATAAAAGGCTCTCGGTTTTCTTTTGACAGTTTTCGACTATTTATTCACCGCTATTCAGAGTTTTATTTTTCGGTCTTTTATTGCTATACGTTAACTAAACGAACTAACAGTATTTCTTAAAACTAGTTCCTTTAATTCTAACGTCCGCTGAATAGCACTCAGTCCGTAAAAATACAAAATCTATATACACACAGAGTTCTAGAATACGAGGTTTTATGATTGTCGGCGTCAGCCACTACGAGGTACTAGAATTTACTTTGATTCAGGTTTGGCGTCCGCTTAAAAGCACTCGGCCAGGACGAGGTACTAAAATTTACTTGGATTCGGGATTGGCGTCCGCTTAAAAGCACTCGGCCACGACGAGGTACTAAAATTTACTTGGAATTGGGATTCGCGCCCGCTTAAAAGCACTCAGCCAGGACAAGGTACTAAGATTTACTTGGAATTGGGGTTGGCGTCCGCTTAAGAGCACTCAGCCAGGACGAGGTACTAAAATTTACTTGGAATCGGGATTGGCGTCCGCTTAAGAGCACTCAGCCAGGACGAGGTACTAAGATTTACTTGGAATTGGGATTGGCGTCCGCTTAAGAGCACTCAGCCAGGACGAGGTACTAAGATTTACTTGGAATCGGGATTGGCGTCCGGTTAAGAGCACTCAGCCAGGACGAGGTACTAAAATTTACTTGGAATTGGGATTGGCGTCCGCTTAAGAGCACTCAGCCACTACGAGGTTCTAGAGGTTCAAGGTTTGACGACTTACCACTTGGAGCACGAGATTTCAAAAGAGATCGAATTCAGCGCGGTGGGCCCTTTTATACACCGATCAAAACAACTCCGCTGCAGTCGTTGTTCTTGTGCACATTCCGGAATTTTCTAATGTGCATAGCGGCACTCAACGTACTTGTTGTTGTTGTGCTTATATCTAGAAATATTTCTTGTGGTTTTGTTGGTAGCTTCCCACGCTCTAATTTAATTTTTGCTTGCTGGTTTCGCGTCTCAGTCTTTGTTGTAGTTGTTGTAAACAGTATTCCACCTGATTTTATTAGTAATTTCCCAAGTCTCTGCTTTAATTTTTGCTTGCTGGTTTCGCGTCTCGGTCTACGTTGTAAAAAGTATGTGGTTCATGTATTTTGTGTGACTGGTGTTTTTTATCCCTTTGTTAGCAAGCGAGTTAATGTGGTTGTTTTTGTTATTGTTAGCTTTGCATATTTTCGCCTTTGCTACGTTGCTCTTTGTCCTTTTTATTGTTGTTGATAGAATTAATTCCACCTGAAGTTGGGTCCGCACATCCCAGGTCACCGCGTTTTCAGTTTACGTTTACTAAAAACGGGCTCGGTTGGGATGCAGGCCAGATTCTACACCCGGAGTTGTAAGGAAAAATATTTTTTTTCTTACAGTATGACTATTATCATCAGAACAGTTCAACATGCCGATTTTTAGAAGGACTTTAAGCAACTCAACAAGAACAAAGATTTCGAAAAATCAAGCTCTCTATTAGGGTTATAGCCATTTATAGATTAGGACGGAATTCTTAGAGTTGGTGGTCGACTCAATTCGTCTTCACTACAATATAACCGCAAATTCTAAATATTACTACCGTACAACGACACAATAACAAGGCTAATGGATATGTATCTTATGATACATGGAGATGTGTCATAAGAACAATTTTCAATGCAAGATTTATTGGGGTACACAAAACAAAGGTTCTGACCTTTGGAGGCCAAAACAATGGCACGATTAATCGTACAGAAATGTATAAAATGCTGCAGGGATAAACCCACATTACTCAAGCAAATAATGGGAGATCTACCTAACCATTGAGTGCAGCCGGCATGGCCATTTGTGATCCACCTAACCATAGAGTGCAGACGGCACGGCCATTTGTGGTGTGGACTACTGTGTCCCTTGCTACATACATTACAACATTCGTGGGAAGAAACCGACTAAATCCTACATCGCAATTTTCTGCTGCTTTGCTACCAAAAGCAATACAAAAAGAATCATAGCTAGACGAGAACATTGCCAAAACATCTACTGCGACAATGCTACTAACTTTTTTGGCGCCAATAACCAACTAAAGGAATTACAACACACTATGCAATTTGATGAAGCACAGGAATCAATTATTAGTACCTGCACTAAAAAAAAGGATATTAATTCCAAGTTCATACCTCAAGGGGATCGTGACTTTGGTGGTTTATGGGAAGCCGCAGTAAAATCTGCAAAGATATTACTTGTTAAACCAACCAGACAACCAGATTGTTAAACCAATCAACAACCCAGAACATCACGAGAAGGTCAAGGCAGATGAAGTCCCAGCAAAGCGATCAAAATCAATTCCATCCGTCAACTTGGTAATGCGTTGGCCGAGTGGAAGCTGATCATCTACTACGATTTACACCACTAAAGGGTAATTTAGAAAGGTATAAAAAGGGGATGTATACACTTGATAGCTTGTGAAAAAAAATGCACACTCAGGCCGGCTGCAGAATATTGGTAAAATATTCATTGAACACGAAATCAGGTCCAATTTGACAGTAATTAAATCTTGCCAAGGCGACAAGGAAAAGCTGCAGTGGACATAGTCGATAATATTGCCCATTCATTATTTGTATTGTATTACAAGATTCCGAGTATGCAGAGCAAATGGCAACAACAATTCAGCACTTCAGTCAACATGAAGACCATATTATAAAATTACTTAAAAATCAAACTTCAATCATAAATTCTACCATCAATATCGTTAAGACAGATGAAATCAACATCAACAAAAAATTTACACAAATCGACAAGGAATTAGATAAAGTAATGAATATAGTTCTAGCAAATAAAGGAAAATCTTCACGAATGAGCAAATCTAGTAAATAAAGAACAATCTTCACGAAGTGTTTGAAATATTCACATTTCTGCCAGTACAACTGTCAATGATAACAGTGGATATACAACAAGTTCAAGCCCTACTTTTGGTTGTATTTACAGATGTTCATCATGGCAGAATTAACCAGTTAATCCTGACACCCCACCAACTGGACCAGGAGATGGTGACCATCAGAACCTACATCGACCCGTATTTGCAATTCCCCGTTCAAACTATGGATCTGATGAAGTTATACTAGCTGATGACAGTAACGGCAGGAATCTCAAAGGATCAGATCCTATTTTAAGTGCACCTTCCTTTGATTGGCCATGATCTTTTTTTATACCCCACACCCGAAGGGAGTAGGGTATATTCACTTTTATTCACTTTGTTCTTACGTTTGTAACGCAGAGAAGGAGACGAGATAGATATAGAAAAGTATATATATTCTTGCTCAGCGTCACCTCCTGAATCGATTTAGCCCTGTCCGTCCGTCTGTCTGTATGTTGAAATCACGATTACGAGAGAACGAAAAGAGATATCGCGATGAAATTTGGCACAAATATTCTTTGTTATGTAGGGCTGTTTGGGATTGAAAATAGGCCAGATCGGTAAACAGCCACGTCTACTTTACGTACGTAATGTAAAGCACCACGTTTCAAAAAATGTTAAAATCTGAATATTTCATAAACCGTGTGAGATATTACGGTATAATTTTATTCCGGAACATGTAGCGTCATTACTAAAATGTTTGAAAAAATGGGCGTGTCACGCCCACTTATAACAAAGTTGGAAATATCTAATGAACGGTATAAGATATGGACAGGTGAGGTAAGTTCATCAGGATATACAGTGAAGCATTACCAATAAGCTTGCCAAAAATGGGCATGCCACGCCCACTCGTAAAAAAGTTGTCAATATCTTGTAAACGGTATAAAATATTAATACGTAATGTTATCACAAGGTATCTACACGTATTATCAATCTATATACAAAAAATGGGCGTGGTCCGCCCACTTATACAAAAGTTGTCAATATCCCATAAACGGTTCAAAATATTGATACGTATTTCTATCTACCAGTATCTAGATCTAGATTCTAGAGACATTAGAAAAACATTTTGCCGAAATGGGCATGGTCCGCCTACTTATACAAATAGTGTTAAGTGGCGAAATTATAATTTTTCCAGTTACTCGGGTGTACGGTATTTAGATTTCGGCCAGGCCGAAGACAACACTTTTACTTGTTACTCTTCAACATCCTACCAATCCCGAACTTCCTGGCCAAGAGAATGGTTACTATTACTCAAACAACAAGTATGCTCTCTTTAACTCCTCATAGAGGTCAGTACTTTTCAGTGAAATATCCATTGAGATATATATATATCCGTACATTATTCACCAGGGAACCAAAATTCTGCACATGAGAGATTGAAAGGCTCAATAACCAAAGTATGTCACATTGTTCTGTACAAAGCATAAGCCACAGCATCTTGTTAAACAAGATGGCAGCTGTTAACTAATGGATTTACGCAGCAAGAACCCCACTGCGACTAACAGCAGTTTGCGGTTCGTTAACACAATAAGTCACTCTGCCCAATTCAGGAGTAACGCACGTAGACCCAGGATACCTACTAAAGGGTGATGCTGATACAATTTATACGAATCACATTGTCAATACCAGCTCTCATGCGTCGTGCACCTCTTTCCCTGATTTACCCCAAACAATTCTAAAGGATGAACCAGTCAAGAGCAACACATTTAAAAACCTGAGTCGGTATGAACAACAGCTAACTCACAGCCCTTCAAGATCCGCTAGCCAGCAACAGATGGATCAGAGGACCCAAAACACCCCACTAACCAAAAACTCCATAGCCGCTTCCAAGACAGCCGTCATCAACAGGTGGTATTGAGCTTCATGAGTCGAAGCTCAAAGCGGTGGAACAAGTTTAGACAAACAGTTTTGTTTCTTTGGTCTTATTGGGCGTAGTAAGCAGTTTTATTCCGTCTGCGGGACATCGGTCAACAGCGTTGGTCCTTGTCGACCGCTCTCAATTATCACTGCTAAATTTGCTGTGTCCGGCTGGCCGCAGCTTTCGAATGGTTTCAGGTGCTGTTGCTTGTAATGCTGACAAAATTGAATTTATTGAAATAAAACTGTTATGGTAATTCTTTCTAAACAGATTGTAAAAATTAGTATATAAGAGCTAAAAGAAAATACAGAATTGGTTCATAGTACTTCAGACCCAAGCAATCAATTGGTTCATAGCACTTCAGTCGCAAGCAACTCATTACAAGTCTCGCCAAGTTCAACCAACCACAACAAAGTACAGAGTCAGTTCAAGTGCCGAATTTGTATCTTACTCCTCAACATAGTTATAGAGTCGGTTCAAGTGCCGAGTCTATAGCTATAACACCAGGACAAAACAGTCTTTGGACAGGCATGTATATTATAAACTGAATTCAAGTAAATAATAAGTTCGACGAAATCGTCTCGTTAATTTGGTTAATTTTAATTTAATATAGACATAATATATAGAGATTATTTAAATATAGTAAACCACTATCGAACTATTCATATGTTAGTGTACAATTCTTTTAGGTGCACCGATATCGGAAAATTTAAAATGATTGGCAGTGCTGAAAGAACATGTATTCATTCAGAATGGACAGGAAATATTCCATCATGCTTTGGACTAAACCAAGCAAATGATTATGCCAGTAAGTGAAATATATACGCGAATGTTTTGATAAATAAAAATTACATTTTGTTTTTAAAAAAATTTGATTTTTATCAATGAAAATATTTTTTTCCAATTAAATTTTTATTTCCTGGAAAACAAACTTGCATGTTCACATATGTGAAATACTCATATATATAACTGTATTATTAGAAAGTAAACATTGAAAGACTAAAATGTTACAGCATTGTTGAGACTTAAAACAACAAACTCAAATAAACAACTCGCGTGTTTTCTTTCTGGGAGGGATGTTGTTGATTAATTGTTGTACCATTATAACATGTTTGTACCAGTGGAACGAGTTTTCATGACAGAATTTGGGTAATATTACTATTAAATAAGCTTAATGTATATTATATTATATATAGTATTATTATATATAGTATTAAGCTTACTAATTATTAATATTCTTATTAATATTCTTTAAATTTATTTAGCGTCAAGCAGACATTCTGTTTGTTGTAGATTTCCTAAGATAACAGACTATTTTCCTAACATATCGATTACCTCATGAACTCCGGTACAACCAAACAGACTTTTAAAATCAGCTGAAGGCTCTCCTGAAGGCTCTCCTTTCTTGACCGCCTTCTAAGGCTGACGGTTAATCTATTTTAAAATTCTTGCTTATCAGAGTGCCTTAAGGCTGACGACTATTCCAAATTAGTAGTAGGGATATGTATGTTCTGGGACAATGGCTCCGCCCGTGTATTTCGGAGGTGGCACCTCCTAAGGGGCGCTGTGTGTGTGTTAGTGCGATACAGTGGGCGTAGTGTGTGTGTGTTTAAGAGTGAGAAAGGATTGAGGATTGAAGGCTGGAAGCTGGCGGACGGACAGACAGACAGACAGACGGACGGACGGACAGACAGACGGACGGACAGACAGACAGATGGACAGACAGACAGATGGACAGACAGACGGACGGACGGACAGATGATCAGTCGGTCGGTCGGACCGGCGGTCGGTTGGATGAGGTGGTTTTGAACCAGGGAGAGGGAGGGGAGCGACGTGCGTTATGGTATGTAAGTATTGGGAGACCAGCAGCGGCAAGATACTTGCCTTTGAAATTGCTGTTGTAGGATATCATATTAAGATTTTTTTATTGCTGAAGTGTGAATGGATGAATTTTTTATGAGCGACTATGGCTTGTGTGTCGCATAGGGTTGATCAGTGGAGTTATTTTAGAAAATATAGAGTACGCTGTAGTTGTAGTTGTTGTAGTTGTTGTAGTTTTAAGTTGTAGTTGTTTAGTTGTTTGCTTACAGAGCTGTCTGAACGGGTAGGGGCGTGCGTAGCGGCTGCGCAAGCAGAGGTTATGTTGTTAGTGGGAAGTGTAATAAAATGTCAAGTGGCTGCGTGCTCCGTAACTTGGCACGCATGCGGTTGGCGCATAGAGATGTTCGAGGAAAATTTGTCACCTCTGTTTTGGCTCTGCAGTAATGTAATGATATTTAATGTAAACATTGAGCGAACGTATTGAACTTTGACCTTGGCAGGCATGCATGATCCGAAGCGTGAAGCAGGCGGCTGGCAGCTGGCGGTCGGTTGGACCGACGGTCGGTTTGGGAGATGGTGAGGAAGTAGAGAGAGGGAGGGGAGCGACGTGCGTTATGATGTGTGAGTATTGGGAGATTATAAGTAGCAAGAGTGAGTGTGAATAATTGTGGTTGTTTAATTCGAAAATGTTCACAATGTTTATTCACTCAGTTCACAATTTAAGATTAATAATTTAAAATAATTCCTTAAGTTCAATAATAGTATATGTTCCTTAATTATCCGCTGATGGCACTCGCTGCATTTGCCTCTGAACGCGTTCGTGGTTTTTAAGCAAGAGAGCCGTGTGGGTCCAGTGACGATCGCTGGAAGCCGGTCAAACCGCGCCAGTTGCCGCGGAGAGAGCCCGCAGCCGGGCTTACGCTCACGGGAGAGGCGCCCCTCATGACCGGCAGGCTGACAGGAGAGGGACTGGAGTGCTCACTCCTGACACCCTACCGCTCTGGCGAGCGGCAGTTGGCGTTAACATACCGCCCGCCTTGCAGGACTGCAAATCCCCAAACCCCGACAACTGGCGCCGTGCCTCGTCTCCGGTCTAGTGGAGGAGCGTGTGGTGCGCCTCCCCGCACTTGCGGCAGCGCATGGGGCTCCTGCACCCAGCCAATCTGTGCGACCGCGCCAAACAGTTGTGGCACATGTGCCGCGCGTGTGCCGTCAAGTTCCGCTGCGCTGGTGTCTGTTGCAGAAACAGCCGTCAACGGCTCAGCACATGCCGCCCCGTACACAGGGGACAGCACAGCTCGCGCTCGCGGCCCTCCGTAGGAAGCCGCTGGGCTGGCGGGCACCAGGCGTGCCGCTGGGCTGGCGGGCACCAGGCGTGCCGCTGGGCTGGCGGGCACCAGGCGTGCCGCTGGGCTGGCGGGCACCAGGCGTGCCGCCTGGCCGGCATCACTGGCGCGCGTCGTGGGGCCGGACGGCCTGGAGGCGCGTGTCTTGGGGCCGATGGTGCTGATGGAACCGGCGGTGCTGCAGCTCTGGTAGTGAACGTTGCTCGTGGTGCGGCGGATACCGCACCGACATCGTGTTACGAAAGTAAGCTGCTTTTAGATCGCAGCATCGTGTGGTTTTCGAGAGCGGCGTACTCGTCCGTAACATGAGTCTTCTGGCAGGAGATCGCGAGGCAGCGTTTAGTTTCCTTGATTTCTCCCGGTGGGAGGTGCAGGTTGGGGTGCGAGTGCAGGTGACGCTGAGCTGGATGAGCGTTGTGGAGAAATCGATATACGTATGAGTATACACGTAGGGCTCGTGGCAGCGACGAAAATCGTTCGAGAGGATCCTCATCGGTAGCGCAATGGGTGTGCAGCATTTTGACAGCTTTCTACTCGTTTGGTGACATATTCGTCGTAGGCGCGGAATTCGGGCCAGCGATTCTTGTCGTGGGCAAGCCAAGCAGGTCCATTCCACCAGAGGGTGCTCTCAGCGAGATCTTGGGGCGTGGCACCGCGACTGGCTAAATCCGCGGGGCTGTCCTGGGAATCCACATGAAACCATTGCGACTGTGGTACCTTCTCGATGATTTTGGCAACTCGATTTGCCACGAACGTCGCCCAAACGCAGGGGGATTTCTTCAGCCAGGCCAAAACAATGGTGGAGTCGCTCCAACAGTAGATCGTGTAATGGGGCATCTGCAGCGTGGGCACGAGAGTGTCGATCATCTCAGCTACTAAAGTGGCTCCGCACAATTCTAACCTGGTGAGAGACAAAGTTTTAATTGGGGCTACATGAATTTGGAAGTACAAAAGGAAAACTTGGACTTCCTGAGCGACCGTGATGCGGGCATAGATGACTCGTGCGTAGGCCCTTTCTGAGGCATTGCAAAAGGCAAAAGGCATGGAGTGCGGCTTTCTGGGGCGTAACTCACCCATCGCGGAATGCGGATGGCGCGGATGTGCTGGTAATTCTGGAGAAAACTTAACCAGTTAGCGTGAGTTACCTGAGGCAGAGTGTCATCCCCAGTCGACTTTGTCCAACCAGACTTGCTGAATCAGAATCTTTGCTGCAACGATGATCGGAGCCAACTAACCGGCTGGGTCGAACAGCTTGGCGACCAGAGACAACATATCCCGTTTCGTGTACGCAGCTTTGATGGCGATGGCTTGGACATCGAAGTAGAACTCATCATGGGTCGCGTTCCAGCGAATTCCAAGCATTTTCGCGGTGCTGGAATCTTCTAGCGTCAGAAAATCGGAATGGAGCAGATGGGATGCCGGTAAGTCTGCCAGAATGCCTTTATGGTTGGCAGTCCACTTGCGAAGTGAAAAACCTGCTGAGTCGAAAGCCGCTATGAGTTGGTCACGGGTCTGGGTAGCTGTCACCAGGTCATGCGTGCCTGCTAACACATCATCCACGTACATGGAATGCTGTAGAATGTGTGCTGCAAGCGGGAACTGGTGCTTCATGTCGTCTGCCAATTGAAGAAGGGTGCGTATTGCCAGGAACAGGGCGCAATTAACTCCAAACGTTACGATTGGAAGCTCGAAGTCGGTAAGTTCTGACTTGTACGGGTCTCGGAAGAGAATGCGCTGATATGGTGTGTGCTTTGGGTCGACCAATATTTGGCGATACATTTTGAATGTCTCGAAGCCCCTGAGCGGAGCGTGTCTGGAAAGCCGACTTTAAAGGCAATGGCGCGATGTAGCGGCCGTCATCGCGTCTTCGCGTATTTTTCTTCGCAAAACTTTTCGGAGTGGGATAGCAATCTAGTTTTGGGAAGTTCCTCCACCTCCCAAAAACGTTCGAACTGTTGTTCGAAGGTGACTTCGTTGTGTAAGCCACTTTTAGGGGTGCCGTGGCAGATTGTGTGTTGGGAACCGGGCCGGTTAGGATCCAACCGAACACGGTTTGCTGAGCCATGAGGGTGCCCAGCACTTGGCGGCGGATGCCGTCCAGCAGGATTGCTGGGTATAAATCGGCTCCGATGAGGACGTCGACCTGCTCGCTTTTGGAGAAGTTGACATCGGCGAGCTCGATGTCTTGAGGGAGGCCACTGAGAAGTGACCTGTCTAACGAGTGGGAGGGCAACCGCCCTGTGATTTGTGGGAGCACGAGCGCCGTCACGTTAACTTGAAAGTTGGGATCAAGTGGCGAATTCAGCAGAAAATCGCTCGACCTTGATATTTTTGCAGCAACAGTCTCGTTGAGACCTGAAACTACAGCGGTAATTGGCTGCACTGGGAGCTTTAAGAGCTTTTGTATGCGCTCAGAGATGAACGACACTTCGGATCCAGGATCAATCAAGGCGCGCGCGATGTAACATGTACCGTGATGGCGTATTGTTACCATAGCAGTCCCTAACAGTACCTGTTTTGGTGCTTTCGCGAAGCACACCTGATGCGTGTCCTGTGGATTTCGCTGTTGCGCGGGGGGAGAAGTGGACTGTATATGCGTGGGAGGTCGCATCGAAGGATGAGGCCTTTCTTGCTGAGAAGCATGATGAGTCGATCCGGGAATAAAATTCGAATAGGCAGGAACTTGAGTACGCGGAGCGTTATCATACCGTTGCTCTTGATTTCGTTGGTGTGTGGGGGGATGAGTGGACTGTATATGCGTGGGAGGTCGCATCGAAGAATGCGGCCTTTCTTGCTGAAAAGCATGATGAGTCGAACCGGGAATAAAATTCGAATAGGCAGGAACTTGAGTACGCGGAGCGTTATCATACCGTTGCTCTTGATTTCGTTGCTGTGTGGGGGGATGAGTGGACTGTATATGCATGGGAGGTCGCATCGAAGAATGCGGCCTTTCGTGCTGAAAAGCATGATGAGTCGAACCGGGAATAAAGTTCGAATAGGCAGGGGCTTGAGCACGCGGAGCGTTTTCAAACCGCCGCTCTTGATTTGAGGCACGTGGGGTCGAATCTGATACAGCATACGAGGAGGATGGGGCGTTCTCACGATGCAAGAGGGTGTGATGCCTGCCATTACATTTGATGCAATTAAATCTGCTTGGACAGTTTTTCACGGAATGAGATCTGGCCAAGCAGTTGCTGCACAAGCGGTTTTTCTGAACGGTATTCAGCCGCTGTGGGACGGGCAAGCTGAGAAACTGAGCGCAGGATCTCAGCCTGTGCTGCTTCTGGCAAAGAGGGCAGCTATCTTGGGACACCTTCAACTGGAAGGTGTTGACGCGTTTAGAGGCTGGAGCTGAGTGAGTCGGAGCTGGGAGCTGTGTTGACTTCGATGCGGGTGTGCACTTAATATCTTGCACCGTTTCAAGGGTCTGGAAGCGATGCGTGAGAAACGCGTCCAGATCTGTCCATTTTGGGATCTCCATTTTGTTCGTGAGACATTGTTCCCAAAGGGAAAGCGTTTCTTCTGGGAGCTCGCTGGAGCACAAAAAGACGATTATTGCGTCCCAATGCGAGGTATCGACACCTTGTAGCGCGAGTGCGGCGAGAATATTATTGATTTCGCGCTGCAAGTCTTTAATAGCGCCACCGGTTTCCTTCGTGATGGGGTACAGGCTGAAGAGCTTCTTCAAATGGGCGTTGGTGAGGACGCGCCCGTTCTCGTACCTGTCGGACAGATTTTTCCACGCTTGGGCAAAACCTTCATTCGTGAGAGGGGATTTCTGCACGATTTCTTTAGCTTCGCCGGTAGTTTTTTGGTTCAGGTGGAAAAGCTTCTCAACCGGCGCAATTCTGGTGTTCTTGATATAAAGGGCCGTGAACATATCCCTAAAAGAGGGCCACGAGAGGTAATCGCCGTGGAAGGCTTGGGTGTCGCAAGGGGGCAAGCTGATGTTGTAGCCAGATGCTGGCATTTCAGCTGCTGCTGTATTGAGTGCGGAAGAAGTGAGACGAGTTTTTCGGCATGCGCCGATTTTCGTGGCGCAGCGAATATAAGTTCGGTAGCAGTTGCGTTGCTTCGTCTTAATCACTTCTGCGTCAGCGGGTGCGGATTCTTCGGAGGCCATCAACTGGTCTAGGCACGTGTAGTAGACTTCCTTGGTCGCCCTCCACATCGTCTTGAGCTCTTCCAGATGAGCATCTAATGAAAAGTCCGAGTGCTCGTGCTCAGGGATGGTCACGAAGTCGGCCTCGAATTCGACGATCGCGTCGGAGGCGCGTATAAATTTGTCGAGTGACGCCATTATATTTTTAGGGTTCGCTTAGGGGCGGCGAAGAAAGTCGAAAACCCAAAAGAAAACGCACTGAAAAACTATTTCGGAAGAAATTGTATTTTATTTTAGAGGAAAAAAGTCAGCGAATATTTGCGCGTCGCTAGCTGATTGCGTTGGGGCTCGAGGAGCTTGCTTCCAAAAATCAACCACGCGTTGTCTCTAAAGTTGGCAACTAGTTACAAAGAGACTAGTTGCTGCGAACACTTCTGCCTACTGGGTATGCAGCTTTGCTTATTCACTGCAGGGTCACTGTTGAATTCCCAAACCCACGCTGCTTTCACACTTCTGAGAGTGCAAAACGACACGAAAACTGGGTTTTTGTTCTGTGTGCACTCTGTATGTATGGGCAGCGCAAGCAGAAGCAAAATGTGCACTGACCAGCAAAAGGTGGTGGTTTTTCGCTTTGCACTGAGCGCCGTTGCGGAGCACCCAAGTAAGTTGATACAAAAACGTGAGAGCGCGAAACCATAAGCAATCTCTCGGGAGAGCTCAGCAGAAGGCTGCTCTAAAGATTTTTTGTGCGGGAGCACGGGGCTTGCTTATGCGTCAAGCGGTGAATTTTTGGAAAAAATGTGGGCTTCGCAGCAAGCGATGCTTGCGAAGACGGTCAGCAACAAAAACCTGAAGCCTTGGTGCTGCCGTTATTCTTGGGGACCGTTACCCACGAATTGACAATTCTCGAAGGTTTGACGGTCAAATGAAGGGTATATATATATAAGGAGGACAGTTCCTTTGATATATATATATATATATATATATAAAATGTATATGGCCGGAAGGGCTCTACGGGGCTAGAGTGACGGGCACGGAATCAAAGTGCACCGTGCTCACTAGCTAGTGCACGAGACGCACTTTTAAACTCGCAAGTAGACTTGCGTACAAATTCGCACAAAAGCGGTGGCCAAATTAAATACAACACGGTGAACTTACCGTTTCACTCGGCTAGGTGATTGGGGCGTCGGTGACGATTGTTCCTGGGCGTCGTTGACGATGGTTCCTGGGCGTCGGCAATCCGG
This sequence comes from Sicus ferrugineus, assembly GCA_922984085.1. Lineage (NCBI taxonomy): Eukaryota > Metazoa > Arthropoda > Insecta > Diptera > Conopidae > Sicus > Sicus ferrugineus. Next base: position 26,758,665 of record OV277349.1, read on the forward strand.
CTCGTCTGGACCAAATGTTTAATTCGAATGATTGGGTGGTCTCCGAGCACTATCCGGCTCGAAGGACCAAAATGTTTATTTGAAAATGTTCACAATGTTTATTCACTCAGTTCACAATTTAAGATTAATAATTTAAAATAATTCCTTAAGTTCAATAATAGTATATGTTCCTTAATTATCCGCTGATGGCACTCGCTGCATTTGCCTCTGAACGCGTTCGTGGTTTTTAAGCAAGAGAGCCGTGTGGGTCCAGTGACGATCGCTGGAAGCCGGTCAAACCGCGCCAGTTGTCGCGGAGAGAGCCCGCAGCCGGGCTTACGCTCACGGGAGAGGCGCCCCTCATGACCGGCAGGCTGACAGGAGAGAGACTGGAGTGCTCACTCCTGACACCCTACCGATCGATGAGGGAGCACCTCTGGCGAGCGGCAGTTGGCGTTAACAATTAGTATTGAGGAAAGCTGACCTTAAAGTATGTGACAATAGTCTGCACAAATTTTTCCACCCCAGAGATCGACTTAATATTATTAGGTAAGGAGTTCCATAGTCTGACGGCGTTGACAAAAAAGAATCTACTTGAATTCAATAATCTACATTCTGGTGTAACAATAAGCAATAAGCCTCTTCGCGACTGACCAAAGTGTAATTTTTGATAAAGATAGGAGGGTGTCTTTGAGTGTATCAGTTTATGCAAAAATAAGCATTTTCTTATCATTTGATAGCAAAAGATATCATAGCCTAATATCCCATTTATATATATATATATATATATATATATATATATATATTATATATATATATAATATATTATATATATTATATATATATATATATATATATATATATATATATATATATATATATATATATATATATATATATATATATATATATATATATATATATATATATATATATATATATATGTATATATATATATATATATATATATATATATATATATATTAGGCTCGGGGCTAATTATTAGGCAACGTCTAAGATTATGTGAACTCACCGTTTCGTACACGGCTTTGTGGCTCGGGTGTCGGTGACGATGACGTTGTGCCTGTTGGCGGCGGCAATCCGGCTAGTCTTGGACCAAAATGTAAGTGCGAATTCACAAGTTATATTTCTTTAAGCTCGCAATTTAATTCTTTAAATTCACAATTGAATTCTTTCAATTAGCTTTTTAAAAACTTTTTATACAATGCACAAAAATCAAAATGTGCAAAGTGGAACTGCTGTAACAGTCAGTTATCAAAATTAGGTGCATCAACTATCAAATCAGATCACATCGGATTAGATCTGGTATATTAGCTATCAGATGAGATGTATCAACTATCAGATCACCTGACACTTTCATTTATAGTACGCAAACAGCCTTTGAACTGATCTGATCAATACTAATTAGTAGATTTAGCAGTTTTGCGAATGCTACGAGAGGAAAAAAAATTTTTAAAGAAAATACGCGAAGTGTGGCTGTAATTAATAAGTGACGCGAAACTCGAGAGTAGCAGTGGCGCTTACGCTGGAGGTTGAATTTCAGCGCAAAACATTGCTGAGGTTTTGATTGTTTTTGTTTATTTGCTCGTCAGACCCAAAGTGTTGGCAGAATTGCAAGCGTTGTCTTTTTGTCTTTGTTGTTTTTTGTTACTTTGTGGATATTTCGCTCGATTTGGAGGCGCGATTAAGGGATTTAGGAAGGAATTATAAAGATTTGGTGGGGCAGTTGGACAGGTTTATTGGAAAAATTTGGGATAATCTTCCGTCCACTGTAAACAATAAGGAGAATTTAGTTTTAATGAAATAAAAGATTAAAGATATAGGTAGTCTCTCCAAGGTAGAGAAGGCGGATGCAATGTGAGAAGAGCTGCTCAATTTTATAGCAAATAAAAATAAAAGTGCGCTATAAAAAGGAATGAGAGAGGTGGAAAGCTGAATTTCGCGCCTTAAAAAACAGATACGACAACTATTTGACAGACAGAGAATTAGAGGCGATTTTAGTGAAGGAAGTAGAAGAGGAAAATATTAGATTGAGAAAGTTGATTGAGAAAAAGGAAGTTGTGGGAAATTTGCTCTCGACAGTTTTAAATCAAAAAAGCAGGGAAAGTTTTGACTCTTTAGAAGAGGCTCATAGGAGAATAGAGGAGTTAAAAGAAGAAAATAGATTCCTGAGACAGGAAGAATTGTTAGCAGATCCTTCACTACCTGCAACAAGTTTAAAAATCATCAGGAGTAATACAAGCCTAAAAATGAGTATAGAAGGAATCGCAAAAAGTGTATACAGACTAGTACCATTTTTCTCAGGAACCCGTTCTCCTGATTTGAGAAATGAGGTGTATAAATTTATTGTGGGATGTGAACTCGCGAGGAGGGGTATATCGGATTCCGAAATAGGTGACTTCTTAGCGTGCGTAAAACAAAGATTTCATGGGAACGCATACGGCTTAATTAGAGGAAAGGAAATAGCGAGCGTAGAATAGCTATACAGTACCTTAAAGCTGTTCTATCTGAAGTGTAGATCTTTAGATACAATAATATCGGAAATACAGACAGTGTCCCAACTCCCAGGGGAAGAAATAGTGGAGTTCGGAGAAAGGTTAATAAATCTAAGGACACAGGCGTTACGAAATCCCAGCATACTGAGGCCCAGGATCATGGACTGCGACTTGAGATTAATAAATCATTAGCAAGGACATTCGTGTTGGGGTTAAGAGACCCAACGATAAGGATGAAGATGTTGGGCACCAACGTGATCGAAATGGAAAGGCTGATCGCAGAAGCAATATTAGCCGACGAGAGGAAATTTAGCCGAACGTCAGATAGGTAATCAGAGAATAAATAGTAGCGACCACATGAGTAGTTGTAGACAGCAGCCACAAGCGAATGAGAGTAGTTGCAATACGTATAATAAGGGAAACAAAAGCAGGGGAGATAATATCAAGTGTTTCCGTTGCGAAAAAACAGGACACATAGCAATAAACTGCCCCGTCAAGAGATATCAGGGAACAACGCAGGGAAACTATCCAGGGCGCAGCCAAGGCCACTAAGGTGGGAACCCGAAAAGAAAAGTAACTCGAGGCCACACATCATGGGAGTGACGAGTCATATATCGAAAACGATTGTTGAACCGTCCTCCTCTGATCGTTGCGAGAAAGTCGATCACGGGCGAGTCGATAGTGCAGGCGGGAGTGTTGAAAGTATTGAATCATTCCCAGAAGAAGTTAACAGTTGTGAGGAGGTAAGCAAAATTGAAATTAAGCAAGCAGTTAATAACATACAAAGAGTAAAGCCGACCGCCGTTGGGTCAGTGGATACGTTTGGAGTTTTGACTTCATGCTTAAGTGCAAGCATTACACAAATTTTCGTTTTGGTAGTATTGTCTCTGGGTATAATAAAAGATGTAGTAAAAGAAAAGAAAATAAAAGTTTTTAATATTACTGAGCAATTTTTAAATAACAATAAGACAAACTTGAATTCATGGCCAAAAGGCTCAACAAAAATATTAGATAATTTTTTCTCAAGGATAGAAAGTGGTATAAATAAAAGCGATAATATAAAAGGGAATACAACGGAAAGAAGAGGATAAATTAATTCAGGATTGAACTGGCAGAAGGGTCGCCCAGACACTATAGATGACGTGTTCATTGAAGTATCATGTGAAGATGCAAAAAGTGGAAAACTCATCCTATTAGTGGATACTGGAGCAGACACGAGCCTGGTTAAATAGAGCGCGTTGAGTGGGTCATTGAAAGTAAACACTAATGACGTAAAAACCCTTAATGGAGCTTTTGGTGGATGTGTAACTTGTTCTGTAGTGATCAAACCTAGTGGTATGAATTACCTCAGTTTAAAACTACAATTAGTGCCACTTGGACAAGGAGTGCCAGCGGATGGCATAATTGGTGCGGACAATTTGTGGAATAGGTCAATTATAAACTCAATAAAAAACGAGTAGCATTTATGAATGCGAATAAGAAACATATTGAGACGCTGGTTATGCGTTCAAGGGGAGAACTGGATCAGATCTTACATAATGAAAGTTCAAAAGTAATGGCAAGAACTATTAGAGTAGTTCGCGTTAGGATTAGAACCAATACTCCAGGAATAGTAGTTCATAAACAGGAAATTGTTCCGGGAGTGTATATGGGGGAAACTTTAGCGAAAGTAAAGGAGGGCGTAGTTTACGTTCCGATTCTAAACTCAACGGAACAAGATGTAGAAATACACAGTGACTTTTGGCCGAGGTTTTCTAGTTTCAATGAGTTTGAAACACCCCGTGCTGGTATGATAAATAGAGTATGAGAGATAGATGTTACGGATAGAATAAGTACTCTGATGAATAAATTAAGTCCAGATGATAGTTTGAATAAGGAGGAAAGGGGTTCAGTAGAGAGAGAATGTGCAGCTTTTCATGATATTTTTCTGCTGGAAGGAGATGAATTGTCCTACACTCCGGTCTTAAAACACGAAATACTGACCAGGCAAGACCAATCACCAATTAATCAAAAGCAGTATAGGTTACCTCATATCCATAGAGAGGAAGTGAACAGGCTGCTAGACGACGAGATTATCTCCCCCAGCAAATCGTCGTGGAATTCACCACTGTTATTGGTACCAAAGAAAGCCACGAAAGACGGTCAGAAAAAATGGCGGCTAGTGGTTGACTTTAGGAAGTTAAATGACGTTACGATTAAACAGGTTTTCCCTATACCCAGAATTGAGGAGATTTTAGAGCAGTTGGGACATAGTAGGTATTTCTCAACATTATATCTTGCTAGTGGGTATCACCAGGTTTTGGTGGAAGAAAAAGACAAAGAAAAGACCGCGTTTAGTTCAGGACTAGGACATTTCGAGTTCAACAGAATGCCTTTTTGTTTAACGGGGGGGAATCATATTCTCACTGGGCTCCAAGGGATAGATTGTTTCGTTTACTTAGATGATATAGTAGTTTACGGTAGGAATTTAAAACAGCATGAAGATAGGTTATTTAAGGTGTTTAGCGTCCTTAGGGGAAATAGTTTAAAACTAAACACGGAAAAGTGTCAGTTGTTAAGAAGAGAAATAGTTTATTTAGGCCATAAGTGTTCTGAGCAGGGTGCACTGCCCGACCCACAGAAGGTTGAGTGTGTAAGGAATATAAAACCTCCCATGAACAAAAAGGAGGTGCAGGCATTCCTGGGGTTAGCCAATTACTATAGGAAATTTATTGGGAGCATGGCAAAAATCGCTTTGCCAATTAACAAGTTACTAAGAAAAGATCCCAAATTCCAATGGTCGGAGGACTGCCAGAACGCGTTCGTCAAGCTGAAGGAAGCAATATCATGGCCACTAGCTTTCGCCAGTAGAGCGTTGAGTGGAGCCGAGAAACGGTACTCCACAATCGAAAAGGAATTCTTGGCTATAGTTTGGGCAACGAAGAATTTAAGGCCATATCTTTTGGGGAGGCCGTTCAAAATATTTACAGACCACCAACACTTAAAGGGTATAACGAATTTAAGGGATCAGAATTCTCGTCTAGCCAGGTTTCGACATAAACTATCGGAGTACGATTTCGAAATTATATATAAACCTGGGAAGAAAAATTTAAATGCAGACGCTCTGAGTAGGATACCCCTAAATAGCAATGAGGTCGCGGCAGTCCAAACACGCTCTAAGGCGAACGAACAAAAACCCCAAGAAAACGACAAGCCGCAGGAAATTTTCGCATCAGTGGAACCGGATAGTCCAAAGGCAGAACAGGGTGGTAATACAATTCTTCTGGAAGACCCAAAAGAAATAGAGACAATAATAAAAGATTTCCATGATAAACCATTAGGAGGCCATCAAGGGGCGGTTAAAACCTATTTACGCATTAGGCAAGAATACAGGTGGTCAGGCATGCAAAAGCAGATAAAAGAATACGTTAGATCATGTCCCAAATGTCGGGTGAACAAAAGCTCAAAACTAACAAAAATGCCGCTAGTATTAAAAGACACGCCAGTGCGCCTCTTCGATAAGGTCTATATGGACATTGTAGGTATTTTACCGGAGACTGTATCCGGTAATAAGTACATTCTTACATTTCAGGACGACTTTTCAAAATTTATGGCTTGCACAGCTATTCCCGACGCAGAAGCGAGCACCGTAGCCAGAGCCTTTTACTACGAAGTGGTAACGCGATACAGAATTCCACGAATTCTAGTAACAGATAACGGTACCAACTTCACTTCAAAATTATTCACTGACATATGTAAATTGTTAGCAATTAAAAAATTCCACACAACAATCGTACCACCCACAGGCCAATGGTTCCTTAGAACGAAGCCATAGACCGTTGGCAGAGTATTTGCGCAGTTGGACGGATCAAGATGCAAGAGGACGGATCCAATTGTGACCAATGGTTATCAGCGGCAATGCACGTGCATAATCACACTCCGCAAACCCCTTTTCGCACACTGTATGGATTCCACGCGCAGATGCCAACAAATTTGAAGAAAAAATGTGGCCCACTCTATAACGCGGACGATCCCATCAAGGTCCAGAAATTCCAAATACAAAGGGCCCATGAGATGGTTAGGCAAAATCAGGAAAGTGCAAAGGAAGCGGCCAAAAGACAGTATGATGACAGGCTAAACCCAGTAATTTTTAAAGCTGGAGATAGGGTAATGCAAAAAAATCAAAGTAGGAAAAACAACTTTTCACCGATATGGTTAGGCCCATATGGGGTGATAGGCATTAGAAGCCCAGTCACGACAGTTATAAAAATTAAGAACAGGGATAAGCCATTCCATAACAATTTGCTTAAATATTACAACAATTCAATTAAAATAGGAACAGCCACGGATGCAGTAAATCGGAACCAGAAAACCACGCTCAACACATACAATTCAACAAAAAATTTAGTAAATAGGGAAAAATAACGAACGTAAATAACATATATTTTTGTATATTTCGGTCGTAGGTGCAGCACAGGGAAATTCCGTATTTGCCAGGACGGCGAAAAAGAGAGGGCTGGATCCCATTAACTGCGACGCCGCAAATAATTGTTCAGTAAAATGTTATTAACACAAAACGGTTTTGGTTTTAGTATATAATTTTAGGGGAAGTTCCGTTTAACTAACCGGACACTAACTGAACTTACTAACAAAATGTATTAATTAATTATAGATTTTCTTTAAACCATATATCTAGACGTGGTTAAGGCAATATATTAAGTTTATATTGTTTATTTCGCTTTTTATGTTGTTTTATTGCTTTATTATGTTGTTTACATTGTTTCCAAGTGCATGTATATGGTTGAAACAATGTAAACTTAGTTTTAATTCAATTCTTGCTTGGACCTAATTCTATTTATCAGAAGTCCAAGTTGAAATAATTTTACTTAAAAATTAATTTTTTATTTTTTGTAATGAATACGTTCAATGCACAAGTGTGTAGTATCACATTTGTAAAAAAAAGGGTGGAAGTATAGTAATATAGAATTTAAAGGTTACTTTTCAACTTGCTAAAGAGTTTAATTAAATTAAGTAAATTAAATAATTGTAAAATTTAATTAATTAAATAATTTTAATGGTAATATAGAAATCATTAACTAATTTAAATAGAGCTGTTAGTTGTGGATAACAATAAGAGAAGTAAGAAGTAAGTAAGAAGTAAACAGTTGAAGTAATTGTACATAGGAAAAAAAAACAAATTGACAAAACTCTTGAGTAAAAGGAAAAAGAAAGAAAAAGAAAGAAGAGAAGAAAAAAAGAGAAAAAGAAAACAAAAAAAATAAATATCAGAGAAAAAAAGAAAGAAAACAAAGGAAAAAAAGAAGAAAGAAAAAAGATTCTGAAAAATGTATGAGAATAAAGTACAACAATTTTAAAATGAAAGGAAAAGGAAATGAGAATGGAAAAAAAAGAAACTAAATAAAAGGCACTAGTAAAATATTTTTAAGGACACATAACGAAAAGTGTAAAAAATCTAACCTAAGATTTAATGGTTTCACTCGATAAATGAATTGATTTTAGTTGATAGTCGAATTCGCACGCAAATTGTAGAGAGTCATAAGTATGCAGCATAAGATACTCATGAAATAACACATTTGATTGAATTAAGTCATAGTATAAGTATTAGAAAATAAATAGAATAAGCCACCAAGGGCATCAACACATAAGGTAGCTTCAGTTTGATCGTGGACTCCAAGATACGAGCGGTACATCGAAGTTGCTTTTCCGAGCCATCACGTTGTACGGCACCATCACAGAAATAAGAGACATCATTGTTCGGTAAAGACGGCCATGGCGATGTTTTCTCGCTAACACTAGTCAACAGGATGGGCGTGCTAAAACATTTTTCTTTTGGACACTCCCCGCAAAATAACATCTAACTACAGATCATAGTCGCAAATTAGAGCTAACGTCTCGAAGTGGGATAAGGGAATCGTGAAGCCACAGTCAGAGCTTCTTCGATCAATTAGCGTCAAGCAAGATGGGAGGTCCACCAGACAGTCAAGAACGTAGCACACAACCCCAGCAGTCCGAGAAAACGAAAAAAGCCACCGAAGGCCACATCACTCCGTTCAAGATAGAGCAGAACTACGAGGAGCGTGTCTAATCGGTGCAGTCAGAAGGTAGACCAGAACTACACCGTTCCTTCAAATGTGAGTGCCCTGCAACGTGTCACAGGAAAACATCACCGTAAGACGAGATGACCATTCGTAGCAGCAAAAGCATAATTCGGTAGAACCATCATCATCTTCTTCTCCAATCAGCGTGTCCGAGGGAGGCCAGACAAGAAGCGATTATCGTATTTACTTAAGAAATTTGTAATAGCATTAAGACTAATATCAAACAGTTGACCACTCAGTAGAAACATTGTAATAAAAGGAAAAATTAACATCGCTTCACGATATTAATTTTTCCTTTCCCTAGGGATGTTGTGAGTCACTGGTTCCGCTAGGCATACTTTCAGGCGATACTTAAATTATGACATCGCACTGAGCATTTTTTGCACGTTGTGCTTGTTGGTTTAATTCCGCATTGCCGTTTCTAGAGCAATTCGTCGAATGATCGCAGGTCGCTGAGGCCGCGGTTTCGTTTTCATTAAATATCGCTGACCGTGGAACTAGTAACCCACTTTCTTGCGCTCATTTGCTGAGGCGGCTCTTTTCCGCTACAGTCAGCGTATTATTATTTCCATGTTTAAGCTTCCGCGTTCAAACATATAAATAAGATTGTAATGTAGCGATGAGGAATGAGTCAGTAGTGATCAGCGAAGCAGAGCTTAAAAACCGTGTGTAACTAGTGTAATTCGCAATAAAGTGTTCAGAGTGAAGTTATAGTGTTTCAATTCGGACGGACTGTGGGAGGAAGGACTTCGGAGAAGCCCACGACAGCATTTTTCTGAAAGAACCCCAACAAGAGCAATGATGACGATGATAATGATGATGATGATGATGGTACCTTTTTCTCTCAAATGGATGTTTCAGAGGAAGATGTAAACAAATCAACAAAATTCTATCAACAAATTCTGTCACAATTAGAGGAACAAAATGAGCTGCACACCGCATATGGACCGAACAGAAGATCGAATGGTGAATGGAGGGTCGGAAATAGCTCTTTGGAAATGCATGGTGATAAAGTATTCATCTCAAACAAACTTTTTGGAAACTCACCCCCTACTTCTTTCAACCTTACACACGGTCTCTTTGAATTATTGTTTTATAAGACACCATCAAATTGCAACGAAGCAGATCTACAAGTTTACAAAATAATTATAATCAATACTAATGCTCACAAACGTAACTATGGTGAAAATGAGCCAAATAAGGGAACTAAGGCTTACAAGTACACCAATATCATAAAGGGATTATTGACGTCCACACCTCTTCACCATAAAAAAGGAACGGGTGTGATGAGTTTACACCCTCAAACACCTAATTATAATCATCAGAATGATACTAAGGCTATGCATATTGTAAAAGCACTAACCAATGATAAAGAATCATCAACGACATACAAAGGAAATGGTTTAATGCAAGTAAATTCACAGAAACCCGAATTTATTTATTGGAATGATCCCAATAAGCTGGTAGATATATTACGCCTTTTATTATCTGCTTCGGATGAAGATAGCTTCTATATCAACGAAATAATTTCCATTATCGAAGAATTACGAGAAGCCGACATAATTGAGTAACTTTTACATAACCACAGATCAACAGATAATCATACATAACCACATCATTTTTATAAACATATTGTTAACGCCAACTGCCGCTCGCCAGAGGTGCTCCCTCATCGATCGGTAGGGTGTCAGGAGTGAGCACTCCAGTCTCTCTCCTGTCAGCCTGCCGGTCATGAGGGGCGCCTCTCCCGTGAGCGTAAGCCCGGCTGCGGGCTCTCTCCGCGACAACTGGCGCGGTTTGACCGGCTTCCAGCGATCGTCACTGGACCCACACGGCTCTCTTGCTTAAAAACCACGAACGCGTTCAGAGGCAAATGCAGCGAGTGCCATCAGCGGATAATTAAGGAACATATACTATTATTGAACTTAAGGAATTATTTTAAATTATTAATCTTAAATTGTGAACTGAGTGAATAAACATTGTGAACATTTTCAAATAAACATTTTGGTCCTTCGAGCCGGATAGTGCTCGGAGACCACCCAATCATTCGAATTAAACATTTGGTCCAGACGAGCCGGATTGCCGACGCCCAGGAACCATCGTCAACGACGCCCAGGAACAATCGTCACCGACGCCCCAATCACCTAGCCGAGTGAAACGGTAAGTTCACCGTGTTGTATTTAATTTGGCCACCGCTTTTGTGCGAATTTGTACGCAAGTCTACTTGCGAGTTTAAAAGTGCGTCTCGTGCACTAGCTAGTGAGCACGGTGCACTTTGATTCCGTGCCCGTCACTCTAGCCCCGTAGAGCCCTTCCGGCCATATACATTTTATATATATATATATATATATATATATCAAAGGAACTGTCCTCCTTATATATATATACCCTTCATTTGACCGTCAAACCTTCGAGAATTGTCAATTCGTGGGTAACGGTCCCCAAGAATAACGGCAGCACCAAGGCTTCAGGTTTTTGTTGCTGACCGTCTTCGCAAGCATCGCTTGCTGCGAAGCCCACATTTTTTCCAAAAATTCACCGCTTGACGCATAAGCAAGCCCCGTGCTCCCGCACAAAAAATCTTTAGAGCAGCCTTCTGCTGAGCTCTCCCGAGAGATTGCTTATGGTTTCGCGCTCTCACCTTCTTGTATCAACTTACTTGGGTGCTCCGCAACGGCGCTCAGTGCAAAGCGAAAAACCACCACCTTTTGCTGGTCAGTATACGCGTGCACATTTTGCTTCTGCTCGCGCTCTTCTGCTTGCGCTGCACATACATACAGAGTGCACACAGAACAAAAAACCAGTTTTCGTGTCGTTTTGCACTCTCAGAAGTGTGAAAGCAGCGTGGGTTTGGGAATTCAACAGTGACCCTGCAGTGAATAAGCAAAGCTGCATACCCAGTAGGCAGAAGTGTTCGCAGCAACTAGTCTCTTTGTAACTAGTTGCCAACTTTAGAGACAACGCGTGGTTGATTTTTGGAAGCAAGCTCCTCGACGCAATCGCAATCAGCTAGCGACGCGCAAATATTCGCTGACTTTTTTTCCTCTAAAATAAAATACATTTTTTTTCCGAAATAGTTTTTCGGTGCGTTTTCTTTTGGGTTTTCGACTTTCTTCGCCGCCCCTAAGCGAACCCTAAAAAATATAATGGCGTCACTCGACAAATTTATACGCGCCTCCGACGCGATCGTCGAATTTGAGGCCGACTTCGTGACCATCCCTGAGCAGGAGCACTCGGACTTTTCATTAGATGCTCATCTGGAAGAGCTCAAGACGATGTGGAGGGCGACCAAGGAAGTCTACTACACGTGCCTAGACCAGTTGATGGCCTCCGAAGAATCCGCACCCGCTGACGTAGAAGTGATTAAGACGAAGCAACGCAACTGCTACCGAACTTATATTCGCTGCGCCACGAAAATCGGCGCATGCCGAAAAACTCGTCTCACTTCTTCTGCACTCAATACAGCAGCAGCTGAAATGCCAGCATCTGGCTACAACATCAGCTTGCCCCCTTGCGACACCCAAGCCTTCCACGGCGATTACCTCTCGTGGCCCTCTTTTAGGGACATGTTCACGGCCCTTTATATCAAGAACACCAGAATTGCGCCGGTTGAGAAGCTTTTCCACCTGAACCAAAAAACTACCGGCGAAGCTAAAGAAATCGTGCAGAAATCCCCTCTCACGAATGAAGGTTTTGCCCAAGCGTGGAAAAATCTGTCCGACAGGTACGAGAACGGGCGCGTCCTCACCAACGCCCATTTGAAGAAGCTCTTCAGCCTGTCCCCCATCACGAAGGAAACCGGTGGCGCTATTAAAGACTTGCAGCGCGAAATCAATAATATTCTCGCCGCACTCGCGCTACAAGGTGTCGATACCTCGCATTGGGACGCAATAATCGTCTTTTTGTGCTCCAGCAAGCTCCCAGAAGCAACGCTTTCCCTTTGGGAACAATCTCTCACGAACAAAACGGAGATCCCAAAATGGACAGATCTGGATGCGTTTCTCACGCATCGCTTCCAGACCCTTGAAACGGTGCAAGATATTAAGGGCACACCCGCATCGAAGTCAACACAGCTCCCAGCTCCGACTCACTCAACTCCAGCCTCTAATCACGTCAACACCTTCCAGTTGAAGGTGTCCCAAGAAAGCTGCCCTCTTTGCCAAAAGCAGCACAGGCTGAGATCCTGCGCTCAGTTTCTCAGCTTGCCCGTTCCACCACCCTCTTGCATCGTGAGAACGCTCCATCCTCATCGAATGCTGTACCAGATTCGACCCCACGTGCCTCACATCAAGAGCGGCGGTTTGAAAACGCTCCACGTACTCAAGCCCCTGCCTATTCGAACTTCATTCCAAGTTCGACTCATCATGCTTTTCAGCAAGAAAGGCCGCATTCTTCCATGCGACCTCCCACGCATATACAGTCCACTCCTCCACCCACACAGCAACGAAATCAAGAGCAACGGTATGATAACGCTCCGCGTACTCAAGTTCCTGCCTATTCGAATTTTATTCCCGGATCGACTCATCATGCTTCTCAGCAAGAAAGGCCACATCCTTCGATGCGACCTCCCACGCATATACAGTCCACTTCTCCCCCCGCGCAACAGCGAAATCCACAGGACACGCATCAGGTGTGCTTCGCGAAAGCACCAAAACAGGTACTGTTAGGGACTGCTATGGTAACAATACGCCATCACTTGATTGATCCTGGGTCCGAAGTGTCGTTCATCTCTGAACGCATACAAAAGCTCTTAAAGCTCCCCGTGCAGCCAACTACAGCTGTAGTTTCAGGTCTCAACGAGACTGTTGCTGCAAAAATATCAAGGTCGAGCGATTTTCTGCTGAATTCGCCACTTGATCCCAACTTTCAAGTTAACGTGACGGCGCTCGTGCTCCCAAAAATCACAGGGCGGTTGCCCTCCCACTCGTTAGACAGGTCACTTCTCAGTGGCCTCCCTCAAGACATCGAGCTTGCCGATGTCAACTTCTCCAAAAGCGAGCAGGTCGACGTCCTCATCGGAGCCGACTTATACCCAGCAATCCTGCTGGACGGCATCCGCCGCCAAGTGCTGGGCACCCTCATGGCTCAGCAAACCGTGTTCGGTTGGATCCTAACCGGCCCGGTTCCCAACACACAATCTGCCACGGCACCCCTAAAAGTGGCTTACACAACGAAGTCACCTTCGAACAACAGTTCGAACGTTTTTGGGAGGTGGAGGAACTTCCCAAAACTAGATTGCTATCCCACTCCGAAAAGTTTTGCGAAGAAAAATACGCGAAGACGCGATGACGGCCGCTACATCGCGCCATTGCCTTTAAAGTCGGCTTTCCAGACACGCGCCGCTCAGGGCTTCGAGACATTCAAAATGTATCGCCAAATATTGGTCGACCCAAAGCACACACCATATCAGCGCATTCTCTTCCGAGACCCGTACAAGTAGGGTGTCAGGAGTGAGCACTCCAGTCTCTCTCCTGTCAGCCTGCCGGTCATGAGGGGCGCCTCTCTCGTGAGCGTAAGCCCGGCTGCGGGCTCTCTCCGCGGCAACTGGCGCGGTTTGACCGGCTTCCAGCGATCGTCGCTGGACCCACACAGGCTCTTGCTTAAAAACCACGAACGCGTTCAGAGGCAAATGCAGCGAGTGCCGTCAGTGAATAAACATTGTGAACATTTATAAAATAAACATTGGTCCTTCGAACCACCCAACCCGTTCATATAAACATTTTGGTCCAAACGAGCCGGATTGCCGCCGCCCAGGAACCATCGTCACCGACGCCCATACCATCGTCACCGACGCCCAAATCATCGTCACCGACGCCCAAATCATCGTCACCGACGCCTAATCAACCAAGCCGTGTAAGAAACGGTAAGTTCACTGCATTTAATTTAATTTGGCCATCGCTTTTGTGCGAGCTTGTACGCAAGTCTACTTGCGAGTTTGAAAGTGCGTCTCGTGCACTAGCTAGTGAACACGGCGCACTTTGAAGCCGTGCCCGTCACTCTAACCCCGTAGAGCCCTTCCGGCCATATACATTTTATATATATATATATATATATATATATATATATATATATATATATATATATATATATATATATATATATATATATATATATATATATATATATATATATATATATATATATATATATATATATATATATATATATATATATATATATATATATATATATATATATATATATATATATATATATATATATATATATATATATATATATATATATATATATATATATATATATATATATATCAAAGGAACTGTCCTCCTTATATATATATATATATACCCTTCATTTGACCGTCAAACCTTACGAGACTTGTCAATTCGTGGGTAACGGTCCCCAAGAATAACGGCAGCACCAAGGCTTCAGGTTTTTGTTGCTGACCGTCTTCGCAAGCATCGCTTGCTGCGAAGCCCGCATTTTTTCCAAAAATTCACCGCTTGACGCATAAGCAAGCCCCGTGCTCCCGCACAAAAAATCTTTAGAGCAGCCTTCTGCTGAGCTCTCCCGAGAGATTGCTTATGGTTTCGCGCTCTCACCTTCTTGTATCAACTTACTTGGGTGCTCCGCAACGGCGCTCAGTGCAAAGCGAAAAACCACCACCTTTTGCTGGTCAGTATACGCGTGCACATTTTGCTTCTGCTCGCGCTCTTCTGCTTGCGCTGCACATACATACAGAGTGCACACAGAACAAAAAACCAGTTTTCGTGTCGTTTTGCACTCTCAGAAGTGTGAAAGCAGCGTGGGTTTGGGAATTCAACAGTGACCCTGCAGTGAATAAGCAAAGCTGCATACCCAGTAGGCAGAAGTGTTCGCAGCAACTAGTCTCTTTGTAACTAGTTGCCAACTTTAGAGACAACGCGTGGTTGATTTTTGGAAGCAAGCTCCTCGACGCAATCGCAATCAGCTAGCGACGCGCAAATATTCGCTGACTTTTTTTCCTCTAAAATAAAATACATTTTTTTTCCGAAATAGTTTTTCGGTGCGTTTTCTTTTGGGTTTTCGACTTTCTTCGCCGCCCCTAAGCGAACCCTAAAAAATATAATGGCGTCACTCGACAAATTTATACGCGCCTCCGACGCGATCGTCGAATTTGAGGCCGACTTCGTGACCATCCCTGAGCAGGAGCACTCGGACTTTTCATTAGATGCTCATCTGGAAGAGCTCAAGACGATGTGGAGGGCGACCAAGGAAGTCTACTACACGTGCCTAGACCAGTTGATGGCCTCCGAAGAATCCGCACCCGCTGACGTAGAAGTGATTAAGACGAAGCAACGCAACTGCTACCGAACTTATATTCGCTGCGCCACGAAAATCGGCGCATGCCGAAAAACTCGTCTCACTTCTTCTGCACTCAATACAGCAGCAGCTGAAATGCCAGCATCTGGCTACAACATCAGCTTGCCCCCTTGCGACACCCAAGCCTTCCACGGCGATTACCTCTCGTGGCCCTCTTTTAGGGACATGTTCACGGCCCTTTATATCAAGAACACCAGAATTGCGCCGGTTGAGAAGCTTTTCCACCTGAACCAAAAAACTACCGGCGAAGCTAAAGAAATCGTGCAGAAATCCCCTCTCACGAATGAAGGTTTTGCCCAAGCGTGGAAAAATCTGTCCGACAGGTACGAGAACGGGCGCGTCCTCACCAACGCCCATTTGAAGAAGCTCTTCAGCCTGTCCCCCATCACGAAGGAAACCGGTGGCGCTATTAAAGACTTGCAGCGCGAAATCAATAATATTCTCGCCGCACTCGCGCTACAAGGTGTCGATACCTCGCATTGGGACGCAATAATCGTCTTTTTGTGCTCCAGCAAGCTCCCAGAAGCAACGCTTTCCCTTTGGGAACAATCTCTCACGAACAAAACGGAGATCCCAAAATGGACAGATCTTGATGCGTTTCTCACGCATCGCTTCCAGACCCTTGAAACGGTGCAAGATATTAAGGGCACACCCGCATCGAAGTCAACACAGCTCCCAGCTCCGACTCACTCAACTCCAGCCTCTAATCGCGTCAACACCTTCCAGTTGAAGGTGTCCCAAGAAAGCTGCCCTCTTTGCCAAAAGCAGCACAGGCTGAGATCCTGCGCTCAGTTTCTCAGCTTGCCCGTTCCACCACCCTCTTGCATCGTGAGAACGCTCCATCCTCATCGAATGCTGTACCAGATTCGACCCCACGTGCCTCACATCAAGAGCGGCGGTTTGAAAACGCTCCACGTACTCAAGCCCCTGCCTATTCGAACTTCATTCCAAGTTCGACTCATCATGCTTTTCAGCAAGAAAGGCCGCATTCTTCGATGCGACCTCCCACGCATATACAGTCCACTCCTCCACCCACACAGCAACGAAATCAAGAGCAACGGTATGATAACGCTCCGCGTACTCAAGTTCCTGCCTATTCGAATTTTATTCCCGGATCGACTCATCATGCTTCTCAGCAAGAAAGGCCACATCCTTCGATGCGACCTCCCACGCATATACAGTCCACTTCTCCCCCCGCGCAACAGCGAAATCCACAGGACACGCATCAGGTGTGCTTCGCGAAAGCACCAAAACAGGTACTGTTAGGGACTGCTATGGTAACAATACGCCATCACTTGATTGATCCTGGGTCCGAAGTGTCGTTCATCTCTGAACGCATACAAAAGCTCTTAAAGCTCCCCGTGCAGCCAACTACAGCTGTAGTTTCAGGTCTCAACGAGACTGTTGCTGCAAAAATATCAAGGTCGAGCGATTTTCTGCTGAATTCGCCACTTGATCCCAACTTTCAAGTTAACGTGACGGCGCTCGTGCTCCCACAAATCACAGGGCGGTTGCCCTCCCACTCGTTAGACAGGTCACTTCTCAGTGGCCTCCCTCAAGACATCGAGCTTGCCGATGTCAACTTCTCCAAAAGCGAGCAGGTCGACGTCCTCATCGGAGCCGACTTATACCCAGCAATCCTGCTGGACGGCATCCGCCGCCAAGTGCTGGGCACCCTCATGGCTCAGCAAACCGTGTTCGGTTGGATCCTAACCGGCCCGGTTCCCAATACACAATCTGCCACGGCACCCCTAAAAGTGGCTTACACAACGAAGTCACCTTCGAACAACAGTTCGAACGTTTTTGGGAGGTGGAGGAACTTCCCAAAACTAGATTGCTATCCCACTCCGAAAAGTTTTGCGAAGAAAAATACGCGAAGACGCGATGACGGCCGCTACATCGCGCCATTGCCTTTAAAGTCGGCTTTCGAGACACGCTCCGCTCAGGGGCTTCGAGACATTCAAAATGTATCGCCAAATATTGGTCGACCCAAAGCACACACCATATCAGCGCATTCTCTTCCGAGACCCGTACAAGTCCGAACTTATCGACTTCGAGCTTCAAGCCGTAACGTTTGGAGTTAATTGCGCCCCGTGCCTGGCAATACGCACCCTTCTTCAATTGGCAGACGACGTGAAGCCCCAGTTCCCGCTTGCAGCACACATTCTACAGCATTCCATGTACGTGGATGATGTGTTAGCAGGCACGCATGACCTGGTGACAGCTACCCAGACCCGTGACCAACTCATAGCGGCTTTCGACTCAGCAGGTTTTTCACTTCGCAAGTGGACTGCCAACCATAAAGGTATTCTGGCAGACTTACCGGCATCCCATCTGCTCCATTCCGATTTTCTGACGCTAGAAGATTCCAGCACCGCCAAAATGCTTGGAATTCGCTGGAACGCGACCCATGATGAGTTCTACTTCGATGTCCAAGCCATCGCCATCAAAGCTGCGTACACGAAACGAGATATGTTGTCTCTGGTCGCCAAGCTGTTCGACCCAGCCGGTTAGCTGGCTCCGATCATCGTTGCAGCAAAGATTCTGATTCAGCAAGTCTGGTTGGACAAAATCGACTGGGATGACACTCTGCCTCAGGTAACTCACGCTAACTGGTTAAGTTTTCTCCAGAATTACCAGCACATCCGCGCCATCCGCATCCCGCGATGGGTGAGTTACGCCCCAGAAAGCCGCACTCCATGCCTTTTGCCTTTTGCAATGCCTCAGAAAGGGCCTACGCACGAGTCATCTATGCCCGCATCACGGTCGCTCAGGAAGTCCAAGTTTTCCTTTTGTGCTTCCAAATTAGTGTAGCCCCAATTAAAACTTTGTCTCTCACCAGGTTAGAATTGGGCGGAGCCACTTTAGTAGCTGAGATGATCGACACTCTCGTGCCCACGCTGCAGCTGCCCCATTACACGATCTACTGTTGGAGCGACTCCACCATTGTTTTGGCCTGGCTGAAGAATTTGGTCGCCCCCCTGCGTTTGGGCGACGTTCGTAGCAAATCGAGTTGCCAATGATGATTCGAGAAGGTACCACAGTCGCAATGGTTTCATGTGGATTCCCAGGACAGCCCCGCGGTGCCACGCCCCAAGATCTCGCTGAGAGCACCCTCTGGTGGAATGGACCTGCTTGGCTCGCCCACGACAAGAATCGCTGGCCCGAATTCCGCGCCTACGACGAATATGTCACCAAACGAGCAGCAAGCTGTCACAACGCTGCACACCTATTGCGCTACCGATGAGGATCCTCTCGAACGATTTTCGTCGCTGCCACGAGCCCTACGTGTACACTCATACGTATATCGATTTCTCCACAACGCTCATCCAGCTCAGCGTCACCTGCACTCGCACCCCAACCTGCACCTCCCACCGGGAGAAATAAAGGAAACTAAACGCTGCCTCGCCCTCTCCTGCTAGAAGATTCATTTTGCGGACGAGCATCGCTCGAAAACTACACGATGCTGCGATCTAAAAGCAGCTTACTTTCGTTGAACCCCTTTTCTCCACACGGATAACACGATGCGCGATGGCGGGCGGTTGTCCTCGTGTCCCAATTTGCCTTTCGACGAACGGCACCCGATTATCCTGCCATACGGCTGGCAATTCTCGCGATTGCTCATTCATTTTATACACGAAAATTAGTTCTTCGTCTGGTCCGTACCCAATTCTGGATCCCCAAGGTTACAACCTTACCAAAACGACGACTCATACCTGCAAGCCTTGCATCCTACATCGGAAGAAGAAACGAACCCTGTACATGACAGCCCATTATTAACACATTTTCTCATTACAGAGCCCACATGTATTTAATCCGCTGGCAATATGCGCGGACCCGAAGAGGGCGTCTGCTGGCACCACCCGGGGCGGTGCCCATCTGCGCCGCCTATTGCTGCCCACCGTCCTCGGGAGCTGTCTCCAACGGCTGACGCCCTGGTGCTCGACGTCTCGGCCGACGAGGCACAAGCGCTTGCCACGACACGACGCTCGCCCACACCGCCACCCCGAGCTTTCCGGAGTTCTCTCGTCCGGCCTGAGGAAGCCTCCTTCGGTCCGGCCCCAGAACAGATGCCCATCTATCACGAAGACCTCCGAGATCGCGGAAGTCTGCGAGTTCGCACGATGTCGGTGCGGTATCCGCCGCGCCACGAGCAACGTCCACTACCAGAGCTGGCCCCGAGACCTGCGCTCACCACCCACACCGGCCCCGAGACGTCTGCGGCCTGCTCCACCAGAACCGTCGCCGCGACGTGCACCACCAGCACCGCCGGCTCCATCAGCACCATCGGCCCCAAGACACGCGCCTCCAGGCCGTCCGGCCCCACGATGCGCGCCAGTGATGCCGGCCAGGCGGCACGCCTGGTGCCCGCCAGCCCAGCGGCACGCCTGGTGCCCGCCAGCCCAGCGGCACGCCTGGTGCCCGCCAGCCCAGCGGCACGCCTGGTGCCCGCCAGCCCAGCGGCACGCCTGGTGCCCGCCAGCCCAGCGGCACGCCTGGTGCCCGCCAGCCCAGCGGCACGCCTGGTGCCCGCCAGCCCAGCGGCACGCCTGGTGCCCGCCAGCCCAGCGGCACGCCTGGTGCCCGCCAGCCCAGCGGCTTCCTACGGAGGGCCGCGAGCGCGAGCTGTGCTGTCCCCTGTGTACGGGGCGGCATGTGCTGAGCCGTTGTCGGCTGTTTCTGCAACAGACACCAGCGCAGCGGAACTTGACGGCACACGCGCGGCACATGTGCCACAACTTTTTGGCGCGGTCGCACAGATTGGCTGGGTGCAGGAGCCCCATGCGCTGCCGCAAGTGCGGGGAGGCGCACCACACGCTCCTCCACTAGACCGGAGACGAGGCACGGCGCCAGTTGTCGGGGTTTGGGGATTTGCAGTCCTGCAAGGCGGGCGGTATGTTAACGCCAACTGCCGCTCGCCAGAGGTGCTCCCTCATCGATCGGTAGGGTGTCAGGAGTGAGCACTCCAGTCTCTCTCCTGTCAGCCTGCCGGTCGTGAGGGGCGCCTCTCTCGTGAGCGTAAGCCCGACTGCGGGCTCTCTCCGCGGCAACTGGCGCGGTTTGACCGGCTTCCAGCGATCGTCGCTGGACCCACACAGGCTCTTGCTTAAAAACCACGAACGCGTTCAGAGGCAAATGCAGCGAGTGCCGTCAGTGAATAAACATTGTGAACATTTATAAAATAAACATTGGTCCTTCGAACCACCCAACCCGTTCATATAAACACATATAAATCGAAATTAGTTTTAATTACTACTCGAAACATATTTTACAAATTGTCAAAAAGATTTTAATAAAAAATAAAGAAATATAATAATTTTATAAATATGTATTTTTATTTATATAATCTGGTATAAAATGATATCAATTTTTTTTTTTTTTTTTTTTTTTTTTTTATATCAGATTCTAGCAGTAGCCCTTAAGAGATCAAGCTCTTTTTTTTTCATGATTGGCTACTGGTGGAATGGGGGACAGTGGGAGAGGAAGGGAAAGGGAACTTTTCGCATTCTACTAATTCGACTCCGGCAAGTGTTGCGAAGCAAAGCTTTCTAAGAACAGCTATTTTGCTTTATTATTGCAAACACTGCCGGAGTCAACGAATGGTTCTTAATTTCACAAGTAGCGCTAGGCGAGGCCTTAAGTACGCATTAGAAATTGAGACGTCACGATAAGAAAAGTTAACACCCATGCACACGGCGGGACTCGAACCCACGTCCCCGGAAAATCGATGGCTAGTGTGCCACACACTAAACCACCGAGCCACCGAGAACTGCAAATTTTATTTATTTATTCTGCAAACAATTAAATTGATATTGCAGCAAACGCAAGTGTCTGGTCCGTCTACAGTTTCACTTGAGGATCAGCAACACGTAGTATAATGGCATCCATGTCGTGACTCAATCGCAAAGGCATTCTTATACTGGCTAAGTTTTATATAGTTGGTTAAAATGTATTTCAAAGTGAGTTATCAGAGCAGATTAGTTAAATCGGTGCCATCAGTTCAAAGTCAGTTGCTGTCCTAATCTGAAAATGTAGTTAACCGACTGTTTTATGGGGTTTTTATATTCAAATTTAATAATACAATTTCTTAAATCTAACAGTTGTTTTGCTTAATATCTGTATTTATAATTTAGTTTATTACTTTGTTTGTAAATTGAATTTATTAAATAACAATATTTTTCTTATAGCTATTCCCTTATTGGTTGATATTGATTAATATTGAACTCCACGTGACATATCCTTATGAGAGACTAGCCACTGTCCCTTTCCTGAAACACAGACATTTTCTTGCAAATCTGATAAATCATATTATTGTAGCTGCTTTCGATTTCTTCTCTTGTCTGTATTAAAGGCATTTTGGTTTGGAACGATTTTACATCCACAACCATTTTTCTTCAATACTCATCTTCACATACTCACAAAATATCTCTAAATTGAATTTGTAACGAGTTTTTGTTTCCAGCTGGGGTAGCGTCAGTCGCCCCAGGGTCCATTTTGGGGGATCTCGTAACCCTCAAAGTTCCAACCACCGCGACGGTCAAGAATTACACACGATTTGCTATGGAGCAAATCTATCACTGAAAATTCAGCTCGGACGTATGCGGGTTGGTGTTCGTTTTTTTTTTTTGTCTTTATTTATTATTTTATCCAATTCACAAAGTTTACAATCTTACTTCCTACGCCTCTGGTTACAATTGGTTGGTCAGGCCGAATGCCTGGCGACAGAGGGTCGCGTACAATAGTTTGTCGGTGCAGGAGACGGGGAGCCGAGTGCTACGCGGCAAAAGGCCGCTTACAATGGTTGCGGGTGTACAGGTGACGGAGGGACTGAATGCCCCGCGGCAGAGGGCCGCTTACAAAGCTGGTGAACACAGTGTCGGAGGAGCTGAGTGCTCCGCGGCAGAGGGCCGCTCACAATGCGGGTGGAAGCTCCGAAGAACTGATTCTGGCCGAGGCCTTGAAATTCCCGAAGGAATGATTCCGGCTAGTCCTAAATACTGGTAACTCCCGAAGGAGTGATTCCGGCTAGTCCTAAATACTGGTAACTCCAGAAGGAGTGATTCCGGATAATCCTGAACACTGGTAACTCCCGAAGGAGTGATTCCGGCTAATCCTGAATACTGGTAACTCCCGAAGGAGTGATTCCGGCTAATCCTGAATACGCACAAAGATACTCCAAAATACAGCTTGATTCTATTTTTAGATCACCGGCAGCGAAAGCGCAAAGAAAAAGTGAAAATATGCTGGTCGCATGATTCGTGTGTTTTCGGGGGCTTAATTTGTTTTTACAAATGGTTCAATTCTTCTTTTGTTGTTCGTATTAGTTAATTCTGGTTTGTTGTTGTTTAGCTTAATCTTTCTTGTGTATTCCTTATTTTAACGCTATTAATTCGAATGCTTATTGTTATTATTATCATTCTTGATACCAACTTATTTCTAATTTAAATAATTATAAATATTAATTAAATCTAATAATTATTCTTAATTCAGTTATATTTTAGTTCAAACAAAAATAAAATATATTTGACATTTGTAGCAACCCTTTGGTTCGCTACAATTTATAGCCCAAGTGCTTTTCGAGTAAATCTTCCAAGGCTTTTATAATGATGTCCCTGTTTACTGTAAAAACGTTTCTGGAATGAGCAAACCCTTGTTCACGTTTTCGAGCAGAAGCGTTTCAATCCTGTCATTGAAGGCTAACTTTATTGTTTTGAAGTGCTCGTTAATCGGGATGCCAGCATTTTTTTATGTTTAATAGTCCTAATGTGATAATTCCAGCCTTTCTTCGAAATTACAATCTTCTTCTTCAGTCTTCTCATTACAATTGAGTCTTCTCATACAAATGATAAAAATTTGAGCGTTCCTTATAAAAACTTTAAGTTTTAGTTTACACTTTAATGTACTCTTTGTGAATGCTCTGGGTTTTAGTTTTGCCAACTAATGCGTTTTATCCAATTTGAATAATAATAAATTATTTTTTATTTACTGTTTTTATAATAGTTATAAATATAATTATAATTTATTTAATACTTTTAAACTGTATAAAATATATGAGTATTTTCTCAAAAGTTATTTGGAGCTCACACGACTTTATGTCTTGGAGAATAAAACGATTAATGAAGTCCTGTAATAACTTGTTGCTCCTTTTATACTCCTCCGCCGTAGCGATTCATCTCTGTTAAATTTCAACAACAACAATAGTATACAAAACACGTCTCTGCCAAATAAATTCTGGGAAATTGATGATTCATACTAATATCTGTGAATTCCTTAACAAACCACACACACACACAGCAAACAATAAGTACTTTATACGCTTACAGTATAGTATACAGTATGTATACATAATTGTGTAATATAATATTTGATTTAGAAATTAACGATATCAAAATGTTACAATGTCAAAACAACACCAACAACAAGAGCAACAACAAAATAAAAAAGTTGTCTCCTCAATACCTTCAGTAAAGTGCTATTAAACCCTTAAATACACTTCAATTCCACCAAAATTCGAATCAAGCTATAGCTATAGTTCGATCTCAAGCAATTAAATAAAACAAGAATAACACCACTACCTCTGCTTACGCAGCCTCACGCTCCAGATCATGCATGTCCAGCAAACCGCAGTTCAATCCATTCACTTAATGTTTACATTAAATTTCTGAGACAGCGTCTAAAAAGCAAAGCACTTAAGTAAACAACAACTCTACGCCCACTATTGCTCTACGCCTGCTGAGGCAGCCTCTGCATAGGCAGCCACTGCTTACGCAGCCACTGCTTAGTCTGCCGCTATCCGCGCCCGCACTCGTTCCCTCAGCACTGTATCCTACATACAAATATTAAAACTATAACAACTACAACTACAGCGTGCTTCTAAAATTCCTAAAATAACTCCACTGACCAACCAGTCAACTAACCCTATGCAACACAAAGCAGAGTTCGCCTTCTCTCATAAATAAAACAAAACAAAACAAAAGTCACACGCTGACACTCACTCTACATATCTCTATCCTACCCTCATCCAATTACAACATTTCACTAAAAATCTTAGCATGTAATAAATTTTGAAAAATGTTTATACTAATTTGTTAGACCGTCTGTTTCGGTATTTAAAAAAAAGATATTCCTTGACAAATCATAAAATAAAATCATCGACCTCCCTGCGGTATTTAAAATACTGCACAGCTAAAACAGAGGTGTCAAATTTTCCTCAAACATCTCTCTGCGTCAACCGCATGCGTGCCAAGATACGGAGCACGCAGTCACTTAACATTTTATTACACTTCCCACTAACAACACAACCTTTGCTTGCACAGCCGCTATACACACCCGTACTCGTTCCCACAGCTCTGTATCCTACATACAAATATTAAATTTCATAAATAACAACTCCGCGCTTTAGAACGCGGATGAGAGCCACAGGTTGAACCGCTCCCTTATTGTTTACATTAAGTTTTACTATACTTCTGGGGCAGCGTTTCAAAAACGAAGCAATTAAATAAACAACAACTACAACACTACTTCTGCTTACACAGCTTCTGCTTAAGCAGCCTCTGCTTAGCAAGCTGTCACCCGCAAGCACACACATTTCCTCAGCTCTGTATCCTACATACAAACATTAAAACTACAACAACAACTACAACAACATACTTCCTAAATTTCCAAAAATAACTCCACTCACCAACCCTATGTGAGACACAGGCCACAGTTCGCCTTTCCAATAAATAAAACGAACAAAACAAAAGTCACATACCATAACGCACGTCACTCCCCTCCCTCTCCCTGCTTCCCCACCATCTCGCCTACTGACCGTTGTCCAATCGACCGACTGATCGTCTGTCCGTCCGTCCGTCCGTCTGTCTGTACGCCAGCCGCTAGCTGCCAGCCGCTAGCCGCCAACTTCCAACCTTCAATCCTCTTTCTCACTCTTACATACACTACGCCCACCGTCTCACTCTTACACGCCATCCACATTTGGCGGTGGCACCGTCAAAATACATTTATACATTTATACAAATATTGTATTTTCTATGAATTAGAACCCGCATATACCTACTACTCAGAATCAAAACGTGTAGTGATTCAATATTTTGCTTTCTTTCAAATAATAGATCATACCTCCATTTTCCTCTTTCTTTTTCTTTTCTATTAGCTATTGAAGAAGGACATGCTTTTATTACAGAAGTTTCGGCAAGTTATTTGGAAGTAGTAGCCTGCAAACAAGCTGGGGAGCGGAAGCAAGCTATGGGTAAGAAAATAAAATCCTTTAGAGATAACGTGACTTGGAAAGCAGTTCACCTACCAGAAAGATGTAATGTTGTTGGTACAAAGTGGGTATATCAGCTCAAACATCTTACATAAATAGAATGTGAACGATATAAAGCGATGTTAGTGGCCAAAAGTTTTGGACAGCAGTATGGCATCGACCTTCAGTCCGGTTGCGCGATTTACATCCATAAGGTCCATTCTTAGTATTGCCGCATCTTGTCCAAAACGACACTCTTGTATAGAGAAATAAACCAAGACAATTATGTAAATCAACCTGAGGGATACTACGACGATTCAGGTAAAGTTTGGAAATTAATACAGAGCTTATATGGCTTAAAACAAGTCTCGCGATGTTAAAGAAGCATTTTTCTTCTATCCAGCTTCAAGCTTGGATATACACAAAGGTGTCGATACAGTCCCAGTAAACATTCCTTATGACACATCATCATTAAAAGAATATTTTAAATCATCATTAAAAGAATACATTGAGTTTATTTAACATAAATTTCTCACAACTTTAAGATTATAATCTTATAAATTAGCAGGAGCCTGAACAATTCACAATATTTAGTTACAACCCTAAACTATTAGAAGACCTATAAAAGGCGAGAAAAGAAATAGAACGATAAAGCAAAAATAAAGGAGGACAGGCAAAAGAAAGGGAAAAAAGAATAAAGAATTGCTTACTATGCTTTGTCAGAAAAGTGCTGCAAAGAGCAACATTTTCGTTGCTGATTTTCCTTAAATTAATTGGGAGATAGTTCCACAGTCGAATTGCACCGACGAAAAATTTACGTTCGGACACAAAATACGAATCCACAACTGAATCCAAGTTTATATCTGCATGTCATTGTGTGAAGGGACATATCTGGATTCGGCAAATGTTGGACGACTTAATACTTTCACATCAACTATTCGTCGATGAAGATGGATAATGAAGGAGGAATACGTCTAATTAAAAATCCAGAAATGAGGCATATTAAAGTTAAATATAATTTTATTCGAGAAAAATACGAATGAAAAATGTTCGATATTACTTATGTTTCTTCTAATATCCAAATAGCAGATATTTTTACAAAGTCATTGGCGAAAGAAAAATTTGTTTGTTACATTAATATTTATAATGTTTTGATATAAGTGGGTGTGTTCAGAATATTTATCTGCACATTAGATAATCTGATACCACTGTAAAGATCTACTCACATAACTGTTTACTTTCGTTCGTCCCAATGATAATGTTGTTATCCGACGGTTGCGCAATTATAGTTTCCCAGGACGTTGATTCTCTCCGTGGGATTCTCATGTGGCGTATACGGCTTAGGAAACTGTTGCTTTACACCCATTTCCTGGAGGAAACGACGGAAACTTCTGCTTGTAAACTGGATCCCATTGTCCATTACAATGCACGTAGTAAATTTTCCGGTGATGCTTTGCGTAGGGCTTAAAGCGCTGGCCCGATTCGCAGCGCCACACGTATCTTCTCGAATCGTGAAACATTCCTGGCAAATATTATTTACTTGTCAGTCGGCTTGCGAACTCCTCCGTGACCAGCGCACGTATGATCGTGATTCGCCTTTAGGACTCTACTTCTCATTGTCATGCGTACGCACAGTTTCCATGGAGTGCAGTCCTCGTCTCCGAATCGGTTCGGAATGTGGCGATATAAGTTCCCATTCTCCAGGGTGTAGTTCGGGAACTTCTCCAGATTTTGTTCCACCTCTCGCATTTCCTTCTCCGTCGCCGAATAATAATTTTCGACATTGTTGAGATTCCGGCTGGCATAAGCGATAACACACTACTGACTCTCCAGTTGTTGGGTAAACACGGGTCCAAAACCATAGTCGCTCGCGTCCATCTGCAGTTGAAACTTCACTTTGTATTTAGGGCACGCCGGTATTGGTGCCTCTATAAGTTTTCGTTTGAGTGTCTCGAACGCTTTTTGTTGTGATTCGCCCCACTTCCATTGTTTCCTTTTCGCAGTAGTGAAGTCATTGGCTGCATTATCTTCACGAAGTCCGGCACAAATCTGCAATATCAGGAGGCTATGCCTAGGTATCGTGCCAGCTCTCTAGTAGTGGTGGGTGGTTTTAGACTCTTTATCTCCGAAAGTTTTTCGGGTCCGTTTGTATGCCTCGTTCGCTGAATACATGTTCCAGGTATTTCAATTCCTTTTTGAAGAACTCGCATTTGCTGACGTTGAGCTTGAGATTTGCTCGTCACAAACGACGGAATACCTCTCATAGGTTTGTAATGTGCTCTTGGAACTTGCCAGTAGCCACTCTTCAAATCCAGTCTACTGACATATTTCGTATCTTGCAGCCGCTCCAAAATGTGCTGGATCATCGGAATAGGATAAACATTCGGTATGGATCGGTCATTCAGCTGGCGATAGTCCACATATAATCACCAGTCACCAGTCTTTTTTTCACCAACACGATTGTTGCACTGTAAGGACTGCTTGAGGTTTCAGTACAACCCTTTTCTAGAAGCTCATTAAACTCTTTGTCGATGAATGCCTGCATCGCCGGATTTCTGGGTAAGTAAAGTTGTTTTATTGGCCGCTCGTAGCGCATCACGATTGCTCCACCGAAGTGCAAATTACTACCTTCTCTGGCCTTTCATGCTCCTCCGCCGTACTCGAAGTCAAAAGTTCTGGCTGTCCCGTCTGACATGCACTTTCGTCCTCTCGAAGTGCTTGTCTCCCAGTAGCCTTTCTGGAAGTAGCCTTCATCTCACAAAACTTCGCGTTCGTGTTTAATATCGCCTGTGTACGTTTGCCATTGACGGGCACCATGGCCATGATGCGTCGGTTATTTCTTTTGTAGAAATCTTAGTGGTTGCGAAATATTCTCCCCTCACTTCTGGCGTGGTCCCAAGTAGTTTCCCTGTTTTGGCTTGCAACACTCAATTGTTCTAATTCCTTCGCAACCATACACCCAGCAGAAAAGCACGGTGGGATTTCAGCACTCCTGGCCCATATTCCCCTTTTTCCCGCATCGTTTACACGCCGTCCTTAGGTTGAAATGATTGGGAAGAGACTGCCTCACCGCACGGTTGCGTTTTGCATTATTTACATGCTATTGGCAGCGTTTGATAGTCCTCGGGCGATTCGTCGGCTTTGGTAAACCGTAGGTACTCAAAATTCTCGTCCAACGAGGGCAACTTTTAATTTGTAAATCTGTTATAGTTTTTGTGCCTCCATGTATCCTGCATGCCTTATGAAATTTTGTATGCTGATGACGTAGTCCTGGAAGTTCTCTTTATCTCGTTTCTTCCTACTAGGAATCTTGCCGTCGAGTCCCTAGGAGAACCGTCTCGGCAGGAAGAAACCCAAGTCTCCTGTAAAGGTATCTCAGGACCGGAGATGACTACCTCCGGTACTAAATTAATGCTTTCCCTCTCAGCAACCCCGGTACCTCACGTGGCAGCAGATTGCTGTCGAGGCAATATACATCTGGAGCTCCTCCATCCGCTCTGCGAAGGCCAAAGTATCGTCGCCGCCATCATACCTCGCCAACCACTTTCTCACCTTGTCTATCACGACCGGGTACGAATGTCGTTCGATTATTTCGCGCAGGTTGCGGCCGAACATCCGTGGAGTGCTTACGTTTCCTAGTCCAGTCGAGCTGCGTCCTCTCGTTGAAACATCTACGGTCAACGTGTTCAGAAAATCACAGGGTTCCGGTGTTGCACGACCGTCTATCGTCTCATATTTCCTCAATCTTCGTTCCACACTTTTCGCGTGGTTTCCA
The DNA here is from genome assembly GCA_922984085.1 of Sicus ferrugineus. Lineage (NCBI taxonomy): Eukaryota > Metazoa > Arthropoda > Insecta > Diptera > Conopidae > Sicus > Sicus ferrugineus. The sequence continues at coordinate 26,788,602 of OV277349.1, forward strand.
CCGACTCGTGGAGTTTCTTCTCATGTCCACGGTTCCAACTCAGTCAGGCATGGGGCCAGCGCTTCCTTGTTAAACTACTGTTTTGTACATTCTGGTCCTACTTAGTTTCATTACTATTCTTAGTTCCACTGCTATCCTCCCACTTAGTTCCATGTTTTCCTCGCAATTAGTTCCATTCTATTCCAGTGCTTTTCTCAGGTTTTTGCTTTTTTATAACATTTCCCCTTGTTCGGGGATCGTGAATTTTCCTGGCAATCGCGTTTGACTCGGTTTTCTATCTCGATTGCGTTGAACTGTGTCTTCCATAAAATTTGGCTCATCTAACAATCGTGTGTTCTCTTTGCAATTGCGAATAGGATTGTGTTCTCTACTCGAAAACGAAAAGGGTTTTTTCACCGGTTTAATATTACTTTTCTTGTGATCATGGCACCAGGCATGTGTCGTCCCGGTGGCGGGGAAATAGATAATAGTGGCAAATGTGGAGGGCGCTCAGGCTGCGAGCGACCCTGTTTCTCGTCACCTAATCTCCACGCGAATGCTCCACCGAATTGCGAATTTTACGATCTCTATGGCCGGTGCGGCTACTGACTTTATTGTTTTAAAGTGCTCGTTAATCGGGATGCCAACATTACAATCTTCGAAATTACAATCTTCTTCTCCAGTCTTCTCATTACAATCGGAACAAATTGAAAAGTTTTCATTATGAATACGTTTTACTGGTGAAGCACAGCTTGGTTGTGGATGAAATAAATTTACATGTCTTTTCAGGTTATCGCGTCGGGTAAATTTAATGTTGCATTCAATGCAACGAATGCTTGTTTTTCATCATGTTTGTTTAAAACATGGCATTTAAGGCTGCGATTTTCGGTGAAACGAACCCCACACTCACTGCAAATGAATCATTTTGAAAAGCTTTAACTGAAGATGTCGTTATTGTTGATGATGATTATGATGATAATAATATTAATGAAGTAGATTTCACTTCAGTCTTCTTAAAAATTTGAGCGTTCTTTATAAAAACTTTAAATTTTAGTTTACAATTTAATGTACTCTTAGTGAATGCTCTGGGTTTTAGTTTTGCCAACTAATGCGTTTTATCCAATTTGAATAATAGTAAATGATTTCTTATTTACTGTTTTTAGTTATAATTATAATTATAATTTATTTAATACTTTTAAACTGTATAAAATATATGAGTATTTTCTCAAAAGTTATTTGGAGCTCACACGACTTGATGTCTTGGAGAATAAAACGATTAATGAAGTTCTGTAATAACTTGTTGCTCCTTTTATACTCCTCCGCCGTAGCGATTCACCTCTGTTAAATTTCAACAACAACAATAGTATACAAAACACGTCTCTGCCAAATAAATTCTAGGAAATTGATGATTCATACTAATATCTGTGAATTCCTTAACAAAACACACACACACACAGCCAACAATAAGTAGTTTATACGCTTACAGTATAGTATACAGTATGTATACATAATTGTGTAAAATATTATTTGATTTAGAAATTAACGATATCGAAAAGTTACAATGTCAAAACAACACCAACAACAAGAGCAACAACAAAATAAAAAAGTTGTCTCCTCAATACCTTCAGTAAAGTGCAATTAAACCCTTAAATACACTTCAATTCCACCAAAATTCGAATCAAGCTATAGTTCGATCTCAAGCAATTAAATAAAACAAGAATAACACCACTACCTCTGCTTACGCAGCCTAACGCTCCAGATCATGCATGTCCAGCAAACCGCAGTTCAATCCATTCACTTAATGTTTACATTAAATTTCTGAGACAGCGTCTAAAAAGCAAAGCACTTAAGTAAACAACAACTCTACGCCCACTATTGCTCTACGCCTGCTGAGGCAGCCTCTGCATAGGCAGCCACTGCTTACGCAGCCACTGCTTAGTCTGCCGCTATCCGCGCCCGCACTCGTTCCCTCAGCTCTGTATCCTACATACAAATATTAAAACTATAACAACTACAACTACAGCGTACTTCTAAAATTCCTAAAATAACTCCACTGACCAACCAATCAACTAACCCTATGCGACACAAGGCAGAGTTCGCCTTCTCTCATAAATAAAACAAAACAAAACAAAAGTCACACGCTGACACTCACTCTACATATCCCTATCCTACCCTCATCCAATTACCATTCTCAGCAAACAGATTGGTAATGCCTTCAGATATCTCGTGATAAAATTACGTCTTAAAAACTTATACCCTTGTAACGAACCTTCTTGTCTTCTTCTCTGGCTTGGATTGCTGATTTGTTGCTATCTCACTGAGTTTTGAAATCTCTGATAATTTACTTGCCCGTTGGTAGCTCGCTAAGTTTTCGAGATCGCTGTTGGTTTCTTGCTGGGATGTTAATACCTCGCTGAGTTTTCGAGGTCAGTGTTATGTTACTTGTCTGTTGGTATCTCGCTAATTTTGGCGAGCCCTCTGTTGAAATTCTAGCCAGAGGGCTTAAAGCCACTACCAAGTTCTGAACAGGTTTGTTATCTGGAGGGCGTACAAGTCACTACCAATGCTGCTTACGCTTTTTGACTGGAGTTATCTCGCTGAATTCTCGAGACCGTTTCTGTCCGTTTGAATGTTATAACCCTGTTTCAACAGTTCGCCAATTCTAATAAATACACTCTTAAATAATAGTAACTTGTTTCTTTGCAGTGCGTTCTCCGCTGATGTTTTAAGCTGAACTTTATCACTAAGACTTGCCGTTTTTAATACCTTTAAATTTTCACTGATCAAAATCACTGCGTTACTGTGACGTAAATTTTTCAATTAAATAATTCGCTTCGTCTCATTTTTTTGTTGTAAATGACTTTGCAAAAGTGGATCAGATCTTGCTCAGCTATTTGATTTGTTTATATATTCAGTGCACTGAATCCACTATTCTCCCGCGCTGTTATGTTATGTAGCCTATGAATCTCTTTATCTTGATCTGGTTGCCTCACTTGCGAACTTACATATTGTTGTGCGTCCTCCTGGAAGGCGGTTCCTCCCAAAGAAAAGTCCAAGTTGCTTTCAACGATCTTTATCATTTCCAACTATGCAGCGGCAGTCTGCGCGCTGTGTGCTCACAATCCAAACTTAACTTTAAAACGCTTACTCATTTCCACTTAAGCTCGGTCGACGTAGCCGTCGGCGAAACAAAGTTTCGAAGTTTCGTAAATTGGGATCGATTTAATTTTTCCGCGTTTGCTCTTTACTTTTTTGTTTTGGCTAACTTTATTTACTCCGAAAGCTGTTTGGTTTGAGCTCGAGAAAAGGTATTTGGTAGAAATTAGCTTCCACACTTGCTACCATGCAGAGTGCGATTGTTGCTAGCTTGGCTTTCGAGCTTCCCAAACAAAATGCTTGGCTTGCACTAACCTTGACTCACTAACTGAGTTATTAATAAGTGCCAATGTTCTTGTCTTGAAGGTGTGAATGCGACATACAACATCCCTCCACCCCTACGGGGAAAAAAAATTAATATCGTGAAGCGATATTAACTTTTAATTAATATCGTGAAGCGATATTAACTTTTAAGCGCCTGTACATAATGGTACTTGGGTAGCTTAAAATTAAGTCTCTATGGCGATGGCGAGATCTGTCTTCTTGAAGCGGCTTCTTGAAGCCGGCTTCGAGAAGAACGCGTGGCGAGACTTACTTTCTTCTTTCATGATAAAATTCATATACGTGTGATTTCTAAATGTGTGTGAGTGAAATTTACTGAATTTCCGAATGTTCGCCAGAGTTGCCATAATTATATTGCATGATGATTAACACGTAAATAAAACATAGGATTTTAAAAATCCCATTTTTTAATTTTAATTCGATTCCGAGAAACTTTTTACAGGTAAAAGTATAATTATGAATTTAAATTAATGTTGTACCGAATTTTAACTCAGCCTAACGACGTCCACTAATAATGTCGTGTGACAATTAGGCAGGTAGGAATTACTCAACAGGTAAAAGTTCTCAGCGTACATGGAATACGCATGTTGTTTCTCAGATAAATATACGGTTCACTTTGACTTCCTATTTTAGTCTGTGAAAATCATTCCACAGTTTGTGTTGAAAAAATTGTCTGCTTTATTTCTTTAAATAATATAAACGGAGGAATCTCAAATTAACATTATTTCGGCGATGTCGGCAGCTTCTTCGATAATGTTATTATCCACCGATGAAGGTGAAGAAAATAAACGGTCGTGTTGGATGAAAAAGTGGAGGGAGAATCGTAGCATTTCTGGAAACACTCAAAATTTTTTAAGAGAACTAGGACCCGGCTCAGATGACTATAGGTGCTATTTAAGGATGGACGAATTTTGTTTCCAACAAATTCTTGAGAAAATTACATCAAGAATTGTTAGAAACGACACACGTTTTCGAAGTGCGGTGCCACCGCATGAGAAGCTAGCTGTTACCCTCAGGTTTCTGGCAACAGGAGAGTCATTTAGAAGTTTGGACTTCAACAGCAGGCTCTCCCGCAGGTTCTTGTCCGAAACTATTATGGACGTGTGCGTAGCAATCTACGAAACTATGCAAGCAGAATATTTAAAAGTAAGTTGATTCAATTTGTAATAAAACAATAAGTTTTTAATTGCTAAATTTGGTTATATTAATCACAATGAAATTCAATTGAAGGAACATTTGAGGTAATTAAAATCTCTAGAGATCACATAAAAATTGCACTCATTTCGGTATAAAATTTCCGAAATTATTAAAATTTGTAATATAATGAAAGTAAAAAAATCATAAGAAAACTTAAAATAATAATGAATTCAAAAACTGAAAAATACACTAAAATCCCAAAATTAAATCATAAAATACCCAAAAAACTTAAAAATTATAAAAAGCTTAAATTTTGTGGTTCAAATCAAGCAAAGCGCTTGCAGCTTCCTTCTCGGACCTCTGTTTGTCAATAGCCGCCTGGGTTGATTTTAAAAATTCACCCGTCAACGTATCAGACACCGCTTCACTCTCTATTAGTTTTAGCCTGCTACACAAGTAGCGGCAAAATATTTCCTCTCTCCCTGCATGACAGTTTTGCTGCTTCTCCAAAAGCGCCGACGCAGATCTTAATATGTTTAGCGCTTCAGTTTGAAGAGCGCTTTTCTCGGAAGTGGCCTATAAAATATAACCAATTTTAGATTATCTAATTTTACATGGTATCGAATTCAAATATTTTTTCTTTTTATTTCAGTTTCCAACGGAAAAAAGTGAATGGGAGACAATCGCGAAAGAATTTGAGGAACGATGGCAATTTCCCCTCTGCATAGGCGCACTGGATGGAAAGCACATTGCTTTCAGGCCACGTAAAAAGGATGCCCCACTATATTATAATTACAAAGGATTCCACAGAATTGTACTGCTGGCTCTAGCGGATGCCAATGCAAAATTTATCTTTATCGATATAGGATGCAATGGCAGAATAAGCGACGGCGGTGTTCTGCAGCGTTCTGCTTTAATGAATATATTGGCCCAACCTGAAAAGTACTTCCCAGCAAGGAAAAACAATGGAAACGAGAGATTATTTCCATATACTTTTGTTGGAGACAACGCATTCCCCCTAATGCCAAACCTTATGACACCGTATCCCTTTACATGTGTCGAAGAGTGGAAGGTTGTTTACAACCGACGCTTAAGCCGCGCAAGGCAATGCGTGGAACGTGCATTCGGCATTCTGTCCAACAAATTTAGAGTTCCAGACAAAGATTCACTTAGGAGAAGAGAAAGTGAAAGATGTAGTTAAGTGCTGCTGTGTACTACACAATTTTTTAATAAGAAATAGCAGTTATTACGCTGATTCACACATGTCACAAGGAAATTCTGGACAAGACTCAGAAATTGGAAATTCTGGGCAAACTACAAATCGGCATTCTACTGCCAATGAAAGCATTCGAAAAAATTGGGCTGAATACTTTAATAATGAAGGGCGAATTACAATTTAAATTTTTATCTTTCCCATTCTCGTATAAGATATGCACTTTTTATGACTAATTTTAAGAATAAAATAAATGTAGTATACATAATTTAAAATCACCTGTTTTTTTGACGTTCCTGGCGTTCCTGCTTTTTCCATCGAAGGTTCTTCAATACTTATTTCCTTCGAGGAAACTTCTGGAATATTCTCCTTGTCGTCATCCTAAAAAAATGCTTTTAATACACTTTCCTAATTTTCCAGTAAATGGATGTTCTAATGGTTAATACATTACCGTTTCAAAATTTATGTTGCTGTAACTGGGAACAACATCGTTGCAGTGTTCTAGAAATGAAAGTTCATTGTAGCACCACAATGTTGGTGCTACAACTTCATCCGTCCCACAACCACTCCGTTTCGAAGCAGCAATTTTTTTCTTTTCCTTCAGCAACTGCGTTTGCAGTGTCTTTATTTTTGTCTTAATATCCCTAATAGTAACATTAGGTTTATGCTCCTGCATGTTTGTTTGTATTTGATTAAACACGCGCTCCTTTTTACTTTGTTAGTAAAGTTGATATTTCTGGGATCGTACAGGCATGGAGACTTCCTGTATAACCTAATTAAAAGTAAGGTTTCACCCCTGGTCCAGTTCAATGTCACTAAAAGTAGGAAAATAATTTCAATGTGAATATAATTTCCTTTAAATTAAGGTGAATCGCATAGTTGCAAAATGCGGCCTATTCGTGGCCAAAATAGGATAAGTAAATTAAATTTGTCCCAAAAAGGGAATTTTTACAAAGAACTTCGGTATGGCAACCATACGATTTTATGATGGCGGACACTTCGCTTGTTGTTCTTTTCTTCTTCAGTTTTATACTTACTTCAGTTTTATATCAACACTTTATTATATTAAATATATTTATTTTACTTTCGTTATTGTTTTTTAATGATATTTTTCAACTTTCACCTTATTTAACACTTTATTTTCACTTCCAAAGCGCAGTATAAAAATGTAAACAAATCTTCGGGAAACCTCGTCGGAACTCGTTCGGGCGACAACTGTTTAATTGTGTGCGTAAGAAGAACCGAGAATCCAACAGAATTTGGGCTTCAAAAAAACTCTCCACTTGAATAATGTGTGGAGACTTTTCTCTCCTCACATCCCCTCTCTTTCCCACAAACTTTTGAAGAAAGAAGAAAGAAGCCTAGATCTCGCCAGGCGGTATAACTGTTTACCTTAAATCTACCTTGAAACCCATTCTATTGCATTTGCTGACCGTAGTATTCACAACTCTGTTGCTCATGTGGACCGTTAAATGTGTTAAGTTGTCGTGGATTTTGTGTCTGTAGTTACGCAGCTCCTGGATTTGTTTCCATGGAATCTCTAAGCTGTACCTATCGCAGTTGTAGACCTTCATTCCTGGTTCCACTGGGAGAACCAACAGCACTATGAACTTCGACCCCGAAAGTATACCGTGCACCACAACTACCACAATAAAACTGCAGCCAACTTCACTGCTATTTTCATTGTGTCTTTTCCAATTACCTAATTAGATTCGTCATGTGCGATCAATCCGCCTTCTGTAACGACCGTTTGCACGGAATTTGTTTACAAAAGTGCAATTGAGCAGAATCATGCTCGGTAGCGATGTAATGTAATATCAATAGCTGTGGCAGTCTGCAGCCTGGTTCGATGTCAGAGAAAAAAGGTAGTCGAAAAAATTTATGCGACTTAATGTCCCGAGATAAACTGAAGGTGTGGTGTTTTCATTGCCTTTCAGATTCATGACGACATCCAGGAAATTAATCGGTACGCAGCACCATTCGAATTTTGGAGTTTACTGTAGCCGTTGTTGTTGCTGCTTTTATTACTGGCGATGCTATTGTTGCTGCTTCTATTACTGTCGACGTTGTTGTTGCCGACGTCCTTAGTTGATCTTAGTTCCGCTATTGCATTTGATGTCGCGGCAGTTGTTGTTGTTGACTTGATTCTCTTTAATAAATATAAATTACATTTCCTTAACTATAATTACATTAAATATAATTACTTAAATATAATTACATTTCCTTAACTAACTATGATATAAACTTATAAAGTATATCTAATTTATTTCGTTATCACCATTAATTTACACATTCTAGCTGTTTAGAAATCTATTAAGAAGCTAGTTTGAAGTTAATTCCAGAATCCGTATCGATATATATATAAGACTGAAATTATTTTATTATCTATTGTATTCTAATAATTATCCTTAACAGAGGTGTTAATAAAAATTAATTCATTCTTAAAATGGGTTACAATATGTTTTATTCGTACATCTTGTTTTAAAAATTACACAAATCGTTGATTGATTATTGGAGCAATAATTTTCTATTTTCTTACAATTAAATTAATTTATCATATTGATTAATTTAAGACACTTAATCTTCTGGAATTTATTTACATAATTTTCTTCTTTTCAACCTTATTCATTTTCTTTTTTTTTGTGTTTTCGTTTAAATACGCAAATTTGTCTTGCTTGTTGAAACGATTTTTTTTCCTCTTTACTTATAAGTTTATACTTGCAAATAAATACTTTCCAACCATAATCTTAATTGCTAAGAGCAATGCCCTGAAGGCGGCTTGAAACAATTCTTCCTCAGGTTTTTTTTTTCTGGTTTTGAATTTCTTCAGTTTTTAAAAACCTGGGACGTTGCTGTTTTGGAGCAACGAGGTAATTTGTACCCCGTTTGTACAAATGCTGTAATTTGCGTTTAAGGAAGCAGGTCTTTGCTTATTGAAACGCGCGTAGCTAAAAGTTAGTGGTTAGTTTTATATAGTTGTGTTAGTAAAATTTTTTCTCTCTTTTTTTCTTGTCTTTCTTTTTTTCTCAAATTTTTTTTATATTTAATTTTTTTTCCTCTTATTTTATTCTACATCTTTTTCTCTTTCTGCATTTTTCTTTTTTTTTAATCAATTTTGTTGGAGTTAAATGAATATTTTAATGCAACCCTGCATATTTCTTCTGTTCTTTTTGTACTCATTCTTACACATTAAAAACTTTGTAACCTTCTTCTAGTTCTGAATAAAACTCTGAATACAACAAATTTCTTCTTTTATTTTATTTTAATATTAATTCTTATAATATTTTTTAATGTGTTTTTGTTTTTTTTTTTTTTTTTGTATATTGTGTATATTTTTCTTTGTATTCTTTTCAACATTTAGGGTTAACTTGTAATTAAGGTGGTCTTCTTTTTTCATTAGTATTGTACTCTACCACCTACCTTTTTTGTCTTAGGGGCGCAAACATTGAATCTTGGTCAATGCTGGTCCTTTAGTAAACACTTGCATTTCCTTACGATGGTCTGTACCGAATGTATAGACATCTAAGAAATTGGAAGTGTATTGTCCAATATATATTTATCTCCTGTTTGGGCAAGTTAAACAGAAAAACAAATATATATTCATTTCCCTCAGTTTTAGGTAGGTCTTATATGTGACCTAATTCTGCTCGTATATTTTGTTCTGGTATCCATTTTGTAATAATAATAATTCAATTGCAATTTAGTATTAGGTGTTGCTTACTGAGCGCCCTCTAAATATAAGTTGCCGCTTCTTAAAATCGTTTCTCGAATATTGCATTTTCCGATAACATTTCGCAACATAATTAAATCGCTGAAAACGCAGTATTACCCTGGCTGAATGCGTTTCGCAATTTTGCTTAGTATTGCTGAACTAGTTATCCAAATGACCGAGGCTTGGTTCAGCTACGCAATTTCGATATAAATACTATGGATTCATACTATAGATTCCCGCTGGCACACCATCTCGCTGCAGTCGTGGAGATCCTGGAGGAACATTACTGGGGCTTGGACCCCATGGCAAACGCGCTCCGCAGTGTATGATGAATTCCAGGGACACCCCACACACTAGAGGCTGATTCTATTCATGGACATCCTCCTAGTTCTAAATCGGAACCTGAACTTGCAGTTCTCGGTGGCTCGGTGGTTTAGTGTGTGGCACACTAGCCATCGATTTTCCGGGGACGTGGGTTCGAGTCCCGCCGTGTGCATGGGTGTTAACTTTTCTTATCGTGACGTCTCAATTTCTAATGCGTACTTAAGGCCTCGCCTAGCGCTAGTTGTGAAATTAAGAACCATTCGTTGACTCCGGCAGTGTTTGCAATAATAAAGCAAAATAGCTGTTCTTAGAAAGCTTTGCTTCGCAACACTTGCCGGAGTCGAATTAGTAGAATGCGAAAAGTTCCCTTTCCCTTCCTCTCCCACTGTCCGCCATTCCACCAAGGACCCCTTGTGGGAGCATCGTGGGGGCTGTGGTTGACGCCCAAACGTACGCGGGCAGAGCTATAATTTTATAGCTCGGTGTGGAGTTGCATTGCAACCGGGTGCCGTGACCCATAGAACGGCAGAGGTGTTAGAAAGGCCTCGACCCCTCACCAAGAGGGAGTGCTTGTCCTTTACGCAAGTACTCGAATTGGTTCCCGCGGACTGGTACCAGGTACCTATTCAAGGGGGCGTTGGTTGACGCATAGACTTCAACCCCATGTGTGATGGCACACCGTGAGCTTAAGCCAGTCTTGGCAGGCGCTCACGTTAAACACCCGGAGACACTTCTGTCCGCCATTCCACCAGTAGCCAATCATGAAAAAAAAGAGATTGATCTCTTAAGGGCTACTGCTAGAATCTGATATAAAAAAAAAAAACTTACCAGCGCTACCTCCCTGTTTGGCAGCAATTAGTCAAAAATCAAATTAAAAACAGGAATAAAAGTTATTTTATTATTTTAAATTTGCTAACGATGTACAATAAAGAATAATAATAACAAAAAAAAATGCTCTTATTTATTTTTTTTCTATTTCGGAATTCGGTTGCTATTTGGAATTTGGTTGTTATTTTGAGATTTGGTTACTATTTTGGAATTTACACACTGCCAATTGCTGACGAGTCTGCAACACATTTTAATTTCGTGCCTTCTGCATTATCAGGTGGTTTAAGTTGTCCTATGCCGGCGTAGTTCCAATTGCGTTGGTTCATGAATCAACTCTATTGTTGGCCTAGTTACCAATTGGGATGTGACGCATACGGCTTTTGGATGCGCTTTGCTCTTAATGCACATTACTATTATTACTACTGCCTACACTATCAACACAACTGATGTTGCCAACCCTGTGATTTCTACCACGTGCTCTTTGTATTGTATTCTTTGAGTGATCTCCGCCTGCTTAATTCCTGCTTTCCGATATCCCTTCCCCTGCTTCCAGCGTTTGCCTGAAACTTTTATGATTTGCTTAATTATTGGTCTTAAATTTTGTCCTTTTTCCGGGGTTGCTACCGAATCTGACAAGCTGTCTTTCAGAAATTCTATGAATCGGGTGTGGTCAACTTTGGCATATATTTTACTAATCGTAGTTGTCTGGTGTTCCTCGAATTCTATTGTGCTCTCGTGATTATGTATCTTACAATTTTGTGTCATCGTTAATATCCCCAACCCCTTGGGGAAGTTATAAAGCCATCTGTTTGGTGTTTCAAGTTATACTGTCTATTAGGTTCATTCATTTCTATTGGGTTGTTTACGCCCTGACAACCTTCCATATCTTCCCTTGATAGACCTCTAAACTGCCGTTCCTCCTTCGACTCTGCCAAATAATCGAATGTTGGCTTAACTGTGAGATCATACGTTGTATTTGTGAAAATTCTCACTTGGTATATATTGTATATGCTATAAATTTATTCGTCAGGTAATGGTATCGTTACTTTTATTAATATATTTTCACCTGTCGTTAACGTATCCACTGTGGCCAATTGTTGTATTCTAAACAAATCGTTTAACTTTTGTTCTTCAAATCTAATTTTCCTACGATTTCTTTCAGATCTGCTTCTCCTAGTATTGACGGATGAAGTCTTCCGTTATACAAATCATCAAGAACTTGAATTTTGACTTGTTGTCTTCCCTGTATCTCCACTAAGCTAGCCTGTATCGCAGCGTGTATCTCTAGTGTTCGTAGTAAATTCTCCACTTGAGCTATTTTCCGTTCGTTATTATTATTTATTTGTATCTGGTAATTGATTGTTTTCGCTAGCTCATTCTGTACTTTATATATGTCATCAGCTGACTGTTTTAGTGATTCTGATGTTTTTTATACGCTACACCCGAAGGGAGTAGGGTATATTCACTTTGTTCTTCCGTTTGTAACGCAGAGAAGGAGACGAGATAGATATAGAAAAGTATATATATTCTTGCTCACCTCCTGAATCGATTTAGCCCTGTCCGTCCGTCTGTCTGTCTGTCTGTTTGTCTGTCTGTCTGTTAAAATCACGATTACGAGAGAACGAAAAGAGATATCGCGATGAAATTTGGCACAAATATTCTTTGTTATGTAGGGCTGTTTGGGATTGATAATGGGCGAGATCGGTAAACAGTCACGCCTACTTTACGTACGAAATGTAAAGGCATATCGTTTCAAAAAATGTTAAAATCTGAATATTTCATAAACCGTGTAAGGTATTAAGGTATGATTTTATTCCGGAACATGCAGCATCATTACTAAAATGTTGGAAAAAAATGTGCGTGGCACGCCCACTGATAACAAAGTTGGCAATATCTAATGAACGGTATAAGATATGGTCATGTAGGTTCATCAGGATATATAGGGAAGCATTACCAATAAACTTGCCGAAAATGGGCATACCACGCCCACTCGTACAAAAGTTGTCAATATCTTGTAAACGGTATAAGATATTAATACGAAATGTTATCACGAGGTATCTACACGTATTATCAATCTATATACAAAAAATAGGCGTGGTCCGCCCACTTATACAAAAGTTGTCAATATCCCATAAACGTTCAAAATATTGATACGTATTTCTATCTACCAGTATCTAGAGATATTACAAAAATATTTTGCCGAAATGGGCGTGGTCCGCCTACTTATACAAAAAGTGTTAAGTGGCGAAATTATAATTTTTCCAGTTACTCGGGTGTAGGGTATTTAGGTTCGGCCAGGCCGAAGACAACGCTTTTACTTGTTTGTAATTTGATTCCATCACTGTAACTTGTTGTTCCATCAGCTTGTACGTTTTTGATATATGAATGTCTATATTTTCCAAGTGATTGTATATTTCATTCGCATCTTTCTGACTCATCGTAGAAAATGCCCAATTTAATGCATTTCCTACGAATTCTAATGCTCTTTTACTCCTTCTTTGATGCTTATACGTTTGCTTTATTATTTCTTCGTTATGTATTAGTTGATCATTTGGTTTCAATTGGCGGTTTAAATTACTACAAGCTCCTGCAAACTTGGTTATTTCTGGCTGTTTATTTAAATTTTCACAAAAGTGATGCATTTCACTGATGTAATCTAATAATCCATTTATTATCCCTGCGAAATTGCTACGTTCAACAGTTATTATTAATGTCCATGTATCTTTGAAGAACATTGCCTGGTTAGTCTTTTCAAATACCAGTGGTGTTTCCACTAAGTTTTCTGTTTCTACTGCTGAATATGTCCTCATCAGCGCCGCCATGACGATCAACCCAACAGTTATGGTTTGCATTTTGACTTCTTTATGGATTCCTTGACGTTTTCTTTTTACCTAAAAATTATCTATACTATAGTTATATACAAATTACCTGCTACTATCCTATTTTCTAATTTTTTATACATTCCTCTATGCCCGTTTATACAATCTATGCCCGTTCCTATACAATTTAAGAAGATTATTGTGAAAAGGTTTATCTTTTCCCTTAATCTCTAAAAACGTAGTAATTGGACTCTTGTAGTCTCTCTTGTAGGACCTGTTCATATTAAAGAAATTATAAATATATTCATTTTCCTAGCCTGATTCTTAATCAAAACGTTATCTCCTTAAATTCTTAATCAAAACGTTATACCTTAAAGTCTACTAAATTTAACTTATTATCATATTGCTCCTTTGCTATTTGCTTAGCCCTATCTCGATTTTTTTCTCACTATTTCGTGAGCCCTCTGTATTTGAAACCTTAAAACCTTATTTGGGTCTTCGGCATTGCATACCGGAATACATTTTCTCTTAAAATTTGTCGGCATCTCTATATCGAAACCGAATAGAGTGCGGAAACGTGTTTGCTTTGTTGTAATATGGTGTGTGCGGTTGTGAACGTGCATAGCTGCAGTTAACCACATATCCCAATTCGAACCGTCTTCTTTCGCAAAACTCCGTAAATATTCTGCCAGGGGTCTATGGCTCCTCTCCAAAGAACCATTGGCCTGAGGGTGATACGGTGTTGTGTGTAATTTCTTAATTCCCAAAAGTTTGCAAGTAGCGGTAAATAATTTTGAAGTGAAATTAGTACCGTTATCTGTTACCAGAATTCGTGGAATTCCGTACCGCGTTATTTTAGCTCGTCATAAAAAGCCCTACCTACGGTGCTTGCTTCTGCGTCAGGGATAGCTGTGCATGTCATAAAGTTTGAAAAATCATCCTGAAATGTTAGGATGTACATATTACCGGACACAGTTTCTGGTAAAATACCCACAATGTCCATGTAAACCTTATCAAAGGGCCTCACTAGGGTGTCTGTTAATATTAGTGGCAATTTTGAACTTTTGTTGACTTGACATTTGGGACATGTTTTAACATATTCTTTTATCTGTTTTTGCATGCCTGGCTACCTGTATTCTTGCCTAATGCGTAAATAGGTCTTCACTTCCCCTGATGGCCACCTAAAGGTGAACCGTGGAAATCTCTCATTACCGTTTCTATCTCCTTAGGGTCTGATAGCAATACTGCATTATCAGATTTTACCTTTTCCGCATCGCATGTTGTTGCGTACCCTTGCTGTGAGTTTTGACATGAACTGTCTACCTCATCCTGTTCCTTAGCCTTCGCTTTTGAGCGAGTCTGTACGGCAACAATACCACTATTTTCTTGTGGAATTCTGCTTAATGCGTCTGCATTCAAATTCTCTTTACCGGGTTTATATATAATTTCGAATTCGTACTCCGATAGTTTATGTCTAAACCTGGCTAGACGAGAAGTCTGATCCTTCAAATTCGCTACACCCTTTAATGGTTGGTGGTCTGTCACTATCTTAAAAAGCCTTCCTAGAATATACGCTCTGAAATTTCGTGTAGCCCAGACAATGGCCAATAATTCCCTTTCTATAGTGGAGTATATCTTCTCGGTGTCACTCAACGCTCTGCTAGCGAAAGCTATCGGAATATCCTCGCCAATTTTCCATTGCGACAACACGGTCCCTATAGCTTCGCCGCTGGCATCGGTGGTCAATAGAAATTCCCTGCTAAAATGCGGGTATGTCAATACCGGTGGTGAAGTTATTGCTTGTTTTAACGTCTCGAAAGCCTCTTGGAAATCCTCGGACCATTTAAAAACTACATTCTTCCTCAATAGCTTATTAATAGGTAAAGCTATCCTTGCCATATTGTCTATGAATTTCCCATAATAATTCACAAAACCCAAAAATGCTTTTTACTTAATTCTTATTCCTAAGTGGCAAAATGTTCTTAACACATTCTATCTTCTGTTGGTCCGGCAGTGCACCATTTTCCGAGCACTTATGACCTAAATACACGACTTCACGACACAAAAACTGGCATTTCTTAATATTTGATTTGAGATTACTAATTCTTAAAGCTTCTAAAACTTTCGCTAATCTAACCTCATGCTGCTCTAAATTACTACCATAAACTACAATATCATCTAAATATACAAAACAATGTATTCCTTGGAGACCTGTGAGGATGTGATTCATGATCCTCTGAAAAGTAGCAGGCGCGCCCGTTAACCCAAACGGCATTCTCTTAAACTCAAAATGTCCCAATCCTGTGCTAAATGCAGTTTTTCCTCTATCGCCAGATATGCCATATGCTGGCACTCCCTGCTCTGAGGATACTATATGCAGCGTAAAATCGAAGTTTTTATTTTCATAATGTTTAACTGTCAGTGACTCTTTAGTAGTCACGCATCCACCAAATGCTCCGCTTAAACTCTTCGTATCATCCTGGTTTACAAAACGAGTTTTCCATTTATAGCCTCTGCGGAAGGTAATTCAATGAACACGTCATTTGCCTGGGCTTGAGTCCGGCTAGATACTCCTGTCTCAGTCTGTTTATCACTACTGTACAAATTATAATTCAACCAAAAAGACTTCTGCTCCAGATCGTGGATTTGCATTTTCGGATACACTGCTCCTATAACCATATGCTTCCTCTGCAAATTGTTCTTCATTCTCTTCATCATTTGTCCTATTTGGCCTTATATTAATTCCAAAATCTCTTGAATTCGGTAACGTATCCACAATCGTTTTCGATGTCGGACTTACCGTTACTCTCTCATTTGTTGAAGTTGGTAACGTATCCGCAATCGTTTCCGACGTCGGACTTACAGTTGCTCCTTCATTCGTCGAAATTGGTAACGTATCCACAATCGTTTTCGATGTCGGACTTAGAGTTACTCTTTCGCTTGGCCCTAAGTTCCTATTATTATTGGGTTCCCAGATTACTGGCCTGTTCTGGGCCCTTGCCAGTTTCCCTGGCGAGTGCTTTGAAACTTTTCTCAATTTCCTTCAGCCTGGCAATCTGCCGCCATATGTACTGGTCTCTTACCTCAAGGACACACCAATAGGTCCAAACGAAGGAGTAACTGTAATTCCGACATCGAAAATGATTGTTGATACGTTACCAACTTCAACAAATGGGAGAGTAACTGTAAGTCCGACGTCGGAAACGATTGTGGATACGTTACCAATTTCAACAAGTGAAGGAAACTGTAAGTCCGACATCTGAAACGATTGTGGATACGTTATCAACTTCAAGAGATTTTGGAATTAATACAAGGCCAAATAGTACAAGTAGTGGAGAGAATAACAATTTATAGAGGAAGCATATGGTTATAGGAGCAGTAGATTCAAAAATACAAAACCACGATCTGGAGCAGAAGTCTGGAAATGGAATAGATCGATTATATACACAGTTACTAAGCAAGTAACATTCATAGATGAGAGGAAGAAACCTGGTTGTGCGGTCAAGGGGGGAAATAAAAATTTTTATAACAAAGATTCAAAAGTAATGGAGAAAACAGTTAGGATCTGGACGAATATTCCGGAGATAATAGTTCATAAGCAGGAAATTGTTCCAGGAGTGTATATGGGGGAAACCTTAGCGAAGGTAAATAGGGACGTAGTTTATGTTCCAATAGTGAATTCAACGGAGAAGGAGGTAGATATAGACAGTGGTTTTAAGCCGGGTTTTCTAGTTTTAATAATGGCCAGATTTTCAATTATCACTGTCACTAAGAAGCGAGAAATCGTTACTCGTCCCCGTGAATGTAAAAAGCGATTTCTAAACACTTACGTAGCGAGTAGTTCGCTTCTCCTAGGCATTTCAAAAATGTGTTTAATATTTTAAGGGTAAACTCGGATTTCTCTTTTCTTCGCATGCTTTCTAATTTTTGCTTATCATTCTTACTCGCTCATTGTTTTACCCTGGTTTCCCCTATGTTTTTGAACATATTGTTACTTTTGATGTGTTGTGTTTCAAGTGCTAAAAATTGTGAATTATGAAGCGGAAAATGTGTATTCGGGGTTATTGGTCATTTCCCGCAGCAGCAGGTTGAACTGCACGTTGTTCGTAATTCTAAGAAAAAGTTAAAATTAATTTTCATTCTGTTTAAAATTCACCATTAAATAGAAAATAAACTATTTTTATTGGAATTCATTGTTACACGTTCAGGTACAGATTTTTCTATCAGATATTTCAGATTCACAAAAATTTGCGCCAGTTTAGCTGAAAGAATGGAGTAACGACAGCCTTTTAGCAGTCGTTACTTTTAACAGTTCATATCGCTACTTCATCTTTGAAATAATGATTGAAAATACCATGTAACGAACGAGAACTCGTAACAAGTATGGAAAGTGTTGTTGTGTTTTTAACGAACGAGCTGCTCGTTGTTTGAAAATCACAAAGTAACGATATCGCGAAAATAAGAAAGTAGAATCACGAAGAATCACCTCGTTCGTTGGTTGAAAATCTGGCCATAAATTTCAAACACCCCGTGTTAGTATGATAAATAGAGTAGGGGAAATAGATGTTAAGGGTAGAATAAGTACTCTTATAGATAAATTAAATTTAGATAGACAGTTTAAATAAGGAGGAAAGAGTTTTTAGTATAGATAGTATGCACAGTTTTTCACGATATTTTTCTGCTGGAAGAGGGTGAATTATCCTATACGCCGGTATTAAAGGATTAAATACCGACCAGGCAGGACCAATCACCGATTAATCAAAAGTAGTATAGGTTACCGCAAATCCATAGGGAGGAAGTAAACAGGCAGGTCCGGAAGCTGCTAGACGATGGGATTATATGCCCCAGCAAATCGCCTTGGAATTCGCCATTGTTGCTTGTACCAAAGAAAACTGCAAAAGACGGTCAGAAAAAATGGCGTCTGTTGATTGACTTTAGGAAATTAAATGATCTTACGATTAAGTAGGTTTTCCCTATATCTAGAATTGAGGACATTTTAGAGCAGTTGGGATATAGTATGTATTTCTCAACACTAGATTTTGCTAGTGGGTATCACCTGGTTTTGGTTGATGAAAAAGACAAAGAGAAAACCGCGTTAAGTTCAGGATTGGGTCATTTCGAATTTAACAGGATGCCTTTTGGCTTAACGTCCTTAAGGAGCATAGTTTAAAACTAAACACGGAAATGTGTCAGTTGTTAAGACGATAAATAGTTTATTTAGGCCATAAGTGTTCTGAACAGGGTGCACTGCCCGACCCACAGAAGGTTGAGTGTGTAAGGAATATAAAACCTCCCAGGAACAAAAAGGAGTTGCAGGCATTCCTGGGGTTAGCCACCTACTATAGAAAATTTATTGGAAGCATGGCAAAAATCGCTTGGCCAATTAACAAATTACTGAGAAAGGGTACTAAGTTCCAATGGTCGGAGGACTGTCAGAAAGCGTTCGGTAAGATGAAACAAGCAATAATTTCACCACCTGTATTGACATACGCGGATTTTAGCAGGGAATTTCTGTTGACCACCGATGCCAGCTGCGAAGCTCTAGAGGCCGTGTTGTCGCAATGGAAAATTGGCGAGGATATACCGATAGCTTACGCTAGCAGTGCGTTTAGTGACACCGAGAAGAGATACTCAACTATAGAAAGGGAGTTATTGGCCATTGTCTGGGCTACACGAAATTTCAGAGCGTATATTCTAGGAAGGCTTTTTAAGATAGTGACAGACCACCAACCATTAAAGGGTGTAGCGAATTTGAAGGATCAGACTTCTCGTCTAGCCAGGTTTAGACATAAACTATCGGAATACAAATCGAAATTATATATAAACCCGGTAAGAAGAAGTTAAATGCAGACGCATTAAGCAGAATTTCACAGGAAAATAATGGTATTGTTGCCGTACAGACTCGCTCAACAGCGAAGGCAAAGGAACAGGATGAGGTAGACAGTTCATGTCAAAACTCACATCAAGGGTGCGCAACAACATACGATGCGGAAAAGGTAAAGTCTGAAAATACAGTATTGCTATCCGACCCAAAATAAATAGAAACGGTAATGAGAGATTTCCATGGTTCATCGTTAGGAGGCCATCAGGGGGCAGTGAACACCTATTTACGCATTAGGCAAGAATACAGGTAGCCAGGCATGCAAAAACAGATAAAAGAATATGTTAAAAGATGTCCCAGCTGTCAAGTCAACGAAAGTTCAAAATTGACGAAAATGCCACTAGTGTCAACAGACACACCATTGCGGCTCTTTGATAAGGTTTACATGGACATATTAGGTATTTTACCAGAAACTGTGTCCGGTAATAAGTATATCCTGACATTTCAAAATGATTTTTCAAAATTTATTGAAAGGTAATACGTGAATTGAAGGCACGTATTACCTTTCTATGACGAGGTAATAATGCGGTACGGAATTTCACGAATTCTGATAACGGATAACGGTACTAATTTCACTTCAAAATTATTTCCCGTACTTGTAAACTTTTAGGAATTAAAAAATTACACACAACACCGTATCACCCACAGGCCAATGGCTCATTGGAGGGAAGCCATAGACCCCTATCGGAATATTTACGGAGTTTTGCGAAAAAAGACGGTTCTAATTGGAATAGCTATGCACGTTCATAACCACACACCCCATATTAAAACGAAGCAAACACCTTTCCGCACTATATTCAGTTTCGGTAGAGAGATGCCACAAATTTGAAAAGAAAATGTAGTCCGGTATACAATGTCGAAGACCCAAACAAGGTATTAAAATTTCAAATACAGAGGGCTCATGAAATAGTGAGAAAGAATCAATATAGGGCTAAGCAAACAGCAAAAGAGCAATATGATAATAAGTTAAATTTAGTAGAATTTAAGGTAGGAGATAAGGTTTTGGTTAAGAATCAGGCTAGGAAAAACAAGTTTTCTCCAATATGGATAGGTCCCTACAAAGTTAAAAGAATAAAGAGTCCAATTACTACGTTTTTAGAGATTAAGGGAAAAGATAAACCCTTTCACAATAATCTTCTTAAATTGTATAGCAACAGGCATAGAGTGTAGGAACGTAGAAGAAAATTATGATTAGAAATTAGGATAGTAGCAGGTAATTTGTATATAATTATAATGTAGACAACTTTTAGGTAAAAAGACCTAAAGACCTTAAGACCTAAAACTGAAAGAAATAAATATATATTTATTTTTCTGTTTAACTTGCACAAATAGGAGAAATAAATATGTATATATTAAATTACTTACAAACTCACATTTAATGTTGAAAAAAATACAAAAAAAAGAAGACAAAAAAAGTTATAAGAATAAATAGTAAAATGAAATAAAAAAAAACAAGTAGAAGTGTTATCTTCGGCCTGGCCGAAATCTAAATACCCTACACCTGAGTAACTGAAAAAATTATAATTTCGCCACTTAACAACTTTTGTGTAAGTAGGCGTACCACGCCCATTTCGGGCAAATGTTTTTGTAATGTCTCTAGGTACTGCTAGATAGAATTACGAACGTATTAATGTTTTGACCCGTTTATGGGATATTGACAACTTTCGTAAAAGTGGCCCAATCACGCCCATTTTGTATAAAAATTGGTAATACTTGTAGATACCTCGTGATAAAATTTCGTTTTAATATCTTATACCGTTTACAAGATATTGACAACTTTTGTATGAGTGGGAGTGGCACGCCCATTTTTGGCATCCCTATATATCCTGATAAATCCCTATATATCCTGATAAAATTACATATCAATACCTTTTACCGTTCATAAGATATTGCCGACTTTGTTATCAGTGGGCGTGGCACGCCCATTTTTTTCAAACGTTTTAGTAATGACGCTATATGTTCCGCATTAAAATTATACCTTAACATCTCACACGGTTTATGAAATATTCAGATTATAACATTTTTTTGAAACGAGGTGCCTTTATATTCCGTATGTAAAGCAGGCGTGGCTGTTTACCGATCTCGCCCATTTTCAATCCCAAACAACCCTACATAACAAAGAATATTTGTGCCAAATTTCATCGCGATATCTCTTTTCGTTCTCTCGTAATCGTGATTTCAACAGACAGACAGACAGACAGACAGACGGACAGAGCTAAATCGATTCAGGAGGTGACGCTGAGAAAGAATATATATATGTACTTTTCTATATCTATCTCGTCTCCTTCTCTGCGTTACAAACGGAAGAACAAAGTGAATATGCTTTGCATGCATACATAATATTTGCAAGTATTAAAACATAAGAAAAGAGAAAAAAATCGTTTCAACAAGCAAGACAAATTTGCTTATTTTTAATGAGAGAAAAAAATAAGGGTAAAATAAAAAAAAGAAAAATTTTGTAAATACATTCCAGAAAATTAATCCGGCTACTCTTATTGGGTCCATTTGGACCCAAA
Organism: Sicus ferrugineus; assembly: GCA_922984085.1. NCBI lineage: Eukaryota > Metazoa > Arthropoda > Insecta > Diptera > Conopidae > Sicus > Sicus ferrugineus. Next base: position 26,810,449 of record OV277349.1, read on the forward strand.
GCGGGCTTTGCGCGCTTATAACTTTCAAAAAAAAAACAAATATACAGAGAGGAAAAATTAGAATAGAATAGAGGAAAAAAAAATTAAATATAAAAAAAGTTAAAGAGAAAAAAACGAAAGACGAAGAATATAAAAAAAGAGCGAAAAAATATACTAACACAACTATTTACAACTAACCACTAACTTTTAGCTACATGCGTTTCAGTAAGCAAAGGCCTGCTTACTTAAACGCAAATTACATTGGTGCCAAAATGGTTACAAATTACCTCGTTGCTCCAAAACAGCAACGTCCCAGGTTTTTAAAAACTAAAGAAATCCACAACCAGAGATGAAAAAAAACCCGAGGAAGAATTCTTTTAAGCCGCCTTTAGGGCATTGCACTTAGCAATTAAAAGTATGCATGCAAAGCATTTATTTGCAAGTATTAAAACATAAGAAAAGAGAAAAAAACCGTTTCAACAAGCAAGACAAATTTGCTTATTTTTAATGAGAGAAAAAAATAAGGGTAAAATGAAAAAAAGAAAAATTTTGTAAATACATTCCAGAAAATTAACCCGGCTACGCTTATTGGGTCCATTTGGACCCAAAGCGGGCTTTGGCGCTTATAACTTTTAAACGGTAAGACCTACCAGTGTGAAATTTCTTGGCGGTGAATATTTAATAAAAATCTATCATCCACTTAAAACAAAAGATCCAAAATACTTTTTGAAATAGCTGTAACAAAAATTCGCACACATAAGCTATTTAGGGTCCAAATGGACCCATTAAATATTTTCAGTAAATTTCGTCTAAGAAATTACAAAAATTTTAAAAACGGCTGCTTGATGAACAGAATTTCTAATACTGTATTCCGAGGACCGCACACGTAATAAAATTATATTGGACTTGTTACCTGTTTCTCATAATGGGGACTATAAGCGGTGAAAAGCGGTTTTTTACCTCTTCTACATACAAAAATACCCGACGTGATCAGTTGGGCTGCATAATTCGAAATTCCGGGAATGTATTCCGATAATTGTAGACACAATAAAATTGTGTTTGTTTTATTGTCACTTCTTTTATAATTGGGTCCATAAGGAGTGGCATGTTATGGTTTGTTAGCTATTCTCATGAAAAACCCTGTCTCCTCAATGCCTGGCCTGATCTGGTGGGCTGCCTTCGCACTTTGGCCAAGCGAGCCTATCATAGCCATCAAAGACCAATTTGCAGATCGCTTCCGTTTTTTATCAAGTTTTAAACTGCAACGCAAATAGAGATTGGTGTAGTTTATTGACAAAGTAAGCTTTGTCCAATGGTGATTGGCTTTTGCTTGAATGCAATTATTTTCTGCTTTTCAAAATTTTGCCATATATATTCGGAGTTGGTAAAATTCTGATATATTCCGTTACTTGAAGTGAAAGTGATAAGTGGTTATTAGTAGGAATATGGCGTTTCTGGGCCATGGTTCCTCCTGTGTATTTCGGTGGTGCGACCACCTAAGGGGCGCTGCGTGTGTGTATAAGAGTGAGAAAGACTATATGAGTGGCAAACGGAGTTGGCAGATCGAGAGATTTTGACATGGGATTTTTGGGGGCGGGATTTTTTGTGGGGATTTGCGGACTTTTTGTTTGGATTTTTTGTTGGGATTTGGAGACCTTCCGTAGTATTTTCCGGAGATTTTTTTTCGAGGGATTTTATCATGTGGCAACCCTGGCGGCTGGCGGACGGAGACACGATCAGTCGGTTGATAAAAGGGAGATGGTGTGGAAGAAGGTAGAGGGAGGGGAGAGACGTGTGTTATGGTATGTGAGTACTGGGAGATCATAAGTGACAAGAGTGAGTGTGAATGGATGAGGGTAGGATTTTTATGAGCCAAGCGATTATGGGAATGTGTGCTCGCGGGTGGCAGCTTGCTAAGCAGAGGCTGCCTAAGCAGAAGTGTGTTGTAGTTGTTGTTGTTTATTTAATTGCTTCGCTTTTGAGACGCCGCCCAGAAGCGTAGTGAAATTTAATGTAAACATAAAGTGAACGAACTGTGGCTTAGCGTGAATGTATGATCTGGAGCGTGGGGCTGCCTAAGCAGAGGTAGAGTGTTTAAACATTTTTCCGAAGAATGAAATGAAATTTTGCTAAGCAGAGGCCGCTTAAGCAGAAATAGTGTTGTAGTTGTTGTTTATTTAATAGCTTGGGACCGAACTGCGGCTTGGCTCGAATTTGCTGGAATTAAGCGGAACTGAGCCGAACATGATTGAACATATACAGATTTTTTTTTATTTCAATTTCGTTTTTTGTTGGCATGTTTCTTTTTCTTTTTTTATTTTAGAAGGGTTCAGCTGGAGTATGAAAATGAATGTGCATGTGTAAATTTCACAACTTATTGTTTCCTTAATTCTTGGAATTAGCTTAATTAATTCTTGGAAATTAAGGTATACAACCGTAAGTATGGTGCGAGTTCTTTCACTTTATAAAATTATATAATAGAATAAATAGAGGTCAGTCAACAATCAACTATTAACTAAACAAGATGAATCACGCAAACATGACAACATTTTTAATTCGAGTTCATGAGTTTTTAATAACTCACAGGGAAAATATACTGGAGGAGCATTTTGATTACATTTTAACAGGCTATTCAAAACTTATAAAATACAAAGATGGCTTTGTGATTGAGTCACGATATGGATGTCATTATACTACATGTTGCTGGTCTTTTAGGGAAACTGTGGATTGACCAGACACCTGCATCTGCTGCACTATAAATTTAACTATTGCCAGAATAAACAAATTGATATCATTTTATGCAAGAATCTATAAATAAAAGGCTACATATTTGTAAAATTAAATTATTTCTTTATTTTTTGATTAAAATTTTTATATAATATGTTTTGTCAATTTGTATAATATGTTTCGAGCAGGGATTGCGATTGAGGAAAGTCAACCTGAACCTCCAATAGAAAATCTTCTCCATCTTCCTCCATAAGTTTTATTATGTAGTAATTTCCATTGTTGAACTCTGCTATAGTCACATCACAAATATCGTTGAATTTCTGAGGTAGAAAAATTACGCAATCTTCCAGCTCCATTAGAATGCGATCCCCTATTTGGTTTTTGTCCTGCGCACACTTTTTATTGTATAAAATCTGCTGGATTCCATGACCTTGATTTTCTGATTAAAGTTTTTTCCAGTCCTTCAGCAGTAAATGAGGGAGACGTGCAATCATCTTGGTACAGTTGATTAATTTTTTGTATTTAGTTAAACAAATAATTTAGTGAATTTTTCGAGTTGTCTACACCGATTCAAAACTACACAGAGACTAAATGTCCAAAGCTGAAAATGCAGTATTTATATATCATAGCTATAACGAACATGTGTTAAAATAAGTATTAATAGTGGTGAAAATCATCAAAAAGCTTTAGTCATCTTGGAATTTGAATTACAAAGACAACAACAACAACAAAGAGTAGTACAATGGATAAGAAGAAAGACATCGAATTGAAAGAATCATGGTCAAAGAATTTACAGTATACAGTGGTGAAAACCCCATTCAAGTCGGATAAGGAATGGAAAAGCTCATCCTCCTCATCATCTTCACCTTCATCATCAACTTCAGCATTATCGAAATCCAACATAGAATATAAAAAATTTAAATAATGTTTATATTAAAAGTAAAAAATTTAAATAATGTTTATATTAAAAGTTCAATAAAAAGTCAATACTATTACTTTTTAAAACTATATTTATTGTTTATTTTGTTTAAATTATAAAGAAATTTTAGACATAAATGACCACAGTTGTATGAATTATATATATATAATATATATATGAATATAATTCATACAACTGTGGTCATTTATGTCTAAAATTTCTTTATAATTTAAACAAAATAAACAATAAATATAGTTTTAAAAAGTAATAGTATTGACTTTTTATTGAACTTTTAATATAAACATTATTTAAATTTTTTATATTTGTGTTGGGTGTAGTTGTAATTTACGTCATCTCCCAAATAATTTATTATTTCATGCGGTGGTTGCAAGTTTCCAAAACTATCAAAATATTCTTTGTAGAGCCTGTCTTTGTAATACGCTACCCAATGAGTACCAGGACTCTTTGATGTATCTAGATTAACGATTCCACATTCTTGCTGACGAGGTCGTTTCGGGAGACTGTCTCGCATAAAAATACCTCTGAAATGCACGTTTCATGTTTCATCAAGTCGTCGTCTGTGAGGGCTCTTTTGGGTAGATTCTTTAAAAGTTTTTTGGTTGCGGACTATAATATAGACCCAATCCTTTTTTGTATGGTTTCAGGTATAAGCCTTTTCCCATGGCGATTGCTTCGATAGTTTTATTATGTCGATTTGCTTCTTCCAATTGTTGTCGTGCGGCTTTTGTTTCATTAATTGCTTTTGCGATTGCAGCTCCTCCAGATGCTAAGCCTCCAACAGCTCCCAGAGCAGTTAAAATCGGTACTAATGGTAGAAATCCTCCTGTCTTAGGAACGGGTATAACGCGTGAAATGTCAATCGTGGATTTCTTCCGTCCGAAAGAATTTTTCACAACCTTTTGCGCAATTTTTATAGCACTGGGAATATCTTCGGGTTTTTGTTGTTTAATAATTTTCAGAGCGCTTTTAACTGCTTTAGTGAATATTTTCTTGGTACATTTCTTCTTGACTTTTCTCTTAATTTTCTTAAGAGTTTTACTCATCGTGCTCCGCATACCGAATTCTACTTTAGCTTTCATTGCGTTTGTAACTAATCGTGCGTTTATTCGCTCACTCAATTTGCTGTCTTTTGATTTTACTCTTTGCCACGCCCCTTCAATTAATATTTTATCTGCTTCTTGGCGCTTATTCAAGTCTCGTGTTTTATCATAAGCTATATCGTGCTCTCTACATGCGGTGTCCAGGGGATTGATTCCTTTATCGCATCTTGCCAAGCGTTGGTTTAGTTTAGTTCCTGGTCCAAAAAAGTGATAACCCGATAAATGAAATTCAATTGGTAGAGAATTTATTACACCATTTAATAAACCTCTTCCGGTTACTGACTGATTATTACTGACATGTTTTTTGTAAATTATAGCCATTTTATATCTTTTCACCTACTCGTACTGAATGAAAATTAATATAAAGGTGTGGTTATTGTATTATATTAATTGCTAAAATGCGTTTCGTTAAGCAAGACAAAAATATTATTGTTAAAAATCTGAATTCTGTTACTGACAACGTATCGAAATCCCGGCACGGCTCCCTGCTGCTGAATTCAATAAGATGTCTTATTGTCGGGCCTTCAAATTGTGGAAAGACCAACGTCATGTTGAGTTTAATAAAAAGTCCTAATGGACTGAATTTTGCAAATATATACTTATATTCAAAGTCGTTGTATCAACCGAACTATGAATATTTAAAACAATTAATGAAACCAATTCAAAATATGGGACTATTTACATTTTCCGACAACGAACAACTTCTCAAACCAGATGAAGAAAAAACCAACTCATCATTATTCGATGATGTTGCTTGTGAGAAGCAAAATAACATTAGAGAATACTTTTGTATGGGCAGACACAAATGCATCGATTGCTTCTTTTATGTCAAACATATACACGCATCCCCAAGCATTTGGTACGCGATAATGCCAACATGGATATTATGTTTAAGCAAGGCGAGATGAACATGAAGCACATATACAATGATCGTGTAGGAACAGACATGACTTTTGGAAAATTTCTAAATATATGTAGAGAGTGATGGAAAGACAAGTATGGATTTCTGGTAATCAGCAAAGACGATCCGATTGATGATGGGCGTTATAGAAAAGGTTTTGACATTTATATCCAACTATAAATAAAAGCATCCCCGATACTTTCATACTAGTATGAAAACCGCCTTTGAACTGATATGATCTAATAGCTGATACCTTTTGCACCTGATCTGATATACCTGATCTGATCTGATATCTGATACATCTGAACTGACCTGATCGGCTGTTGCATCTGATCGGCTGTTGAAGCAGATGCTAAGAATGAATGAAAAAATATTAAAAGACCTGGTAAAAACCAGACGTATTTTGAAACAGAAATTTCGGAAACTAAAACTGAGTAAAGCATATGTAGACAATCAAATAGAAGAGTCACTTAAGCCAATTTGGGTCGGATACCCAGAAATTTACAAACCGATGACGGCAAAGAATTCTTCAATCGACAATTTCAAAATTTAATGAGGAAATTCCATGTCAAGCATTACTCTTCGTACAGTGTTTTGAAGGCGTCAATTGTTGAGCGTTTCAATAGAACACTAAAACAAATGATGTGGAGGGAATTTAGTTACCATGGATCATATGGATGGATTGATAATTATAAAAATTTGATCGACAAGTACGATAAGAAAATGCATAGAACAATAAATATGGCTCCTATTGATGTGAAGCCGTCTAATGAAAAGTTGCTATTAAATACAGCCTACAACAATCTGAAAATATTTAGAAAGCCAAAGTACCGGATAGGAGATTATGTTCGCATCAGTAAACATAAACACGTTTTTGAAAAAGGCTACACACCGAATTGTAAGACAGATATTTTTAAAATTAAAAATATAAGAATTGCAAACCCAACGACGTATATTCTTGAAGACTACCAGGGAAACACAATTGGAGGAGGATTTTACGAAAGCGAACTATTGAAAACAAAATATCCCAGCACATACCTTGTAGAAAAAGTTTTAAAAACTAAAGGGAACAAAGTCTTTGTCAAGTGGCTAGGGTTTTCCAATAAACATAATTCTTGGATCGATAGTAATGAAATTTTGTAAATAAATTTTTTTGTATAAAAAGATTCCTTTGTGTATTTTTTATTTCATTAGTTGGTCAGCATTCAAGATGTCAATAACCCTTACCCTAAGTGGAAACAAATCCATTTTATCGGCTGATTACTTTCCGCCTATAGATTTAGATGGGAAGTATGTATGCGGGAGTACATTCAAAATAAATATTTTAGTATAGTGCCACATGAGAAGCTGCATGAGAAACTGGAAATAGCCTCCAACCCAAATACACTGCAAGCAATCGTAGGGTCCAGTAAACATAAAATTTTCTTTAAAAAAGAACGAAGCATTGGTTCACTGTTGGGCTTCAGTAAAAAGGTATTGGAAGCAGAAAAACTGCACACTTCCGACTTGCCTGTGACTATAACAGAGATCAATGTTATACACATTGAGTGTGACATTATAAGCGGTTCATATATTAACAATACACCGGCGCATACAATTCACATGTTTGCACTGAATGTCAGCCCCGGGTATAAAATAGATGAGATTCCGGAAAATGTCATTTATTTGCCAGTAAACACTAGACAGATAAGTTCGATTACAGTAAAAATTGTTGATCAAAGCGGTAACCTAATTAATTTTTGTGGAGAAACTATAACCCTCAGACTGCATTTAAAACCTCAAGAACAATGATTATCTATAATAAAAGCGCTTACATGGGTGTACCTGTAATCACTTCTGCTTTGAAGTAACAAGGTCACAGTTTTGCCATTTGAAGTAACAAGGTCACAGAAGCCACAGACAACACTTAACGCTCTACAACGCAAAAAGTTGACATTTGCCAATAAAGAGTTTCTAAAATCTTTGGATTTTTAAATTAATTTTAGAAGCTAAATTAAAATTAGTCAAATACTTGATGTTGACCAAAAACCACTATATGATGAAAGCATCATTACAAAGGAATACCATAGCTACTCGTCATATCTACAGTCGTATAAAAATAATGATGAGATTAGGATTGCAGTTCAAAACCAAGATCTATACGTTTTACTCAGTGAGAGTTTAATTTATATTGAAGGTAGAGTCACCTTGGAAAATAGAGATGCAACTTCAAGCGCAAAATTAAAAAAGAATTGTATGGCATTCATGTTTGATGAAATTCGCTATGAGATGAATGGATTGGATATTGATCGTACACGTTACTTGGCTGTAACTACAACACTGAAAAATTACGTCTCTTTGAGTCCGACTGAGAGTAATACACTGAAAAATGCTGGTTGGTTTGCAAAGAATGAAGTTGAAATAAAGGATAGATATTTTAATTTTTGCACACCATTGAAATTGCTACGGGGCTTTGCTGAGGACTTTAATCGTTCGAAATCAGACGAAAATGCTATTTCTTCAAGGGTTCCAACCGAAAAGTTAAAACTGAGTATAACAAATATTACATGGAAACTTCCTCATGTGCAGTTGGCTGATTTTGCTAGACTGCAACTCTTTCAAATAATTCAAAGCGGACAACCTTTATCAATAGCATTCCGCAGTTGGGATTGTCATTTCAATCCATCACTTGCTCAAGGAAGCAACCACCTGTGGAACGTTAAATTATCTGCGCAGAATGAAAGACCCCGCTTTATACTGATTGCTTTTCGAAGAGACAACAAGTTGCAACATTGTTATTTGTCTGATGTTAAAGTACATTTAAACTCTGATACATATCCGTATGATGGCCTCAATCTGAATTTCGATCGTGGCCGTTATGCTCTGCTGTATGATATGTACATAAAATTTTAACAAAGCTATTTTAATCGTGAACCTCGACCTCTGTTGCTGTCTGGAGATTTCAAAGATATTGCACCGATAATTGTAGTGGATGTTAGTCATCAAAACGAAGCGATTAAATGTGGTCCGATTGATATTAGAATTGAATTTTAGACATCAAAGAATATTCCAGCCTACATCAGCCTATTGCGTACTTATACACGACAAAATAATTGAATATACACCAACAACTGGTGAAATTAAAAAAGTCATCTAAATGCAAATGGAGAATGAAAAATTTATTACTCTGGATGTGCAGGGCTTCAAAGGCAATTTTAATGAATATATCGTCAAAGAGTTGGCAGTTATCCTCAGCTTTAATGAGTATCAGAATTTTATTATAAAACCGCCATATGGATTTAACAAATTAACACGTCAGTCAAAAACAAACAAATTAACACGTCAAACAAAAACAAGTACAGTGGTTATATCGTAATCATCATGGTTTCACATGGAATGATGGCTTCATCGACTATTGTAGTCTAAAACATTTCGTGAAGCAAAATCTTAAAAATATACCCGTGTACGTTAAGGGAGAAGAAGAAAAATCTAAATGGGTTGAAGAACTTTTAAACGCGCCCGTATTTAACATTTGTGAGGCCGCCCTGTTATTCTGAGTAAAAACGCAGTGAGTTCACCCTGTGATCCTGATTTACACGCGTTCCATTTCGCTGTGTCGCAGTGCAGATATCGGTGTCTGCCTCTCCCCACCAAGTGGGTGTGAGAGTGGGTCCCGTAACATGGCGGAATCGAAAGTTCTATTAGGTTTTTTCTATATGAACTTTGCATCACGCCCTTCTTGCGGGAGAAAAAGTGTAACTGCAGTCACTTGAATCGGGAGTCTAATTGAAAGAGATCGCGTTGGAGCCGCAGTTCGGAGTGTGCATTTTTGTAGGCAGCGGGTGTAGCTTAAATTAAATACTAAAGTAGTGTTTTCTTGTTTTTAAAGCAATTCGATTTGGCAAGCGAAATTATCGAAATACAAAATGTTCGTGTTTTTAAAAGCAGCTACGCATACACATCATCACAGTTTGTGCCGGTGTCATTTATCAAGACAGTAAAAATTGTCGATGATGATGATGAAACTGAAACAAATTCTATTAGTAATAGCAACTCAACCGAGTATTCTACAGCATCATCATCTGCATCAGCATCACCACGCCATAGCAAAGCAGAGAAATTAGACATCTCTACACCTTTAAGCTCGCCAGCATCCCATCAAACGATCATTGAAACGTGCTCATCATCTGTAATTTTAAGTAATTGAGAACTTTGGTTAATACAAGAGCAGCTCACCCCCACCACGTACATCTATCAGACGGACCAACGTTATCACAAAGCATTAGCTGACATCAAAACTCAAACTTTAATCAGTATTGTGCTTGACCCCAGGCAGTTTGGGCGACATAATAGAACCTCGCTGATGGCTGTGGGCACTCATCGCACTGTTTATATCTTCGACATAATAATCGTCATCGCATTGCTGACAATCTACAGCACCGACAAAATATTAAACTGGCGGGCGTGTTTGATACATTCGTTGCTCACTGCCTCCTCGCCAACACAAGAACTCATAAAACTCTCTTGGAAACGGTACACCATTATTTAAGCATACCGGAATTGTATTTCACAGTGGAGGGTCGAACAGAGAATGACACGAAAAATTTGATCCCTACAGTCGTCCTGTGTCCAAACAGCATATACAACTGCTGGCCAAATTAGTCATCTTTCAGTACAACCTTTATGAGCATCTACTGCATGAGCAGATGCTTTCAATCTTCTATCAGCAATGTGAAGAATTCTCGAATACCTACATCAGTAACACGGATGGAGTAGAAGTGGCTGTTCAAATGAAGCCACACAGTCGAGAGGGTTTCCACCATCTAAGACCGCAGAAGGAATGAAAGGAATTTTTCGATAAGCGATTTAGTTATTAATTGTAATAGTTTTAGGCATAGGGTGCCGGATTAAAGGTTTTAGTTAGATGATTCTAAAGATTTAATGTTAGGAAAGAAGGAAAAAAAAAGAAAGAAATTTTAATGCTTCAGAACCCGTAATTATTAAGAGAGAGTAAGCAAGTATAACTGTAGTCTCAAAATTAAATTAATAATCTTGCTAGTTGAACAAAATATTAGAACAAAGATATAGAAAGCTGCTGAAAGACGATGGCATGATAGTTAGTTTTTATGTATACATAAGACATGATATGTAAGAAAGAAGTCTCTGTAATTTATCAAATTATTATAACAAAACATAATGTTGACAGTACAATTGGTATAGGTGGCAAACGGCCAATTATTGAATCATCTAGTTTTGAACCTTGTCCAAATATTTTTATATAATTTCAGTTTCAAATTCTGCACGATTCGGTTATCGCGTGAATTACCTTCTAGATTTACGGAGGTACACGTGTATTTGTTGCAATACGTGGAAGGCCGTTCTGTAAATAGGCATCACGTACTTGTGAAGAAAAAAATATGTTGTATTTAAATTTGAAATTGAATTCATACATGAAAACACGTTTGCCACAGATTTTCAAAACAAAAGAAAAAAAAAAAGAAAACAATTGGTCAATATAATAATTTTTTTTCCTAATATATTAGAAAGCTGAAATTAAATGAAATAATTTTAAATAATGTACAAGTTACATTTTGACACGGAGAAACAACATTTCTAACAGTGGTAACATTTTGAATAATCTCTGGTTACATTTACTAACGAGTATCCATTAAAACATGTTTAAACCTGTTATGCATTTTAATACGATATTTTTTTTTAAATGGAAATCTGTATTATTTTTAAGAAACTTTGAATTTTATATACTTTGCCATGTGTAAGATAGATTGATAAATTATGCCACGTGTAAGAAACTCCTTAAATTGTTTAAACCTTGCCAATGAATACATGTCCGAAACATTTTAAATATGTATTAAAATAAAAATTGCTTGAAAATTGTTTTCTCTGAAATCTAGCAATGTTTTTTTTTGTTTTTTCCTTTCCTTTTCTTAATTTTAAATTAAGGAGATATCAATTAAATTGTTATGAATTAATGAAGTTCCATTTGTTTTCACTGTTTTTATAAAAAAATGAAATTATTTTTATAAGTTTTTTATACCTAAATGTTGTTTAATTTACCTAAATAAATTATGAATAATAAAATTTATCATTAAGATAAAAATGTTGAGTATCTGTTAACGCCAACTGCCGCTCGCCAAAGGTGCTCCCTCATCGATCGGTAGGGTGTCAGGAGTGAGCACTCCAGTCTCTCTCCTGTCAGCCTGCCGGTCATGAGAGGCGCCTCTCCCGTGAGCGTAAGCCCGGCTGCGGGCTCTCTCCGCGGCAACTGGCGCGGTTTGACCGGCTTCCAGCGATCGTCACTGGACCCACACGGTGCTCTTGCTTAAAAACCACGAACGCGTTCAGAGGCAAAGGCAGCGAGTGCCATTAGCGGATAACTAAGAAACATATGCTATTATTGAACGTAAGGAATTATTTTAATTATTAATCTTAAATTGTGAACTAAGTGAATAAACATTGTGAACATTTTCGAACTAAACATTTTGGTCCTTCGAGCCGGATAGTGCTCGGAGACCACCCAACCATTCAAATAAACATTTGGTCCTTCGAGCCGGATTGCCGCCGCCCAGGAACCATCGTCACCGACGCCCATACCATCGTCACCGACGCCCAAATCATCGTCACCGACGCCCAAATCATCGTCACCGACGCCTAATCAAGTGAGTCGAGTAAGGAACGGTGAGTTCACACACCTCCATACGTTAGTCTATTAATTAGACCCGAGCCCTTCCGGCCAAATACATTTTACACACACACACACACATATATATATATATATATATATATATATATATATATATATATATATATATATATATATATATATATATATATATATATATATATATATATATATATATATATATATATATATATATATATATATATATATATATATACCCTTCTCTCATATATATATATATATATATATATATACCCTTCATTTGACCGTCAAACCTTACGAGACTTGTCAATTCGTGGGTAACAGTCCCCAAGAATAACGGCAGCACCAAGGCTTCAGGTTTTTGTTGCTGACCGTCTTCGCAAGCATCGCTTGCTGCGAAGCCCACATTTTTTCCAAAAGTTCACCGCTTGACGCATAAGCAAGCCCCGTGCTACCGCACAAAAAATCTTTAGAGCAGCCTTCTGCTGAGCTCTCCCGAGAGATTGCTTATGGTTTCGCGCTCTCACGTTTTTGTATCAACTTACTTGGGTGCTCCGCAACGGCGCTCAGTGCAAAGCGAAAAACCACCACCTTTTGCTGGTCAGTGCACATTTTGCTTCTGCTCGCGCTCTTCTGCTTGCGCTGCCCATACATACAGAGTGCACACAGAACAAAAAACCAGTTTTCGTGTCGTTTTGCACTCTCAGAAGTGTGAAAGCAGCGTGGGTTTGGGAATTCAACAGTGACCCTGCAGTGAATAAGCAAAGCTGCATACCCAGTAGGCAGAAGTGTTCGCAGCAACTAGTCTCTTTGTAACTAGTTGCCAACTTTAGAGACAACGCGTGGTTGATTTTTGGAAGCAAGCTCCTCGAGCCCCAACGCAATCAGCTAGCGACGCGCAAATATTCGCTGACTTTTTTCCTCTAAAATAAAATAAAATTTTTTATTAAAACCGAAATAGTTTTTCGGTGCGTTTTCTTTTGGTTTTGCGACCTCCTTCACCGCCCCTATCCGTAAACCAGACACACAATGGCGGCGCTCGCATCCTTCATTCGCCTGGCCGGTGCGCTGATCGAGTTCGAGGTGGACTTCGACAAGACACCCACCGCGGACCACACCGTTTACACCCTTGGGATTCAGCGGGAGGAAATACGATCGCAGTGGCTGCTAACTAAAAGCGCCTATGAAAAGGTGCTTGCGGAGCTGGACTCGACGAAGCACAGAGGCAAAGAATTCGAAGGCGTAAAGGAGAAGCGGCGCCAATGCTATGCGGTATATCTGCGCTGCGCGGGAAAAATTGATCAGCTGATCGAAGCCGCCGTGTCCCCTCCAGTTGCCGCGACCCCGTCGCCGATGCCAGCCGAGATGCCCCAGTCAGGCTACAATATTAGCCTACCCCCTTGCGACACCCAAGCCTTCCACGGCGATTACCTCTCGTGGCCCTCTTTTAGGGATATGTTCACGGCCCTTTATATCAAGAACACCAGAATTGCGCCGGTTGAAAAACTTTTCCACCTGAACCAAAAAACTACCGGCGAAGCTAAAGAAATCGTGCAGAAATCCCCTCTCACGAATGAAGGTTTTGCCCAAGCGTGGAAAAATCTGTCCGACAGGTACGAGAACGGGCGCGTCCTCACCAACGCCCATTTGAAGAAGCTCTTCAGCCTGTCCCCCATCACGAAGGAAACCGGTGGCGCTATTAAAGACCTGCAACGCGAAATCAACAATATTCTCGCCGCACTCGCGCTACAAGGTGTCGATACCTCGCATTGGGACGCAATAATCGTGTTTTTGTGCTCCAGCAAGCTCCCAGAAGCAACGCTTTCCCTTTGGGAACAATCTGTCACGAACAAAACGGAGATCCCAAAATGGACAGATCTGGATGCGTTTCTCACGCATCGCTTCCAGACCCTTGAAACGGTGCAAGATATTAAGTGCACACCCGCATCGAAGTCAACACAGCTCCCAGCTCCGACTCACTCAGCTCCAGCCTCTAAACGCGTCAACACCTTCCAGTTGAAGGTGTCCCTCTTGGGAGCCTCTCTGAAGAGCTGCCCTCTTTGCCAAAAGCAGCACAGGCTGAGATCCTACGCTCAGTTTCTCAGCTTGCCCGTTCCACAGCGGCTGACTACCGTTCAGAAAACCCGCTTGTGCAGCAACTGCTTGGCCAGATCTCACTCCGTGAAAAACTGTCCAAGCAGATTTAATTGCATCAACTGTAATGGCAGGCATCACACCCTCTTGCATCGTGAGAACGCTCCATCCTCATCGAATGCTGTACCAGATTCGACCCCACGTGCCTCACATCAAGAGCGGCGGTTTGAAAACGCTCCGCGTACTCAAGCCCCTGCCTATTCGAACTTCATTCCAAGTTCGACTCAACATGCTTTTCAGCAAGAAAGGCCGCATTCTTCGATGCGACCTCCCACGCATATACAGTCCACTCATCCCCCCACACAGCAACGAAATCAAGAGCAACGGTATGATAACGCTCCGCGTACTCAAGTTCCTGCCTATTCGAATGTTATTCCCGGATCGACTCATCATGCTTCTCAGCAAGAAAGGCCTCATCCTTCGATGCGACCTCCCACGCATATACAGTCCACTTCTCCCCCCGCGCAACAGCGAAATCCACAGGACACGCATCAGGTGTGCTTCGCGAAAGCACCAAAACAGGTACTGTTAGGGACTGCTATGGTAACAATACGCCATCACGGTACATGTTACATCGCGCGCGCCTTGATTGATCCTGGGTCCGAAGTGTCGTTCATCTCTGAACGCATACAAAAGCTCTTAAAGCTCCCAGCGCGGCCAACTACCGCAGAAGTCTCCGGTCTCAACGAGACCGTGTCCGCAAAAATATCAAGATCGTGCGATTTTCTCATGAATTCGCCACTTGATCCCAAATTTCAAATCAACGTGACGGCGCTCGTGCTCCCAAAAATCACAGGGCGGTTGCCCTCCCACTCGTTAGACAAGTCACTTCTCAGTGGCCTCCCTCAAGACATCGAGCTCGCATATGTCAACTTCTCCAAAAGCGAGCAGGTCGACGTCCTCATCGGAGCCGATTTATACCCAGCAATCCTGCTGGACGGCATCCGCCGCCAAGTGCTGGGCTCCCTCATGGCTCAGCAAACCGTGTTCGGTTGGATCCTAACCGGCCCGGTTCCCACCATGCAATCTGCCACGGCACGCATCAAAGCGGCTTACACAACGAAGTCACCTTCGAACAACAATTCGAACGTTTTTGGGAGGTGGAGGAACTTCCCAAAACTAGATTGCTATGCCACTCCGAAAAGTTTCGCGAAGAAAAATACGCGAAGACGCGATGACGGCCGCTACATCGCGCCATTGCCTTTAAAGTCGGCTTTCCAGACAAGCTCCGTTCAGGGGCTTCGAGACATTCAAAATGTATCGCCAAATATTGGTCGACCCAAAGCACACACCATATCAGCGCATTCTCTTCCGAGACCCGTACAAGTCCGAACTTATCGACTTCGAGCTTCAAACCGTAACGTTTGGAGTTAATTGCGCCCCGTGCCTGGCAATACGCACCCTTCTTCAATTGGCAGACGACGTGAAGCCCCAGTTCCCGCTTGCAGCACACATTCTACAGCATTCCATGTACGTGGATGATGTGTTAGCAGGCACGCATGACCTGGTGACAGCTACCCAGACCCGTGACCAACTCATAGCGGCTCTCGACTCAGCAGGTTTTTCACTTCGCAAGTGGACTGCCAACCATAAAGGCATTCTGGCAGACTTGCCGGCATCACATCTGCTCCATTCCGATTTTCTGACGCTAGAAGATTCCAGCACCGCCACAATGCTTGGAATTCGCTGGAACGCGACCCATGATGAGTTCTACTTCGATGTCCAAGCCATCGCCATCAAAGCTGCGTACACGAAACGAGATATGTTGTCTCTGGTCGCCAAGCTGTTCGACCCAGCCGGTTAGCTGGCTCCGATCATCGTTGCAGCAAAGATTCTGATTCAGCAAGTCTGGTTGGACAAAATCGACTGGGATGACACTCTGCCTCAGGTAACTCACGCTAACTGGTTAAGTTTTCTCCAGAATTACCAGCACATCCGCGCCATCCGCATCCCGCGATGGGTGAGTTACGCCCCAGAAAGCCGCACTCCATGCCTTTTGCCTTTTGCAATGCCTCAGAAAGGGCCTACGCACGAGTCATCTATGCCCGCATCACGGTCGCTCAGGAAGTCCAAGTTTTCCTTTTGTACTTCCAAATTCGTGTAGCCCCAATTAAAACTTTGTCTCTCACCAGGTTAGAATTGTGCGGAGCCTTTTTAGTAGCTGAGATGATCGACACTCTCGTGTCCACGCTGCAGCTGCCCGATTACACGATCTACTGTTGGAGCGACTACACCATTGTTTTGGCCTGGCTGAAGAAATCCCCCTGCGTTTGGGCGACGTTCGTGGCAAATCGAGTTTCCAATGATGATTAGAGAAGGTACCACAGTCGCAATGGTTTCATGTGGATTCCCAGGACAGCCCCGCGGATTTAGCCAGTCGCGGTGCCACGCCCCAAGATCTCGCTGAGAGCACCCTCTGGTGGAATGGACCTGCTTGGCTCGCCCACGACAAGAATTGCTGGCCCGAATTCCGCGCCTACGACGAATATGTCACCAAACGAGCAGAAAGCTGTCAAAACGCTGCACACCCATTGCGCTACCGATGAGGAACCTCTCGAACGATTTTCGTCGCTGCCACGAGCCCTACGTGCACACTCATACGTATATCGATTTCTCCACAACGCTCATCCAGCTCAGCGTCACCTGCACTCGCACCCCAACCTGCACCTCCCACCGGGAGAAATCAAGGAAACTAAACGCTGCCTCGCGATCTCCTGCCAGAAGACTCATGTTACGGACGAGTACGCCGCTCTCGAAAACCACACGATGCTGCTATCTAAAAGCAGCTTACTTTTGTTGAACCCCTTTTCTCCACACGGATAACACGATGCAATTTGCCTTTCGACGAACGGCACCCGATTATTCTGCCATACGGCTGGCAATTCTCGCGATTGCTCATTCATTTTATACACGAAAATTAGTTCTTCGTCTGGTCCGTACCCAATTCTGGATCCCCAAGGTTACAACCTTACCAAAACGACGACTCATACCTGCAAGCCTTGCATCCTACATCGGAACAAGCAACGAACCCTGTACATCACAGCCCATTATTAACACATTTTCTCATTACAGAGCCCACATGTATTTAATCCGCTGGCAATATGCGCGGACCCGAAGAGGGCGTCTGCTGGCACCACTCGGGGCGGTGCCCATCTGCGCCGCCGCGCCGCCTATTGCTGCCCACCGTCCTCGGGAGCTGTCCCCAACGGCTGACGCCCTGGTGCTCGACGTCTCGGCCGACGAGGCACAAGCGCTTGCCACGACACGACGCTCGCCCACACCGCCACCCCGAGCTTTCCGGTGTTCTCTCGTAAGGCCTGAGCCCGCATCCGCATCTGAAGCCTCCTTCGGTCCGGCCCCAGAACAGATGCCCATCTATCACGAAGACCTCCGAGATCGCGGAAGTCTGCGAGTTCGCACGATGTCGGTGCGGTATCCGCCGCACCACGAGCAACGTCCACTACCAGAGCTGGCCCCGAGACGTGCGCTCTCACCACCCACACCGGCCCCGAGACGTCTGCGGCCTGCTCCACCAGAACCGGCGCCGCGACGTGCACCACCAGCACCGCCGGCTCCATCAGCACCATCGGCCCCAAGACACGCGCCTCCAGGCCGTCCGGCCCCACGATGCGCGCCAGTGATGCCGGCCAGGCGGCACGCCTGGTGCCCGCCAGCCCAGCGGCACGCCTGGTGCCCGCCAGCCCAGCGGCACGCCTGGTGCCCGCCAGCCCAGCGGCACGCCTGGTGCCCGCCAGCCCAGCGGCTTCCTACGGAGGGCCGCGAGCGCGAGCTGTGCTGTCCCCTGTGTACGGGACGGCATGTGCTGAGCCGTTGTCGGCTGTTTCTGCAACAGACACCAGCGCAGCGGAACTTGACGGCACACGCGCGGCACATGTGCCACAACTTTTTGGCGCGGTCGCACAGATTGGCTGGGTGCAGGAGCCCCATGCGCTGCCGCAAGTGCGGGGAGGCGCACCACACGCTCCTCCACTAGACCGGAGACGAGGCACGGCGCCAGTTGTCGGGGTTTGGGGATTTGCAGTCCTGCAAGGCGGGCGGTATGTTAACGCCAACTGCCGCTCGCCAGAGGTGCTCCCTCATCGATCGGTAGGGTGTCAGGAGTGAGCACTCCAGTCTCTCTCCTGTCAGCCTGCCGGTCATGAGGGGCGCCTCTCCCGTGAGCGTAAGCCCGGCTGCGGGCTCTCTCCGCAGCAACTGGCGCGGTTTGACCGGCTTCCAGCAATCGTCACTGGACCCACACGGGGCTCTTGCTTAAAAACCACGAACGCGTTCAGAGGCAAAGGCAGCGAGTGCCATTAGCGGATAACTAAGAAACATATACTATTATTGAACTTAAGGAATTATTTTAAATTATTAATCTTAAATTGTGAACTAAGTGAATAAACATTGTGAACATTTTCGAACTAAACATTTTGGTCCTTCGAGCCGGATAGTGCTCGGAGACCACCCAACCATTCAAATAAACAGTATCATTATGGGGTACTAAATTGACATGTGAGTAAGCGAATCCCCGGGCTGAGCGACCTGCATATTAGGTGCTGGTGCACAGCAACAACCGCACCAGCCTGGTTGGGTGGGTGAAGACGGGGGGGGGGGGGGGGGGGAAAAAAAACACCTATAGTACTCCTCCCCTCCCTTTTCTTCCACTCTAGAATTCGTCTCTGTCCGCCGTTAGGGTAGGATTATGCATTTGTGCTCTTCTTCATCCAGTGGCTGTTTAGCCATGGTAAGTCTTGGCTACTGGTCGGTTTATTTGTAACCGGGGCTTACAATCCGCTGTTGGGGTTAAAGAACCACCCCCCACTTTCCCTGAGCTCGGCTGGGTGAGCCAAGCAGCCCTCGACAGCGGGCCTTTAAATTTTTTTCTGTAAGCATTAACACCCCAACGTTACACATTGAAGAGATCGGCTGCAGCAACTTTGAAACTTTCGAGATACATACTTACTACAAAGGATGTGCCATTCCCATAATGGCTGTTGTGCGCTTCAAAATGCTCTGCTATTAAGAAAATTCCTAAATTCCATCAATAAATGAAGAAGCAAATGTTTATAAGTTCATATTTACAATTTTTATTTATAAAATTTCTTAAACCTATCAATTGTAAACTTAGTGTCTATATTTACAATATTTACAATATATATATATATATACATTAATAAAAATTTATTTATAAAATTTAATTATTTTGTTTTAATTTGAAATTATTTTGGACTTATTATTAAAAATTAAATTTAATTATTATTAGGTTAAATTATTAAAAATATCTTCGTTACATCTAGCTGCATTTCTAATTCTATTTTGTGATGGCCCCACGCATAAGTGTGGATGCCATCACTTCTAATATATCGCTTATCGCACTGCATGAAAATCATTAGGTGTAAGATTCTGCGCCAATGTATCCAAACTGGAAGCCATAAAGCGAAAAGAATCCAAGAACCTGAGTTCAATGGGTTTCCAAGAATCCAAGAACCTGAGTTCAATGGGTTTCCAAGAATCCAAGAACCTGAGTTCAAATGGTCTTTTCGCTTACGCGTATCCTTTTCGACAGGGATACGTACAACTCTTTATTTATGGGGATAACATTTATATGCCCCTCAAATAAATTGAGTTCCTTAATAAATAAGTGACAGTCATAGCCAGACAAATTGTGGCAAAAAAATAGGGATAAAGTGTGCAATTTGATATTTCAAATTTGATATTTCAAATTGCACTCGTTGTGTGCTGGACCCCTATACTTTCCCGTTAAATGGCAATGATCTGCTACCCTATCTGCCCCCAATGTCTCTTCACAAATGTGACAGACATTGTACTCAGACTGATGTCTGAGTTCTCCCGGACCCAAGGGAGTCATAGGCCTCACGACACTCAAATAATTTTCATAAATATCTTTACAATCCCCCACCAAACTTTGAATAAATTTAGTGGGGGCATCCTCACCCGAATACACAACAAACTTATTCAAATTACTATTTTACTTACAAACTATGTAGTAACTAAAAGCTATAGGTATGTGCTTCTGCACATTACTACTATTTAAACTTACATCTACACTACTATCTAGATTTCTTAAAATACACTCGAAATCGCTATAAACTACAAAGGGTACATCTAAATTACGTTCTAAATTCTTAAAACTAAGTGATGCCTCCTCCTGTTGGGGCATCACCGTAACCACCTTTTTGCATACCTCCTTGTGCTACTCTGCAGTAGTCGCATTGTGCGAGTACTGTAGGCAGCTGTTACAGAAATACGCCCTGTGTTGGTGGTTAGTTTGCTGACTTTTAATTAATCTGAAAAGAGAAAAGAGTAAAAACACAAAATTAGTGTTATGAAAATCAATAACCATTAGTTTTAATTTAAATTACCTTGACATGCTCTTTATCCACACGTAGTGGGACCGCTCCTCCTCCTGAATTAGCAGGAGGTTTATGTGGGAGTACTTCTCCTGCTTGGTGAAGTAATAGGGTCCCACGATGCTCCCGATATCCTCATCGTATCCAAACACATTTACACTGATGTGTGGATTTATTTCTTCGAATCGGGAGACTTGATTCAACGGCAGCGGGAAAGTTAATGCGTTGAAATTCAACGACACTCCATTCTCAAATACTATTAAAGGCTCTTCAATATTATTAATATGATTGCTGGAAGCTCTTTCTGCGTGATGTGGTAAAGGACACAGGGCCAATATTATGGCCCACTTGAAGCAGAATACGAAGTCATTTCTTACATTGACACACGCATGCTTCTCCTGCAGCTTCTTTGGGAGTGGGATGTACGACGATCCCTTCAGAGGCCGATATTGGTTAACATTAACCTCCAAGTGGCGTATTTTAAGCACCGACCAGCCACTGTCTCTTTCCTGGAACTCGGACATTTTTTTCCGTAGCTGGTCGTGCATATCATTATAGATATTTGCCAACTCTTCGGTTCGGTTAACCATTATCATTTTCGATTGAAATGATTTAATTTCAACAATAATTTCATCATCATTAGTTATTTTAACATACTCAGCATATATCTCCATATTGAATTTATATGCTGAGTGTTTCATTAATAACGTTCGCAGAGCAGCCAAAACTACCTCCTCAGCCATTTTAAAAAACAGCGGTATGAGCAAACCCTCATCATCATTCTCCAACACGTATGTCTCAATTCTGCCATTAAACGCAGACTTTATTAATTTTAAATGTTCGTTTATTGTGACCCAACAACTTTTTTATGTTTATTGGTCCGAACATGATGGGCCCAATCTTTTTGTAAGACGTTTTCGTTGTAGTTGGGGCAACGAATATGAGCTGGTAATGATGATGATACTGTTGATGTTGAAGGCTGAGGATTGGTTACATATGCTGCTGTTGCTACTGACGATGATGATGAATGAGGGTGAAATTTAGTATTATGCCTCTGAAGGGCATCGCATCGAGAAAATTTTATCCCACATTCGCTGCAATCGAATGCCTGCGTGCTTCGACTCAATGTGTCGTTTTAAGCTGCGCTTTTCAGAAAATATCTGACCACACTGGCTACAAATAGAGCCTTTCATAGTATTGGAAATGGTGGTGTTGTTGATGCTGTTGTTGCTGTTGTCGTTGGCAGCCATGGTAGTAGTGGTGGTGACGGTGGTGGTGGCGTGCTTCGACTCAATGTGTCGTTTTAAGCTGCGCTTTTCAGGAAAGATTTGACCACACTCGCTACAAATAGAGCCTTTCATAGTATTGGAAATGGTGGTGTTGTTGATGCGGTTGTTGCCGTTGTCGTTGGCAGCCATGGTAGTAGTGGTAATGACGGTGGTGGTGGCGGTGACGGTGGAGGCGATGTTGATGTTGTTTATGTTGTTGTTATTGTAGTTGTTGTTTTTCTACTGCTATTGATGTTGTTGGTGCTGTTATTGCTGTAGATTCTGTAAATTAAGGGAATATATTAAACATACAAATCTACAGACTACAGAAAAAGAAAACATTAAATATATTCGTATTACAATATATTATTTTATTTATATAATATATTTTTTAAAAATTGTTGTATTATTAATATAATTATAATTGTACTTGTAAATACTTTCAACTATTAATTATTAATTAATATTTATTAGAGACTATTTTATTATAGGTATTTATTTTATAAATTTACTTACCTTGTAAATAATGTGGTTTTCCTTATCTGTAGTTGTTATTGGTGTTGTTGTTGTTGTTGGTGTTGTTATTGTTGTTGTTGAAGACTTTTATTTAAAGTTTTTAGAGTTTTTTCGCTTTTTAAAATGTTTTTAACTTTTTTAGAAAGTTTTCTAAGTTTTTTTAAAATTTCGTCTTCACTTTCAAAATGTTCTGTGTACTTTCTAAAAATCTTTTTATTTAAGTTTTTCAATTTTAAGTGTTTTATTGTTTAGAATGTTTTCCAGATGTTCACTTTTTTTAAATGTTCTGTGCACTTTTTAATTATCAAAATTTTTTACTTTTTTAAACTCTTGTTATTCTTACTTTAATTTTTGATAAAAATCATATTTTTTTTTATTACCGCAAGGCACAATTAAAAACACAAGCGACTTCAACACTTCAATATCCAGATACTGAATGAAGTCTGATTATAAATTTTCAGTCCTTTATACTCCCAGCTGAAACCCTTCTAAAATAAAAAAAGAAAAAGAAACATGACAACAAAAAACGAAATGGAAATAAAAAAATCTGTATATGTTCAATCATGTTCGGCTCAGTTCCGCCTAATTTCATTGCATTCCTCGGAAATGTTTACATTAATTTAATTCCAGCAAATTCGAGCCAAGCCAAAGTTCGGTCCCAAGGAATTAAATAAACAACAGCAACTACAACACTACTTCTGCTTAAGCAGCCTCTGCTTAGGCAGCCTCTGCTTAACAAAATTTCATTACATTCTTCGGAAAAATGTCTACATTAATTTAATTCCAGCAAATTCGAGCCGCAGGTCGGTCCCAAGCTATTTTTTTTTTATGGCAGATGAAACCAAGCTCAGGGTATGCCCCCTATCCATGCACAGAATTTGTTGGTTCCGAAGGGATGGCAGGTTAGTGGGAAGGGGTAGAGAGGGAGTAGTGACGGTTTACACCTAGCTTAAAGGTTTCGACGCTGTAAGTGGGCGGGAAGACATTCGCAGGGAGACTATTGATGGAGTGCTCTTCGGAAGCAGAGCCGTCTATCACAACCCGAATAGAACGGCCGCTGAGGAAACTCGATATCCATCGAGTGAATGTATTACCGACACCATAAGCAGCCAGTTTAGACACGAGTGCTTTATGCCACACTCGGTCAAATGCCTTGGAGATATCCAAAGCAACAACATTACTCTCACCGAATTGGTGAACACAGCTGTTCCACCGCTCAGTGGAACGCCATCAAATCGCCTGTGGAGCGGTGAGCACGGTACTGGCGATCACTGACTAATTGGTTGCTCTCCAGATACCTCATCAAGTTAAAATTTATAATGCTCTCCATAACTTTGGAAAGCATTGAACAGATTGCTATGTGTCGGTAATTGGCAGGATTCGTAGCCTCACCTTTTTTGGGAACTGGCTGCACATTGGCAATCTTCCAGGAAGTAGGAAAAACTCCTGAAGTAAACGATAAATTAAAGAGATTGCGAAATGGGCGAGCCAGTGTTGACGCGCACTTTCTCAACACGTGGGCTGAAATGCCATCCGGTCCCGAGGATTTATTGATGTTGAGGTTTACAAGCACTCTTTTAACAGCCCGCGTTCGAAATTGCATCTCAGGCATAATATGAGACACACCATCGATCACGGGTAGTGGTTGGCTACTCTCAGAAAGAGAGCAGTTTTCAGCAAACATTTTGGCTAATAAGTTTGCCTTATCAACCGAGTGAGTGAAGATCTGATCATCCTTGAGGAGAGTTGGAATAGACGATCTCGTCTGATTCTTCACTCTCCCCACGAACAACCAAAAGTTCTTACTACCCTTATGGTATTCAAGAACTCTGCGTCTAAGGCGCTGTTCGTAGAGAACTTTTTCGCGCTTTAGAGTGGCATTGCACCTATTTCTGGCCTGATTTCGCAGCAATTTAGTATCAGCAGTTTTGTTTAAACGCCAATTCCTAAATGCTTCGTCTTTAGACCTGACTGCTTGTCTGCAAGTCGCATTAAACCAGGAATGGTCTTTTGGTTTAATGGAAATTCTTTTATGGGGTATGGAAGACCTCATACCAAATAAAATTATATTTTCTACCAATTTTGCTGCAGCATTTATGTTTCTATCCCTGAAACACAATTGCCAATTGAAACGGCTGAAAAAGGAGTTCAGCGCATACCAATTAGCCTTCTCATAAAGCCACACTGTCCGCTTCGTAGCTGGCTGGTGAGCGGATTGAAGACTAGAATATGGGAAGGTAGCAGAAATTGTTTTTATTAGACTCAGCAAATAACTCAACATACAAACCCTCAGGTGTCGTGTGACTCGAATGACGTAGCCAGTTGGAATTATGAACATTGAAATCACCAGCAACAACAATTTCACTGTTCGGATACGATTCCAGAATTTTAGAAATCGAATCAGAGAGACTGTCCAGTTTATCAAAAGTTGGCAGCCTTCCTAGACCCGGGCTTCTATAAATGAAGCAGAAGTGCAGGATGTGCGACTGGATTTTGAACTTAACCCACATGGAGTTAAATTCGGCATCCGTCGTGCAAAGGTGTTGCTGACACTGGTACGCAACATCACTGCGAATATATAAGGCGAGGCCTCTGTGTGATGAAAACAATGGCAGTAAGTGGTACACAGGCATATGAAAGTCCAGTGGATCTGCAACCTCAGACACCTGGGTCTCATATAGTGCCATTACATGCGGTTGGTGGGTACAAATATGCGCATGGACCGCGAAAAAATTCGCCCTCAAGCCACGTACATTAACGGAATCCATGCGGAATTCTGTCATCGCCACTCACTGTAAGGAAGTGTAACATCAGCCGTACAAGCGGCCACGAGTACGTCGCAAGCAAAGCAAAACACGACAAGACAAGTGTTATACCTTAATCTTGCCGCGCTTCAGCCCACGGTGCACTCACAGCCGCCAGCACACCTAACGGGACCAGAAAGAAGGAGGAGAAGTAAAAACAAACGAAATGCTGCGATTTACTGCGGAGAGCATAAGTAAGCCCCTCGCTTGGTTCTCCGCATTCCGTTAGACTGAATATTTTTCGATAACGGCTTGGGCGGTCTCCGAGCATAAATCCGGCAAAAGGACCAAAAATGTTTGTTTGAAATCACACAGTTTATATTTGAAAATCACTTGTTTCGTGGTGCGCCTCCCCTCGTGGTGCGTGTGGTGCGCCTCCCCGCACTTGCGGCAGCGCATGGGGCTCCGGCACGCAGCCAACCGGTGCGACCGCGCCAAACAGTTGCGGCACATGTGCCGCTCGTGTGCCGTCAAGTTCCGCTGCGGTGGCGTCTGTTGTAAAAACAGCGGACAACGACTCAGCACATGCCGCCCCGTACACAGGGGACAGCACAGCTCGCGCTCGCGGCCCTCCGCGCCAGGCATGCCGCCTGGCTGGCATCACTGGCGCGTGTCTTGGGGCCGGAGGTGTTGGTGGGGCCGGCGGTGCTGGTGGTGCACGTCGCGGCGCCGGTTCTGGTGGGGCGGGCCGCAGACGTCTCGGGGTCGGTGTGGGTGGTGAGAGCGCACGTCTCGGGGAAGCTCTAGTAATGGACGTGGCGCGTGGCGCGGCGGATACCGCACCGACATCGTGCGAACTCGCAGACTTCCACGAAATCGGAGGTCATCGCAATAGCGGTGCATCGGTGCTGGGGCCAGGAGGCTGCATAGGAGGCTTCCTCCGCCCGGACGAAGAAGCTCCGGAAAGCTTGGGTCGGCGGGGTAGGCGAGCGTCGCGCCGTTGCGATCGCTTGTGCCTCCTCGGCCGAGACGTCGAGCACCAGGACGTCAGCCATCGGGGACGGCTCCCGGTGGGCAGCAATGGGCGACGCGGCGGTGGAGGCGGCGCAGATGGGCACAGCCGCGCATATTGCCGGTGGATCAGATACATGGTGGGGTTGTAATGAGAAAAGAAGGGGTTACTAATAGGCTGTCATGCACAGGGTAAGGGCACTAATTTCGTAATGGGTGGCGTGACGTGAGCGCTTTCGGTTAAAAGGTCAGCCACGCGTACGCGGTAGATAGCTGTAACCCGGCCTGAGCGCCAGGTTGGGTCTTTGGAGGAAGCAGTGAGGAGGGAGCTCTTGACCCCGGCTTCCCAGAGGCCGCCCATGTGCGGGGCTCCTGGCGGCAAAAAATGCCAGGAGACGTCTTGGTGTGAATACCGGGTTACTATCAGCTCCTTTGTACGAGACATGAAGTCCTGGAAGTCGCGCCGGAGCTCTTTGGAGGCGCCTACAAAATTGTTGCCGTTATCCGAGTAGATGTTGGCAGGGCAGCCTCTGCGGTCGGCAGCCTCTGCGGTCGGGAGAAGGCGGCAAGGAAGGTAGCGGTTGAGGGTCGCTAGTGGGTTCCAAATGAATGGCCTTCGTTGCGAAACAGACAAAGACACAAACATAGCCTATGGTAATTAAGCACGCGCGTTCCATGTAATTTTTAATATCGAACGGGCCGGCGAAATCGACTCCGGTATTGGCAAATGGGCGGGAGAACGTGATGCGTTCTGGTGGCAATGCTGCCATGAGCTGGATTCGTTGCTTCTTCCGATGTAGGATGCACGGCTTGCAGGTATGGGTCGTCGTTTTGATGAGGTTTTTCACCTTGGGGTTCCAGAATTGGGTACGGACCAGACGAAGAACTAATTGGTTGCCCCCGTGTAGAGATATTTCGTGTATAAAACGAAGGAGCAGTCGCGAGAGTTGACAGCCGTACGGCAGAATAATCGGGTGCCGTTCGTCGAAAGGCAAATTGGAACACAAGGACAACCGCCCGCCAACGCGCATCGTGTTGTCCGTGTGGAGGAACGGGTTCAACTAGAGTAGGCTGCTTTTAGAACGCAGCATCGCGTGGTTTTCTAGCGCGGCGTACTCGTCCGCGAAGTGAATCTTCGGGCAGGATATCGCGAGGCAGCGTTTCGTTTCCTTTATTTCTCCCGGTGGAAGGTGCAGGTTGGGGTGCGAGCGCCGGTGCCGCTTAGCAGGATGAGCGTTGTGAAGAAATCGATATACGTATGAGTATACACGTAGGGCTCGTGGCAGCGACGAAAATCGTTCGAGCGGATCCTCCTCGGGAGCGCAATGGGTGTGCAGCGTTCTGACAGTCTTCTGCTCCAGTGTGGTGACGTATTCGTCTGATGCGCGGAATTCGACCAGCGATCCTTATCGTGGGCGAGCCAAGCAGGTCCATTCCACCAGAGCGTGCTCTCAGCGAGATCATGGGGCGTGGCACCGCGACTGGCTAAATCCGCGGGGTTGTCCTGGGAATCCACATGGAACCATTGCGACTGTGGTACCTTCTCGATGATTTTGGCAACTCGATTTGCCACGAACGTCGCCCAAACGCAGGGGGATTTCTTCAGCCAGGCCAAAACAATGGTGGAGTCGCTCCAACAACAGATCGTGTAATGGGGCATCTGCAGCGTGGCCACGAGAGTGTCGATCATCCCAGCAACTAAAGTGGCTCCGCACAATTCTAACCTGGGGAGAGACAAAGTTTTAATTGGGGCTACACGAGTTTTGGAGTACAAAAGGAAAACTCGGACTTCCTGAGCGACCTTGATGCGGGCATAGATGACTCCTGCGTAGGCTTTGTGTGAGGCATCGCAAAAGGCATGGAGTTCGACTTGGCTTTCGGGGGTGTAACTCACCCATCGCGGGATGCGGATGGCGCGGATGTGCTGGTAATTCTGGAGAAAACTTAACCAGTTAGCGTGAGTTACCTGAGGCAGAGTGTCATGCTAGTCGATTTTGTCCAACCACACTTGCTGAATCAGAATCTTCGCTGCAACGATGATCGGAGCCAACCAACCGGCTGGATCGAACAGCTTGGCGACCAGAGACAACATTTCTCGTTTCGCGTACGCCGCTTTGATGGCGATGGCTTGGACATCCAAGTAGAACTCATCCTGGGTCGCGTTCCAGCGAATTCCAAGCATTCCAAAGTTGGCAGTCCATTTGCGAAGGGCAAACCCCGCTGAATCGAGAGCCGCTATGAGTTGGTCGCGGGTCTGGGTAGCTGTCCCCAGGTCATGAGTGCCTGCTAATATAAGGACAGTTCCTTATATACATATATATATATGCCTTATATATATATATATATATATATATATATATATATATATATATATATATATATATATATATATATATATATATATATATATATATATATATATATATATATATATATATATATATATATATATATATATATATATATATATATATATATATATATATATATATATATATATATATATATATATATATATATATATATATATATATATATATATATATATATATATATATATATATATATATATATATATATATATATATATATATATATATATATATATATATATATATATATATATATGCCGCCGCCCAGGAATATACACCGACACCCAAACCATCGTCACCATCGAGAATCCTCGATTCGTGGGTAACGGTCCCCAAGAATAACGGCAGCACCAAGGCTTGAAGTTTTTGTTGCTGACCGTCTTCGCAAGCATTGCTTGCTGCGAAGCCCACATTAAAACCGCCAAATTCATGGCTTGATTTTCTATTAAGCCCCGCGCTCTCACAAAGAAAGTGAAAAGATCACACACTTTCGCTTTCTTGGTTTGCGCTCTCCTTGCCAATAAAAGAGCGAGTTACTTGTGCGCTCAGTGCAAGTAAAAAAACCACCACCTTTTGCCGGTTGGTTTATGCGGGTACATTTCTCTGCTGCTCGCGCTCTTCTGCTTGCGCTGCCAATACATATACGCAGAGTGCACACAGAACGTAAAACCAGTTTTTCTGTCTGCACTCTCGCTGGTGATAGCAGCGTGGAATTCGCGATTCAACGGCGACCCAACGGGAATTACAAAAAGCAGAATACCCAGTAGGCAGAAGTGTTCGCAACAACTAGTCTCTTTTTAACTGGTTGCAAGCATTTTAGAGTTCAAGTGGTCAACCGTCTGCAGCAAGCTTTTGGAGCCTCAACGCCACCGCATAGCGACCCGAAAACATTTTTGTGATTTTTTACAAATAAAATAAAAGGTTTTTTTGTTTCCGAAATAGGTTTTCGGTGCGTTTTATTTCGTTTTTATTTCGATTTTGCGACCTCCTTCGTCGCCCCTAACAGAAACCGAGACATATAATGGCTGCGCTCGCATTTATTCGGATAGCCGATGCGCTGATCGAGTTCGAGGTGAACTTCGACCAGACACCCACCACGGACCACACCGTTTACACCTTGGTAATTCAGCGGGAAGAAATCCGATCACAGTGACTGCTGATTAAAAGCGCCTATGAAAGGGTGCTTGCGGAGCTGGACTCGACGAAGGACAAAGGCCAAGAGTTCGAAGGCTTCAAGGAGAAGCGCCGCCAATACTATGCGGTATATCTGCGCTGCGCAGGAAAAATTGATAAACTGACCGAAGCCGCAGCCTCCAGTTCCCGCGACCCCTTCGCCGGTGCCAGCTGAGATGCCCCAGTCTGGCTACAATATCAGCCTGCCCATGTGCATAACATGTGAACTCACCGCTTCGTACACGGCTCACTAGATTGGGCGTCGGTGACGATGATTCCTGGGCGGCGGCAATCCGGCTCGTCTGGACCAATGTTTTTCGATAACGGCTTGGGTGGTCTCCGGCAAAAGGACCAAAAATGTTTGTTTGAAATCACACAGTTTATATTTGAAAATCACTTCTTTCTATTTTCTTCCTCACAATTTTTACAAATGAGAAATAACAATATTGAAATATTTGGCTTCTGAACATGTATAAATCATAAACTTTCCGATGAATAACACTCAGCACGCGTCAGAGATTTTTGAGTAAGTAAGTGTATGGGTCCAGCGACGATCGCTGGAGGCCGGTCAATTTGCGCCAGTTGCCGCGGAGAGAGACCGCAGCCGAGCTTACTCTCACGAGAGAGGCGCATCTCACGACCGGCAGGCTGACAGGAGAGAGACTGGAGTGCTCACTCCTGACACCTTACCGATCGATGAGGGAGCACTTCTGGCGAGAGGCAGTTGGCGTTAACACTGAATTTCTTTAATTTTATTATTGTTGCATGTTTATAAGTTATATTATTGGTTTGGGTTATGTGCACTGTGATTCTATTTTATTATGGTGTAAATGCGTTTATATTGCTTGTGGATAGTCGGTTTTTATGTTAATTATTTTTTCGCGAGCACTCGACGCGAAAAATGAATTGTGGTGGGGAGTAACATCCACCGGTCACATCACAACTGACCGCGGGCGAAACTATTAAATAAACAATACAAAACACTCTACCTCTGCTTAGGCAGCCCCACGCTCCAGATCATACATTCACGCGAAGCCACAGTTCGATCCGTTCACTTTATGTTTACATTAAATTTCACTACGCTTCTGGGCGGCGTCTCAAAGGCGAAGCAATTAAATAAACAAGAACAACTACAACACACTTCTGCCTAGGCAGCCTCTGCTTAGCAAGCTGCCACCCGCGAGCACACATTCCCATAATCGCTTGGCTCATAAAAATCCTACCCTCATCCATTCACACTCACTCTTGTCACTTATGATCTCCCAGTACTCACATACCATAACACACGTCTCTCACCTCCCTCTCCCTTCTGCCACACCATCTCTCCTATCAACCGACTGATCGTCTGTCCGTCCGCCAGCCGCCAGAGTTGCCACATGACAAGATCCCTCGAAAAAAAAATCTCCGGAAAATACCACGGAAAGTCTCCAAATCCCAACAAAAAATCCCCACAAAAAGTCATCAAATCCCCACAAAAAATCCCCCCACAAAAATCCCATGTCAAAATCCCTCGATCTGGCAACTCCGCTTGCCACTCATATAGTCTTTCTCACTCTTACGCACACACAGCACCCCTTAGGTGGTGGCACCACCGAAATACCAACATGTTGCTCTGGATATCTCCAAGGCATTTGACCGGGTGTGGCATAAAGCACTCGTGTCTAAACTGGCTGCTTATGGTGTCGGTAATACTTTCACTCGATGGATATCGAGTTTCCTCAGCGGCCGTTCTATTCGGGTTGTGATAGACGGCTTTGCTTCCGAAGAGCACTCCATTAATGCTGGAGTTCCGCAGGGTTCGGTCCTGTCTCCGACACTTTTTCTTATTTTCATCAATGACCTTCTGTCATTGACATCAAATCCCGTCTACTCGTTTGCTGATGACAGCAGCATTTGTCATTAATATTCATTCTCCAGGCGTCCTTCTATTCTGGAGATCAATAGAGGGCGCAGAATTATGAATGACACACTCCAATCTGACCTCAACAAAATCCAGGAGTGGGGTCAAGCGAATCGGGTCGATTTTAATGCGCGGAAGACCCAATGCTGTTTGTTGACCCACAAGCGTCTGGCGGGCGACAACTTTCGACCTTTAAATATGGGTGGTGTGGATATTAATGAGTCGGAGGCTCTTGATGTTCTGGGCATGTCAATCCAATGCGATCTTCGCTGGAACGATCACATCTTTGACGTGTCGAAAGAAGCAGCCAAGTGCTTAGGCTTTCTTAAGCGGTGTAAGAAGTACTTCACTCCAACCGATCTTCGTTGTATCTACACCACTTATATCCGTCCGAAAATGGAGTACAATTCGCATATATGGTCGGGAGCTTCGCGGGCATATCTTCAGCTTCTCGACCGTGTCCAATGTCGTGCGTTAAAACTTATAGGGGACAGTAGGGTATCCAGCTCTATTGAAACCTTGGAGCGTCGTCGTGATGTGGGGTGTGTATCACTATTTTACCGCTACTTTCACGGTAAATGTTCTTCTGAAGTAGCCAGCCTGATTCCTCCGATTCAGGTATTTAGCAGAACTACTCGGCTTTCCAGAGCGGTGCACCCCTTTTATGTCGCGATTCCGTTCCAACGAACCACGCATTACCGTGAGAGTTCGTTTTTCGGTCGCGTCGTTAGATTGTGGAATAATCTCCCTGCGAATGTCTTCCCGCCCACTTACAGCGTCGAAACATTCAAGCGAAGTGTAAACCGTCACTACTCCCTCTTTCCGCCTTCCCACTAACCTGTCATCCCTTCGGAACCAACAAATGCTGTGCATGGATAGGGGGCATCCCCTGAGCATGGTTTCATCTGTCATAAAAGAAAAAAAAAAAAAAATACACAGGAGGAGCTATGTCCCAGAAACGCCATATTCCTACTACTGTGGTTTTGTACAATGGCACGACGAAATTTCAACGAGGCAGTAATAGAAAGATTTCTATAAGAATGTGATGAAAGTGAAGTTGAACAACCTTCTAATGATGAAGATATATTTTCCGCTGGCAGCGAAGATGAATTTAATCCAGAGCACGAGGATTATTCATCCGATTCCGATCAAGAGGAACTCCATCACGTTGTTTCCGCAATGGTTTCGAAGAATGGTATCGTGTGGGAAGAAAGTCCACCCGAATTGCAATCCACATATCACCGGCGGACAGAAAACGTTTTGAGAGTGAAACCAGGCATAACACGATATGCAAGTCCCCGCATAGATTCTATACTATCTGCCTTCAAAGCGTTGCTGTCAAAAATTATATGTGATATCATTATAAAGTATACGAACGAATATGGCTTTCGAAAGGTAGACAATTGGATAAATTTGGATACGGATAGCTTTGACGCCTACATCGGAATTTTACTTCTGGCTGGAGTTTTCAAGTAAGTTTACTTTGTATGGCTTGGATTTTCCTTTTTACAGTTATGTTTTATAACTGATATTTGCTTTAATATTAGGTCAAAAAACCAGAATTTGGAAAGGCTTTTTGATAAAGATTTGGGTCGTCCGATTTTCCGTCAAATAATGTCATTGAACAGGTTCAAAATGATATCAAGAGCGCTGCGATTTGACGACTATTCAAGTCGATGCCAACGAGGGTCATCTGATAAATTTCCACCGATACGAGAAATTTGGGATAAGTGGTCTGAGTCTCTTCCGAATTT
Organism: Sicus ferrugineus; assembly: GCA_922984085.1. Lineage (NCBI taxonomy): Eukaryota > Metazoa > Arthropoda > Insecta > Diptera > Conopidae > Sicus > Sicus ferrugineus. Next base: position 26,844,023 of record OV277349.1, read on the forward strand.
CTATAATCCGCATGCAAATGTTACCATAGATGAGCAGCTAGTAGCATTTCGAGGACGCTGCAAATTTCGACAGTGACGGCATATACTGTCGAAATTTGCAGCGTCCTCGAAATGCTAGCCAGATATGGAAAAGCCTGCCAGATATGGAATAAAATTCTGGGTGCAAGTTGACTCATCGACGGGCTGCATTTGGAAGATTCAGCCGTATCTGGGTAAATCCATATCTGGTGAAGTCGAAAGGCAACAGGGAAAGCGTGTAGTCTTGGATCTTGTACAGGGATTGAAAAATAAGAGTTGCATTCCTCCGAAGCTTCTATTATGCAGATATAGACCACTATTCTCCGCAACTTTTGCCTTTACAAATGAGACTACACTGGCTTCATGCGTAGGACGAAAATATAAATGCACCAACCAAATGTAGATGAACATCATCCGAGAAAATTACCGCAGATGGTAAAATCTTATTGTACAATCACACAAAAGGTAGCATTTTGTTCTATTACATTATAACAAAAATATATTTATTTTTTTACTTTATTTATCTTATTTTATAATATTTTAGGTGGAGTGGATATTGCTGACGAAATGATCTCAGGTTACAGTACAAAAAAGAAAACAAACCGATGGCCTGTTGTCGTATTTTCCAATATGCTGGACATTTCAGCCTTTAATGCTCCTATCCTGTATGACGCAATTGATCCCAAATTTCATTAGGAGCACAAGAACAGGTTCAGAGGGCATTTTCTAGAAAAAATTAGGACATAGTTAGGCGTCACATTTGATAAAATCAAATACCAAGGAGCAGTTCGTTAGAAACAAAGAAGGGACCCCTGAGAGTATTACACAGCCTTCAAAAAGGTCAATAGGACGCTGCACATTTTGCACAGGCACTAAAAAAGATAACAAATGTGATGTGGTTTGCACTAATTGCTCAAACTTCATTTGTAGGGAGCACAGATATCGGCTATCAGATCAGTTACAACTGATATCAGATCAACTATTAGATCAGATCAGTTCAAATGCTGTTTGCATACTAGTATGTAAGTGCCGGGGACGCTTTCATTTATAGTTGGATGTAAATATTAAAGCCTTTTATATACCGCCCATCATCAATCGGATCGCCTTTGCTGATTACCAGAAATCCATACTTGTCCTTCTAACACTCTCTACATACTATATTATATTTAGAAATTTTTTAAAAGTCATGTCTGTTCCTACATGATCATTGTATATGTGTTTCATGTTCATCTCGTCTTGCTTAAACATAACAATCATGTTGGCATTATCGCGTACTAAATGCTTGCGGATGCGTGTATACGTTTGACATAAATAAAAGCAATCGATGCATTTGTGTCTGCCCATACAAAAGTATTCTCTAATGTTATTTTGCTTCTCACAAGCAACATCATCGAACATCATTATTGTTCGTTGTCGGAAAATGTAAATATTCCCATATTTTGAATTGGTTTCATTATTTTTTTAAATATTCATATTTCGGTTGATACAACGACTTTGAATATAAGTATATATTTGCAAAATTCAGTCCATTAGGTTTCTATTAAACTCAGCATGACGTTGGTCTTTCCACAACTTGAAGGCCCGACAATAAGACATCTTATTGACTTCGGCAGCAGGGAGCTGTGTCGGGATTTCATCATACACACACGCGAAGCCACAGTTCGATCCGTTCACTTTATGTTTACATTAAATTTCACTACGCTTCTGGGGCGGCAACTCAAAAGCGAAGCAATTAAATTTCGCAATTAAATTAAATTTAATTATCGCTTCACGATATTAATTTTTTTCTTTCCCTACGGGTGGAGGGCTGTTGTATGTCGCATTCATACTTCAAGGTCCGGGTAACCGGAACCGTCAAGGCAAGACCGTCAGGTTCAGCCTTTTAGTGCAACCAAAGCACTTTGTTTGGGGAGCTCGAAAGCCAAGCTAGCAACCATCGCACTCTGCATGGTAGCAAGTGTGGGAGTTAATTGCTAGATAATTATAAGCTCCGGGCAAAGCTCTCGAAAGCCAAGTTAGCAACCATCGCAGTCTGCATGGTAGTAAGTGTCGAAGTCAATTGCTACCAAAAAGCTTTTCTCGATCTCAAACCAAACAGCTTTTGGAGTAAATAAAATTAGCCAAAACAAAAAGAGCAAATGCGGAATAATTAAATCGTTGCCAATTTAATTCTGCCGACGTTAGTATTGGCAAATATTAATATTAAGAAATTACTGTTGCAAAATAAGTGGATTGCGGCATATCGGTCCACTTTAGTTTCGCCGACGGCTACGTCGACCGAGCTTAAGTGGAAACGAGAAAATGTTTTAGAGGAGAGTTCTTATTGTAAGCCCACAGCGCGCAGACCGCCGCTAAAAGACAAATTAATCAATAGAAGGCATTTTGGTTCTTTTTAATTCGGAAGGACAGCGATTTGGGTTTAGGGGAGCCCACAAGATTGTCAGGAAGACACACAACAATATTAACAAACTTTCGGTTTCATATGCTAAGATTATAGGTACGTAATGTTTCACCTGGTCACTTCGTCCTACGCTAGCTAACGAAATTTGTTCCCTTGTTCCCCGGCCCCACCTTATCAACAGCCGCCAGAGCCCGCGGAGCTCGCGAGAAGCCCATAGGAACTCGTTTCCCGTACGGGCTGAGTTGAGCATCCCTGCACTAAGCCAACTAATACTCTCTCCTTTCTAACAGAGCAGTCTGTTGAGCTCCCTACGAAGCCGTTTCTTAATGAACAACTTCGCCTGTCGACAAGTGGTCAGTTCCTCCGACCTGTGTAAATGTTCGCAGTACAACCAATCGACCACGACGGCCCTAACCCACCCATTGCTTAAAGCAATTCGGGGTTCGGGCAAAAAAATCGATAGCAGCTCTCTCTTTAGCGAGAGAATCCGCTATTTTATTCTGCTCAGTGCCGACGTGTCCTCTCACCCAGCAGATTGTTACCGTAGTATTTCGTTATGCACACTCGTTCAGCTTGCGGACACCTTCCAGCAACATCTTTGACGTTAGTCCTCTCCATGTACCTCCTCATCCACTGATTATGCAGCGCAATCAGGATTCGCCTGCCTCGCACCTGACCTCCACTTAGGTGATCCAGCGCATTGATCGAGGCCAACAATTCTGCCTTATATACAGACACTTCCTAATGTAACTCCACAAAATTTCCTAAAGTAACTCCTCGGACCAACCCTATATAGCATAAAGTACAGTTTGCTTGTTTCATAAGTAAAACAAACAAAACAAAATCTCACTCCCTCTCCCCCACCCCCCCTTTATTTCGATCGTCTACTAGAAAAGGACTTCAATCCTTTATCAATATCCCTCAACTGAATGGAGTATATTCCAACAAAAGTGAAGCCGTTATCACTTCACTGCAACATTTTAATCGTAGCACTATTCCGAAAAAATCCGGTATATTTTTTATTATCAAGCGGGATAATGTTTACAATCTTTATTGATTTGTCAAATATTAACGGATTATTGTAAGAATTTTAATTTTTAAAGCTCTATATAATTTATAGTTCTATAAGTAACAAATTTTAGTCAAACCAAAGTTTTATAGCAAATTTTTGCTTACATGTATTGAAGTGGAAAAGGCTCCGACTATACTTTTTCGACATCAGGATGGACCTATTTCACAAAGTAATGATGGAAAATTAATTGTATATCCCGGCACAACTTTACACATGGAGTGTCTTTGGATGAGACGTTTCGGCAACCCAAAATGGATTTTCAGCCACAATAACAGGTACGTTTGTGCACGCATGTGCAGTATATATGAAAAAGACAATGATGATATTTCGTTTGTTATTTCTTTTGAAAATAATTATAATAATAATAATAATAATAATAACGTTTTCATAAGGCTCTTGAAATCTTCTAATTAATTTAATTATTATTGGTAGAGTTTTTAATTTTAAAAGCGTACAGCTTATAGCTATAGAATTCTATATACAGACCGACATTCGATGATATTTGGCACAAATATTCTTTGTTATGTAGGGCCTTTTGGGATTGAAAATAGGCGAGATCGGTGAACAGCCACGATACTTTACATACGGAATGTAAAGCACCTCGTTTCAAAAAAATGTTATAATCTGAATATCTCATAAACCGTGTGAGATATTAAGGTATAATTTTATTCCGGAACATATAGCGTTAGTACTAAAACGTTTGAAAAATTGGGCGTGCCACGCCCACTTATAACAAAGTTCGCTATATCTCATGAAAGGTATAATATATTCATATGTAATTTTACCAGGATATATAGGGAAGCATTACTAATAAGCTTGCCAAAAATTGGCGTGACACGCCCACTCGTAAAAAAGTTGTCAATATCTTGTAAACGGTAGAAGATATTAAAACGAAATTTTATCACGAGGTATCTACAAGTATTACCAATTTGTGTACAAAATGGGCATGATCCGGCCACTTATACAAAAGTTGCCAATATCCCATAAACCGGTCAAAATATTAATACGTTCGTAATTCTATCTAGCAGTACCTAGAGACACTACAAAAACATTTGCCAGAAATGGGCGTGGTATGCCTACTTACACAAAAGTTTTTAAGTGGCGAAATTATAATTTTTTCAGTTACTCGGGTGTAGGGTATTTAGATTTTGGCCAGGCCGAAGACAACACTTCTACTTGTTAAATATTAACGATGGAGTGGTTGTTCAGGAACCGGTGGCTCAGAAGGAGCTAATAGTGAATCCCCAGTTCAAAATTGTCCCGGAGTTAACACTGTCAGGTTCTCTGAACTAGAGGTGAGTGGTCACAGTGGTCGAGAATTTAGACACGCCTTGATTCTCGTTACCACGTTTAGATCTTCATAGGTCATGGGTGTAGCGGTAGTTATTCACTTTAATTGGTACATAACCCTTTTAACGTTCACCTGTTATAGTTTCCAAAGTTCGGTGAATGCAGTGGATTGAAATGCCACTGAATACCTCGTTCAGCTAGTTGTGGAATGATATGTTTTTCGACAGATTATCTGAACTTTAGTGGTTAGTTTTTAGCACAGTATTTACTCAAATAAAATTCGCGCCGTAGTCACTATATATGTCGTGACAGGGACCACGTCGTTCCATGAATCCATTTAGTACGCATAGCATTTGATCGTTTGACATTCCTGTAAACGCCTCCAAATGTACGGCTTTCGTTGCAAAGCAAATAAAAATTTCAATTTAGCTTTTATAAGTGGTAATATCCCGGTATCGAGACGCCTTTTGGTTACTCTCGGGATGATAGGCAGATGGAGGGGAGGGGAAAGAAATTTTGCATTTCTATCAAGTCGAACCCTTTAGGTGTTGCGACGCAAAGCTTTAGAAATGCTATTTTGCTCTCTTATTGCAAATACTGCCGGAGTCAACGAATGGCTCTTATTTACAATTCTTATTTACAATTGTCTTCAACGCGTCCAGTCCAACCACCAGCGGACTAAGCCTCAATGATGTCATTCACACAGGCCCCGTGCTACAGACCGACTTGACTTTTCTAATTCTTCGTTGGCGCTTCTTCCGCTATGTCTTCAACGGAGACATAAAATGTATCGCCAAATATTGGTTGACCCAAAGCACACCCCTTATCAGCGCATTCTCTTCCGAGAACCGTACAAGTCCGAACTTTACGACTTCGAGCTTCCAACCGTAACGTTTGGAGTTAATTGCGCCCCGTTCCTGGCAATACGCACCCTTCTTCAATTGGCAGACGACGTGAAGCACCAGTTCCCGCTTGCAGCGCACATCCTACAGCATTCCATGTACGTGGATGATGTGTTAGCAGGCACGCATGACCAGGTGACAGCTACCCAGACCCGCGACCAACTCATAGCGGCTCTCGACTTGGCAGGGTTTGCCCTTCGAAAATGGACTGCCAACCATAAGGGCATTCTGGCAGACTTAGCGGCATCCCATCTGCTCCATTCCGATTTTCTGACGCTAGAAGATTCCAGCACCGCCAAAATGCTTGGAATTCGCTGGAACGCGACCCATGATGAGTTCTACTTTGATGTCCAAGCCATCGTCATCAAAGCTGCGTACACGAAACGAGAAATGTTGTCTCTGCTCGCCAAGCTGTTCGACCCAGCCGGTTGGCTGGCTCCGATCATCGTTGCAGCAAAGATTCTGATTCAGCAAGTCTGGTTGGACAAAATCGACTGGGATGACACTCTGCCTCAGGTAACCCATGCTAACTGGTTAAGTTTTCTCCAGAATTACCAGCACATCCACGCCATCCGCATCCCGCGATGGGTAAGTTACACCCTAGAAAGCTGAGATGGAAGACAGAATACCTGCGCGAACTTTCCCGCCGTACAAAGTGGAAGACTCCACAGCGCGATTTCCAACTCAACGATCTCGTGGTCATTCGCGACGATAACTTGCCGTCGCACGCGTGGCGCTTAGGCCGGGTTACAGCTGTCCACCGCGGACAAGACAACCGCGTACGCGTGGCTGACCTCTTAACCGAAAGGAGTCACGTCACGCGTCCCATTACGAAACTAGTGCCCTTACCCTGTGCATGACAGCCTGTTAGTAACCCCGTCTTTTCTCATTACTGCCCCATCATGTATCTGATCCGCCGGCAATATGCGCGGACCCGCAGAGGGCGACTGCTAGCACCACCCGGGGCTGTGCCCATCTGCGCCGCCTCCACCGCCGCGCCGCCCATTGCTGCCCACTGGGAGCCGTCCCTAAGCGCCGACGTCCTGGTGCTCGACGTCTCGGCCGACGAGGCACAAGCGCTTGCACGACACGACGCTCGCCCACACCGCCAACCTGAGCGTTCCGGAGTTCTCTCGTCCGGCCTGAGGAAGCCTCCTTCGGTCCGGCCCCAGCACAGATGCCCATCTATCACGAAGACCTCCGAGATCGCGGAAGTCTGCGAGTTCGCACGATGTCGGTGCGGTATCCGCCGCACCACGAGCAACGTCCACTACCAGAGCTGGCCCCGAGACGTGCGCTCTCACCACCCACACCGGCCCCGAGACGTCTGCGGCCTGCCCCACCAGAACCGGCGCCGCGACGTGAACCACCAGCACCGCCGGCTCCATCAGCACCATCGGCCCCAAGACACGCGCCTCCAGGTCGTCCGGCCCCACGACGCGCGCCAGTGATGCCGGCCAGGCGGCACGCCTGGGTCCCGCCAGCCCAGCGGCTTCCTACGGAGGGCCGCGAGCGCGTGCTGTGCTGTCCCCTGTGTACGGGGCGGCATGTGCTGAGCCGTTGTCGGCTGTTTCTGCAACAGACACCAGCGCAGCGGAACTTGACGGCACACGCGCGGCACATGTGCCACAATTGTTTGGCGCGGTCGCACAGATTGGCTGAGTGCCGGAGCCCCATGCGCTGCCGCAAGTGCGGGGAGGCGCACCACACGCTCCTCCACTAGGCCGGAGACGAGGCACGGCGCCAGTTGTCGGGGTTGGGGGGTTTGCAGTCCTGCAAGGCGGGCGGTATGTTAACGCCAACTGCCGCTGGCCAGAGGTGCTCCCTCATCGATCGGTAGGGTGTCAGCAGTGAGCACTCCAGTCTCTCTCCTGTCAGCCTGCCGGTCATGAGATGCGCCTCTCTCGTGAGCGTAAGCCCGGCTGCGGGCTCTCTCCGCGGCAACTGGCGCTGTTTGACCGGCTTCCAGCGATCGTCGCTGTACCCACACCACTCACTTCTTTCTCAATCGTGGACGCGTGCAAACGAGACGATTTTGCGAAACAACATTGGCATTTATTACTGAGAAAAAGAAAAATTAACATTGTGAAAAATTAACATTGTGCAAATAAACAGGGCCGGCGTTCTTCTTCAAGAGCGCCAGCACTACAAGCCGCAGACAACAGCAGAATCCTATCTGCTAGGGGTGGCCAAAGTCTTGGATCAGGCAAATATGCCTGATCACCTGGTGCAACGCGCATTCCACAATGCCAACGACGCTGTTTTCGAGGCGTTGGATATGTGGAACTCGCGCAATATTAAAGACAATTGACTACTGAAAGTAGCAATTGCGACATTTTTGTAGTTATTAAAAGATTAAATATTAAAAATAAAATAAACTGAATATAATACATTGTATAATACATTTTTTGGATGATTATTATATATTTTTAAATAGGTAATCTTTCAGAAGGTTCATCAAATTAAAAGCAGCGGATGATGAACGATTCGACGGAACCAAACGAACTGAACGCAGACATTATGAATTAGAAAAATTAGTTCCTTCATCTTCGGTATAATAATGATTGTCACGTTTAAGCATCAAAAAGTTGTGCAATACGACCGTGGCTAAAATAATTTTATCCACATTTTCCGGATCCGCATGTATGGGGGAGAGGAGCACTTGCCAACGTCTGGATAGAACACCAAAAGCATTCTCAATACTCAAAACTTTTGACGTTTTGACATTTGCAAGAAAATCTTGTGTGTAAAAATAAATTTCTTGTTGAATGCATTTAAATATATAAATTCCAAAATAGTGTTACTAATAGTTACTAAATAGTTGGAATAGATGCCGAAATTTCAATGGATGAAGAAATTTATTTTTACACACAAGATTTAAAAATAAATTTCTTGTTGAATGCATTTAAATATATAAATTTCAAAATAGTGTTACTAATAGTTACTGAATAGTTGGAATAGATGCCGAAATTTCAATTGATGAAGAAATAGTTATTGATTATATCCAATACCTCCTGAAATTGGCGGCCGCAGCTTATGCAGCTTCCAGCCAGCTGGAATTTAGCTGCTTTGCAGCTTGTATCTTGTAGCCGGTAGCCTTGGTTGTGTTTAAAGATTTACGCTTATGTCGACCGATATTTCGACATCTAATTGGGGGCATTTTAAACCGCAAACCAAAAAGCAAAATATTAAATTATCACGAACTTATATGACCACAGTAAACAAAAACACAAAATTATCACGCACTGATCACTGATAATAATTATTATCAACTTTTTTCAATATACTATGTATGCAAGAAAGATAGATTACTATCATTAGTATTTGTATATCATATCAAAAATTTTCATATTTTATTGTCATATTTTATTATTATTTTTCTAAACTTTGATGTGACAGCAAACAACTGAAGTAAACTGTTTTTTTTCTAATATTTTTTTACTGAAGTTTTAGTTTCATACAAATTAAAAATACCAATTTACGACTTTTCCGATAGGTTTTCAAACCTTGTCCTGACAATTACGAACATAACAAAATAACAATCAGTCAAATCGGTCCAGCCGTTCTCAAGTGATGGCGGTACATACATGTGGCATTTCATTTTATATATATAGATTTCAAACTACATACAGGTTTCCGGAAGAAAAGACGAAAGCATGGGACATAAGTCACATTTCGATTTACATGATATAGGATTGAATATTTTTCTTTATACACAGGCGAAACGTTCAGCAAGCGGTGGATAGCGCTGAAGGAGCGTTTTAACAGGAAAAAAGAAACTACTATATAGCTTCACAACATCAAAGATAAGCACTTTTTGACTCCATGTTATTTTTAGATGCATATGCAGTATATTCCTACCAAACATATATTCCTATCCTTTAGATGCATATGTGTATATTCCTTACCAAACATAACAGAAATACTCGATAAATTAGGGCGTTGCATGTATTTTACAACACAAACGGTTTCCATCAATTCGAAAAAGATACAAGAGATATAGCAAAATTAAGAGTTACCATTTACACAGGGTACAGTACAGAAAATTGAAATTGAAATTGCGGTTCTCAGTGCTCGGTGGCACACTAACCATCGAGCTCTGGTTGTTAACTTTTCTAATAAAATCGTGTCGTCTCAATTTCTACGAAAGCGTCTTAGGTGGTACTGAAATCAAATTTCCTTAGTTTATTTAGACGATATCATTGTATACACAACTTCATTGCAAGTAAATATTATAGATCTTAAAAAATGTTGTCGAAAGGTCGCGTTCCTCAAATTTTAAAATACAATTTGATAAATGCAATTGTTTACACAAAGGAGAGTGGCTTTCCTATGACACATCGTATCCACCGGTGATCGTCAAGTTTGCATTTTTCAAGATCGCAAAGCTCCTCGAAAAAGGTACTACCAAGAAATTTATACATATTAATAGCAAAAGCTGGACATGAATAGCGAAAGTGATAAATAGTCTCCTCATTATCCTCATTCCTGCAACTTCTACAGAGTAATATGTTGGAAAATCAAGTCTTCTTGAAAAAGACCCTAGTGGCAGTCAATCAAAAAAGTCTTTGGTGGCAGTAGCACGGTGGCATCGGCTCAGCTCGCCGGCGGTTGGGTGGGTTTGCAAGTTTTCTTAAAATTTCGTTTAAATATTTTTTTTAAATATATAGAAAAAAAAAGAAAAAGTTTAGAGGCATAAAAAGTAGAAACAAGGAAAGAGGGAATTAATGAGTGAAGAAGAAAGAAGAAGAAAGATAGGGAGGAGTCCCATGCACCTGCAGTGCAAACAATGAGAGAACCTAATTCGCCCTACTCTATCGTCACCATTCGAACTTCCATACATTTCCCCACATTTTACATAACCCCACTCACCATCATTCAGCCAGACAACACAAGCCCTACTGTCCTGTCCATCATTGGGGAGCAAACCCACCTCTCTTGTGACCAACAAGGTCACAACCGTGGATCACACTCTGGCTCCAGCGTTGTAAGTGTGATCCCCAGCCACTGATTCCGTAACTTGTCAAGTCAATGTCCGTCCGTCATTCCTGTCCGTCCGCCACCCCCCTTTAGGTCCACCAGCACATCAGCCTAATTGCTGCGTTTAGCAACGCATGCGGGAAATTAAAAATTCTAAAAGTAAAAGCCAAAAAATAATACTTATATATTTATACCCTACACCCGAAGGGAGTAGAGTATATTCACTTTGTTCTTCCGTTTGTAACGCAGAGAAGGAGACGAGATAGATATAGAAAAGTATATACTATATATTCTTGCTCAGCGTCACCTCCTGAATAGATTTAGCCCTGTCCGTCCGTTTGTCTGTCTGTCTGTCTGTTGAAAACACGATTACGAGAGAACGAAAAGAGATATCGCGATGAAATTTGGCACAAATATTCTTTGTTATGTAGGGCTGTTTGGGATTAAAAATGGGCGAGATCGGTAAACAGCCACGCCTACTTTACATACTGAATGTAAAGGCACCTCCTTTCAAAAAATGTTAAAATATGAATATTTCATAAACCGTGTGAGATATTAAGGTATAATTTTATTCCGGAACATGTAGCGTCATTGTTTGAAAATGGGCGTTCCACGCCCACTGACAACAAAGTAGGCAATATCTAATGAACGGTATAAGATATGGACATGTAATTTCATCCGGATATATAGGGAAGCATTACCAATAATCTTGCCAAAAATAGGCGTGCCACGCCCACTCGTACAAAAGTTGACAATATCTTGTAAAGATATTAATACGGTATAAGATATTAATACGAAATATTATCACGAAGTATCTACACGTATTACCAATCTATATACAAAGAAGTGGGCGTGGTCCGCCCACTTATATAAAAGTTGTCAATATCCCATAAACGGTTCAAAATACTGATACGTAATTCTATCTACCAGTATCTAGAGACATTGCAAAAACATTTTGCCGAAATGGGCGTGGTCCGCCTACTTATACAAAAAGTGTTATGTGGCGAAATTATAATTTTTTTCAGTTACTCGGGTGTAGGGTATTTAGATTTCGGCCAGGCCGAAGACAACACTTTTATTTGTTTTGTTTTTTAGTGCGTTCTTTCTTTCTATTTATCTATTTATAATACTCGTATATATAATAATATCCTCAATTTTCCTTATATTAAAACAGTTTAACTTAACTTAATTCGATTAATTAAATTTTTCCTTTAGTTCAATTTAATTTTAATACTATTTAAGTTTAATTTAATCAATCTAGCTTTCAGTTCAATTTAATTCCTCTTGTTATAAATAAGTATTGTATGTTGCAAATTAAGACGGTCATTAAGTATATTTATATTTTTCATGTTTCAAACCATTTAATATGAATTCATTATTTATTTGTAAATCTTTTTTTTGGCAGATGAAACCAAGCTCAGGGGATGCTCCCTATACATGCAAAGCATTTGTTGGTTCCGAAGGGATGATAGGTTATTGGGAATTGGGGGAAATGGGGAGTAGTGACGGTTTAACCTTCGCTTAAAGTTTTCGACGCTGTAAGCGGGCGGGAAGACATGCGCATAGAGATTATTCCGCAATCTAGTGACGCGATCGAAATACGAATTCTCACGATAATGCGTGGTTCGTTGGAACGGAATCGTGACATAAAAAAGGGTGCACTACTCTAGAAAGCCGAGTAGTTCTGCACCGATCAGCATCCTGCGAATTCAAATCTCAGCATCATGCGAATTCAACTAACAGAGCTCTGTTAACTCTCTGTTCGTATTATTTTGCGACGAAATTTCTGCGTTTTTTAATGCTACGAGAAAGCACGTACCACAACCGGATCGTAAGTTCTTATATAATTCAGTTGCGCATGCGTCTATAATTTAATTGTGGATGTTTTTACCCTAGGCATGAACTTTTTACAACTGTTTCTCTACCAAAATGTATTGTCGAAACAGCAAGAAACAGTTGTAAATCTATTGCCACACTATATGGATCACCACCTATTTGAGTCATGCTACGCCTCTGCTTTTCAATAACGAGCAGACTGAAAGTTTCTTGAACGAAATTGGAGCAATGGTTTGGAAAATTAGCAAATTTAAAAAAATTTCGGCCCTCCAGTTTTAGTCGTTGGCCTTTATATCGCCTTGTGTCTTTTTAACATTTAGCCAATTAATATTTACCAATTTGTGCTCGCTGTGCATTGAAGCAAACGCATTGGTTGAATATTCTACTTTTTCGTGTGAAAAAAATTTTGCCACAGTTGGACATGTTTTTGGAGAAACTGACATACCAAATTTGGTTTCTGTACCTCAATTTGATGTGTTATGGTATTTTCAAGACAACAGTTTTGTTGTATACAAGTGGTTGTGGTACAAGCCGGGCCCGTTTTGGAAATTGCATTTGGTGTATCTGCATGTAAGTATATATTTTTATCTGAATTTTATGCTACCGCAATGAAATGAGCTATAACTGAATAAGAATTTCACATTAGGCCACCTAATTGTCAAGCCACGGGAAACACATTGTCCAGTATTCTAACTATAAAACCTTTTTTTTTATTTTTTTTTTATGGCAGATAGAACCAAACTCAGGGGATGCCCCCTATTTAGTGGGAAGGGGAAAAGTGGGAGTAGTGTCGATTTACACCTCTTTTAAAAGCATTGACGTGATAAGTGGGCGGGAAAACATGCGCAGGGAGACTATTCAACAACTTAACTGCGCGACCGAAAAACGAATTCTCGCGGTAGTGGATAGTGCGCTGGAAACTTTCTTAAACCCAATGTAAAATAAACATAAAACCCAAATTACAATGCAGCAGTGGCAATTTTCGAAATCTATTGATATTTTAGAATACACTGCCACTTATGGGATGAATTAGCACGTAGGAGCAGTGGCAATGCTCCGGTTGCCTCTATTTATAAATTTACTGCCGCTGCCAAAAGTGAACAAAGACAGCCAACTTCAAGAGAAACAACTGATTCGAGAGAGACTTTTCTTCGTTTATGTTGCTCGTTCGTTTTTACGAACTTACCAATTTACCAATTTACGACTTTTCCGATAGGTTTTCAAACCTTGTCCTGACAATTACGAACATAACAAAATAACAATCAGTCAAATCGGTCCAGCCGTTCTCAAATGATGGCGGTACATACATGTGGCATTTCATTTTTATATATATAGATTTCAAACTACATACAGGTTTCCGGAAGAAAAGACGAAAGCATGGGACATAAGTCACGACTAGACTCAGCATCCTGCGCAGATTGTGAGAATATGAAAGATAGGAAATTCACAAAAGTGGTCTTGAATTCGTCGCAAGAGTGTCTGGAATAAGATAGTGTAGGTGACATCACACATAAATTATATTTGAGGTTTTGGGGGGAGTTATAATGTGACTACTCTTAACAGACTAGACTCAGCATCCTGTGGAGATTGTGAGAATATGAACTATAGGAAATTCACAAAGGTGGTCTTCAATTGTTCGCAAGGGTGTCTGTAGTAAGGTAGTATATGTGCCATCATGCAACAATTATATTTGAAATTTTTTGGGGGTTATAATGTGACTACTGTTAACAGACTAGACTCAGCATCCTTCGCAGATTGTGAGAATATGAATGATAGGAAATTCACAAAAGTGGTCTTGAATTGTTCGCAAGAGTGTCTGGTGCCATCACGCATCAATTATATTTGAGGTTTTAGTGGGAGTTATAATGTGACTACTGTTAACAGACTAGACTCAGCATCCTGCGCAGATTGTGAGAGTATGAACGATAGGAAATTCACAAAGGAGGTCTTGAATTCGTCGCAAGAGTGTCTGGAATAAGGTAGTGTAGGTGCCATCCCGCATCAATTATATTTGAAGTTTTTGGGGGAGTTATAATGTGACTACTGTTAACAGACTAGACTCAGCATCCTGCGCAGATTGTGAGAATATGAACGATAGGAAATTCACAAAAGTAGTCTTGAATTGTTCGCAAGAATGTCTGGTGCTATCACGCATCAATTATATTTGAGGTTTTAGTGGGAGTTATAATTTGACTACTGTTAACAGACTAGACTCAGCATATTGCGCAGATTGTGAGAATATCAACGATAGGAAATTCACAAAAGTGGTCTTGAATTGTTCGCAAGAGTGTCTGGTGCCATCACGCATCAATCATATTTGAGGTTTTAGTGGGAGTTATAATGTGACTACTGTTAACAGACTAGACTCAGCATCCTGCGCAGATTGTGAGAATATGAACGATAGGAAATTCACAAAAGACTTGAACTGTTCGCAAGAGTGTCTGGAATAAGATAGTATAGATGACATCACGCATCAATTATATTTGAGGTCTTAGTGGGAGTTATAATGTGACTACTGTTAACAGACTAGACTCAGCATCCTGCGCAGGTTGTGAGAATATGAACGATAGGAAATTCACAAAAGTGGCCTTGAATTCGTCGCAAGAGTGTCTGGAATAAGATAGTATAGGTGACATCACGCATAAATTCTATTTGAGTTTTTTGGGGGAGTTATAATGTGACTACTGTTAACAGACTAGACTCAGCATCCTGCGCAGATTGTGAGAATATGAACGATAGGAAATTCACAAAAGTGGTTTTGAATTCGTCGCAAGAGCGTCTGGAATAAGATAGTATCGGTGACATCACGCATCAATTATAGTTGAGGTTTTTGGTGGAGTTATAATGTGACTACTGTTAACAGACTAGACTCAGCATCCTGCGCAGATTGTGAGAATATCAACGATAGGAAATTCACAAAAGTGGTCTTGAATTGTTCGCAAGAGTGTCTGGAATAAGGTAGTATAGGTGCCATCGCGCATCAGTTATATTTGAGGTTTTTGTGGGAGTTATAATATGACTACTGTTAACAGACTAGACTCAGCATCCTGCGCAGATTGTGAGAATATGAACGATAGGAAATTCACAAAAGTCTTGAATTGTTCGCAAGAGTGTCTGGAATAAGGTAGTATAGATGCCATCACGCATCAATTATATTTGAGGTTTTAGTGGGAGTTATAATGAGACTACTGTTAACAGACTAGACTCAGCATCCTGCGCAGATTGTGAGAATATGAACTATAGGAAATTCACAAAGGTGGTCTTGAATTCGTCGCAGGAATGTCTGGAATAAGGTAGTATAGGTGCCATCACGCATCAATTATATTTGATGTTTTTGGGGGAGTTATAATGTGACTACTGTTAACAGACTAGGCTCAGCATCCTGCGCAGATTGTGAGAATATCAACGATAGGAAATTCACGAAAGTGGTCTTGAATTGTCCGCAAGAGTGTCTGGTGCCATCACGCATCAATTATATTTGAGGTTTTAGTGGGAGTTATAATGTGACTACTGTTAACAGACTAGAGTCAGCATCCTGCGCAGATTGTGAGAATATGAACGATAGGAAATTCACAAAAGTGGTTTTGAATTGTTCGCAAGAGCGTCTGGAATAAGATAGTATCGGTGACATCACGCATCAATTATATTTGAGGTTTTTGGGGGAGTTATAATGTGACTACTGTTAACAGACTAGACTCAGCATCCTGCGCAGATTGTGAGAATATCAACGACAGGAAATTCACAAAAGTGGTCTTGAATTGTTCGCAAGAGTGTCTGGAATAAGGTAGTATAGGTGCCATCGCGCATCAGTTATATTTGAGGTTTTTGTGGGAGTTATAATATGACTACTGTTAACAGACTAGACTCAGCATCCTGCGCAGATTGTGAGAATATGAACGATAGGAAATTCACTAAAGTGGTATTGAATTGTTCGCAAGAGTGTCTGGTGCCATCACGCATCAATTATATTTGAGGTTTTAGTGGGAGTTATAATGCGACTACTGTTAACAGACTACACTCAGCATCCTGCGCAGATTGTGAGTGTATGAACGATAGGAAATTCACAAAGGAGGTCTTGAGTTCGTCGCAAGAGTGTCTGGAATAAGGTAGTATAGGTGCCATCCCGCATCAATTATATTTGAGGTTTTTGGGGGAGTTATAATGTGACTACTGTTAACAGACTAGACTCAGCATCCTGCGCAGATTGTGAGAATATGAACGATAGGAAATTCACAAAAGTGGTCTTGAATTGTTCGCAAGAGTGTCTGGTGCCATCACGCATCAATCATATTTGAGGTTTTAGTGGGAGTTATAATGTGACTACAGTTAACAGACTAGACTCAGCATCCTGCGCAGATTGTGAGAATATCAACGATAGGAAATTCACAAAAGTGGTCTTGAATTGTTCGCAAGAGTGTCTGGAAGAAGGTAGTATAGGTGCCATCGCGCATCAGTTATATTTGAGGTTTTTGTGGGAGTTATAATATGACTACTATTAACAGACTAGACTCAGCGTCCTGCGCAGATTGTGAGAATATGAACGATAGGAAATTCACAAAAGTGGTCTTGCATTGTTCGCAAGAGTGTCTGGAATAAGGTAGTATAGGTGCCATCAGGCATCAATTATATTTGAGGTTTTTGTGGGAGTTATAATACGAATACTGTTAATAGACTAGACTCAGCATCCTGCGCAGATTGTGAGAATATCAACGATAGGAAATTCACAAAAGAGGTCTTGAATTCGTCGCAAGAGTGTCTGGAATAAGGTAGTATAGGTTCCATCACGCATCAATTATATTTGAGGTTTTTGGGAGAGTTATAATGTGACTACTGTTAACAGACTAGACTTAGAATCCTGCGCAGATTGTGAGAATATGAACGTTAGGAAATTCACGAAAGTGGTCTTGAATTGTCCGCAAGAGTGTCTGGTGCCATCACGCATCAATTATATTTGAGGTTTTAGTGGGAGTTATTATGTGACTACTGTTAACAGACTAGATTCAGCATCCTGCGCAGATTGTGAGAATATGAACGATAGGAAATTCACAAAAGTGGTTTTGAATTCGTCGCAAGAGCGTCTGGAATAAGATAGTATAGGTGCCATCACGCATCAATTATATTTGATGTTTTTGGGGGAGTTATAATGTGACTACTGTTAACAGACTCAGCATCCTGCGCAAATTGTGAGAATATGAACGAAAGGAAATTCACAAAAGTGGTCTTGCATTGTTCGCAAGAGCGTCTGGAATAAGGTAGTATAGGTGCCATCACGCATCAATTATATTTGAGGTTTTTGTGGGAGTTATAATACGACTACTATTAATAGACTAGACTCAGCATCCTGCGCAAATTGTGAGAATATCAACGATAGGAAATTCACAAAAGTGGTCTTGCATTGTTCGCAAGAGTGTCTGGAATAAGGTAGTATAGGTGCCATCAGGCATCAATTATATTTGAGGTTTTTGTGGGAGTTATAATACGAATACTGTTAATAGACTAGACTCAGCATCCTGCGCAGATTGTGAGAATATCAACGATAGGAAATTCACAAAAGAGGTCTTGCATTGTTCGCAAGAGCGTCTGGAATAAGGTAGTATAGGTGCCATCAGGCATCAATTATATTTGAGGTTTTTGTGGGAGTTATAATACGACTACTATTAATAGACTAGACTCAGCATCCTGCGCAGATTGTGAGAATATCAACGATAGGAAATTCACAAAAGTGGTCTTGAATTGTTCGCAAGAGTGTCTGGAATAAGGTAGTATAGGTGCCATCGCGCATCAGTTATATTTGAGGTTTTTGTGGGAGTTATAATATGACTACTGTTAACAGACTAGACTCAGCATCCTGCGCAGATTGTGAGAATATGAACGATAGGAAATTCACAAAAGTCTTGAATTGTTCGCAAGAGTGTCTGGAATAAGGTAGTATAGATGCCATCACGCATAAATTATATTTGAGGTTTTAGTGGGAGTTATAATCTGACTACTGTTAACAGACTAGACTCAGCATCCTGCGCAGATTGTGAGAATATGAACTATAGGAAATTCAAGTCTTGAATTTTTCGCAAGAGTGTCTGGAATAAGGTATTATAGGTGCCATCATGCAACAATTATATTTGAGGTTTTAGTGGGAGTTATAATGTGACTACTGTTAACAGACTAGACTCAGCATCCTGCGCAGATTGTGAGAATATGAACGATAGGAAATTCACAAAAGTGGTCTTGAATTGTTCGCAAGAGTGTCTGGAAAAAAGTAGTATAGGTGCCTTCGCGCATCAATTATATTTGAGGTTTCTGTGGGAGTTATAATATGACTACTGTTAACAGACTAGACTCAGCATCCTGCGCAGATTGTGAGAATATGAAAGATAGGAAATTCAAGTCTTGAATTGTTCGCAAGAGTGTCTGGAATAAGGTAGTATAGATGCCATCACGCATCAATTATATTTGAGGTTTTAGTGGGAGTTATAATGAGACTACTGTTAACAGACTAGACTCAGCATCCTGCGCAGATTGTGAGAATATGAACGATAGGAAATTCACAAAAGTTGTCGTGAATTGTTCGCAAGATTGTCTGGAATAAGGTAGTATAGGTCCCATGACGCGTGAATTATATTTGAGGTTTTTGGGGGAGTTATAATGTGACTACTCTTAACAGACTAGACTCAGCATCCTGCGCAGATTGTGAGAATATGAACGATAGGAAATTCACAAAAGTGAAAGCCATCACGCATCAATTATATTTGAGGTTTTAGTGGGAGTTATAATGTGACTACTGTTAACAGACTAGACTCAGCATCCTGCGCAGATTGTGAGAGTATGAACGATAGGAAATTCACAAAGGAGGTCTTGAATTCGTCGCAAGAGTGTCTGGAATAAGGTAGTATAGGTCCCATCACGCATCAATTATTATATTTGAGGTTTTTGGGGGAGTTATAATGTGACTACTCTTAACAGACTAGACTCAGCATCCTGCGCAGATTGTGAGAATATGAACGATAGGAAATTCACAAAAGTGGTTTTGAATTCGTCGCAAGAGCGTCTGGAATAAGATAGTATCGGTGACATCACGCATCAATTATATTTGATGTTTTTGGGGTAGTTATAATGTGACTACTGTTAACAGAGAATATGAACGATAGGAAATTCACAAAAGTGGTCTTGCATTGTTCGCAAGAGTGTCTGGAATAAGGTAGTATAGGTGCCATCGCGCATCAGTTATATTTGAGGTTTTTGTGGGAGTTATAATATGACTACTCTTACCAGACTAGACTCAGCATCCTGCGCAGTTTCTGAGAATATTAACCATAGGCAATTCACAAACGTGGTCTTGAATTGTTCGCAAAATTGTCTGGAATAAGACAGTATAGGTGCCATCACGCATCAATTATATTTGAGGTTTTTGGGGGAGTTATAATGTGACTACTGTTAACAGACTAGACAGCATCCTGCGAAGATTGTGAGAATATGAACGATAGGAAATTCACAAGGGTGGTCTTGAATTGTTCGCAAGAGTGTTTGGAATAAGATAGTATAGATGCCATCACGCACCAATTATATTTGAGGTTTTTGGGAGAGTTATAATGTGACTACTGTTAACAGACTAGACTCAGCATCCTGGTCAGATTGTGAAGATATGAACGATAGGAAATTCACAAAAGTGGTCTTGAATTGTTCGCTAGAGTGTCTGGTGCATTCACGCATCAATTATATTTGAGGTTTTAGTGGGAGTTATAATGTGACTACTGTTAACAGACTAGACTCAGCATCCTGCGCTGATTGTGAGAATACGAACGATAGGAAATTCACAAATAGTATAGGTCCCATCACGCACAATTATAGTTGAGGTCTTTGGGGGAGTTATAATGTGACTACTGTTAACAGACTACACTCAGCATCCTGCGCAGATTGTGAGAATACGAACGATAGGACACTCACAAGTGTGATCTTGAATTGTTCTCAAGAGTGTCTGGAATAAGGTAGTATTGGTGCCATCACGCATCAATTATATTTGAGGTTTTCGGGGAGTTATAATGTAACTACAGTTAACAGACTAGACTGAGAATCCTGCGCAGATTGTGAGAATACGAACGATAGAAAATTCACAAAAGTGATCTTGAATTGTTCTCAAGAGTGTTTGGAATAAGGTAGTATAGGTGCCATCACGAATAAGTTATATATGAGGTTTTTGGGGGAGTTATAATGTGACTACTGTTAACAGACTAGACTCAGCATCCTGCGCAAATTGTGAGAATATTAACCACGGGAAATTCACAAATGTGATCTTGAATTGTTTTCAGGAGTGTCTGGAATAAGGTAGTATAGGTGCCATCACGCATCAATTATATTTGAGGTTTTCGGGGAGTTATAATGTAACTACAGTTAACAGACTAGACTGAGAATCCTGCGCAGATTGTGAGAATACGAACGATAGAAAATTCAAAAAAGTGGTCTTGAATTGTTCGCAAAACTGTTTGGAATAAGGTAGTATAGGTGCCATCACGAATAAGTTATATATGAGGTTTTTGGGGGAGTTATAATGTGACTACTGTTAACAGACTAGACTCAGCATCCTGCGCAAATTGTGAGAATATTAACCACGGGAAATTCACAAATGTGATCTTGAATTGTTCCCAGGAGTGTCTGGAATAAGGTAGTATTGGTGCCATCACGCATCAATTATATTTGAGGTTTTCGGGGAGTTATAATGTAACTACAGTTAACAGACTAGACTGAGAATCCTGCGCAGATTGTGAGAATACGAACGATAGAAAATTCACAAAAGTGATCTTGAATTGTTCTCAAGAGTGTTTGGAATAAGGTAGTATAGGTGCCATCACGAATAAGTTATATATGAGGTTTTTGGGGGAGTTATAATGTGACTACTGTTAACAGACTAGACTCAGCATCCTGCGCAAATTGTGAGAATATTAACCACGGGAAATTCACAAATGTGATCTTGAATTGTTCTCAGGAGTGTCTGGAATAAGGTAGTATAGGTGCCATCACGCACAATTATATTTGAGGTCTTTGGGGGAGTTATAATGTGACTACTGTTAACAGACTAGACTCAGCATCCTGCACAGATTGTGAGAATACGAACGATAGGAAATTCACAAAAGTGGTCTTGAATTGTTCGCAAAACTGTCTGGAATAAGGAAGTATAGGTGTCATCACGCATCAATTATATTTGATGTTTTTGGGAGAGTTTTTTTGTGACTACTGTTAACAGACTAGACTGAGCTTCCTGCGCAGATTGTGAGAATACGAACGATACGAAACTCACAAAGGTGGTCTTGAATTCGTCGCAGGAATGTCCGGAATAAGGTAGTATAGATGCCATCACGCACCAATTATATTTGAGGTTTTTGGGAGAGTTATAATGTGACTACTGTTAACAGACTAGACTCAGAATCCTGGGCAGATTGTGAGAATATGAACGATAGGAAATTCACAAAAGTGATCTTGAATTGTTCGCAAGAGTGTCTGGAATAAGGTAGTATAGGTGCCATCACGCATCAATTATATTTGAGGTTTTTGGGGGAGTTATAATGTGACTACTGTTAACAGACTCAGCATCCTGCGCCAATTGTGAGAATATGAACGAAAGGAAATTCACAAGAGTGATCTTGAATTGTTCGCAAGAGTGTCTGGAATAAGGTAGTATAGGTGCCATCACGCATCAATTAGATTTGATGTTTTTGGGAGAGTTATTTTGTGACTACTGTTAACAGACTAGACTCAGCATCCTGCGAAGATTGTGAGAATACGAAAAATAGGAAATTTACAACTGTGGTCTTGAATTGTTCACAAGAATGTCTGGAATAAGGTAGTATAGGTGCCATCACGTATCAATTATATTTGAGGATTTTTGGGGGAGTTATAATGTGCCTACTCTTAACAGACTTGACTCAGCATCCTGCGCAGATTGTGAGAATACGAACGATAGGAAACTCACAAATGTGATCTTGAATTCGTCGCAGGAATGTCTGGAATAAGGTAGTATAGGTCCCATCACGCACAATTATAGTTGAGGTCTTTGGGGGGTTATAATGTGACTACTGTTAACAGACTACACTCAGCATCCTGCGCAGATTGTGAGAATATGAACGATAGGAAATTCACAAAAGTGATCTTGAATTGTTCGCAAGAGTGTCTGGAATAAGGTAGTATAGGTGCCATCACGCTTCAATTATATTTGAATTCGTCGCAGGAGTGTCTGGAATATGGTAGTATAGGTGCCATCACGCACCAATTATATTTGAGGTTTTTGGGGGAGTTATAATGTGACTACTGTTAACAGACTAGACTCAGCATCCTGCGCAGATTGTGAGAATACGAAAGATAGGAAATTCGCAAAGGTGGTCTTGAATTCGTCGCAGGAATGTCTGGAATAAGGTAGTATAGGTCCTATCACGCACAATTATAGTTGAGGTCTTTGGGGGAGTTATAATGTGACTACTCTTAACAGACTACACTCAGCATCCTGCGCAGATTGTGAGAATATGAACGATAGGAAATTCACAAGGGTGCTCTTGAATTGTTCGCAAGAGTGTCTGGAATAAGGCAGTACAGGTGCCATTACGAATCAATTATATATGAGGTTTTTGGGGAAGTTATAATGTGACTACTGTTAACAGACTAGACTCAGCATCCAGCGCAAATTGTGAGAATATTAACCATAGGAAATTCACAAAAGTGATCTTGAATTGTACTCAAGAGTGTCCGGAATAAGGTAGTATAGGTGCCATCATGCATCAATTATATTTGAGGTTTGTGGGGAGTTATAATATGACTACTGTTAACAGACTAGACTGAGTCTCCTGCGCAGATTGTGAGAATACGAACGATAGGAAACTCACAAATGTGGTATTGAATTGTTCGCAAGAGTGTCTGGAATAAAGTTGCCTACGTGCCATCACGCATCAATTATATTTGATGTTTTTGGGGGAGTTATAATGTGACTACAGTTAACAGACTAGACTCAGCATTATGCGCAGATTGTGAGAATATTAACCATAGGAAATTCACAAAGGTGGTCTTAAATTGTTCGCAAGAGTGTCTGAAATAAGGCTGTATAGGTGACATCACGTATCAATTATATTTGATGTTTTTGGGGGAGTTATAATGTGACTACTGTTAACAGACTCAGCATCCTGCGCAAATTGTGAGAATATGAACGAAAGGAAATTCACAAAAGTGATCTTGAATTGTTCGCAAGAGTGTCTGGAATAAGGTAGTATAGGTGCCATCACGTATCAATTATATTTGAGGATTTTGGTGGAGTTATAATGTGCCTACTCTTAACAGACTTGACTCAGCATCCTGCGCAGATTGTGAGAATACGAACGATAGGAAATACACAAATGTGGTCTTGAATTGTTCGCAAGAGTGTCTGAAATAAGGTAGTATAGGTGCCATCACGCATCAATTATATTTGAGGTTTTTGGGGAGTTATAATGTGACTACTGTTATGAGACTAGACTGAGCATCCTGCGCAGATTGTGAGAATATGAACGATAGGAAATTCGCAAAGGTGGTCTTGAATTCGTCGCAGGAATGTCTGGAATAAGGTAGTATAGGTCCCATCACGCACAATTATAGTTGAGGTCTTTGGGGGAGTTATAATGTGACTACTGTTAACAGACTACACTCAGCATCCTGCGCAGATTGTGAGAAAATTAACCATAGGAAATTCACAAAAGTGGTCTTGAATTATTCTCAAGAGCAGATTGTGAGAATATTAACCATAGAAAATTCACAAAAGTGGTCTTGAATTATTCTCAAGAGAGTCTGGAATAAGGTAGTATAGGTGCCATCACGCTTCAATTATATTTGAGGTTTTTGGGGAGTTATAATGTGACTACTGTTATGAGACTAGACTGAGCATCCTGCGCAGATTGTGAGAATACGAACGATAGGAAATTCGCAAAGGTGGTCTTAAATTGTTCGCAAGAGTGTCTGAAATAAGGCTGTATAGGTGACATCAGGTATCAATTATATTTGATGTTTTTGGGGGAGTTATAATGTGACTACTGTTAACAGACTCAGCATCCTGCGCAAATTGTGAGAATATGAACGAAAGGAAATTCACAAGAGTGATCTTGAATTGTTCGCAAGAGTGTCTGGAATAAGGTTGTATAGGTGCCATCAGGCATCAATTATATTTGATGTTTTTGGGAGAGTTATTTTGTGACTACTAACTAACTAACAGACTAGACTCAGAATCCTGCGCAAATTGTGAGAATGCGAACGATAGGAAATTCACAAATGTGGTCTTGAATTGTTCGCAAGAGTGTCTGGAATAAGGTAGTATAGGTGCCATCAGGCATCAATTATATTTGAGGCTTTTGGGGGAGTTATAATGTGACTACTGTTAACAGACTAGACTCAGCATCCTGCGCAGATTGTGAGAATATTAACCATAGGAAATTCACAAAAGTGGTCTTGAATTATTCTCAAGAGCAGATTGTGAGAATATTAACCATAGAAAATTCACAAAAGTGGTCTTGAATTATTCTCAAGAGAGTCTGGAATAAGGTAGTATAGGTGCCATCACGCTTCAATTATATTTGAATTCGTCGCAGGAGTGTCTGGAATATGGTAGTATAGGTGCCATCACGCACCTATCACAAAAGTGATAGACCCAAAGACCTCAAATATAATTATATTTGAAGTCTTTGGGGGAGATATAATGTGACTACTGTTAACAGACTACACTCAGCATCCTGCGCAGATTGTGAGAATACGAACGAAAGAAAATTCACAAAAGTGATCTTGAATTGTTCGCAAGAGTGCCTGGAATAAGGTAGTATAGATGCCATCACGCACCAATTATATTTGAGGTTTTTGGGAGAGTTATAATGTGACTACTGTTAACAGACTAGACTCAGAATCCTGGGCAGGTTGTGAGAATATGAACGATAGGAAATTCACAAAAGTGATCTTGAATTGTTCGCAAGAGTGTCTGGAATAAGGTAGTATAGGTGCCATCACGCATCAATTATATTTGATGGTTTTGGGAGAGTTATTTTGTGACTACTGTTAACAGACTAGACTCAGCATCCTGCGAAGATTGTGAGAATACGAAAAATAGGAAATTTACAACTGTGGTCTTGAATTGTTCACAGGAATGTCTGGAATAAGGTAGTATAGGTGCCATCACGTATCAATTATATTTGAGGATTTTTGGGGGAGTTATAATGTGCCTACTCTTAACAGACTTGACTCAGCATCCTGCGCAGATTGTGAGAATACGAACGATAGGAAACTCACAAATGTGATCTTGAATTGTTCTCAAGAGTGTCTGGAATAAAGTAGTATAGGTGCCATCACGCATCAATTATATTTGAGGTTTTTGGAGAGTTATAATGTAACTACTGTTAACAGACTAGACTGAGCATCCTGCGCAGATTGTGAGAATACGAACGATAGGAAATTCACAAATGTGGTCTTGAATTGTTCGCAAGAGTGTCTGAAATAAGGTAGTATAGGTGCCATCACGCATCAATTATATTTGAGGTTTTTGGGGAGTTATAATTTGACTACTGTTAACAGAATAGACTGAGCATCCTGCGCAGATTGTGAGAATACGAACGATAGGAAATTCGCAAAAGTGGTCTTGAATTCGTCGCAGGAATGTCTGGAATAAGGTAGTATAGGTCCCATCACGCACAATTATAGTTGAGGTCTTTGGGGGGTTATAATGTGACTACTGTTAACAGACTACACTCAGCATCCTGCGCAGATTGTGAGAATATGAACGATAGGAAATTCACAAAAGTGGTCTTGAATTGTTCGCAAGAGTGTCTGGAATAAGGTAGTATAGGTGCCATCACGCTTCAATTATATTTGAATTCGTCGCAGGAGTGTCTGGAATAAAGTAGTATAGGTGCCATCACGCACCAATTATATTTGAGGTTTTTGGGGGAGTTATAATGTGACTACTGTTAACAGACTAGACTCAGCATCCTGCGCAGATTGTGAGAATACGAAAGATAGGAAATTCGCAAAGGTGGTCTTGAATTCGTCGCAGGAATGTCTGGAATAAGGTAGTATAGGTCCTATCACGCACAATTATAGTTGAGGTCTTTGGGGGAGTTATAATGTGACTACTCTTAACAGACTACACTCAGCATCCTGCGCAGATTGTGAGAATATGAACGATAGGAAATTCACAAGGGTGCTCTTGAATTGTTCGCAAGAGTGTCTGGAATAAGGCAGTACAGGTGCCATTACGAATCAATTATATATGAGGTTTTTGGGGAAGTTATAATGTGACTACTGTTAACAGACTAGACTCAGCATCCAGCGCAAATTGTGAGAATATTAACCATAGGAAATTCACAAAAGTGGTCTTGAATTATTCTCAAGAGCAGATTGTGAGAATATTAACCATAGAAAATTCACAAAAGTGGTCTTGAATTATTCTCAAGAGAGTCTGGAATAAGGTAGTATAGGTGCCATCATGCATCAATTATATTTGAGTTTTGTGGGGAGTTATAATATGACTACTGTTAACAGACTAGACTGAGTCTCCTGCGCAGATTGTGAGAATACGAACGATAGGAAACTCACAAATGTGGTATTGAATTGTTCGCAAGAGTGTCTGGAATAAAGTTGCCTACGTGCCATCACGCATCAATTATATTTGATGTTTTTGGGGGAGTTATAATGTGACTACAGTTAACAGACTAGACTCAGCATTATGCGCAGATTGTGAGAATATTAACCATAGGAAATTCACAAAGGTGGTCTTAAATTGTTCGCAAGAGTGTCTGAAATAAGGCTGTATAGGTGACATCACGTATCAATTATATTTGATGTTTTTGGGGGAGTTATAATGTGACTACTGTTAACAGACTCAGCATCCTGCGCAAATTGTGAGAATATGAACGAAAGGAAATTCACAAAAGTGATCTTGAATTGTTCGCAAGAGTGTCTGGAATAAGGTAGTATAGGTGCCATCACGTATCAATTATATTTGAGGATTTTGGTGGAGTTATAATGTGCCTACTCTTAACAGACTTGACTCAGCATCCTGCGCAGATTGTGAGAATACGAACGATAGGAAATTCACAAATGTGGTCTTGAATTGTTCGCAAGAGTGTCTGAAATAAGGTAGTATAGGTGCCATCACGCATCAATTATATTTGAGGTTTTTGGGGAGTTATAATGTGACTACTGTTATGAGACTAGACTGAGCATCCTGCGCAGATTGTGAGAATATGAACGATAGGAAATTCGCAAAGGTGGTCTTGAATTCGTCGCAGGAATGTCTGGAATAAGGTAGTATAGGTCCCATCACGCACAATTATAGTTGAGGTCTTTGGGGGAGTTATAATGTGACTACTGTTAACAGACTACACTCAGCATCCTGCGCAGATTGTGAGAATATTAACCATAGGAAATTCACAAAAGTGGTCTTGAATTATTCTCAAGAGCAGATTGTGAGAATATTAACCATAGAAAATTCACAAAAGTGGTCTTGAATTATTCTCAAGAGAGTCTGGAATAAGGTAGTATAGGTGCCATCACGCTTCAATTATATTTGAGGTTTTTGGGGAGTTATAATGTGACTACTGTTATGAGACTAGACTGAGCATCCTGCGCAGATTGTGAGAATACGAACGATAGGAAATTCGCAAAGGTGGTCTTAAATTGTTCGCAAGAGTGTCTGAAATAAGGCTGTATAGGTGACATCAGGTATCAATTATATTTGATGTTTTTGGGGGAGTTATAATGTGACTACTGTTAACAGACTCAGCATCCTGCGCAAATTGTGAGAATATGAACGAAAGGAAATTCACAAGAGTGATCTTGAATTGTTCGCAAGAGTGTCTGGAATAAGGTTGTATAGGTGCCATCAGGCATCAATTATATTTGATGTTTTTGGGAGAGTTATTTTGTGACTACTAACTAACTAACAGACTAGACTCAGGATCCTGCGCAAATTGTGAGAATGCGAACGATAGGAAATTCACAAATGTGGTCTTGAATTGTTCGAAAGAGTGTCTGGAATAAGGTAGTATAGGTGCCATCAGGCATCAATTATATTTGAGGCTTTTGGGGGAGTTATAATGTGACTACTGTTAACAGACTAGACTCAGCATCTTGCGCAGATTGTGAGAATATTAACCATAGGAAATTCACAAAAGTGGTCTTGAATTATTCTCAAGAGCAGATTGTGAGAATATTAACCATAGACAATTCACAAAAGTGGTCTTGAATTATTCTCAAGAGAGTCTGGAATAAGGTAGTATAGGTGCCATCACGCTTCAATTATATTTGAATTCGTCGCAGGAGTGTCTGGAATATGGTAGTATAGGTGCCATCACGCACCTATCACAAAAGTGATAGACCCAAAGACCTCAAATATAATTATATTTGAAGTCTTTGGGGGAGATATAATGTGACTACTGTTAACAGACTACACTCAGCATCCTGCGCAGATTGTGAGAATACGAACGAAAGAAAATTCACAAAAGTGATCTTGAATTGTTCGCAAGAGTGCCTGGAATAAGGTAGTATAGATGCCATCACGCACCAATTATATTTGAGGTTTTTGGGAGAGTTATAATGTGACTACTGTTAACAGACTAGACTCAGAATCCTGGGCAGGTTGTGAGAATATGAACGATAGGAAATTCACAAAAGTGATCTTGAATTGTTCGCAAGAGTGTCTGGAATAAGGTAGTATAGGTGCCATCACGCATCAATTATATTTGATGGTTTTGGGAGAGTTATTTTGTGACTACTGTTAACAGACTAGACTCAGCATCCTGCGAAGATTGTGAGAATACGAAAAATAGGAAATTTACAACTGTGGTCTTGAATTGTTCACAAGAATGTCTGGAATAAGGTAGTATAGGTGCCATCACGTATCAATTATATTTGAGGATTTTTGGGGGAGTTATAATGTGCCTACTCTTAACAGACTTGACTCAGCATCCTGCGCAGATTGTGAGAATACGAACGATAGGAAACTCACAAATGTGATCTTGAATTGTTCTCAAGAGTGTCTGGAATAAAGTAGTATAGGTGCCATCACGCATCAATTATATTTGAGGTTTTTGGAGAGTTATAATGTAACTACTGTTAACAGACTAGACTGAGCATCCTGCGCAGATTGTGAGAATACGAACGATAGGAAATTCACAAATGTGGTCTTGAATTGTTCGCAAGAGTGTCTGAAATAAGGTAGTATAGGTGCCATCACGCATCAATTATATTTGAGGTTTTTGGGGAGTTATAATTTGACTACTGTTAACAGAATAGACTGAGCATCCTGCGCAGATTGTGAGAATACGAACGATAGGAAATTCGCAAAGGTGGTCTTGAATTCGTCGCAGGAATGTCTGGAATAAGGTAGTATAGGTCCCATCACGCACAATTATAGTTGAGGTCTTTGGGGGGTTATAATGTGACTACTGTTAACAGACTACACTCAGCATCCTGCGCAGATTGTGAGAATATGAACGATAGGAAATTCACAAAAGTGATCTTGAATTGTTCGCAAGAGTGTCTGGAATAAGGTAGTATAGGTGCCATCACGCTTCAATTATATTTGAATTCGTCGCAGGAGTGTCTGGAATATAGTAGTATAGGTGCCATCACGCACCAATTATATTTGAGGTTTTTGGGGGAGTTATAATGTGACTACTGTTAACAGACTAGACTCAGCATCCTGCGCAGATTGTGAGAATACGAAAGATAGGAAATTCGCAAAGGTGGTCTTGAATTCGTCGCAGGAATGTCTGGAATAAGGTAGTATAGGTCCTATCACGCACAATTATAGTTGAGGTCTTTGGGGGAGTTATAATGTGACTACTCTTAACAGACTACACTCAGCATCCTGCGCAGATTGTGAGAATATGAACGATAGGAAATTCACAAAAGTGATCTTGAATTGTTCGCAAGAGTGTCTGGAATAAGGCAGTACAGGTGCCATTACGAATCAATTATATATGAGGTTTTTGGGGAAGTTATAATGTGACTACTGTTAACAGACTAGACTCAGCATCCAGCGCAAATTGTGAGAATATTAACCATAGGAAATTCACAAAAGTGATCTTGAATTGTACTCAAGAGTGTCCGGAATAAGGTAGTATAGGTGCCATCATGAATCAATTATATTTGAGGTTTGTGGGGAGTTATAATATGACTACTGTTAACAGACTAGACTGAGTCTCCTGAGCAGATTGTGAGAATACGAACGATAGGAAACTCACAAATGTGGTCTTGAATTGTTCGCAAGAATGTCTGGAATAAAGCAGTACAGGTGCCATTACGAATCAATTATATTTGATGTTTTTGGGGGAGTTATAATGTGACTACAGTTAACAGACTAGACTCAGCATCATGCGCAGATTGTGAGAATATTAACCATAGGAAATTCACAAAGGTGGTCTTAAATTGTTCGCAAGAGTGTCTGAAATAAGGTAGTATAGGTGCCATCACGCATCAATTATATTTGATGTTTTTGGGGGAGTTATAATGTGACTACTGTTAACAGACTCAGCATCCTGCGCAAATTGTGAGAATATGAACGAAAGGAAATTCACAAAAGTGATCTTGAATTGTTCGCAAGAGTGTCTGGAATAAGGTAGTATAGGTGCCATCACGTATCAATTATATTTGAGGATTTTGGTGGAGTTATAATGTGCCTACTCTTAACAGACTTGACTCAGCATCCTGCGCAGATTGTGAGAATACGAACGATAGGAAATTCACAAATGTGGTCTTGAATTGTTCGCAAGAGTGTCTGAAATAAGGTAGTATAGGTGCCATCACGCATCAATTATATTTGAGGTTTTTGGGGAGTTATAATGTGACTACTGTTATGAGACTAGACTGAGCATCCTGCGCAGATTGTGAGAATACGAACGATAGGAAATTCGCAAAGGTGGTCTTGAATTCGTCGCAGGAATGTCTGGAATAAGGTAGTATAGGTCCCATCACGCACAATTATATTTGAGGTCTTTGGGGGAGTTATAATGTGACTACTGTTAACAGACTACACTCGGCATCCTGCGCAGATTGCGAGAATTTGAACGATAGGAAACTCACAAAAGAGATCTTGAATTGTTCGCAAGAGTGTCTGGAATAAGGTAGTATAGGTGCCATCACGCATCAATTATATTTGAGGTTTTTGGGGAGTTATAATGTGACTACTGTTATGAGACTAGACTGAGCATCCTGCGCAGATTGTGAGAATACGAACGATAGGAAATTCGCAAAGGTGGTCTTGAATTCGTCGCAGGAATGTCTGGAATAAGGTAGTATAGGTCCCATCACGCACAATTATAGTTGAGGTCTTTGGGGGGTTATAATGTGACTACTGTTAACAGACTACACTCAGCATCCTGCGCAGATTGTGAGAATATGAACGATAGGAAATTCACAAAAGTGATCTTGAATTGTTCGCAAGAGTGTCTGGAATAAGGTAGTATAGGTGCCATCACGCTTCAATTATATTTGAATTCGTCGCAGGAGTGTCTGGAATATAGTAGTATAGGTGCCATCACGCACCAATTATATTTGAGGTTTTTGGGGGAGTTATAATGTGACTACTGTTAACAGACTACACTCAGCATCCTGCGCAGATTGTGAGAATATGAACGATAGGAAATTCACAAAAGTGATCTTGAAATCGTCATAAGAGTGTCTGGAATAAGGTTGTATAGGTGCTATCAGGCATCAATTATATTTGATGTTTTTGGGAGAGTTATTTTGTGACTACTAACTAACTAACAGACTAGACTCAGAATCCTGCGCAAATTGTGAGAATGCGAACGATAGGAAATTCACAAATGTGGTCTTGAATTGTTCGCAAGAGTGTCTGGAATAAGGTAGTATAGGTGCCATCACGCACCAATTATATTTGAGGCTTTTGGGGGAGTTATAATGTGACTACTGTTAACAGACTAGACTCAGCATCCTGCGCAGATTGTGAGAATATGAACGAAAGAAAATTCACAAAAGTGATCTTGAATTGTTCGCAAGAGTGCCTGGGATAAGGTAGTATAGGTGCCATCACGTATCAATTATATTTGAGGATTTTGGGGGAGTTATAATGTGCCTACTCTTAACAGACTTGACTCAGCATCCTGCCCAGATTGTGAGAATATTATCGATAGGAAATTCACAAAAGTGATCTTGAAATCGTCATAAGAGTGTCTGGAATAAGGTTGTATAGGTGCCATCAGGCATCAATTATATTTGAGGTTTTTGGAAGAGTTATTTTGTGACTACTAACTAACTGACAGACTAGACTCAGAATCCTGCGCAAATTGTGAGAATACGAACGATAGGAAATTCACAAATGTGGTCTTGAATTGTTCGCAAGAGTGTCTGGAATAAGGTAGTATAGGTGCCATCACGCATCAATTATATTTGATGTTTTTGGGAGAGTTATTTGTGACTACTGTTAACAGACTAGACTCAGCATCCTGCGAAGATTGTGAGAATACGAAAGAGAGGAAATTTACAACTGTGGTCTTGAATTGTTCGCAAGAATGTCTGGAATGAGGTAGTATAGGTGCCATCACGCATCAATTATATTTGAGGTTTTTGGGGAGTTATAATTTGACTACTGTTAACAGACTAGACTGAGCTTCCTGCGCAGATTGTGAGAATACGAACGATACGAAACTCACAAAGGTGGTCTTGAATTCGCCGCAGGAATGTCTGGAATAAGGTAGTATAGGTCCCATCACGCACAATTATATTTGAGGTCTTTGGGGGAGTTATAATGTGACTACTGTTAACAGACTACACTCGGCATCCTGCGCAGATTGTGAGAATTTGAACGATAGGAAATTCACAAAAGAGATCTTGAATTGTTCGCAAGAGTGTCTGGAATAAGGTAGTATAGGTGCCATCACGCATCAATTATATATGAGGTTTTTGGGGGAGTTATAATGTGACTACTGTTAACAGACTAGACTCAGCATCCTGCGCAGATTGTGAGAATATGAACGAAAGGAAATTCACAAAAGTGATCTTGAATTGTTCGCAAGAGTGTCTGGAATAAGGCAGTATAGGTGCCATCACGTATCAATTATATTTGAGGATTTTGGGGGAGATATAATGTGCCTACTCTTAACAGACTTGACTCAGCATCCTGCCCAGATTGTGAGAATATGAACGATAGGAAATTCACAAGGGTGCTCTTGAATTGTTCGCAAGAGTGTCTGGAATAAGGCAGTACAGGTGCCATTACGAATCAATTATATTTGATGTTTTTGGGGGAGTTATAATGTGACTACTGTTAACAGACTATACTAGACCAGACATCACGTATCAATTATATTTGAGGATTTTGGGGGAGTTATAAAGTGCCTACTCTTAACAGACTTGACTCAGCATCCTGCGCAGATTGTGAGAATACGAACGATAGGAAACTCACAAATGTGATCTTGAATTGTTCTCAAGAGTGTCTGGAATAAGGTAGTATAGGTGCCATCACGCATCAATTATATATGAGGTTTTTGGAGAGTTATAATATAACTACTGTTAACAGACTAGACTGAGCATCCTGCGCAGATTGTGAGAATACGAACGATAGGAAATTCACAAATGTGGTCTTGAATAGTTCGCAAGAGTGTCTGAAATAAGGTAGTATAGGTGCCATCACGCATCAATTATATTTGAGGTTTTTGGGGAGTTATAATGTGACTACTGTTAAGAGACTAGCCTGAGCATCCTGCGCAGATTGTGAGAATACGAACGATAGGAAATTCACAAATGTGGTCTTGAATTGTTCGCAAGAGTGTCTGGAATAAGGTAGTATAGGTGCCATCACGCATCAATTATATTTGAGGTTTTTGGGGAGTTATAATATGACTACTGTTAACAGACTAGACTGAGCATCCTGCGCAGATTGTGAGAATACGAACGATACGAAACTCACAAAGGTGGTCTTGAATTCGTCGCAGGAATGTCTGGAATAAGGTAGTATAGGTGCCATCACGTATCAATTATATTTGAGGATTTTGGAGGAGTTATAATGTGCCTACTCTTAACAGACTTGACTCAGCATTCTGCCCAGATTGTGAGAATATTATCGATAGGAAATTCACAAAAGTGATCTTGAAATCGTCATAAGAGTGTCTGGAATAAGGTTGTATAGGTGCCATCAGGCATCAATTATATTTGAGGTTTTTGGAAGAGTTATTTTGTGACTACTAACTAACTGACAGACTAGACTCAGAATCCTGCGCAAATTGTGAGAATGCGAACGATAGGAAATTCACAAATGTGGTCTTGAATTGTTCGCAAGACTGTCTGGAATAAGGTAGTATAGGTGCCATCACGCATCAATTATATTTGATGTTTTTGGGAGAGTTATTTGTGACTACTGTTAACAGACTAGACTCAGCATCCTGCGAAGATTGTGAGAATACGAAAGAGAGGAAATTTACAACTGTGGTCTTGAATTGTTCGCAAGAATGTCTGGAATGAGGTAGTATAGGTGCCATCACGCATCAATTATATTTGAGGTTTTTGGGGAGTTATAATTTGACTACTGTTAACAGACTAGACTGAGCTTCCTGCGCAGATTGTGAGAATACGAACGATACGAAACTCACAAAGGTGGTCTTGAATTCGCCGCAGGAATGTCTGGAATAAGGTAGTATAGGTCCCATCACGCACAATTATATTTGAGGTCTTTGGGGGAGTTATAATGTGACTACTGTTAAAAGACTACACTCGGCATCCTGCGCAGATTGTGAGAATTTGAACGATAGGAAATTCACAAAAGAGATCTTGAATTGTTCGCAAGAGTGTCTGGAATAAGGTAGTATAGGTGCCATCACGCATCAATTATATATGAGGTTTTTGGGGGAGTTATAATGTGACTACTGTTAACAGACTAGACTCAGCATCCTGCGCAGATTGTGAGAATATGAACGAAAGGAAATTCACAAAAGTGATCTTGAATTGTTCGCAAGAGTGTCTGGAATAAGGCAGTATAGGTGCCATCACGTATCAATTATATTTGAGGATTTTGGGGGAGATATAATGTGCCTACTCTTAACAGACTTGACTCAGCATCCTGCCCAGATTGTGAGAATATGAACGATAGGAAATTCACAAGGGTGCTCTTGAATTGTTCGCAAGAGTGTCTGGAATAAGGCAGTACAGGTGCCATTACGAATAAATTATATTTGATGTTTTTGGGGGAGTTATAATGTGACTACTGTTAACAGACTATACTAGACCAGACATCACGTATCAATTATATTTGAGGATTTTGGGGGAGTTATAAAGTGCCTACTCTTAACAGACTTGACTCAGCATCCTGCGCAGATTGTGAGAATACGAACGATAGGAAACTCACAAATGTGATCTTGAATTGTTCTCAAGAGTGTCTGGAATAAGGTAGTATAGGTGCCATCACGCATCAAATATATATGAGGTTTTTGGAGAGTTATAATATGACTACTGTTAACAGACTAGACTGAGCATCCTGCGCAGATTGTGAGAATACGAACGATAGGAAACTCACAAATGTGGTCTTGAATAGTTCGCAAGAGTGTCTGAAATAAGGTAGTATAGGTGCCATCACGCATCAATTATATTTGAGGTTTTTGGGGAGTTATAATGTGACTACTGTTAAGAGACTAGCCTGAGCATCCTGCGCAGATTGTGAGAATACGAACGATAGGAAATTCACAAATGTGGTCTTGAATTGTTCGCAAGAGTGTCTGGAATAAGGTAGTATAGGTGCCATCACGCATCAATTATATTTGAGGTTTTTGGGGAGTTATAATATGACTACTGTTAACAGACTAGACTGAGCATCCTGCGCAGATTGTGAGAATACGAACGATACGAAACTCACAAAGGTGGTCTTGAATTCGTCGCAGGAATGTCTGGAATAAGGTAGTATAGGTGCCATCACGTATCAATTATATTTGAGGATTTTGGAGGAGTTATAATGTGCCTACTCTTAACAGACTTGACTCAGCATTCTGCCCAGATTGTGAGAATATGAACGATAGGAAATTCACAAGGGTGCTCTTGAATTGTTCGCAAGAGTGTCTGGAATAAGGCAGTACAGGTGCCATTACGAATCAATTATATTTGATGTTTTTGGGGGAGTTATAATGTGACTACTGTTAACAGACTATACTAGACCAGACATCACGTATCAATTATATTTGAGGATTTTGGGGGAGTTATAAAGTGCCTACTCTTAACAGACTTGACTCAGCATCCTGCGCAGATTGTGAGAATACGAACGATAGGAAACTCACAAATGTGATCTTGAATTGTTCTCAAGAGTGTCTGGAATAAGGTAGTATAGGTGCCATCACGCATCAAATATATATGAGGTTTTTGGAGAGTTATAATATAACTACTGTTAACAGACTAGACTGAGCATCCTGCGCAGATTGTGAGAATACGAACGATAGGAAATTCACAAATGTGGTCTTGAATTGTTCGCAAGAGTGTCTGAAATAAGGTAGTATAGGTGCCATCACGCATCAATTATATTTGAGGTTTTTGGGGAGTTATAATGTGACTACTGTTAAGAGACTAGCCTGAGCATCCTGCGCAGATTGTGAGAATACGAACGATAGGAAATTCACAAATGTGGTCTTGAATTGTTCGCAAGAGTGTCTGGAATAAGGTAGTATAGGTGCCATCACGCATCAATTATATTTGAGGTTTTTGGGGAGTTATAATATGACTACTGTTAACAGACTAGACTGAGCATCCTGCGCAGATTGTGAGAATACGAACGATACGAAACTCACAAAGGTGGTCTTGAATTCGTCGCAGGAATGTCTGGAATAAGGTAGTATAGGTGCCATCACGTATCAATTATATTTGAGGATTTTGGAGGAGTTATAATGTGCCTACTCTTAACAGACTTGACTCAGCATTCTGCCCAGATGGTGAGAATATTATCGATAGGAAATTCACAAAAGTGATCTTGAAATCGTCATAAGAGTGTCTGGAATAAGGTTGTATAGGTGCCATCAGGCATCAATTATATTTGAGGTTTTTGGAAGAGTTATTTTGTGACTACTAACTAACTGACAGACTAGACTCAGAATCCTGCGCAAATTGTGAGAATACGAACGATAGGAAATTCACAACTGTGGTCTTGAATTGTTCGCAAGACTGTCTGGAATAAGGTAGTATAGGTGCCATCACGCATCAATTATATTTGATGTTTTTGGGAGAGTTATTTTGTGACTACTGTTAACAGACTAGACTCAGCATCCTGCGAAGATTGTGAGAATACGAAAGAGAGGAAATTTACAACTGTGGTCTTGAATTGTTCGCAAGAATGTCTGGAATGAGGTAGTATAGGTGCCATCACGCATCAATTATATTTGAGGTTTTTGGGGAGTTATAATTTGACTACTGTTAACAGACTAGACTGAGCTTCCTGCGCAGATTGTAAGAATACGAACGATACGGAACTCACAAAGGTGGTCTTGAATTCGCCGCAGGAATGTCTGGAATAAGGTAGTATAGGTAGGGTATGTGACTACTGTTAACAGACTACACTCGGCATCCTGCGCAGATTGTGAGAATATGAACGAAAGGAAATTCACAAAAGTGATCTTGAATTGTTCGCAAGAGTGTCTGGAATAAGGCAGTATAGGTGCCATCACGTATCAATTATATTTGAGGATTTTGGGGGAGATATAATGTGCCTACTCTTAACAGACTTGACTCAGCATCCTGCCCAGATTGTGAGAATATGAACGATAGGAAATTCACAAAGGTGCTCTTGAATTGTTCGCAAGAGTGTCTGGAATTAGGCAGTACAGGTGCCATTACGAATCAATTATATTTGATGTTTTTGGGGGAGTTATAATGTGACTACTGTTAACAGACTATACTAGACCAGACATCACGTATCAATTATATTTGAGGATTTTGGGGGAGTTATAAAGTGCCTACTCTTAACAGACTTGACTCAGCATCCTGCGCAGATTGTGAGAATACGAACGATAGGAAACTCACAAATGTGATCTTGAATTGTTCTCAAGAGTGTCTGGAATAAGGTAGTATAGGTGCCATCACGCATCAAATATATATGAGGTTTTTGGAGAGTTATAATATAACTACTGTTAACAGACTAGACT
Source organism: Sicus ferrugineus (assembly GCA_922984085.1). Taxonomy (NCBI): domain Eukaryota; kingdom Metazoa; phylum Arthropoda; class Insecta; order Diptera; family Conopidae; genus Sicus; species Sicus ferrugineus. The sequence continues at coordinate 26,882,639 of OV277349.1, forward strand.
CAGCATCCTGCGCAGATTGTGAGAATATGAACGAAAGGAAGTTCACAAAAGTGATCTTGAATTGTTCGCAAGAGTGTCTGGAACAAGGCAGTATAGGTGCCATCACGTATCAATTATATTTGAGGATTTTGGGGGAGATATAATGTGCCTACTCTTAACAGACTTGACTCAGCATCCTGCCCAGATTGTGAGAATATGAACGATAGGAAATTCACAAGGGTGCTCTTGAATTGTTCGCAAGAGTGTCTGGAATAAGGCAGTACAGGTGCCATTACGAATAAATTATATTTGATGTTTTTGGGGGAGTTATAATGTGACTACTGTTAACAGACTATACTAGACCAGACATCACGTATCAATTATATTTGAGGATTTTGGGGGAGTTATAAAGTGCCTACTCTTAACAGACTTGACTCAGCATCCTGCGCAGATTGTGAGAATACGAACGATAGGAAACTCACAAATGTGATCTTGAATTGTTCTCAAGAGTGTCTGGAATAAGGTAGTATAGGTGCCATCACGCATCAAATATATATGAGGTTTTTGGAGAGTTATAATATAACTACTGTTAACAGACTAGACTGAGCATCCTGCGCAGATTGTGAGAATACGAACGATAGGAAATTCACAAATGTGGTCTTGAATTGTTCGCAAGAGTGTCTGGAATAAGGTAGTATAGGTGCCATCACGCATCAATTATATTTGAGGTTTTTGGGGAGTTATAATGTGACTACTGTTAAGAGACTAGCCTGAGCATCCTGCGCAGATTGTGAGAATACGAACGATAGGAAATTCACAAATGTGGTCTTGAATTGTTCGCAAGAGTGTCTGGAATAAGGTAGTATAGGTGCCATCACGCATCAATTATATTTGAGGTTTTTGGGGAGTTATAATGTGACTACTGTTAACAGACTAGACTGAGCATCCTGCGCAGATTGTAAGAATACGAACGATACGAAACTCACAAAGGTGGTCTTGAATTCATCGCAGGAATGTCTGGAATAAGGTAGTATAGGTGCCATCACGTATCAATTATATTTGAGGATTTTGGAGGAGTTATAATGTGCCTACTCTTAACAGACTTGACTCAGCATCCTGCCCAGATTGTGAGAATATTATCGATAGGAAATTCACAAAAGTGATCTTGAAATCGTCATAAGAGTGTCTGGAATAAGGTTGTATAGGTGCCATCAGGCATCAATTATATTTGAGGTTTTTGGAAGAGTTATTTTGTGACTACTAACTAACTGACAGACTAGACTCAGAATCCTGCGCAAATTGTGAGAATACGAACGATAGGAAATTCACAAATGTGTTCTTGAATTGTTCGCAAGACTGTCTGGAATAAGGTAGTATAGGTGCCATCACGCATCAATTATATTTGATGTTTTTGGGAGAGTTATTTTGTGACTACTGTTAACAGACTAGACTCAGCATCCTGCGAAGATTGTGAGAATACGAAAGAGAGGAAATTTACAACTGTGGTCTTGAATTGTTCGCAAGAATGTCTGGAATGAGGTAGTATAGGTGCCATCACGCATCAATTATATTTGAGGTTTTTGGGGAGTTATAATTTGACTACTGTTAACAGACTAGACTGAGCTTCCTGCGCAGATTGTAAGAATACGAACGATACGAAACTCACAAAGGTGGTCTTGAATTCGCCGCAGGAATGTCTGGAATAAGGTAGTATAGGTCCCATCACGCACAATTATATTTGAGGTCTTTGGGGGAGTTATAATGTGACTACTGTTAACAGACTACACTCGGCATCCTGCGCAGATTGTGAGAATATGAACGAAAGGAAATTCACAAAAGTGATCTTGAATTGTTCGCAAGAGTGTCTGGAATAAGGCAGTACAGGTGCCATTACGAATCAATTATATTTGATGTTTTTGGGGGAGTTATAATGTGACTACTGTTAACAGACTATACTAGACCAGACATCACGTATCAATTATATTTGAGGATTTTGGGGGAGTTATAAAGTGCCTACTCTTAACAGACTTGACTCAGCATCCTGCGCAGATTGTGAGAATACGAACGATAGGAAACTCACAAATGTGATCTTGAATTGTTCTCAAGAGTGTCTGGAATAAGGTAGTATAGGTGCCATCACGCATCAAATATATATGAGGTTTTTGGAGAGTTATAATATAACTACTGTTAACAGACTACACTGAGCATCCTGCGCAGATTGTGAGAATACGAACGATAGGAAATTCACAAATGTGGTCTTGAATAGTTCGCAAGAGTGTCTGAAATAAGGTAGTATAGGTGCCATCACGCATCAATTATATTTGAGGTTTTTGGGGAGTTATAATGTGACTACTGTTAAGAGACTAGCCTGAGCATCCTGCGCAGATTGTGAGAATACGAACGATAGGAAATTCACAAATGTGGTCTTGAATTGTTCGCAAGAGTGTCTGGAATAAGGTAGTATAGGTGCCATCACGCATCAATTATATTTGAGGTTTTTGGGGAGTTATAATATGACTACTGTTAACAGACTAGACTGAGCATCCTGCGCAGATTGTGAGAATACGAACGATACGAAACTCACAAAGGTGGTCTTGAATTCGTCGCAGGAATGTCTGGAATAAGGTAGTATAGGTGCCATCACGTATCAATTATATTTGAGGATTTTGGAGGAGTTATAATGTGCCTACTCTTAACAGACTTGACTCAGCATTCTGCCCAGATTGTGAGAATATTATCGATAGGAAATTCACAAAAGTGATCTTGAAATCGTCATAAGAGTGTCTGGAATAAGGTTGTATAGGTGCCATCAGGCATCAATTATATTTGAGGTTTTTGGAAGAGTTATTTTGTGACTACTAACTAACTGACAGACTAGACTCAGAATCCTGCGCAAATTGTGAGAATGCGAACGATAGGAAATTCACAAATGTGGTCTTGAATTGTTCGCAAGACTGTCTGGAATAAGGTAGTATAGGTGCCATCACGCATCAATTATATTTGATGTTTTTGGGAGAGTTATTTGTGACTACTGTTAACAGACTAGACTCAGCATCCTGCGAAGATTGTGAGAATACGAAAGAGAGGAAATTTACAACTGTGGTCTTGAATTGTTCGCAAGAATGTCTGGAATGAGGTAGTATAGGTGCCATCACGCATCAATTATATTTGAGGTTTTTGGGGAGTTATAATTTGACTACTGTTAACAGACTAGACTGAGCTTCCTGCGCAGATTGTGAGAATACGAACGATACGAAACTCACAAAGGTGGTCTTGAATTCGCCGCAGGAATGTCTGGAATAAGGTAGTATAGGTCCCATCACGCACAATTATATTTGAGGTCTTTGGGGGAGTTATAATGTGACTACTGTTAAAAGACTACACTCGGCATCCTGCGCAGATTGTGAGAATTTGAACGATAGGAAATTCACAAAAGAGATCTTGAATTGTTCGCAAGAGTGTCTGGAATAAGGTAGTATAGGTGCCATCACGCATCAATTATATATGAGGTTTTTGGGGGAGTTATAATGTGACTACTGTTAACAGACTAGACTCAGCATCCTGCGCAGATTGTGAGAATATGAACGAAAGGAAATTCACAAAAGTGATCTTGAATTGTTCGCAAGAGTGTCTGGAATAAGGCAGTATAGGTGCCATCACGTATCAATTATATTTGAGGATTTTGGGGGAGATATAATGTGCCTACTCTTAACAGACTTGACTCAGCATCCTGCCCAGATTGTGAGAATATGAACGATAGGAAATTCACAAGGGTGCTCTTGAATTGTTCGCAAGAGTGTCTGGAATAAGGCAGTACAGGTGCCATTACGAATCAATTATATTTGATGTTTTTGGGGGAGTTATAATGTGACTACTGTTAACAGACTATACTAGACCAGACATCACGTATCAATTATATTTGAGGATTTTGGGGGAGTTATAAAGTGCCTACTCTTAACAGACTTGACTCAGCATCCTGCGCAGATTGTGAGAATACGAACGATAGGAAACTCACAAATGTGATCTTGAATTGTTCTCAAGAGTGTCTGGAATAAGGTAGTATAGGTGCCATCACGCATCAAATATATATGAGGTTTTTGGAGAGTTATAATATAACTACTGTTAACAGACTAGACTGAGCATCCTGCGCAGATTGTGAGAATACGAACGATAGGAAATTCACAAATGTGGTCTTGAATAGTTCGCAAGAGTGTCTGAAATAAGGTAGTATAGGTGCCATCACGCATCAATTATATTTGAGGTTTTTGGGGAGTTATAATGTGACTACTGTTAAGAGACTAGCCTGAGCATCCTGCGCAGATTGTGAGAATACGAACGATAGGAAATTCACAAATGTGGTCTTGAATTGTTCGCAAGAGTGTCTGGAATAAGGTAGTATAGGTGCCATCACGCATCAATTATATTTGAGGTTTTTGGGGAGTTATAATATGACTACTGTTAACAGACTAGACTGAGCATCCTGCGCAGATTGTGAGAATACGAACGATACGAAACTCACAAAGGTGGTCTTGAATTCGTCGCAGGAATGTCTGGAATAAGGTAGTATAGGTGCCATCACGTATCAATTATATTTGAGGATTTTGGAGGAGTTATAATGTGCCTACTCTTAACAGACTTGACTCAGCATTCTGCCCAGATTGTGAGAATATGAACGATAGGAAATTCACAAGGGTGCTCTTGAATTGTTCGCAAGAGTGTCTGGAATAAGGCAGTACAGGTGCCATTACGAATCAATTATATTTGATGTTTTTGGGGGAGTTATAATGTGACTACTGTTAACAGACTATACTAGACCAGACATCACGTATCAATTATATTTGAGGATTTTGGGGGAGTTATAAAGTGCCTACTCTTAACAGACTTGACTCAGCATCCTGCGCAGATTGTGAGAATACGAACGATAGGAAACTCACAAATGTGGTCTTGAATTGTTCTCAAGAGTGTCTGGAATAAGGTAGTATAGGTGCCATCACGCATCAAATATATATGAGGTTTTTGGGGAGTTATAATATAACTACTGTTAACAGACTAGACTGAGCATCCTGCGCAGATTGTGAGAATACGAACGATAGGAAATTCACAAATGTGGTCTTGAATAGTTCGCAAGAGTGTCTGAAATAAGGTAGTATAGGTGCCATCACGCATCAATTATATTTGAGGTTTTTGGGGAGTTATAATGTGACTACTGTTAAGAGACTAGCCTGAGCATCCTGCGCAGATTGTGAGAATACGAACGATAGGAAATTCACAAATGTGGTCTTGAATTGTTCGCAAGAGTGTCTGGAATAAGGTAGTATAGGTGCCATCACGCATCAATTATATTTGAGGTTTTTGGGGAGTTATAATATGACTACTGTTAACAGACTAGACTGAGCATCCTGCGCAGATTGTGAGAATACGAACGATACGAAACTCACAAAGGTGGTCTTGAATTCGTCGCAGGAATGTCTGGAATAAGGTAGTATAGGTGCCATCACGTATCAATTATATTTGAGGATTTTGGAGGAGTTATAATGTGCCTACTCTTAACAGACTTGACTCAGCATTCTGCCCAGATGGTGAGAATATTATCGATAGGAAATTCACAAAAGTGATCTTGAAATCGTCATAAGAGTGTCTGGAATAAGGTTGTATAGGTGCCATCAGGCATCAATTATATTTGAGGTTTTTGGAAGAGTTATTTTGTGACTACTAACTAACTGACAGACTAGACTCAGAATCCTGCGCAAATTGTGAGAATGCGAACGATAGGAAACTCACAAATGTGATCTTGAATTGTTCTCAAGAGTGTCTGGAATAAGGTAGTATAGGTGCCATCACGCATCAATTATATTTGATGTTTTTGGGAGAGTTATTTTGTGACTACTGTTAACAGACTAGACTCAGCATCCTGCGAAGATTGTGAGAATACGAAAGAGAGGAAATTTACAACTGTGGTCTTGAATTGTTCGCAAGAATGTCTGGAATGAGGTAGTATAGGTGCCATCACGCATCAATTATATTTGAGGTTTTTGGGGAGTTATAATTTGACTACTGTTAACAGACTAGACTGAGCTTCCTGCGCAGATTGTAAGAATACGAACGATACGGAACTCACAAAGGTGGTCTTGAATTCGCCGCAGGAATGTCTGGAATAAGGTAGTATAGGTAGGGTATGTGACTACTGTTAACAGACTACACTCGGCATCCTGCGCAGATTGTGAGAATATGAACGAAAGGAAATTCACAAAAGTGATCTTGAATTGTTCGCAAGAGTGTCTGGAATAAGGCAGTATAGGTGCCATCACGTATCAATTATATTTGAGGATTTTGGGGGAGATATAATGTGCCTACTCTTAACAGACTTGACTCAGCATCCTGCCCAGATTGTGAGAATATGAACGATAGGAAATTCACAAGGGTGCTCTTGAATTGTTCGCAAGAGTGTCTGGAATTAGGCAGTACAGGTGCCATTACGAATCAATTATATTTGATGTTTTTGGGGGAGTTATAATGTGACTACTGTTAACAGACTATACTAGACCAGACATCACGTATCAATTATATTTGAGGATTTTGGGGGAGTTATAAAGTGCCTACTCTTAACAGACTTGACTCAGCATCCTGCGCAGATTGTGAGAATACGAACGATAGGAAACTCACAAATGTGATCTTGAATTGTTCTCAAGAGTGTCTGGAATAAGGTAGTATAGGTGCCATCACGCATCAAATATATATGAGGTTTTTGGAGAGTTATAATATAACTACTGTTAACAGACTAGACTCAGCATCCTGCGCAGATTGTGAGAATATGAACGAAAGGAAGTTCACAAAAGTGATCTTGAATTGTTCGCAAGAGTGTCTGGAACAAGGCAGTATAGGTGCCATCACGTATCAATTATATTTGAGGATTTTGGGGGAGATATAATGTGCCTACTCTTAACAGACTTGACTCAGCATCCTGCCCAGATTGTGAGAATATGAACGATAGGAAATTCACAAGGGTGCTCTTGAATTGTTCGCAAGAGTGTCTGGAATAAGGCAGTACAGGTGCCATTACGAATAAATTATATTTGATGTTTTTGGGGGAGTTATAATGTGACTACTGTTAACAGACTATACTAGACCAGACATCACGTATCAATTATATTTGAGGATTTTGGGGGAGTTATAAAGTGCCTACTCTTAACAGACTTGACTCAGCATCCTGCGCAGATTGTGAGAATACGAACGATAGGAAACTCACAAATGTGATCTTGAATTGTTCTCAAGAGTGTCTGGAATAAGGTAGTATAGGTGCCATCACGCATCAAATATATATGAGGTTTTTGGAGAGTTATAATATAACTACTGTTAACAGACTAGACTGAGCATCCTGCGCAGATTGTGAGAATACGAACGATAGGAAATTCACAAATGTGGTCTTGAATAGTTCGCAAGAGTGTCTGAAATAAGGTAGTATAGGTGCCATCACGCATCAATTATATTTGAGGTTTTTGGGGAGTTATAATGTGACTACTGTTAAGAGACTAGCCTGAGCATCCTGCGCAGATTGTGAGAATACGAACGATAGGAAATTCACAAATGTGGTCTTGAATTGTTCGCAAGAGTGTCTGGAATAAGGTAGTATAGGTGCCATCACGCATCAATTATATTTGAGGTTTTTGGGGAGTTATAATATGACTACTGTTAACAGACTAGACTGAGCATCCTGCGCAGATTGTGAGAATACGAACGATACGAAACTCACAAAGGTGGTCTTGAATTCATCGCAGGAATGTCTGGAATAAGGTAGTATAGGTGCCATCACGTATCAATTATATTTGAGGATTTTGGAGGAGTTATAATGTGCCTACTCTTAACAGACTTGACTCAGCATCCTGCCCAGATTGTGAGAATATTATCGATAGGAAATTCACAAAAGTGATCTTGAAATCGTCATAAGAGTGTCTGGAATAAGGTTGTATAGGTGCCATCAGGCATCAATTATATTTGAGGTTTTTGGAAGAGTTATTTTGTGACTACTAACTAACTGACAGACTAGACTCAGAATCCTGCGCAAATTGTGAGAATGCGAACGATAGGAAATTCACAAATGTGTTCTTGAATTGTTCGCAAGACTGTCTGGAATAAGGTAGTATAGGTGCCATCACGCATCAATTATATTTGATGTTTTTGGGAGAGTTATTTTGTGACTACTGTTAACAGACTAGACTCAGCATCCTGCGAAGATTGTGAGAATACGAAAGAGAGGAAATTTACAACTGTGGTCTTGAATTGTTCGCAAGAATGTCTGGAATGAGGTAGTATAGGTGCCATCACGCATCAATTATATTTGAGGATTTTGGGGGAGATATAATGTGCCTACTCTTAACAGACTTGACTCAGCATCCTGCCCAGATTGTGAGAATATGAACGATAGGAAATTCACAAATGTGTTCTTGAATTGTTCGCAAGACTGTCTGGAATAAGGTAGTATAGGTGCCATCACGCATCAATTATATTTGATGTTTTTGGGAGAGTTATTTTGTGACTACTGTTAACAGACTAGACTCAGCATCCTGCGAAGATTGTGAGAATACGAAAGAGAGGAAATTTACAACTGTGGTCTTGAATTGTTCGCAAGAATGTCTGGAATGAGGTAGTATAGGTGCCATCACGCATCAATTATATTTGAGGATTTTGGGGGAGATATAATGTGCCTACTCTTAACAGACTTGACTCAGCATCCTGCCCAGATTGTGAGAATATGAACGATAGGAAATTCACAAGGGTGCTCTTGAATTGTTCGCAAGAGTGTCTGGAATAAGGCAGTACAGGTGCCATTACGAATAAATTATATTTGATGTTTTTGGGGGAGTTATAATGTGACTACTGTTAACAGACTATACTAGACCAGACATCACGTATCAATTATATTTGAGGATTTTGGGGGAGTTATAAAGTGCCTACTCTTAACAGACTTGACTCAGCATCCTGCGCAGATTGTGAGAATACGAACGATAGGAAACTCACAAATGTGATCTTGAATTGTTCTCAAGAGTGTCTGGAATAAGGTAGTATAGGTGCCATCACGCATCAAATATATATGAGGTTTTTGGAGAGTTATAATATAACTACTGTTAACAGACTAGACTGAGCATCCTGCGCAGATTGTGAGAATACGAACGATAGGAAATTCACAAATGTGGTCTTGAATAGTTCGCAAGAGTGTCTGAAATAAGGTAGTATAGGTGCCATCACGCATCAATTATATTTGAGGTTTTTGGGGAGTTATAATGTGACTACTGTTAAGAGACTAGCCTGAGCATCCTGCGCAGATTGTGAGAATACGAACGATAGGAAATTCACAAATGTGGTCTTGAATTGTTCGCAAGAGTGTCTGGAATAAGGTAGTATAGGTGCCATCACGCATCAATTATATTTGAGGTTTTTGGGGAGTTATAATATGACTACTGTTAACAGACTAGACTGAGCATCCTGCGCAGATTGTGAGAATACGAACGATACGAAACTCACAAAGGTGGTCTTGAATTCGTCGCAGGAATGTCTGGAATAAGGTAGTATAGGTGCCATCACGTATCAATTATATTTGAGGATTTTGGAGGAGTTATAATGTGCCTACTCTTAACAGACTTGACTCAGCATTCTGCCCAGATGGTGAGAATATTATCGATAGGAAATTCACAAAAGTGATCTTGAAATCGTCATAAGAGTGTCTGGAATAAGGTTGTATAGGTGCCATCAGGCATCAATTATATTTGAGGTTTTTGGAAGAGTTATTTTGTGACTACTAACTAACTGACAGACTAGACTCAGAATCCTGCGCAAATTGTGAGAATGCGAACGATAGGAAATTCACAAATGTGGTCTTGAATTGTTCGCAAGACTGTCTGGAATAAGGTAGTATAGGTGCCATCACGCATCAATTATATTTGATGTTTTTGGGAGAGTTATTTTGTGACTACTGTTAACAGACTAGACTCAGCATCCTGCGAAGATTGTGAGAATACGAAAGAGAGGAAATTTACAACTGTGGTCTTGAATTGTTCGCAAGAATGTCTGGAATGAGGTAGTATAGGTGCCATCACGCATCAATTATATTTGAGGTTTTTGGGGAGTTATAATTTGACTACTGTTAACAGACTAGACTGAGCTTCCTGCGCAGATTGTAAGAATACGAACGATACGGAACTCACAAAGGTGGTCTTGAATTCGCCGCAGGAATGTCTGGAATAAGGTAGTATAGGTAGGGTATGTGACTACTGTTAACAGACTACACTCGGCATCCTGCGCAGATTGTGAGAATATGAACGAAAGGAAATTCACAAAAGTGATCTTGAATTGTTCGCAAGAGTGTCTGGAATAAGGCAGTATAGGTGCCATCACGTATCAATTATATTTGAGGATTTTGGGGGAGATATAATGTGCCTACTCTTAACAGACTTGACTCAGCATCCTGCCCAGATTGTGAGAATATGAACGATAGGAAATTCACAAGGGTGCTCTTGAATTGTTCGCAAGAGTGTCTGGAATTAGGCAGTACAGGTGCCATTACGAATCAATTATATTTGATGTTTTTGGGGGAGTTATAATGTGACTACTGTTAACAGACTATACTAGACCAGACATCACGTATCAATTATATTTGAGGATTTTGGGGGAGTTATAAAGTGCCTACTCTTAACAGACTTGACTCAGCATCCTGCGCAGATTGTGAGAATACGAACGATAGGAAACTCACAAATGTGATCTTGAATTGTTCTCAAGAGTGTCTGGAATAAGGTAGTATAGGTGCCATCACGCATCAAATATATATGAGGTTTTTGGAGAGTTATAATATAACTACTGTTAACAGACTAGACTCAGCATCCTGCGCAGATTGTGAGAATATGAACGAAAGGAAGTTCACAAAAGTGATCTTGAATTGTTCGCAAGAGTGTCTGGAACAAGGCAGTATAGGTGCCATCACGTATCAATTATATTTGAGGATTTTGGGGGAGATATAATGTGCCTACTCTTAACAGACTTGACTCAGCATCCTGCCCAGATTGTGAGAATATGAACGATAGGAAATTCACAAGGGTGCTCTTGAATTGTTCGCAAGAGTGTCTGGAATAAGGCAGTACAGGTGCCATTACGAATAAATTATATTTGATGTTTTTGGGGGAGTTATAATGTGACTACTGTTAACAGACTATACTAGACCAGACATCACGTATCAATTATATTTGAGGATTTTGGGGGAGTTATAATGTGCCTACTCTTAACAGACTTGACTCAGCATCCTGCGCAGATTGTGAGAATACGAACGATAGGAAACTCACAAATGTGATCTTGAATTGTTCTCAAGAGTGTCTGGAATAAGGTAGTATAGGTGCCATCACGCATCAAATATATATGAGGTTTTTGGAGAGTTATAATATAACTACTGTTAACAGACTAGACTGAGCATCCTGCGCAGATTGTGAGAATACGAACGATAGGAAATTCACAAATGTGGTCTTGAATAGTTCGCAAGAGTGTCTGAAATAAGGTAGTATAGGTGCCATCACGCATCAATTATATTTGAGGTTTTTGGGGAGTTATAATGTGACTACTGTTAAGAGACTAGCCTGAGCATCCTGCGCAGATTGTGAGAATACGAACGATAGGAAATTCACAAATGTGGTCTTGAATTGTTCGCAAGAGTGTCTGGAATAAGGTAGTATAGGTGCCATCACGCATCAATTATATTTGAGGTTTTTGGGGAGTTATAATATGACTACTGTTAACAGACTAGACTGAGCATCCTGCGCAGATTGTGAGAATACGAACGATACGAAACTCACAAAGGTGGTCTTGAATTCGTCGCAGGAATGTCTGGAATAAGGTAGTATAGGTGCCATCACGTATCAATTATATTTGAGGATTTTGGAGGAGTTATAATGTGCCTACTCTTAACAGACTTGACTCAGCATTCTGCCCAGATGGTGAGAATATTATCGATAGGAAATTCACAAAAGTGATCTTGAAATCGTCATAAGAGTGTCTGGAATAAGGTTGTATAGGTGCCATCAGGCATCAATTATATTTGAGGTTTTTGGAAGAGTTATTTTGTGACTACTAACTAACTGACAGACTAGACTCAGAATCCTGCGCAAATTGTGAGAATGCGAACGATAGGAAATTCACAAATGTGGTCTTGAATTGTTCGCAAGACTGTCTGGAATAAGGTAGTATAGGTGCCATCACGCATCAATTATATTTGATGTTTTTGGGAGAGTTATTTTGTGACTACTGTTAACAGACTAGACTCAGCATCCTGCGAAGATTGTGAGAATACGAAAGAGAGGAAATTTACAACTGTGGTCTTGAATTGTTCGCAAGAATGTCTGGAATGAGGTAGTATAGGTGCCATCACGCATCAATTATATTTGAGGTTTTTGGGGAGTTATAATTTGACTACTGTTAACAGACTAGACTGAGCTTCCTGCGCAGATTGTAAGAATACGAACGATACGGAACTCACAAAGGTGGTCTTGAATTCGCCGCAGGAATGTCTGGAATAAGGTAGTATAGGTAGGGTATGTGACTACTGTTAACAGACTACACTCGGCATCCTGCGCAGATTGTGAGAATATGAACGAAAGGAAATTCACAAAAGTGATCTTGAATTGTTCGCAAGAGTGTCTGGAATAAGGCAGTATAGGTGCCATCACGTATCAATTATATTTGAGGATTTTGGGGGAGATATAATGTGCCTACTCTTAACAGACTTGACTCAGCATCCTGCCCAGATTGTGAGAATATGAACGATAGGAAATTCACAAGGGTGCTCTTGAATTGTTCGCAAGAGTGTCTGGAATTAGGCAGTACAGGTGCCATTACGAATCAATTATATTTGATGTTTTTGGGGGAGTTATAATGTGACTACTGTTAACAGACTATACTAGACCAGACATCACGTATCAATTATATTTGAGGATTTTGGGGGAGTTATAAAGTGCCTACTCTTAACAGACTTGACTCAGCATCCTGCGCAGATTGTGAGAATACGAACGATAGGAAACTCACAAATGTGATCTTGAATTGTTCTCAAGAGTGTCTGGAATAAGGTAGTATAGGTGCCATCACGCATCAAATATATATGAGGTTTTTGGAGAGTTATAATATAACTACTGTTAACAGACTAGACTCAGCATCCTGCGCAGATTGTGAGAATATGAACGAAAGGAAGTTCACAAAAGTGATCTTGAATTGTTCGCAAGAGTGTCTGGAACAAGGCAGTATAGGTGCCATCACGTATCAATTATATTTGAGGATTTTGGGGGAGATATAATGTGCCTACTCTTAACAGACTTGACTCAGCATCCTGCCCAGATTGTGAGAATATGAACGATAGGAAATTCACAAGGGTGCTCTTGAATTGTTCGCAAGAGTGTCTGGAATAAGGCAGTACAGGTGCCATTACGAATCAATTATATTTGATGTTTTTGGGGGAGTTATAATGTGACTACTGTTAACAGACTATACTAGACCAGACATCACGTATCAATTATATTTGAGGATTTTGGGGGAGTTATAATGTGCCTACTCTTAACAGACTTGACTCAGCATCCTGCGCAGATTGTGAGAATACGAACGATAGGAAACTCACAAAAGTGATCTTGAATTGTTCTCAAGAGTGTCTGGAATAAGGTAGTATAGGTGCCATCACGCATCAAATATATATGAGGTTTTTGGAGAGTTATAATATAACTACTGTTAACAGACTAGACTGAGCATCCTGCGCAGATTGTGAGAATACGAACGATAGGAAATTCACAAATGTGGTCTTGAATAGTTCGCAAGAGTGTCTGAAATAAGGTAGTATAGGTGCCATCACGCATCAATTATATTTGAGGTTTTTGGGGAGTTATAATGTGACTACTGTTAAGAGACTAGCCTGAGCATCCTGCGCAGATTGTGAGAATACGAACGATAGGAAATTCACAAATGTGGTCTTGAATTGTTCGCAAGAGTGTCTGGAATAAGGTAGTATAGGTGCCATCACGCATCAATTATATTTGAGGTTTTTGGGGAGTTATAATATGACTACTGTTAACAGACTAGACTGAGCATCCTGCGCAGATTGTGAGAATACGAACGATACGAAACTCACAAAGGTGGTCTTGAATTCATCGCAGGAATGTCTGGAATAAGGTAGTATAGGTGCCATCACGTATCAATTATATTTGAGGATTTTGGAGGAGTTATAATGTGCCTACTCTTAACAGACTTGACTCAGCATCCTGCCCAGATTGTGAGAATATTATCGATAGGAAATTCACAAAAGTGATCTTGAAATCGTCATAAGAGTGTCTGGAATAAGGTTGTATAGGTGCCATCAGGCATCAATTATATTTGAGGTTTTTGGAAGAGTTATTTTGTGACTACTAACTAACTGACAGACTAGACTCAGAATCCTGCGCAAATTGTGAGAATGCGAACGATAGGAAATTCACAAATGTGTTCTTGAATTGTTCGCAAGACTGTCTGGAATAAGGTAGTATAGGTGCCATCACGCATCAATTATATTTGATGTTTTTGGGGGAGTTATTTTGTGACTACTGTTAACAGACTAGACTCAGCATCCTGCGAAGATTGTGAGAATACGAAAGAGAGGAAATTTACAACTGTGGTCTTGAATTGTTCGCAAGAATGTCTGGAATGAGGTAGTATAGGTGCCATCACGCATCAATTATATTTGAGGTTTTTGGGGAGTTATAATTTGACTACTGTTAACAGACTAGACTGAGCTTCCTGCGCAGATTGTAAGAATACGAACGATACGAAACTCACAAAGGTGGTCTTGAATTCGCCGCAGGAATGTCTGGAATAAGGTAGTATAGGTCCCATCACGCACAATTATATTTGAGGTCTTTGGGGGAGTTATAATGTGACTACTGTTAACAGACTACACTCGGCATCCTGCGCAGATTGTGAGAATATGAACGAAAGGAAATTCACAAAAGTGATCTTGAATTGTTCGCAAGAGTGTCTGGAATAAGGCAGTACAGGTGCCATTACGAATCAATTATATTTGATGTTTTTGGGGGAGTTATAATGTGACTACTGTTAACAGACTATACTAGACCAGACATCACGTATCAATTATATTTGAGGATTTTGGGGGAGTTATAAAGTGCCTACTCTTAACAGACTTGACTCAGCATCCTGCGCAGATTGTGAGAATACGAACGATAGGAAACTCACAAATGTGATCTTGAATTGTTCTCAAGAGTGTCTGGAATAAGGTAGTATAGGTGCCATCACGCATCAAATATATATGAGGTTTTTGGAGAGTTATAATATAACTACTGTTAACAGACTAGACTGAGCATCCTGCGCAGATTGTGAGAATACGAACGATAGGAAATTCACAAATGTGGTCTTGAATAGTTCGCAAGAGTGTCTGAAATAAGGTAGTATAGGTGCCATCACGCATCAATTATATTTGAGGTTTTTGGGGAGTTATAATGTGACTACTGTTAAGAGACTAGCCTGAGCATCCTGCGCAGATTGTGAGAATACGAACGATAGGAAATTCACAAATGTGGTCTTGAATAGTTCGCAAGAGTGTCTGAAATAAGGTAGTATAGGTGCCATCACGCATCAATTATATTTGAGGTTTTTGGGGAGTTATAATGTGACTACTGTTAAGAGACTAGCCTGAGCATCCTGCGCAGATTGTGAGAATACGAACGATAGGAAATTCACAAATGTGGTCTTGAATTGTTCGCAAGAGTGTCTGGAATAAGGTAGTATAGGTGCCATCACGCATCAATTATATTTGAGGTTTTTGGGGAGTTATAATATGACTACTGTTAACAGACTAGACTGAGCATCCTGCGCAGATTGTGAGAATACGAACGATACGAAACTCACAAAGGTGGTCTTGAATTCATCGCAGGAATGTCTGGAATAAGGTAGTATAGGTGCCATCACGTATCAATTATATTTGAGGATTTTGGAGGAGTTATAATGTGCCTACTCTTAACAGACTTGACTCAGCATCCTGCCCAGATTGTGAGAATATTATCGATAGGAAATTCACAAAAGTGATCTTGAAATCGTCATAAGAGTGTCTGGAATAAGGTTGTATAGGTGCCATCAGGCATCAATTATATTTGAGGTTTTTGGAAGAGTTATTTTGTGACTACTAACTAACTGACAGACTAGACTCAGAATCCTGCGCAAATTGTGAGAATGCGAACGATAGGAAATTCACAAATGTGTTCTTGAATTGTTCGCAAGACTGTCTGGAATAAGGTAGTATAGGTGCCATCACGCATCAATTATATTTGATGTTTTTGGGAGAGTTATTTTGTGACTACTGTTAACAGACTAGACTCAGCATCCTGCGAAGATTGTGAGAATACGAAAGAGAGGAAATTTACAACTGTGGTCTTGAATTGTTCGCAAGAATGTCTGGAATGAGGTAGTATAGGTGCCATCACGCATCAATTATATTTGAGGTTTTTGGGGAGTTATAATTTGACTACTGTTAACAGACTAGACTGAGCTTCCTGCGCAGATTGTAAGAATACGAACGATACGAAACTCACAAAGGTGGTCTTGAATTCGCCGCAGGAATGTCTGGAATAAGGTAGTATAGGTCCCATCACGCACAATTATATTTGAGGTCTTTGGGGGAGTTATAATGTGACTACTGTTAACAGACTACACTCGGCATCCTGCGCAGATTGTGAGAATATGAACGAAAGGAAATTCACAAAAGTGATCTTGAATTGTTCGCAAGAGTGTCTGGAATAAGGCAGTATAGGTGCCATCACGTATCAATTATATTTGAGGATTTTGGGGGAGATATAATGTGCCTACTCTTAACAGACTTGACTCAGCATCCTGCCCAGATTGTGAGAATATGAACGATAGGAAATTCACAAGGGTGCTCTTGAATTGTTCGCAAGAGTGTCTGGAATTAGGCAGTACAGGTGCCATTACGAATCAATTATATTTGATGTTTTTGGGGGAGTTATAATGTGACTACTGTTAACAGACTATACTAGACCAGACATCACGTATCAATTATATTTGAGGATTTTGGGGGAGTTATAAAGTGCCTACTCTTAACAGACTTGACTCAGCATCCTGCGCAGATTGTGAGAATACGAACGATAGGAAACTCACAAATGTGATCTTGAATTGTTCTCAAGAGTGTCTGGAATAAGGTAGTATAGGTGCCATCACGCATCAAATATATATGAGGTTTTTGGAGAGTTATAATATAACTACTGTTAACAGACTAGACTGAGCATCCTGCGCAGATTGTGAGAATACGAACGATAGGAAATTCACAAATGTGGTCTTCAATAGTTCGCAAGAGTGTCTGAAATAAGGTAGTATAGGTGCCATCACGCATCAATTATATTTGAGGTTTTTGGGGAGTTATAATGTGACTACTGTTAAGAGACTAGCCTGAGCATCCTGCGCAGATTGTGAGAATACGAACGATAGGAAATTCACAAATGTGGTCTTGAATTGTTCGCAAGAGTGTCTGGAATAAGGTAGTATTGGTGCCATCACGCATCAATTATATTTGAGGTTTTTGGGGAGTTATAATATGACTACTGTTACCAGACTAGACTGAGCATCCTGCGCAGATTGTGAGAATACGAACGATACGAAACTCACAAAGGTGGTCTTGAATTCGTCGCAGGAATGTCTGGAATAAGGTAGTATAGGTCCCATCACGCACAATTATATATGAGGTCTTTGGGGGAGTTATAATGTGACTACTGTTAACAGACTACACTCAGCATCCTGGGCAGATTGTGAGAATATGAACGATAGGAAATTCACAAAAGTGATCTTGAATTGTTCGCAAGAATGTCTGGAATAAGGTAGTATAGGTGCCATCAAGCATCAATTATATTTGAGGTTTTTGGGGGAGTTATAATGTGACTACTGTTAACAGACTCAGCATCCTGCGCAAATTGTGAGAATATGAACGAAAGGAAATTCACAAAAGTGATCTTGAATTGTTCGCAAGAGTATCTGGAATAAGGTAGTATAGGTTGTAACGAAGTTTCTTGCCGGGGTATACTCAGTCTCGCCAGAGTCCAGTACCGATCGGGTTCAGGGCTTGAAGATTTGGCGCGCTTTCCGGGTACAACTTTGTCTGCTGCCACGTACGGGATCTGGTTTTTCTTCTTCCCTTGTTATATTGCCAGCTTCTTCAAAATCTCGGCGATCTTTACCCGTTTTGCTGGTATTTCCTCCAGGGGGAACCATTTGACCAAGTTTAGGTGGTCGGGCCGGTAATCCTCAATCGGTTCCAGGAGGATTTTTTCCGCGTAGCGCAGCAAGAACACGCCGCAGTCTGTTCCGTTGGGCTGCTGCGGAATTGCTGGTACCATCAACGGTAGCTCTGCCACATTGTAGCTGCGAGGGACCTCATCTGGCTTGCGAGCTCGGTACTCCTCAACCAGATATTCCCTGATATTCTGGGCGACCGTGGTCCGTGGTCCAGGGCTGCAGGAGTCCAGCTGCAGAATGCACGGGATTTTGGCCCCCCAGGTGCCGTCTGCCTTCGGTTCGTCCATCATTCGAGGCCCGTTTACACCCGCGAAGCAGACCACCATCAGGAACCAGTGTTGGTCCTGATTCACCGGGATCAGGATGTGGTCCTTCGTGAATAAATCAACGCCTCGAGTCCAGCGTTTCACTGTCGCATGCCGTTCCCTTGGAGTGCCGACTCGGGTGCTGATCTTCCCGTAAAAATGGGTGTTAAAGACATAAACCGTCTGCCTCGGGGTTTCAGCCAGCTTCTCATGTATAATGAATTTTAGCCAGACCTCTACCAGGGTGTCGTTCAAAAATCTTCCGGGTGCCAGACGTCGGAAGTCTTCCGCGTAGACATTTATACCACCTCGTCCACGTGGATACTGGACGAGAGGCCTCTCCTCGTCGGTGCCACCGGACCCCCTATTGGACGAGGGTAACACCGACTCTTCCTGTTGAGCGTCCGTCGAAACTCGACCGAATAGGTCAACACCTGCCCGACTGGACTGGTTGGGTCCATCGGCGGCGAGCTCAGCATCCATCCGGTCAAAATATTTTGCCATGTTGACTGCCATCGTTCACGGTGGGTTTGTTGAATGTGGTTAAATCTGGGGATGGAGGGTAATTAGTGATGTCGACACCATCATATATTGGACAACACGAGCTACGACTGTCACGACACATACTAGCTACTTTATGCGTCCGTCGTGTCTGTCAATTCTGTACTTCGGTCCAATGGTGATATTCTTTGAGCTCCCCAATGTGAGCCGTGCGAGTTTTCGTATTTCCCTGGGAGTTGAGCTCGACGATAACTGGTGATATATATTTCTGGATCTGGTATGGCCCGTTGTATTTTGGAGCCAGCTTGGCGGTAAACTTATCCACTGCTTTCGAGAGGGGATGACTTCTCAATAATACCCACGTTCCTATTGCCGGGTTCCATTGTCTTCGCCGAAGGTTATAGTGTCGGGCTTGGTCCTTGGATGCTCGATCGATGTTCCTCCTCACGATGTTGAATATCTCCTGCAGCCGGTTACCCTTGTGTTCGGGACTCTGTGGTGCTGACCCTGTACCTATGGTAACCTCATCGAAAAGCGATCCTGGAAGCCGCAGTTCTCGTCCCTGTGTGAGGAAAGCGGGGCTGAAACCTGTCGTCTCCGATGCCATGCTGTTGATTGCCAAAGAAATTACTGGGATCAACTCATCCCATTGAGTTTACTTATTATCGGCCACTTGTGCAAGAATTCTTTTGACGTTTCGGTTGGCTCTTTCTGTTGGGTTCTCCTGGGGGGGGTATAAGGTGCTGTAAACTGTTGTCGGATTCCTAAATCTTGAAGAGATCGCTGCAGTGTCCTACTGTTGAATTGAACTCCGTTGTCCGTGACGAGAACTTTTGGAACTCCATACCTCGCTAGAACCCTTTCTCGAAACGCCTTCTTCACACTGTCTGCGGTTGCTTGTCTCAGTGGTACGATTTCGGTCCACTTGGAGAATTTGTCAAAGAAAACTAGAATCATCGTGTTGCCGTGCTTGCTTCGGGGTAATGGTCCAACGAAGTCGGCACAGACGACTGACCAAGGCTCCCCTGGTAACTGTGTCAGCACTTTCCCGGCGGCTTTGCTCTACAAAGGTTTATATCGCTGACATGATTCACAGCAGCGCACGTGTTTCCTTATATCCCTGAACATGCCTGGCCAGTAGTACCTGTTGGCTATCCTGGTGACGGTTTTTCTAATGCCTGGATGTCCAGCGCTGGGGTCATCGTGGTTTTCCTTAAGAACTCGGGCACGAAGATACCTCGGAACACAGAGCTTCCATGCGGCACAATCCTCGTCGTTTACCTGCCCTGGGATATGTCGATACAGTTGACCGTTTTCCATAGTATAATCGGCAAACTTCTCTGGATTCCTCTTAATTTCTGCTATCTTGGTTTCTATCCAGTTGCACTTTTCCCCGTTAGTCGTAACCGTGCTCAGTTTTTCTACTGGCTGTCTGGAAAGTGCGTCTGCGACCACGTTCCAATTGCCCTTGCGGTATTTCACGTCGAACATGTACTGTTGTAACTCAAGCGCCCATCTTGCTATACGCCCTGAAGGATTTTCCAAGGAGTTCAACCATTTCAGTGAGAGGTGGTCTGTGACGACGCACAACCTGTAGCCTTCTAAATACGGTCGCATTTTCCTGATTCCCCAAACGACCGCGAGGCACTCCTTCTCTGTCGCTGAGTAGTTGATTTCGGCCTTGTTTAAATACCGGCTGGCGTAGGCGATGACCTTGTCTCCCTCATCGGTTTCTTGCGTGAGAACAGCTCCTAACCCGTGGGTGCTCGCGTCAGTCTGCAGCGTAAACGGTTTGGAAAAATCTGGGCACGCCAGTACTGGTGCCTTCGTGAGCTTTTCCTTGAGGTTCTCGAACGCCTGCTGTTGCTCGTCGGTCCATTGCCAGCGTTTGCCCTTCTTAAGAAGGCTGGTGAGTGGGACTACCAATTTGGCGAAGTCCGGTACGAACCGCCGGTACCAGGATGCTATCCCGAGGAATCGCCTAACGCCTCTGACATTTGTTGGGGCCGCCAGTTCCTGAATAGCCGCTACCTTGTCTGGATCTGTGTGAATTCCTCTGCGGCTCACGACGTGACCTAAATATTTAAAATCTTGCTGGAAAAACTCGCACTTCTCCTTGTTGATTTTTAAATTAGCCGCTCTTAAACGTCGAAATACTTCCTGTAAATTGTTCATGTGTTGTTCCAGCGTCTTTCCTATTACAATGATGTCGTCCAGGTAAGCAAACGCGTGTGGTTCCATCTCCGGTCCAATGACTTGGTCCAATGCCCTTTGGAACGTCGCGGGTGCCGAATGTAAGCCGAAGGGCATAACTTTCCATTGAAAGAGTCCCCTTCCTGGTACTGTGAACGCGGTGTATTGCTGGCTTTCTGGACTCATTGGTATTTGCCAGTAACCGTTCTTGAGATCAAGTGTACTAATGTATTGCGCGTCGCGGAGTCGATCTAGAATATGTTGTATCCTCGGAAGTGGGTATGCGTCAGGCACTGATCTTGCATTTAGCTGACGATAATCCACGCAAAGTCGCCATTGCCCATTCTTCTTTTTAACAAGAACAATTGGTGCACTGTAAGGTCTATGTGAGGGCTCGATACAGCGTTTTCCAGCAACTCGTCTATCTCCTTGTTAATTATCGCTTGCATTGCAGGGTTCTTGGGGTAATACCTCTGCTTTATTGACCTATCATCTCTCATGACGATTTTATCGGTCGTTATGTTGGAGGGCCCTACCAGCAAGTCGAATTTCTCATGCTCTGTTTTTAGGAATTCGTTAATGATGTGTTGGTCTTCTTTTCGCGAGTTGTTGGTTTCTGCGCCTGGTTCAGAGTGTTGTTCGTTCTCCACGTCAGTCTTCTCCAATGGTTTTCCCTCAGGAACTTGGGCGCAATCCGTGTGAACTGTCGACCAAGTCGCTCGTTCGGCTTTCGAGTCTCCCAGCGTAATCGTCTCACCACCACAGCTAATAGAAGCTCCTATTCTTGTCAGGAAGTCCAAACCCAGGATCACATGGTCTGTCACATCCTGTAGAATCAGAAGTGGGAGCTTACACTCTGCAGTCCCCAAATGCACGCAGACTTCGACGGCTTCCTTCACGGTACGCACGGTGCCGTCGGCCATTTTGACCCGTACGTACACCTCCATCAGCTTTCCGTCTGTCATCACAGCCGCCGCGTTACTAATGAACCTCCGCGAGGCTCCTGTGTCTAAATCGGGTCTCGATTGTAGTTTAAGCACTTCGTGGGGTACAAGGAGAGTCTATCTTGTTCGGTTCCAGCAGCCCTCGTCCCTGCTGGACACTCTGCGCGTTTCCCGAAGGTTTCTTGCAGCATTCAATCGTCCGGACCCCCTCCTTTCCACAAGTCCAACAGAAAAGTTTCCTTGAGTTTCGGCATTCTCGTTGAAAATGTCCGCTTTCGCCACATCTTCTACAGGACGTTCGAAGGTCTCGCTGTTTTCCTGTGTTTTCTATGGTCATCATCCTGTGCGTCCCTGGTAATTGTCGGTGCTGAGTATGAATTTCTCGTGGAGGTTCGGGTTCCTTTCGTATGCCTTCAAAATCTTCAGCCAATTCAATGAGATCCCCCAACGCAGAGAAATCAGACCTCCTTATGTAAAGAAGATAATCCCTATGGCAATTCTTGTAAATCCTCTGTAGTTTTTGCTCCTCTGTATAGTTCACATGTCGCATTAATGTCTGCATGGCCAGTACATAGTCCTTGAACTTCTCGCGAGGCCCTTGGATCCTTTTCCTAATGTTGTCCTCCAGTTCTTCGAAATATCTCGATGGCAAGAAGAATTTCAGGAAATCGGTTTTAAACAATTCCCATCTTGACCAGCTCCTATTGTTATTCCTGTACCAACAAAGAGCTTTGTCCTTCAGCAACTCCGGCATGGTTCGTGGCAGCATATGCTTAGGCAACTCGTATGCCTCGGTGAGCTCCTCGACTCTCTCGATGAAGCCTATTGGGTCCCTACCACCGTCGTACCTACAAGACCATTTACGTACCTTGTCAATTACCTCAGAGTAGCACATCCTACTATGGGCCACACTCTCTGTCTCGCACCTCGCTGCTATGCAACCACCTGTTGACATCGAAACTTGATTGCCGGGGTTCATGTTAAGCACTTCTGTTGGATTTGCCCTCTGTTCGCTGTGTTTCGGAACCGCACCTTGCAATGATGGCGTTGCCGGCCGCGCACTTGGAGAAACACCGCGATTCCACTGTACTTCAAGTTCGCGTAACCTGTCGATCACCTCGTCGGTCAGATCAGGCGACATCATAAACCCGGAGAGCACTTTACGAAGTTCGTCGATCGTGCCTTTTGATTCCATACCGAATTCGCGTAGAATCTCCTGCAGATTCTCTTTTGGAACATTATAAATCCACCGTTTACCCATTTCGATTTTCCGTTTATTTCGTGTAACAGTTTCCGCGTTATTTCTTTGCACGATGTTTTTCTATTTTGTTCCGTTTATTTCGTGTAACTGTTCCTTTGAAATACCGCGTTATTTTTTTTTTTTTCACAATGTTTTTTTATTTGAATTCGCCGTTAGCACAGTTTAGCGTTCAATTATTTGTTCGATTTATCGTTCGCTTCGCGTAACTGTTTATAATACCGTTTTTTTTTTCTAAAGTTTCGTTTTTTTCCGCGATTCAGCACTATAGGTTTTGATTTTTCTCGGAAACTATTGTCCCTGCTCGGGCGCCATTTTGTAACGAAGTTTCTTGCCGGGGTATACTCAGTCTCGCCAGAGTCCAGTACCGAACACTTAAATAAAAAGCTTTCGGTATTCTTTTCACAGTTTTTCGACTATTTATTTACCGTAATTCAAAGTTTTATTTTTCGGTATTTTATTGCTAACAGTATTTCTTAAAACTAGTTCCTTTAATTCTAATGTCCGCTGAATAGCACTCAGTCCGTAAAAATACAAAGTCTATATATACACAGAGTTCTAGAATACGAGGTTTTATGATTGTCGGCGTCAGCCACTACGAGGTACTAGAATTTACTTTGATTCAGGATTGGCGTCCGCTTAAAAGCACTCGGCCACGACGAGGTACTAAAATTTACTTGGATTCGGGATTGGCGTCCGCTTAAAAGCACTCGGCCACGACGAGGTACTAATGAAATTTACTTGGAATCGGGATTGGCGTCCGCTTAAGAGCACTCAGCCAGGACAAGGTACTAAAATTTACTTGGAATCGGGATTGGCGTCCGCTTAAGAGCACTCAGCCAGGACGAGGTACTAAAATTTACTTGGAATTGGGATTGGCGTCCGCTTAAGAGCACTCAGCCAGGACAAGGTACTAAAATTTACTTGGAATTGGGATTGGCGTCCGCTTAAGAGCACTCAGCCAGGACGAGGTACTAAAATTTACTTGGAATTGGGATTGGCGTCCGCTTAAGAGCAGTCAGCCAGGACGAGGTACTAAAATTTACTTGGAATTGGGATTGGCGTCCGCTTAAGAGCACTCAGCCAGGACGAGGTACTAAAATTTACTTGGAATTGGGATTGGCGTCCGCTTAAGAGCACTCAGCCAGGACGAGGTACTAAAATTTACTTGGAATTGGGATTGGCGTCCGCTTAAGAGCACTCAGCCAGGACGAGGTACTAAAATTTACTTGGAATTGGGATTGGCGTCCGCTTAAGAGCACTCAGCCAGGACGAGGTACTAAAATTTACTGGGAATTGGGATTGGCGTCCGCTTAAGAGCACTCAGCCACTACGAGGTACTAGAGGTTCAAGGTTCGACGACTTACCACTTGGAGCACGAGATTCCAAAAGAGATCGAATTCAGCGCGGTGGGCCCTTTTATACACCGATCAAAACAACTCCGCTGCAGTTGTTGTTCTTGTGCACATTCTGGAATTTTCTAATGTGCATAGCGGCACACAATGTACTTGTTGTTGTTGTGCTAATTTCTGGAAATAAATTCTTGTGATTTTGTTGGTAGTTCTTGTTCACATTCCAGAATTTTCTAATCTGCATAGCGGCACACACCGTACTTGTTGTTGTTGTGGTTATTTCTAGAAATAGATTCTTGTGATTTTGTTGGTAGCTTCCCACGCTCTAATTTAATTTTTGCTTGCTTGTTTCGCGTCTCAGTCTGTGTTGTAGTTGTTGTAAACAGTATTCCACCTGATTTTATTAGTAATTTTCCAAGGCTCTGCTTTAATTTTTGCTTGCTGATTTGGCGTCTCGGTCTGTGTTGTAATTGTTGTAAAAAGTATGTAGTTCATGTATTCTGTGTGACTGTGGTTTTTTTAATCCCTTTGTTAGCAAGCGAGTTAATGTGGTTGTTGTTGTTGTTATTGTTAATTTTACATATTTTCGCCTTTGCTACGTTGCCTTTTTTCGTTTCATTGTTGTTGATAGAATTTATTCCACCTGAAGTTGGGTCCGCACAACCCAGGTCACCGCGTTTTCAGTTTATGTTTACTAAAAACGGGCTCGGTTGGGATGCAGGCCAGGTTCTACACCCGGAGTTGTAAGGGAAAAAAATATTTTTTCCTTACAAGGTGCCATCACGTATCAATTATATTTGAGGATTTTGGGGGAGTTAAAATGTGCCTACTCTTAACAGACTTGACTCAGCATCCTGCGCAGATTGTGAGAATACGTTTTTGGGGGAGTTATAATGTGACTACTGTTAACAGACTAGACTCAGCATCCTGCGCAGATTGTGAGAATATGAACGATAGGAAATTCACAAAAGTGGTCTTGAATTGTTTGCAAGTGTATCTGGAATAAGGTAGTCTAGGTGCCATCACGCATCAATTACAGTTGAGGTTTTTGGGGGAGTTATAATGTGACTACTGTTAACAGACTAGACTCAGCATCCTGCGCAGATTGTGAGAATACGAAAGATAGGAAATTCACAACTGTGGTCTTGAATTGTTCGCAAGAGTGTCTGGAATAAAGTTGCGTAGGTGCCATCACGCGTCAATTATATTTGATGTTTTTGGGGGAGTTATAATGTGACTACTGTTAACAGACTAGACTCAGCATCCTGCGCAGATTGTGAGAATACGAAAGATAGGAAATTCACAACTGTGGTCTTGAATTGTTCGCAAAAGTGTCTGAAATAAAGTTGCGTATGTGCCATCACGCATCAATTATATTTGATGTTTTTGGGGGAGTTATAATGTGACTACTGTTAACAGACTAGACTCAGCATCCTGCGCAGATTGTGAGAATATGAACGATAGGAAATTCACAAAAGTAGTCTTGAATTGTTTGCAAGTGTATCTGGAATAAGGTAGTCTAGGTGCTATCACGCATCAATTACAGTTGAGGTTTTTGGGGGAGTTATAATGTGACTACTGTTAACAGACTAGACTCAGCATCCTGCGCAGATTGTAAGAATATGAACGATAGGAAATTCACAAAAGTGGTCTCGAATTGTTCGCAAGAGTGTCTGGAATAAGGTAGTATAGGTGCCATCACGCATCAATTATATTTGAAGTTTTCGGGGGAGTTATAATGTGACTACTGTTAACAGACTAGACTGAGCATCCTGCGCAGATTGTGAGAATACGAACGATAGGAAATTCACAAATGTGGTCTTGAATTGTTCGCAAGAGTGTCTGAAATAAGGTAGTATAGGTGCCATCACGCATCAATTATATTTGAGGTTTTTGGGGAGTTATAATTTGACTACTGTTAACAGAATAGACTGAGCATCCTGCGCAGATTGTGAGAATACGAACGATAGGAAATTCGCAAAGGTGGTCTTGAATTCGTCGCAGGAATGTCTGGAATAAGGTAGTATAGGTCCCATCACGCACAATTATAGTTGAGGTCTTTGGGGGGTTATAATGTGACTACTGTTAACAGACTACACTCAGCATCCTGCGCAGATTGTGAGAATATGAACGATAGGAAATTCACAAAAGTGATCTTGAATTGTTCGCAAGAGTGTCTGGAATAAGGTAGTATAGGTGCCATCACGCTTCAATTATATTTGAATTCGTCGCAGGAGTGTCTGGAATATAGTAGTATAGGTGCCATCACGCACCAATTATATTTGAGGTTTTTGGGGGAGTTATAATGTGACTACTGTTAACAGACTAGACTCAGCATCCTGCGCAGATTGTGAGAATACGAAAGATAGGAAATTCGCAAAGGTGGTCTTGAATTCGTCGCAGGAATGTCTGGAATAAGGTAGTATAGGTCCTATCACGCACAATTATAGTTGAGGTCTTTGGGGGAGTTATAATGTGACTACTCTTAACAGACTACACTCAGCATCCTGCGCAGATTGTGAGAATATGAACGATAGGAAATTCACAAAAGTGATCTTGAATTGTTCGCAAGAGTGTCTGGAATAAGGCAGTACAGGTGCCATTACGAATCAATTATATATGAGGTTTTTGGGGAAGTTATAATGTGACTACTGTTAACAGACTAGACTCAGCATCCAGCGCAAATTGTGAGAATATTAACCATAGGAAATTCACAAAAGTGATCTTGAATTGTACTCAAGAGTGTCCGGAATAAGGTAGTATAGGTGCCATCATGAATCAATTATATTTGAGGTTTGTGGGGAGTTATAATATGACTACTGTTAACAGACTAGACTGAGTCTCCTGAGCAGATTGTGAGAATACGAACGATAGGAAACTCACAAATGTGGTCTTGAATTGTTCGCAAGAATGTCTGGAATAAAGCAGTACAGGTGCCATTACGAATCAATTATATTTGATGTTTTTGGGGGAGTTATAATGTGACTACAGTTAACAGACTAGACTCAGCATCATGCGCAGATTGTGAGAATATTAACCATAGGAAATTCACAAAGGTGGTCTTAAATTGTTCGCAAGAGTGTCTGAAATAAGGTAGTATAGGTGCCATCACGCATCAATTATATTTGATGTTTTTGGGGGAGTTATAATGTGACTACTGTTAACAGACTCAGCATCCTGCGCAAATTGTGAGAATATGAACGAAAGGAAATTCACAAAAGTGATCTTGAATTGTTCGCAAGAGTGTCTGGAATAAGGTAGTATAGGTGCCATCACGTATCAATTATATTTGAGGATTTTGGTGGAGTTATAATGTGCCTACTCTTAACAGACTTGACTCAGCATCCTGCGCAGATTGTGAGAATACGAACGATAGGAAATTCACAAATGTGGTCTTGAATTGTTCGCAAGAGTGTCTGAAATAAGGTAGTATAGGTGCCATCACGCATCAATTATATTTGAGGTTTTTGGGGAGTTATAATGTGACTACTGTTATGAGACTAGACTGAGCATCCTGCGCAGATTGTGAGAATACGAACGATAGGAAATTCGCAAAGGTGGTCTTGAATTCGTCGCAGGAATGTCTGGAATAAGGTAGTATAGGTCCCATCACGCACAATTATATTTGAGGTCTTTGGGGGAGTTATAATGTGACTACTGTTAACAGACTACACTCGGCATCCTGCGCAGATTGTGAGAATTTGAACGATAGGAAACTCACAAAAGAGATCTTGAATTGTTCGCAAGAGTGTCTGGAATAAGGTAGTATAGGTGCCATCACGCATCAATTATATTTGAGGTTTTTGGGGAGTTATAATGTGACTACTGTTATGAGACTAGACTGAGCATCCTGCGCAGATTGTGAGAATACGAACGATAGGAAATTCGCAAAGGTGGTCTTGAATTCGTCGCAGGAATGTCTGGAATAAGGTAGTATAGGTCCCATCACGCACAATTATAGTTGAGGTCTTTGGGGGGTTATAATGTGACTACTGTTAACAGACTACACTCAGCATCCTGCGCAGATTGTGAGAATATGAACGATAGGAAATTCACAAAAGTGATCTTGAATTGTTCGCAAGAGTGTCTGGAATAAGGTAGTATAGGTGCCATCACGCTTCAATTATATTTGAATTCGTCGCAGGAGTGTCTGGAATATAGTAGTATAGGTGCCATCACGCACCAATTATATTTGAGGTTTTTGGGGGAGTTATAATGTGACTGTTAACAGACTACACTCAGCATCCTGCGCAGATTGTGAGAATATGAACGATAGGAAATTCACAAAAGTGATCTTGAAATCGTCATAAGAGTGTCTGGAATAAGGTTGTATAGGTGCTATCAGGCATCAATTATATTTGATGTTTTTGGGAGAGTTATTTTGTGACTACTAACTAACTAACAGACTAGACTCAGAATCCTGCGCAAATTGTGAGAATGCGAACGATAGGAAATTCACAAATGTGGTCTTGAATTGTTCGCAAGAGTGTCTGGAATAAGGTAGTATAGGTGCCATCACGCACCAATTATATTTGAGGCTTTTGGGGGAGTTATAATGTGACTACTGTTAACAGACTAGACTCAGCATCCTGCGCAGATTGTGAGAATATGAACGAAAGAAAATTCACAAAAGTGATCTTGAATTGTTCGCAAGAGTGCCTGGGATAAGGTAGTATAGGTGCCATCACGTATCAATTATATTTGAGGATTTTGGGGGAGTTATAATGTGCCTACTCTTAACAGACTTGACTCAGCATCCTGCCCAGATTGTGAGAATATTATCGATAGGAAATTCACAAAAGTGATCTTGAAATCGTCATAAGAGTGTCTGGAATAAGGTTGTATAGGTGCCATCAGGCATCAATTATATTTGAGGTTTTTGGAAGAGTTATTTTGTGACTACTAACTAACTGACAGACTAGACTCAGAATCCTGCGCAAATTGTGAGAATGCGAACGATAGGAAATTCACAAATGTGGTCTTGAATTGTTCGCAAGACTGTCTGGAATAAGGTAGTATAGGTGCCATCACGCATCAATTATATTTGATGTTTTTGGGAGAGTTATTTGTGACTACTGTTAACAGACTAGACTCAGCATCCTGCGAAGATTGTGAGAATACGAAAGAGAGGAAATTTACAACTGTGGTCTTGAATTGTTCGCAAGAATGTCTGGAATGAGGTAGTATAGGTGCCATCACGCATCAATTATATTTGAGGTTTTTGGGGAGTTATAATTTGACTACTGTTAACAGACTAGACTGAGCTTCCTGCGCAGATTGTGAGAATACGAACGATACGAAACTCACAAAGGTGGTCTTGAATTCGCCGCAGGAATGTCTGGAATAAGGTAGTATAGGTCCCATCACGCACAATTATATTTGAGGTCTTTGGGGGAGTTATAATGTGACTACTGTTAACAGACTACACTCGGCATCCTGCGCAGATTGTGAGAATTTGAACGATAGGAAATTCACAAAAGAGATCTTGAATTGTTCGCAAGAGTGTCTGGAATAAGGTAGTATAGGTGCCATCACGCATCAATTATATATGAGGTTTTTGGGGGAGTTATAATGTGACTACTGTTAACAGACTAGACTCAGCATCCTGCGCAGATTGTGAGAATATGAACGAAAGGAAATTCACAAAAGTGATCTTGAATTGTTCGCAAGAGTGTCTGGAATAAGGCAGTATAGGTGCCATCACGTATCAATTATATTTGAGGATTTTGGGGGAGATATAATGTGCCTACTCTTAACAGACTTGACTCAGCATCCTGCCCAGATTGTGAGAATATGAACGATAGGAAATTCACAAGGGTGCTCTTGAATTGTTCGCAAGAGTGTCTGGAATAAGGCAGTACAGGTGCCATTACGAATGAATTATATTTGATGTTTTTGGGGGAGTTATAATGTGACTACAGTTAACAGACTAGACTCAGCATCATGCGCAGATTGTGAGAATATTAACCATAGGAAATTCACAAAGGTGGTCTTAAATTGTTCGCAAGAGTGTCTGAAATAAGGTAGTATAGGTGCCATCACGCATCAATTATATTTGATGTTTTTGGGGGAGTTATAATGTGACTACTGTTAACAGACTCAGCATCCTGCGCAAATTGTGAGAATATGAACGAAAGGAAATTCACAAAAGTGATCTTGAATTGTTCGCAAGAGTGTCTGGAATAAGGTAGTATAGGTGCCATCACGTATCAATTATATTTGAGGATTTTGGTGGAGTTATAATGTGCCTACTCTTAACAGACTTGACTCAGCATCCTGCGCAGATTGTGAGAATACGAACGATAGGAAATTCACAAATGTGGTCTTGAATTGTTCGCAAGAGTGTCTGAAATAAGGTAGTATAGGTGCCATCACGCATCAATTATATTTGAGGTTTTTGGGGAGTTATAATGTGACTACTGTTATGAGACTAGACTGAGCATCCTGCGCAGATTGTGAGAATACGAACGATAGGAAATTCGCAAAGGTGGTCTTGAATTCGTCGCAGGAATGTCTGGAATAAGGTAGTATAGGTCCCATCACGCACAATTATATTTGAGGTCTTTGGGGGAGTTATAATGTGACTACTGTTAACAGACTACACTCGGCATCCTGCGCAGATTGTGAGAATTTGAACGATAGGAAACTCACAAAAGAGATCTTGAATTGTTCGCAAGAGTGTCTGGAATAAGGTAGTATAGGTGCCATCACGCATCAATTATATTTGAGGTTTTTGGGGAGTTATAATGTGACTACTGTTATGAGACTAGACTGAGCATCCTGCGCAGATTGTGAGAATACGAACGATAGGAAATTCGCAAAGGTGGTCTTGAATTCGTCGCAGGAATGTCTGGAATAAGGTAGTATAGGTCCCATCACGCACAATTATAGTTGAGGTCTTTGGGGGGTTATAATGTGACTACTGTTAACAGACTACACTCAGCATCCTGCGCAGATTGTGAGAATATGAACGATAGGAAATTCACAAAAGTGATCTTGAATTGTTCGCAAGAGTGTCTGGAATAAGGTAGTATAGGTGCCATCACGCTTCAATTATATTTGAATTCGTCGCAGGAGTGTCTGGAATATAGTAGTATAGGTGCCATCACGCACCAATTATATTTGAGGTTTTTGGGGGAGTTATAATGTGACTACTGTTAACAGACTACACTCAGCATCCTGCGCAGATTGTGAGAATATGAACGATAGGAAATTCACAAAAGTGATCTTGAAATCGTCATAAGAGTGTCTGGAATAAGGTTGTATAGGTGCTATCAGGCATCAATTATATTTGATGTTTTTGGGAGAGTTATTTTGTGACTACTAACTAACTAACAGACTAGACTCAGAATCCTGCGCAAATTGTGAGAATGCGAACGATAGGAAATTCACAAATGTGGTCTTGAATTGTTCGCAAGAGTGTCTGGAATAAGGTAGTATAGGTGCCATCACGCACCAATTATATTTGAGGCTTTTGGGGGAGTTATAATGTGACTACTGTTAACAGACTAGACTCAGCATCCTGCGCAGATTGTGAGAATATGAACGAAAGAAAATTCACAAAAGTGATCTTGAATTGTTCGCAAGAGTGCCTGGGATAAGGTAGTATAGGTGCCATCACGTATCAATTATATTTGAGGATTTTGGGGGAGTTATAATGTGCCTACTCTTAACAGACTTGACTCAGCATCCTGCCCAGATTGTGAGAATATTATCGATAGGAAATTCACAAAAGTGATCTTGAAATCGTCATAAGAGTGTCTGGAATAAGGTTGTATAGGTGCCATCAGGCATCAATTATATTTGAGGTTTTTGGAAGAGTTATTTTGTGACTACTAACTAACTGACAGACTAGACTCAGAATCCTGCGCAAATTGTGAGAATGCGAACGATAGGAAATTCACAAATGTGGTCTTGAATTGTTCGCAAGACTGTCTGGAATAAGGTAGTATAGGTGCCATCACGCATCAATTATATTTGATGTTTTTGGGAGAGTTATTTGTGACTACTGTTAACAGACTAGACTCAGCATCCTGCGAAGATTGTGAGAATACGAAAGAGAGGAAATTTACAACTGTGGTCTTGAATTGTTCGCAAGAATGTCTGGAATGAGGTAGTATAGGTGCCATCACGCATCAATTATATTTGAGGTTTTTGGGGAGTTATAATTTGACTACTGTTAACAGACTAGACTGAGCTTCCTGCGCAGATTGTGAGAATACGAACGATACGAAACTCACAAAGGTGGTCTTGAATTCGCCGCAGGAATGTCTGGAATAAGGTAGTATAGGTCCCATCACGCACAATTATATTTGAGGTCTTTGGGGGAGTTATAATGTGACTACTGTTAACAGACTACACTCGGCATCCTGCGCAGATTGTGAGAATTTGAACGATAGGAAATTCACAAAAGAGATCTTGAATTGTTCGCAAGAGTGTCTGGAATAAGGTAGTATAGGTGCCATCACGCATCAATTATATATGAGGTTTTTGGGGGAGTTATAATGTGACTACTGTTAACAGACTAGACTCAGCATCCTGCGCAGATTGTGAGAATATGAACGAAAGGAAATTCACAAAAGTGATCTTGAATTGTTCGCAAGAGTGTCTGGAATAAGGCAGTATAGGTGCCATCACGTATCAATTATATTTGAGGATTTTGGGGGAGATATAATGTGCCTACTCTTAACAGACTTGACTCAGCATCCTGCCCAGATTGTGAGAATATGAACGATAGGAAATTCACAAGGGTGCTCTTGAATTGTTCGCAAGAGTGTCTGGAATAAGGCAGTACAGGTGCCATTACGAATCAATTATATTTGATGTTTTTGGGGGAGTTATAATGTGACTACTGTTAACAGACTATACTAGACCAGACATCACGTATCAATTATATTTGAGGATTTTGGGGGAGTTATAAAGTGCCTACTCTTAACAGACTTGACTCAGCATCCTGCGCAGATTGTGAGAATACGAACGATAGGAAACTCACAAATGTGATCTTGAATTGTTCTCAAGAGTGTCTGGAATAAGGTAGTATAGGTGCCATCACGCATCAAATATATATGACGTTTTTGGAGAGTTATAATATAACTACTGTTAACAGACTAGACTGAGCATCCTGCGCAGATTGTGAGAATACGAACGATAGGAAATTCACAAATGTGGTCTTGAATAGTTCGCAAGAGTGTCTGAAATAAGGTAGTATAGGTGCCATCACGCATCAATTATATTTGAGGTTTTTGGGGAGTTATAATGTGACTACTGTTAAGAGACTAGCCTGAGCATCCTGCGCAGATTGTGAGAATACGAACGATAGGAAATTCACAAATGTGGTCTTGAATTGTTCGCAAGAGTGTCTGGAATAAGGTAGTATAGGTGCCATCACGCATCA
The DNA here is from genome assembly GCA_922984085.1 of Sicus ferrugineus. Classification (NCBI taxonomy): domain Eukaryota; kingdom Metazoa; phylum Arthropoda; class Insecta; order Diptera; family Conopidae; genus Sicus; species Sicus ferrugineus. The sequence continues at coordinate 26,916,865 of OV277349.1, forward strand.
ATTATATTTGAGGTTTTTGGGGAGTTATAATATGACTACTGTTAACAGACTAGACTGAGCATCCTGCGCAGATTGTGAGAATACGAACGATACGAAACTCACAAAGGTGGTCTTGAATTCGTCGCAGGAATGTCTGGAATAAGGTAGTATAGGTGCCATCACGCATCAATTATATTTGAGGATTTTGGAGGAGTTATAATGTGCCTACTCTTAACAGACTTGACTCAGCATTCTGCCCAGATTGTGAGAATATTATCGATAGGAAATTCACAAAAGTGATCTTGAAATCGTCATAAGAGTGTCTGGAATAAGGTTGTATAGGTGCCATCAGGCATCAATTATATTTGAGGTTTTTGGAAGAGTTATTTTGTGACTACTAACTAACTGACAGACTAGACTCAGAATCCTGCGCAAATTGTGAGAATGCGAACGATAGGAAATTCACAAATGTGGTCTTGAATTGTTCGCAAGACTGTCTGGAATAAGGTAGTATAGGTGCCATCACGCATCAATTATATTTGATGTTTTTGGGAGAGTTATTTGTGACTACTGTTAACAGACTAGACTCAGCATCCTGCGAAGATTGTGAGAATACGAAAGAGAGGAAATTTACAACTGTGGTCTTGAATTGTTCGCAAGAATGTCTGGAATGAGGTAGTATAGGTGCCATCACGCATCAATTATATTTGAGGTTTTTGGGGAGTTATAATTTGACTACTGTTAACAGACTAGACTGAGCTTCCTGCGCAGATTGTGAGAATACGAACGATACGAAACTCACAAAGGTGGTCTTGAATTCGCCGCAGGAATGTCTGGAATAAGGTAGTATAGGTCCCATCACGCACAATTATATTTGAGGTCTTTGGGGGAGTTATAATGTGACTACTGTTAACAGACTACACTCGGCATCCTGCGCAGATTGTGAGAATTTGAACGATAGGAAATTCACAAAAGAGATCTTGAATTGTTCGCAAGAGTGTCTGGAATAAGGTAGTATAGGTGCCATCACGCATCAATTATATATGAGGTTTTTGGGGGAGTTATAATGTGACTACTGTTAACAGACTAGACTCAGAATCCTGCGCAGATTGTGAGAATATGAACGAAAGGAAATTCACAAAAGTGATCTTGAATTGTTCGCAAGAGTGTCTGGAATAAGGCAGTATAGGTGCCATCACGTATCAATTATATTTGAGGATTTTGGGGGAGATATAATGTGCCTACTCTTAACAGACTTGACTCAGCATCCTGCCCAGATTGTGAGAATATGAACGATAGGAAATTCACAAGGGTGCTCTTGAATTGTTCGCAAGAGTGTCTGGAATAAGGCAGTACAGGTGCCATTACGAATCAATTATATTTGATGTTTTTGGGGGAGTTATAATGTGACTACTGTTAACAGACTATACTAGACCAGACATCACGTATCAATTATATTTGAGGATTTTGGGGGAGTTATAAAGTGCCTACTCTTAACAGACTTGACTCAGCATCCTGCGCAGATTGTGAGAATACGAACGATAGGAAACTCACAAATGTGATCTTGAATTGTTCTCAAGAGTGTCTGGAATAAGGTAGTATAGGTGCCATCACGCATCAAATATATATGAGGTTTTTGGAGAGTTATAATATAACTACTGTTAACAGACTAGACTGAGCATCCTGCGCAGATTGTGAGAATACGAACGATAGGAAATTCACAAATGTGGTCTTCAATAGTTCGCAAGAGTGTCTGAAATAAGGTAGTATAGGTGCCATCACGCATCAATTATATTTGAGGTTTTTGGGGAGTTATAATGTGACTACTGTTAAGAGACTAGCCTGAGCATCCTGCGCAGATTGTGAGAATACGAACGATAGGAAATTCACAAATGTGGTCTTGAATTGTTCGCAAGAGTGTCTGGAATAAGGTAGTATAGGTGCCATCACGCATCAATTATATTTGAGGTTTTTGGGGAGTTATAATATGACTACTGTTAACAGACTAGACTGAGCATCCTGCGCAGATTGTGAGAATACGAACGATACGAAACTCACAAAGGTGGTCTTGAATTCGTCGCAGGAATGTCTGGAATAAGGTAGTATAGGTGCCATCACGTATCAATTATATTTGAGGATTTTGGAGGAGTTATAATGTGCCTACTCTTAACAGACTTGACTCAGCATTCTGCCCAGATTGTGAGAATATGAACGATAGGAAATTCACAAGGGTGCTCTTGAATTGTTCGCAAGAGTGTCTGGAATAAGGCAGTACAGGTGCCATTACGAATCAATTATATTTGATGTTTTTGGGGGAGTTATAATGTGACTACTGTTAACAGACTATACTAGACCAGACATCACGTATCAATTATATTTGAGGATTTTGGGGGAGTTATAAAGTGCCTACTCTTAACAGACTTGACTCAGCATCCTGCGCAGATTGTGAGAATACGAACGATAGGAAACTCACAAATGTGATCTTGAATTGTTCTCAAGAGTGTCTGGAATAAGGTAGTATAGGTGCCATCACGCATCAAATATATATGAGGTTTTTGGAGAGTTATAATATAACTACTGTTAACAGACTAGACTGAGCATCCTGCGCAGATTGTGAGAATACGAACGATAGGAAATTCACAAATGTGGTCTTGAATAGTTCGCAAGAGTGTCTGAAATAAGGTAGTATAGGTGCCATCACGCATCAATTATATTTGAGGTTTTTGGGGAGTTATAATGTGACTACTGTTAAGAGACTAGCCTGAGCATCCTGCGCAGATTGTGAGAATACGAACGATAGGAAATTCACAAATGTGGTCTTGAATTGTTCGCAAGAGTGTCTGGAATAAGGTAGTATAGGTGCCATCACGCATCAATTATATTTGAGGTTTTTGGGGAGTTATAATATGACTACTGTTAACAGACTAGACTGAGCATCCTGCGCAGATTGTGAGAATACGAACGATACGAAACTCACAAAGGTGGTCTTGAATTCGTCGCAGGAATGTCTGGAATAAGGTAGTATAGGTGCCATCACGTATCAATTATATTTGAGGATTTTGGAGGAGTTATAATGTGCCTACTCTTAACAGACTTGACTCAGCATTCTGCCCAGATGGTGAGAATATTATCGATAGGAAATTCACAAAAGTGATCTTGAAATCGTCATAAGAGTGTCTGGAATAAGGTTGTATAGGTGCCATCAGGCATCAATTATATTTGAGGTTTTTGGAAGAGTTATTTTGTGACTACTAACTAACTGACAGACTAGACTCAGAATCCTGCGCAAATTGTGAGAATGCGAACGATAGGAAATTCACAAATGTGGTCTTGAATTGTTCGCAAGACTGTCTGGAATAAGGTAGTATAGGTGCCATCACGCATCAATTATATTTGATGTTTTTGGGAGAGTTATTTTGTGACTACTGTTAACAGACTAGACTCAGCATCCTGCGAAGATTGTGAGAATACGAAAGAGAGGAAATTTACAACTGTGGTCTTGAATTGTTCGCAAGAGTGTCTGGAATGAGGTAGTATAGGTGCCATCACGCATCAATTATATTTGAGGTTTTTGGGGAGTTATAATTTGACTACTGTTAACAGACTAGACTGAGCTTCCTGCGCAGATTGTAAGAATACGAACGATACGAAACTCACAAAGGTGGTCTTGAATTCGCCGCAGGAATGTCTGGAATAAGGTAGTATAGGTCCCATCACGCACAATTATATTTGAGGTCTTTGGGGGAGTTATAATGTGACTACTGTTAACAGACTACACTCGGCATCCTGCGCAGATTGTGAGAATTTGAACGATAGGAAATTCACAAAAGAGATCTTGAATTGTTCGCAAGAGTGTCTGGAATAAGGTAGTATAGGTGCCATCACGCATCAATTATATATGAGGTTTTTGGGGGAGTTATAATGTGACTACTGTTAACAGACTAGACTCAGCATCCTGCGCAGATTGTGAGAATATGAACGAAAGGAAATTCACAAAAGTGATCTTGAATTGTTCGCAAGAGTGTCTGGAACAAGGCAGTATAGGTGCCATCACGTATCAATTATATTTGAGGATTTTGGGGGAGATATAATGTGCCTACTCTTAACAGACTTGACTCAGCATCCTGCCCAGATTGTGAGAATATGAACGATAGGAAATTCACAAGGGTGCTCTTGAATTGTTCGCAAGAGTGTCTGGAATAAGGCAGTACAGGTGCCATTACGAATAAATTATATTTGATGTTTTTGGGGGAGTTATAATGTGACTACTGTTAACAGACTATACTAGACCAGACATCACGTATCAATTATATTTGAGGATTTTGGGGGAGTTATAAAGTGCCTACTCTTAACAGACTTGACTCAGCATCCTGCGCAGATTGTGAGAATACGAACGATAGGAAACTCACAAATGTGATCTTGAATTGTTCTCAAGAGTGTCTGGAATAAGGTAGTATAGGTGCCATCACGCATCAAATATATATGAGGTTTTTGGAGAGTTATAATATAACTACTGTTAACAGACTAGACTGAGCATCCTGCGCAGATTGTGAGAATACGAACGATAGGAAATTCACAAATGTGGTCTTGAATAGTTCGCAAGAGTGTCTGAAATAAGGTAGTATAGGTGCCATCACGCATCAATTATATTTGAGGTTTTTGGGGAGTTATAATGTGACTACTGTTAAGAGACTAGCCTGAGCATCCTGCGCAGATTGTGAGAATACGAACGATAGGAAATTCACAAATGTGGTCTTGAATTGTTCGCAAGAGTGTCTGGAATAAGGTAGTATAGGTGCCATCACGCATCAATTATATTTGAGGTTTTTGGGGAGTTATAATATGACTACTGTTAACAGACTAGACTGAGCATCCTGCGCAGATTGTGAGAATACGAACGATACGAAACTCACAAAGGTGGTCTTGAATTCATCGCAGGAATGTCTGGAATAAGGTAGTATAGGTGCCATCACGTATCAATTATATTTGAGGATTTTGGAGGAGTTATAATGTGCCTACTCTTAACAGACTTGACTCAGCATCCTGCCCAGATTGTGAGAATATTATCGATAGGAAATTCACAAAAGTGATCTTGAAATCGTCATAAGAGTGTCTGGAATAAGGTTGTATAGGTGCCATCAGGCATCAATTATATTTGAGGTTTTTGGAAGAGTTATTTTGTGACTACTAACTAACTGACAGACTAGACTCAGAATCCTGCGCAAATTGTGAGAATGCGAACGATAGGAAATTCACAAATGTGTTCTTGAATTGTTCGCAAGACTGTCTGGAATAAGGTAGTATAGGTGCCATCACGCATCAATTATATTTGATGTTTTTGGGAGAGTTATTTTGTGACTACTGTTAACAGACTAGACTCAGCATCCTGCGAAGATTGTGAGAATACGAAAGAGAGGAAATTTACAACTGTGGTCTTGAATTGTTCGCAAGAATGTCTGGAATGAGGTAGTATAGGTGCCATCACGCATCAATTATATTTGAGGTTTTTGGGGAGTTATAATTTGACTACTGTTAACAGACTAGACTGAGCTTCCTGCGCAGATTGTAAGAATACGAACGATACGAAACTCACAAAAGTGGTCTTGAATTCGCCGCAGGAATGTCTGGAATAAGGTAGTATAGGTCCCATCACGCACAATTATATTTGAGGTCTTTGGGGGAGTTATAATGTGACTACTGTTAACAGACTACACTCGGCATCCTGCGCAGATTGTGAGAATATGAACGAAAGGAAATTCACAAAAGTGATCTTGAATTGTTCGCAAGAGTGTCTGGAATAAGGCAGTATAGGTGCCATCACGTATCAATTATATTTGAGGATTTTGGGGGAGATATAATGTGCCTACTCTTAACAGACTTGACTCAGCATCCTGCCCAGATTGTGAGAATATGAACGATAGGAAATTCACAAGGGTGCTCTTGAATTGTTCGCAAGAGTGTCTGGAATTAGGCAGTACAGGTGCCATTACGAATCAATTATATTTGATGTTTTTGGGGGAGTTATAATGTGACTACTGTTAACAGACTATACTAGACCAGACATCACGTATCAATTATATTTGAGGATTTTGGGGGAGTTATAAAGTGCCTACTCTTAACAGACTTGACTCAGCATCCTGCGCAGATTGTGAGAATACGAACGATAGGAAACTCACAAATGTGATCTTGAATTGTTCTCAAGAGTGTCTGGAATAAGGTAGTATAGGTGCCATCACGCATCAAATATATATGAGGTTTTTGGAGAGTTATAATATAACTACTGTTAACAGACTAGACTGAGCATCCTGCGCAGATTGTGAGAATACGAACGATAGGAAATTCACAAATGTGGTCTTCAATAGTTCGCAAGAGTGTCTGAAATAAGGTAGTATAGGTGCCATCACGCATCAATTATATTTGAGGTTTTTGGGGAGTTATAATGTGACTACTGTTAAGAGACTAGCCTGAGCATCCTGCGCAGATTGTGAGAATACGAACGATAGGAAATTCACAAATGTGGTCTTCAATAGTTCGCAAGAGTGTCTGAAATAAGGTAGTATAGGTGCCATCACGCATCAATTATATTTGAGGTTTTTGGGGAGTTATAATGTGACTACTGTTAAGAGACTAGCCTGAGCATCCTGCGCAGATTGTGAGAATACGAACGATAGGAAATTCACAAATGTGGTCTTGAATTGTTTGCAAGTGTATCTGGAATAAGGTAGTCTAGGTGCCATCACGCATCAATTACAGTTGAGGTTTTTGGGGGAGTTATAATGTGACTACTGTTAACAGACTAGACTCAGCATCCTGCGCAGATTGTGAGAATACGAAAGATAGGAAATTCACAACTGTGGTCTTGAATTGTTCGCAAGAGTGTCTGGAATAAAGTTGCGTAGGTGCCATCACGCGTCAATTATATTTGATGTTTTTGGGGGAGTTATAATGTGACTACTGTTAACAGACTAGACTCAGCATCCTGCGCAGATTGTGAGAATACGAAAGATAGGAAATTCACAACTGTGGTCTTGAATTGTTCGCAAAAGTGTCTGAAATAAAGTTGCGTATGTGCCATCACGCATCAATTATATTTGATGTTTTTGGGGGAGTTATAATGTGACTACTGTTAACAGACTAGACTCAGCATCCTGCGCAGATTGTGAGAATATGAACGATAGGAAATTCACAAAAGTAGTCTTGAATTGTTTGCAAGTGTATCTGGAATAAGGTAGTCTAGGTGCTATCACGCATCAATTACAGTTGAGGTTTTTGGGGGAGTTATAATGTGACTACTGTTAACAGACTAGACTCAGCATCCTGCGCAGATTGTGAGAATACGAAAGATAGGAAATTCACAACTGTGGTCTTGATTTGTTCGCAAGGGTGTCTGGAATAAGGTAGTATAGGTGCCATCACGCGTCAATTAAATTTGATGTTTTTGGGGGAGTTATAATGTGACTACTGTTAACAGACTAGACTCAGCTTCCTGCGCAGATTGTGAGAATACGAACGATAGGAAACTCACAAATGTGATCTTGAATTGTTCTCAAGATTATCTGGAATAAGATAGTATAGGTGCCATCACGCATCAATTATATTTGAGGTTTTTGGGGAGTTATAATGTAACTACCGCCAACAGACTAGACTCAGCATCCTGCGCAGATTGTGAGAATATGAACGATAGGAAATTCACAAAAGTGATCTTGAATTGTTCGCAAGAGTGTCTGGAATAAGGCAGTATAGGTGCCATCACGCATCAATTATATTTGAGGTTTTTGAGGGAGTTATAATGTGACTACTGTTAACAGATTAGACTCAGCATCCTGCGCAGATTGTGAGAATATTAACCATAGGAAATTCACAAAAGTGGTATTGAATTATTCTCAAGAGTGTCTGGAATAAGGTAGTATGGGTGCCATCACGCATCAATTATATTTGAATTCGTCGCAGGAGTGTCTGGAATAAGGTAGTATAGGTGCCATCACGCACAATTATATTTGAGGTCTTTGGGGGAGATATAATGTGACTACTGTTAACAGACTACACTCAGCATCCTGCGCAGATTGTGAGAATATGAACAAAAGGAAATTCACAAAAGTGATCTTGAATTGTTCGCAAGAGTGTCTGGAATAAGGTAGTATAAGTGCCATCACGTATCAATTATATTTGAGGATTTTGGGGGAGTTATAATGTGCCCACTCTTAACAGACTTGACTCAGCATCCTGCCCAGATTGTGAGAATACGAACGATAGGAAATTCACAAGGGTGGCCTTGAATTGTATGCAAGAGTGTCTGAAATAAGGTAGTATAGGTGCCATCACGCATCAATTATATTTGATGTTTTTGGGGGAGTTATAATATGACTACTGTTAACAGACTGGACTGAGTATCCTGCGCAGATTGTGAGAATACGAACGATAGGAAACTCACAAATGTGGTCTTGAATTGTTTGCAAAAGTGTCTGAAATAAAGTCGCGTAGGTGCCATCACGCATCAATTATATTTAATGTTTTTGGGGGAGTTATAATGTGACTACTGTTAACAGACTAGACTGAGCATCCTGCGCAGATTGTGAGAATATGAACGATAGGAAATTCACAAAAGTGGTCTTGAATTGTTTGCAAATGTATCTGGAATAAGGTAGTCTAGGTGCCATCACGCATCAATTACAGTTGAGGTTTTTGGGGGAGTTATAATGTGACTACTGTTAACAGACTAGACTCAGCATCCTGCGCAGATTGTGAGAATACGAAAGATAGGAAATTCACAACTGTGGTCTTGAATTGTTCGCAAGGGTGTCTGGAATAAGGTAGTATAGGTGCCATCACGCATCAATTAAATTTGATGTTTTGGGGGAGTTATAATGTGACTACTGTTAACAGACTAGACTCAGCTTCCTGCGCAGATTGTGAGAATACGAACGATAGGAAACTCACAAATGTGATCTTGAATTGTTCTCAAGAGTGTCTGGAATAAGGTAGTATAGGTGCCATCACGCATCAATTATATTTGAGGTTTTTGTGGAGTTGTAATGTAACTACCGTCAACAGGCTAGACTCAGCATCCTGCGCAGATTGTGAGAATATGAACGAGAGGAAATTCACAAAAGTGATCTTGAATTGTTCGCAAGGGTGTCTGGAATAAGGTAGTATAGGTGCCATCACGCATCAATTAAATTTGATGTTTTGGGGGAGTTATAATGTGACTACTGTTAACAGACTAGACTCAGCTTCCTGCGCAGATTGTGAGATCTTGAATTGTTCGCAAGAGTGTCTGGAATAAGGTAGTATAGATGCCATCACGCATCAATTATATTTGATGTTTTTGGGGGAGTTATAATATGACTACTGTTAACAGACTAGACTGAGTATCCTGCGCAGATTGTGAGAATACGAACGATAGGAAACTCACAAATGTGGTCTTGAATTGTTCGCAAAAGTGTCTGAAATAAAGTTGCGTAGGTGCCATCACGCATCAATTATATTTGATGTTTTTGGGGGGAGTTATAATGTGACTACTGTTAACAGACTAGACTCAGCATCCTGCGCAGATTGTGAGAATATGAACGATAGGAAATTCACAAAAGTGGTCTTGAATTGTTTGCAAGTGTATCTGGAATAAGGTAGTCTAGGTGCCATCACGCATCAATTACAGTTGAGGTTTTTGGGGGAGTTATAATGTGACTACTGTTAACAGACTAGACTCAGCATCCTGCGCAGATTGTGAGAATACGAAAGATAGGAAATTCACAACTGTGGTCTTGATTTGTTCGCAAGGGTGTCTGGAATAAGGTAGTATAGGTGCCATCACGCGTCAATTAAATTTGATGTTTTTGGGGGAGTTATAATGTGACTACTGTTAACAGACTAGACTCAGCTTCCTGCGCAGATTGTGAGAATACGAACGATAGGAAACTCACAAATGTGATCTTGAATTGTTCTCAAGATTGTCTGGAATAAGATAGTATAGGTGCCATCACGCATCAATTATATTTGAGGTTTTTGGGGAGTTATAATGTAACTACCGCCAACAGACTAGACTCAGCATCCTGCGCAGATTGTGAGAATATGAACGATAGGAAATTCACAAAAGTGGTCTTGAATTGTTTGCAAGAGTGTCTGGAATAAGGTAGTATAGGTGCCATCACGCATCAATTATATTTGAGGTTTTTGAGGGAGTTATAATGTGACTACTGTTAACAGACTAGACTCAGCATCCTGCGCAGATTGTGAGAATATTAACCATAGGAAATTCACAAAAGTGGTATTGAATTATTCTCAAGAGTGTCTGGAATAAGGTAGTATGGGAGCCATCACGCATCAATTATATTTGAATTCGTCGCAGGAGTGTCTGGAATAAGGTAGTATAGGTGCCATCACGCACAATTATATTTGAGGTCTTTGGGGGAGATATAATGTGACTACTGTTAACAGACTACACTCAGCATCCTGCGCAGATTGTGAGAATATGAACGAAAGGAAATTCACAAAAGTGATCTTGAATTGTTCGCAAGAGTGTCTGGAATAAGGTAGTATAGGTGCCATCACGCATCAATTATATTTGATGTTTTTGGGGGAGTTATAATATGACTACTGTTAACAGACTAGACTGAGTATCCTGCGCAGATTGTGAGAATACGAACGATAGGAAACTCACAAATGTGGTCTTGAATTGTTTGCAAAAGTGTCTGAAATAAAGTTGCGTAGGTGCCATCACGCATCAATTATATTTAATGTTTTTGGGGGAGTTATAATGTGACTACTGTTAACAGACTAGACTCAGCATCCTGCGCAGATTGTGAGAATATGAACGATAGGAAATTCACAAAAGTGGTCTTGAATTGTTTGCAAATGTATCTGGAATAAGGTAGTCTAGGTGCCATCACGCATCAATTACAGTTGAGGTTTTTGGGGGAGTTATAATGTGACTACTGTTAACAGACTAGACTCAGCATCCTGCGCAGATTGTGAGAATACGAAAGATAGGAAATTCACAACTGTGGTCTTGAATTGTTCGCAAGAGTGTCTGGAATAAAGTTGCGTAGGTGCCATCACGCATCAATTATATTTGATGTTTTTAGGGGAGTTATAATGTGACTACTGTTAACAGACTAGACTCAGCATCCTGCGCAGATTGTGAGAATATGAACGATAGGAAATTCACAAAAGTGGTCTTGAATTGTTCGCAAGAATGTCTGGAATGAGGTAGTACACGTGCCATCACGCATCAATTATATTTGAGATTTTTGGGGGAGTTATAATGTGTCTACTGTTAACAGACTATACTCAGCATCCTGCGCAGATTGTGAGAATACGAAAGATAGGAAATTCACAACTGTGGTCTTGAATTGTTCGCAAGGGTGTCTGGAATAAGGTAGTATAGGTGCCATCACGCATCAATTAAATTTGATGTTTTGGGGGAGTTATAATGTGACTACTGTTAACAGACTAGACTCAGCTTCCTGCGCAGATTGTGAGAATACGAACGATAGGAAACTCACAAATGTGATCTTGAATTGTTCTCAAGAGTGTCTGGAATAAGGTAGTATAGGTGCCATCACGCATCAATTATATTTGAGGTTTTTGGGGAGTTGTAATGTAACTACCGTCAACAGGCTAGACTCAGCATCCTGCGCAGATTGTGAGAATATGAACGAGAGGAAATTCACAAAAGTGATCTTGAATTGTTCGCAAGAGTGTCTGGAATAAGGCAGTATAGGTGCCATCACGCATCAATTATATTTGAGGTTTTTGGGGGAGTTATAATGTGACTACTGTTAACAGACTAGACTCAGCATCCTGCGCAGATTGTGAGAATATTAACCATAGGAAATTCACAAAAGTGGTATTGAATTATTCTCAAGAGTGTCTGGAATAAGGTAGTATAGGTGCCATCACGCATCAATTATATTTGAATTCGTCGCAGGAGTGTCTGGAATAAGGTAGTATAGGTGCCATCACGCACAATTATATTTGAGGTCTTTGGGGGAGATATAATGTGACTACTGTTAACAGACTACACTCAGCATCCTGCGCAGATTGTGAGAATACGAACGATAGGAAATTCACAAAAGTGATCTTGAATTGTTGGCAAGAGTGTCTGGAATAAGGTAGTATAGGTGCCATCACGCATCAATTATATTTGAATTCGTCGCAGGAGTGTCTGGAATAAGGTAGTATAGGTGCCATCACGCACAATTATATTTGAGGTCTTTGGGGGAGTTATAATGTGCCCACTCTTAACAGACTTGACTCAGCATCCTGCCCAGATTGTGAGAATATGAACGATAGGAAATTCACAAGGGTGGTCTTGAATTGTTCGCAAGAGTGCCTGGAATAAAGTAGTATAGGTGCCATCATGCACCAATTATATTTGAGGTTTTTGGGGAGTTATAATGTGACTACTGTTAACAGACTAGACTGAGTATCCTGCGCAGATTGTGAGAATACGAACGATAGGAAACTCACAAATGTGGTCTTGAATTGTTCTCAAGAGTGTCTGAAATAAGGTTGCATAGGTGCCATCACGCATCAATTATATTTGATGTTTTTGGAAGAGTTATTTTATGACTACTGTTAACAGACTAGACTCAGCATCCTGCGCAGATTGTGAGAATACGAAAGATAGGAAATTCACAAATGTGGTCTTGAATTGTTCGCAAGAGTGTCTGGAATGAGGTAGTATAGGAGCCATCGCGCATCAATTATATTTGATGTTTTTGGGAGAGTTATTTTGTGACTACTGTTAACAGACTAGACTCAGCATCCTGCGCAGATTGTGAGAATACGAACGATAGGAAACTCACAAATGTGATCTTGAATTGTTCTCAAGAGTGTCTGGAATAAGGTAGTATAGGTGCCATCACACATCAATTATATTTGAGGTTTTTGGGGAGTTATAATGTAACTACTGTTAACAGACTAGACTGAGAATCCTGCGCAGATTGTGAGAATACGAACGATAGGAAATTCACAAAAGTGATCTTGAATTGTTCTCAAGAGTGTCTGGAATAAGGCAGTATAGGTGCCATCTCGCATCAGTTATATATGAGGTTTTTGGTGGTGTTATAATGTGACTACTGTTAACAGACTAGACTCAGCATCCTGCGCAGATTGTGAGAATATTAACCATAGGAAATTCACAAAGGTGGTCTTAAATTGTTCGCAAGAGTGTCTGGAATAAGGTAGTATAGGTGCCATCACGCACAATTATATTTGAGGTCTTTGGGGGAGTTATAATGTGACTACTGTTAACAGACTAGACTCAGCATCCTGCGCAGATTGTGAGAATATGAACGATAGGAAATTCACAAAAGTGATCTTGAATTGTTCGCAAGAGTGTCTGGAATAAGGCAGTATAGGTGCCATCACGCATCAATTATATTTGATGTTTTTGGGGGAGTTATAATGTGACTACTGTTAACAGACTAGACTCAGCATCCTGCGCAGATTGTGAGAATACGAAAGATAGGAAATTCACAACTGTGGTCTTGAATTGTTCGCAAGGGTGTCTGGAATAAGGTAGTATAGGTGCCATCACGCATCAATTAAATTTGATGTTTTGGGGGAGTTATAATGTGACTACTGTTAACAGACTAGACTCAGCTTCCTGCGCAGATTGTGAGAATACGAACGATAGGCAACTCACAAATGTGATCTTGAATTGTTCTCAAGAGTGTCTGGAATAAGGTAGTATAGGTGCCATCACGCATCAATTATATTTGAGGTTTTCGGGGAGTTGTAATGTAACTACCGTCAACAGGCTAGACTCAGCATCCTGCGCAGATTGTGAGAATATGAACGAGAGGAAATTCACAAAAGTGATCTTGAATTGTTCGCAAGGGTGTCTGGAATAAGGTAGTATAGGTGCCATCACGCATCAATTAAATTTGATGTTTTGGGGGAGTTATAATGTGACTACTGTTAACAGACTAGACTCAGCTTCCTGCGCAGATTGTGAGAATACGAACGATAGGAAACTCACAAATGTGATCTTGAATTGTTCTCAAGAGTGTCTGGAATAAGGTAGTATAGGTGCCATCACGCACAATTATATTTGAGGTCTTTGGGGGAGATATAATGTGACTACTGTTAACAGACTACACTCAGCATCCTGCGCAGATTGTGAGAATATGAACGAAAGGAAATTCACAAAAGTGATCTTGAATTGTTCGCAAGAGTGTCTGGAATAAGGTAGTATATGTGCCATCACGTATCAATTATATTTGAGGATTTTGGGGGAGTTATAATGTGCCCACTCTTAACAGACTTGACTCAGCATCCTGCGCAGATTGTGAGAATACGAAAGATAGGAAATTCACAACTGTGGTCTTGAATTGTTTGCAAGAGTGTCTGAAATAAGGTAGTATAGGTGCCATCACGCATCAATTATATTTGATGTTTTTGGGGGAGTTATAATGTGACTACTGTTAACAGACTAGACTCAGCATCCTGCGCAGATTGTGAGAATACGAAAGATAGGAAATTCACAACTGTGGTCTTGAATTGTTCGCAAAAGTGTCTGAAATAAAGTTGCGTAGGTGCCATCACGCATCAATTATATTTGATGTTTTTGGGGGAGTTATAATGTGACTACTGTTAACAGACTAGACTCAGCATCCTGCGCAGATTGTGAGAATATGAACGATAGGAAATTCACAAAAGTGGTCTTGAATTGTTTGCAAGTGTATCTGGAATAAGGTAGTCTAGGTGCCATCACGCATCAATTACAGTTGAGGTTTTTGGGGGAGTTATAATGTGACTACTGTTAACAGACTAGACTCAGCATCCTGCGCAGATTGTGAGAATACGAAAGATAGGAAATTCACAACTGTGGTCTTGAATTGTTCGCAAGAGTGTCTGGAATAAGGCAGTATAGGTGCCATCACGCATCAATTATATTTGAGGTTTTTGGGGGAGTTATAATGTGACTACTGTTAACAGACTAGACTCAGCATCCTGCGCAGATTGTGAGAATATTAACCATAGGAAATTCACAAAAGTGGTATTGAATTATTCTCAAGAGTGTCTGGAATAAAGTGGTATGGGTGCCATCACGCATCAATTATATTTGAATTCGTCGCAGGAGTGTCTGGAATAAGGTAGTATAGGTGCCATCACGCACAATTATATTTGAGGTCTTTGGGGGAGATATAATGTGACTACTGTTAACAGACTACACTCAGCATCCTGCGCAGATTGTGAGAATATGAACGAAAGGAAATTCACAAAAGTGATCTTGAATTGTTCGCAAGAGTGTCTGGAATAAGGTAGTATAAGTGCCATCACGTATCAATTATATTTGAGGATTTTGGGGGAGTTATAATGTGCCCACTCTTAACAGACTTGACTCAGCATCCTGCCCAGATTGTGAGAATACGAACGATAGGAAATTCACAAGGGTGGCCTTGAATTGTATTCAAGAGTGTCTGAAATAAGGTAGTATAGGTGCCATCATGCATCAATTATATTTGATGTTTTTGGGGGAGTTATAATATGACTACTGTTAACAGACTAGACTGAGTATCCTGCGCAGATTGTGAGAATACGAACGATAGGAAACTCACAAATGTGGTCTTGAATTGTTTGCAAAAGTGTCTGAAATAAAGTTGCGTAGGTGCCATCACGCATCAATTATATTTAATGTTTTTGGGGGAGTTATAATGTGACTACTGTTAACAGACTTGACTCAGCATCCTGCGCAGATTGTGAGAATATGAACGATAGGAAATTCACAACTGTGGTCTTGAATTGTTCGCAAGAATGTCTGGAATGAGGTAGTACACGTGCCATCACGCATCAATTATATTTGAGGTTTTTGGGGGAGTTATAATGTGACTACTGTTAACAGACTAGACTCAGCATCCTGCGCAGATTGTGAGAATACGAAAGATAGGAAATTCACAACTGTGGTCTTGAATTGTTCGCAAGGGTGTCTGGAATAAGGTAGTATAGGTGCCATCACGCATCAATTATATTTGAGGTTTTGGGGGAGTTATAATGTGACTACTGTTAACAGACTAGACTCAGCTTCCTGCGCAGATTGTGAGAATACGAACGATAGGAAACTCACAAATGTGATCTTGAATTGTTCTCAAGAGTGTCTGGAATAAGGTAGTATAGGTGCCATCACGCATCAATTATATTTGAGGTTTTTGGGGAGTTATAATATAACTACCGTCAACAGGCTAGACTCAGCATCCTGCGCAGATTGTGAGAATATGAACGAGAGGAAATTCACAAAAGTGATCTTGAATTGTTCGCAAGAGTGTCTGGAATAAGGCAGTATAGGTGCCATCACGCATCAATTATATTTGAGGTTTTTGGGGGAGTTATAATGTGACTACTGTTAACAGACTAGACTCAGCATCCTGCGCAGATTGTGAGAATATTAACCATAGGAAATTCACGAAAGTGGTATTGAATTATTCTCAATAGTGTCTGGAATAAGGTAGTATAGGTGCCATCACGCATCAATTATATTTGAATTCGTCGCAGGAGTGTCTGGAATAAGGTAGTATAGGTGCCATCACGCACAATTATATTTGAGGTCTTTGGGGGAGATATAATGTGACTACTGTTAACAGACTACACTTAGCATCCTGCGCAGATTGTGAGAATACGAACGATAGGAAATTCACAAAAGTGATCTTGAATTGTTCGCAAGAGCGTCTGGAATAAGGTAGTATAGGTGCCATCACGCATCAATTATATTTGATGTTTTTGGGGGAGTTATAATATGACTACTGTTAACAGACTAGACTGAGTATCCTGCGCAGATTGTGAGAATACGAACGATAGGAAACTCACAAATGTGGTCTTGAATTGTTCGCAAAAGTGTCTGAAATAAAGTTGCGTAGGTGCCATCACGCATCAATTATATTTGATGTTTTTGGGGGAGTTATAATGTGACTACTGTTAACAGACTAGACTCAGCATCCTGCGCAGATTGTGAGAATATGAACGATAGGAAATTCACAAAAGTGGTCTTGAATTGTTTGCAAGTGTATCTGGAATAAGGTAGTCTAGGTGCCATCACGCATCAATTACAGTTGAGGTTTTTGGGGGAGTTATAATGTGACTACTGTTAACAGACTAGACTCAGCATCCTGCGCAGATTGTGAGAATACGAAAGATAGGAAATTCACAACTGTGGTCTTGAATTGTTCGCAAGAGTGTCTGGAATAAAGTTGCGTAGGTGCCATCACGCATCAATTATATTTGACGTTTTTAGGGGAGTTATAATGTGACTACTGTTAACAGACTAGACTCAGCATCCTGCGCAGATTGTGAGAATATGAACGATAGGAAATTCACAAAAGTGGTCTTGAATTGTTCGCAAGAATGTCTGGAATGAGGTAGTACACGTGCCATCACGCATCAATTATATTTGAGATTTTTGGGGAGTTATAATGTGTCTACTGTTAACAGACTAGACTCAGCATCCTGCGCAGATTGTGAGAATACGAAAGGTAGGAAATTCACAACTGTGGTCTTGAATTGTTCGCAAGGGTGTCTGGAATAAGGTAGTATAGGTGCCATCACGCATCAATTAAATTTGATGTTTTGGGGGAGTTATAATGTGACTACTGTTAACAGACTAGACTCAGCTTCCTGCGCAGATTGTGAGAATACGAACGATAGGAAACTAACAAATGTGATCTTGAATTGTTCTCAAGAGTGTCTGGAATAAGGTAGTATAGGTGCCATCACGCATCAATTATATCTGAGGTTTTTGGGGAGTTATAATGTAACTACCGTCAACAGGCTAGACTCAGCATCCTGCGCAGATTGTGAGAATATGAACGAGAGGAAATTCACAAAAGTGATCTTGAATTGTTCGCAAGAGTGTCTGGAATAAGGCAGTATAGGTGCCATCACGCATCAATTATATTTGAGGTTTTTGGGGGAGTTATAATATGACTACTGTTAACAGACTAGACTCAGCATCCTGCGCAGATTGTGAGAATATTAACCATAGGAAATTCACAAAAGTGGTATTGAATTATTCTCAAGAGTGTCTGGAATAAGGTAGTATAGGTGCCATCAAACATCAATTATATTTGAATTCGTCGCAGGAGTGTCTGGAATAAGGTAGTATAGGTGCCATCATGCACAATTATATTTGAGGTCTTTGGGGTAGATATAATGTGACTACTGTTAACAGACTACACTCAGCATCCTGCGCAGATTGTGAGAATACGAACGATAGGAAATTCACAAAAGTGATCTTGAATTGTTCGCAAGAGTGTCTGGAATAAGGTAGTATAGGTGCCATCACGCATCAATTATATTTGAATTCATCGCAGGAGTGTCTGAAATAAGGTAGTATAGGTGCCATCACGCACAATTATATTTGAGGTCTTTGGGGGAGATATAATGTGACTACTGTTAACAGACTACACTCAGCATCCTGCGCAGATTGTGAGAATACGAACGATAGGAAATTCACAAAAGTGATCTTAAATTGTTCGCAAGAGTGTCTGGAATAAGGTAGTATAGGTGCCATCACGCATCAATTATATTTGAATTCGTCGCAGGAGTGTCTGGAATAAGGTAGTATAGGTGCCATCACGCACAATTATATTTGAGGTCTTTGGGGGAGTTATAATGTGCCCACTCTTAACAGACTTGACTCAGCATCCTGCCCAGATTGTGAGAATATGAACGATAGGAAATTCACAAGGGTTGTCTTGAATTGTTCGCAAGAGTGCCTGGAATAAAGTAGTATAGGTGCCATCGTGCACCAATTATATTTGAGGTTTTTGGGGGAGATATAATGTGACTACTGTTAACAGACTACACTCAGCATCCTGCGCAGATTGTGAGAATATGAACGAAAGGAAATTCACAAAAGTGATCTTGAATTGTTCGCAAGAGTGTCTGGAATAAGGTAGTATATGTGCCATCACGTATCAATTATATTTGAGGATTTTGGGGGAGTTATAATGTGCCCACTCTTAACAGACTTGACTCAGCATCCTGCGCAGATTGTGAGAATACGAAAGATAGGAAATTCACAACTGTGGTCTTGAATTGTTTGCAAGAGTGTCTGAAATAAGGTAGTATAGGTGCCATCACGCATCAATTATATTTGATGTTTTTGGGGGAGTTATAATGTGACTACTGTTAACAGACTAGACTCAGCATCCTGCGCAGATTGTGAGAATACGAAAGATAGGAAATTCACAACTGTGGTCTTGAATTGTTCGCAAAAGTGTCTGAAATAAAGTTGCGTAGGTGCCATCACGCATCAATTATATTTGATGTTTTTGGGGGAGTTATAATGTGACTACTGTTAACAGACTAGACTCAGCATCCTGCGCAGATTGTGAGAATATGAACGACAGGAAATTCACAAAAGTGGTCTTGAATTGTTTGCAAGTGTATCTGGAATAAGGTAGTCTAGGTGCCATCACGCATCAATTACAGTTGAGGTTTTTGGGGGAGTTATAATGTGACTACTGTTAACAGACTAGACTCAGCATCCTGCGCAGATTGTGAGAATACGAAAGATAGGAAATTCACAACTGTGGTCTTGAATTGTTCGCAAGAGTGTCTGGAATAAGGCAGTATAGGTGCCATCACGCATCAGTTATATTTGAGGTTTTTGGGGGAGTTATAATGTGACTACTGTTAACAGACTAGACTCAGCATCCTGCGCAGATTGTGAGAATATTAACCATAGGAAATTCACAAAAGTGGTATTGAATTATTCTCAAGAGTGTCTGGAATAAAGTGGTATGGGTGCCATCACGCATCAATTATATTTGAATTCGTCGCAGGAGTGTCTGGAATAAGGTAGTATAGGTGCCATCACGCACAATTATATTTGAGGTCTTTGGGGGAGATATAATGTGACTACTGTTAACAGACTACACTCAGCATCCTGCGCAGATTGTGAGAATATGAACGAAAGGAAATTCACAAAAGTGATCTTGAATTGTTCGCAAGAGTGTCTGGAATAAGGTAGTATAAGTGCCATCACGTATCAATTATATTTGAGGATTTTGGGGGAGTTATAATGTGCCCACTCTTAACAGACTTGACTCAGCATCCTGCCCAGATTGTGAGAATACGAACGATAGGAAATTCACAAGGGTGGCCTTGAATTGTATGCAAGAGTGTCTGAAATAAGGTAGTATAGGTGCCATCATGCATCAATTATATTTGATGTTTTTGGGGGAGTTATAATATGACTACTGTTAACAGACTAGACTGAGTATCCTGCGCAGATTGTGAGAATACGAACGATAGGAAACTCACAAATGTGGTCTTGAATTGTTTGCAAAAGTGTCTGAAATAAAGTTGCGTAGGTGCCATCACGCATCAATTATATTTAATGTTTTTGGGGGAGTTATAATGTGACTACTGTTAACAGACTAGACTCAGCATCCTGCGCAGATTGTGAGAATATGAACGATAGGAAATTCACAAAAGTGGTCTTGAATTGTTCGCAAGAATGTCTGGAATGAGGTAGTACACGTGCCATCACGCATCAATTATATTTGAGGTTTTTGTGGGAGTTATAATGTGACTACTGTTAACAGACTAGACTCAGCATCCTGCGCAGATTGTGAGAATACGAAAGATAGGAAATTCACAACTGTGGTCTTGAATTGTTCGCAAGGGTGTCTGGAATAAGGTAGTATAGGTGCCATCACGCATCAATTATATTTGAGGTTTTGGGGGAGTTATAATGTGACTACTGTTAACAGACTAGACTCAGCTTCCTGCGCAGATTGTGAGAATACGAACGATAGGAAACTCACAAATGTGATCTTGAATTGTTCTCAAGAGTGTCTGGAATAAGGTAGTATAGGTGCCATCACGCATCAATTATATTTGAGGTTTTTGGGGAGTTATAATATAACTACCGTCAACAGGCTAGACTCAGCATCCTGCGCAGATTGTGAGAATATGAACGAGAGGAAATTCACAAAAGTGATCTTGAATTGTTCGCAAGAGTGTCTGGAATAAGGCAGTATAGGTGCCATCACGCATCAATTATATTTGAGGTTTTTGGGGGAGTTATAATGTGACTACTGTTAACAGACTAGACTCAGCATCCTGCGCAGATTGTGAGAATATTAACCATAGGAAATTCACGAAAGTGGTATTGAATTATTCTCAAGAGTGTCTGGAATAAGGTAGTATAGGTGCCATCACGCATCAATTATATTTGAATTCGTCGCAGGAGTGTCTGGAATAAGGTAGTATAGGTGCCATCACGCACAATTATATTTGAGGTCTTTGGGGGAGATATAATGTGACTACTGTTAACAGACTACACTCAGCATCCTGCGCAGATTGTGAGAATACGAACGATAGGAAATTCACAAAAGTGATCTTGAATTGTTCGCAAGAGCGTCTGGAATAAGGTAGTATAGGTGCCATCACGCATCAATTATATTTGATGTTTTTGGGGGAGTTATAATATGACTACTGTTAACAGACTAGACTGAGTATCCTGCGCAGATTGTGAGAATACGAACGATAGGAAACTCACAAATGTGGTCTTGAATTGTTCGCAAAAGTGTCTGAAATAAAGTTGCGTAGGTGCCATCACGCATCAATTATATTTGATGTTTTTGGGGGAGTTATAATGTGACTACTGTTAACAGACTAGACTCAGCATCCTGCGCAGATTGTGAGAATACGAAAGATAGGAAATTCACAACTGTGGTCTTGAATTGTTCGCAAGAGTGTCTGGAATAAAGTTGCGTAGGTGCCATCACGCATCAATTATATTTGACGTTTTTAGGGGAGTTATAATGTGACTACTGTTAACAGACTAGACTCAGCATCCTGCGCAGATTGTGAGAATATGAACGATAGGAAATTCACAAAAGTGGTCTTGAATTGTTCGCAAGAATGTCTGGAATGAGGTAGTACACGTGCCATCACGCATCAATTATATTTGAGATTTTTGGGGGAGTTATAATGTGTCTACTCTTAACAGACTAGACTCAGCATCCTGCGCAGATTGTGAGAATACGAAAGATAGGAAATTCACAACTGTGGTCTTGAATTGTTCGCAAGGGTGTCTGGAATAAGGTAGTATAGGTGCCATCACGCATCAATTAAATTTGATGTTTTGGGGGAGTTATAATGTGACTACTGTTAACAGACTAGACTCAGCTTCCTGCGCAGATTGTGAGAATACGAACGATAGGAAACTAACAAATGTGATCTTGAATTGTTCTCAAGAGTGTCTGGAATAAGGTAGTATAGGTGCCATCACGCATCAATTATATTTGAGGTTTTTGGGGAGTTATAATGTAACTACCGTCAACAGGCTAGACTCAGCATCCTGCGCAGATTGTGAGAATATGAATGAGAGGAAATTCACAAAAGTGATCTTGAATTGTTCGCAAGAGTGTCTGGAATAAGGCAGTATAGGTGCCATCACGCATCAATTATATTTGAGGTTTTTGGGGGAGTTATAATATGACTACTGTTAACAGACTAGACTCAGCATCCTGCGCAGATTGTGAGAATATTAACCATAGGAAATTCACAAAAGTGGTATTGAATTATTCTCAAGAGTGTCTGGAATAAGGTAGTATAGGTGCCATCAAACATCAATTATATTTGAATTCGTCGCAGGAGTGTCTGGAATAAGGTAGTATAGGTGCCATCATGCACAATTATATTTGAGGTCTTTGGGGTAGATATAATGTGACTACTGTTAACAGACTACACTCAGCATCCTGCGCAGATTGTGAGAATACGAACGATAGGAAATTCACAAAAGTGATCTTGAATTGTTCGCAAGAGTGTCTGGAATAAGGTAGTATAGGTGCCATCACGCATCAATTATATTTGAATTCATCGCAGGAGTGTCTGAAATAAGGTAGTATAGGTGCCATCACGCACAATTATATTTGAGGTCTTTGGGGGAGATATAATGTGACTACTGTTAACAGACTACACTCAGCATCCTGCGCAGATTGTGAGAATACGAACGATAGGAAATTCACAAAAGTGATCTTAAATTGTTCGCAAGAGTGTCTGGAATAAGGTAGTATAGGTGCCATCACGCGTCAATTATATTTGAATTCGTCGCAGGAGTGTCTGGAATAAGGTAGTATAGGTGCCATCACGCACAATTATATTTGAGGTCTTTGGGGGAGTTATAATGTGCCCACTCTTAACAGACTTGACTCAGCATCCTGCCCAGATTGTGAGAATATGAACGATAGGAAATTCACAAGGGTGGTCTTGAATTGTTCGCAAGAGTGCCTGGAATAAAGTAGTATAGGTGCCATCATGCACCAATTATATTTGAGGTTTTTGGGGAGTTATAATGTGACTACTGTTAACAGACTAGACTGAGTATCCTGCGCAGATTGTGAGAATACGAACGATAGGAAACTCACAAATGTGGTCTTGAATTGTTCGCAAGAGTGTCTGAAATAAGGTTGCATAGGTGCCATCACGCATCAATTATATTTGATGTTTTTGGAAGAGTTATTTTGTGACTACTGTTAACAGACTAGACTCAGCATCCTGCGCAGATTGTGAGAATACGAAAGATAGGAAATTCACAAATGTGGTCTTGAATTGTTCGCAAGAGTGTCCGGAATGAGGTAATATAGGAGCCATCGCGCATCAATTATATTTGATGTTTTTGGGAGAGTTATTTTGTGACTACTGTTAACAGACTAGACTCAGCATCCTGCGCAGATTGTGAGAATACGAACGATAGGAAACTCACAAATGTGATCTTGAATTGTTCTCAAGAGTGTCTGGAATAAGGTAGTATAGGTGCCATCACGCATCAATTATATTTGAGGTTTTTGGGGAGTTATAATGTAACTACTGTTAACAGACTAGACTGAAAATCCTGCGCAGATTGTGAGAATACGAACGATAGGAAATTCACAAAAGTGATCTTGAATTGTTCTCAAGAGTGTCTGGAATAAGGTAGTATAGGTGCCATCACGCATCAGTTATATATGAGGTTTTTGGTGGTGTTATAATGTGACTACTGTTAACAGACTAGACTCAGCATCCTGCGCAGATTGTGAGAATATTAGCCATAGGAAATTCACAAAGGTGGTCTTAAATTGTTCGCAAGAGTGTCTGGAATAAGGTAGTATAGGTGCCATCACGCACAATTATATTTGAGGTCTTTGGGGGAGTTATAATGTGACTACTGTTAACAGACTAGACTCAGCATCCTGCACAGATTGCGAGAATACGAACGATAGGAAATTCACAAAAGTGGTCTTGAATTGTTCGCAAAACTGTCTGGAATAAGGTAGTATAGGTGCCATCACGCATCAATTATATTTGAGGTTTTTGGGGAGTTATAATGTAACTACCGTCAACAGACTAGACTCAGCATCCTGCGCAGATTGTGAGAATATGAACGATAGGAAATTCACAAAAGTGATCTTGAATTGTTCGCAAGAGTGTCTGGAATAAGGCAGTATAGGTGCCATCACGCATCAATTATATTTGAGGTTTTTGGGGGAGTTATAATGTGACTACTGTTAACAGACTAGACTCAGCATCCTGCGCAGATTGTGAGAATATTAACCATAGGAAATTCACAAAAGTGGTCTTGAATTATTCTCAAGAGTGTCTGGAATAAGGTAGTATGGGTGCCATCACGCATCAATTATATTTGAATTCGTCGCAGGAGTGTCTGGAATAAGGTAGTATAGGTGCCATCACGCACAATTATATTTGAGGTCTTTGGGGGAGATATAATGTGACTACTGTTAACAGACTACACTCAGCATCCTGCGCAGATTGTGAGAATATGAACGAAAGGAAATTCACAAAAGTGATCTTGAATTGTTCGCAAGAGTGTCTGGAATAAGGTAGTATAGGTGCCATCATGTATCAATTATATTTGAGGATTTTGGGGGAGTTATAATGTGCCCACTCTTAACAGACTTGACTCAGCATCCTGCCCAGATTGTGAGAATACGAACGATAGGATACGATGCGTGCCATTACGCATCAATTATATTTGATGTTTTTGGGGGAGTTATAATATGACTACTGTTAACAGACTAGACTGAGTATCCTGCGCAGATTGTGAGAATACGAACGATAGGAAACTCACAAATGTGGTCTTGAATTGTTCGCAAAAGTGTCTGAAATAAAGTTGCGTAGGTGCCATCACGCATCAATTATATTTGATGTTTTTGGGGGAGTTATAATGTGACTACTGTTAACAGACTAGACTCAGCATCCTGCGCAGATTGTGAGAATATGAACGATAGGAAATTCACAAAAGTGGTCTTGAATTGTTTGCAAGTGTATCTGGAATAAGGTAGTCTAGGTGCCATCACGCATCAATTACAGTTGAGGTTTTTGGGGGAGTTATAATGTGTCTACTGTTAACAGACTAGACTCAGCATCCTGCGCAGATTGTGAGAATACGAAAGATAGGAAATTCACAACTGTGGTCTTGAATTGTTCGCAAGAGTGTCTGGAATAAAGTTGCGTAGGTGCCATCACGCATCAATTATATTTGACGTTTTTAGGGGAGTTATAATGTGACTACTGTTAACAGACTAGACTCAGCATCCTGCGCAGATTGTGAGAATATGAACGATAGGAAATTCACAAAAGTGGTCTTGAATTGTTCGCAAGAATGTCTGGAATGAGGTAGTACACGTGCCATCACGCATCAATTATATTTGAGATTTTTGGGGGAGTTATAATGTGTCTACTGTTAACAGACTAGACTCAGCATCCTGCGCAGATTGTGAGAATACGAAAGATAGGAAATTCACAACTGTGGTCTTGAATTGTTCGCAAGGGTGTCTGGAATAAGGTAGTATAGGTGCCATCACGCATCAATTAAATATGATGTTTTGGGGGAGTTATAATGTGACTATTGTTAACAGACTAGACTCAGCATCCTGCGCAGATTGTGAGAATACGAAAGATAGGAAATTCACAACTGTGGTCTTGAATTGTTCGCAAGAGTGTCTGGAATAAAGTTGCGTAGGTGCCATCACGCATCAATTATATTTGACGTTTTTAGGGGAGTTATAATGTGACTACTGTTAACAGACTAGACTCAGCATCCTGCGCAGATTGTGAGAATATGAACGATAGGAAATTCACAAAAGTGGTCTTGAATTGTTCGCAAGAATGTCTGGAATGAGGTAGTACACGTGCCATCACGCATCAATTATATTTGAGATTTTTGGGGAGTTATAATGTGTCTACTGTTAACAGACTAGACTCAGCATCCTGCGCAGATTGTGAGAATACGAAAGGTAGGAAATTCACAACTGTGGTCTTGAATTGTTCGCAAGGGTGTCTGGAATAAGGTAGTATAGGTGCCATCACGCATCAATTAAATTTGATGTTTTGGGGGAGTTATAATGTGACTACTGTTAACAGACTAGACTCAGCTTCCTGCGCAGATTGTGAGAATACGAACGATAGGAAACTAACAAATGTGATCTTGAATTGTTCGCAAAAGTGTCTGAAATAGGGTTGTATAGGTGCCATCACGCATCAGTTATATTTGATGTTTTTGGGGGAGTTATAATGTGACTACTGTTAACAGACTAGACACAGAATCCTGCGCAGATTGTGAGAATATTAACGATAGGAAATTGTGTCTGGAATAAGGTGGTATAGGTGCCATCACGCATCAATTGTATTTGAGGATTTTGGGGGAGTTATAACGTGCCTACTCCTAACAGACTGGACTCAGAATTCTGCGCAGATTGTGAGAATATGAACGAGAGGAAATTCACAAAAGTGATCTTGAATTGTTCGCAAGAGTGTCTGGAATAAGGCAGTATAGGTGCCATCACGCATCAATTATATTTGAGGTTTTTGGGGGAGTTATAATATGACTACTGTTAACAGACTAGACTCAGCATCCTGCGCAGATTGTGAGAATATTAACCATAGGAAATTCACAAAAGTGGTATTGAATTATTCTCAAGAGTGTCTGGAATAAGGTAGTATAGGTGCCATCAAACATCAATTATATTTGAATTCGTCGCAGGAGTGTCTGGAATAAGGTAGTATAGGTGCCATCATGCACAATTATATTTGAGGTCTTTGGGGTAGATATAATGTGACTACTGTTAACAGACTACACTCAGCATCCTGCGCAGATTGTGAGAATACGAAAGATAGGAAATTCACAACTGTGGTCTTGAATTGTTCGCAAGAGTGTCTGGAATAAAGTTGCGTAGGTGCCATCACGCATCAATTATATTTGATGTTTTTGGGAGAGTTATTTTGTGACTACTGTTAACAGACTAGACTCAGCATCCTGCGCAGATTGTGAGAATACGAACGATAGGAAACTCACAAATGTGATCTTGAATTGTTCTCAAGAGTGTCTGGAATAAGGTAGTATAGGTGCCATCACGCATCAATTATATCTGAGGTTTTTGGGGAGTTATAATGTAACTACCGTCAACAGGCTAGACTCAGCATCCTGCGCAGATTGTGAGAATATGAACGAGAGGAAATTCACAAAAGTGATCTTGAATTGTTCGCAAGAGTGTCTGGAATAAGGCAGTATAGGTGCCATCACGCATCAATTATATTTGAGGTTTTTGGGGGAGTTATAATATGACTACTGTTAACAGACTAGACTCAGCATCCTGCGCAGATTGTGAGAATATTAACCATAGGAAATTCACAAAAGTGGTATTGAATTATTCTCAAGAGTGTCTGGAATAAGGTAGTATAGGTGCCATCAAACATCAATTATATTTGAATTCGTCGCAGGAGTGTCTGGAATAAGGTAGTATAGGTGCCATCATGCACAATTATATTTGAGGTCTTTGGGGTAGATATAATGTGACTACTGTTAACAGACTACACTCAGCATCCTGCGCAGATTGTGAGAATACGAACGATAGGAAATTCACAAAAGTGATCTTGAATTGTTCGCAAGAGTGTCTGGAATAAGGTAGTATAGGTGCCATCACGCATCAATTATA
Source organism: Sicus ferrugineus (assembly GCA_922984085.1). Lineage (NCBI taxonomy): Eukaryota > Metazoa > Arthropoda > Insecta > Diptera > Conopidae > Sicus > Sicus ferrugineus. Next base: position 26,944,791 of record OV277349.1, read on the forward strand.
TTTGAATTCATCGCAGGAGTGTCTGAAATAAGGTAGTATAGGTGCCATCACGCACAATTATATTTGAGGTCTTTGGGGGAGATATAATGTGACTACTGTTAACAGACTACACTCAGCATCCTGCGCAGATTGTGAGAATACGAACGATAGGAAATTCACAAAAGTGATCTTAAATTGTTCGCAAGAGTGTCTGGAATAAGGTAGTATAGGTGCCATCACGCATCAATTATATTTGAATTCGTCGCAGGAGTGTCTGGAATAAGGTAGTATAGGTGCCATCACGCACAATTATATTTGAGGTCTTTGGGGGAGTTATAATGTGACTACTGTTAACAGACTACACTCAGCATCCTGCGCAGATTGTGAGAATATGAACGAAAGGAAATTCACAAAAGTGATCTTGAATTGTTCGCAAGAGTGTCTGGAATAAGGTAGTATATGTGCCATCACGTATCAATTATATTTGAGGATTTTGGGGGAGTTATAATGTGCCCACTCTTAACAGACTTGACTCAGCATCCTGCGCAGATTGTGAGAATACGAAAGATAGGAAATTCACAACTGTGGTCTTGAATTGTTTGCAAGAGTGTCTGAAATAAGGTAGTATAGGTGCCATCACGCATCAATTATATTTGATGTTTTTGGGGGAGTTATAATGTGACTACTGTTAACAGACTAGACTCAGCATCCTGCGCAGATTGTGAGAATACGAAAGATAGGAAATTCACAACTGTGGTCTTGAATTGTTCGCAAAAGTGTCTGAAATAAAGTTGCGTAGGTGCCATCACGCATCAATTATATTTGATGTTTTTGGGGGAGTTATAATGTGACTACTGTTAACAGACTAGACTCAGCATCCTGCGCAGATTGTGAGAATATGAACGACAGGAAATTCACAAAAGTGGTCTTGAATTGTTTGCAAGTGTATCTGGAATAAGGTAGTCTAGGTGCCATCACGCATCAATTACAGTTGAGGTTTTTGGGGGAGTTATAATGTGACTACTGTTAACAGACTAGACTCAGCATCCTGCGCAGATTGTGAGAATACGAAAGATAGGAAATTCACAACTGTGGTCTTGAATTGTTCGCAAGAGTGTCTGGAATAAGGCAGTATAGGTGCCATCACGCATCAGTTATATTTGAGGTTTTTGGGGGAGTTATAATGTGACTACTGTTAACAGACTAGACTCAGCATCCTGCGCAGATTGTGAGAATATTAACCATAGGAAATTCACAAAAGTGGTATTGAATTATTCTCAAGAGTGTCTGGAATAAAGTGGTATGGGTGCCATCACGCATCAATTATATTTGAATTCGTCGCAGGAGTGTCTGGAATAAGGTAGTATAGGTGCCATCACGCACAATTATATTTGAGGTCTTTGGGGGAGATATAATGTGACTATTGTTAACAGACTACACTCAGCATCCTGCGCAGATTGTGAGAATATGAACGAAAGGAAATTCACAAAAGTGATCTTGAATTGTTCGCAAGAGTGTCTGGAATAAGGTAGTATAAGTGCCATCACGTATCAATTATATTTGAGGATTTTGGGGGAGTTATAATGTGCCCACTCTTAACAGACTTGACTCAGCATCCTGCCCAGATTGTGAGAATACGAACGATAGGAAATTCACAAGGGTGGCCTTGAATTGTATGCAAGAGTGTCTGAAATAAGGTAGTATAGGTGCCATCATGCATCAATTATATTTGATGTTTTTGGGGGAGTTATAATATGACTACTGTTAACAGACTAGACTGAGTATCCTGCGCAGATTGTGAGAATACGAACGATAGGAAACTCACAAATGTGGTCTTGAATTGTTTGCAAAAGTGTCTGAAATAAAGTTGCGTAGGTGCCATCACGCATCAATTATATTTAATGTTTTTGGGGGAGTTATAATGTGACTACTGTTAACAGACTAGACTCAGCATCCTGCGCAGATTGTGAGAATATGAACGATAGGAAATTCACAAAAGTGGTCTTGAATTGTTCGCAGGAATGTCTGGAATGAGGTAGTACACGTGCCATCACGCATCAATTATATTTGAGGTTTTTGTGGGAGTTATAATGTGACTACTGTTAACAGACTAGACTCAGCATCCTGCGCAGATTGTGAGAATACGAAAGATAGGAAATTCACAACTGTGGTCTTGAATTGTTCGCAAGGGTGTCTGGAATAAGGTAGTATAGGTGCCATCACGCATCAATTATATTTGAGGTTTTGGGGGAGTTATAATGTGACTACTGTTAACAGACTAGACTCAGCTTCCTGCGCAGATTGTGAGAATACGAACGATAGGAAACTCACAAATGTGATCTTGAATTGTTCTCAAGAGTGTCTGGAATAAGGTAGTATAGGTGCCATCACGCATCAATTATATTTGAATTCGTCGCAGGAGTGTCTGGAATAAGGTAGTATAGGTGCCATCACGCACAATTATATTTGAGGTCTTTGGGGGAGATATAATGTGACTACTGTTAACAGACTACACTCAGCATCCTGCGCAGATTGTGAGAATACGAACGATAGGAAATTCACAAAAGTGATCTTGAATTGTTCGCAAGAGCGTCTGGAATAAGGTAGTATAGGTGCCATCACGCATCAATTATATTTGATGTTTTTGGGGGAGTTATAATATGACTACTGTTAACAGACTAGACTGAGTATCCTGCGCAGATTGTGAGAATACGAACGATAGGAAACTCACAAATGTGGTCTTGAATTGTTCGCAAAAGTGTCTGAAATAAAGTTGCGTAGGTGCCATCACGCATCAATTATATTTGATGTTTTTGGGGGAGTTATAATGTGACTACTGTTAACAGACTAGACTCAGCATCCTGCGCAGATTGTGAGAATATGAACGATAGGAAATTCACAAAAGTGGTCTTGAATTGTTTGCAAGTGTATCTGGAATAAGGTAGTCTAGGTGCCATCACGCATCAATTACAGTTGAGGTTTTTGGGGGAGTTATAATGTGACTACTGTTAACAGACTAGACTCAGCATCCTGCGCAGATTGTGAGAATACGAAAGATAGGAAATTCACAACTGTGGTCTTGAATTGTTCGCAAGAGTGTCTGGAATAAAGTTGCGTAGGTGCCATCACGCATCAATTATATTTGACGTTTTTAGGGGAGTTATAATGTGACTACTGTTAACAGACTAGACTCAGCATCCTGCGCAGATTGTGAGAATATGAACGATAGGAAATTCACAAAAGTGGTCTTGAATTGTTCGCAAGAATGTCTGGAATGAGGTAGTACACGTGCCATCACGCATCAATTATATTTGAGATTTTTGGGGGAGTTATAATGTGTCTACTGTTAACAGACTAGACTCAGCATCCTGCGCAGATTGTGAGAATACGAAAGATAGGAAATTCACAACTGTGGTCTTGAATTGTTCGTAAGGGTGTCTGGAATAAGGTAGTATAGGTGCCATCACGCATCAATTAAATTTGATGTTTTGGGGGAGTTATAATGTGACTACTGTTAACAGACTAGACTCAGCTTCCTGCGCAGATTGTGAGAATACGAACGATAGGAAACTAACAAATGTGATCTTGAATTGTTCTCAAGAGTGTCTGGAATAAGGTAGTATAGGTGCCATCACGCATCAATTATATTTGAGGTTTTTGGGGAGTTATAATGTAACTACCGTCAACAGGCTAGACTCAGCATCCTGCGCAGATTGTGAGAATATGAATGAGAGGAAATTCACAAAAGTGATCTTGAATTGTTCGCAAGAGTGTCTGGAATAAGGCAGTATAGGTGCCATCACGCATCAATTATATTTGAGGTTTTTGGGGGAGTTATAATATGACTACTGTTAACAGACTAGACTCAGCATCCTGCGCAGATTGTGAGAATATTAACCATAGGAAATTCACAAAAGTGGTATTGAATTATTCTCAAGAGTGTCTGGAATAAGGTAGTATAGGTGCCATCAAACATCAATTATATTTGAATTCGTCGCAGGAGTGTCTGGAATAAGGTAGTATAGGTGCCATCATGCACAATTATATTTGAGGTCTTTGGGGTAGATATAATGTGACTACTGTTAACAGACTACACTCAGCATCCTGCGCAGATTGTGAGAATACGAACGATAGGAAATTCACAAAAGTGATCTTGAATTGTTCGCAAGAGTGTCTGGAATAAGGTAGTATAGGTGCCATCACGCATCAATTATATTTGAATTCATCGCAGGAGTGTCTGAAATAAGGTAGTATAGGTGCCATCACGCACAATTATATTTGAGGTCTTTGGGGGAGATATAATGTGACTACTGTTAACAGACTACACTCAGCATCCTGCGCAGATTGTGAGAATACGAACGATAGGAAATTCACAAAAGTGATCTTAAATTGTTCGCAAGAGTGTCTGGAATAAGGTAGTATAGGTGCCATCACGCATCAATTATATTTGAATTCGTCGCAGGAGTGTCTGGAATAAGGTAGTATAGGTGCCATCACGCACAATTATATTTGAGGTCTTTGGGGGAGTTATAATGTGCCCACTCTTAACAGACTTGACTCAGCATCCTGCCCAGATTGTGAGAATATGAACGATAGGAAATTCACAAGGGTGGTCTTGAATTGTTCGCAAGAGTGCCTGGAATAAAGTAGTATAGGTGCCATCATGCACCAATTATATTTGAGGTTTTTGGGGAGTTATAATGTGACTACTGTTAACAGACTAGACTGAGTATCCTGCGCAGATTGTGAGAATACGAACGATAGGAAACTCACAAATGTGGTCTTGAATTGTTCGCAAGAGTGTCTGAAATAAGGTTGCATAGGTGCCATCACGCATCAATTATATTTGATGTTTTTGGAAGAGTTATTTTGTGACTACTGTTAACAGACTAGACTCAGCATCCTGCGCAGATTGTGAGAATACGAAAGATAGGAAATTCACAAATGTGGTCTTGAATTGTTCGCAAGAGTGTCCGGAATGAGGTAATATAGGAGCCATCGCGCATCAATTATATTTGATGTTTTTGGGAGAGTTATTTTGTGACTACTGTTAACAGACTAGACTCAGCATCCTGCGCAGATTGTGAGAATACGAACGATAGGAAACTCACAAATGTGATCTTGAATTGTTCTCAAGAGTGTCTGGAATAAGGTAGTATAGGTGCCATCACGCATCAATTATATTTGAGGTTTTTGGGGAGTTATAATGTAACTACTGTTAACAGACTAGACTGAAAATCCTGCGCAGATTGTGAGAATACGAACGATAGGAAATTCACAAAAGTGATCTTGAATTGTTCTCAAGAGTGTCTGGAATAAGGTAGTATAGGTGCCATCACGCATCAGTTATATATGAGGTTTTTGGTGGTGTTATAATGTGACTACTGTTAACAGACTAGACTCAGCATCCTGCGCAGATTGTGAGAATATTAACCATAGGAAATTCACAAAGGTGGTCTTAAATTGTTCGCAAGAGTGTCTGGAATAAGGTAGTATAGGTGCCATCACGCACAATTATATTTGAGGTCTTTGGGGGAGTTATAATGTGACTACTGTTAACAGACTAGACTCAGCATCCTGCACAGATTGCGAGAATACGAACGATAGGAAATTCACAAAAGTGGTCTTGAATTATTCTCAAGAGTGTCTGGAATAAGGTAGTATGGGTGCCATCACGCATCAATTATATTTGAATTCGTCGCAGGAGTGTCTGGAATAAGGTAGTATAGGTGCCATCACGCACAATTATATTTGAGGTCTTTGGGGGAGATATAATGTGACTACTGTTAACAGACTACACTCAGCATCCTGCGCAGATTGTGAGAATATGAACGAAAGGAAATTCACAAAAGTGATCTTGAATTGTTCGCAAGAGTGTCTGGAATAAGGTAGTATAGGTGCCATCATGTATCAATTATATTTGAGGATTTTGGGGGAGTTATAATGTGCCCACTCTTAACAGACTTGACTCAGCATCCTGCCCAGATTTTGAGAATACGAACGATAGGAAATTCACAAGGGTGGTCTTGAATTGTTTGCAAGAGTGTCTGAAATAAGGTAGTATAGGTGCCATTACGCATCAATTATATTTGATGTTTTTGGGGGAGTTATAATATGACTACTGTTAACAGACTAGACTGAGTATCCTGCGCAGATTGTGAGAATACGAACGATAGGAAACTCACAAATGTGGTCTTGAATTGTTCGCAAAAGTGTCTGAAATAAAGTTGCGTAGGTGCCATCACGCATCAATTATATTTGATGTTTTTGGGGGAGTTATAATGTGACTACTGTTAACAGACTAGACTCAGCATCCTGCGCAGATTGTGAGAATATGAACGATAGGAAATTCACAAAAGTGGTCTTGAATTGTTTGCAAGTGTATCTGGAATAAGGTAGTCTAGGTGCCATCACGCATCAATTACAGTTGAGGTTTTTGGGGGAGTTATAATGTGTCTACTGTTAACAGACTAGACTCAGCATCCTGCGCAGATTGTGAGAATACGAAAGATAGGAAATTCACAACTGTGGTCTTGAATTGTTCGCAAGAGTGTCTGGAATAAAGTTGCGTAGGTGCCATCACGCATCAATTATATTTGACGTTTTTAGGGGAGTTATAATGTGACTACTGTTATGAGACTAGACTGAGCATCCTGCGCAGATTGTGAGAATATGAACGATAGGAAATTCACAAAAGTGGTCTTGAATTGTTCGCAAGAATGTCTGGAATGAGGTAGTACACGTGCCATCACGCATCAATTATATTTGAGATTTTTGGGGGAGTTATAATGTGTCTACTGTTAACAGACTAGACTCAGCATCCTGCGCAGATTGTGAGAATACGAAAGATAGGAAATTCACAACTGTGGTCTTGAATTGTTCGCAAGGGTGTCTGGAATAAGGTAGTATAGGTGCCATCACGCATCAATTAAATATGATGTTTTGGGGGAGTTATAATGTGACTATTGTTAACAGACTAGACTCAGCTTCCTGCGCAGATTGTGAGAATACGAACGATAGGAAACTCACAAATGTGATCTTGAATTGTTCTCAAGAGTGTCTGGAATAAGGTAGTATAGGTGCCATCACGCATCAATTATATTTGAGGTTTTTGGGGAGTTATAATGTAACTACCGTCAACAGGCTAGACTCAGCATCCTGCGCAGATTGTGAGAATATGAACGAAAGGAAATTCACAAAAGTGATCTTGAATTGTTCGCAAGAGTGTCTGGAATAAGGCAGTATAGGTGCCATCACGCATCAATTATATTTGAGGTTTTTGGGGGAGTTATAATGTGACTACTGTTAACAGACTAGACTCAGCATCCTGCGCAGATTGTGAGAATATTAACCATAGGAAATTCACAAAAGTGGTATTGAATTATTCTCAAGAGTGTCTGGAATAAGGTAGTATAGGTGCCATCACGCATCAATTATATTTGAATTCGTCGCAGGAGTGTCTGGAATAAGGTAGTATAGGTGACATCAGGCACAATTATATTTGAGGTCTTTGGGGTAGATATAATGTGACTACTGTTAACAGACTACACTCAGCATCCTGCGCAGATTGTGAGAATACGAACGATAGGAAATTCACAAAAGTGATCTTGAATTGTTCGCAAGAGTGTCTGGAATAAGGTAGTATAGGTGCCATCACGCATCAATTATATTTGAATTCATCGCAGGAGTGTCTGGAATAAGGTAGTATAGGTGCCATCACGCACAATTATATTTGAGGTCTTTGGGGGAGTTATAATGTGCCTACTCTTAACAGACTTGACTCAGCATCCTGCGCAGATTGTGAGAATACGAACGATAGGAAACTCACAAATGTGATCTTGAATTGTTCTCAAGAGTGTCTGGAATAAAGTAGTATAGGTGCCATCATGCACCAATTATATTTGAGGTTTTTGGGGAGTTATAATGTAACTACTGTTAACAGACTAGACTGAGAATCCTGCGCAGATTGTGAGAATACGAACGATAGGAAATTCACAAAAGTGATCTTGAATTGTTCTCAAGAGTGTCTGGAATAAGGTAGTATAGGTGCCATCACGTATCAGTTATATATGAGGTTTTTGGTGGTGTTATAATGTGACTACTGTTAACAGACTAGACTCAGCATCCTGCGCAGATTGTGAGAATATTAACCATAGGAAATTCACAAAGGTGGTCTTAAATTGTTCGCAAGAGTGTCTGGAATAAGGTAGTATAGGTGCCATCACGCACAATTATATTTGAGGTCTTTGGGGGAGTTATAATGTGACTACTGTTAACAGACTAGACTCAGCATCCTGCACAGATTGTGAGAATACGAACGATAGGAAATTCACAAAAGTGGTCTTGAATTGTTCGCAAAACTGTCTGGAATAAGGTAGTATAGGTGCCATCACGCATCAATTATATTTGATGTTTTTGGGAGAGTTATTATGTGACTACTGTTAACAGACTAGACTCAGCATCCTGCGAAGATTGTGAGAATACGAAAGATAGGAAATTTACAACTGTGATCTTGAATTGTTCGCAAGAATGTCTGGAATGAGGTAGTACAGGTGCCATCACGCATCAATTATATATGAGATTTTTGGGGGAGTTATAATGTGACTACTGTTAACAGACTAGACTCAGCATCCTGCGCAGATTGTGAGAATACGAAAGATAGGAAATTCACAACTGTGGTCTTGAATTGTTTGCAAGAGTGTCTGAAATAAGGTAGTATAGGTGCCATCACGCATCAATTATATTTGAGGTTTTTAGGGGAGTTATAATGTGACTACTGTTAACACACTAGACTCAGCATCCTGCGCAGATTGTGAGAATATGAACGATAGGAAATTCACAAGAGTGGTCTTGAATTGTTCGCAAGAATGTCTGGAATGAGGTAGTACACGTGCCATCACGCATCAATTATATTTGAGATTTTTGGGGGAGTTATAATGTGTCTACTGTTAACAGACTAGACTCAGCATCCTGCGCAGATTGTGAGAATACGAAAGATAGGAAATTCACAACTGTGGTCTTGAATTGTTCGCAAGGGTGTCTGGAATAAGGTAGTATAGGTGCCATCACGCATCAATTAAATTTGATGTTTTGGGGGAGTTATAATGTGACTACTGTTAACAGACTAGACTCAGCTTCCTGCGCAGATTGTGAGAATACGAACGATAGGAAACTCACAAATGTGATCTTGAATTGTTCTCAAGAGTGTCTGGAATAAGGTAGTATAGGTGCCATCACGCATCAATTATATTTGAGGTTTTTGGGGAGTTATAATGTAACTACCGTCAACAGGCTAGACTCAGCATCCTGCGCAGATTGTGAGAATACGAACGAGAGGAAATTCACAAAAGTGATCTTGAATTGTTCGCAAGAGTGTCTGGAATAAGGCAGTATAGGTGCCATCACGCATCAATTATATTTGAGGTTTTTGGGGGAGTTATAATATGACTACTGTTAACAGACTAGACTCAGCATCCTGCGCAGATTGTGAGAATATTAACCATAGGAATTTCACAAAAGTGGTATTGAATTATTCTCAGGAGTGTCTGGAATAAGGTAGTATAGGTGCCATCACGCATCAATTATATTTGAATTCGTCGCAGGAGTGTCTGGAATAAGGTAGTATAGGTGCCATCATGCACAATTATATTTGAGGTCTTTGGGGTAGATATAATGTGACTACTGTTAACAGACTACACTCAGCATCCTGCGCAGATTGTGAGAATACGAACGATAGGAAATTCACAAAAGTGATCTTGAATTGTTCGCAAGAGTGTCTGGAATAAGGTAGTATAGGTGCCATCACGCATCAATTATATTTGAATTCATCGCAGGAGTGTCTGGAATAAGGTAGTATAGGTGCCATCACGCACAATTATATTTGAGGTCTTTGGGGGAGATATAATGTGACTACTGTTAACAGACTACACTCAGCATCCTGCGCAGATTGTGAGAATACGAACGATAGGAAATTCACAAAAGTGATCTTGAATTGTTCGCAAGAGTGTCTGGAATAAGGTAGTATAGGTGCCATCACGCATCAATTATATTTGAATTCGTCGCAGGAGTGTCTGGAATAAGGTAGTATAGGTGCCATCACGCACAATTATATTTGAGGTCTTTGGGGGAGTTATAATGTGCCCACTCTTAACAGACTTGACTCAGCATCCTGCCCAGATTGTGAGAATATGAACGATAGGAAATTCACAAGGGTGGTCTTGAATTGTTCGCAAGAGTGCCTGGAATAAAGTAGTATAGGTGCCATCATGCACCAATTATATTTGAGGTTTTTGGGGAGTTATAATGTGACTACTGTTAACAGACTAGACTGAGTATCCTGCGCAGATTGTGAGAATACGAACGATAGGAAACTCACAAATGTTGTCTTGAATTGTTCGCAAGAGTGTCTGAAATAAGGTCGCATAGGTGCCATCACGCATCAATTATATTTGATGTTTTTGGAAGAGTTATTTTGTGACTACTGTTAACAGACTAGACTCAGCATCCTGCGCAGATTGTGAGAATACGAAAGATAGGAAATTCACAAATGTGGTCTTGAATTGTTCGCAAGAGTGTCTGGAATGAGGTAATATAGGAGCCATCGCGCATCAATTATATTTGATGTTTTTGGGAGAGTTATTTTGTGACTACTGTTAACAGACTAGACTCAGCATCCTGCGCAGATTGTGAGAATACGAACGATAGGAAACTCACAAATGTGATCTTGAATTGTTCTCAAGAGTGTCTGGAATAAGGTAGTATAGGTGCCATCACGCATCAATTATATTTGAGGTTTTTGGGGAGTTATAATGTAACTACTGTTAACAGACTAGACTGAAAATCCTGCGCAGATTGTGAGAATACGAACGATAGGAAATTCACAAAAGTGATCTTGAATTGTTCTCAAGAGTGTCTGGAATAAGGTAGTATAGGTGTCATCACGCATCAGTTATATATGAGGTTTTTGGTGGTGTTATAATGTGACTACTGTTAACAGACTAGACTCAGCATCCTGCGCAGATTGTGAGAATATTAACCATAGGAAATTCACAAAGGTGGTCTTAAATTGTTCGCAAGAGTGTCTGGAATAAGGTAGTATAGGTGCCATCACGCACAATTATATTTGAGGTCTTTGGGGGAGTTATAATGTGACTACTGTTAACAGACTAGACTCAGCATCCTGCACAGATTGTGAGAATACGAACGATAGGAAATTCACAAAAGTGGTCTTGAATTGTTCGCAAAACTGTCTGGAATAAGGTAGTATAGGTGCCATCACGCATCAATTATATTTGAGGTTTTTGGGGAGTTATAATGTAACTACCGTCAACAGACTAGACTCAGCATCCTGCGCAGATTGTGAGAATATGAACGATAGGAAATTCACAAAAGTGATCTTGAATTGTTCGCAAGAGTGTCTGGAATAAGGCAGTATAGGTGCCATCACGCATCAATTATATTTGAGGTTTTTGGGGGAGTTATAATGTGACTACTGTTAACAGACTAGACTCAGCATCCTGCGCAGATTGTGAGAATATTAACCATAGGAAATTCACATAAGTGGTATTGAATTATTCTCAAGAGTGTCTGGAATAAGGTAGTATGGGTGCCATCACGCATCAATTATATTTGAATTCGTCGCAGGAGTGTCTGGAATAAGGTAGTATAGGTGCCATCACGCACAATTATATTTGAGGTCTTTGTGGGAGATATAATGTGACTACTGTTAACAGACTACACTCAGCATCCTGCGCAGATTGTGAGAATATGAACGAAAGGAAATTCACAAAAGTGATCTTGAATTGTTCGCAAGAGTGTCTGGAATAAGGTAGTATAGGTGCCATCACGTATCAATTATATTTGAGGATTTTGGGGGAGTTATAATGTGCCCACTCTTAACAGACTTGACTCAGCATCCTGCCCAGATTGTGAGAATACGAACGATAGGAAATTCACAAGGGTGGTCTTGAATTGTTTGCAAGAGTGTCTGAAATAAGGTAGTATAGGTGCCATCACGCATCAATTATATTTGATGTTTTTGGGGGAGTTATAATAAGACTACTGTTAACAGACTAGACTGAGTATCCTGCGCAGATTGTGAGAATACGAACGATAGGAAACTCACAAATGTGGTCTTGAATTGTTCGCAAAAGTGTCTGAAATAAAGTTGCGTATGTGCCATCACGCATTAATTATATTTGACGTTTTTAGGGGAGTTATAATGTGACTACTGTTAACAGACTAGACTCAGCATCCTGCGCAGATTGTGAGAATATGAACGATAGGAAATTCACAAAAGTGGTCTTGAATTGTTTGCAAGTGTATCTGGAATAAGGTAGTCTAGGTGCCATCACGCATCAATTACAGTTGAGGTTTTTGGGGGAGTTATAATGTGACTACTGTTAACAGACTAGACTCAGCATCCTGCGCAGATTGTGAGAATACGAAAGATAGGAAATTCACAACTGTGGTCTTGAATTGTTCGCAAGAGTGTCTGGAATAAAGTTCCGTAGGTGCCATCACGCATCAATTATATTTGACGTTTTTAGGGGAGTTATAATGTGACTACTGTTAACAGACTAGACTCAGCATCCTGCGCAGATTGTGAGAATATGAACGATAGGAAATTCACAAGAGTGGTCTTGAATTGTTCGCAAGAATGTCTGGAATGAGGTAGTACACGTGCCATCACGCATCAATTATATTTGAGGTTTTTGGGGAGTTATAATGTGACTACTGTTAACAGACTAGACTGAGTATCCTGCGCAGATTAGAGAGATAGGAAATTCACAACTGTGGTCTTGAATTGTTCGCAAGAGTGTCTGGAATAAAGTTGCGTAGGTGCCATCACGCATCAATTATATTTGACGTTTTTAGGGGAGTTATAATGTGACTACTGTTAACAGACTAGACTCAGCATCCTGCGTAGATTGTGAGAATACGAACGATAGGAAATTCACAAAAGTGATCTTGAATTGTTCTCAAGAGTGTCTGGAATAAGGTAGTATAGGTGCCATCACGCATCAGTTATATATGAGGTTTTTGGTGGTGTTATAATGTGACTACTGTTAACAGACTAGACTCAGCATCCTGCGCAGATTGTGAGAATATTAACCATAGGAAATTCACAAAGGTGGTCTTAAATTGTTCGCAAGAGTGTCTGGAATAAGGTAGTATAGGTGCCATCACGCACAATTATATTTGAGGTCTTTGGGGGAGTTATAATGTGACTACTGTTAACAGACTAGACTCAGCATCCTGCACAGATTGTGAGAATACGAACGATAGGAAATTCACAAAAGTGATCTTGAATTGTTCGCAAAACTGTCTGGAATAAGGTAGTATAGGTGCCATCACGCATCAATTATATTTGAGGTTTTTGGGGAGTTATAATGTAACTACCGTCAACAGACTAGACTCAGCATCCTGCGCAGATTGTGAGAATATGAACGATAGGAAATTCACAAAAGTGATCTTGAATTGTTCGCAAGAGTGTCTGGAATAAGGCAGTATAGGTGCCATCACGCATCAATTATATTTGAGGTTTTTGGGGGAGTTATAATGTGACTACTGTTAACAGACTAGACTCAGCATCCTGCGCAGATTGTGAGAATATTAACCATAGGAAATTCACAAAAGTGGTATTGAATTATTCTCAAGAGTGTCTGGAATAAGGTAGTATGGGTGCCATCACGCATCAATTATATTTGAATTCGTCGCAGGAGTGTCTGGAATAAGGTAGTATAGGTGCCATCACGCACAATTATATTTGAGGTCTTTGGGGGAGATATAATGTGACTACTGTTAACAGACTACACTCAGCATCCTGCGCAGATTGTGAGAATATGAACGAAAGGAAATTCACAAAAGTGATCTTGAATTGTTCGCAAGAGTGTCTGGAATAAGGTAGTATAGGTGCCATCATGTATCAATTATATTTGAGGATTTTGGGGGAGTTATAATGTGCCCACTCTTAACAGACTTGACTCAGCATCCTGCCCAGATTGTGAGAATACGAACGATAGGAAATTCACAAGGGTGGTCTTGAATTGTTTGCAAGAGTGTCTGAAATAAGGTAGTATAGGTGCCATTACGCATCAATTATATTTGATGTTTTTGGGGGAGTTATAATATGACTACTGTTAACAGACTAGACTGAGTATCCTGCGCAGATTGTGAGAATACGAACGATAGGAAACTCACAAATGTGGTCTTGAATTGTTCGCAAAAGTGTCTGAAATAAAGTTGCGTAGGTGCCATCACGCATCAATTATATTTGATGTTTTTGGGGGAGTTATAATGTGACTACTGTTAACAGACTAGACTCAGCATCCTGCGCAGATTGTGAGAATATGAACGATAGGAAATTCACAAAAGTGGTCTTGAATTGTTTGCAAGTGTATCTGGAATAAGGTAGTCTAGGTGCCATCACGCATCAATTACAGTTGAGGTTTTTGGGGGAGTTATAATGTGTCTACTGTTAACAGACTAGACTCAGCATCCTGCGCAGATTGTGAGAATACGAAAGATAGGAAATTCACAACTGTGGTCTTGAATTGTTCGCAAGAGTGTCTGGAATAAAGTTGCGTAGGTGCCATCACGCATCAATTATATTTGACGTTTTTAGGGGAGTTATAATGTGACTACTGTTATGAGACTAGACTGAGCATCCTGCGCAGATTGTGAGAATATGAACGATAGGAAATTCACAAAAGTGGTCTTGAATTGTTCGCAAGAATGTCTGGAATGAGGTAGTACACGTGCCATCACGCATCAATTATATTTGAGATTTTTGGGGGAGTTATAATGTGTCTACTGTTAACAGACTAGACTCAGCATCCTGCGCAGATTGTGAGAATACGAAAGATAGGAAATTCACAACTGTGGTCTTGAATTGTTCGCAAGGGTGTCTGGAATAAGGTAGTATAGGTGCCATCACGCATCAATTAAATATGATGTTTTGGGGGAGTTATAATGTGACTATTGTTAACAGACTAGACTCAGCTTCCTGCGCAGATTGTGAGAATACGAACGATAGGAAACTCACAAATGTGATCTTGAATTGTTCTCAAGAGTGTCTGGAATAAGGTAGTATAGGTGCCATCACGCATCAATTATATTTGAGGTTTTTGGGGAGTTATAATGTAACTACCGTCAACAGGCTAGACTCAGCATCCTGCGCAGATTGTGAGAATATGAACGAAAGGAAATTCACAAAAGTGATCTTGAATTGTTCGCAAGAGTGTCTGGAATAAGGCAGTATAGGTGCCATCACGCATCAATTATATTTGAGGTTTTTGGGGGAGTTATAATGTGACTACTGTTAACAGACTAGACTCAGCATCCTGCGCAGATTGTGAGAATATTAACCATAGGAAATTCACAAAAGTGGTATTGAATTATTCTCAAGAGTGTCTGGAATAAGGTAGTATAGGTGCCATCACGCATCAATTATATTTGAATTCGTCGCAGGAGTGTCTGGAATAAGGTAGTATAGGTGACATCAGGCACAATTATATTTGAGGTCTTTGGGGTAGATATAATGTGACTACTGTTAACAGACTACACTCAGCATCCTGCGCAGATTGTGAGAATACGAACGATAGGAAATTCACAAAAGTGATCTTGAATTGTTCGCAAGAGTGTCTGGAATAAGGTAGTATAGGTGCCATCACGCATCAATTATATTTGAATTCATCGCAGGAGTGTCTGGAATAAGGTAGTATAGGTGCCATCACGCACAATTATATTTGAGGTCTTTGGGGGAGTTATAATGTGCCTACTCTTAACAGACTTGACTCAGCATCCTGCGCAGATTGTGAGAATACGAACGATAGGAAACTCACAAATGTGATCTTGAATTGTTCTCAAGAGTGTCTGGAATAAAGTAGTATAGGTGCCATCATGCACCAATTATATTTGAGGTTTTTGGGGAGTTATAATGTAACTACTGTTAACAGACTAGACTGAGAATCCTGCGCAGATTGTGAGAATACGAACGATAGGAAATTCACAAAAGTGATCTTGAATTGTTCTCAAGAGTGTCTGGAATAAGGTAGTATAGGTGCCATCACGTATCAGTTATATATGAGGTTTTTGGTGGTGTTATAATGTGACTACTGTTAACAGACTAGACTCAGCATCCTGCGCAGATTGTGAGAATATTAACCATAGGAAATTCACAAAGGTGGTCTTAAATTGTTCGCAAGAGTGTCTGGAATAAGGTAGTATAGGTGCCATCACGCACAATTATATTTGAGGTCTTTGGGGGAGTTATAATGTGACTACTGTTAACAGACTAGACTCAGCATCCTGCACAGATTGTGAGAATACGAACGATAGGAAATTCACAAAAGTGGTCTTGAATTGTTCGCAAAACTGTCTGGAATAAGGTAGTATAGGTGCCATCACGCATCAATTATATTTGATGTTTTTGGGAGAGTTATTATGTGACTACTGTTAACAGACTAGACTCAGCATCCTGCGAAGATTGTGAGAATACGAAAGATAGGAAATTTACAACTGTGATCTTGAATTGTTCGCAAGAATGTCTGGAATGAGGTAGTACAGGTGCCATCACGCATCAATTATATATGAGATTTTTGGGGGAGTTATAATGTGACTACTGTTAACAGACTAGACTCAGCATCCTGCGCAGATTGTGAGAATACGAAAGATAGGAAATTCACAACTGTGGTCTTGAATTGTTTGCAAGAGTGTCTGAAATAAGGTAGTATAGGTGCCATCACGCATCAATTATATTTGAGGTTTTTAGGGGAGTTATAATGTGACTACTGTTAACACACTAGACTCAGCATCCTGCGCAGATTGTGAGAATATGAACGATAGGAAATTCACAAGAGTGGTCTTGAATTGTTCGCAAGAATGTCTGGAATGAGGTAGTACACGTGCCATCACGCATCAATTATATTTGAGATTTTTGGGGGAGTTATAATGTGTCTACTGTTAACAGACTAGACTCAGCATCCTGCGCAGATTGTGAGAATACGAAAGATAGGAAATTCACAACTGTGGTCTTGAATTGTTCGCAAGGGTGTCTGGAATAAGGTAGTATAGGTGCCATCACGCATCAATTAAATTTGATGTTTTGGGGGAGTTATAATGTGACTACTGTTAACAGACTAGACTCAGCTTCCTGCGCAGATTGTGAGAATACGAACGATAGGAAACTCACAAATGTGATCTTGAATTGTTCTCAAGAGTGTCTGGAATAAGGTAGTATAGGTGCCATCACGCATCAATTATATTTGAGGTTTTTGGGGAGTTATAATGTAACTACCGTCAACAGGCTAGACTCAGCATCCTGCGCAGATTGTGAGAATACGAACGAGAGGAAATTCACAAAAGTGATCTTGAATTGTTCGCAAGAGTGTCTGGAATAAGGCAGTATAGGTGCCATCACGCATCAATTATATTTGAGGTTTTTGGGGGAGTTATAATATGACTACTGTTAACAGACTAGACTCAGCATCCTGCGCAGATTGTGAGAATATTAACCATAGGAATTTCACAAAAGTGGTATTGAATTATTCTCAAGAGTGTCTGGAATAAGGTAGTATAGGTGCCATCACGCATCAATTATATTTGAATTCGTCGCAGGAGTGTCTGGAATAAGGTAGTATAGGTGCCATCATGCACAATTATATTTGAGGTCTTTGGGGTAGATATAATGTGACTACTGTTAACAGACTACACTCAGCATCCTGCGCAGATTGTGAGAATACGAACGATAGGAAATTCACAAAAGTGATCTTGAATTGTTCGCAAGAGTGTCTGGAATAAGGTAGTATAGGTGCCATCACGCATCAATTATATTTGAATTCATCGCAGGAGTGTCTGGAATAAGGTAGTATAGGTGCCATCACGCACAATTATATTTGAGGTCTTTGGGGGAGATATAATGTGACTACTGTTAACAGACTACACTCAGCATCCTGCGCAGATTGTGAGAATACGAACGATAGGAAATTCACAAAAGTGATCTTGAATTGTTCGCAAGAGTGTCTGGAATAAGGTAGTATAGGTGCCATCACGCATCAATTATATTTGAATTCGTCGCAGGAGTGTCTGGAATAAGGTAGTATAGGTGCCATCACGCACAATTATATTTGAGGTCTTTGGGGGAGTTATAATGTGCCCACTCTTAACAGACTTGACTCAGCATCCTGCCCAGATTGTGAGAATATGAACGATAGGAAATTCACAAGGGTGGTCTTGAATTGTTCGCAAGAGTGCCTGGAATAAAGTAGTATAGGTGCCATCATGCACCAATTATATTTGAGGTTTTTGGGGAGTTATAATGTGACTACTGTTAACAGACTAGACTGAGTATCCTGCGCAGATTGTGAGAATACGAACGATAGGAAACTCACAAATGTGGTCTTGAATTGTTCGCAAGAGTGTCTGAAATAAGGTCGCATAGGTGCCATCACGCATCAATTATATTTGATGTTTTTGGAAGAGTTATTTTGTGACTACTGTTAACAGACTAGACTCAGCATCCTGCGCAGATTGTGAGAATACGAAAGATAGGAAATTCACAAATGTGGTCTTGAATTGTTCGCAAGAGTGTCTGGAAATAGGTAATATAGGAGCCATCGCGCATCAATTATATTTAATGTTTTTGGGAGAGTTATTTTGTGACTACTGTTAACAGACTAGACTCAGCATCCTGCGCAGATTGTGAGAATACGAACGATAGGAAACTCACAAATGTGATCTTGAATTGTTCTCAAGAGTGTCTGGAATAAGGTAGTATAGGTGCCATCACGCATCAATTATATTTGAGGTTTTTGGGGAGTTATAATGTAACTACTGTTAACAGACTAGACTGAAAATCCTGCGCAGATTGTGAGAATACGAACGATAGGAAATTCACAAAAGTGATCTTGAATTGTTCTCAAGAGTGTCTGGAATAAGGTAGTATAGGTGTCATCACGCATCAGTTATATATGAGGTTTTTGGTGGTGTTATAATGTGACTACTGTTAACAGACTAGACTCAGCATCCTGCGCAGATTGTGAGAATATTAACCATAGGAAATTCACAAAGGTGGTCTTAAATTGTTCGCAAGAGTGTCTGGAATAAGGTAGTATAGGTGCCATCACGCACAATTATATTTGAGGTCTTTGGGGGAGTTATAATGTGACTACTGTTAACAGACTAGACTCAGCATCCTGCACAGATTGTGAGAATACGAACGATAGGAAATTCACAAAAGTGGTCTTGAATTGTTCGCAAAACTGTCTGGAATAAGGTAGTATAGGTGCCATCACGCATCAATTATATTTGAGGTTTTTGGGGAGTTATAATGTAACTACCGTCAACAGACTAGACTCAGCATCCTGCGCAGATTGTGAGAATATGAACGATAGGAAATTCACAAAAGTGATCTTGAATTGTTCGCAAGAGTGTCTGGAATAAGGCAGTATAGGTGCCATCACGCATCAATTATATTTGAGGTTTTTGGGGGAGTTATAATGTGACTACTGTTAACAGACTAGACTCAGCATCCTGCGCAGATTGTGAGAATATTAACCATAGGAAATTCACATAAGTGGTATTGAATTATTCTCAAGAGTGTCTGGAATAAGGTAGTATGGGTGCCATCACGCATCAATTATATTTGAATTCGTCGCAGGAGTGTCTGGAATAAGGTAGTATAGGTGCCATCACGCACAATTATATTTGAGGTCTTTGTGGGAGATATAATGTGACTACTGTTAACAGACTACACTCAGCATCCTGCGCAGATTGTGAGAATATGAACGAAAGGAAATTCACAAAAGTGATCTTGAATTGTTCGCAAGAGTGTCTGGAATAAGGTAGTATAGGTGCCATCACGTATCAATTATATTTGATGTTTTTGGGGGAGTTATAATAAGACTACTGTTAACAGACTAGACTGAGTATCCTGCGCAGATTGTGAGAATACGAACGATAGGAAACTCACAAATGTGGTCTTGAATTGTTCGCAAAAGTGTCTGAAATAAAGTTGCGTATGTGCCATCACGCATTAATTATATTTGACGTTTTTAGGGGAGTTATAATGTGACTACTGTTAACAGACTAGACTCAGCATCCTGCGCAGATTGTGAGAATATGAACGATAGGAAATTCACAACTGTGGTCTTGAATTGTTCGCAAGGGTGTCTGGAATAAGGTAGTATAGGTGCCATCACGCATCAATTAAATTTGATGTTTTGGGGGAGTTATAATGTGACTACTGTTAACAGACTAGACTCAGCTTCCTGCGCAGATTGTGAGAATATGAACGAAAGGAAATTCACAAAAGTGATCTTGAATTGTTCGCAAGAGTGTCTGGAATAAGGTAGTATAGGTGCCATCACGTATCAATTATATTTGATGTTTTTGGGGGAGTTATAATAAGACTACTGTTAACAGACTAGACTGAGTATCCTGCGCAGATTGTGAGAATACGAACGATAGGAAACTCACAAAAGTGATCTTGAATTGTTCGCAAGAGTGTCTGGAATAAGGTAGTATAGGTGCCATCACGTATCAATTATATTTGATGTTTTTGGGGGAGTTATAATAAGACTACTGTTAACAGACTAGACTGAGTATCCTGCGCAGATTGTGAGAATACGAACGATAGGAAACTCACAAATGTGGTCTTGAATTGTTCGCAAAAGTGTCTGAAATAAAGTTGCGTATGTGCCATCACGCATTAATTATATTTGACGTTTTTAGGGGAGTTATAATGTGACTACTGTTAACAGACTAGACTCAGCATCCTGCGCAGATTGTGAGAATATGAACGATAGGAAATTCACAAAAGTGGTCTTGAATTGTTTGCAAGTGTATCTGGAATAAGGTAGTCTAGGTGCCATCACGCATCAATTACAGTTGAGGTTTTTGGGGGAGTTATAATGTGACTACTGTTAACAGACTAGACTCAGCATCCTGCGCAGATTGTGAGAATACGAAAGATAGGAAATTCACAACTGTGGTCTTGAATTGTTCGCAAGAGTGTCTGGAATAAAGTTCCGTAGGTGCCATCACGCATTAATTATATTTGACGTTTTTAGGGGAGTTATAATGTGACTACTGTTAACAGACTAGACTCAGCATCCTGCGCAGATTGTGAGAATATGAACGATAGGAAATTCACAAGAGTGGTCTTGAATTGTTCGCAAGAATGTCTGGAATGAGGTAGTACACGTGCCATCACGCATCAATTATATTTGAGGTTTTTGGGGAGTTATAATGTGACTACTGTTAACAGACTAGACTGAGTATCCTGCGCAGATTAGAGAGATAGGAAATTCACAACTGTGGTCTTGAATTGTTCGCAAGAGTGTCTGGAATAAAGTTGCGTAGGTGCCATCACGCATCAATTATATTTGACGTTTTTAGGGGAGTTATAATGTGACTACTGTTAACAGACTAGACTCAGCATCCTGCGTAGATTGTGAGAATACGAACGATAGGAAATTCACAAAAGTGATCTTGAATTGTTCTCAAGAGTGTCTGGAATAAGGTAGTATAGGTGCCATCACGCATCAGTTATATATGAGGTTTTTGGTGGTGTTATAATGTGACTACTGTTAACAGACTAGACTCAGCATCCTGCGCAGATTGTGAGAATATTAACCATAGGAAATTCACAAAGGTGGTCTTAAATTGTTCGCAAGAGTGTCTGGAATAAGGTAGTATAGGTGCCATCACGCACAATTATATTTGAGGTCTTTGGGGGAGTTATAATGTGACTACTGTTAACAGACTAGACTCAGCATCCTGCACAGATTGTGAGAATACGAACGATAGGAAATTCACAAAAGTGATCTTGAATTGTTCGCAAAACTGTCTGGAATAAGGTAGTATAGGTGCCATCACGCATCAATTATATTTGAGGTTTTTGGGGAGTTATAATGTAACTACCGTCAACAGACTAGACTCAGCATCCTGCGCAGATTGTGAGAATATGAACGATAGGAAATTCACAAAAGTGATCTTGAATTGTTCGCAAGAGTGTCTGGAATAAGGCAGTATAGGTGCCATCACGCATCAATTATATTTGAGGTTTTTGGGGGAGTTATAATGTGACTACTGTTAACAGACTAGACTCAGCATCCTGCGCAGATTGTGAGAATATTAACCATAGGAAATTCACAAAAGTGGTATTGAATTATTCTCAAGAGTGTCTGGAATAAGGTAGTATGGGTGCCATCACGCATCAATTATATTTGAATTCGTCGCAGGAGTGTCTGGAATAAGGTAGTATAGGTGCCATCACGCACAATTATATTTGAGGTCTTTGGGGGAGATATAATGTGACTACTGTTAACAGACTACACTCAGCATCCTGCGCAGATTGTGAGAATATGAACGAAAGGAAATTCACAAAAGTGATCTTGAATTGTTCGCAAGAGTGTCTGGAATAAGGTAGTATAGGTGCCATCATGTATCAATTATATTTGAGGATTTTGGGGGAGTTATAATGTGCCCACTCTTAACAGACTTGACTCAGCATCCTGCCCAGATTGTGAGAATACGAACGATAGGAAATTCACAAGGGTGGTCTTGAAATGTTTGCAAGAGTGTCTGAAATAAGGTAGTATAGGTGCCATCACGCATCAATTATATTTGATGTTTTTGGGGGAGTTATAATATGACTACTGTTAACAGACTAGACTGAGTATCCTGCGCAGATTGTGAGAATACGAACGATAGGAAACTCACAAATGTGGTCTTGAATTGTTCGCAAAAGTGTCTGAAATAAAGTTGCGTATGTGCCATCACGCATTAATTATATTTGACGTTTTTAGGGGAGTTATAATGTGACTACTGTTAACAGACTAGACTCAGCATCCTGCGCAGATTGTGAGAATATGAACGATAGGAAATTCACAAAAGTGGTCTTGAATTGTTTGCAAGTGTATCTGGAATAAGGTAGTCTAGGTGCCATCACGCATAAATTACAGTTGAGGTTTTTGGGGGAGTTATAATGTGACTACTGTTAAAAGACTAGACTCAGCATCCTGCGCAGATTGTGAGAATACGAAAGATAGGAAATTCACAACTGTGGTCTTGAATTGTTCGCAAGAGTGTCTGGAATAAAGTTCCGTAGGTGCCATCACGCATCAATTATATTTGACGTTTTTAGGGGAGTTATAATGTGACTACTGTTAACAGACTAGACTCAGCATCCTGCGCAGATTGTGAGAATATGAACGATAGGAAATTCACAAAAGTGGTCTTGAATTGTTCGCAAGAATGTCTGGAATGAGGTAGTACACGTGCCATCACGCATCAATTATATTTGAGGTTTTTGGGGAGTTATAATGTGACTACTGTTAACAGACTAGACTGAGTATCCTGCGCAGATTAGAGAGATAGGAAATTCACAACTGTGGTCTTGAATTGTTCGCAAGAGTGTCTGGAATAAAGTTGCGTAGGTGCCATCACGCATCAATGATAGTTGAGGTTTTTGGGAGAGTTATAATGTGACTACTGTTAACAGACTAGACTCAGCATCCTGCGCAGATTGTGAGAATATGAACGATAGGAAATTCACAAAAGTGGTCTTGAATTGTTCGCAAGAATGTCTGGAATGAGGTAGTACACGTGCCATCACGCATCAATTATATTTGAGATTTTTGGGGGAGTTATAATGTGTCTACTGTTAACAGACTAGACTCAGCATCCTGCGCAGATTGTGAGAATACGAAAGATAGGAAATTCACAACTGTGGTCTTGAATTGTTCGCAAGAGTGTCTGGAATAAAGTTGCGTAGGTGCCATCACGCATCAATTATATTTGACGTTTTTAGGGGAGTTATAATGTGACTACTGTTAACAGACTAGACTCAGCATCCTGCGCAGATTGTGAGAATACGAACGATAGGAAATTCACAAAAGTGATCTTGAATTGTTCTCAAGAGTGTCTGGAATAAGGTAGTATAGGTGCCATCACGCATCAGTTATATATGAGGTTTTTGGTGGTGTTATAATGTGACTACTGTTAACAGACTAGACTCAGCATCCTGCGCAGATTGTGAGAATATTAACCATAGGAAATTCACAAAGGTGGTCTTAAATTGTTCGCAAGAGTGTCTGGAATAAGGTAGTATAGGTGCCATCACGCACAATTATATTTGAGGTCTTTGGGGGAGTTATAATGTGACTACTGTTAACAGACTAGACTCAGCATCCTCCGCAAATTGTGAGAATATGAACGAAAGGAAATTCACAAAAGTGATCTTGAATTGTTCGCAAGAGTGTCTGGAATATGGTAGTATAGGTGCCATCACGCATCAATTATATTTGAATTCATCGCAGGAGTGTCTGGAATAAGGTAGTATAGGTGCCATCACGCACAATTATATTTGAGGTCTTTGGGGGAGATATAATGTGACTACTGTTAACAGACTAGACTCAGCATCCTGCGTAGATTGTGAGAATACGAACGATAGGAAATTCACAAAAGTGATCTTGAATTGTTCGCAAGAGTGTCTGGAATATGGTAGTATAGGTGCCATCACGCATCAATTATATTTGAATTCATCGCAGGAGTGTCTGGAATAAGGTAGTATAGGTGCCATCACGCACAATTATATTTGAGGTCTTTGGGGGAGTTATAATGTGACTACTGTTAACAGACTAGACTCAGCATCCTCCGCAAATTGTGAGAATATGAACGAAAGGAAATTCACAAAAGTGATCTTGAATTGTTCGCAAGAGTGTCTGGAATATGGTAGTATAGGTGCCATCACGCATCAATTATATTTGAATTCATCGCAGGAGTGTCTGGAATAAGGTAGTATAGGTGCCATCACGCACAATTATATTTGAGGTCTTTGGGGGAGATATAATGTGACTACTGTTAACAGACTAGACTCAGCATCCTGCGCAGATTGTGAGAATATTAACCATAGGAAATTCACAAAGGTGGTCTTAAATTGTTCGCAAGAGTGTCTGGAATAAGGTAGTATAGGTGCCATCACGCACAATTATATTTGAGGTCTTTGGGGGAGTTATAATGTGACTACTGTTAACAGACTAGACTCAGCATCCTCCGCAAATTGTGAGAATATGAACGAAAGGAAATTCACAAAAGTGATCTTGAATTGTTCGCAAGAGTGTCTGGAATATGGTAGTATAGGTGCCATCACGCATCAATTATATTTGAATTCATCGCAGGAGTGTCTGAAATAGGGTTGTATAGGTGCCATCACGCATCAGTTATATTTGATGTTTTTGGGGGAGTTATAATGTGACTACTGTTAACAGACTAGACTCAGCATCCTGCGTAGATTGTGAGAATACGAACGATAGGAAATTCACAAAAGTGATCTTGAATTGTTCTCAAGAGTGTCTGGAATAAGGTAGTATAGGTGCCATCACGCATCAGTTATATATGAGGTTTTTGGTGGTGTTATAATGTGACTACTGTTAACAGACTAGACTCAGCATCCTGCGCAGATTGTGAGAATATTAACCATAGGAAATTCACAAAGGTGGTCTTAAATTGTTCGCAAGAGTGTCTGGAATAAGGTAGTATAGGTGCCATCACGCACAATTATATTTGAGGTCTTTGGGGGAGTTATAATGTGACTACTGTTAACAGACTAGACTCAGCATCCTGCGCAGATTGTGAGAATACGAACGATAGGAAATTCACAAAAGTGATCTTGAATTGTTCTCAAGAGTGTCTGGAATAAGGTAGTATAGGTGCCATCACGCATCAGTTATATATGAGGTTTTTGGTGGTGTTATAATGTGACTACTGTTAACAGACTAGACTCAGCATCCTGCGCAGATTGTGAGAATATTAACCATAGGAAATTCACAAAGGTGGTCTTAAATTGTTCGCAAGAGTGTCTGGAATAAGGTAGTATAGGTGCCATCACGCACAATTATATTTGAGGTCTTTGGGGGAGTTATAATGTGACTACTGTTAACAGACTAGACTCAGCATCCTCCGCAAATTGTGAGAATATGAACGAAAGGAAATTCACAAAAGTGATCTTGAATTGTTCGCAAGAGTGTCTGGAATATGGTAGTATAGGTGCCATCACGCATCAATTATATTTGAATTCATCGCAGGAGTGTCTGGAATAAGGTAGTATAGGTGCCATCACGCACAATTATATTTGAGGTCTTTGGGGGAGATATAATGTGACTACTATTAACAGACTACACTCAGCATCCTGCGCAGATTGTCAGAATACGAACGATAGGAAATTCACAAAAGTGATCTTGAATTGTTCGCAAGAGTGTCTGGAATAAGGTAGTATAGGTGCCATCACGCATCAATTATATTTGAATTCGTCGCAGGAGTGTCTGGAATAAGGTAGTATATCACGCACAATTATATTTGAGGTCTTTGGGGGAGTTATAATGTGCCCACTCTTAACAGACTTGACTCAGCATCCTGCCCAGATTGTGAGAATATGAACGATAGGAAATTCACAAGGGTGGTCTTGAATTGTTCGCAAGAGTGCCTGGAATAAAGTAGTATAGGTGCCATCATGCACCAATTATATTTGAGGTTTTTGGGGAGTTATAATGTGACTACTGTTAACAGACTAGACTGAGTATCCTGCGCAGATTGTGAGAATACGAACGATAGGAAACTCACAAATGTGGTCTTGAATTGTTCGCAAGAGTGTCTGAAATAAGGTCGCATAGGTGCCATCACGCATCAATTATATTTGATGTTTTTGGAAGAGTTATTTTGTGACTACTGTTAACAGACTAGACATCCTGCGCAGATTGTGAGAATACGAAAGATAGGAAATTCACAAATGTGGTCTTGAATTGTTCGCAAGAGTGTCTGGAATGAGGTAATATAGGAGCCATCGCGCATCAATTATATTTGATGTTTTTGGGAGAGTTATTTTGTGACTACTGTTAACAGACTAGACTCAGCATCCTGCGCAGATTGTGAGAATACGAACGATAGGAAACTCACAAATGTGATCTTGAATTGTTCTCAAGAGTGTCTGGAATAAGGTAGTATAGGTGCCATCACGCATCAATTATATTTGAGGTTTTTGGGGAGTTATAATGTAACTACTGTTAACAGACTAGACTGAAAATCCTGCGCAGATTGTGAGAATACGAACGATAGGAAATTCACAAAAGTGATCTTGAATTGTTCTCAAGAGTGTCTGGAATAAGGTAGTATAGGTGCCATCACGCATCAGTTATATATGAGGTTTTTGGTGGTGTTATAATGTGACTACTGTTAACAGACTAGACTCAGCATCCTGCGCAGATTGTGAGAATATTAACCATAGGAAATTCACAAAGGTGGTCTTAAATTGTTCGCAAGAGTGTCTGGAATAAGGCAGTATAGGTGCCATCACGCATCAATTATATTTGAGGTTTTTGGGGGAGTTATAATGTGACTACTGTTAACAGACTAGACTCAGCATCCTGCGCAGATTGTGAGAATATTAACCATAGGAAATTCACAAAAGTGGTATTGAGATATTCTCAAGAGTGTCTGGAATAAGGTAGTATGGGTGCCATCACGCATCAATTATATTTGAATTCGTCGCAGGAGTGTCTGGAATAAGGTAGTATAGGTGCCATCACGCACAATTATATTTGAGGTCTTTGGGGGAGATATAATGTGACTACTGTTAACAGACTACACTCAGCATCCTGCGCAGATTGTGAGAATATGAACGAAAGGAAATTCACAAAAGTGATCTTGAATTGTTCGCAAGAGTGTCTGGAATAAGGTAGTATAGGTGCCATCACGTATCAATTATATTTGAGGATTTTGGGGGAGTTATAATGTGCCCACTCTTAACAGACTTGACTCAGCATCCTGCCCAGATTGTGAGAATACGAACGATAGGAAATTCACAAGGGTGGTCTTGAATTGTTTGCAAGAGTGTCTGAAATAAGGTAGTATAGGTGCCATCACGCATCAATTATATTTGATGTTTTTGGGGGAGTTATAATATGACTACTGTTAACAGACTAGACTGAGTATCCTGCGCAGATTGTGAGAATACGAAAGATAGGAAACTCACAAATGTGGTCTTGAATTGTTCGCAAAAGTGTCTGAAATAAAGTTGCGTATGTGCCATCACGCATTAATTATATTTGACGTTTTTAGGGGAGTTATAATGTGACTACTGTTAACAGACTAGACTCAGCATCCTGCGCAGATTGTGAGAATATGAACGATAGGAAATTCACAAAAGTGGTCTTGAATTGTTTGCAAGTGTATCTGGAATAAGGTAGTCTAGGTGCCATCACGCATCAATTACAGTTGAGGTTTTTGGGGGAGTTATAATGTGACTACTGTTAACAGACTAGACTCAGCATCCTACGCAGATTGTGAGAATACGAAAGATAGGAAATTCACAACTGTGGTCTTGAATTGTTCGCAAGAGTGTCTGGAATAAAGTTCCGTAGGTGCCATCACGCATCAATTATATTTGACGTTTTTAGGGGAGTTATAATGTGACTACTGTTAACAGACTAGACTCAGCATCCTGCGCAGATTGTGAGAATATGAACGATAGGAAATTCACAAGAGTGGTCTTGAATTGTTCGCAAGAATGTCTGGAATGAGGTAGTACACGTGCCATCACGCATCAATTATATTTGAGGTTTTTGGGGAGTTATAATGTAACTGCTGTTAACAGACTAGACTGAGTATCCTGCGCAGATTAGAGAGATAGGAAATTCACAACTGTGGTCTTGAATTGTTCGCAAGAGTGTCTGGAATAAAGTTGCGTAGGTGCCATCACGCATCAATTATATTTGACGTTTTTAGGGGAGTTATAATGTGACTACTGTTAACAGACTAGACTCAGCATCCTGCGCAGATTGTGAGAATACGAACGATAGGAAATTCACAAAAGTGATCTTGAATTGTTCTCAAGAGTGTCTGGAATAAGGTAGTATAGGTGCCATCACGCATCAGTTATATATGAGGTTTTTGGTGGTGTTATAATGTGACTACTGTTAACAGACTAGACTCAGCATCCTGCGCAGATTGTGAGAATATTAACCATAGGAAATTCACAAAGGTGGTCTTAAATTGTTCGCAAGAGTGTCTGGAATAAGGTAGTATAGGTGCCATCACGCACAATTATATTTGAGGTCTTTGGGGGAGTTATAATGTGACTACTGTTAACAGACTAGACTCAGCATCCTGCACAGATTGTGAGAATACGAACGATAGGAAATTCACAAAAGTGATCTTGAATTGTTCGCAAAACTGTCTGGAATAAGGTAGTATAGGTGCCATCACGCATCAATTATATTTGAGGTTTTTGGGGAGTTATAATGTAACTACCGTCAACAGACTAGACTCAGCATCCTGCGCAGATTGTGAGAATATGAACGATAGGAAATTCACAAAAGTGATCTTGAATTGTTCGCAAGAGTGTCTGGAATAAGGCAGTATAGGTGCCATCACGCATCAATTATATTTGAGGTTTTTGGGGGAGTTATAATGTGACTACTGTTAACAGACTAGACTCAGCATCCTGCGCAGATTGTGAGAATATTAACCATAGGAAATTCACAAAAGTGGTATTGAATTATTCTCAAGAGTGTCTGGAATAAGTTAGTATGGGTGCCATCACGCATCAATTATATTTGAATTCGTCGCAGGAGTGTCTGGAATAAGGTAGTATAGGTGCCATCACGCACAATTATATTTGAGGTCTTTGGGGGAGATATAATGTGACTACTGTTAACAGACTACACTCAGCATCCTGCGCAGATTGTGAGAATATGAACGAAAGGAAATTCACAAAAGTGATCTTGAATTGTTCGCAAGAGTGTCTGGAATAAGGTAGTATAGGTGCCATCACGTATCAATTATATTTGAGGATTTTGGGGGAGTTATAATGTGCCCACTCTTAACAGACTTGACTCAGCATCCTGCCCAGATTGTGAGAATACGAACGATAGGAAATTCACAAGGGTGGTCTTGAAATGTTTGCAAGAGTGTCTGAAATAAGGTAGTATAGGTGCCATCACGCATCAATTATATTTGATGTTTTTGGGGGAGTTATAATATGACTACTGTTAACAGACTAGACTGAGTATCCTGCGCAGATTGTGAGAATACGAACGATAGGAAACTCACAAATGTGGTCTTGAATTGTTCGCAAAAGTGTCTGAAATAAAGTTGCGTATGTGCCATCACGCATTAATTATATTTGACGTTTTTAGGGGAGTTATAATGTGACTACTGTTAACAGACTAGACTCAGCATCCTGCGCAGATTGTGAGAATATGAACGATAGGAAATTCACAAAAGTGGTCTTGAATTGTTTGCAAGTGTATCTGGAATAAGGTAGTCTAGGTGCCATCACGCATCAATTACAGTTGAGGTTTTTGGGGGAGTTATAATGTGACTACTGTTAAAAGACTAGACTCAGCATCCTGCGCAGATTGTGAGAATACGAAAGATAGGAAATTCACAACTGTGGTCTTGAATTGTTCGCAAGAGTGTCTGGAATAAAGTTCCGTAGGTGCCATCACGCATCAATTATATTTGACGTTTTTAGGGGAGTTATAATGTGACTACTGTTAACAGACTAGACTCAGCATCCTGCGCAGATTGTGAGAATATGAACGATAGGAAATTCACAAAAGTGGTCTTGAATTGTTCGCAAGAATGTCTGGAATGAGGTAGTACACGTGCCATCACGCATCAATTATATTTGAGGTTTTTGGGGAGTTATAATGTGACTACTGTTAACAGACTAGACTGAGTATCCTGCGCAGATTAGAGAGATAGGAAATTCACAACTGTGGTCTTGAATTGTTCGCAAGAGTGTCTGGAATAAAGTTGCGTAGGTGCCATCACGCATCAATTATAGTTGAGGTTTTTGGGGGAGTTATAATGTGACTACTGTTAACAGACTAGACTCAGCATCCTGCGCAGATTGTGAGAATATGAACGATAGGAAATTCACAAAAGTGGTCTTGAATTGTTCGCAAGAATGTCTGGAATGAGGTAGTACACGTGCCATCACGCATCAATTATATTTGAGATTTTTGGGGGAGTTATAATGTGTCTACTGTTAACAGACTAGACTCAGCATCCTGCGCAGATTGTGAGAATACGAAAGATAGGAAATTCACAACTGTGGTCTTGAATTGTTCGCAAGAGTGTCTGGAATAAAGTTGCGTAGGTGCCATCACCCATCAATTATATTTGACGTTTTTAGGGGAGTTATAATGTGACTACTGTTAACAGACTAGACTCAGCATCCTGCGCAGATTGTGAGAATACGAACGATAGGAAATTCACAAAAGTGATCTTGAATTGTTCTCAAGAGTGTCTGGAATAAGGTAGTATAGGTGCCATCACGCATCAGTTATATATGAGGTTTTTGGTGGTGTTATAATGTGACTACTGTTAACAGACTAGACTCAGCATCCTGCGCAGATTGTGAGAATATTAACCATAGGAAATTCACAAAGGTGGTCTTAAATTGTTCGCAAGAGTGTCTGGAATAAGGTAGTATAGGTGCCATCACGCACAATTATATTTGAGGTCTTTGGGGGAGTTATAATGTGACTACTGTTAACAGACTAGACTCAGCATCCTGCACAGATTGTGAGAATACGAACGATAGGAAATTCACAAAAGTGGTCTTGAATTGTTCGCAAAGCTGTCTGGAATAAGGTAGTATAGGTGCCATCACGCATCAATTATATTTGAGGTTTTTGGGGAGTTATAATGTAACTACCGTCAACAGACTAGACTCAGCATCCTGTGCAGATTGTGAGAATATGAACGATAGGAAATTCACAAAAGTGATCTTGAATTGTTCGCAAGAGTGTCTGGAATAAGGCAGTATAGGTGCCATCACGCATCAATTATATTTGAGGTTTTTGGGGGAGTTATAATGTGACTACTGTTAACAGACTAGACTCAGCATCCTGCGCAGATTGTGAGAATATTAACCATAGGAAATTCACAAAAGTGGTATTGAATTATTCTCAAGAGTGTCTGGAATAAGGTAGTATGGGTGCCATCACGCATCAATTATATTTGATTTCGTCGCAGGAGTGTCTGGAATAAGGTAGTATAGGTGCCATCACGCACAATTATATTTGAGGTCTTTGGGGGAGATATAATGTGACTACTGTTAACAGACTACACTCAGCATCCTGCGCAGATTGTGAGAATATGAACGAAAGGAAATTCACAAAAGTGATCTTGAATTGTTTGCAAGAGTGTCTGAAATAAGGTAGTATAGGTGCCATCACGCATAAATTATATTTGAGGATTTTGGGGGAGTTATAATGTGCCCACTCTTAACAGACTTGACTCAGCATCCTGCCCAGATTGTGAGAATACGAACGATAGGAAATTCACAAGGGTGGTCTTGAATTGTTTGCAAGAGTGTCTGAAATAAGGTAGTATAGGTGCCATCACGCATCAATTATATTTGATGTTTTTGGGGGAGTAATAATATGACTACTGTTAACAGACTAGACTGAGT
Organism: Sicus ferrugineus; assembly: GCA_922984085.1. Lineage (NCBI taxonomy): Eukaryota > Metazoa > Arthropoda > Insecta > Diptera > Conopidae > Sicus > Sicus ferrugineus. The sequence goes on from OV277349.1 coordinate 26,977,255, forward strand.
ATCCTGCACAGATTGTGAGAATACGAACGATAGGAAACCCACAAATGTGGTCTTGAATTGTTCGCAAAAATGTCTGAAATAAAGTTGCGTATGTGCCATCACGCATTAATTATATTTGACGTTTTTAGGGGAGTTATAATGTGACTACTGTTAACAGACTAGACTCAGCATCCTGCGCAGATTGTGAGAATATAAACGATAGGAAATTCACAAAAGTGGTCTTGAATTGTTTGCAAGTGTATCTGGAATAAGGTAGTCTAGGTGCCATCACGCATCAATTACAGTTGAGGTTTTTGGGGGAGTTATAATGTGACTACTGTTAACAGACTAGACTCAGCATCCTGCGCAGATTGTGAGAATACGAAAGATAGGAAATTCACAACTGTGGTCTTGAATTGTTCGCAAGAGTGTCTGGAATAAAGTTCCGTAGGTGCCATCACGCATCAATTATATTTGACGTTTTTAGGGGAGTTATAATGTGACTACTGTTAACAGACTAGACTCAGCATCCTGCGCAGATTGTGAGAATATGAACGATAGGAAATTCACAAAAGTGGTCTTGAATTGTTCGCAAGAATGTCTGGAATGAGGTAGTACACGTGCCATCACGCATCAATTATATTTGAGATTTTTGGGGGAGTTATAATGTGTCTACTGTTAACAGACTAGACTCAGCATCCTTCGCAGATTGTGAGAATACGAAAGATAGGAAATTCACAACTGTGGTCTTGAATTGTTCGCAAGAGTGTCTGGAATAAAGTTGCGTAGGTGCCATCACGCATCAATTATATTTGACGTTTTTAGGGGAGTTATAATGTGACTACTGTTAACAGACTAGACTCAGCATCCTGCGCAGATTGTGAGAATATGAACGATAGGAAATTCACAAAAGTGGTCTTGAATTGTTCGCAAGAATGTCTGGAATGAGGTAGTACACGTGCCATCACGCATCAATTATATTTGAGATTTTTGGGGGAGTTATAATGTGTCTACTGTTAACAGACTAGACTCAGCATCCTGCGCAGATTGTGAGAATACGAAAGATAGGAAATTCACAACTGTGGTCTTGAATTGTTCGCAAGAGTGTCTGAAATAAAGTTGCGTAGGTGCCATCACGCATCAATTATATTTGACGTTTTTAGGGGAGTTATAATGTGACTACTGTTAACAGACTAGACTCAGCATCCTGCGCAGATTGTGAGAATATGAACGATAGGAAATTCACAACTGTGGTCTTGAATTGTTCGCAAGGGTGTCTGGAATAAGGTAGTATAGGTGCCATCACGCATCAATTAAATTTGATGTTTTGGGGGAGTTATAATGTGACAACTGTTAACAGACTAGACTCAGCTTCCTGCGCAGATTGTGAGAATACGAACGATAGGAAACTCACAAATGTGATCTTGAATTGTTCTCAAGAGTGTCTGGAATAAGGTAGTATAGGTGCCATCACGCATCAATTATATTTGAGGTTTTTGGGGAGTTATAATGTAACTACCGTCAACAGGCTAGACTCAGCATCCTGCGCAGATTGTGAGAATATGAACGAAAGGAAATTCACAAAAGTGATCTTGAATTGTTCGCAAGAGTGTCTGGAATAAGGCAGTATAGGTGCCATCACGCATCAATTATATTTGAGGATTTTGGGGGAGTTATAATGTGACTACTGTTAACAGACTAGACTCAGCATCCTGCGCAGATTGTGAGAATATTAACCATAGGATATTCACAAAAGTGGTATTGAATTATTCTCAAGAGTGTCTGGAATAAGGTAGTATAGGTGCCATCACGCATCAATTATATTTGAATTCGTCGCAGGAGTGTCTGGAATAAGGTAGTATAGGTGCCATCATGCACAATTATATTTGAGGTCTATGGGGTAGATATAATGTGACTACTGTTAACAGACTACACTCAGCATCCTGCGCAGATTGTGAGAATACGAACGATAGGAAATTCACAAAAGTGATCTTGAATTGTTCGCAAGAGTGTCTGGAATAAGGTAGTATAGGTGCCATCACGCATCAATTATATTTGAATTCATCGCAGGAGTATCTGGAATAAGGTAGTATAGGTCCCATCACGCACAATTATATTTGAGGTCTTTGGGGGAGTTATAATGTGCCTACTCTTAACAGACTTGACTCAGCATCCTGCGCAGATTGTGAGAATACGAACGATAGGAAACTCACAAATGTGATCTTGAATTGTTCTCAAGAGTGTCTGGAATAAAGTAGTATAGGTGCCATCATGCACCAATTATATTTGAGGTTTTTGGGGAGTTATAATGTAACTACTGTTAACAGACTAGACTGAGAATCCTGCGCAGATTGTGAGAATACGAACGATAGGAAATTCACAAAAGTGATCTTGAATTGTTCTCAAGAGTGTCTGGAATAAGGTAGTATAGGTGCCATCACGCACAATTATATTTGAGGTCTTTGGGGGAGTTATAATGTGACTACTGTTAACAGACTAGACTCAGCATCCTGCACAGATTGTGAGAATACGAACGATAGGAAATTCACAAAAGTGGTCTTGAATTGTTCGCAAAACTGTCTGGAATAAGGTAGTATAGGTGCCATCACGCATCAATTATATTTGATGTTTTTGGGAGAGTTATTTTGTGACTACTGTTAACAGACTAGACTCAGCATCCTGCGAAGATTGTGAGAATACGAAAGATAGGAAATTTACAACTGTGATCTTGAATTGTTCGCAAGAATGTCTGGAATGAGGTAGTACAGGTGCCATCACGCATCAATTATATACGAGATTTTTGGGGGAGTTATAATGTGACTACTGTTAACAGACTAGACTCAGCATCCTGCGCAGATTGTGAGAATACGAAAGATAGGAAATTCACAACTGTGGACTTGAATTGTTGGCAAGAGTGTCTGGAATGAGGTAGTACAGGAGCCATCACGCATCAATTATATTTGAGGTTTTTGTGGGAGTTATAATGTGAGTACTGTTAAGAGACTAGACTCAGCATCCTGCACAGATTGTGAGAATACGAACGATAGGAAATTCACAAAAGTGGTCTTGAATTTTTCGCAAGACTGTCTGGAATAAGGTAGTATAGGTGCCATCACGAATCATTTATATTTGATGTTTTTGGGAAAGTTATTTTGTGACTACTGTTAACAGACTACACTCAGCATCCTGCGAAGATTGTGAGAATACGAAAGATAGGAAATTTACAACTGTGGTCTTAAATTGTTCGCAAGAATGTCTGGAATGAGGTAGTATAGGTGCCATCACGCATCAATTATATATGAGATTTTTGGGGGAGTTATAATGTGACTACTGTTAACAGACTAGACTCAGCATCCTGCGCAGATTGTGAGAATACGAAAGATAGGAAATTCACAACTGTGGACTTGAATTGTTGGCAAGAGTGTCTGGAATGAGGTAGTACAGGAGCCATCACGCATCAATTATATTTGAGGTTTTTGTGGGAGTTATAATGTGAGTACTGTTAAGAGACTAGACTCAGCATCCTGCACAGATTGTGAGAATACGAACGATAGGAAATTCACAAAAGTGGTCTTGAATTTTTCGCAAGACTGTCTGGAATAAGGTAGTATAGGTGCCATCACGAATCATTTATATTTGATGTTTTTGGGAGAGTTATTTTGTGACTACTGTTAACAGACTACACTCAGCATCCTGCGAAGATTGTGAGAATACGAAAGATAGGAAAGTTACAACTGTGGTCTTAAATTGTTCGCAAGAATGTCTGGAATGAGGTAGTATAGGTGCCATCACGCATCAATTATATTTGAGGTTTTTGGGGGAGTTATAATGTGACTACTGTTAACAGACTAGACTGAGTTTCCTGCGCAGATTGTGAGAATATGAACGATAGGAAACTCACAAATGTGATCTTGAATTGTTCTCAAGAGTGTCTGGAATAAAGTAGTATAGGTGCCATCATGCACCAATTATATTTGAGGTTTTTGGGGAGTTATAATGTAACTACTGTTAACAGACTAGACTGAGAATCCTGCGCAGATTGTGAGAATACGAACGATAGGAAATTCACAAAAGTGATCTTGAATTATTCTCAAGAGTGTCTGGAATAAGGGCCTTATTTTGTATCTGCGGAACGGTAGCGACGGCTGAGCTTCTGCTTCTGTTCCCGTTGCTGTTAAAACCGTATTTTGTAACTCTTACGTTGAGCCCCGTTGAGCGCACTGGGCTTTACGTCTTTTGCGTTCCAGTCAGCTGGTATGGAAATGCTGTGTATTTGGTGTACACAAAGACGACATTCACACGTCTCTTTCCTTCTTATGATTAGATGCATGCAATGAATTTGTTCTTATACCTGTTTTCTTTTGCCTCGATCAACTTTTGTTTATCAAAGCCAGCTGGCAGGCAGTGTGTTTGAAAACGGGGAACAAATCGCAAATCGATGCTTAGAGCATTTTTTGAATAATAATGCAAAATTTTTATTTTGTGCTGTACTTTTATAAAGTAAAAATAAAAATGTTATTCGATTTGTTATGAAGTGGCTCAGACCATGAAAATGAGGAGGAAACAAACATTCCAGCCAGGGTACGCAAGCCAGCATTAAAAAGCAATGCATGGATTTCATAGATCACTTCAAAGAAAATTGCAGTTACACTTTCTTCGAAATTTCCATTATATTATTTTATAATAATTATTTTATTTAATTTTTTTTATTAAAAAAAAATACGTTAAATAAAAATGAAATGAAAAAATAAAAACAAATAAAAAATAACTGAGCAAAAGACTCCCTCACTCGTCGAGCTCTACACACAAACTGTGCGAACGGCAGCATTTTAGCTTCCGCTTCTCTACAATGGCCACCACGAGCGCTTCTGTTGTTACAAAATACCATTTTCCAACGTAAGCACGTAAGAAGTATGCAATTGTTGTTGTAAACCCAGCTATACAGTAGCGCCAACAGTAACGTCAGCGGTGTGTATTTTGTGCACACATTTTGATCAGCTGTTTTACGAATATAACAAAGAGGAACGTAGGAGAGCCATACCGTTCGCAGATACAAAATAAGGCCCTAAGGTAGAATAGGTGCCATTACGCATCAATTATATTTGAATTCGTCGCAGGAGTGTCTGGAATAAGGTAGTATAGGTGCCATCATGCGCAATTATATTTGAGGTCTTTGGGGGAGATATAATGTGACTACTGTTAACAGACTACAGTCAGCATCCTGCGCAGATTGTGAGAATACGAACGATAGGAAATTCACAAAAGTGATCTTGAATTGTTAGCAAGAGTGTCTGGAATAAGGTAGTATAGGTGCTATCACGCATCAATTATATTTGAATTCATCGCAGGAGTGTCTGGAATAAGGTAGTATAGGTGCCATCACGCACAATTATATTTGAGGTCTTTGGGGGAGTTATAATGTGTCTACTCTTAACAGACTTGACTCAGCATCCTGCGCAGATTGTGAGAATACGAACGATAGGAAATTCACAAATGTGATCTTGAATGGTTCTCAAGAGTGTCTGGAAGAAAGTAGTATAGGTACCATCATGCACCAATTATATTTGAGGTTTTTGGGGAGTTATAATGTAACTACTGTTAACAGACTAGACTGAGAATCCTGCGCAGATTGTGAGAATACGAACGATAGGAAATTCACAAAAGTTATCTTGAATGGTTCGCAAGAGTGTCTGGAATAAGGTAGTATAGGTCCCATCACGCACAATTATATTTAAGGTCTTTGGGGGAGTTATAATGTGACTACTGTTAACAGACTACACTCAGCATCCTGCGCAGATTGTGAGAATATTAACCATAGGAAATTCACAAAAGTGATCTTGAATTGTTCGCAAGAGTATCTGGAATAAGGTAGTATAGGTGGCATCACGCATCAATTATATTTGAGGTTTTTGGGGGAGTTATAATGTGACTACTGTTAACAGACTAGACTCAGCATCCTGCGCAAATTGTGAGAATATGAACGAAAGGAAATTCACAAAAGTGATCTTGAATTGTTCGCAATAGTGTCTGGAATAAGGTAGTATAGGTGCCATCACATATCAATTATATTTGAGGGTTTTGGGGGAGTTATAATGTGCCCACTTTTAACAGACTTGACTCAGCATCCTGCCCAGATTGTGAGAATACGAACGATAGGAAATTCACAAGGGTGGTCTTGAATTGTTTGCAAGAGTGTCTGAAATAAGGTAATATAGGTGCCATCACGCATCAATTATATTTGATGTTTTATGGGGAGTTATAATATGACTACTGTTAACAGACTAGACTGAGTATCCTGCGCAGATTGTGATAATACGAACGATAGGAAATTCACAAAAGTGGTCTTGAATTGTTCGCAAAAGTGTCTGAAATAAAGTTGCGTAGGTGCCATCACGCATCAATTATATTTGATGTTTTTGAGGGAGTTATAATGTGACTACTGTTAACAGACTAGACTCAGCATCATGCGCAGATTGTGAGAATATGAACGATAGGAAATTCACAAAAGTGGTCTTGAATTGTTCGCAAGTGTATCTGGAATAAGGTAGTCTAGGTGCCATCACGCATCAATTACAGTTGAGGTTTTTGGGGGAGTTATAATGTGACTACTGTTAACAGACTAGACTCAGCATCCTGCGCAGATTGTGAGAATACGAAAGATAGGAAATTCACAACTGTGGTCTTGAATTGTTCGCAAGAGTGTCTGGAATAAAGTTGCGTAGGTGCCATCACGCATCAATTATATTTGATGTTTTTAGGGTAGTTATAATGTGACTACTGTTAACAGACTAGACTCAGCATCCTGCGCAGATTGTGAGAATATGAACGATAGGAAATTCACAAAAGTGGTCTTGAATTGTTCGCAAGAATGTCTGGAATGAGGTAGTACACGTGCCATCACGCATCAATTATATTTGAGATTTTTGGGGGAGTTATAATGTGTCTACTGTTAACAGACTAGACTCAGCATCCTGCGCAGATTGTGAAAATACGAAAGATAGGAAATTCACAACTGTGGTCTTGAATTGTTCGCAAGGGTATCTGGAATAAGGTAGTATAGGTGCCATCACGCATCAGTTAAATTTGATGTTTTTGGGGAGTTATAATGTAACTACCGTCAACAGACTAGACTCAGCATCCTGCGCAGATTGTGAGAATATGAACGATAGGAAATTCACAAAAGTGATCTTGAATTGTTCGCAAGAGTGTCTGGAATAAGGCAGTATAGGTGCCATCACGCATCAATTATATTTGAGGTTTTTGGGGGAGTTATAATGTGACTACTGTTAACAGACTAGACTCAGCATCCTGCGCAGATTGTGAGAATATTAACCATAGGAAATTCACAAAAGTGGTATTGAATTATTCTCAAGAGTGTCTGGAATAAGGCAGTATGGGTGCCATCACGCATCAATTATATTTGAATTCGTCGCAGGAGTGTCTGGAATAAGGTAGTATAGGTGCCATCATGCACAATTATATTTGAGGTCTTTGGGGTAGATATAGTGTGACTACTGTTAACAGACTACACTCAGCATCCTGCGCAGATTGTGAGAATACGAACGATAGGAAATTCACAAAAGTGATCTTGAATTGTTCGGAAGAGTGTCTGGAATAAGGTAGTATAGGTGCCATCACGCATCAATTATATTTGAATTCATCGCAGGAGTGTCTGGAATAAGGTAGTATAGGTGCCATCACGCACAATTATATTTGAGGTCTTTGGGGGAGTTATAATGTGACTACCGTTAACAGACTAGACTCAGCATCCTGCACAGATTGTGAGAATACGAACGATAGGAAATTCACAAAAGTGGTCTTGAATTGTTCGCAAAACTGTCTGGAATAAGGTAGTATAGGTGCCATCACGCATCAATTATATTTGATGTTTTTGGGAGAGTTATTTTGTGACTACTGTTAACAGACTAGACTCAGCATCCTGCGAAGATTGTGAGAATACGAAAGATAGGAAATTTACAACTGTGATCTTGAATTGTTCGCAAGAATGTCTGAAATGAGGTAGTACAGGTGCCATCACGCATCAATTATATATGAGATTTTTGGGGGAGTTATAATGTGACTACTGTTAACAGACTAGACTCAGCATCCTGCGCAGATTGTGAGAATACGAAAGATAGGAAATTCACAACTGTGGTCTTGAATTGTTGGCAAGAGTGTCTGGAATGAGGTAGTACAGGAGCCATCACGCATCAATTATATTTGAGGTTTTTGTGGGAGTTATAATGTGAGTACTGTTAACAGACTAGACTCAGCATCCTGCGCAGATTGTGAGAATACGAACGATAGGAAATTCACAAAAGTGGTCTTGAATTTTTCGCAAGACTGTCTGGAATAAGGTAGTATAGGTGCCATCACGAATCATTTATATTTGATGTTTTTGGGAGAGTTATTTTGTGACTACTGTTAACAGACTACACTCAGCATCCTGCGAAGATTGTGAGAATACGAAAGATAGGAAATTTACAACTGTGGTCTTGAATTGTTCGCAAGGGTATCTGGAATAAGGTAGTATAGGTGCCATCACGCATCAGTTAAATTTGATGTTTTTGGGGAGTTATAATGTAACTACCGTCAACAGACTAGACTCAGCATCCTGCGCAGATTGTGAGAATATGAACGATAGGAAATTCACAAAAGTGATCTTGAATTGTTCGCAAGAGTGTCTGGAATAAGGCAGTATAGGTGCCATCACGCATCAATTATATTTGAGGTTTTTGGGGGAGTTATAATGTGACTACTGTTAACAGACTAGACTCAGCATCCTGCGCAGATTGTGAGAATATTAACCATAGGAAATTCACAAAAGTGGTATTGAATTATTCTCAAGAGTGTCTGGAAAAGGTAGTATAGGTGCCATCACGCATCAATTATATTTGAGATTTTTGGGGGAGTTATAATGTGACTACTGTTAACGGACTACACTCAGCATCCTGCGCAGATTGTGAGAATATGAACGAAAGGAAATTCACAAAAGTTATCTTGAATGGTTCGCAAGAGTGTCTGGAATAAGGCAGTATAGGTGCCATCACGCATCAATTATATTTGAGGTTTTTGGGGGAGTTATAATGTGACTACTGTTAACAGACTAGACTCAGCATCCTGCGCAGATTGTGAGAATATTAACCACAGGAAATTCAAAAAAGTGATCTTAAATTCGCAAGAGTGTCTGGAATAAGGTAGTATAGGTGCCATCACGCACAATTATATTTGAGGTCTTTGGGGGAGATATAATGTGACTACTGTTACCAGACTACACTCAGCATCCTGCGCAGATTGTGAGAATATGAACGAAAGGAAATTCACAAAAGTGATCTTGATTTGCGGCGTCGCAGTTAATGGGATCCAGCCCTCTCTTTTCCGTCGTCCTGGTAAACATGGAATTTCCCTTTGCACCACCTACGACTGCCTTGAAATATACAAATATATATATATATATTATTTACGTTCGTTATTTTTCCCTATTTACTAAAATCTGAATTCTTTTTTTCTTTTGTTGAACTGCGTCCGTGACTGTTCCTATTTTACTCGAATTGTTGTAATGTTTAATCAAATTGTTATGGAATGGCCTATCCCTGTTTTTCATTTTTATTACCGCCGTGACTGGGCTTCTAATGCCTATCACCTCATATGGGCCTAACCATATTGGTGAAAATTTATTTTTCCTTGTTTGATTTTTTAGCATTACCATATCTCCAGTTTTAAAAACTACTGGGTTCAGCCTGTCATCGTACTGCCTTTTGGCCGCTTCTTTTGCATGTTCCTGATTTTGCCTAACCATCTCATGGGCCCTTTGTATTTGGAATTTCTGGACCTTGATGGGATCGTTGGCGTTATAGAGTGGGCCACATTTTTTCTTCAAATTTGTTGGCATCTGCGCATCGAATCCATAGAGTGTGCGAAAAGGGGTTTGTTTGGTGGTTGTATGCGGAGTGTGATTATGCACGTGCATTGCCGCTGATAACCACTGGTCTCAATTGGATCCGTCCTCTTTCGCAAAACTACGCAAATATTCTGCCAACGGTCTATGGCTTCGTTCTAAGGAACCATTGGCCTGTGGGTGGTACGGTGTTGTGTGTAATTTTTTAATTCCTAACAACTTACATGTGTCACTGAATAATTTCAGTGACGTTGGTACCGTTATCTGTTACTAGAATTCGTGGAATTCCGTATCGCGTTACCACTTCGTCGTAGAAGGCTCTGGCTACGGTACTCGCCTCTGCGTCGGGAATAGCTGTGCAAGCCATAAATTTTGAAAAATCGTCTTGGAATGTGAGGATGTATTTATTACCAGATACAGTCTCCGGTAAAATACCTACAATGTCCATACAAAAGATATGCTCTAAAATTTTTCGTTGCCCACACTATGGCCAAGAATTCCTTTTCGAGTGTGGAGTACCGTTTCTCGGCTCCACTCAACGCCCTACTGGCGAAAGCTATTGGCCTGTCCTTGCCTACTTCCCCTTGGGACAAGACTGCTCCCAGAGCTTCATTGCTAGCATCGGTGGTCAAGAGAAATTCTCTGCTAAAATCTGGATATGTCAATACCGGTGGTGAAATTATTGCTTGCTTCAACGTCTCGAAAGCCTTTTGACAATCCTCGGACCATTTAAAAACTACATTCTTCCTCAACAGCATAATAATTTACTAAACCCAAAAATGCTTGCACCTCCTTCTTATTCCTAGGTGGCAAAGTATTCTTGACACATTCTACCTTCTGTGGGTCCGGAAGTGCACCATTTTCCGAGCACTTATGACCTAAATACACGACTTCGCGCCGCAAAAACTGGCATTTCCTAATATTTAACTTAAGATTATTGATTCTTAACGCTTCTAACACTTTCGCTAATCTAACCTCGTGCTGCTCTAAATTACTACCATAAACTACAATATCATCTAAATATACAAAACAATCTATTCCTTGGAGACCTGTGAGGATGTGATTCATGATCCTCTGAAAGGTAGCATGCGCGCCCGTTAACCCAAACGGCATTCTCTTAAACTCAAAATGTCCCAATCCTGTACTAAACGCAGTTTTTCCTCTATCACTCTTATCTACTAACACCTGATGATACCCACTTGCTAAATCTAAGGTCGTGAAATATCTACTATTACCTAATTGATCTAGGATCTCATCAATTATAGGAATTGGAAAAACTTGTCTGATTGTGACTTCGTTTGGTTTCCTGTAGTCCACTACTAGTCTCCACTTCTTTTCTCCGTCTTCACCAGCTTTCTTGGGAACTATCAACAATGGAGAGTTCCACGTAGAAGTGCTTGGTCTCACTATTCCGTCATGTAAAAGCTTAGCTGTCTGTTCACTTCCACCCTATGAGCCTGTGGAGTCTATACTGCCTCTGATTTATCGGAGCCTGTTCAGCCCCCGTTGGAATTGTATGTTTCAACACCGCTGTGCACGTTAAACTGTCACCTTCTAGCAGAAATACATCATGAAACGTGGAAATTATTCTTTCCGTAGATTCCATTTCCTCCGGATCCAGGGTGGGGTCTAGTATTATTTCTTTCCTCAAGGTCTCTAACCTTTTCTCCACAATTATACCTTTCATCTCTCCCACTCTATTTATCATACTAGGACGGGGTGTTTCAAACTCATTGAAATTAGAAAACCCTGGCCTAAAATTACTGTCTATCTCTATATCATTTTCCGTTGAATTTAGTACAGGAACGTAAATTACGCCCCTCTTTACTTTTGCTAAAGTTTCCCAAATATACACTCCTGGAACAATTTCCTGTTTGTGAACTACTATTTCCGGAATATTGGTTTTAACCCTAACTGGAACTACTTTAATAGTTCTCGCCATTACTCTTGAATCTTCACTATGTAAAACTCGATATATTTCTCCCATTGAACGCATAACCAGCGTCTTAATATGTTTCTTATTCGCATCCATAAACGTTACTCGTTTTTTAATTGAGTTTATAATTGACCGATTCCACAAATTGTCCCTACCAATTATGCCATCCGCTGACACTCCCTGTCCAAGTGGCACCACTTGTAGCTTTAAACAAAGGTGATTCATATCGTTAGGTGTGATCAGTATGGAACCCTTCGTTGTTACACATCCACCAAAAGCTCCATTAAGGGTTCTTACGTCTTTCATATTTACCGGCAATGATCCCCTCAACGCGTTCTCCTTTACCAGGCTCGTGTCTGCTCCAGTATCTACTAATAGGATGAGTTTTCCATTTTTTGCACCTTCATAAGATATTTCAATGAACACGTCATCTATAGTGTCTGGGCGACCCTTCTGCCAGTTTAATCCTGAATTAATTTTCCCCCTTCTTTCCGTTGTATTCCGTTTTATACTTATACCATTTTCTACCCTTGAGAAAAAATTTTCTAACATTTTTGTTGCGTTCCTTTGCCATGATTTCAAGTTTGTATTCTTGCTATTTAAAAATTGCTCAGCATAATTAACAACTTTAATTTTTGTTTCTTTTACTACTTCTTTTATTATACCCAGAGACAAGATAATTAAAACGAATATTTGTGCAATGCTTGCCCTTAAGCATGAAGTCAAAACTCCAAACGTCTCCACTGACTCAACGGCCGTCGGCTTTACTGTTTGTTTTTTATTAACTGCTTGCTTAACTCCAATTTCGCTTACCTCCTCACAACTGTAAACTTCTTCTGGGACTGATTTAACACTTTCAATGCTCCCGTCTGCACTATCGACCCGCACGTGATCGACTTTCTCGCAACGATCAGAGGAGGACGGTTCAACAATCGTTTTCGATGTAAGACTCGTCACTCCCATGATGTGTGGCCTCGAGTTACTTGTCTTTTTGGGTTCCCAGCTTAGTGGCCTTGGCTGGGCCCTCGATAGTTTCCCTGCGCTGTTCCTTGATATCTCTTGGTGGGGCAATTTATTGCTATGTGTCCTGTTTTTTCACAACGGAAACACTTAATATCATCTCCCCTGCTTCTGTTTCCCCTATTACTCGTATTCCATCTACCCTCATTAGATTGTGGCTGATGTCTACCACTACTCATAGGGTCGTTACTATTTCCTCTCTGATTAAATTTCGGCTAAATTTCCTCTCGTCGGCTGCCCCCGTGACTGACATCTCCAATTTAGTTCATGCCCATACATCATGCATTTCTCACAGAATGGACTATTTTTCCTTACGAGACACTCGTCCCCAGTATGGCCTTTCCTTCCGCAGAAGCTACATACAATTCGCGCTTTGGCACTGGCTTCCCCACCTTGTGGACGTTCCATCCTTTTGCCATCCCGCGTGATACTCTGGTTTTGCATGAAGTTATCGCCATGCTGTGTATTTAATTTCCCTAGGGCATCCATGGGTGTATGGCTTGCAGTCCTTTCGTTCATTTCTGCCGCCCAGACCGGATTTATGCTTGCTAAAAGGTTTGGTTGGGCTCCGAGAGATCTGCTGATGATCTCGTTTAGCTGTATTGCTTCTTCGATCAGTCTTTCCATGTCGATCACGTTGGTGCCCAACATCTTCATCCTTACTGTTGAGTCTCTTAAACCCAACACGAATGTCCTTGCTAAGGATTTGTTAATTTCAAGTCGCAGACCATGATTCTGGGCCTCAGTATATTGTGATTTCGCTATGTCTTCAGCCTGTGTCCTTAGATTTATTAACCTTTCTCCGAACTTCACTATTTCTTCACCTGGGAGTTGGGACACTGTCTGTATTTCCGATATTATTGTGTCTAAAGATCTACACTTCAGATAGGACAGCTTTAAGGTACTGTATAGCTCTTCTACGCTCGCTATTTTCTTTCCCCTAATTAACCCGTAAGCGTTCCCATGAAACCTTTGTTTTACGCACGCTATGAAATCACCTATTTCGGCATCCGATATACCTCTTCTCGCAAGTTCACATCCCTCAATAAATTTATACACTTCATTTCTCAAATCTGGTGAACGGGTACCTGAGAAAAAAGGTACTAATCTGTTTACATTCTTTGCAATTGCTTCTATACTCATTTTTAACCCTGTGTTACTCCTGATGCTTTTTAAACCTGTTGCAGGTAGTGAAGGACGGTCAGTCGGATCTTTGTGTGGCAGGGTCTTATCTGCTAACAATTCTTTCTTTTCTTCTTCTAAAACTTTTCCTGCTTTTTTGGTTTAAAACTGTTGAGAGCAAATTTCCCGAAACTCCTTTTTTCTCAATCAACTTTCTCAATCTGATATTTTCCTCTTCTACTTCCTTTACTAAAATTGCCTCTAATTCTCTGTCCGTGAAGTAGTTATCGTATCTGTTCTTTAAGGCGTGAAATTCAGCTTTCCACCTTTCTAATTCCTTTAGTGCACATTTATTTTTATTTGATACAAAATTGAGCAATTCTTCTAAAATTGCATCCGCCTTCTCTACCTTGGAGAGATTACCTAGATCTTTAATTTTTTCCTTTATTAAAACCAAATTCTCTTTATTGTTAACAGTAGACGAAAGATTATCCCAAATTTTTTCAATGAACCTATCTAACTGTCCAACCAAATCTTTATAATCCCTTCCTAAATCCCTTAATCGTGCCTCCAAATCGAATGAAATATCCATCAAGTAGAAAAACAAAAAGACAACGCTTGCAATTCTGCCAACACTTTGGGTCGAGCAAGCGAGCAAACCATTAAAACCTCAGCAACGTTTTGCGCTGAAACCCAACCTCAAGCGTAAGCGCTACCGCCACTCTCAAGTTTCGCGTCACTTTTTAATTATATTTAGCTACACTTCGCGTATTTTCTTACAAAAAAAAAAATTTTTTTTTCTCGTAGCATTCGCAAAACTGCTAAATCTACTGTTTACAAATTATCAGAAAATATTCAATTTTTCATTTGTTTCACTATTTTAAAATTTGCACAACAAATTATTATAATAATCCCCCTATAGCCAGACTCAGCCACAGGATTACGGGTAAGGGAGTCTTGCCCAGGATTATTTATGTGTGTTAGTATTTATATATGTCTGCTACAAATAATTTCTACCACTTTTAAAATTTTTCTTTTAACACAAACTCACCTGAGCGAACGATTTTCGGTACTTAATAACCGGCTGCGCCAAATATGTTGGGGTTCTCCTGGAAGTCCTCGCTGTGGGCTCCTCCAAAGTCCACAGTCCGTCCGAATAAAAACACTTTAATTCCGTTTTAGACACTTTATTGTATACGCTGGAGCTGCACACATTTTGCAAGACCTGCTTCACTAATCACTACTCACTGATTGACTTACGCAACTCAACTCTACTCAACTAACTCATACCAGTCTTATTTATATTTCTGTATGAGGAAGCTTAAATACGGAAACAACAATATGCTAACTGTAGCGGAAAAGACCCGCCTCAACACCTGAGCGCAAGAAAGTGGGTCACTAGTTCCACGGTCAACAAGTGCAATAGCGCTTCACAAGCGGCTAGCGCGCGCTCGATGAATTGACCTTGGCAAGTTACAATGCGGAAACCAATGCCATCCTGCGCAAATTGTGAGAATACGAACGATAGGAAATTCACAAAAGTGGTCTTGAATATGTCGTAAGAGTGTCTGGAATAAGGTAGTATAGCTGCCATCACGCATCAATTATATTTGAGGTTTTTGAGAGAGTTATAATGTGTCTACTGTTAACAGACTAGACTGAGCATCCTGCGCAGATTGTGAGAATACGAAAGATAGAAAATTCACAAAAGTGGCCTTGAATTCGTCGCAGGAGTGTCTGGAATAAGTTGGTATAGGTGCCATCACACATCAATTATATTTGAGGTTTTTGGGGGAGTTATAATGTGACTACTGTTAACAGACTAGACTCAGCATCCTGCGCAAATTGTGAGAATATTAACAATAGGAAATTCACACAAGTGATCTTGAATTGTTCTCAAGAGTGTCTGGAATAAGGTAGTATAGGTGCCATCACTCATCATATATTTGAGGTTTTTGGAAAAGTTATAATGTGACTACTGTTAACAGACTAGACTGAGCATCCTGCGCAGATTGTGAGAATATGAACGATAGGAAATTCACAAAAGTGGTCTTGAATTCGTCGCAGCAGTGTCTGGAATAAAGTAATATAGGTGCCATCACGCATCAATTATATTTGAGGTTTTGGGGAGAGTTATTTTGTGACTACTGTTACCAGACTAGACTCAGCATCCTGCGCAGATTGTGAGAATATTAACCATAGGAAATTCACACAAGTGATTTTGAATTGTTCTTAAGAGTGTCGGGAATAAGGTAGTATAGGTGCCATCACTCATCAGATATTTGAGGTTTTTGGGAGAGTTATAATGTGACTACTGTTAACAGACTAGACTCAGAATCCTGCGCAGATTGTGAGAATACGAAAAGTAGGAAATTCACAACTGTGGTCTTGAAATGTTCGCAAGAGTGTCTGAAATAAGGTTGTATAGGTGCCATCACGCATCAATTATATTTGATGTTTTTGAGAGAGTTATAATGTGACTACTGTTAACAGACTAGCTCAGCATCCTGCGTAAATTGTGAAAATATTGACTATAGGAAATTCACACAAGTGATTTTGAATTGTTCTTAAGAGTGTCGGGAATAAGGTAGTATAGGTGCCATCACTCATCATATATTTGAGGTTTTTGGGAGAGTTATAATGTGACTACTGTTAACAGACTAGACTGAGTATCCTGCGCAGATTGTGAGAATACGAACGATAGGAAACTCACAAATGTGGGCTTGAATTGTTCGCAAGAGTATCTGAAATAAGGTTGCATTGGTGCCATCACGCATCAATTATATTTGATGTTTTTGGGAGAGTTATTTTGTGACTACTGTTACCAGACTAGACTCAGCATCCTGCGCAGATTGTGAGAGTACGAAAGATAGGAAATTCACAACTGTGGTCTTGAATTGTTAGCAAGAGTGTCTGGAATGAGGTAGTAAAGGAGCCATCACGCATCAATTATATTTGAGGTTTTTGGGGGAGTTATAATGTGACTACTGTTAACAGACTAGACTCAGCATCCTGCGCAGATTGTGAGAATATTAACGATAGGAAATTGTGTTTGGAATAAGGTGGTATAGGTGCCATCACCCATCAATTATATTTGAGGTTTTTGGGGGATTTATAATGTGCCTACTCTTAACAGACTTGACTCAGCATTCTGCGCAGATTGTGAGAATGTGAACGATAGGAAATTCACAAGCGTGGTCTTGAATTGTTCGCAAGAGTGTCTGGAATAAAGTAGTATAGGTTCCATCACGCATCAATTATATTTGAGGTTTTTGGGGGAGTTATAATGTGACTACTGTTAACAGACTAGACTCAGCATCCTGCGCAGATTGTGAGAATACGAACGATAGGAAACTCACAAATGTGATCTTGAATTGTTCTCAAGAGTGTCTGGAATAAGGTAGTATAGGTGCCATCACGCATCAGTTATATTTGATGTTTTTGGGGGAGTTATAATGTGACTACTGTTAACAGACTAGACTCAGCATCCTGCGCAGATTGTGAGAATATTAACGATAGGAAATTGTGTCTGGAATAAGGTGGTATAGGTGCCATCACGCATCAATTGTATTTGAGGATTTTGGGGGAGTTATAATGTGCCTACTCTTAACAGACTTGACTCAGAATCCTACGCAGATTGTGAGAATATGAACGATAGGAAATTCACAAAAGTGGTCTTGAACTGTTCGCAAGAGTGTCTGGAAAAAGGCAGTGTAGGTGCCATCACGCATCAATTATATTTGAGGTTTTTGTGGGAGTTATAATATGACTACTGTTAACAGACTAGACACAGCATCCTGCGCAGATTGTGAGAATATTATCGATAGGAAATTCACAAAAGTGATCTTGAAATCGTCACAAGAGTTTCTGGAATAAGGTAGTAAAGGAGCCATCACGCATCAATTATATTTGAGGTTTTTGGGGGAGTTATAATGTGACTACTGTTAACAGACTAGACTCAGCATCCTGCGCAGATTGTGAGAATATTAACCATAGGAAATTAACAAAAGTGGTCTTGAATTATTCTCAAGAGTGTCTGGAATAAGGTAATATAGGTGCCATCACGCATCAATTATTTTTGAATTCGTCGCAGGAGTGTCTGGAATAAGGTAGTATAGGTGCCATCACGCATCAGTTATATTTGAGGTCTTTGGGGGAGATATAATGTGACTACTGTTACCAGACTACACTCAGCATCCTGCGCAGATTGTGAGAATATGAACGAAAGGAAATTCACAAAAGTGATCTTGATTTGCGGCGTCGCAGTTAATGGGATCCAGCCCTCTCTTTTCCGTCGTCCTGGTAAACATGGAATTTCCCTTTGCACCACCTACGACTGCCTTGAAATATACAAATATATATATATATTATTTACGTTCGTTATTTTTCCCTATTTACTAAAATCTGAATTCTTTTTTCTTTTGTTGAACTGCGTCCGTGACTGTTCCTATTTTACTCGAATTGTTGTAATGTTTAATCAAATTGTTATGGAATGGCCTATCCCTGTTTTTAATTTTTATTACCGCCGTGACTGGGCTTCTAATGCCTATCACCTCATATGGGCCTAACCATATTGGTGAAAATTTATTTTTCCTTGTTTGATTTTTTAGCATTACCATATCTCCAGTTTTAAAAACTACTGGGTTCAGCCTGTCATCGTACTGCCTTTTGGCCGCTTCTTTTGCATGTTCCTGATTTTGCCTAACCATCTCATGGACCCTTTGTATTTGGAATTTCTGGACCTTGATGGGATCGTTGGCGTTATAGAGTGGGCCACATTTTTTCTTCAAATTTGTTGGCATCTGCGCGTCGAATCCATAGAGTGTGCGAAAAGGGGTTTGTTTGGTGGTTGTATGCGGAGTGTGATTATGCACGTGCATTGCCGCTGATAACCACTGGTCTCAATTGGATCCGTCCTCTTTCGCAAACCTACGCAAATATTCTGCCAACGGTCTATGGCTTCGTTCTAAGGAACCATTGGCCTGTGGGTGGTACGGTGTTGTGTGTAATTTTTTACTTCCTAACAACTTACATGTGTCACTGAATAATTTCAGTGACGTTGGTACCGTTATCTGTTACTAGAATTCGTGGAATTCCGTATCGCGTTACCACTTCGTCGTAGAAGGCTCTGGCTACGGTACTCGCCTCTGCGTCGGGAATAGCTGTGCAAGCCATAAATTTTGAAAAATCGTCTTGGAATGTGAGGATGTATTTATTACCAGATACAGTCTCCGGTAAAATACCTACAATGTCCATACAAAAGATATGCTCTAAAATTTTTCGTTGCCCACACTATGGCCAAGAATTCCTTTTCGATTGTGGAGTACCGTTTCTCGGCTCCACTCAACGCCCTACTGGCGAAAGCTATTGGCCTGTCCTTGCCTACTTCCCCTTGGGACAATACTGCTCCCAGAGCTTCATTGCTAGCATCGGTGGTCAAGAGAAATTCTCTGCTAAAATCTGGATATGTCAATACCGGTGGTGAAATTATTGCTTGCTTCAACGTCTCGAAAGCCTTTTGGCAATCCTCGGACCATTTAAAAACTACATTCTTCCTCAACAGCATAATAATTTACTAAACCCAAAAATGCTTGCACCTCCTTCTTATTCCTAGGTGGCAAAATATTCTTGACACATTCTACCTTCTGTGGGTCCGGAAGTGCACCATTTTCCGAGCACTTATGACCTAAATACACGACTTCGCGCCGCAAAAACTGGCATTTCCTAATATTTAACTTAAGATTATTGATTCTTAACGCTTCTAACACTTTCGCTAATCTAACCTCGTGCTGCTCTAAATTACTACCATAAACTACAATATCATCTAAATATACAAAACAATCTATTCCTTGGAGACCTGTGAGGATGTGATTCATGATCCTCTGAAAGGTAGCATGCGCGCCCGTTAACCCAAACGGCATTCTCTTAAACTCAAAATGTCCCAATCCTGTACTAAACGCAGTTTTTCCTCTATCACTCTTATCTACTAACACCTGATGATACCCACTTGCTAAATCTAAGGTCGTGAAATATCTACTATTACCTAATTGATCTAGGATCTCATCAATTCTAGGAATTGGAAAAACTTGTCTGATTGTGACTTCGTTTGGTTTCCTGTAGTCCACTACTAGTCTCCACTTCTTTTCTCCGTCTTCACCAGCTTTCTTGGGAACTATCAACAATGGAGAGTTCCACGGAGAAGTACTTGGTCTCACTATTCCGTCATGTAAAAGCTTAGCTGTCTGTTCACTTCCACCCTATGAGCCTGTGGGAGTCTATACTGCCTCTGATTTATCGGAGCCTGTTCAGCCCCCGTTGGAATTGTATGTTTCAACACCGCTGTGCACGTTAAACTGTCACCTTCTAGCAGAAATACATCATGAAACGTGGAAATTATTCTTTCCATTTTCCATTTCCTCCGGATCCAGGGTGGGGTCTAGTATTATTTCTTTCCTCAAGGTCTCTAACCTTTTCTCCACAATTATACCTTTTATCTCTCCCACTCTATTTATCATACTAGGACGGGGTGTTTCAAACTCATTGAAATTAGAAAACCCTGGCCTAAAATTACTGTCTATCTCTATATCATTTTCCGTTGAATTTAGTACAGGAACGTAAATTACGCCCCTCTTTACTTTTGCTAAAGTTTCCCCCATATACACTCCTGGAACAATTTCCTGTTTGTGAACTACTATTTCCGGAATATTGGTTTTAACCCTAACTGGAACTACTTTAATAGTTCTCGCCATTACTCTTGAATCTTCACTATGTAAAACTCGATATATTTCTCCCATTGAACGCATAACCAGCGTCTTAATATGTTTCTTATTCGCATCCATAAACGTTACTCGTTTTTTAATTGAGTTTATAATTGACCGATTCCACAAATTGTCCCTACCAATTATGCCATCCGCTGACACTCCCTGTCCAAGTGGCACCACTTGTAGCTTTAAACAAAGGTGATTCATATCGTTAGGTGTGATCAGTATGGAACCCTTCGTTGTTACACATCCACCAAAAGCTCCATTAAGGGTTCTTACGTCTTTCATATTTACCGGCAATGATCCCCTCAACGCGTTCTCCTTTACCAGGCTCGTGTCTGCTCCAGTATCTACTAATAGGATGAGTTTTCCATTTTTTGCACCTTCATAAGATATTTCAATGAACACGTCATCTATAGTGTCTGGGCGACCCTTCTGCCAGTTTAATCCTGAATTAATTTTCCCCCTTCTTTCCGCTGTATTCCGTTTTATACTTATACCATTTTCTACCCTTGAGAAAAAATTTTCTAACATTTTTGTTGCGTTCCTTTGCCATGATTTCAAGTTTGTATTCTTGCTATTTAAAAATTGCTCAGCATAATTAACAACTTTAATTTTTGTTTCTTTTACTACTTCTTTTATTATACCCAGAGACAAGATAATTAAAACGAATATTTGTGCAATGCTTGCCCTTAAGCATGAAGTCAAAACTCCAAACGTCTCCACTGACTCAACGGCCGTCGGCTTTACTGTTTGTTTTTTATTAACTGCTTGCTTAACTCCAATTTCGCTTACCTCCTCACAACTGTAAACTTCTTCTGGGACTGATTTAACACTTTCAATGCTCCCGTCTGCACTATCGACCCGCACGTGATCGACTTTCTCGCAACGATCAGAGGAGGACGGTTCAACAATCGTTTTCGATGTAAGACTCGTCACTCCCATGATGTGTGGCCTCGAGTTACTTGTCTTTTTGGGTTCCCAGCTTAGTGGCCTTGGCTGGGCCCTCGATAGTTTCCCTGCGCTGTTCCTTGATATCTCTTGGTGGGGCAATTTATTGCTATGTGTCCTGTTTTTTCACAACGGAAACACTTAATATCATCTCCCCTGCTTCTGTTTCCCCTATTACTCGTATTCCATCTACCCTCATTAGATTGTGGCTGATGTCTACCACTACTCATAGGGTCGTTACTATTTCCTCTCTGATTACCTACCTGACGTTCGGCTAAATTTCCTATCGTCGGCTGCCCCCGTGACTGACATCTCCAATTTAGTTCATGCCCATACATCATGCATTTCTCACAGAATGGACTATTTTTCCTTACGAGACACTCGTCCCCAGTATGGCCTTTCCTTCCGCAGAAGCTACATACAATTCGCGCTTTGGCACTGACTTCCCCACCTTGTGGACGTTCCATCCTTTTGCCATCCCGCGTGATACTCTGGTTTTGCATGAAGTTATCGCCATGCTGTGTATTTAATTTCCCTAGGGCATCCATGGGTGTATGGCTTGCAGTCCTTTCGTTCATTTCTGCCGCCCAGACCGGATTTATGCTTGCTAAAAGGTTTGGTTGGGCTCCGAGAGATCTGCTGATGATCTCGTTTAGCTGTATTGCTTCTTCGATCAGTCTTTCCATGTCGATCACGTTGGTGCCCAACATCTTCATCCTTACTGTTGGGTCTCTTAAACCCAACACGAATGTCCTTGCTAAGGATTTGTTAATTTCAAGTCGCAGACCATGATTCTGGGCCTCAGTATATTGTGATTTCGCTATGTCTTCAGCCTGTGTCCTTAGATTTATTAACCTTTCTCCGAACTCCACTATTTCTTCACCTGGGAGTTGGGACACTGTCTGTATTTCCGATATTATTGTGTCTAAAGATCTACACTTCAGATAGGACAGCTTTAAGGTACTGTATAGCTCTTCTACGCTCGCTATTTTCTTTCCCCTAATTAACCCGTAAGCGTTCCCATGAAACCTTTGTTTTACGCACGCTATGAAATCACCTATTTCGGCATCCGATATACCTCTTCTCGCAAGTTCACATCCCTCAATAAATTTATACACTTCATTTCTCAAATCTGGTGAACGGGTACCTGAGAAAAAAGGTACTAATCTGTTTACATTCTTTGCAATTGCTTCTATACTCATTTTTAACCCTGTGTTACTCCTGATGCTTTTTAAACCTGTTGCAGGTAGTGAAGGACGGTCAGTCGGATCTTTGTGTGGCAGGGTCTTATCTGCTAACAATTCTTTCTTTTCTTCTTCTAAAACTTTTCCTGCTTTTTTGGTTTAAAACTGTTGAGAGCAAATTTCCCGAAACTCCTTTTTTCTCAATCAACTTTCTCAATCTGATATTTTCCTCTTCTACTTCCTTTACTAAAATTGCCTCTAATTCTCTGTCCGTGAAGTAGTTATCGTATCTGTTCTTTAAGGCGTGAAATTCAGCTTTCCACCTTTCTAATTCCTTTAGTGCACATTTATTTTTATTTGATACAAAATTGAGCAATTCTTCTAAAATTGCATCCGCCTTCTCTACCTTGGAGAGATTACCTAGATCTTTAATTTTTTCCTTTATTAAAACCAAATTCTCTTTATTGTTAACAGTAGACGAAAGATTATCCCAAATTTTTTCAATGAACCTATCTAACTGTCCAACCAAATCTTTATAATCCCTTCCTAAATCCCTTAATCGTGCCTCCAAATCGAATGAAATATCCATCAAGTAGAAAAACAAAAAGACA
Source organism: Sicus ferrugineus (assembly GCA_922984085.1). NCBI lineage: Eukaryota > Metazoa > Arthropoda > Insecta > Diptera > Conopidae > Sicus > Sicus ferrugineus. The sequence continues at coordinate 27,000,717 of OV277349.1, forward strand.
ACGCTTGCAATTCTGCCAACACTTTGGGTCGAGCAAGCGAGCAAACCATTAAAACCTCAGCAACGTTTTGCGCTGAAACCCAACCTCAAGCGTAAGCGCTACCGCCACTCTCAAGTTTCGCGTCACTTTTTAATTATATTTAGCTACACTTCGCGTATTTTCTTACAAAAAAAAAAATTTTTTTTTCTCGTAGCATTCGCAAAACTGCTAAATCTACTGTTTACAAATTATCAGAAAATATTCAATTTTTCATTTGTTTCACTATTTTAAAATTTGCACAACAAATTATTATAATAATCCCCCTATAGCCAGACTCAGCCACAGGATTACGGGTAAGGGAGTCTTGCCCAGGATTATTTATGTGTGTTAGTATTTATATATGTCTGCTACAAATAATTTCTACCACTTTTAAAATTTTTCTTTTAACACAAACTCACCTGAGCGAACGATTTTCGGTACTTAATAACCGGCTGCGCCAAATATGTTGGGGTTCTCCTGGAAGTCCTCGCTGTGGGCTCCTCCAAAGTCCACAGTCCGTCCGAATAAAAACACTTTAATTCCGTTTTAGACACTTTATTGTATACGCTGGAGCTGCACACATTTTGCAAGACCTGCTTCACTAATCACTACTCACTGATTGACTTACGCAACTCAACTCTACTCAACTAACTCATACCAGTCTTATTTATATTTCTGTATGAGGAAGCTTAAATACGGAAACAACAATATGCTAACTGTAGCGGAAAAGACCCGCCTCAACACCTGAGCGCAAGAAAGTGGGTCACTAGTTCCACGGTCAACAAGTGCAATAGCGCTTCACAAGCGGCTAGCGCGCGCTCGATGAATTGACCTTGGCAAGTTACAATGCGAAACCAATGCCATCCTGCGCAAATTGTGAGAATACGAACGATAGGAAATTCACAAAAGTGGTCTTGAATATGTCGTAAGAGTGTCTGGAATAAGGTAGTATAGCTGCCATCACGCATCAATTATATTTGAGGTTTTTGAGAGAGTTATAATGTGACTACTGTTAACAGACTAGACTGAGCATCCTGCGCAGATTGTGAGAATACGAAAGATAGAAAATTCACAAAAGTGGCCTTGAATTCGTCGCAGGAGTGTCTGGAATAAGTTGGTATAGGTGCCATCACACATCAATTATATTTGAGGTTTTTGGGGGAGTTATAATGTGACTACTGTTAACAGACTAGACTCAGCATCCTGCGCAAATTGTGAGAATATTAACAATAGGAAATTCACACAAGTGATCTTGAATTGTTCTCAAGAGTGTCTGGAATAAGGTAGTATAGGTGCCATCACTCATCATATATTTGAGGTTTTTGGAAGAGTTATAATGTGACTACTGTTAACAGACTAGACTGAGCATCCTGCGCAGATTGTGAGAATACGAACGAAAGGAAATTCACAAAAGCGGTCTTGAATTCGTCGCAACAGTGTCTGGAATAAAGTAATATAGGTGCCATCACGCATCAATTATATTTGAGGTTTTGGGGAGAGTTATTTTGTGACTACTGTTACCAGACTAGAATCAGCATCCTGCGCAGATTGTGAGAATATTACCCATAGGAAATTCACACAAGTGATTTTGAATTGTTCTTAAGAGTGTCGGGAATAAGGTAGTATAGGTGCCATCACTCATCAGATATTTGAGGTTTTTGGGAGAGTTATAATGTGACTACTGTTAACAGACTAGACTCAGAATCCTGCGCAGATTGTGAGAATACGAAAAATAGGAAATTCACAACTGTGGTCTTGAAATGTTCGCAAGAGTATCTGAAATAAGGTTGTATAGGTGCCATCACGCATCAATTATATTTGATATTTTTGAGAGAGTAATAATGTGACTACTGTTAACAGACTAGCTCAGCATCCTGCGCAGATTGTGAGAATACGAAAGATAGGAAATTCACAACTGTGGTCTTGAATTGTTAGCAAGAGTGTCTGGAATGAGGTAGTAAAGGAGCCATCACGCATCAATTATATTTGAGGTTTTTGGGGGAGTTATAATGTGACTACTGTTAACAGACTAGACTCAGCATCCTGCGCAGATTGTGAGAATATTAACGATAGGAAATTGTGTCTGGAATAAGGTGGTATAGGTGCCATCACCCATCAATTATATTTGAGGTTTTTGGGGGAGTTATAATGTGCCTACTCTTAACAGACTTCACTCAGCATTCTGCGCAGATTGTGAGAATATGAACGATAGGAAATTCACAAAAGTGGTCTTGAACTGTTCGCAAGAGTGTCTGGAAAAAGGCAGTGTAGGTGCCATCACGCATCAATTATATTTGAGGTTTTTGTGGGAGTTATAATATGACTACTGTTAACAGACTAGACACAGCATCCTGCGCAGATTGTGAGAATATTATCGATAGGAAATTCACAAAAGTGATCTTGAAATCGTCACAAGAGTTTCTGGAATAAGGTAGTAAAGGAGCCATCACGCATCAATTATATTTGAGGTTTTTGGGGGAGTTATAATGTGACTACTGTTAACAGACTAGACTCAGCATCCTGCGCAGATTGTGAGAATATTAACGATAGGAAATTGTGTCTGGAATAAGGTGGTATAGGTGCCATCACGCATCAATTATATTTGAGGTTTTTGGGGGAGTTATAATGTGCCTACTCTTAACAGACTTGACTCAGCATTCTGCGCAGATTGTGAGAATATTAACAATAGGAAATTCACAAGCGTGGTCTTGAATTGTTCGCAAGAGTGTCTGGAATAAAGTAGTATAGGTTCCATCACGCATCAATTATATTTGATGTTTTTGGGGAGTTATAATGTGACTACTGTTAACAGACTAGACTCAGCATCCTGCGCAGATTGCGAGAATACGAACGATAGGAAACTCACAAATGTGATCTTGAATTTTTCTCAAGAGTGTCTGGAATAAGGTAGTATAGGTGCCATCACGCATCAGTTATATTTGATGTTTTTGGGGGAGTTATAATGTGACTACTGTTAACAGACTAGGCTCAGCATCCTGCGCAGATTGTGAGAATATTAACGATAGGAAATTGTGTCTGGAATAAGGTGGTATAGGTGCCATCACGTATCAATTATATTTGAGGTTTTTGGGGGAGTTATAATGTGCCTACTCTTAACAGACTTGACTCAGCATTCTGCGCAGATTGTGAGAATATGAACGATAAGAAATTCACAAGCGTGGTCTTGAATTGTTCGCAAGAGTGTCTGGAATAAGGTAGTATAGGTTCCATCATGCATCAATTATATTTGAGGTTTTTGGGGAGTTATAATGTGACTACTGTTAACAGACTAGACTCAGCATCCTGCGCAGATTGTGAGAATACGAACGATAGGAAACTCACAAATGTGATCTTGAATTTTTCTCAAGAGTGTCTGGAATAAGGTATTATAGGTGCCATCACGCATCAGTTATATTTGATGTTTTTGGGGGAGTTATAATGTGACTACTGTTAACAGACTAGGCTCAGCATCCTGCGCAGATTGTGAGAATATTAACGATAGGAAATTGTGTCTGGAATAAGGTGGTATATGTGCCATCACGCATCAATTGTATTTTAGGATTTTGGGGGAGTTATAATGTGCCTACTCTTAACAGACTTGACTCAGAATCCTACGCAGATTGTGAGAATATGAACGATAGGAAATTCACAAAAGTGGTCTTGAACTGTTCGCAAGAGTGTCTGGAAAAAGGCGTGTAGGTGCCATCACGCATCAATTATATTTGAGGTTTTTGTGGGAGTTATTATATGACTACTGTTAACAGACTAGACACAGCATCCTGCGCAGATTGTGAGAATATTATCGATAGGAAATTCACAAAAGTGATCTTGAAATCGTCACAAGAGTTTCTGGAATAAGGTAGTAAAGGAGCCATCACGCATCAATTATATTTGAGGTTTTTGGGGGAGTTATAATGTGACTACTGTTAACAGACTAGACTCAGCATCCTGCGCAGATTGTGAGAATATTAACGATAGGAAATTGTGTCTGGAATAAGGTGGTATAGGTGCCATCACGCATCAATTATACTTGAGGTTTTTGGGGGAGTTATAATGTGCCTACTCTTAACAGACTTGACTCAGCATTCTGCGCAGATTGTGAGAATATGAACGATAGGAAATTCACAAGCGTAATCTTGAATTGTTAGCAAGAGTGTCTGGAATAAGGTAGTATAAGTTCCATCACGCATCAATTATATTTGAGGTTTTTGGGGAGTTATAATGTGACTACTGTTAACAGACTAGACTGAGCATCCTGCGCAGATTGTGAGAATACGAACGATAGGAAATTCACAAATGTGATCTTGAATTGTTCGCAAGAGTGTCTGAAATAAGGTTGTATAGGTGCCATCACGCATCACTTATATTTGATGTTTTGGGGGAGTTATAATGTGACTACTGTTAACAGACTAGACGCAGAATCCAGCGCAGATTGTGAGAATATTAACGATAGGAAATTGTGTCTGGAATAAGGTGGTATAGGTGCCATCACGCATCAATTGTATTTGAGGATTTTGGGGGAGTTATAATGTGCCTACTCTTAACAGACTGGACTCAGAATACTGCGCAGATTGTGAGAATATGAACGATAGGAAATTCACAAAAGTGGTCTTGAACTGTTCGCAAGAGTGTCTGGCAAAAGGCAGTGTAGGTGCCATCACGCATCAATTATATTTGAGGTTTTTGGGGGAGTTATAATGTGACTACTGTTAACAGACTAGACTCAGCATCCTGCGCAGATTGTGAGAATATTAACGATAGGAAATTGTGTCTGGAATAAGGTGGTATAGGTGCCATCACGCATCAATTATACTTGAGGTTTTTGGGGGAGTTATAATGTGCCTACTCTTAACAGACTTGACTCAGCATTCTGCGCAGATTGTGAGGATATGAACGATAGGAAATTCACAAGCGTAATCTTGAATTGTTAGCAAGAGTGTCTGGAATAAGGTAGTATAGGTTCCATCACGCATCAATTATATTTGAGGTTTTTGGGGAGTTATAATGTGACTACTGTTAACAGACTAGACTGAGCATCCTGCGCAGATTGTGAGAATACGAACGATAGGAAATTCAAAAATGTGATCTTGAATTGTTCGCAAAAGTGTCTGAAATAGGGTTGTATAGGTGCCATCACGCATCAGTTATATTTGATGTTTTTGGGGGAGTTATAATGTGACTACTGTTAACAGACTAGACGCAGAATCCTGCGCAGATTGTGAGAATATTAACGATAGGAAATTGGGTCTGGAATAAGGTGGTATAGGTGCCATCACGCATCAATTGTATTTGAGGGAGTTAGATTTTGGGGGAGTTATAATGTGCCTACTCCTAACAGACTGGACTCAGAATCCTGCGCAGATTGTGAGAATATGAACGATAGGAAATTCACAAAAGTGGTCTTGAACTATTCGCAAGAGTGTCTGGAAAAAGGCAGTGTAGGTGCCATCACGCATCAATTATATTTGAGGTTTTTGTGGGAGTTATAATATGACTACTGTTAACAGACTAGACACAGCATCCTGCGCAGATTGTGAGAATATTATCGATAGGAAATTCACAAAAGTGATCTTGAAATCGTCACAAGAGTTTCTGGAATAAGGTTGTATAGGTGCCATCACGCACCAATTATATTTGATGTTTTTGGGAGAGTTATAATGTGACTACTGTTAACAGACTAGACTCAGAATCCTGCGCAGATTGTGAGAATACGAAAAATAGGAAATTCACAACTGTGGTCTTGAAATGTTCGCAAGAGTATCTGAAATAAGGTTGTATAGGTGCCATCACGCATCAATTATATTTGATATTTTTGAGAGAGTTATAATGTGACTACTGTTAACAGACTAGCTCAGCATCCTGCGAAGATTGTGAGAATACGAAAGATAGGAAATTCACAACTGTGGTCTTGAATTGTTAGCAAGAGTGTCTGGAATGAGGTAGTAAAGGAGCCATGACGCATCAATTATATTTGAGGTTTTTGGGGGAGTTATAATGTGACTACTGTTAACAGACTAGACTCAGCATCCTGCGCAGATTGTGAGAATATTAACGATAGGAAATTGTGTCTGGAATAAGGTGGTATAGGTGCCATCACCCATCAATTATATTTGAGGTTTTTGGGGGAGTTATAATGTGCCTACTCTTAACAGACTTGACTCAGCATTCTGCGCAGATTGTGAGAATGTGAACGATAGGAAATTCACAAGCGTGGTCTTGAATTGTTCGCAAGAGTGTCTGGAATAAAGTAGTATAGGTTCCATCACGCATCAATTATATTTGAGGTTTTTGGGGAGTTATAATGTGACTAATGTTAGCAGACTAGACTCAGCATCCTGCGCAGATTGTGAGAATCACAAATGTGATCTTGAATTGTTCTCAAGAGTGTCTGGAATAAGGTAGTATAGGTGCCATCACGCATCAGTTATATTTGATGTTTTTGGGGGAGTTATAATGTGACTACTGTTAACAGACTAGACTCAGCATCCTGCGCAGGTTGTGAGAATATTAACGATAGGAAATTGTGTCTGGAATAAGGTGGTATAGGTGCCATCACGCATCAATTGTATTTGAGGATTTTGGGGGAGTTATAATGTGCCTACTCTTAACAGACTTGACTCAGAATCCTACGCAGATTGTAAGAATATGAACGATAGGAAATTCAAAAAAGTGGTCTTGAACTGTTCGCAAGAGTGTCTGGAAAAAGGCAGTGTAGGTGCCATCACGCATCAATTATATTTGAGGTTTTTGTGGGAGTTATAATATGACTACTGTTAACAGACTAGACACAGCATCCTGCGCAGATTGTGAGAATATTATCGATAGGAAATTCACAAAAGTGATCTTGAAATCGTCACAAGAGTTTCTGGAATAAGGTAGTAAAGGAGCCATCACGCATCAATTATATTTGAGGTTTTTGGAGGAGTTATAATGTGACTACTGTTAACAGACTAGACTCAGCATCCTGCGCAGATTGTGAGAATATTAACGATAGGAAATTGTGTCTGGAATAAGGTGGTATAGGTGCCATCACGCATCAATTATATTTGAGGTTTTTGGGGGAGTTATAATGTGCCTACTCTTAACAGACTTGACTCAGCATTCTGCGCAGATTGTGAGAATATGAACGATAGGAAATTCACAACTGTGGTCTTGAATTGTTCGCAAGAGTGTCTAGAATAAGGTAGTATAGGTTCCATCACGCATCAATTATATTTGAGGTTTTTGGGGAGTTATAATGTGACTACTGTTAACAGACTAGACTCAGCATCCTGCGCAGATTGCGAGAATACGAACGATAGGAAACTCACAAATGTGATCTTGAATTTTTCTCAAGAGTGTCTGGAATAAGGTAGTATAGGTGCCATCACGCATCAGTTATATTTGATGTTTTTGGGGGAGTTATAATGTGACTACTATTAACAGACTAGGCTCAGCATCCTGCGCAGATTGTGAGAATATTAACGATAGGAAATTGTGTCTGGAATAAGGTTGTATAGGTGCCATCACGCATCAATTGTATTTGAGGATTTTGGGGGAGTTATAATGTGCCTACTCTTAACAGACTTGACTCAGAATCCTACGCAGATTGTGAGAATATGAACGATAGGAAATTCAAAAAAGTGGTCTTGAACTGTTCGCAAGAGTGTCTGGAAAAAGGCAGTGTAGGTGCCATCACGCATCAATTATATTTGAGGTTTTTGTGGGAGTTATAATATGACTACTGTTAACAGACTAGACATAGCATCCTGCGCAGATTGTGAGAATATTATCGACAGGAAATTCACAAAAGTGATCTTGAAATCGTCACAAGAGTTTCTGGAATAAGGTAGTAAAGGAGCCATCACGCATCAATTATATTTGAGGTTTTTGGGGGAGTTATAATGTGACTACTCTTAACAGACTTGACTTGAATAAGGTGGTATATGTGCCATCACGCATCAATTGTATTTTAGGATTTTGGGGGAGTTATAATGTGCCTACTCTTAACAGACTTGACTCAGAATCCTACGCAAATTGTGAGAATATGAACGATAGGAAATTCACAAAAGTGGTCTTGAACTGTTCGCAAGAGTGTCTGGAAAAAGGCAGTGTAGGTGCCATCACGCATCAATTATATTTGAGGTTTTTGTGGGAGTTATTATATGACTACTGTTAACAGACTAGACACAGCATCCTGCGCAGATTGTGAGAATATTATCGATAGGAAATTCACAAAAGTGATCTTGAAATCGTCACAAGAGTTTCTGGAATAAGGTAGTAAAGGAGCCATCACGCATCAATTATATTTGAGGTTTTTGGGGGAGTTATAATGTGACTACTGTTAACAGACTAGACTCAGCATCCTGCGCAGATTGTGAGAATATTAACGATAGGAAATTGTGTCTGGAATAAGGTGGTATAGGTGCCATCACGCATCAATTATACTTGAGGTTTTTGGGGGAGTTATAATGTGCCTACTCTTAACAGACTTGACTCAGCATTCTGCGCAGATTGTGAGAATATGAACGATAGGAAATTCACAAGCGTAATCTTGAATTGTTAGCAAGAGTGTCTGGAATAAGGTAGTATAGGTTCCATCACGCATCAATTATATTTGAGGTTTTTGGGGAGTTATAATGTGACTACTGTTAACAGACTAGACTGAGCATCCTGCGCAGATTGTGAGAATACGAACGATAGGAAATTCACAAATGTGATCTTGAATTGTTCGCAAGAGTGTCTGAAATAAGGTTGTATAGGTGCCATCACGCATCACTTATATTTGATGTTTTGGGGGAGTTATAATGTGACTACTGTTAACAGACTAGACGCAGAATCCAGCGCAGATTGTGAGAATATTAACGATAGGAAATTGTGTCTGGAATAAGGTGGTATAGGTGCCATCACGCATCAATTGTATTTGAGGATTTTGGGGGAGTTATAATGTGCCACTCTTAACGGACTGGACTCAGAATACTGCGCAGATTGTGAGAATATGAACGATAGGAAATTCACAAAAGTGGTCTTGAACTGTTCGCAAGAGTGTCTGGCAAAAGGCAGTGTAGGTGCCATCACGCATCAATTATATTTGAGGTTTTTGTGGGAGTTATAATATGACTAGTGTTAACAGACTAGACACATCATCCTGCGCAGATTGTGAGAATATTATCGATAGGAAATTTTATCTGGAAAAAGGTGGTATAGGTGCCATCACCCATCAATTATATTTGAGGTTTTTGGGGGAGTTATAATGTGCCTACTCTTAACAGACTTGACTCAGTATTCTGCGCAGATTGTGAGAATATTAACGATAGGAAATTGTGTCTGGAATAAGGTGGTATAGGTGCCATCACGCATCAATTATATTTGAAGTTTTTGGGGGAGTTATAATGTGCCTACTCTTAACAGACTTCACTCAGCATTCTGCGCAGATTGTGAGAATATGAACGATAGGAAATTCACAAGCGTAATCTTGAATTGTTCGCAAGAGTGTCTGGAATAAGGTAGTATAGGTTCCATCACGCATCAATTATATTTGAGGTTTTTGGGGAGTTATAATGTGACTACTGTTAACAGACTAGACTGAGTATCCTGCGCAGATTGTGAGAATACGAACGATAGGAAATTCACAAATGTGATCTTGAATTGTTCGCAAAAGTGTCTGAAATAGGGTTGTATAGGTGCCATCACGCATCAGTTATATTTGATGTTTTTGGGGGAGTTATAATGTGACTACTGTTAACAGACTAGACGCAGAATCCTGCGCAGATTGTGAGAATATTAACGATAGGAAATTGGGTCTGGAATAAGGTGGTATAGGTGCCATCACGCATCAATTGTATTTGAGGATTTTGGGGGAGTTATAATGTGCCTACTCCTAACAGACTGGACTCAGAATCCTACGCAAATTGTGAGAATATGAACGATAGGAAATTCACAAAAGTGGTCTTGAACTGTTCGCAAGAGTGTCTGGAAAAAGGCAGTGTAGGTGCCATCACGCATCAATTATATTTGAGGTTTTTGTGGGAGTTATTATATGACTACTGTTAACAGACTAGACACAGCATCCTGCGCAGATTGTGAGAATATTATCGATAGGAAATTCACAAAAGTGATCTTGAAATCGTCACAAGAGTTTCTGGAATAAGGTAGTAAAGGAGCCATCACGCATCAATTATATTTGAGGTTTTTGGGGGAGTTATAATGTGACTACTGTTAACAGACTAGACTCAGCATCCTGCGCAGATTGTGAGAATATTAACGAAAGGAAATTGTGTCTGGAATAAGGTGGTATAGGTGCCATCACGCATCAATTATACTTGAGGTTTTTGGGGGAGTTATAATGTGCCTACTCTTAACAGACTTGACTCAGCATTCTGCGCAGATTGTGAGAATATGAACGATAGGAAATTCACAAGCGTAATCTTGAATTGTTAGCAAGAGTGTCTGGAATAAGGTAGTATAGGTTCCATCACGCATCAATTATATTTGAGGTTTTTGGGGAGTTATAATGTGACTACTGTTAACAGACTAGACTGAGCATCCTGCGCAGATTGTGAGAATACGAACGATAGGAAATTCACAAATGTGATCTTGAATTGTTCGCAAGAGTGTCTGAAATAAGGTTGTATAGGTGCCATCACGCATCACTTATATTTGATGTTTTGGGGGAGTTATAATGTGACTACTGTTAACAGACTAGACGCAGAATCCAGCGCAGATTGTGAGAATATTAACGATAGGAAATTGTGTCTGGAATAAGGTGGTATAGGTGCCATCACGCATCAATTGTATTTGAGGATTTTGGGGGAGTTATAATGTGCCACTCTTAACGGACTGGACTCAGAATACTGCGCAGATTGTGAGAATATGAACGATAGGAAATTCACAAAAGTGGTCTTGAACTGTTCGCAAGAGTGTCTGGCAAAAGGCAGTGTAGGTGCCATCACGCATCAATTATATTTGAGGTTTTTGTGGGAGTTATAATATGACTAGTGTTAACAGAATAGACACATCATCCTGCGCAGATTGTGAGAATATTATCGATAGGAAATTTTATCTGGAAAAAGGTGGTATAGGTGCCATCACCCATCAATTATATTTGAGGTTTTTGGGGGAGTTATAATGTGCCTACTCTTAACAGACTTGACTCAGTATTCTGCGCAGATTGTGAGAATATTAACGATAGGAAATTGTGTCTGGAATAAGGTGGTATAGGTGCCATCACGCATCAATTATATTTGAAGTTTTTGGGGGAGTTATAATGTGCCTACTCTTAACAGACTTCACTCAGCATTCTGCGCAGATTGTGAGAATATGAACGATAGGAAATTCACAAGCGTAATCTTGAATTGTTCGCAAGAGTGTCTGGAATAAGGTAGTATAGGTTCCATCACGCATCAATTATATTTGAGGTTTTTGGGGAGTTATAATGTGACTACTGTTAACAGACTAGACTGAGCATCCTGCGCAGATTGTGAGAATACGAACGATAGGAAATTCACAAATGTGATCTTGAATTGTTCGCAAAAGTGTCTGAAATAGGGTTGTATAGGTGCCATCACGCATCAGTTATATTTGATGTTTTTGGGGGAGTTATAATGTGACTACTGTTAACAGACTAGACGCAGAATCCTGCGCAGATTGTGAGAATATTAACGATAGGAAATTGGGTCTGGAATAAGGTGGTATAGGTGCCATCACGCATCAATTGTATTCGAGGATTTTGGGGGAGTTATAATGTGCCTACTCCTAACAGACTGGACTCAGAATCCTGCGCAGATTGTGAGAATATTAACGATAGGAAATTCACAAAAGTGGTCTTGAACTATTCGCAAGAGTGTCTGGAAAAAGGCAGTGTAGGTGCCATCACGCATCAATTATATTTGAGGTTTTTGTGGGAGTTATAATATGACTACTGTTAACAGACTAGACACAGCATCCTGCGCAGATTGTGAGAATATTATCGATAGGAAATTCACAAAAGTGATCTTGAAATCGTCACAAGAGTTTCTGGAATAAGGTTGTATAGGTGCCATCACGCACCAATTATATTTGATGTTTTTGGGAGAGTTATAATGTGACTACTGTTAACAGACTAGACTGAGCATCCTGCGCAGATTGTGAGAATACGAAAGATAGGAAATTCACAAAAGTGGCCTTGAATTCGTCGCAGGAGTGTCTGGAATAAGTTGGTATAGGTGCCATCACACATCAATTATATTTGAGGTTTTTGGGGGAGTTATAATGTGACTACTGTTAAGAGACTAGACTCAGCATCCTGCGCAAATTGTGAGAATATTAACAATAGGAAATTCACACAAGTGATCTTGAATTGTTCTCAAGAGTGTCTGGAATAAGGTAGTATAGGTGCCATCACTCATCAGATATTTGAGGTTTTTGGGAGAGTTATAATGTGACTGCTGTTAACAGACTAGACTGAGCATCCTGCGCAGATTGTGAGAATACGAACGATAGGAAATTCACAACTGTGGCCTTGAATTGTTAGCAAGAGTGTCTGGAATAAGGTGGTATAAGTTCCATCACGCATCAATTATATTTGAGGTTTTTGGGGAGGTATAATGTGACTACTGGTAACAGACTAGACTCAGCATCCTGCGCAGATTGTGAGAATATTAACGATAGGAAATTGTGTCTGGAATAAGGTGGTATAGGTGCCATCACTCATCAGATATTTGAGGTTTTTGGGAGAGTTATAATGTGACTGCTGTTAACAGACTAGACTGAGCATCCTGCGCAAATTGTGAGAATATTAACAATAGGAAATTCAAAACTGTGGTCTTGAATTGTTAGCAAGAGTGTCTGGAATGAGGTAGTAAAGGAGCCATCACGCATAAATTATATTTGAGGTTTTTGGGGGAGTTATAATGTGACTACTGTTAACAGACTAGACTCAGCATCCTGCGCAGATTGTGAGAATATTAACGATAGCAAATTGTGTCTGGAATAAGGTGGTATAGGTGCCATCACCCATCAATTATATTTGAGGTTTTTGGGGGAGTTATAATGTGCCTACTCTTAACAGACTTGACTCAGCATTCTGCGCAGATTGTGAGAATGTGAACGATAGGAAATTCACAAAAGTGGCCTTGAATTCGTCGCAGGAGTGTCTGGAATAAGTTGGTATAGGTTCCATCACACATCAATTATATTTGAGGTTTTTGGGAGAGTTATAATGTGACTACTGTTAACAGACTAGACTGAGCAATCTGCGCAGATTGTGAGAATACGAAAGATAGGAAATTCACAACTGTGGTCTTGAATTCGTCGCAAGAGTGTCTGGAATAAGGTAGTATAGGTGCCATCACGAATCAATTATATTTGAGGTTTTTGGGGGAGTTATAATGTGACTACTGTTAAGAGACTAGAATCAACATCCTGCGGAAATTGTGAGAATATTAACCTTAGGAAATTCACACAAGTGATCTTGAATTGTTCTCAAGAGTGTCTGGAATAAGGTATTATAGGTGCCATCACGCATCAGATATTTAAGGGTTTTTGGGAGTTATAATGTGACTACTGTTAACAGACTAGACTGAGCATCCTGCGCAGATTGTGAGAATACGAAAGGTAGGAAATTCACAACTGTGGTCTTGAAATGTTCGCAAGAGTGTCTGAAATAAGGTTGTATAAGTGCCATCACGCATCAATTATATTTGATGTTTTTGGGATTGTTATAATGTGACTACTCTTAACAGTCTAGACACAGCATCCTGCGCAAATTGTGAGAATATTAACCATAGGAAATTCACACAAGTGATTTTGAATTGTTCTTAAGAGTGTCGGGAATAAGGTGGTATAGGTGCCATCACTCATCAGATATTTGAGGTTTTTGGGAGAGTTATAATGTAACTGCTGTTAACAGACTAGACTGAGCATCCTGCGCAGATTGTGAGAATACGAACGATAGGAAATTCACAAAAGTGGTCTTGAATTCGTCGCAACAGTGTCTGGAATAAAGTAATATAGGTGCCATCACGCATCAATTATATTTGAGGTTTTGGGGAGAGTTATTTTGTGACTACTGTTACCAGACTAGACTCAGCATCCTGCGCAGATTGTGAGAATATTAACCATAGGAAATTCACACAAGTGATTTTGAATTGTTCTTAAGAGTGTCGGGAATAAGGTAGTATAGGTGCCATCACTCATCAGATATTTGAGGTTTTTGGGAGAGTTATAATGTGACTACTGTTAACAGACTAGACTCAGAATCCTGCGCAGATTGTGAGAATACGAAAAATAGGAAATTCACAACTGTGGTCTTGAAATGTTCGCAAGAGTGTCTGAAATAAGGTTGTATAGGTGCCATCACGCATCAATTATATTTGATGTTTTTGAGAGAGTTATAATGTGACTACTGTAAACAGACTAGCTCAGCATCCTGCGTAAATTGTGAGAATATGAACGATAGGAAATTCACAAGCGTAATCTTGAATTGTTCTTAAGAGTGTCGGGAATAAGGTAGTATAGGTGCCATCACTCATCATATATTTGAGGTTTTTGGGAGAGTTATAATGTGACTACTGTTAACAGACTAGACTCAGAATCCTGCGCAGATTGTGAGAATACGAAAAATAGGAAATTCAAAACTGTGGTCTTGAAATGTTCGCAAGAGTGTCTGAAATAAGGTTGTATAGGTGCCATCACGCATCAATTATATTTGATGTTTTTGGGAGAGTTATTTTGTGACTACTGTTACCAGACTAGATTTAGAATCCTGTGCAGATTGTGAGAATACGAAAGATAGGAAATTCACAACTGTGGTCTTGAATTGTTAGCAAGAGTGTCTGGAATGAGGTAGTAAAGGAGCCATCACGCATCAATTATATTTGAGGTTTTTGGGGGAGTTATAATGTGACTACTGTTAACAGACTAGACTCAGCATCCTGCGCAGATTGTGAGAATATTAACGATAAGAAATTGTGTCTGGAATAAGGTGGTATAGGTGCCATCACGTATCAATTATATTTGAGGTTTTTGGGGGAGTTATAATGTGCCTACTCTTAACAGACTTGACTCAGCATTCTGCGCAGATTGTGAGAATATGAACGATAGGAAATTCACAAGCGTAATCTTGAATTGTTCGCAAGAGTGTCTGGAATAAGGTAGTATAGGTTCCATCACGCATCAATTATATTTGAGGTTTTTGGGGAGTTATAATGTGACTACTGTTAACAGACTAGACTGAGCATCCTGCGCAGATTGTGAGAATACGAACGATAGGAAATTCACAAATGTGATCTTGAATTGTTCGCAAAAGTGTCTGAAATAGGGTTGTATAGGTGCCATCACGCATCAGTTATATTTGATGTTTTTGGGGGAGTTATAATGTGACTACTGTTAACAGACTAGACGCAGAATCCTGCGCAGATTGTGAGAATATTAACGATAGGAAATTGGGTCTGGAATAAGGTGGTATAGGTGCCATCACGCATCAATTGTATTTGAGGATTTTGGGGGAGTTATAATGTGCCTACTCCTAACAGACTGGACTCAGAATCCTACGCAAATTGTGAGAATATGAACGATAGGAAATTCACAAAGGTGGTCTTGAACTGTTCGCAAGAGTGTCTGGAAAAAGGCAGTGTAGGTGCCATCACGCATCAATTATATTTGAGGTTTTTGTGGGAGTTATTATATGACTACTGTTAACAGACTAGACACAGCATCCTGCGCAGATTGTGAGAATATTATCGATAGGAAATTCACAAAAGTGATCTTGAAATCGTCACAAGAGTTTCTGGAATAAGGTAGTAAAGGAGCCATCACGCATCAATTATATTTGAGGTTTTTGGGGGAGTTATAATGTGACTACTGTTAACAGACTAGACTCAGCATCCTGCGCAGATTGTGAGAATATTAACGATAGGAAATTGTGTCTGGAATAAGGTGGTATAGGTGCCATCACGCATCAATTATACTTGAGGTTTTTGGGGGAGTTATAATGTGCCTACTCTTAACAGACTTGACTCAGCATTCTGCGCAGATTGTGAGAATATGAACGATAGGAAATTCACAAACGTAATCTTGAATTGTTAGCAAGAGTGTCTGGAATAAGGTAGTATAGGTTCCATCACGCATCAATTATATTTGAGGTTTTTGGGGAGTTATAATGTGACTACTGTTAACAGACTAGACTGAGCATCCTGCGCAGATTGTGAGAATACGAACGATAGGAAATTCACAAATGTGATCTTGAATTGTTCGCAAGAGTGTCTGAAATAAGGTTGTATAGGTGCCATCACGCATCACTTATATTTGATGTTTTGGGGGAGTTATAATGTGACTACTGTTAACAGACTAGACGCAGAATCCAGCGCAGATTGTGAGAATATTAACGATAGGAAATTGTGTCTGGAATAAGGTGGTATAGGTGCCATCACGCATCAATTGTATTTGAGGATTTTGGGGGAGTTATAATGTGCCACTCTTAACGGACTGGACTCAGAATACTGCGCAGATTGTGAGAATATGAACGATAGGAAATTCACAAAATTGGTCTTGAACTGTTCGCAAGAGTGTCTGGCAAAAGGCAGTGTAGGTGCCATCACGCATCAATTATATTTGAGGTTTTTGTGGGAGTTATAATATGACTAGTGTTAACAGAATAGACACATCATCCTGCGCAGATTGTGAGAATATTATCGATAGGAAATTTTATCTGGAAAAAGGTGGTATAGGTGCCATCACCCATCAATTATATTTGAGGTTTTTGGGGGAGTTATAATGTGCCTACTCTTAACAGACTTGACTCAGTATTCTGCGCAGATTGTGAGAATATTAACGATAGGAAATTGTGTCTGGAATAAGGTGGTATAGGTGCCATCACGCATCAATTATATTTGAAGTTTTTGGGGGAGTTATAATGTGCCTACTCTTAACAGACTTCACTCAGCATTCTGCGCAGATTGTGAGAATATGAACGATAGGAAATTCACAAGCGTAATCTTGAATTGTTCGCAAGAGTGTCTGGAATAAGGTAGTATAGGTTCCATCACGCATCAATTATATTTGAGGTTTTTGGGGAGTTATAATGTGACTACTGTTAACAGACTAGACTGAGCATCCTGCGCAGATTGTGAGAATACGAACGATAGGAAATTCACAAATGTGATCTTGAATTGTTCGCAAAAGTGTCTGAAATAGGGTTGTATAGGTGCCATCACGCATCAGTTATATTTGATGTTTTTGGGGGAGTTATAATGTGACTACTGTTAACAGACTAGACGCAGAATCCTGCGCAGATTGTGAGAATATTAACGATAGGAAATTGGGTCTGGAATAAGGTGGTATAGGTGCCATCACGCATCAATTGTATTTGAGGATTTTGGGGGAGTTATAATGTGCCTACTCCTAACAGACTGGACTCAGAATCCTGCGCAGATTGTGAGAATATTAACGATAGGAAATTCACAAAAGTGGTCTTGAACTATTCGCAAGAGTGTCTGGAAAAAGGCAGTGTAGGTGCCATCACGCATCAATTATATTTGAGGTTTTTGTGGGAGTTATAATATGACTACTGTTAACAGACTAGACACAGCATCCTGCGCAGATTGTGAGAATATTATCGATAGGAAATTCACAAAAGTGATCTTGAAATCGTCACAAGAGTTTCTGGAATAAGGTTGTATAGGTGCCATCACGCACCAATTATATTTGATGTTTTTGGGAGAGTTATAATGTGACTACTGTTAACAGACTAGACTGAGCATCCTGCGCAGATTGTGAGAATACGAAAGATAGGAAATTCACAAAAGTGGCCTTGAATTCGTCGCAGGAGTGTCTGGAATAAGTTGGTATAGGTGCCATCACACATCAATTATATTTGAGGTTTTTGGGGGAGTTATAATGTGACTACTGTTAAGAGACTAGACTCAGCATCCTGCGCAAATTGTGAGAATATTAACAATAGGAAATTCACACAAGTGATCTTGAATTGTTCTCAAGAGTGTCTGGAATAAGGTAGTATAGGTGCCATCACTCATCAGATATTTGAGGTTTTTGGGAGAGTTATAATGTGACTGCTGTTAACAGACTAGACTGAGCATCCTGCGCAGATTGTGAGAATACGAACGATAGGAAATTCACAACTGTGGCCTTGAATTGTTAGCAAGAGTGTCTGGAATAAGGTGGTATAAGTTCCATCACGCATCAATTATATTTGAGGTTTTTGGGGAGGTATAATGTGACTACTGGTAACAGACTAGACTCAGCATCCTGCGCAGATTGTGAGAATATTAACGATAGGAAATTGTGTCTGGAATAAGTTGGTATAGGTGCCATCACTCATCAGATATTTGAGGTTTTTGGGAGAGTTATAATGTGACTGCTGTTAACAGACTAGACTGAGCATCCTGCGCAAATTGTGAGAATATTAACAATAGGAAATTCAAAACTGTGGTCTTGAATTGTTAGCAAGAGTGTCTGGAATGAGGTAGTAAAGGAGCCATCACGCATAAATTATATTTGAGGTTTTTGGGGGAGTTATAATGTGACTACTGTTAACAGACTAGACTCAGCATCCTGCGCAGATTGTGAGAATATTAACGATAGCAAATTGTGTCTGGAATAAGGTGGTATAGGTGCCATCACCCATCAATTATATTTGAGGTTTTTGGGGGAGTTATAATGTGCCTACTCTTAACAGACTTGACTCAGCATTCTGCGCAGATTGTGAGAATGTGAACGATAGGAAATTCACAAAAGTGGCCTTGAATTCGTCGCAGGAGTGTCTGGAATAAGTTGGTATAGGTGCCATCACACATCAATTATATTTGAGGATTTTGGGAGAGTTATAATGTGACTACTGTTAACAGACTAGACTGAGCAATCTGCGCAGATTGTGAGAATACGAAAGATAGGAAATTCACAACTGTGGTCTTGAATTCGTCGCAAGAGTGTCTGGAATAAGGTAGTATAGGTGCCATCACGAATCAATTATATTTGAGGTTTTTGGGGGAGTTATAATGTGACTACTGTTAAGAGACTAGAATCAACATCCTGCGGAAATTGTGAGAATATTAACCTTAGGAAATTCACACAAGTGATCTTGAATTGTTCTCAAGAGTGTCTGGAATAAGGTATTATAGGTGCCATCACGCATCAGATATTTAAGGGTTTTTGGGAGTTATAATGTGACTACTGTTAACAGACTAGACTGAGCATCCTGCGCAGATTGTGAGAATACGAAAGGTAGGAAATTCACAACTGTGGTCTTGAAATGTTCGCAAGAGTGTCTGAAATAAGGTTGTATAAGTGCCATCACGCATCAATTATATTTGATGTTTTTGGGATTGTTATAATGTGACTACTCTTAACAGTCTAGACACAGCATCCTGCGCAAATTGTGAGAATATTAACCATAGGAAATTCACACAAGTGATTTTGAATTGTTCTTAAGAGTGTCGGGAATAAGGTGGTATAGGTGCCATCACTCATCAGATATTTGAGGTTTTTGGGAGAGTTATAATGTGACTGCTGTTAACAGACTAGACTGAGCATCCTGCGCAGATTGTGAGAATACGAACGATAGGAAATTCACAAAAGTGGTCTTGAATTCGTCGCAACAGTGTCTGGAATAAAGTAATATAGGTGCCATCACGCATCAATTATATTTGAGGTTTTGGGGAGAGTTATTTTGTGACTACTGTTACCAGACTAGACTCAGCATCCTGCGCAGATTGTGAGAATATTAACCATAGGAAATTCACACAAGTGATTTTGAATTGTTCTTAAGAGTGTCGGGAATAAGGTAGTATAGGTGCCATCACTCATCAGATATTTGAGGTTTTTGGGAGAGTTATAATGTGACTACTGTTAACAGACTAGACTCAGAATCCTGCGCAGATTGTGAGAATACGAAAAATAGGAAATTCACAACTGTGGTCTTGAAATGTTCGCAAGAGTGTCTGAAATAAGGTTGTATAGGTGCCATCACGCATCAATTATATTTGATGTTTTTGAGAGAGTTATAATGTGACTACTGTAAACAGACTAGCTCAGCATCCTGCGTAAATTGTGAGAATATGAACGATAGGAAATTCACAAGCGTAATCTTGAATTGTTCTTAAGAGTGTCGGGAATAAGGTAGTATAGGTGCCATCACTCATCATATATTTGAGGTTTTTGGGAGAGTTATAATGTGACTACTGTTAACAGACTAGACTCAGAATCCTGCGCAGATTGTGAGAATACGAAAAATAGGAAATTCAAAACTGTGGTCTTGAAATGTTCGCAAGAGTGTCTGAAATAAGGTTGTATAGGTGCCATCACGCATCAATTATATTTGATGTTTTTGGGAGAGTTATTTTGTGACTACTGTTACCAGACTAGATTTAGAATCCTGTGCAGATTGTGAGAATACGAAAGATAGGAAATTCACAACTGTGGTCTTGAATTGTTAGCAAGAGTGTCTGGAATGAGGTAGTAAAGGAGCCATCACGCATCAATTATATTTGAGGTTTTTGGGGGAGTTATAATGTGACTACTGTTAACAGACTAGACTCAGCATCCTGCGCAGATTGTGAGAATATTAACGATAGGAAATTGTGTCTGGAATAAGGTGGTATAGGTGCCATCACGTATCAATTATATTTGAGGTTTTTGGGGGAGTTATAATGTGCCTACTCTTAACAGACTTGACTCAGCATTCTGCGCAGATTGTGAGAATATGAACGATAGGAAATTCACAAGCGTAGTCTTGAACTGTTCGCAAAAGTGTCTGGAATAAGGTAGTATAGGTTCCATCACGCATCAATTGTATTTGAGGATTTTGGGGGAGTTATAATGTGCCTACTCTTAACAGACTGGACTCAGAATTCTGCGCAGATTGTGAGAATATGAACGATAGGAAATTCACAAAAGTGGTCTTAAACTGTTCGCAAGAGTGTCTGGCAAAAGGCAGTGTAGGTGCCATCACGCATCAATTATATTTGAGGTTTTTGTGGGTGTTATAATATGACTAGTGTTAACAGACTAGACACAGCATCCTGCGCAGATTGTGAGAATATTATCGATAGGAAATTGTGTCTGGAATAAGGTGGTATAGGTGCCATCACGCATCAATTATATTTGAGGTTTTTGGGGGAGTTATAATGTGCCTACTCTTAACAGACTTGACTCAGCATTCTGCGCAGATTGTGAGAATATTAACGATAGGAAATTGTGTCTGGAATAAGGTGGTATAGGTGCCATCACGCATCAATTATATTTGAGGTTTTTGGGGGAGTTATAATGTGCCTACTCTTCACAGACTTCACTCAGCATTCTGCGCAGATTGTGAGAATATGAACGATAGGAAATTCACAAGCGTAATCTTGAATTGTTCGCAAGAGTGTCTGGAATAAGGTAGTATAGGTTCCATCACGCATCAATTATATTTGAGGTTTTTGGGGAGTTATAATGTGACTACTGTTAACAGACTAGACTGAGCATCCTGCGCAGATTGTGAGAATACGAACGATAGGAAATTCACAAATGTGATCTTGAATTGTTCGCAAAAGTGTCTGAAATAGGGTTGTATAGGTGCCATCACGCATCAGTTATATTTGATGTTTTTGGGGGAGTTATAATGTGACTACTGTTAACAGACTAGACACAGAATCCTGCGCAGATTGTGAGAATATTAACGATAGGAAATTGTGTCTGGAATAAGGTGGTATAGGTGCCATCACGCATCAATTGTATTTGAGGATTTTGGGGGAGTTATAACGTGCCTACTCCTAACAGACTGGACTCAGAATTCTGCGCAGATTGTGAGAATATGAACGATAGGAAATTCACAAAAGTGGTCTTGAACTGTTCGCAAGAGTGTCTGGAAAAATGCAGTGTAGGTGCCATCACGCATCAATTATATTTGAGGTTTTTGTGGGAGTTATAATATGACTACTGTTAACAGACTAGACACAGCATCCTGCGCAGATTGTGAGAATATTATCGATAGGAAATTCACAAAAGTGATCTTGAAATCGTCACAAGGGTTTCTGGAATAAGGTTGTATAGGTGCCATCACGCACCAATTATATTTGATGTTTTTGGGAGAGTTATAATGTGACTACTGTTAACAGACTAGACTGAGCATCCTGCGCAGATTGTGAGAATATGAACGATAGGAAATTCACAAGCGTAATCTTGAATTGTTAGCAAGAGTGTCTGGAATAAGGTAGTATAGGTTCCATCACGCATCAATTATATTTGAGGTTTTTGGGGAGTTATAATGTGACTACTGTTAACAGACTAGACTGAGCATCCTGCGCAGATTGTGAGAATACGAACGATAGGAAATTCACAAATGTGATCTTGAATTGTTCGCAAGAGTGTCTGAAATAAGGTTGTATAGGTGCCATCACGCATCATTTATATTTGATGTTTTGGGGGAGTTATAATGTGAGTACTGTTAACAGACTAGACGCAGAATCCAGCGCAGATTGTGAGAATATTAACGATAGGAAATTGTGTCTGGAATAAGGTGGTATAGGTGCCATCACGCATCAATTGTATTTGAGGATTTTGGGGGAGTTATAATGTACCTACTCTTAACAGACTGGACTCAGAATACTGCGCAGATTGTGAGAATATGAACGATAGGAAATTCACAAAAGTGGTCTTGAACTGTTCGCAAGAGTGTCTGGCAAAAGGCAGTGTAGGTGCCATCACGCATCAATTATATTTGAGGTTTTTGTGGGAGTTATAATATGACTAGTGTTAACAGACTAGACACATCATCCTGCGCAGATTGTGAGAATATTATCGATAGGAAATTGTATCTGGAATAAGGTGGTATAGGTGCCATCCCGCATCAATTATATTTGAGGTTTTTGGGGGAGTTATAATGTGCCTACTCTTAACAGACTTCACTCAGCATTCTGCGCAGATTGTGAGAATATGAACGATAGGAAATTCACAAGCGTAATCTTGAATTGTTCGCAAGAGTGTCTGGAATAAGGTAGTATAGGTTCCATCACGCATCAATTATATTTGAGGTTTTTGGGGAGTTATAATGTGACTACTGTTAACAGACTAGACTGAGCATCCTGCGCAGATTGTGAGAATACGAACGATAGGAAATTCACAAATGTGATCTTGAATTGTTCGCAAAAGTGTCTGAAATAGAGTTGTATAGGTGCCATCACGCATCAGTTATATTTGATGTTTTTGGGGGAGTCATAATGTGACTACTGTTAACACGCTAGACGCAGAATCCTGCGCAGATTGTGTGAATATTAACGATAGGAAATTGGGTCTGGAATAAGGTGGTATAGGTGCCATCACGCATCAATTGTATTTGAGGATTTTGGGGGAGTTATAATGTGCCTACTCCTAACAGACTGGACTCAGAATCCTGCGCAGATTGTGAGAATATGAACGATAGGAAATTCACAAAAGTGGTCTTGAACTATTCGCAAGAGTGTCTGGAAAAAGGCAGTGTAGGTGCCATCACGCATCAATTATATTTGAGGTTTTTGTGGGAGTTATAATATGACTACTGTTAACAGACTAGACACAGCATCCTGCGCAGATTGTGAGAATATTATCGATAGGAAATTCACAAAAGTGATCTTGAAATCGTCACAAGAGTTTCTGGAATAAGGTTGTATAGGTGCCATCACGCACCAATTATATTTGATGTTTTTGGGAGAGTTATAATGTGACTACTGTTAACAGACTGTACTCAGAATCCTGCGCAGATTGTGAGAATATTAACGATAGGAAATTGTGTCTGGAATAAGGTGGTATAGGTGCCATCACGCATCAATTGTATTTGAGGATTTTGGGGGAGTTATAATGTGCCACTCTTAACAGACTGGACTCAGAATACTGCGCAGATTGTGAGAATATGAACGATAGGAAATTCACAAAAGTGGTCTTGAACTGTTCGCAAGAGTGTCTGGCAAAAGGCAGTGTAGGTGCCATCACGCATCAATTATATTTGAGGTTTTTGTGGGAGTTATAATATGACTAGTGTTAACAGACTAGACACATCATCCTGCGCAGATTGTGAGAATATTATCGATAGGAAATTTTATCTGGAAAAAGGTGGTATAGGTGCCATCACCCATCAATTATATTTGAGGTTTTTGGGGGAGTTATAATGTGCCTACTCTTAACAGACTTGACTCAGCATTCTGCGCAGATTGTGAGAATATTAACGATAGGAAATTGTGTCTGGAATAAGGTGGTATAGGTGCCATCACGCATCAATTATATTTGAAGTTTTTGGGGGAGTTATAATGTGCCTACTCTTAACAGACTTCACTCAGCATTCTGCGCAGATTGTGAGAATATGAACGATAGGAAATTCACAAGCGTAATCTTGAATTGTTCGCAAGAGTGTCTGGAATAAGGTAGTATAGGTTCCATCACGCATCAATTATATTTGAGGTTTTTGGGGAGTTATAATGTGACTACTGTTAACAGACTAGACTGAGCATCCTGCGCAGATTGTGAGAATACGAACGATAGGAAATTCACAAATGTGATCTTGAATTGTTCGCAAAAGTGTCTGAAATAGGGTTGTATAGGTGCCATCACGCATCAGTTATATTTGATGTTTTTGGGGGAGTTATAATGTGACTACTGTTAACAGACTAGACGCAGAATCCTGCGCAGATTGTGAGAATATTAACGATAGGAAATTGGGTCTGGAATAAGGTGGTATAGGTGCCATCACGCATCAATTGTGTTTGAGGATTTTGGGGGAGTTATAATGTGCCTACTCCTAACAGACTGGACTCAGAATCCTGCGCAGATTGTGAGAATATTAACGATAGGAAATTCACAAAAGTGGTCTTGAACTGTTCGCAAGAGTGTCTGGAAAAAGGCAGTGTAGGTGCCATCACGCATCAATTATATTTGAGGTTTTTGTGGGAGTTATAATATGACTACTGTTAACAGACTAGACATAGCATCCTGCGCAGATTGTGAGAATATTATCGACAGGAAATTCACAAAAGTGATCTTGAAATCGTCACAAGAGTTTCTGGAATAAGGTAGTAAAGGAGCCATCACGCATCAATTATATTTGAGGTTTTTGGGGGAGTTATAATGTGACTACTCTTAACAGACTTGACTTGAATAAGGTGGTATATGTGCCATCACGCATCAATTGTATTTTAGGATTTTGGGGGAGTTATAATGTGCCTACTCTTAACAGACTTGACTCAGAATCCTACGCAAATTGTGAGAATATGAACGATAGGAAATTCACAAAAGTGGTCTTGAACTGTTCGCAAGAGTGTCTGGAAAAAGGCAGTGTAGGTGCCATCACGCATCAATTATATTTGAAGTTTTTGTGGGAGTTATTATATGACTACTGTTAACAGACTAGACATAGCATCCTGCGCAGATTGTGAGAATATTATCGACAGGAAATTCACAACTGTGGCCTTGAATTGTTAGCAAGAGTGTCTGGAATAAGGTGGTATAAGTTCCATCACGCATCAATTATATTTGAGGTTTTTGGGGAGTTATAATGTGACTACTGTTAACAGACTAGACTCAGCATCCTGCGCAGATTGTGAGAATATTAACCATAGGAAATTGTGTCTGGAATAAGGTGGTATAGGTGCCATCACTCATCAGATATTTGAGGTTTTTGGGAGAGTTATAATGTGACTGCTGTTAACAGACTAGACTGAGCATCCTGCGCAAATTGTGAGAATATTAACAATAGGAAATTCAAAACTGTGGTCTTGAATTGTTAGCAAGAGTGTCTGGAATGAGGTAGTAAAGGAGCCATCACGCATAAATTATATTTGAGGTTTTTGGGGGAGTTATAATGTGACTACTGTTAACAGACTAGACTGAGCATCCTGCGCAGATTGTGAGAATACGAACGATAGGAAATTCACAAAAGTGGTCTTGAATTCGTCGCAACAGTGTCTGGAATAAAGTAATATAGGTGCCATCACGCATCAATTATATTTGAGGTTTTGGGGAGAGTTATTTTGTGACTACTGTTACCAGACTAGACTCAGCATCCTGCGCAGATTGTGAGAATATTAACCATAGGAAATTCACACAAGTGATTTTGAATTGTTCTTAAGAGTGTCGGGAATAAGGTAGTATAGGTGCCATCACTCATCAGATATTTGAGGTTTTTGGGAGAGTTATAATGTGACTACTGTTAACAGACTAGACTCAGAATCCTGCGCAGATTGTGAGAATACGAAAAATAGGAAATTCACAACTGTGGTCTTGAAATGTTCGCAAGAGAGTCTGAAATAAGGTTGTATAGGTGCCATCACGCATCAATTATATTTGATGTTTTTGAGAGAGTTATAATGTGACTACTGTAAACAGACTAGCTCAGCATCCTGCGTAAATTGTGAGAATATGAACGATAGGAAATTCACAAGTGTAATCTTGAATTGTTCTTAAGAGTGTCGGGAATAAGGTAGTATAGGTGCCATCACTCATCATATATTTGAGGTTTTTGGGAGAGTTATAATGTGACTACTGTTAACAGACTAGACTCAGAATCCTGCGCAGATTGTGAGAATACGAAAAATAGGAAATTCAAAACTGTGGTCTTGAAATGTTCGCAAGAGTGTCTGAAATAAGGTTGTATAGGTGCCATCACGCATCAATTATATTTGATGTTTTTGGGAGAGTTATTTTGTGACTACTGTTACCAGACTAGATTTAGAATCCTGTGCAGATTGTGAGAATACGAAAGATAGGAAATTCACAACTGTGGTCTTGAATTGTTAGCAAGAGTGTCTGGAATGAGGTAGTAAAGGAGCCATCACGCATCAATTATATTTGAGGTTTTTGGGGGAGTTATAATGTGACTACTGTTAACAGACTAGACTCAGCATCCTGCGCAGATTGTGAGAATATTAACGATAGGAAATTGTGTCTGGAATAAGGTGGTATAGGTGCCATCACGTATCAATTATATTTGAGGTTTTTGGGGGAGTTATAATGTGCATACTCTTAACAGACTTGACTCAGCATTCTGCGCAGATTGTGAGAATATGAACGATAGAAAATTCACAAGCGTGGTCTTGAACTGTTCGCAAAAGTGTCTGGAATAAGGTAGTATAGGTTCCATCACGCATCAATTGTATTTGAGGATTTTGGGGGAGTTATAATGTGCCTACTCTTAACAGACTGGACTCAGAATACTGCGCAGATTGTGAGAATATGAACGATAGGAAATTCACAAAAGTGGTCTTGAACTGTTCGCAAGAGTGTCTGGCAAAAGGCAGTGTAGGTGCCATCACGCATCAATTATATTTGAGGTTTTTGTGGGTGTTATAAAATGACTAGTGTTAACAGACTAGACACAGCATCCTGCGCAGATTGTGAGAATATTATCGATAGGAAATTGTGTCTGGAATAAGGTGGTATAGGTGCCATCACGCATCAATTATATTTGAGGTTTTTGGGGGAGTTATAATGTGCCTACTCTTAACAGACTTGACTCAGCATTCTGCGCAGATTGTGAGAATATTAACGATAGGAAATTGTGTCTGGAATAAGGTGGTATAGGTGCCATCACGCATCAATTATATTTGAGGTTTTTGGGGGAGTTATAATGTGCCTACTCTTCACAGACTTCACTCAGCATTCTGCGCAGATTGTGAGAATATGAACGATAGGAAATTCACAAGCGTAATCTTGAATTGTTCGCAAGAGTGTCTGGAATAAGGTAGTATAGGTTCCATCACGCATCAATTATATTTGAGGTTTTTGGGGAGTTATAATGTGACTACTGTTAACAGACTAGACTGAGCATCCTGCGCAGATTGTGAGAATACGAACGATAGGAAATTCACAAATGTGATCTTGAATTGTTCGCAAAAGTGTCTGAAATAGGGTTGTATAGGTGCCATCACGCATCAGTTATATTTGATGTTTTTGGGGGAGTTATAATGTGACTACTGTTAACAGACTAGACACAGAATCCTGCGCAGATTGTGAGAATATTAACGATAGGAAATTGTGTCTGGAATAAGGTGGTATAGGTGCCATCACGCATCAATTGTATTTGAGGATTTTGGGGGAGATATAATGTGCCTACTCCTAACAGACTGGACTCAGAATTCTGCGCAGATTGTGAGAATATGAACGATAGGAAATTCACAAAAGTGGTCTTGAACTGTTCGCAAGAGTGTCTGGAAAAATGCAGTGTAGGTGCCATCACGCATCAATTATATTTGAGGTTTTTGTGGGAGTTATAATATGACTACTGTTAACAGACTAGACACAGCATCCTGCGCAGATTGTGAGAATATTATCGATAGGAAATTCACAAAAGTGATCTTGAAATCGTCACAAGAGTTTCTGGAATAAGGTTGTATAGGTGCCATCACGCACCAATTATATTTGATGTTTTTGGGAGAGTTATAATGTGACTACTGTTAACAGACTAGACTGAGCATCCTGCGCAGATTGTGAGAATACGAAAGATAGGAAATTCACAAAGTGGCCTTGAATTCGTCGCAGGAGTGTCTGGAATAAGTTGGTATAGGTGCCATCACACATCAATTATATTTGAGGTTTTTGGGGGAGTTATAATGTGACTACTGTTAAGAGACTAGACTCAGCATCCTGCGCAAATTGTGAGAATATTAACAATAGGAAATTCACACAAGTGATCTTGAATTGTTCTCAAGAGTGTCTGGAAAAAGGTAGTATAGGTGCCATCACTCATCAGATATTTGAGGTTTTTGGGAGAGTTATAATGTGACTGCTGTTAACAGACTAGACTGAGCATCCTGCGCAGATTGTGAGAATACGAACGATAGGAAATTCACAACTGTGGCCTTGAATTGTTAGCAAGAGTGTCTGGAATAAGGTGGTATAAGTTCCATCACGCATCAATTATATTTGAGGTTTTTGGGGAGTTATAATGTGACTACTGTTAACAGACTAGACTCAGCATCCTGCGCAGATTGTGAGAATATTAACCATAGGAAATTGTGTCTGGAATAAGGTGGTATAGGTGCCATCACTCATCAGATATTTGAGGTTTTTGGGAGAGTTATAATGTGACTGCTGTTAACAGACTAGACTGAGCATCCTGCGCAAATTGTGAGAATATTAACAATAGGAAATTCAAAACTGTGGTCTTGAATTGTTAGCAAGAGTGTCTGGAATGAGGTAGTAAAGGAGCCATCACGCATAAATTATATTTGAGGTTTTTGGGGGAGTTATAATGTGACTACTGTTAACAGACTAGACTCAGCATCCTGCGCAGATTGTGAGAATATTAACGATAGGAAATTGTGTCTGGAATAAGGTGGTATAGGTGCCATCACCCATCAATTATATTTGAGGTTTTTGGGGGAGTTATAATGTGCCTACTCTTAACAGACTTGACTCAGCATTCTGCGCAGATTGTGAGAATGTGAACGATAGGAAATTCACAAAAGTGGCCTTGAATTCGTCGCAGGAGTGTCTGGAATAAGTTGGTATAGGTGCCATCACACATCAATTATATTTGAGGTTTTTGGGAGAGTTATAATGTGACTACTGTTAACAGACTAGACTGAGCAATCTGCGCAGATTGTGAGAATACGAAAGATAGGAAATTCACAACTGTGGTCTTGAATTCGTCGCAAGAGTGTCTGGAATAAGGTAGTATAGGTGCCATCACGAATCAATTATATTTGAGGTTTTTGGGGGAGTTATAATGTGACTACTGTTAAGAGACTAGAATCAACATCCTGCGGAAATTGTGAGAATATTAACCTTAGGAAATTCACACAAGTGATCTTGAATTGTTCTCAAGAGTGTCTGGAATAAGGTATTATAGGTGCCATCACGCATCAGATATTTAAGGGTTTTTGGGAGTTATAATGTGACTACTGTTAACAGACTAGACTGAGCATCCTGCGCAGATTGTGAGAATACGAAAGGTAGGAAATTCACAACTGTGGTCTTGAAATGTTCGCAAGAGTGTCTGAAATAAGGTTGTATAGGTGCCATTACGCATCAATTATATTTGATGTTTTTGGGATTGTTATAATGTGACTACTCTTAACAGTCTAGACTCAGCATCCTGCGCAAATTGTGAGAATATTAACCATAGGAAATTCACACAAGTGATTTTGAATTGTTCTTAAGAGTGTCGGGAATAAGGTGGTATAGGTGCCATCACTCATCAGATATTTGAGGTTTTTGGGAGAGTTATAATGTGACTGCTGTTAACAGACTAGACTGAGCATCCTGCGCAGATTGTGAGAATACGAACGATAGGAAATTCACAAAAGTGGTCTTGAATTCGTCGCAACAGTGTCTGGAATAAAGTAATATAGGTGCCATCACGCATCAATTATATTTGAGGTTTTGGGGAGAGTTATTTTGTGACTACTGTTACCAGACTAGACTCAGCATCCTGCGCAGATTGTGAGAATATTAACCATAGGAAATTCACACAAGTGATTTTGAATTGTTCTTAAGAGTGTCGGGAATAAGGTAGTATAGGTGCCATCACTCATCATATATTTGAGGTTTTTGAGAGAGTTATAATGTGACTACTGTTAACAGACTAGACTCAGAATCCTGCGCAGATTGTGAGAATACGAAAAATAGGAAATTCAAAACTGTGGTCTTGAAATGTTCGCAAGAGTGTCTGAAATAAGGTTGTATAGGTGCCATCACGCATCAATTATATTTGATGTTTTTGGGAGAGTTATTTTGTGACTACTGTTACCAGACTAGATTTAGAATCCTGTGCAGATTGTGAGAATACGAAAGATAGGAAATTCACAACTGTGGTCTTGAATTGTTAGCAAGAGTGTCTGGAATGAGGTAGTAAAGGAGCCATCACGCATCAATTATATTTGAGGTTTTTGGGGGAGTTATAATGTGACTACTGTTAACAGACTAGACTCAGCATCCTGCGCAGATTGTGAGAATATTAACGATAGGAAATTGTGTCTGGAATAAGGTGGTATAGGTGCCATCACGTATCAATTATATTTGAGGTTTTTGGGGGAGTTATAATGTGCCTACTCTTAACAGACTTGACTCAGCATTCTGCGCAGATTGTGAGAATATGAACGATAGAAAATTCACAAGCGTGGTCTTGAACTGTTCGCAAAAGTGTCTGGAATAAGGTAGTATAGGTTCCATCACGCATCAATTGTATTTGAGGATTTTGGGGGAGTTATAATGTGCCTACTCTTAACAGACTGGACTCAGAATACTGCGCAGATTGTGAGAATATGAACGATAGGAAATTCACAAAAGTGGTCTTGAACTGTTCGCAAGAGTGTCTGGCAAAAGGCAGTGTAGGTGCCATCACGCATCAATTATATTTGAGGTTTTTGTGGGTGTTATAATATGACTAGTGTTAACAGACTAGACACAGCATCCTGCGCAGATTGTGAGAATATTATCGATAGGAAATTGTGTCTGGAATAAGGTGGTATAGGTGCCATCACGCATCAATTATATTTGAGGTTTTTGGGGGAGTTATAATGTGCCTACTCGTAACAGACTTGACTCAGCATTCTGCGCAGATTGTGAGAATATTAACGATAGGAAATTGTGTCTGGAATAAGGTGGTATAGGTGCCATCACGCATCAATTATATTTGAGGTTTTTGGGGGAGTTATAATGTGCCTACTCTTCACAGACTTCACTCAGCATTCTGCGCAGATTGTGAGAATATGAACGATA
Organism: Sicus ferrugineus; assembly: GCA_922984085.1. Taxonomy (NCBI): domain Eukaryota; kingdom Metazoa; phylum Arthropoda; class Insecta; order Diptera; family Conopidae; genus Sicus; species Sicus ferrugineus. Next base: position 27,032,373 of record OV277349.1, read on the forward strand.
GGAAATTCACAAGCGTAATCTTGAATTGTTCGCAAGAGTGTCTGGAATAAGGTAGTATAGGTTCCATCACGCATCAATTATATTTGAGGTTTTTGGGGAGTTATCATGTGACTACTGTTAACAGACTAGACTGAGCATCCTGCGCAGATTGTGAGAATACGAACGATAGGAAATTCACAAATGTGATCTTGAATTGTTCGCAAAAGTGTCTGAAATAAGGTTGTATAGGTGCCATCACGCATCAGTTATATTTGATGTTTTTGGCGGAGTTATAATGTGACTACTGTTAACAGACTAGACACAGAATCCTGCGCAGATTGTGAGAATATTAACGATAGGAAATTGTGTCTGGAATAAGGTGGTATAGGTGCCATCACGCATCAATTGTATTTGAGGATTTTGGGGGAGTTATAATGTGCCTACTCCTAACAGACTGGACTCAGAATTCTGCGCAGATTGTGAGAATATGAACGATAGGAAATTCACAAAAGTGGTCTTGAACTGTTCGCAAGAGTGTCTGGAAAAATGCAGTGTAGGTGCCATCACGCATCAATTATATTTGAGGTTTTTGTGGGAGTTATAATATGGCTACTGTTAACAGACTAGACACAGCATCCTGCGCAGATTGTGAGAATATTATCGATAGGAAATTCACAAAAGTGATCTTGAAATCGTCACAAGAGTTTCTGGAATAAGGTTGTATAGGTGCCATCACGCACCAATTATATTTGATGTTTTTGGGAGAGTTATAATGTGACTACTGTTAACAGACTAGACTGAGCATCCTGCGCAGATTGTGAGAATATGAACGATAGGAAATTCACAAGCGTAATCTTGAATTGTTAGCAAGAGTGTCTGGAATAAGGTAGTATAGGTTCCATCACGCATCAATTATATTTGAGGTTTTTGGGGAGTTATAATGTGACTACTGTTAACAGACTAGACTGAGCATCCTGCGCAGATTGTGAGAATACGAACGATAGGAAATTCAAAAATGTGATCTTGAATTGTTCGCAAGAGTGTCTGAAATAAGGTTGTATAGGTGCCATCACGCATCATTTATATTTGATGTTTTGGGGGAGTTATAATGTGACTACTGTTAACAGACTAGACGCAGAATCCAGCGCAGATTGTGAGAATATTAACGATAGGAAATTGTGTCTGGAATAAGGTGGTATAGGTGCCATCACGCATCAATTGTATTTGAGGATTTTGGGGGAGTTATAATGTGCCTACTCTTAACAGACTGGACTCAGAATACTGCGCAGATTGTGAGAATATGAACGATAGGAAATTCACAAAAGTGGTCTTGAACTGTTCGCAAGAGTGTCTGGCAAAAGGCAGTGTAGGTGCCATCACGCATCAATTATATTTGAGGTTTTTGTGGGAGTTATAATATGACTAGTGTTAACAGACTAGACACATCATCCTGCGCAGATTGTGAGAATATTATCGATAGGAAATTGTATCTGGAATAAGGTGGTATAGGTGCCATCACGCATCAATTATATTTGAGGTTTTTGGGGGAGTTATAATGTGCCTACTCTTAACAGACTTGACTCAGCATTCTGCGCAGATTGTGAGAATATTAACGATAGGAAATTGTGTCTGGAATAAGGTGGTATAGGTGCCATCCCGCATCAATTATATTTGAGGTTTTTGGGGGAGTTATAATGTGCCTACTCTTAACAGACTTCACTCAGCATTCTGCGCAGATTGTGAGAATATGAACGATAGGAAATTCACAAGCGTAATCTTGAATTGTTCGCAAGAGTGTCTGGAATAAGGTAGTATAGGTTCCATCACGCATCAATTATATTTGAGGTTTTTGGGGAGTTATAATGTGACTACTGTTAACAGACTAGACTGAGCATCCTGCGCAGATTGTGAGAATACGAACGATAGGAAATTCACAAATGTGATCTTGAATTGTTCGCAAAAGTGTCTGAAATAGAGTTGTATAGGTGCCATCACGCATCAGTTATATTTGATGTTTTTGGGGGAGTTATAATGTGACTACTGTTAACAGACTAGACGCAGAATCCTGCGCAGATTGTGTGAATATTAACGATAGGAAATTGGGTCTGGAATAAGGTGGTATAGGTGCCATCACGCATCAATTGTATTTGAGGATTTTGGGGGAGTTATAATCTGCCTACTCCTAACAGACTGGACTCAGAATCCTGCGCAGATTGTGAGAATATGAACGATAGGAAATTCACAAAAGTGGTCTTGAACTATTCGCAAGAGTGTCTGGAAAAAGGCAGTGTAGGTGCCATCACGCATCAATTATATTTGAGGTTTTTGTGGGAGTTATAATATGACTACTGTTAACAGACAAGACACAGCATCCTGCGCAGATTGTGAGAATATTATCGATAGGAAATTCACAAAAGTGATCTTGAAATCGTCACAAGAGTTTCTGGAATAAGGTTGTATAGGTGCCATCACGCACCAATTATATTTGATGTTTTTGGGAGAGTTATAATGTGACTACTGTTAACAGACTAGACTGAGCATCCTGCGCAGATTGTGAGAATACGAAAGATAGGAAATTCACAAAAGTGGCCTTGAATTCGTCGCAGGAGTGTCTGGAATAAATTGGTATAGGTGCCATCACACATCAATTATATTTGAGGTTTTTGGGGGAGTTATAATGTGACTACTGTTAAGAGACTAGACTCAGCATCCTGCGCAAATTGTGAGAATATTAACAATAGGAAATTCACACAAGTGATCTTGAATTGTTCTCAAGAGTGTCTGGAATAAGGTAGTATAGGTGCCATCACTCATCAGATATTTGAGGTTTTTGGGAGAGTTATAATGTGACTGCTGTTAACAGACTAGACTGAGCATCCTGCGCAGATTGTGAGAATACGAACGATAGGAAATTCACAACTGTGGCCTTGAATTGTTAGCAAGAGTGTCTGGAATAAGGTGGTATAAGTTCCATCACGCATCAATTATATTTGAGGTTTTTGGGGAGTTATAATGTGACTACTGTTAACAGACTAGACTCAGCATCCTGCGCAGATTGTGAGAATATTAACGATAGGAAATTGTGTCTGGAATAAGGTGGTATAGGTGCCATCACTCATCAGATATTTGAGGTTTTTGGGAGAGTTATAATGTGACTGCTGTTAACAGACTAGACTGAGCATCCTGCGCAAATTGTGAGAATATTAACAATAGGAAATTCAAAACTGTGGTCTTGAATTGTTAGCAAGAGTGTCTGGAATGAGGTAGTAAAGGAGCCATCACGCATAAATTATATTTGAGGTTTTTGGGGGAGTTATAATGTGACTACTGTTAACAGACTAGACTGAGTATCCTGCACAGATTGTGAGAATACGAACGATAGGAAATTGTGTCTGGAATAAGGTGGTATAGGTGCCATCACGTATCAATTATATTTGAGGTTTTTGGGGGAGTTATAATGTGACTACTCTTAACAGACTTGACTCAGCATTCTGCGCAGATTGTGAGAATATGAACGATAGGAAATTCACAAGCGTGGTCTTGAACTGTTCGCAAAAGTGTCTGGAATAAGGTAGTATAGGTTCCATCACGCATCAATTGTATTTGAGGATTTTGGGGGAGTTATAATGTGCCTACTCTTAACAGACTGGACTCAGAATACTGCGCAGATTGTGAGAATATGAACGATAGGAAATTCACAAAAGTGGTCTTGAACTGTTCGCAAGAGTGTCTGGCAAAAGGCAGTGTAGGTGCCATCACGCATCAATTATATTTGAGGTTTTTGTGGGAGTTATAATATGACTAGTGTTAACAGACTAGACACAGCATCCTGCGCGGATTGTGAGAATATTATCGATAGGAAATTGTGTCTGGAATAAGGTGGTATAGGTGCCATCACGCATCAATTATATTTGAGGTTTTTGGGGGAGTTATAATGTGCCTACTCTTAACAGACTTGACTTAGCATTCTGCGCAGATTGTGAGAATATTAACGATAGGAAATTGTGTCTGGAATAAGGTGGTATAGGTGCCATCACGCATCAATTATATTTGAGGTTTTTGGGGGAGTTATAATGTGCCTACTCTTCACAGACTTCACTCAGTATTCTGCGCAGATTGTGAGAATATGAACGATAGGAAATTCACAAGCGTAATCTTGAATTGTTCGCAAGAGTGTCTGGAATAAGGTAGTATAGGTTCCATCACGCATCAATTATATTTGAGGTTTTTGGGGAGTTATAATGTGACTACTGTTAACAGACTAGACGCAGAATCCTGCGCAGATTGTGAGAATATTAACGATAGGAAATTGGGTCTGGAATAAGGTGGTATAGGTGCCATCACGCATCAATTGTATTTGAGGATTTTGGGGGAGTTATAATGTGCCTACTCCTAACAGACTGGACTCAGAATCCTGCGCAGATTGTGAGAATATGAACGATAGGAAATTCACAAAAGTGGTCTTGAACTGTTCGCAAGAGTGTCTGGCAAAAGGCAGTGTAGGTGCCATCACGCATCAATTATATTTGAGGTTTTTGTGGGAGTTATAATATGACTAGTGTTAACAGACTAGACACAGCATCCTGCGCGGATTGTGAGAATATTATCGATAGGAAATTGTGTCTGGAATAAGGTGGTATAGGTGCCATCACGCATCAATTATATTTGAGGTTTTTGGGGGAGTTATAATGTGCCTACTCTTAACAGACTTGACTTAGCATTCTGCGCAGATTGTGAGAATATTAACGATAGGAAATTGTGTCTGGAATAAGGTGGTATAGGTGCCATCACGCATTAATTATATTTGAGGTTTTTGGGGGAGTTATAATGTGCCTACTCTTCACAGACTTCACTCAGTATTCTGCGCAGATTGTGAGAATATGAACGATAGGAAATTCACAAGCGTAATCTTGAATTGTTCGCAAGAGTGTCTGGAATAAGGTAGTATAGGTTCCATCACGCATCAATTATATTTGAGGTTTTTGGGGAGTTATAATGTGACTACTGTTAACAGACTAGACTCAGCATCCTGCGCAGATTGTGAGAATATTAACGATAGGAAATTGTGTCTGGAATAAGGTGGTATAGGTGCCATCACGCATCAATTATATTTGAGGTTTTTGGGAGAGTTATAATGTGACTGCTGTTAACAGACTAGACTGAGCATCCTGCGCAGATTGTGAGAATACGAACGATAGGAAATTTACAACTGTGGCCTTGAATTGTTAGCAAGAGTGTCTGGAATAAGGTGGTATAAGTTCCATCACGCATCAATTATATTTGAAGTTTTTGGGGAGTTATAATGTGACTACTGTTAACAGACTAGACTCAGCATCCTGCGCAGATTGTGAGAATATTAACGATAGGAAATTGTGTCTGGAATAAGGTGGTATAGGTGCCATCACTCATCAGATATTTGAGGTTTTTGGGAGAGTTATAATGTGACTGCTGTTAACAGACTAGACTGAGCATCCTGCGCAAATTGTGAGAATATTAACAATAGGAAATTCAAAACTGTGGTCTTGAATTGTTAGCAAGAGTGTCTGGAATGAGGTAGTAAAGGAGCCATCACGCATAAATTATATTTGAGATTTTTGGGGGAGTTATAATGTGACTACTGTTAACAGACTAGACTGAGTATCCTGCACAGATTGTGAGAATACGAACGATAGGAAATTGTGTCTGGAATAAGGTGGTATAGGTGCCATCACGTATCAATTATATTTGAGGTTTTTGGGGGAGTTATAATGTGACTACTCTTAACAGACTTGACTCAGCATTCTGCGCAGATTGTGAGAATATGAACGATAGGAAATTCACAAGCGTGGTCTTGAACTGTTCGCAAAAGTGTCTGGAATAAGGTAGTATAGGTTCCATCACGCATCAATTGTATTTGAGGATTTTGGGGGAGTTATAATGTGCCTACTCTTAACAGACTGGACTCAGAATACTGCGCAGATTGTGAGAATATGAACGATAGGAAATTCACAAAAGTGGTCTTGAACTGTTCGCAAGAGTGTCTGGCAAAAGGCAGTGTAGGTGCCATCACGCATCAATTATATTTGAGGTTTTTGTGGGAGTTATAATATGACTAGTGTTAACAGACTAGACACAGCATCCTGCGCGGATTGTGAGAATATTATCGATAGGAAATTGTGTCTGGAATAAGGTGGTATAGGTGCCATCACGCATCAATTATATTTGAGGTTTTTGGGGGAGTTATAATGTGCCTACTCTTAACAGACTTGACTTAGCATTCTGCGCAGATTGTGAGAATATTAACGATAGGAAATTGTGTCTGGAATAAGGTGGTATAGGTGCCATCACGCATCAATTATATTTGAGGTTTTTGGGGGAGTTATAATGTGCCTACTCTTCACAGACTTCACTCAGTATTCTGCGCAGATTGTGAGAATATGAACGATAGGAAATTCACAAGCGTAATCTTGAATTGTTCGCAAGAGTGTCTGAAATAGAGTTGTATAGGTGCCATCACGCATCAGTTATATTTGATGTTTTTGGGGGAGTTATAATGTGACTACTGTTAACAGACTAGACGCAGAATCCTGCGCAGATTGTGAGAATATTAACGATAGGAAATTGGGTCTGGAATAAGGTGGTATAGGTGCCATCACGCATCAATTGTATTTGAGGATTTTGGGGGAGTTATAATGTGCCTACTCCTAACAGACTGGACTCAGAATCCTGCGCAGATTGTGAGAATATGAACGATAGGAAATTCACAAAAGTGGTCTTGAACTATTCGCAAGAGTGTCTGGAAAAAGGCAGTGTAGGTGCCATCACGCATCAATTATATTTGAGGTTTTTGTGGGAGTTATAATATGACTACTGTTAACAGACTAGACACAGCATCCTGCGCAGATTGTGAGAATATTATCGATAGGAAATTCACAAAAGTGATCTTGAAATCGTCACAAGAGTTTCTGGAATAAGGTTGTATAGGTGCCATCACGCACCAATTATATTTGATGTTTTTGGGAGAGTTATAATGTGACTACTGTTAACAGACTAGACTGAGCATCCTGCGCAGATTGTGAGAATACGAAAGATAGGAAATTCACAAAAGTGGCCTTGAATTCGTCGCAGGAGTGTCTGGAGTAAGTTGGTATAGGTGCCATCACACATCAATTATATTTGAGGTTTTTGGGGGAGTTATAATGTGACTACTGTTAAGAGACTAGACTCAGCATCCTGCGCAAATTGTGAGAATATTAACAATAGGAAATTCACACAAGTGATCTTGAATTGTTCTCAAGAGTGTCTGGAATAAGGTAGTATAGGTGCCATCACTCATCAGATATTTGAGGTTTTTGGGAGAGTTATAATGTGACTGCTGTTAACAGACTAGACTCAGCATCCTGCGCAGATTGTGAGAATACGAACGATAGGAAATTCACAACTGTGGCCTTGAATTGTTAGCAAGAGTGTCTGGAATAAGGTGGTATAAGTTCCATCACGCATCAATTATATTTGAGGTTTTTGGGGAGTTATAATGTGACTACTGTTAACAGACTAGACTCAGCATCCTGCGCAGATTGTGAGAATATTAACGATAGGAAATTGTGTCTGGAATAAGGTGGTATAGGTGCCATCACTCATCAGATATTTGAGGTTTTTGGGAGAGTTATAATGTGACTGCTGTTAACAGACTAGACTGAGCATCCTGCGCAAATTGTGAGAATATTAACAATAGGAAATTCAAAACTGTGGTCTTGAATTGTTAGCAAGAGTGTCTGGAATGAGGTAGTAAAGGAGCCATCACGCATCAATTATATTTGAGGTTTTTGGGGGAGTTATAATGTGACTACTGTTAACAGACTAGACTCAGCATCCTGCGCAGATTGTGAGAATATTAACGATAGGAAATTGTGTCTGGAATAAGGTGGTATAGGTGCCATCACGTATCAATTATATTTGAGGTTTTTGGGGGAGTTAAAATGTGCCTACTCTTAACAGACTTGACTCAGCATTCTGCGCAGATTGTGAGAATATGAACGATAGGAAATTCACAAGCGTGGCCTTGAACTGTTCGCAAAAGTGTCTGGAATAAGGTAGTATAGGTTCCATCACGCATCAATTGTATTTGAGGATTTTGGGGGAGTTATAATGTGCGTACTCTTAACAGACTGGACTCAGAATACTGCGCAGATTGTGAGAATATGAACGATAGGAAATTCACAAAAGTGGTCTTGAACTGTTCGCAAGAGTGTCTGGCAAAAGGCAGTGTAGGTGCCATCACGCATCAATTATATTTGAGGTTTTTGTGGGAGTTATAATATGACTAGTGTTAACAGACTAGACACAGCATCCTGCGCAGATTGTGAGAATATTATCGATAGGAAATTGTGTCTGGAATAAGGTGGTATAGGTGCCATCACGCATCAATTATATTTGAGGTTTTTGGGGGAGTTATAATGTGCCTACTCTTAACAGACTTGACTCAGCATTCTGCGCAGATTGTGAGAATATTAACGATAGGAAATTGTGTCTGGAATAAGGTGGTATAGGTGCCATCACGCATCAATTATATTTGAGGTTTTTGGGGGAGTTATAATGTGCCTACTCTTCACAGACTTCACTCAGCATTCTGCGCAGATTGTGAGAATATGAACGATAGGAAATTCACAAGCGTAATCTTGAATTGTTCGCAAGAGTGTCTGGAATAAGGTAGTATAGGTTCCATCACGCATCAATTATATTTGAGGTTTTTGGGGAGTTATACTGTGACTACTGTTAACAGACTAGACTGAGCATCCTGCGCAGATTGTGAGAATACGAACGATAGGAAATTCACAAATGTGATCTTGAATTGTTCGCAAAAGTGTCTGAAATAGGGTTGTATAGGTGCCATCACGCATCAGTTATATTTGATGTTTTTGGGGGAGTTATAATGTGACTACTGTTAACAGACTAGACACAGAATCCTGCGCAGATTGTGAGAATATTAACGATAGGAAATTGTGTCTGGAATAAGGTGGTATAGGTGCCATCACGCATCAATTGTATTTGAGGATTTTGGGGGAGTTATAATGTGCCTACTCCTAACAGACTGGACTCAGAATTCTGCGCAGATTGTGAGAATATGAACGATAGGAAATTCACAAAAGTGGTCTTGAACTGTTCGCAAGAGTGTCTGGAAAAATGCAGTGTAGGTGCCATCACGCATCAATTATATTTGAGGTTTTTGTGGGAGTTATAATATGACTAGTGTTAACAGACTAGACACAGCATCCTGCGCAGATTGTGAGAATATTATCGATAGGAAATTCACAAAAGTGATCTTGAAATCGTCACAAGAGTTTCTGGAATAAGGTTGTATAGGTGCCATCACGCACCAATTATATTTGATGTTTTTGGGAGAGTTATAATGTGACTACTGTTAACAGACTAGACTGAGCATCCTGCGCAGATTGTGAGAATATGAACGATAGGAAATTCACAAGCGTAATCTTGAATTGTTAGCAAGAGTGTCTGGAATAAGGTAGTATAGGTTCCATCACGCATCAATTATATTTGAGGTTTTTGGGGAGTTATAATGTGACTACTGTTAACAGACTAGACTGAGCATCCTGCGCAGATTGTGAGAATACGAACGATAGGAAATTCACAAATGTGATCTTGAATTGTTCGCAAGAGTGTCTGAAATAAGGTTGTATAGGTGCCATCACGCATCATTTATATTTGATGTTTTGGGGGAGTTATAATGTGACTACTGTTAACAGACTAGACGCAGAATCCAGCGCAGATTGTGAGAATATTAACGATAGGAAATTGTGTCTGGAATAAGGTGGTATAGGTGCCATCACGCATCAATTGTATTTGAGGATTTTGGGGGAGTTATAATGTGCCTACTCTTAACAGACTGGACTCAGAATACTGCGCAGATTGTGAGAATATGAACGATAGGAAATTCACAAAAGTGGTCTTGAACTGTTCGCAAGAGTGTCTGGCAAAAGGCAGTGTAGGTGCCATCACGCATCAATTATATTTGAGGTTTTTGTGGGAGTTATAATATGACTAGTGTTAACAGACTAGACACATCATCCTGCGCAGATTGTGAGAATATTATCGATAGGAAATTGTATCTGGAATAAGGTGGTATATGTGCCATCACGCATCAATTATATTTAAGGTTTTTGGGGGAGTTATAATGTGCCTACTCTTAACAGACTTGACTCAGCATTCTGCGCAGATTGTGAGAATATTAACGATAGGAAATTGTGTCTGGAATAAGGTGGTATAGGTGCCATCCCGCATCAATTATATTTGAGGTTTTTGGGGGAGTTATAATGTGCCTACTCTTAACAGACTTCACTCAGCATTCTGCGCAGATTGTGAGAATATGAACGATAGGAAATTCACAAGCGTAATCTTGAATTGTTCGCAAGAGTGTCTGGAATAAGGTAGTATAGGTTCCATCACGCATCAATTATATTTGAGGTTTTTGGGGAGTTATAATGTGACTACTGTTAACAGACTAGACTGAGCATCCTGCGCAGATTGTGAGAATACGAACGATAGGAAATTCACAAATGTGATCTTGAATTGTTCGCAAAAGTGTCTGAAATAGAGTTGTATAGGTGCCATCACGCATCAGTTATATTTGATGTTTTTGGGGGAGTTATAATGTGACTACTGTTAACAGACTAGACGCAGAATCCTGCGCAGATTGTGAGAATACGAACGATAGGAAATTGTGTCTGGAATAAGGTGGTATAGGTGCCATCACGTATCAATTATATTTGAGGTTTTTGGGGGAGTTATAATGTGACTACTCTTAACAGACTTGACTCAGCATTCTGCGCAGATTGTGAGAATATGAACGATAGGAAATTCACAAGCGTGGTCTTGAACTGTTCGCAAAAGTGTCTGGAATAAGGTAGTATAGGTTCCATCACGCATCAATTGTATTTGAGGATTTTGGGGGAGTTATAATGTGCCTACTCTTAACAGACTGGACTCAGAATACTGCGCAGATTGTGAGAATATGAACGATAGGAAATTCACAAAAGTGGTCTTGAACTGTTCGCAAGAGTGTCTGGCAAAAGGCAGTGTAGGTGCCATCACGCATCAATTATATTTGAGGTTTTTGTGGGAGTTATAATATGACTAGTGTTAACAGACTAGACACAGCATCCTGCGCGGATTGTGAGAATATTATCGATAGGAAATTGTGTCTGGAATAAGGTGGTATAGGTGCCATCACGCATCAATTATATTTGAGGTTTTTGGGGGAGTTATAATGTGCCTACTCTTAACAGACTTGACTTAGCATTCTGCGCAGATTGTGAGAATATTAACGATAGGAAATTGTGTCTGGAATAAGGTGGTATAGGTGCCATCACGCATCAATTATATTTGAGGTTTTTGGGGGAGTTATAATGTGCCTACTCTTCACAGACTTCACTCAGTATTCTGCGCAGATTGTGAGAATATGAACGATAGGAAATTCACAAGCGTAATCTTGAATTGTTCGCAAGAGTGTCTGGAATAAGGTAGTATAGGTTCCATCACGCATCAATTATATTTGAGGTTTTTGGGGAGTTATAATGTGACTACTGTTAACAGACTAGACGCAGAATCCTGCGCAGATTGTGAGAATATTAACGATAGGAAATTGGGTCTGGAATAAGGTGGTATAGGTGCCATCACGCATCAATTGTATTTGAGGATTTTGGGGGAGTTATAATGTGCCTACTCCTAACAGACTGGACTCAGAATCCTGCGCAGATTGTGAGAATATGAACGATAGGAAATTCACAAAAGTGGTCTTGAACTGTTCGCAAGAGTGTCTGGCAAAAGGCAGTGTAGGTGCCATCACGCATCAATTATATTTGAGGTTTTTGTGGGAGTTATAATATGACTAGTGTTAACAGACTAGACACAGCATCCTGCGCGGATTGTGAGAATATTATCGATAGGAAATTGTGTCTGGAATAAGGTGGTATAGGTGCCATCACGCATCAATTATATTTGAGGTTTTTGGGGGAGTTATAATGTGCCTACTCTTAACAGACTTGACTTAGCATTCTGCGCAGATTGTGAGAATATTAACGATAGGAAATTGTGTCTGGAATAAGGTGGTATAGGTGCCATCACGCATCAATTATATTTGAGGTTTTTGGGGGAGTTATAATGTGCCTACTCTTCACAGACTTCACTCAGTATTCTGCGCAGATTGTGAGAATATGAACGATAGGAAATTCACAAGCGTAATCTTGAATTGTTCGCAAGAGTGTCTGAAATAGAGTTGTATAGGTGCCATCACGCATCAGTTATATTTGATGTTTTTGGGGGAGTTATAATGTGACTACTGTTAACAGACTAGACGCAGAATCCTGCGCAGATTGTGAGAATATTAACGATAGGAAATTGGGTCTGGAATAAGGTGGTATAGGTGCCATCACGCATCAATTGTATTTGAGGATTTTGGGGGAGTTATAATGTGCCTACTCCTAACAGACTGGACTCAGAATCCTGCGCAGATTGTGAGAATATGAACGATAGGAAATTCACAAAAGTGGTCTTGAACTATTCGCAAGAGTGTCTGGAAAAAGGCAGTGTAGGTGCCATCACGCATCAATTATATTTGAGGTTTTTGTGGGAGTTATAATATGACTACTGTTAACAGACTAGACACAGCATCCTGCGCAGATTGTGAGAATATTATCGATAGGAAATTCACAAAAGTGATCTTGAAATCGTCACAAGAGTTTCTGGAATAAGGTTGTATAGGTGCCATCACGCACCAATTATATTTGATGTTTTTGGGAGAGTTATAATGTGACTACTGTTAACAGACTAGACTGAGCATCCTGCGCAGATTGTGAGAATACGAAAGATAGGAAATTCACAAAAGTGGCCTTGAATTCGTCGCAGGAGTGTCTGGAGTAAGTTGGTATAGGTGCCATCACACATCAATTATATTTGAGGTTTTTGGGGGAGTTATAATGTGACTACTGTTAAGAGACTAGACTCAGCATCCTGCGCAAATTGTGAGAATATTAACAATAGGAAATTCACACAAGTGATCTTGAATTGTTCTCAAGAGTGTCTGGAATAAGGTAGTATAGGTGCCATCACTCATCAGATATTTGAGGTTTTTGGGAGAGTTATAATGTGACTGCTGTTAACAGACTAGACTCAGCATCCTGCGCAGATTGTGAGAATACGAACGATAGGAAATTCACAACTGTGGCCTTGAATTGTTAGCAAGAGTGTCTGGAATAAGGTGGTATAAGTTCCATCACGCATCAATTATATTTGAGGTTTTTGGGCAGTTATAATGTGACTACTGTTAACAGACTAGACTCAGCATCCTGCGCAGATTGTGAGAATATTAACGATAGGAAATTGTGTCTGGAATAAGGTGGTATAGGTGCCATCACTCATCAGATATTTGAGGTTTTTGGGAGAGTTATAATGTGACTGCTGTTAACAGACTAGACTGAGCATCCTGCGCAAATTGTGAGAATATTAACAATAGGAAATTCAAAACTGTGGTCTTGAATTGTTAGCAAGAGTGTCTGGAATGAGGTAGTAAAGGAGCCATCACGCATCAATTATATTTGAGGTTTTTGGGGGAGTTATAATGTGACTACTGTTAACAGACTAGACTCAGCATCCTGCGCAGATTGTGAGAATATTAACGATAGGAAATTGTGTCTGGAATAAGGTGGTATAGGTGCCATCACGTATCAATTATATTTGAGGTTTTTGGGGGAGTTAAAATGTGCCTACTCTTAACAGACTTGACTCAGCATTCTGCGCAGATTGTGAGAATATGAACGATAGGAAATTCACAAGCGTGGCCTTGAACTGTTCGCAAAAGTGTCTGGAATAAGGTAGTATAGGTTCCATCACGCATCAATTGTATTTGAGGATTTTGGGGGAGTTATAATGTGCCTACTCTTAACAGACTGGACTCAGAATACTGCGCAGATTGTGAGAATATGAACGATAGGAAATTCACAAAAGTGGTCTTGAACTGTTCGCAAGAGTGTCTGGCAAAAGGCAGTGTAGGTGCCATCACGCATCAATTATATTTGAGGTTTTTGTGGGAGTTATAATATGACTAGTGTTAACAGACTAGACACAGCATCCTGCGCAGATTGTGAGAATATTATCGATAGGAAATTGTGTCTGGAATAAGGTGGTATAGGTGCCATCACGCATCAATTATATTTGAGGTTTTTGGGGGAGTTATAATGTGCCTACTCTTAACAGACTTGACTCAGCATTCTGCGCAGATTGTGAGAATATTAACGATAGGAAATTGTGTCTGGAATAAGGTGGTATAGGTGCCATCACGCATCAATTATATTTGAGGTTTTTGGGGGAGTTATAATGTGCCTACTCTTCACAGACTTCACTCAGCATTCTGCGCAGATTGTGAGAATATGAACGATAGGAAATTCACAAGCGTAATCTTGAATTGTTCGCAAGAGTGTCTGGAATAAGGTAGTATAGGTTCCATCACGCATCAATTATATTTGAGGTTTTTGGGGAGTTATAATGTGACTACTGTTAACAGACTAGACTGAGCATCCTGCGCAGATTGTGAGAATACGAACGATAGGAAATTCACAAATGTGATCTTGAATTGTTCGCAAAAGTGTCTGAAATAGGGTTGTATAGGTGCCATCACGCATCAGTTATATTTGATGTTTTTGGGGGAGTTATAATGTGACTACTGTTAACAGACTAGACACAGAATCCTGCGCAGATTGTGAGAATATTAACGATAGGAAATTGTGTCTGGAATAAGGTGGTATAGGTGCCATCACGCATCAATTGTATTTGAGGATTTTGGGGGAGTTATAATGTGCCTACTCCTAACAGACTGGACTCAGAATTCTGCGCAGATTGTGAGAATATGAACGATAGGAAATTCACAAAAGTGGTCTTGAACTGTTCGCAAGAGTGTCTGGAAAAATGCAGTGTAGGTGCCATCACGCATCAATTATATTTGAGGTTTTTGTGGGAGTTATAATATGACTAGTGTTAACAGACTAGACACAGCATCCTGCGCAGATTGTGAGAATATTATCGATAGGAAATTCACAAAAGTGATCTTGAAATCGTCACAAGAGTTTCTGGAATAAGGTTGTATAGGTGCCATCACGCACCAATTATATTTGATGTTTTTGGGAGAGTTATAATGTGACTACTGTTAACAGACTAGACTGAGCATCCTGCGCAGATTGTGAGAATATGAACGATAGGAAATTCACAAGCGTAATCTTGAATTGTTAGCAAGAGTGTCTGGAATAAGGTAGTATAGGTTCCATCACGCATCAATTATATTTGAGGTTTTTGGGGAGTTATAATGTGACTACTGTTAACAGACTAGACTGAGCATCCTGCGCAGATTGTGAGAATACGAACGATAGGAAATTCACAAATGTGATCTTGAATTGTTCGCAAGAGTGTCTGAAATAAGGTTGTATAGGTGCCATCACGCATCATTTATATTTGATGTTTTGGGGGAGTTATAATGTGACTACTGTTAACAGACTAGACGCAGAATCCAGCGCAGATTGTGAGAATATTAACGATAGGAAATTGTGTCTGGAATAAGGTGGTATAGGTGCCATCACGCATCAATTGTATTTGAGGATTTTGGGGGAGTTATAATGTGCCTACTCTTAACAGACTGGACTCAGAATACTGCGCAGATTGTGAGAATATGAACGATAGGAAATTCACAAAAGTGGTCTTGAACTGTTCGCAAGAGTGTCTGGCAAAAGGCAGTGTAGGTGCCATCACGCATCAATTATATTTGAGGTTTTTGTGGGAGTTATAATATGACTAGTGTTAACAGACTAGACACATCATCCTGCGCAGATTGTGAGAATATTATCGATAGGAAATTGTATCTGGAATAAGGTGGTATATGTGCCATCACGCATCAATTATATTTAAGGTTTTTGGGGGAGTTATAATGTGCCTACTCTTAACAGACTTGACTCAGCATTCTGCGCAGATTGTGAGAATATTAACGATAGGAAATTGTGTCTGGAATAAGGTGGTATAGGTGCCATCCCGCATCAATTATATTTGAGGTTTTTGGGGGAGTTATAATGTGCCTACTCTTAACAGACTTCACTCAGCATTCTGCGCAGATTGTGAGAATATGAACGATAGGAAATTCACAAGCGTAATCTTGAATTGTTCGCAAGAGTGTCTGGAATAAGGTACTATAGGTTCCATCACGCATCAATTATATTTGAGGTTTTTGGGGAGTTATAATGTGACTACTGTTAACAGACTAGACTGAGCATCCTGCGCAGATTGTGAGAATACGAACGATAGGAAATTCACAAATGTGATCTTGAATTGTTCGCAAAAGTGTCTGAAATAGAGTTGTATAGGTGCCATCACGCATCAGTTATATTTGATGTTTTTGGGGGAGTTATAATGTGACTACTGTTAACAGACTAGACGCAGAATCCTGCGCAGATTGTGAGAATATTAACGATAGGAAATTGGGTCTGGAATAAGGTGGTATAGGTGCTATCACGCATCAATTGTATTTGAGGATTTTGGGGGAGTTATAATGTGCCTACTCCTAACAGACTGGACTCAGAATCCTGCGCAGATTGTGAGAATATGAACGATAGGAAATTCACAAAAGTGGTCTTGAACTATTCGCAAGAGTGTCTGGAAAAAGGCAGTGTAGGTGCCATCACGCATCAATTATAGTTGAGGTTTTTGTGGGAGTTATAATATGATTACTGTTAACAGACTAGACACAGCATCCTGCGCAGATTGTGAGAATATTATCGATAGGAAATTCACAAAAGTGATCTTGAAATCGTCACAAGAGTTTCTGGAATAAGGTTGTATAGGTGCCATCACGCACCAATTATATTTGATGTTTTTGGGAGAGTTATAATGTGACTACTGTTAACAGACTAGACTGAGCATCCTGCGCAGATTGTGAGAATACGAAAGATAGGAAATTCACAAAAGTGGCCTTGAATTCGTCGCAGGAGTGTCTGGAATAAGTTGGTATAGGTGCCATCACACATCAATTATATTTGAGGTTTTTGGGGGAGTTATAATGTGACTACTGTTAAGAGACTAGACTCAGCATCCTGCGCAAATTGTGAGAATATTAACAATAGGAAATTCACACAAGTGATCTTGAATTGTTCTCAAGAGTGTCTGGAATAAGGTAGTATAGGTGCCATCACTCATCAGATATTTGAGGTTTTTGGGAGAGTTATAATGTGACTGCTGTTAACAGACTAGACTGAGCATCCTGCGCAGATTGTGAGAATACGAACGATAGGAAATTCACAACTGTGGCCTTGAATTGTTAGCAAGAGTGTCTGGAATAAGGTGGTATAAGTTCCATCACGCATCAATTATATTTGAGGTTTTTGGGGAGTTATAATGTGACTACTGTTAACAGACTAGACTCAGCATCCTGCGCAGATTGTGAGAATATTAACGATAGGAAATTGTGTCTGGAATAAGGTGGTATAGGTGCCATCACTCATCATATATTTGAGGTTTTTGGGAGAGTTATAATGTGACTGCTGTTAACAGACTGGACTGAGCATCCTGCGCAAATTGTGAGAATTCTAACAATAGGAAATTCAAAACTGTGGTCTTGAATTGTTAGCAAGAGTGTCTGGAATGAGGTAGTAATGGAGCCATCACGCATAAATTATATTTGAGGTTTTTGGGGGAGTTATAATGTGACTACTGTTAACAGACTAGACTGAGTATCCTGCACAGATTGTGAGAATACGAACGATAGGAAATTGTGTCTGGAATAAGGTGGTATAGGTGCCATGACGTATCAATTATATTTGAGGTTTTTGGGGGAGTTATAATGTGCCTACTCTTAACAGACTTGACTCAGCATTCTGCGCAGATTGTGAGAATATGAACGATAGGAAATTCACAAGCGTGGTCTTGAACTGTTCGCAAAAGTGTCTGGAATAAGGTAGTATAGGTTCCATCACGCATCAATTGTATTTGAGGATTTTGGGGGAGTTATAATGTGCCTACTCTTAACAGACTGGACTCAGAATACTGCGCAGATTGTGAGAATATGAACGATAGGAAATTCACAAAAGTGGTCTTGAACTGTTCGCAAGAGTGTCTGGCAAAAGGCAGTGTAGGTGCCATCACGCATCAATTATATTTGAGGTTTTTGTGGGAGTTATAATATGACTAGTGTTAACAGACTAGACACAGCATCCTGCGCAGATTGTGAGAATATTATCGATAGGAAATTGTGTCTGGAGTAAGGTGGTATAGGTGCCATCACGCATCAATTATATTTGAGGTTTTTGGGGGAGTTATAATGTGCCTACTCTTAACAGACTTGACTCAGCATTCTGCGCAGATTGTGAATATATTAACGATAGGAAATTGTGTCTGGAATAAGGTGGTATAGGTGCCATCACGCATCAATTATATTTGAGGTTTTTGGGGGAGTTATAATGTGCCTACTCTTCACAGACTTCACTCAGCATTCTGCGTAGATTGTGAGAATATGAACGATAGGAAATTCACAAGCGTAATCTTGAATTGTTCGCAAGAGTGTCTGGAATAAGGTAGTATAGGTTCCATCACGCATCAATTATATTTGAGGTTTTTGGGGAGTTATAATGTGACTACTGTTAACAGACTAGACTGAGCATCCTGCGCAGATTGTGAGAATACGAACGATAGGAAATTCACAAATGTGATCTTGAATTGTTCGCAAAAGTGTCTGAAATAGGGTTGTATAGGTGCCATCACGCATCAGTTATATTTGATGTTTTTGGGGGAGTTATAATGTGACTACTGTTAACAGACTAGACACAGAATCCTGCGCAGATTGTGAGAATATTAACGATAGGAAATTGTGTCTGGAATAAGGTGGTATAGGTGCCATCACGAATCAATTGTATTTGAGGATTTTGGGGGAGTTATAATGTGCCTACTGCTAACAGACTGGACTCAGAATTCTGCGCAGATTGTGAGAATATGAACGATAGGAAATTCACAAAAGTGGTCTTGAACTGTTCGCAAGAGTGTCTGGAAAAATGCAGTGTAGGTGCCATCACGCATCAATTATATTTGAGGTTTTTGTGGGAGTTATAATATGACTACTGTTAACAGACTAGACACAGCATCCTGCGCAGATTGTGAGAATATTATCGATAGGAAATTCACAAAAGTGATCTTGAAATCGTCACAAGAGTTTCTGGAATAAGGTTGTATAGGTGCCATCACGCACCAATTATATTTGATGTTTTTGGGAGAGTTATAATGTGACTACGGTTAACAGACTAGACTGAGCATCCTGCGCAGATTGTGAGAATATGAACGATAGGAAATTCACAAGCGTAATCTTGAATTGTTAGCAAGAGTGTCTGGAATAAGGTAGTATAGGTTCCATCACGCATCAATTATATTTGAGGTTTTTGGGGAGTTATAATGTGACTACTGTTAACAGACTAGACTGAGCATCCTGCGCAGATTGTGAGAATACGAACGATAGGAAATTCACAAATGTGATCTTGAATTGTTCGCAAGAGTGTCTGAAATAAGGTTGTATAGGTGCCATCACGCATCATTTATATTTGATGTTTTGGGGGAGTTATAATGTGACTACTGTTAACAGACTAGACGCAGAATCCAGCGCAGATTGTGAGAATATTAACGATAGGAAATTGTGTCTGGAATAAGGTGGTATAGGTGCCATCACGCATCAATTGTATTTGAGCATTTTGGGGGAGTTATAATGTGCCTACTCTTAACAGACTGGACTCAGAATACTGCGCAGATTGTGAGAATATGAACGATAGGAAATTCACAAAAGTGGTCTTGAACTGTTCGCAAGAGTGTCTGGCAAAAGGCAGTGTAGGTGCCATCACGCATCAATTATATTTGAGGTTTTTGTGGGAGTTATAATATGACTAGTGTTAACAGACTAGACACATCATCCTGCGCAGATTGTGAGAATATTATCGATAGGAAATTGTATCTGGAATAAGGTGGTATAGGTGCCATCACGCATCAATTATATTTGAGGTTTTTGGGGGAGTTATAATGTGCCTACTCTTAACAGACTTGACTCAGCATTCTGCGCAGATTGTGAGAATATTAACGATAGGAAATTGTGTCTGGAATAAGGTGGTATAGGTGCCATCCCGCATCAATTATATTTGAGGTTTTTGGGGGAGTTATAATGTGGCTACTCTTAACAGAC
Source organism: Sicus ferrugineus (assembly GCA_922984085.1). NCBI lineage: Eukaryota > Metazoa > Arthropoda > Insecta > Diptera > Conopidae > Sicus > Sicus ferrugineus. Next base: position 27,052,591 of record OV277349.1, read on the forward strand.
TTCACTCAGCATTCTGCGCAGATTGTGAGAATATGAACGATAGGAAATTCACAAACGTAATCTTGAATTGTTCGCAAGAGTGTCTGGAATAAGGTAGTATAGGTTCCATCACGCATCAATTATATTTGAGGTTTTTGGGGAGTTATAATGTGACTACTGTTAACAGACTAGACTGAGCATCCTGCGCAGATTGTGAGAATACGAACGATAGGAAATTCACAAATGTGATCTTGAATTGTTCGCAAGAGTGTCTGAAATAAGGTTGTATAGGTGCCATCACGCATCATTTATATTTGATGTTTTGGGGGAGTTATAATGTGACTACTGTTAACAGACTAGACGCAGAATCCAGCGCAGATTGTGAGAATATTAACGATAGGAAATTGTGTCTGGAATAAGGTGGTATAGGTGCCATCACGCATCAATTGTATTTGAGCATTTTGGGGGAGTTATAATGTGCCTACTCTTAACAGACTGGACTCAGAATACTGCGCAGATTGTGAGAATATGAACGATAGGAAATTCACAAAAGTGGTCTTGAACTGTTCGCAAGAGTGTCTGGCAAAAGGCAGTGTAGGTGCCATCACGCATCAATTATATTTGAGGTTTTTGTGGGAGTTATAATATGACTAGTGTTAACAGACTAGACACATCATCCTGCGCAGATTGTGAGAATATTATCGATAGGAAATTGTATCTGGAATAAGGTGGTATAGGTGCCATCACGCATCAATTATATTTGAGGTTTTTGGGGGAGTTATAATGTGCCTACTCTTAACAGACTTGACTCAGCATTCTGCGCAGATTGTGAGAATATTAACGATAGGAAATTGTGTCTGGAATAAGGTGGTATAGGTGCCATCCCGCATCAATTATATTTGAGGTTTTTGGGGGAGTTATAATGTGGCTACTCTTAACAGACTTCACTCAGCATTCTGCGCAGATTGTGAGAATATGAACGATAGGAAATTCACAAACGTAATCTTGAATTGTTCGCAAGAGTGTCTGGAATAAGGTAGTATAGGTTCCATCACGCATCAGTTATATTTGATGTTTTTGGGGGAGTTATAATGTGACTACTGTTAACAGACTAGACGCAGAATCCTGCGCAGATTGTGAGAATATTAACGATAGGAAATTGGGTCTGGAATAAGGTGGTATAGGTGCCATCACGCATCAATTGTATTTGAGGATTTTGGGGGAGTTATAATGTGCCTACTCCTAACAGACTGGACTCAGAATCCTGCGCAGATTGTGAGAATATGAACGATAGGAAATTCACAAAAGTGGTCTTGAACTATTCGCAAGAGGGTCTGTCAAAAGGCAGTGTAGGTGCCATCACGCATCAATTATATTTGAGGTTTTTGTGGGAGTTATAATATGACTACTGTTAACAGACTAGACACAGCATCCTGCGCAGATTGTGAGAATATTATCGATAGGAAATTCACAAAAGTGATCTTGAAATCGTCACAAGAATTTCTGGAATAAGGTTGTATAGGTGCCATCACGCACCAATTATATTTGATGTTTTTGGGAGAGTTATAATGTGACTACTGTTAACAGACTAGACTGAGCATCCTGCGCAGATTGTGAGAATACGAAAGATAGGAAATTCACAAAAGTGGCCTTGAATTCGTCGCAGGAGTGTCTGGAATAAGTTGGTATAGGTGCCATCACACATCAATTATATTTGAGGTTTTTGGGGGAGTTATAATGTGACTACTGTTAAGAGACTAGACTCAGCATCCTGCGCAAATTGTGAGAATATTAACAATAGGAAATTCACACAAGTGATCTTGAATTGTTCTCAAGAGTGTCTGGAATAAGGTAGTATAGGTGCCATCACTCATCAGATATTTGAGGTTTTTGGGAGAGTTATAATGTGACTGCTGTTAACAGACTAGACTGAGCATCCTGCGCAGATTGTGAGAATACGAACGATAGGAAATTCACAACTGTGGCCTTGAATTGTTAGCAAGAGTGTCTGGAATAAGGTGGTATAAGTTCCATCACGCATCAATTATATTTGAGGTTTTTGGGGAGTTATAATGTGACTACTGTTAACAGACTAGACTCAGCATCCTGCGCAGATTGTGAGAATATTAACGATAGGAAATTGTGTCTGGAATAAGGTGGTATAGGTGCCATCACTCATCAGATATTTGAGGTTTTTGGGAGAGTTATAATGTGACTGCTGTTAACAGACTAGACTGAGCATCCTGCGCAAATTGTGAGAATATTAACAATAGGAAATTCAAAACTGTGGTCTTGAATTGTTAGCAAGAGTGTCTGGAATGAGGTAGTAAAGGAGCCATCACGCATAAATTATATTTGAGGTTTTTGGGGGAGTTATAATGTGACTACTGTTAACAGACTAGACTCATCATCCTGCGCAGATTGTGAGAATATTAACGATAGGAAATTGTGTCTGGAATAAGGTGGTATAGGTGCCAGCACCCATCAATTATATTTGAGGTTTTTGGGGGAGTTATAATGTGCCTACTCTTAACAGACTTGACTCAGCATTCTGCGCAGATTGTGAGAATGTGAACGATAGGAAATTCACAAAAGTAGCCTTGAATTCGTCGCAGGAGTGTCTGGAATAAGTTGGTATAGGTGCCATCACACATCAATTATATTTGAGGTTTTTGGGAGAGTTATAATGTGACTACTGTTAACAGACTAGACTGAGCAATCTGCGCAGATTGTGAGAATACGAAAGATAGGAAATTCACAACTGTGGTCTTGAATTCGTCGCAAGAGTGTCTGGAATAAGGTAGTATAGGTGCCATCACGAATCAATTATATTTGAGGTTTTTGGGGGAGTTATAATGTGACTGTTAAGAGACTAGAATCAACATCCTACGGAAATTGTGAGAATATTAAACTTAGGAAATTCACACAAGTGATCTTGAATTGTTCTCAAGAGTGTCTGGAATAAGGTATTATAGGTGCCATCACGCATCAGATATTTAAGGGTTTTTTGGAGTTATAATGTGACTACTGTTAACAGACTAGACTGAGCATCCTGCGCAGATTGTGAGAATACGAAAAGCAGGAAATTCACAACTGTGGTCTTGAAATGTTCGCAAGAGTGTCTGAAATAAGGTTGTATAGGTGCCATCACGCATCAATTATATTTGATGTTTTTGGGATTGTTATAATGTGACTACTCTTAACAGTCTAGACTCAGAATCCTGCGCAAATTGTGAGAATATTAACCATAGGAAATTCACACAAGTGATTTTGAATTGTTTTCAAGAGTGTCGGGAATAAGGTAGTATAGGTGCCATCACTCATCAGATATTTGAGGTTTTTGGGAGAGTTATAATGTGACTGCTGTTAACAGACTAGACTGAGCATCCTGCGCAGATTGTGAGAATACGAACGATAGGAAATTCACAAAAGTGGTCTTGAATTCGTCGCAACAGTGTCTGGAATAAAGTAATATATGTGCCATCACGCATCAATTATATTTGAAGTTTAGGGGAGAGTTATTTTGTGACTACTGTTACCAGACTAGACTCAGCATCCTGCGCAGATTGTGAGAATATTAACTATAGGAAATTCACACAAGTGATTTTGAATTGTTCTTAAGAGTGTCGGGAATAAGGTAGTATAGGTGCCATCACTCATCAGATATTTGAGGTTTTTGGGAGAGTTATAATGTGACTACTGTTAACAGACTAGACTCAGAATCCTGCGCAGATTGTGAGAATACGAAAAATAGGAAATTCACAACTGTGGTCTTGAAATGTTCGCAAGAGTGTCTGAAATAAGGTTGTATAGGTGCCATCACGCATCAATTATATTTGATGTTTTTGAGAGAGTTATAATGTGACTACTGTAAACAGACTAGCTCAGCATCCTACGTAAATTGTGAGAATATGAACGATAGGAAATTCACAAGCGTAATCTTGAATTGTTCTTAAGACTGTCGGGAATAAGGTAGTATAGGTGCCATCACTCATCATATATTTGAGGTTTTTGGGAGAGTTATAATGTGACTACTGTTAACAGACTAGACTCAGAATCCTGCGCAGATTGTGAGAATACGAAAAATAGGAAATTCAAAACTGTGGTCTTGAAATGTTCGCAAGAGTGTCTGAAATAAGGTTGTATAGGTGCCATCACGCATCAATTATATTTGATGTTTTTGGGAGAGTTATTTTGTGACTACTGTTACCAGACTAGATTCAGAATCCTGTGCAGATTGTGAGAATACGAAAGATAGGAAATTCACAACTGTGGTCTTGAATTGTTAGCAAGAGTGTCTGGAATGAGGTAGTAAAGGAGCCATCACGCATCAATTATATTTGAGGTTTTTGGGGGAGTTATAATCTGACTACTGTTAACAGACTAGACTCAGCATCCTGCGCAGATTGTGAGAATATTAACGATAGGAAATTGTGTCTGGAATAAGGTGGTATAGGTGCCATCACGTATCAATTATATTTGAGGTTTTTGGGGGAGTTATAATGTGCCTACTCTTAACAGACTTGACTCAGCATTCTGCGCAGATTGTGAGAATATGAACGATAGGAAATTCACAAGCGTGGTCTTGAACTGTTCGCAAAAGTGTCTGGAATAAGGTAGTATAGGTTCCATCACGCATCAATTGTATTTGAGGATTTTGGGGGAGTTATAATGTGCCTACTCTTAACAGACTGGACTCAGAATACTGCGCAGATTGTGAGAATATGAACGATAGGAAATTCACAAAAGTGGTCTTGAACTGTTCGCAAGAGTGTCTGGCAAAAGGCAGTGTAGGTGCCATCACGCATCAATTATATTTGAGGTTTTTGTGGGAGTTATAATATGACTAGTGTTAACAGACTAGACACAGCATCCTGCGCAGATTGTGAGAATATTATCGATAGGAAATTGTGTCTGGAATAAGGTGGTATAGGTGCCATCACGCATCAATTATATTTGAGGTTTTTGGGGGAGTTATAATGTGCCTACTCTTAACAGACTTGACTCAGCATTCTGCGCAGATTGTGAGAATATTAACGATAGGAAATTGTGTCTGGAATAAGGTGGTATAGGTGCCATCACGCATCAATTATATTTGAGGTTTTTGGGGGAGTTATAATGTGCCTACTCTTAACAGACTTCACTCAGCATTCTGCGCAGATTGTGAGAATATGAACGATAGGAAATTCACAAGCGTAATCTTGAATTGTTCGCAAGAGTGTCTGGAATAAGGTAGTATAGGTTCCATCACGCATCAATTATATTTGAGGTTTTTGGGGAGTTATAATGTGACTACTGTTAACAGACTAGACTGAGCATCCTGCGCAGATTGTGAGAATACGAACGATAGGAAATTCACAAATGTGATCTTGAATTGTTCGCAAAAGTGTCTGAAATAGGGTTGTATAGGTGCCATCACGCATCAGTTATATTTGATGTTTTTGGGGGAGTTATAATGTGACTACTGTTAACAGACTAGACACAGAATCCTGCGCAGATTGTGAGAATATTAACGATAGGAAATTGTGTCTGGAATAAGGTGGTATAGGTGCCATCACGCATCAATTGTATTTGAGGATTTTGGGGGAGTTATAATGTGCCTACTCCTAACAGACTGGACTCAGAATTCTGCGCAGATTGTGAGAATATGAACGATAGGAAATTCGCAAAAGTGGTCTTGAACTGTTCGCAAGAGTGTCTGGAAAAATGCAGTGTAGGTGCCATCGCGCATCAACTATATTTGAGGTTTTTGTGGGAGTTATAATATGACTACTGTTAACAGACTAGACACAGCATCCTGCGCAGATTGTGAGAATATTATCGATAGGAAATTCACAAAAGTGATCTTGAAATCGTCACAAGAGTTTCTGGAATAAGGTTGTATAGGTGCCATCACGCACCAATTATAGTTGATGTTTTTGGGAGAGTTATAACGTGACTACTGTTAACAGACTAGACTGAGCATCCTGCGCAGATTGTGAGAATACGAAAGATAGGAAATTCACAAAAGTGGCCTTGAATTCGTCGCAGGAGTGTCTGGAATAAGTTTGATATAGGTGCCATCACACATCAATTATATTTGAGGTTTTTGGGGGAGTTATAATGTGACTACTGTTAACAGACTAGACTCAGCATCCTGCGCAAATTGTGAGAATATTAACAATAGGAAATTCACACAAGTGATCTTGAATTGTTCTCAAGAGTGTCTGGAATAAGGTAGTATAGGTGCCATCACTCATCAGATATTTGAGGTTTTTGGGAGAGTTATAATGTGACTACTGTTAACAGACTAGACTGAGCATCCTGCGCAGATTGTGAGAATACGAACGATAGGAAATTCACAACTGTGGTCTTGAATTGTTAGCAAGAGTGTCTGGAATAAGGTGGTATAGGTTCCATCACGCAGCAATTATATTTGAGGTTTTTGGGGGAGTTATAATGTGACTACTGTTAACAGACTAGACTCAGCATCCTGCGCAGATTGTGAGAATATTAACGATAGGAAATTGTGTCTGGAATAAGGTGGTATAGGTGCCATCACGCATCAATTATATTTGAGGTTTTTGGGGGAGTTATAATGTGACTACTGTTAACAGACTAGACTCAGCATCCTGCGCAGATTGTAAGAATGTGAACGATAGGAAATTCACAAAAGTGGCCTTGAATTCCTCGCAGGAGTGTCTGGAATAAGTTGGTATAGGTGCCATCACACATCAATTATATTTGAGGTTTTTGGAAGAGATATAATGTGACTACTGTTAACAGACTAGACTGAGCATCCTGCGCAGATTGTGAGAATACGAAAGATAGGAAATTCACAACTGTCGTCTTGAATTCGTCGCAAGAGTGTCTGGAATAAGGTAGTATAGGTGCCATCACGAATCAATTATATTTGAGGTTTTTTGGGGAGTTATAATGTGACTACTGTTAAGAGACTAGAATCAACATCCTGCGGAAATTGTGAGAATATTAACCTTAGGAAATTCACACAAGTGATCTTGAATTGTTCTCAAGAGTGTCTGGAATAAGGTATTATAGGTGCCATCACGCATCAGATATTTAAGGGTTTTTGGAAGTTATAATGTGACTACTGTTAACAGACTAGACTGAGCATCCTGCGCAGATTGTAAGAATACGAAAGGTAGGAAATTCACAACTGTGGTCTTGAAATGTTCGCAAGAGTGTCTGGAATGAGGTAGTAAAGGAGCCATCACGCATCAATTATATTTGAGGTTTTTGGGGGAGTTATAATGTGACTACTGTTAACAGAGTAGACTCAGCATCCTGCGCAGATTGTGAGAATATTAACGATAGGAAATTGTGTCTGGAATAAGGTGGTATAGGTGCCATCACGCATCAATTATATTTGAGGTTTTTGGGGGAGTTATAATGTGCCTACTCTTAACAGATTTGACTCAGCATTCTGCGCAGATTGTGAGAATATTAACGATAGGAAATTGTGTCTGGAATAAGGTGGTATAGGTGCCATCACGCATCAATTATATTCGAGGTTTTTGGGGGAGTTATAATGTGCCTACTCTTAACAGACTTCACTCAGCATTCTGCGCAGATTGTGAGAATATGAACGATAGGAAATTGTGTCTGGAATAAGGTGGTATAGGTGCCATCACGCATCAATTATATTTGAGGTTTTTGGGGGAGTTATAATGTGCCTACTCTTAACAGACTTGACTCAGCATTCTGCGCAGATTGTGAGAATATGAACGATAGGAAATTCACAAGCGTAATCTTGAATTGTTTGCAAGAGTGTCTGGAATAAGGTAGTATAGGTTCCATCACGCATCAATTATATTTGAGGTTTTTGGGGAGTTATAATGTGACTACTGTTAACAGACTAGACTCAGCATCCTGCGCAGATTGTGAGAATACGAACGATAGGAAATTCACAAATGTGATCTTGAATTGTTCGCAAGAGTGTCTGGAATAAGGTATTATAGGTTCCATCACGCATCAATTATATTTGAGGTTTTTGGGGAGTTATAATGTGACTACTGTTAACAGACTAGACTGAGCATCCTGCGCAGATTGTGAGAATACGAACGATAGGAAATTCACAAATGTGATCTTGAATTGTTCGCAAAAGTGTCTGAAATAGGGTTGTATAGGTGCCATCACGCATCAGTTATATTTGAGGTTTTTGGGGGAGTTATAATGTGCCTACTCTTAACAGACTTGACTCAGCATTCTGCGCAGATTGTGAGAATGTGAACGATAGGAAATTCACAAAAGTGGCCTTGAATTCGTCGCAGGAGTGTCTGGAATAAGTTGGTATAGGTGCCATCACACATCAATTATATTTGAGGTTTTTGGGAGAGTTATAATGTGACTACTGTTAACAGACTAGACTGAGCAATCTGCGCAGATTGTGAGAATACGAAAGATAGGAAATTCACAACTGTGGTCTTGAATTCGTCGCAAGAGTGTCTGGAATAAGGTAGTATAGGTGCCATCACGAATCAATTATATTTGAGGTTTTTGGGGGAGTTATAATGTGACTACTGTTAAGAGACTAGAATCAACATCCTGCGGAAATTGTGAGAATATTAACCTTAGGAAATTCACACAAGTGATCTTGAATTGTTCTCAAGAGTGTCTGGAATAAGGTATTATAGGTGCCATCACGCATCAGATATTTAAGGGTTTTTGGGAGTTATAATGTGACTACTGTTAACAGACTAGACTGAGCATCCTGCGCAGATTGTGAGAATACGAAAGGCAGGAAATTCACAACTGTGGTCTTGAAATGTTCGCAAGAGTGTCTGAAATAAGGTTGTATAGGTGCCATCACGCATCAATTATATTTGATGTTTTTGGGATTGTTATAATGTGACTACTCTTAACAGTCTAGACTCAGCATCCTGCGCAAATTGTGAGAATATTAACCATAGGAAATTCACACAAGTGATTTTGAATTGTTCTTAAGGGTGTCGGGAATAAGGTAGTATAGGTGCCATCACTCATCAGATATTTGAGGTTTTTGGGAGAGTTATAATGTGACTGCTGTTAACAGACTAGACTGAGCATCCTGCGCAGATTGTGAGAATACGAACGATAGGAAATTCACAAAAGTGGTCTTGAATTCGTCGCAACAGTGTCTGGAATAAAGTAATATAGGTGCCATCACGCATCAATTATATTTGAGGTTTTGGGGAGAGTTATTTTGTGACTACTGTTACCAGACTAGACTCAGCATCCTGCGCAGATTGTGAGAATATTAACTATAGGAAATTCACACAAGTGATTTTGAGTTGTTCTTAAGAGTGTCGGGAATAAGGTAGTATAGGTGCCATCACTCATCAGATATTTGAGGTTTTTGGGAGAGTTATAATGTGACTACTCTTAACAGTCTAGACTCAGCATCCTGCGCAAATTGTGAGAATATTAACCATAGGAAATTCACACAAGTGATTTTGAATTGTTCTTAAGAGTGTCGGGAATAAGGTAGTATAGGTGCCATCACTCATCAGATATTTGAGGTTTTTGGGAGAGTTATAATGTGACTGCTGTTAACAGACTAGACTGAGCATCCTGCGCAGATTGTGAGAATACGAACGATAGGAAATTCACAAAAGTGGTCTTGAATTGTTCGCAAGAGTGTCTCGAATATGATAGTATAGGTGCCATCACGCATCAATTATATTTGAGGTTTTTGTGGGAGTTATAATGTGACTACTGTTAACAGAGTAGACTCAGCATCCTGCGCAGATTGTGAGAATCTCAGCGATAGGAAATTGACAAAAGTGGTCTTGAATTGTTCGCAAGAGTGTCTCGAATAAGATAGCATAGGTGCCATCACGCATCAATTGTATTTGATGTTTTTGAGAGAGTTATAATGTGACTACTGTAAACAGACTAGCTCAGCATCCTACGTAAACTGTGAGAATATGAACGATAGGAAATTCACAAGCGTAATCTTGAATTGTTCTTAAGAGTGTCGGGAATAAGGTAGTATAGGTGCCATCACTCATCATATATTTGAGGTTTTTGGGAGAGTTATAATGTGACTACTGTTAACAGACTAGACTCAGAATCCTGCGCAGATTGTGAGAATACGAAAAATAGGAAATTCAAAACTGTGGTCTTGAAATGTTCGCAAGAGTGTCTGAAATAAGGTTGTATAGGTGCCATCACGCATCAATTATATTTGATGTTTTTGGGAGAGCTATTTTGTGACTACTGTTACCAGACTAGATTCAGAATCCTGTGCAGATTGTGAGAATACGAAAGATAGGAAATTCACAACTGTGGTCTTGAATTGTTAGCAAGAGTGTCTGGAATGAGGTAGTAAAGGAGCCATCACGCATCAATTATATTTGAGGTTTTTGGGGGAGTTATAATGTGACTACTGTTAACAGACTAGACTCAGCATCCTGCGCAGATTGTGAGAATATTAACGATAGGAAATTGTGTCTGGAATAAGGTGGTATAGGTGCCATCACGCATCAATTATATTTGAGGTTTTTGGGGGAGTTATAATGTGACTACTGTTAACAGACTAGACTCAGCATCCTGCGCAGATTGTGAGAATGTGAACGATAGGAAATTCACAAAAGTGGCCTTGAATTCCTCGCAGGAGTGTCTGGAATAAGTTGGTATAGGTGCCATCACACATCAATTATATTTGAGGTTTTTGGGAGAGATATAATGTGACTACTGTTAACAGACTAGACTGAGCATCCTGCGCAGATTGGAGAATACGAAAGATAGGAAATTCACAACTGTCGTCTTGAATTCGTCGCAAGAGTGTCTGGAATAAGGTAGTATAGGTGCCATCACGAATCAATTATATTTGAGGTTTTTGGGGGAGTTATAATGTGACTACTGTTAAGAGACTAGAATCAACATCCTGCGGAAATTGTGAGAATATTAACCTTAGGAAATTCACACAAGTGATCTTGAATTGTTCTCAAGAGTGTCTGGAATAAGGTATTATAGGTGCCATCACGCATCAGATATTTAAGGGTTTTTGGGAGTTATAATGTGACTACTGTTAACAGACTAGACTGAGCATCCTGCGCAGATTGTGAGAATACGAAAGGTAGGAAATTCACAACTGTGGTCTTGAAATGTTCGCAAGAATGTCTGGAATGAGGTAGTAAAGGAGCCATCACGCATCAATTATATTTGAGATTTTTGGGGGAGTTATAATGTGACTACTGTTAACAGAGTAGACTCAGCATCCTGCGCAGATTGTGAGAATATTAACGATAGGAAATTGTGTCTGGAATAAGGTGGTATAGGTGCCATCACGCATCAATTATATTTGAGGTTTTTGGGGGAGTTATAATGTGCCTACTCTTAACAGACTTGACTCAGCATTCTGCGCAGATTGTGAGAATATGAACGATAGGAAATTCACAAGCGTAATCTTGAATTGTTCGCAAGAGTGTCTGGAATAAGGTAGTATAGGTTCCATCACGCATCAATTATATTTGAGGTTTTTGGGGAGTTATAATGTGACTACTGTTAACAGACTAGACTCAGCATCCTGCGCAGATTGTGAGAATACGAACGATAGGAAATTCACAAATGTGATCTTGAATTGTTCGCAAGAGTGTCTGAAATAAGGTAGTATAGGTGCCATCACGCATCACTTATATTTGATGTTTTTGGGGGAGTTATAATGTGACTACTGTTAACAGACTAGACGCAGAATCCTACGCAGATTGTGAGAATATTAACGATAGGAAATTGTGTCTGGAATAAGGTGGTATAGGTGCCATCACGCATCAATTATATTTGAGGTTTTTGGGGGAGTTATAATGTGCCTACTCTTAACAGACTTGACTCAGCATTCTGCGCAGATTGTGAGAATATTAACGATAGGAAATTGTGTCTGAAATAAGGTGGTATAGGTGCCATCACGCATCAATTATATTCGAGGTTTTTGGGGGAGTTATAATGTGCCTACTCCTAACAGACTGGACTCAGAATACTGCGCAGATTGTGAGAATATGAACGATAGGAAATTGTGTCTGGAATTAGGTTGTATAGGTGCCATCACGCATCAATTATATTTGAGGTTTTTGGGGGAGTTATAATGTGCCTACTCTTAACAGACTTGACTCAGCATTCTGCGCAGATTGTGAGAATGTGAACGATAGGAAATTCACAAGCGTGGTCTTGAATTGTTCGCAAGAGTGTCTGGAATAAGGTAGTATAGGTTCCATCACGCATCAATTATATTTGAGGTTTTTGGGGAGTTATAATGTGACTACTGTTAACAGACTAGACTCAGCATCCTGCGCAGATTGTGAGAATACGAACGATATGAAACTCACAAATGTGATCTTGAATTGTTCTCAAGAGTGTCTGGAATAAGGTAGTATAGGTGCCATCACGCATCAGTTATATTTGATGTTTTTGGGGGAGTTATAATGTGACTACTGTTAACAGACTAGACCCAGCATCCTGCGCAGATTGTGAGAATATTAACGATAGGAACTTGTGTCTGGAATAAGGTGGTATAGGTGCCATCACGCATCAATTATATTTGAGGTTTTTGGGGGAGTTATAATGTGCCTACTCTTAACAGACTTGACTCAGCATTCTGCGCAGATTGTGAGAATATGAACGATAGGAAATTCACAAGCGTAATCTTGAATTGTTCGCAAGAGTGTCTGGAATAAGGTAGTATAGGTTCCATCACGCATCAATTATATTTGAGGTTTTTGGGGAGTTATAATGTGACTACTGTTAACAGACTAGACTCAGCATCCTGCGCAGATTGTGAGAATACGAACGATAGGAAATTCACAAATGTGATCTTGAATTGTTCGCAAGAGTGTCTGAAATAAGGTAGTATAGGTGCCATCACGCATCACTTATATTTGATGTTTTTGGGGGAGTTATAATGTGACTACTGTTAACAGACTAGACGCAGAATCCTACGCAGATTGTGAGAATATTAACGATAGGAAATTGTGTCTGGAATTAGGTTGTATAGGTGCCATCACGCATCAATTATATTCGAGGTTTTTGGGGGAGTTATAATGTGCCTACTCCTAACAGACTGGACTCAGAATTCTGCGCAGATTGTGAGAATATTAACGATAGGAAATTGTGTCTGGAATAAGGTGGTATAGGTGCCATCACGCATCAATTATATTCGAGGTTTTTGGGGGAGTTATAATGTGCCTACTCCTAACAGACTGGACTCAGAATTCTGCGCAGATTGTGAGAATATGAACGATAGGAAATTGTGTCTGGAATTAGGTTGTATAGGTGCCATCACGCATCAATTATATTTGAGGTTTTTGGGGGAGTTATAATGTGCCTACTCTTAACAGACTTGACTCAGCATTCTGCGCAGATTGTGAGAATATGAACGATAGGAAATTCACAAGCGTAATCTTGAATTGTTCGCAAGAGTGTCTGGAATAAGGTAGTATAGGTTCCATCACGCATCAATTATATTTGAGGTTTTTGGGGAGTTATAATGTGACTACTGTTAACAGAATAGACGCAGAATCCTGCGCAGATTGTGAGAATATTAACGATAGGAAATTGTGTCTGGAATAAGGTGGTATAGGTGCCATCACGCATCAATTATATTTGAGGTTTTTGGGGGAGTTATAATGTGCCTACTCTTCACAGACTTCACTCAGCATTCTGCGCAGATTGTGAGAATATGAACGATAGGAAATTCACAAAAGTGGTCTTGAACTGTTCGCAAGAGTGTCTGGAAAAATGCAGTGTAGGTGCCATCACGCATCAATTATATTTGAGGTTTTTGTGGGAGTTATAATATGACTACTGTTAACAGACTAGACACAGCATCCTGCGCAGATTGTGAGAATATTATCGATAGGAAATTCACAAAAGTGATCTTGAAATCGTCACAAGAGTTTCTGGAATAAGGCTGTATAGGTGCCATCACGCACCAATTATAGTTGATGTTTTTGGGAGAGTTATAATGTGACTACTGTTAACAGACTAGACTGAGCATCCTGCGCAGATTGTGAGAATACGAAAGATAGGAAATTCACAAAAGTGGCCTTGAATTCGTCACAGGATTGTCTGGAATAAGTTGGTATAGGTGCCATCACGCATCAATTATATTTGAGGTTTTGGGGAGAGTTATTTTGTGACTACTGTTAGCAGACTAGACTCAGCATCCTGCGCAAATTGTGAGAATATTAACAATAGGAAATTCACACAAGTGATTTTGAATTGTTCTTAAGAGTGTCGGGAATAAGGTAGTATAGGTGCCATCACTCATCAGATATTTGAGGTTTTTGGGAGAGTTATAATGTGACCACTGTTAACAGACTACACTGAGTATCCTGCGCAGATTGTGAGAATACGAACGATAGGAAACTCACAAATGTTGTCTTGAATTGTTCGCAAGAGTATCTGAAATAAGGTTGCATTGGTGCCATCACGCATCAATTATATTTGATGTTTTTGGGAGAGTTATTTTGTGACTACTGTTACCAGACTAGACTCAGCATCCTACGCAGATTGTGAGAATACGAAAGATAGGAAATTCACAACTGTGGTCTTGAATTGTTAGCAAGAGTGTCTGGAATGAGGTAGTATAGGTGCCATCACGCATCAGTTATATTTGATGTTTTTGGGGGAGTTATAATGTGACTAATGTTAACAGACTAGACTCAGCATCCTGCGCAGATTGTGAGAATATTAACGATAGGAACTTGTGTCTGGAATAAGGTGGTACAGGTGCCATCACGCATCAATTATATTTGAGGTTTTTGGGGGAGTTATAATGTGCCTACTCTTAACAGACTTGACTCAGCATTCTGCGCAGATTGTGAGAATATGAACGATAGGAAATTCACAAGCGTAATCTTGAATTGTTCGCAAGAGTGTCTGGAATAAGGTAGTATAGGTTCCATCACGCATCAATTATATTTGAGGTTTTTGGGGAGTTATAATGTGACTACTGTTAACAGACTAGACTCAGCATCCTGCGCAGATTGTGAGAATACGAACGATAGGAAATTCACAAATGTGATCTTGAATTGTTCGCAAGAGTGTCTGAAATAAGGTAGTATAGGTGCCATCACGCATCACTTATATTTGATGTTTTTGGGGGAGTTATAATGTGACTACTGTTAACAGAATAGACGCAGAATCCTGCGCAGATTGTGAGAATATTAACGATAGGAAATTGTGTCTGGAATAAGGTGGTATAGGTGCCATCACGCATCAATTATATTTGAGGTTTTTGGGGGAGTTATAATGTGCCTACTCTTAACAGACTTGACTCAGCATTCTGCGCAGATTGTGAGAATATTAACGATAGGAAATTGTGTCTGGAATAAGGTGGTATAGGTGCCATCACGCATCAATTATATTCGAGGTTTTTGGGGGAGTTATAATGTGCCTACTCTTAACAGACTTCACTCAGCATTCTGCGCAGATTGTGAGAATATGAACGATAGGAAAGTGTGTCTGGAATAAGGTGGTATAGGTGCCATCACGCATCAATTATATTTGAGGTTTTTGGGGGAGTTATAATGTGCCTACTCTTAACAGACTTGACTCAGCATTCTGCGCAGATTGTGAGAATATGAACGATAGGAAATTCACAAGCGTAATCTTGAATTGTTCGCAAGAGTGTCTGGAATAAGGTAGTATAGGTTCCATCACGCATCAATTATATTTGAGGTTTTTGGGGAGTTATAATGTGACTACTGTTAACAGACTAGACTGAGCATCCTGCGCAGATTGTGAGAATACGAACGATAGGAAATTCACAAATGTGATCTTGAATTGTTCGCAAAAGTGTCTGAAATAGGGTTGTATAGGTGCCATCACGCATCAGTTATATTTGATGTTTTTGGGGGAGTTATAATGTGACTACTGTTAACAGACTAGACGCAGAATCCTGCGCAGATTGTGAGAATATTAACGATAGGAAATTGTGTCTGGAATAAGGTGGTATAGGTGCCATCACGCATCAATTGTATTTGAGGATTTTGGGGGAGTTATAATGTGCCTACTCCTAACAGACTGGACTCAGAATTCTGCGCAGATTGTGAGAATATGAACGATAGGAAATTCACAAAAGTGGTCTTGAACTATTCGCAAGAGTGTCTGGAAAAATGCAGTGTAGGTGCCATCACGCATCAATTATATTTGAGGTTTTTGTGGGAGTTATAATATGACTACTGTTAACAGACTAGACACAGCATCCTGCGCAGATTGTGAGAATATTATCGATAGGAAATTCACAAAAGTGATCTTGAAATCGTCACAAGAGTTTCTGGAATAAGGTTGTATAGGTGCCATCACGCACCAATTATAGTTGATGTTTTTGGGAGAGTTATAATGTGACTACTGTTAACAGACTAGACTGAGCATCCTGCGCAGATTGTGAGAATACAAAAGATAGGAAATTCACAAAAGTGGCCTTGAATTCGTCGCAGCAGTGTCTGAAATAAGGTTGTATAGGTGCCATCACGCATCACTTATATTTGATGTTTTTGGGGGAGTTATAATGTGACTACTGTTAACAGACTAGACGCAGAATCCTGCGCAGATTGTGAGAATATTAACGATAGGAAATTGTGTCTGGAATAAGGTGGTGTAGGTGCCATCACGCATCAATTATATTTGAGGTTTTTGGGGGAGTTATAATGTGCCTACTCTTAACAGACTTGACTCAGCATTCTGCGCAGATTGTGAGAATATTAACGATAGGAAATTGTGTCTGGAATAAGGTGGTATAGGTGCCATCACGCATCAATTATATTTGAGGTTTTTGGGGGAGTTATAATGTGCCTACTCTTAACAGACTTCACTCAGCATTCTGCGCAGATTGTGAGAATATGAACGATAGGAAATTCACAAGCGTAATCTTGAATTGTTCGCAAGAGTGTCTGGAAAAAGGCAGTGTAGGTGCCATCACGCATCAATTATATTTGAGGTTTTTGTGGGAGTTATAATATGACTACTGTTAACAGACTAGACACAGCATCCTGCGCAGATTGTGAGAATATTATCGATAGGAAATTCACAAAAGTGATCTTGAAATCGTCACAAGAGTTTCTGGAATAAGGTTGTATAGGTGCCATCACGCACCAATTATATTTGATGTTTTTAGGAGAGTTATTTTGTGACTACTGTTAACAGACTAGACTCAGCATCCAGCGCAGATTGTGAGAACACGAACGATAGGAAATTCACAAAAGTGGTCTTGAATTGTTCGCAAGAGTGTCTGAAATAAGGTTGTATATGTGCCATCACGCATCAATTATATTTGATGTTTTTGGGAGAGTTATTTTGTGACTACTGTTAACAGACTAGACACAGAATCCTGCGCAGATTGTGGGAATACGAAAGATAGGAAATTCACAACAGTGGTCTTGAAATGTTCGCAAGAGTGTCTGGAATAAGGTAGTATACGTGCCATCATGCATCAATTATATATGAGGTTTTTGGGGGAGTTATAATGTGACTACAATTTACAGACTAGACTCAGCATCCTGCGCAGATTGTGAGAATATTATCGATAGGAAATTCACAAAAGTGATCTTGAAATCGTCACAAGAGTGTCTGGAATAAGGTTGTATCTATACATGATGCCATCAGGCATCAATTATATTTGATGTTTTTGGGGAGTTATTTTGTGACTACTGTTAACAGACTAGAGTCAGAATCCTGCGCAGATTGTGAGAATACGAACGATAGGAAGTTCACAAATGTGGTCTTAAATTGTTCGCAAGAGTGTCTGAAATAAGGTTGTATAGGTGCCATCACGTATCAATTATATTTGATGTTTTTGGGAGAGTTATTTTATGACTACTGTTAACTAACTAAACTCAGCATCCTGCGCAGATTGTGAGAATACGAAAGATAGGAAATTCACAACTGTGGTCTTGAAATGTTCGCAAGAGTGTCTGGAATAAGGTAGTATAGGTGCCATCATGCATCAATTATATTTGAGTTTTTGGGGGAGTTATAATGTGACTACAGTTAACAGACTAGAATCAACATTCTGCGCAAATTGTGAGAATATTAACCTTAGGAAATTCACACAAGTGATCTTGAATTGTTCTCAAGAGTGTCTGGAATAAGGTAGTATAGGTGCCATCACGCATCAGATATTTAAGGTTTTTTGGGAGTTATAATGTGACTACTGTTAACAGACTGGACTGAGCATCCTGCGCAGATTGTGAGAATACGAAAGGTAGGAAATTCACAAAAGTGATCTTGAATTGTTCGCAAGAGTGTCTGAAATAAGGTTGTATAGGTGCCATCACGCATCAATTATATTTGATGTTTTTGGGAGAGTTATAATCTGACTACTGTTAACAGACTAGACTCAGCATCCTGCGTAAATTGTGAAAATATTAACCATAGGAAATTCACACAAGTGATCTTGAATTGTTCTTAAGAGTGTCGGGAATAAGGTAGTATAGGTGCCATCACTCATCAGATATTTGAGGTTTTTGGGAGAGTTATAATGTGACTACTGTTAACAGACTAGACTGAGCATCCTGCGCAGATTGTGAGAATACGAACGATAGGAAATTCACAAAATTGGTCTTGAATTCTTCGCAAGAGTGTCTAGAATAATTCAGTATATGTGCCATCACGCATCAATTATATTTGAGGTTTTTAACTTTTTTTAGTAATTAAATAATATTTTTTTTGTTTAATTTTTTAGTTATTTGCTTTCAAATTTATTGTAATCTATTTTAAATAAATATATATTTTGTTTAATCAATTGATATATTTATACTAAGGAAGGTACTTCAAAATAACGAGGAAACGGAAAAATTACTACTGTATATATTTATAGTGATTGGTGTTTGGTCACCGCATAACATTTATTTTTTGAACCTATATTTTTTTAACCTTGCTCACTGTAATTTCTAACTGTAAACTTTTTCATTTACTTCACATTTTTGCATTTTCTTCTTTACATTTGCTTCTCACGTATGTATACATGTTTTTATTGTCGTCGAAAGAAAGAAGCGTGTCATTGGAATTTCAACCGCGCTCAGGTTAACACGATAAGTATTGTCCAATTTTATAAAATGCCGAACAATAAAGTGGAAATAAAAATTAAAAATTATTGTCTTTTGGCTTCCGGTAAGGAAAACGCTCCTTTTTGAACATTTTTGGTGCCCAACGTGGGGCACGATTCTTATTGTGCCAATTTTTCTCGTGTTGCGATCTGTAAAATAAAACGTAAAGACATTTTTTGGAGAAGTTCTCGTGCTTGTGAAATTTATCTCCTCAAGTTTTTGTCAAAAAATATATTGATGTTATATACAAATATATATACCGAAAAATATATACATAATTTTAACAACGAAAAATATTTTACCGCTAAAAACCGGTTTTTCAAGTTCATGATATAAAAGCAATACACTTTTTTAACAATATTACGATGATCTTGGAAGAAATAAAGCAGCAACGGGCAAATACAAAGAAAAGTATAAGCCGCATTAAGAACCAAGTTGAGGCCAGTGGTAATGGTGAAGGAAGGATCCTGTCTTCTACTGAGCTGAAATGTCGATTGGGAATTTTGGAGTCGTATTTTAAACAAATATTGACCTATCAATCACAAATTGAAAATATGATCCAGACGACAGTGGAAGGCCTGAAATTGAAGACTTATATATTGCAGCAAAAATGAGTATACATATGCAGCTTGTTGAAGATATTCATAACACGACGACATCAGATTCTACAATTTGCTTCCCTGTTTCCAACCATAAATTGCCTCAACTAAAATTGCCCACATTTAATGGTAAATATAGTGAATAAAAAAATTTTATAACTTCGTTCATACAGGTTATTGATCGTGAATCTGGCTTATCGAATATTGAGAAATTTAATCATCTGCTCAACTGCCTCCGTGGTCAGGCCCTCGAGACAGTCAAGGCCTTTTAGATTACGAATATTCTCCTAAGGCTCTAGAATAGTAAAAGGCGCGTTATGACAATAGCTCATTCATTTTTATGGAAAATATTACTACCCTATTCGACCTTCCTGCTGCGTCCAAATACAATTGTGCTCAACTACGTAGTCTTGTTGATAATGTTTCTGCCCTATACGGCTCCCTACGACCTCTTGCTTCATCTGAAGATATTATTAATTCGATGCTTATACACATAGTGATGCAAAAGGTTGATGATGACACAAGACGAAAGTGGAAGGATTTTTTTGACTTTACCAAATTGCCATCATGGGATGATTGTTCCAAGGTCCTTGAAAGACATTGCCGGTTTTTGGAGTCTGTTGACAACACCCACAACCAGTTGCCCAGAAAGCCAGAAATTCAGACCACTCTATCAATCGTTGCTCTCGGTTTAAGGAAACGGATGTAAATGCTCGTTTCGAAACTATCAAGCGACTTGGTCTTTGTTTAAATTGCCTGTCAAAAGGGCATCCGGTCAATCACTGTTCCTCTTCATTTAAATGCAAATTTTGTTCCCGCTCACACCACAGTGTTCTTCATCGCTTTCAGTCAGTAATTCCCTCGTCTCCTGCTACTGAATAGACTTCTTGTACTTCTGGTGCCGTTTCGGATGAAATTTCTGCCTCGGTCCATAGCCATATAGAAAAATCTTCTCCGGATCGGGTACTGCTTGCTACTGCCACGGCCTTAGTTCGTGACACTACTGGTCGTTACCAATTGGGACGCGCTTTACTGGAGTCTTGCTCCCAACTAAATTTCATAACTGATGAATTTTCTCAAAAATTACATCTGCCTCGTATCAAACAAACCACTGAAGTCTCAATACCAACGAAATACTCACACAAAAATTAGACACAAGAACTCTACAAATGTAAAGTCTTGTTTTAATGAATTTGAAGCCTTTCTTTCGTTTTCGGTTTTGCATTACACCTCATATTTCGTACCAACCTGATCCTGGAACTGGATGTTTCAACTTGGAATTTGCCCACTAATACCCAGGTTGCTGATGAAGACTTTTTTAAGTCTAAACTTCTGATCCTGGAACTGGATGTTTCAACTTGGAATTTGCCCACTAATACCCAGGTTGCTGATGAAGACTTTTTTAAGTCTAAACGAATTGATTTACTCATTGGCACGGAAATTTTCTTTGATCTTTTGTCGGTGGATCAAATTAAGCTCGGTACCAATTTACCCAAACTGCAAAAAACATTATTTGGATGGATTGTCGCTGGTAGATATACTTCGGAACAACCCAACAACCTCGGCTCTTGCTTGTTGTCGCTAGAAGAAGAAATTGATGTTCAACTTCAACGCTTGTGGGAAATTGAGGAAACTCATAATCGCCCAAGTGTTCTAACACAAGAACAATCCGAATGTGAATCATTCTTGAATGAAACCGTATATCGGGACTGCACTGGTAGAATTGTTGTTAAACTACCTTTTAAAGATTCTCCTAACTCTTTAGGTCTCTCGGAAAACATGGCCTTTAAAAGGTTCTCGTTTCAAGAAAGGCGATTTGCTCGTGACAACAATTTTAAGAAAACAATATGTGGCTTTCACGGAGGAGTATGAAAAATGTGGACACATGAGTCCGTCTGTCTGTCTGTCTGTTGAAATCACGATTACGAGAGAACGAAAAGAGATATCGCGATGAAATTTGGCATAAGTATTTTTTGTTATATAGGGCAGTTTGGGATTGAAAATGGGCGAGATCGGTAAACAGCCGCACCTACTTTACATACGGAATGTAAAGGCACCTCGTTTCAAAAAACTGTTATAATCTGAATATTTCATAAACCGTGTGAGATATTAAGGTATAATTTTATTCCGGAACATATAGCATCATTACTAAAACGTGTGAAAAAATGGGCGTGCCACGCCCACTGATACAGTTGGAAATATCTCATGAAAGGTATAAGATATTGATATGGAATTTTATCAGCATATATAGGGAAGCATTACCAATAAGCTTGACAAAAATGGGCATTCCACGCCCACTCATACAAAAGTTGTTAATATCTTGTAAACGGTATAAGATATTAAAACGAAATTTTATTAGGTGTACCGGTTAATTCGTGCGGTTTTCTAACAGATGGCATAACTTGACTTTTATTCCAGTGATTCACCTTTCCAAATATGTGTTGGAAGGCTACTGTCATATAGTTTCAGAATCAGTATGTGTCATTTAGCTGAAGCGTAAACAACAATCTTTTTTTTAACTCTGAAAATGTGGAATTTCGTGCCGAATAAAGTGTTTTTGCGGGGAGTACTTCTTCATTACTTCAATATGAAGAAAAAGGCTGCCGAAAGTCATCGTATTTTGGTGGAAGTGTATGTGTGCATGCTCTAGCTGAGCGTACGTGCCAGAAGTGGTATGCATGGTTTAAAAGTGGCAATTTTGACTTGGAGGACGATGAACGGCCCGGACAGCCAAAAAAGTTTGAAGATCACGAATTGGAGACATTGCTCGACCAAGATCAATCCCAAACGCAAGAAGAACTTGCAAAATCACTTGGCGTCGCTCAACAAACCATTTCCGATCGTCTAAAAGCAATGGGAATGAAAAAAACCGCACGCAATTAACCGGTACAACTATTTTGACCAATTTTAAAATATGACGAGATATCTACAAGTATTACCAATTTGTATACAAAATGGGCGTGATTCGGTCACTTATACAAAAGTTGTCAATATCCCATAAACGGGTCAAAATATTAATACGTTCGTAATTCTATCTAGCAGTACCTAGAGACATTACAAAAAAATTTGCCCGAAATGGGCGTGGTAAGCCTATACTTTATTCTTTATTCTTTATTAAAAATTAAATCCGGGTGTACAAGAAGAGTCAAGCTCCTTAATAGTACTATAAAAAATATGACATTAAATTTATACTGTAAAATAAATGAATTTAAAACCTAATATTTATTAGGTTTTTGGTACATATTTGTACGGTCTCTTACAATAGATTGGTACTTTCCTGAGACAGGACACCTCTCTAGGCGTACCTGTGCCTACTTGTCTTTCTAGGCTGTCCTCGCCAAGTCCCGCGACGATCGTCCTGTTATTTAGCCGTTTTATCCTGGCCTTAGAAATCAATTTTTTAGAGAGCCTTGAGCGCTCTCGAGTTTCAGACCTCGAAATATACGCTTCTTTGTTATTTCCGGGAAGGTGTGTCCATCAGGAGCTCAAGAGTATCCCTGCGGAAAGTAGTCCAGGTCCCATCAGACCTTTATAGGCTGCTTGGTATGTTTCATACAGATGCCAGAGCCTTCGTCAGTCGTGACGCCTCAGAGACATGTTCCACACTGTTGCCAGACCCGTCAGTCTCTGACGCGATATGAAATGATTATTGGAGACAAGAGTTAGGTCTAAGACCTCCTGCCTATTCTTAGTAATCAAAGTTGGTTTCCTGCGCTTATTGCATATAGAGAGATTCCTATTAATAATGAATTCAAAGATAGACTTAAGCCGTCCATTAATATCAGAGCTTTGCCAAACGGTATGGTACGCATTCGCATCGGAAGCTATGATGGGTCCAGACGTTGGAGGCTCGATGTCATCATGAACTATATAGGAGGAGATTATCCAACACGTCCTAACCACTGAACTCCAGACAGACAGCGACAGAATCCTTGTCACTAAGGTTTCTAAGGAGGAAAGCTTTAAGCTCGTTCTTAATTAGAATAGGATCTAGTCTTACCCACATCCGCCTTATAGTACAGCTTGTACCTTTTAACCGTAGTCCACAAACCCGGTTTTTGACTAATCATGGTTTCTGGATGAAATCCTTAGAAATACGGAGAAAAAGGGCGGCCAAGCCCCTTCGGAGAGGTGGAGATTTACCTATACTAGCCTCAGTGTCATCGCCGCAGGTAGCACCATTATCCATCTTCACCACACTTTGGTCATATTGCTCAATGTCGGTTGCCAATACGTAATCTTCCTCCAACGATGTGCATAAGAACCTGATTGACAGTTCCATCTCAGTCATTTCGACCTTCTTTAGAGCTAGAGCAGCGCAATCATTCACCACTGCCTCAGTGGTGAGAACAGTAGAGGCGTCCCTCCTCGCCTTTTTCACGCGCTTCTTAAAAACTTTTAGGACGATGGATGAGACCCAATATCCTACCACACTATCCGCCCTTCCGAGGTTCCAGGGACTCTTTGTTGATGATTAAAATCACCGGGCTGTACTCACCTTTCGGTTCCTCTCGCTTGTCAATTTTCCAATTGACAGTTGGGAGGTCTGGATTACTGCACCGAAGCATGGCCCTCACCGGAACCTCATATTTAGGGATGACATTCAGTTTAGTCCCTGGTCAGATTTCTCCCAATTCATATATGGCCGTCCTGTACAAATCCCAGGAACGTTGATCCACACAGGACAACATTTTGTGAACCTGGTACCACTCACCGTCACGAGAGATGGTATGGGACCATTCCAAGGAAGATCTGTCTTTTTCTGTGAGATCTTTTTAGCTTGTTACCCAGCTTCTCAATGAGCCTACGCGCCAACCTCCTGCTGTTGTGGCGTATCTTAGGGGGACAGCCCGCCGCATCTTCGAGGCACTGCAGCTTGACCCCCTGTTTCGGCCCTCACAGTACCCTAGGTCAAACACACTAATTAATTTTACAAGTTGTTAATTTAATTAAAAATTATTAGGTAATCTAGGGCATATGCAGAATTAATACGAACCTTTGAAAATATTATTGAAAATATAATAGCGCATTTAAAAATGAAAGAGAATGTTTAAAAAACGACAAAAAGAAAAATTCGATAATATCGAAAATTCGAAAGTTCTACGTTCACACAAATTAAAATCTATAGAGATAGGGTTTGAGTTTGCAATGCAAGTAGTGCAGACGAGTTTGATCACTAGTTGCGGAGTTTACTTTATTCTGTGCTATATTTAATCTACTGTTTGTCAGACTTACAGGGCTATTCTCGCTGTCAACTTGACACGAAATAATAAAGTAAAATTGTCACAGTCACAGTATAGATGTTTCGCGAGTAGCATGTGGCTCCAACTCTTCGATCAAAGTTTTGCACACATATTTATTGAGCCTGAAATTTCTTTTAAATCCCGACTCATTTAAAGTAAACGAGTACTACAATAGCGAAGTAACTTTGAGCTGCCGCGGTTTATATTCTCACTTTTGTCTGGAAAATCTAACAAAACAAGAATTCCTCCATTTGTTTTATATTTATTTATTATATATGTTTTCTTCTATATTTATTTATTATTTATTTTTTCTATATTTATTTATCATTTATGTAGTGTTTTCTTCAGAATATGTAACTGTCAACACTTGACTATTTAAATATAAATTTTAACGAAAAGAGCTTTTTTTTGACAGCCAGAATAGGACAGCCAGAGTAAGTTTTGGATATCTCCAAGGCATTTGACCTTGTGTCGCATAAAGCAGTCGTGTCTAAACTGGTTGCTTATGGTGTCGGTAATACATTCACTCGATGGATATCGAGTTTCCTCAGCGGCCGTTCTATTCGGGTTGTGATAGACGGCTTTGCTTCCGAAGAGCACTCCATTAATGCTGGAGTTCCGCAGGGTTCTGTCCTGTCTCCAAAACTTTTTCTCATTTTTATCAATGACCTTCTGTCATTGACATCAAACCCTGTCTACTCGTTTGCTGATGACAGCAGCATTTGTCATTCATATTCATTCTCCAGGAGTCCTTCTATTCTGGAGATCAGTAGAAAATGCAGAATTATGAATGACACACTCCAATCTGACCTGAACAAGATCCAGGAGTGGGGTCAAGCGAATCGGGCCGATTTTAATGCGCGGAAGATCCAATGCTGTTTGTTGACTCACAAGCGTCTGGCGGGTGACAACTTCCCACCTTTGAATATGGGTGGTGTGGAGTCGGAGGCTCTTGATGTTCTGGGCATGTCAATACAATGCGATCTTCGTTGGAACGATCACATTTTTGATGTGTCGAAAGAAGCAGCCAAGTGCTTAGGATTTTCCAACCGACCTTCATTATATCTACACCACTTATATCCGTCCGAAAATGGAGTACAACTCGCATATTTGGTCGGTGCGATAATACTTATAGGGGACAGTAGTAGTAATAACGTCGATGCTTTTAAAAGGGGTGTAAATCGACATTACTCCAGTTTTCCCCTTCCCACTAACCTTTTCCCTTCTAAACCAACGAATACTTTGCATGGATAGGGGGCATCTCCTGAGTTTGGTTCTATCTGCCATAAAAAAAACAACAATGTCGGATATCTTAACATCTGTGTCACTGATAACAACGTTAAAGTTTTAATTTCATGTGTTTACAATTTCTCCAGATTTATTAGTCTCGACAATTATTTTAATGATCTCTCTAATTTTCTTACCGATTTCACTTATTTTATTATTTGTGGAGACTTTAATGTCGACTTGTTGTGTAACTATAGATGTGCTGATTCTGTACGTGATAATATAACATCGCTAGGCTTAACGCTTGCTAACAGTGCCTTGCCCATTCACTTCTCCGTGTGCCTTGCCAATGATCGTCCGAGCTTGCTTGATTATTTCATCGCCCCAGATTATTCTTTTCTACGCTTATTAAATCAAATTTATTTTATCATGACTTGTTATTTAGCACTCTGGGCATTCCTCAGTGTCACAACTCAGCTGGGACTTCTTTCACTTATCATGATTTTAAATCGACTAATTTCCAGGACTTACATTATGAGTCAAGTATGGTTCCATGGGCTTATATTGATCGAAATTGCTCCACGGTTGACGAAAAAATTGTGCTGCTTACAAAATTGCAAATGACTTGTTTGTTAAATACGCGCCTGTTAAGTCTGTAACGTCGATTAATTCCTTTTGTACCTGGTTTACAGAACAGGTATCAAAAACTATACGTATTCTAACAGGTTGCGAAGTATTTGGAAAAGAAATCCTACTCTGGAGAGATGGGAATGTTACAAACGAGCGCGTAATGTAGCTGGTCGCCTTGTTAAACACTCGAAAGTGGCTTACTTTTCGTCCAAACTTAAGATGTCGCTAAACTCTAAAGTTCCCTAATATAACCTTAAGAAATTAGCATTTACAATAGTAATGACAATGATACTGCTTTAGTTACGCTTTAACGCTTGATCATTTTCTTTCCCATTGCTCTGACACTAATTATCTTAATTCATCATTTGCCCCTGAATTAGTTGTTTCTACCAGTTGCAGTTTAGAATTTGTAGCGAACATTTTGTTTCGTTACAAGATAATCACGAATAATAAACCATTATTTCAAATTCAACAACAGCATATATAGGCAAATAATATGCCTAAACCATTATAATAAACCATTATTTCAAATACAACAACAGCATATATAGGCAAATGAGCGGATTAGGAATGGGTAACCCAACTTAAGCAATCCTCATGGAGGTGTTCATGCAAAACCTGGAGTAACAGTACATGGAGGAACTAACGAACAACCTATGAGTGACGTTCTACGCAAGAATTGTTGCTGACGTCGTATGTCTACCAACTGAGAAAAACTAAGAACAGATATTGGATTATAACAACAAACAACACAAAAACATAAAATTTGCAATGGAAACGGAAAATTAAGGAAAAATAAATTATTTGGACATGACGATAAGGATAAATAAAATCGACAACAAGCTTGAGTACGGAATATACAGGAAGTCTACAGCCACAGACACAATAATACACAATATATCAATCCACCCTCAGCAACACAAAAAGGCAATTAACAACCAGACTTGAATGAACACCTTTAACAAAATACGCGTACAGGAAAGAGTTGAACACAATATATACAATAGCGACAAACAATGGATACAAAAAGGACCTGGTGGACAAGATCAGAAGAGACACCAGAACAACAAAGATAGGTAAAAAAAGAGAACGACAAAAAGATTTGGACAGTATTAACTTACACGGGACATCAACATACAAATTTGCAAAATTCTTTCAAAAACATAACATTCGCACATCATTTAGAAAAAGAAATAACTTGGAACGAATAACATAACCAACAACGAATAACCAACACAAATGAAAAAGATCCACTAAACAAACGGGGCGGATACAAACAAAATTGTGCATGCCAAAACAACTACATAGACAAACTGGACGTAAAACTGGACATAGACAAACCAAGCACAACACCGGAATCAAACTTCGAAAATCACATGTTTGACAACAAATATACACCGACACACGTTAAAAGACAGTCAAGATACTGCATGTACAACATAAAGGGCAACGTCTAAACGTATTAGAAAATATGGAAATATAAAACAGAAAACTTTTGACTTCAGAATGATAAATGAACAAACAAACACTACTTCCGACGTAATATTAGAACCACTAAAACTACTCTACAGAAAGAGAAACAATAATACGGGAACAATTATAAGAGCACAAACACAGGACCAATCCACAAAAACCAGTAAAGGAAAAATTACTGACTTTTACTTACCTCTAAGTGAAAGCCGCAAAGAGACCGCATAATCCAATTAAAAAACAATTAAGAACAATAGACTAACTGCGCGAAAAAAACAATCTTAACCAAATAAACAGCACAACATTAACAAATCCAACCCCGCGACCTGCTCGGAAAGAAAAAACAAAGGAGCCAAATACTTGGAACACAGGAGGGATGCTTTACAAAGCCAATTAAGAACAGTAAGTTACCTGCGCGCAAAAGATGGCTATTAACCAAACCAACAGCACAACAGTAACCCATCTACCTGCTCGCACAAAGCAAATACAGAGGAAAAACAATAAAACATACCTGGCCCATATGAATAGACACACACAAAGATAAACGAAATAGTACCAACTAATACGACCAGAGATACACGAATATAAATACGAACGAGGTAGTACGAAGTAGTTAGAACGAAGCATGACACTGAAGATGGCACAACGCCGAAACCGGTTGGTCTCCAAACCAAATTTGACGAGGGATGACGGAAATTAGTTTCAAAATACATAAAAAATAAACCACTTCAATTTAAATAAGTAATGCAAAATACATAAAATACGATCGCAACCGGAAAAGTATGCAGCGAAACAAAGGATCCCTAAAAGTATACATAGTGATCTGCACAGTAGAGCATCCCTAAGTTTGCCTTATCAACCGAGTGAGTGAGGATCTAATCAGAGTTGGAATAGACGATCGCGTCTGATTCTTCACCCTCCCGACGAACGACCAAAAGTTCTTACTACCCTTATGGTATTGAAGAACTCTACGTCTAAGGCGCTGCTCGTAGAGAGCTTTTTCGCGCTTTAGAGTGGCATTGCACCTATTTCTGGCCTGATTGCGCAGCAGTTTAGTATCAGCAGTTTTGTTTAAACGCCAATTCCTAAATGCTTCCTCTTTGGACCTGACTGCTTGTCTGCAAGTCGCATTAAACCAGGAATGGTCTTTTGGTTTAATGGAAATTCTTTTATCTTATTCTTAAACCAGGAATGGTCTTTTGGTTTAATGGAAATTCTTTTATCTTATATTATATAATGGAAATTCTTTTATATAATTCTTTTTTGGGTATGAAAGACCTCATACCAAATAAAATTATATTTTCTACCAATTTTGCTGCAGCATTTATGTTTCTATCCCTGGAACACACTTGCCAATTGAAACGGCTGAAAAAGGAGTTCAGCGCATCCCAATTAGCCTTCTCATAAAGCCACACTGTCCGCTTCGTAGCTGGCTGTTGAGCGGATTGAAGACTAGAATATGGGAAGGTAGCAGAAATTGTAGCGTGGTCCGAATTACCAAGAGGTGCAAGAACATTCACATCATACTTGCTGTGATGTGAAGTTAGAGAAAGGTCCAGAATATTTTGGTTTTGCCCATCAACGCAGGGAAAGTGCGTTGGTTCGTTCACTAGTTGAGTCAAATTATTAGACTCAGCAAATAACTCAACATACAAACCCTCGGGTGTCGTGTGACTCGATTAACGTAGCCATTTAGAATTATGAACATTGAAATCACCAGCAACAACAATTTCACTGTTCGGATACGATTTTAAAAATCGAGTCAGAGAGACTGTCCAGTTTATCAAAAGTTGGCAGCCTCTCTAGACCCGGGCTTCTATAAATGAAGCAGAAGTGCAGGATGTGCGACTGGATTTTGAACTTAACCCACATGGAGCTAAATTCGGCATCCGTCGTGCAAAGGTGTTGCTGACACTGGTACGCAACATCACTGCGAATATATAAGGCGAGGCCTCTGTGTGATGAAAATAATGGCAGTAAATGGTACCCAGGCAAGTGAAAATCCAGTGGATCTGCACCCTCAGACACCTGGGTCTCACCCAGTGCCATTATATGCGGTTGGTTAGTACAAACATACGCATAGACCGCGAAGAAATTCGCCCTCAAGCCACTTTTTTAAACTTACGGAGTTGCAGTCCTTACTACGGTAAGAGGCTTTCGTTACAGTCCATACTTCGTACAGACCATACATACAAATTCACAGGGGTGAGCGAATTTAAACTAACAATGTTTTTTTAAGGATTAAGTCAAACGCGGTTAGTGTGGCGATATTTTTCTTAAGTTTATCAGGATAATCCTACAATATATCGTTGTACTTTTGACCCTTGTCATAAGCCACTGCTTTACAACTTACCCTTTTACACGTTTGTGGAAAAATTCTATAGATCTGCTTTTGTCTAAAAAATGTAATGCCATGTTACCCGCAGATTTCAGAGCAATTAGTATTTTGTCTCCGTTATCCAAGGCTATCGAAGTAATAACAGTTAATAAGAATTCAGGTTTTTATTGGGCAATAAGCTGCCATAAGCATCAGTTTCCCCAATTTAGAACTGTTTACAGTGGAGTACCGCAAGGATCTGTTTTATTTTAAATTTTTATAAATGACATTTTTTAACGTGCAACAGTGCCGCAATTCATGCATACGCGGATGATATTCAGGTGTAATTTGTGACGGCCGCAAAGGAGCATCGCGGGCACCACAGCAAATCACACATCCCTGGTTATAAAAACTACATATTGACATATTTTAAAGAGCAGTGTTATTGAAATAAAAAGAATAATCACTTTAGAAATAAAATAAAAATATTTAAAAAATTATAAAAGCGAAAGAATAATGAAGACGAGGATGATAGGGTAAGAAAGAATATCGTAACTATAAACAAAATCAAAACATGAATATAACTTAATATTATAAACAATGGAATTAAATTTAATATAAAGTAATTTGTATTATATTAAATGACTGCAAAGATATAAGCATGTACATAACGGTTGCGAGGGACGATCATGTGAAGAAGGCAAATAATATAAATTGCTCGAAAACACGAAATTTAGTTCGTAAACAACAGCGATAATTCGTAAACAGTTCTATTACAACTAACAACAAGTTGTGCAAACCACATTGGACTATAAAAGGCAACGCACAGCAGTAAGACGGCGAGGTGTGCTCTGGCAGTTGTCGTGTGCGGACACGCGTAAGTAAATTTCTTCTCCTCTTTTGCACTTTGCGGCTGATACATAGTAGGTCTACAGGAAACGCTGAACCAGAAACATAGTGCAGAACGAATCTGTTCTCCGGGAAATCCAGATGACACACTTCGAAGAAGATCCAAGCTCCCTCATCCTTTCCTCTCCTACACTTTACGAACGGTCCGTAGCATGTCCAAAGGAAACGTTGAATTGGGAGAATTGTGTAGAGCGACTCTCTTCTTCGAGGAAATCCAAAGGACACACCTCGAAGAAGAGCCGATCTAACTCTTGTATCCCTATCAACAGAACGGTACGGACAGTGGGAGGTCACACGAGAGACAGCTTGCAGAAGTGAAGAAAAGTGTGGCAGTAAATCATTAGTGAAAGACAACGTTCAGTGGCATAAAGGAGGAACGCGTACAGTACGGTCGAGAGAACAACACGAGGCCGTCGCCAGTTAACACATCGAATAGGAGCAGGGGCAGCAACGCCAGACGAGCAAGTATTGGGTCCCTACAGGGTCGCATGCTCAAGTGGTTGGAACACGTTCGTTTAAACGCACTTAAAACGCAACGCCAAGTAGGTTACAACAGGTTGCGTCATCGAGCGCATTTGGTTACAACGCCAATCAGGTTTCAACAGGTTACAATGTCGAGCACATACAACGCCAATCAGGTTACAACCGGTTGCAACGTCGAGCGTATTTGATTACAACGCCAACCGCGCTGCATTGGCTACGCTTCGATTCAATACGTTTGATTTCAACCCAGAGCGATAGCTCACCTATTGTATCAACAAGTTGGTCCAATTCAATACGACCATTGGGCCTGTAGACACAACCCAGGAAAATGTTATGTCTATCCGTGAAAATCTCAATATACAAAAATTCGATGGGAGATTCAGGCTGTCTATCTGTCTGTCTGCCTGTCTGAAAAGTACTCATATAAAAAAATGCTGATGGCGAACCTGTACTCGTGGATGATGTTGAAAGCGTTGATTGCCTGGCCGCCAATTAATACTTCAAATTCTTATACACATATAAGTACTCTCTAGCATTATGTCTAATGTTTATTTATAATTTATTTATAGTGTTCATGGCTGCTGCGGAAGGGTTGTGCTGTGAAATTTTGTACAACAAACAAAACCTAATATTCTTTACATCACACAATTGCTTTCCTGATGTTCCTGTTACTCTATCTCTGCGATGAGCGCTGTTACAGAACAGCCTAGCTGTATTAACGGAAATCACAAGATCTTGTTGGACATCCTCTGTAATCAACACTCTGGTTTCGATGTTGCCCACTTCAATGCTAGAAGTTTAAATATGACTATATAAAAAATGTTTTCCAGAACTCAGCAATTGACGCTGTATGTATATCTGAGACCTGGTATCAACCCAGTCTCTCCCATGCTAGTATTGATATTCCTGGCTTAAAACTTTATCGTGCGGATAGAATAAATAAACGCGGTGGTGGCGTTGCAATTTATGAGAAATATTCATACAATTCTGAGATAATTTACTCCTCCAAAAACTCCTTGGTTGAGTACATTTGTGTGATGGTTTCTGACAACAGGGCAAAGATTCTTATTTGCTGTGTTTACAACCCACATAAAAGTAATGGATTAGAAAATGTCTTCGTCTATATCTCAAGTAGCTCCTTGAAGCATGACTTTACAATTGTTTGTGGTGACTTTAATGTTGATTTTCTGTTGAATGACTCTGTTGCGTCAAAACTCTCGGAGTTAGTAATCTGGCCTATCATTTGTCAATGACTCCCAGCCGACTCGCTACTGCCATAATGTTCGACCCAGTTTATTAGATTATGTTTTTGTGTCAAATTCTGATTTGGTATTACTGTTCTCACAGATAGATTTTGTTTCTGATCATGATCTTTTATTTTGCTCTCTTGACTTTCAATTAAATACGCGAGCGAAGTCTACTTCTTTCACATTCAGGAATTACAATGCCATAGACTTTACATCTCTGTATAATGCTGCTGCGACTATAGACTGGCCACCTTTCTGGGGAGTCCCACATGTTGACGACAAATTATTGTTCCTTAATAGTGTAATCAGTTATTTGTATAATACTTTTGTTCCGCAACGTAGAATTAGTATCATAAATCAATCGTGCCCATGGTTTACCACAAGAGTAAGAAATTCTTTACGCACTAGAAATATCCTACGCTCCAAATGGAAAAAGAATAGTACTTCTGATAATTGGGAAAGCTATAGAAGAGCTCGTAATTTAGCAACCAGCCTTATAAAAAGATCTAAGCAAGACTATTACTCATACAAGCTAAATCCTAAATTACCTCCCAGGACAATTTGGCAACGATTAAAGTATCGGTATTGGGTCAAAAAAATAAGCCCTTATATACTCTCTCACCGAATATCTTAAATGAATACTTTCTCAATAGATCATTGCCTGATAACTTTCATGACACATGTGACACCTCCGACGATTGCGGTCTCTTTAGTTTTAGTGTCGTCACTTCATCTGACGTAATATAGCATACAAGACTTATAATCTGACATAATACGGCATACAAGACAAGCTATTGGATACAAGCTGAATCTGCATCTGACATAATAAGGCATAAAAGACAAGCTGTTGGAGAGGATGGTATCTCTATAAAATTTATTAAAATAATATTGCCATACATACTCTCTCCTATAACCGGTATTATTAACCACGTTTTTACGTCTTCATCTTTCCCCATGAGTTGGAAATTAGCTACAGTAATTCCCATACTCAATAATTAGTCCCAAAAAGTTCCTGCTGATTTTCGTCCCATTAGTATTTTGTCACTGTTGTCTAAAATCTGTGAGGCAATCATGGCAGTGCAAATAAATGAATACATCTCCCATCACAATCTTCTTAATCCTCTGCAATCTGGTTTTCGTCAAAAGCACAGTTGCGCCACAGCTATGCTTAAAGTAACTGATGACATACGGCTAGCTTATGATAATGAATATATAACCCTGTTGTGTCTGTTAGACTTTTCTAAAGCCTTCGACAGCGTGAATCATGGAAATTTGTGTAGCAAGCTGCGGACCTTATACAATTTTTCCAATATGGCTACCGCTCTAGTAAGGTCCTATCTGTCTGATCGCTACCAAAGGGTTAAAACTTCTGAAGTCTACTCTGACTTTAAGCACGTATGTTCAGGAGTCTCGCAAGGCTCTGTCCTTGGGCCGCTATTGTTCTCCTTGTTTCTGAATGACATCTTTTCTACAGTAAGCAATGGGTTTATTCATGCTTATGCAGACGACCTGCAGCTGTATTTGTCGAACCGCATCGGACTTGTTGATGATTTGTGTCTCAGACTAAATGAGGATTTGGATAGCATTGTACGCTGGTCTAAGGTTAATCATCTTAAGCTGAATGCTTCTAAGTCATTTGTATTGCCCATATATAAGAATCATATTGACCACTCCCGTGTTCCCGTCATATATCTTGATAATATTGCATTGCAGCTTGTAACTAAAATTACTAACCTGGGTATTTGTATTAATTCTTCATTAAACTGCACCGACCATGTTGTTGTATGTCGCATTCACACTATCAAGGCAAGAACATTGGCACTTGTTAATAACTCAGTTAGTGAGTCAAGGTCAAGTTCAGCCTTTAGTGCAAGCCAAGCATTTTGTTTTGGGAAGCTCGAAAGCCAAGCTAGCAACCAGCACTCTGCATGGTAACAAGTGTGGAAGCTAATTATAAGCTCCGGGCAAAGCTCTGGAAAGCCAAGATAGTAACCAGCACCGTCTGCATGGTAGCAAGTATGGAAGCTAATTGCCACCAAATAGCTTTTCTCGAGCTCAAGCCAAGAAGCTTTCCGAATAAATAAAATTAGCTAAAATAAAAAGCAAAGAGCAAACGCGGAAGAATTAAATCGTTCCCAATTTAATTCTGCCGACGTTGATATTGGCAAATATTAATATTAAGAATTTAATATTGCAAAATAGTGGAATTGCGACATACCGGTCCACTTTAGTTTCGCGGCTACGTCGGCGAGCTTAAGTAAAAATGATTTAATGTTTAAAAGTAGAGTTCTGTTTGTGAGCCCACAGCGCGTAGACTGCCGCTGCATAGTTGAGAGGAAAAATAAAGAACACTAGAAGGCATTCCGGTCTTTTCTTTGGGAGGATCATCATTTCCGGTAGGATACCACAACATTTTGGCGCAGCCGGATTTTCGAGCCGAGGATCGCTCGAGGGAAGTTAAAGGTAAGTGAGTGAAAATTTTGGTGAAAATGAAATATGAAATATATAGTATTCACTCCTATATATGAAATGAAGTGAAAATAAATAAAAGGAGTGCCAGCGTCAAGCCAGGCACCCTTGTCTGTCCAATGGCGTTGCAAGCCGGACGAAACCTTTGCTGAGGTCGACCATTTCACTATGGGAAGTTGTTTGGAAGGTTTTTAAATAGTTTCAAAAGTTTTAAATAGTTTTAAAGTGATATTTAAAAGTGAATTGTTGGGGAATGAATAAATTTTTGAGTAAAATTATATAAATTCTTAATATGATAATGGTAGTAATGCGATTAATAAGAATAAAAAGTTATTTTTTAATTTTTCCGAATTAAGGGATCCTTATTAAGGGAACATTTTTTTTACGTGCACTCAATTAAGTAACCTCTTTACAAAATTTTGTTAATAACAAAAACCCGTAAGGATAATTTGTTTCTTTAACGGAGTTATGTACGGTGTAAGCTTTTCTGAGTTCCACATTGGCATTTTGCCTGTCCAGCGCGAAGTGGTGTATGTAAATGCCCCGTTAAAGCGAACTGATTAAAATCGGGAGCTAAAATCTATAATTTTTGAGTCGTTTGCTGAATAAAATTGAGTTCTAAAAATTAAATTTTATTGCAAGCGAGGTTATTGTTTATTTGAAATGGTTTTTGTGGAAAATATAGAAGTGATTATTCGTGGTCAGATACGGAACATATCCAGTACTGAGAAGACTCAATGGAATACGTGCCACAGAAAGTACGGCACAGGCACCGAAGGACATTCCGACGGAAATAAAGAAACAAGGACCAGCAAAATTAACGATAGAGGAATATCGTAAGCGGCAGCTGGAGCAAAGAGAGCGAATGGCAACTGCGACACCGAAAACACCGAAGCCGAAGAAGCGTCGTGGCGGTAAACTAGCGCAGGACAGGAAACGCCTAACATACCTGAGGGCACTGGTACGAGAGACCACTAATCCAGTTCCATGGGAGGCATCACGCAGAGCATGGGAAGAAATAGGGAACCTAGAAGAACGGCTGGAACAACGTAGATCGGAAGGAAGAGCGCGACAACAGGTGTAAAAACTTCCAGGGGGCAGAAAAATTATACTTTAGGAATGGAGACAGTTGTAATGAGTAATTAATGAAATAAATAAATGCAATAAATAAGTTAAGAATGCGTTTTTTTAATATAGTCGAAAGCTAACTCATAAGAAGCAGACCGCTTATTCATTTTATTAAATGAAATGAAAATAAGTGGATATTTGTTGTAGAATATGAACGTGAAGCGAAACTCAAGAGTGGCGTCGGCGCCTGCTTGAGATCACATTTCAGCCAAAAGTTACTGTGTTTTTTTTTATTGTTTTGCTTGTTAGCGCGTCAGAACGGAAGCGTTTGCAAAATTGTAAACGTGGGGTTTTTGTTTTGTGGGTTTTATTTCGTTCGACTCTGAGGAGCAAGTCAAAAATTCGACGCTCGTTTTAATGCAGCCACTGTCGCTGGCCTTGATTTTGTTATTCCGAAAGGGAAATTAGGTCAGTAGTAGCAAACAAGAGGATTGCTGACTGCTGCAGTTTTGCTAACTAGTCAGGTTAAATGCTACTTAATTGAAAATATTAAATGTATGAGGGGAAAAAAAAAAATTAAAAGAGAACGAAAAGCAATGTAATTAATGGCCGAGTCGTTGCAAGAACAAGCATATATAGAATTAGAGAGAACCCATAAGGATCTGAAACGTCAGTTGGGGGAGTTTATATCCAAAATTTGGGCAATTTTGAAAGAGACAGTAGGCAACAAAGAAAACTTAGAATTGATAAAGTCTAGAGTAGGGGACCTAAGAGACCTTTCAAGCGTAGAAAGAGCAGTCGCGATAGTAAAAAAATTTGCTTAAATTCCTACACCAGATAATAGAGAATAAGACAGAAAATTCGAAGGTATGGGAATCGGAATTTAAGGCACTGAAGAATAGGTACGATAATTATTTAGTAGATAAAGTGTTTCAGGAGGATATATTAAGGAACTTAGAGGACGAGAACGTAAAACTAAGGGACTTATTAAAGGAAAAGGGGCTAACCGAAGAAACGTTAAATAAAACACTAGAACAGGGGTTTGCACAGAAATCAAGAGAAGAATGTAGTTCTTTAGAAGAAGCGAACAGAAGAATCCAAGAATTAAAAGAGGAAAACAGACGGCTGAAACAAGAAATATAATTAGCTAACGATCAGAGACTATAGCATAAACAAGCTACCGCTGCTATAGTCAGTCCGAAGGAATATAACTTAGTTTCATTTCCTACGTTTAAGCAATCAGGGGCAAATCAAACCAAGATGGGTATAGCAGAAATCGCGAAGATAACAAGCAGTCTTGTTCCACTGTTCTCAGGGACACAGTCACCAGACTTAAGAGGTGAGGTGTATAAGTTTATACAGGCGTGTGAGTTAGCTACAAGGGAAGCGACTACAGGAAATATACAAGAGTATATAGATTGTATCAAACAAAGATTGTATGGAGACGCTTATGATCTAGTAGGCTCACAACGTTTCAGCAGCCTAGAAGAATTATACCTAGTGTTAAGAAGAGCCTACCTACCAACGATTTCGTTAGACTCAACGTTAACAGAACTACAGAATTGCAGTCAATTGCACAATGAGGACATTCGGCAGTACGCAAGACGCCGAAATGCCAAAAAAGCACAGGCGCTACAAGTAATAAAAGATACCTATAATGGACAGGGCGACAGCGCACTTGTATCTATGGTAGAGACGTCAGCAAATAAGGCGTTTAGAACAGGGTTAAAAGATGCAACTTTACGAATTCACATGCTAAGTGTTACAGGGAAAAGTATGGAGGAAATGATAGAAATAGCAGTGAACATGCTGATTGAAATACAAAGAAGTAATTCCCTCCATCAACCAACGGTTACACCCATAATTAATATGAATTCGGTAGAACCCTACACAGGACCGCCTGTACATAATCTAGTGGCTTATAAAAGACTAGAAGAAAGGCAGAACGTTTCGAGAGCACCACAAGAAAACATAGTTTGTTCATTTTGTAATAAACGTGGGCATACGCGAGAAAAGTGTTTAATTAGGGAAAACACACCGTATTGTCAAAAGTGTTTAAAATATGGACACGAGACAAACTGGAGGTGTAATAACAATGAAAACAACAGAAGTGGGTCGAACAAAAAAAATCAAGGGCCTAATAACTGGAACCAGGGGAGTCAACAATGGAACCAACACCAACGAAGTTGGCAACCAAAGCAACCCCAGCAAAATTGGCAACAAAAACAAGTCCAAACGAAATGGAATCAAAAGCAAAATAACCTAGTGAACCCAAATTCGACTACCTTCAAGGGGGCGCAGATGAATCGGAGTCCTGTGAACATGCCAAACGAAACGAAACAAGCAATATGTCATTGGTGTAACAGACCAGGACATATAGTAGCAAACTGTGGAGCTAAAAGAAGTTGGGAAAATCTTCAGAATAATCAGCAGGGAAACCGGCAAGGGCCCAGACAAGGCCAATAATCTGGGAACCCAACAAGAATAGGAATTTAAGGCCAAATGAAACAGTAACCGTACGTCCAACATCGAAAACGATTGTGGATACATTACCAACTTCACCAAGCGAAATAGTAACAGTAAGTCCGACGTCGGAAACGATTGTGGATACGTTACCAATTTCGTCGAGTGAAGGAGTAACTGTAACTCCGACATCGGAAGCGAATGTTGATACGTTACCAGCCTCAATAACTGAAGTAGTAACAGTACGTCCTACGGCTAAAGAGGTTGTGGATACGTAACCAACTTCAGCAAAATTGAAGAAGGCCAGAAATGTAGAGAAAACAGCTGATAAGAACATAGAAAACAAAAATAATATTCGGAGAAAATCAGACGAATCGGTAGTTCAGGCTGTAAAGATAATTGAAGTTGAAGTACAGAGTTTAATGACAATACTTCTGATGACACAATTGGTTGCTGTATTTATTATAAGAACAATCTTCCGCAATTTCCAGCATTGTAAAGCAAGGAGCATTAGTCTTAGAATAACGGAATATATTACCTGTATAAAAGCACTTGCAAGTCATATAAAATCAGGAATAATAGCCAAATGGAGAGTTTCTTTTCCTAAGTTGCCAAATCAAGGTGCGAATACGAGTGTTCATGTTCATAACCTGCATAATGAAAGTAAAAAGATTGAGGTAGAAGTGTCTAACCGGGAGCAATCTAATATGAATGACGTGTTTATTGAGTTGCCTTGCGAAGAGGCCAGAAATAAAAAACTCATTCTGCTAGTTGATACAGACGCCGACAATAGCTTACTTAAAGATAATATTTTGAATGAAGTTCTCAACGTAGACACAGGTGACATGCAAACAGTGGTGCATAAGAAGAGAATTCCACCAGTAATATACCAGGGAAAACTGGTTAATCTGAAAAATGGTAAAATTTTTCTACCCGTATTAGAATCAAGCGGACATGATTTCGCCTTTAACCAAAATTTCGCATCGGTTTTCACAAATATTAATAACTTGCAGTTAAGAAAACGAGGTAATATGAATTACATGACGATACATGTGAAAAATCGAAGAAGACAAATTCGTAGAAGACTAGAATTTAAATCAAAAAAAAAAAAAAACAAAAGGGGGCAGCTTAATTAATAAAAAATTGTAAATATTATTGCTCTTAACATAGTACAGTTAATAATAAAAATTTTATTAAAACTATAATAATAAATTTAAAATGTTAATTAAATATCGTGTACCAGAATTTGTCACTAAGAGTCTAAACGCATTTTTCAGCTATATCAATTTAGTCGAAACAATGTGGAAATATGACAAATAGATCCGTCTAATATGTGAATACATATTCAAAGGAACACATTACATTACACAATACATATTACACAGTACATTACTTAAAGACTCAAACCAATATGTAAGACATATTGGACGCGAGGTAAAAGTAATCCCGTTCCATTTTAGAGTATTTCATTCGTCTTACTCTATATGTGTTAAATATCAAATTTAGGATAGTCGAATTGAACTTTAGTTCATTCGCTGGAAATTGAGCCGAGAAGAAGGCAATCCTCACCAATTCAAAGGATATGACATTGGCAAAGATGGCCTAAAACAATGTCCAACGATTCGAAATCTTACTTACAAACTAACCCTAAATATTGAAAAGAATAGAAAAAAAAATATACACAATATACAAAAGAAAAAAAAAAGAAAACATTAAAAAATATTTTAAGAATTAATAAAAGAAATTGATTTAAAAAAAAAAAAAAAATTAGAAAGAGAAAAATATGTAGAATAAGATAAGAGAAAAAAAAAATTAAATATAAAAAAAAGGAGAAGTTTTAAAAAAAGAAACAAACGACAAGAAAATAAAAAAAAAACAAAATTTTTACTAACACAACTAATTGAAACTAATCACTAACTTTTAACTACCTGCGTTTCAGTAAGCAAAGACCTGCTTACTTAAACGCAAATTACAGCATTTGTACAAAAAAGAGTACAAATTACCTAGTTGCTCCAAAACAGCAACATCCCAGGTTTTTGAAAACTGAAGAAATTCAAAACCAGAGAAAAGAAAAAAAACCTGAGGAAGAATTGCTTCAAGCCACCTTCAGGGCATTGCACTTAGCAGTTAAAATTCTGCTTGCAAAGAAATTCGAAACCTAAAAAAAAAAAACAAACATGAGGAAGATTTGTTTCAAGCCGTTTTTAGGGCATTGCACTCCGCAAGCACTTTATGCTTGCGACGCGTTTAATTGCGAACGTTTAATAACGAAAAAGTAAAAATTAAAAAGGAAAAGAAGAGAGAAAAAAAAATCGTTTCAGCAAGCAAGAAAATTTGCTTATTAAAACGAAGCTAAAATGAGTAAAAGAAGAAGAAAACTATTAATAAATTGAAAAATAATGTACTATGTTATGTATTAGAATATGGTATTTTCAAGGGGAAATTAATTAGTAGTTACTTTAATTAGTCATATTTAATGAAATGTCAGCTCCGGGAGCAAGAGCGTTTAATGTTCATGTTATTGTTTTCTTCAATGTTCTCTTCTTATTAACAAGTTTGATGCTGCTGTACATATACATTATGTTGTTTAGATAATACATTATAGTCTTTAATTGTTGTCCACAATTGTAATTTCAATTTTTGTAAACTTATAGTTTTGCTAAAAAAAAGGCTCAGTAAATTTCAATTCAATTCAATACAATTATATTTAATGAAATTACTAAAATTAAATAAATTGTTTAGTAAAAGTAAATTAAAAATGTAATTATAATTCAATATTATATACTCGCTAATATAGCATTATACAATAGAGTGTAAACAGTGAAAATATACTGTTTGTATAATACAGTAATTTGTATTCAATAGATATAGTTAAGACAACAACACCTATAACAACATCGAGCAAGCAGCAACAACAACGGCGACAAAAACCCCAAAATTCGCATGTCGCTGCTATGCTGCCGACTTGATCCAGAGATGTCATTCGCGTTTTTTTCTGGAAACTCTAAAATTTTAATGCCGCTACGTACCAATCAATTTCCTGGATGTCGTCACCAATCTGAGAGGCAATGAACACACCACACCTGAAGTTTATCTCTCTTTGACACCGAACCAGGCTGTAGTCTGTCATACTTACGGATATCACACTACATCATTACAGAGCATGATTCTATTTAATTGCACGTTTATAAACAAACTCCGTGCAGACAATCGTTGAAGAAGGTGTATTGATCGCACTTGACGAATTTCTAATTAAGTAATTAGAAAAGACGCAATGAAAATAGCAACGAAGTTGGCTGCAGTTTAATTTCTCTGATTGGAATGCAGTTGGAAGTACAAACCGATGGTTGTGGTGGACGGGATACTTTCGTGGTCTGAGTTCATGGTGCTGTTGGTTCGCTAAGTGTAACAGGATAATCCAGGAACCAGGATCTACAACTGCGATAAGTACATCGTTTGGTACAGCTTAGAGAGTACATGGGAACAAGTCCAGGAGCCGCGTGACTTCACACACAACAACCACAACACACGTGAACAACGAGGATACACTAAGGTAGAACTTAAAGTAGATTTAAGTTACATAATATTAGAGAATTAGAATAAACCACTCCTGTATCATATTGTACAGAAAAAATTAATATCGCTTCACGATATTAATTTTTTCTTTCCCTAAGGGTGGAGGGATGTTGTATGTCGCATTCACACTATCAAGGCAAGAACATTGGCACTTGTTAATAACTCAGTTAGTGAGTCAAGGTCAAGTTCAGCCTTTAGTGCAAGCCAAGCATTTTGTTTTGGGAAGCTCGAAAGCCAAGCTAGCAACCAGCACTCTGCATGGTAACAAGTGTGGAAGCTAATTATAAGCTCCGGGCAAAGCTCTGGAAAGCCAAGATAGTAACCAGCACCGTCTGCATGGTAGCAAGTATGGAAGCTAATTGCCACCAAATAGCTTTTCTCGAGCTCAAGCCAAGAAGCTTTCCGAATAAATAAAATTAGCTAAAATAAAAAGCAAAGAGCAAACGCGGAAGAATTAAATCGTTCCCAATTTAATTCTGCCGACGTTGATATTAGCAAATATTAATATTAAGAATTTAATATTGCAAAATAGTGGAATTGCGACATACCGGTCCACTTCAGTTTCGCCGACGGCTACGTCGGCGAGCTTAAGTAAAAATGATTTAATGTTAAAAAGTAGAGTTCTGTTTGTGAGCCCACATCGCGTAGACTGCCGCTGCATAGTTGAGAGGAAAAATAAAGAACACTAGAGGGCATTCCGGTCTTTTCTTTGGGAGGATCATCATTTCCAGGAGGTAACCACAACAATGTTAACAAAATGGTAAGGAAATCATATGCAATGCTCAGTAACTTACGCTATACTGCTGAATTCGTTCCCGCCGAAATTAGAAGAAAACTAGTTATGCAGCTAATTATACCTATATTAACTTATTCCGATTTAATCTACTGTAACCTTGACTCTTCCTCGAGTCATAAAGTTAACGTTTTGATAAACAATTTAACAAGATATGTAGTCGGGCTAAGGCGTTTCGACCACCTATCTCAGCATAGAAACCTCTTACTTGGCTGCAGTTATCAAAATTATATCAAAATCCGTAACTGCTTATTCATATGTGGACTCATTCACACCAGACAGCCTAGGTATCTGTATGATAAGCTCCAGTTCTGTCAATCAACTCGCACCCACAACCTCATAACTCCCAAATATAATTATTTGAATACTCGGAGACTGTTTTTCGTAAACACAGTTCGCCTGTGGAATAATTTGCCACAGGTAATAAAGAGTAGTTTAAATACGGGAACATTCAGGAGATTAATTAGATAATATTTTAAAACTTAAAGACCGGCATGTAACACAACCACAATATCTGCAGTCGTGAACGCTTACCTCCTCTCTCTCTATCTTCACACTTAACCTTTT
The DNA here is from genome assembly GCA_922984085.1 of Sicus ferrugineus. Classification (NCBI taxonomy): domain Eukaryota; kingdom Metazoa; phylum Arthropoda; class Insecta; order Diptera; family Conopidae; genus Sicus; species Sicus ferrugineus. Next base: position 27,096,653 of record OV277349.1, read on the forward strand.
CACTTTTTTTCTTTTTATCTCTTATCTTTCGCACCCTATAATACTAGTCAATTAATATAATTTAATTTAATTATTAATAGTTTAGTTTATAAATGCATTTATTATACAGTATACATTTAATGTCATATTTTTTTATCGTACCATTAAAGAGCTTGACTCTTCTTGTGCATCCGGATTTAATTGTTAATAAAGAATAAAGAAAGAATAAACATAATTTTATTTGGTGTGAGGTCTTTCATACCCAATAAAAGAATGTCCATTAAAGCAAAAGACCATTTCTGGTTTAATGCGACTTGCAGACAAGCAGTCAGGTCTAAAAAGGAAGCACTTAGGAATTGGCGTTTAAAAAAAAACTGCTGATACTAAACTACTGTGCAATCAGGCCAGAAATAGTTGCAATGCCGCTCTAAAGCGCGAAAAAGCACCTTAGACGTAGAGTTCTTCAGTACCATAAGGGTAGTAAGAACTTTTGGTCGTTCGTGGAGAGAGTGAAGAATCAGTCGCGATCGTCTATTCCAACTCTCCTCAAGGATGATAAGATCTTCACTCAATCGGTTGATAAGGCAAACTTATTAGCCAGAATGTTTTCTGAGAACCATTGCCTATGGTCGATAATGTATCGCATGCTATTCCTGAGATGCACTTTCGAACGCGGGCTGTTAAAAGAGTGCTTGTAAACCTCAACATCAATAAATCCTGGGGACCGGATGGCATTTCAGCCCACGTGTTGAGAAAGTGCGCGTCAACACTGGCTCGCCCATTGCGCAATATCTTTAATTTATCGTTTACTTCAGGAGTTTTTCCTACTTCCTGGAAGATTGCCAATGTGCAGCCAGTTCCCAAAAAAGGTGAGGCTACGAATCCTGCCAATTACCGACCCAAAGCAATCTGTTCAATGCTTTCCAAAGTTATGGAGAGCATTATAAATTTTAACTTGATGAGGTATCTGGAGAGCAACCAATTGGTCAGTGATCGCCAGTACCGTTTCCGTGCTCACCGCTCCACAGGCGATTTGATGGCGTTCCTCACTGAGCGGTGGAACAGCTGTGTTCACCAATTCGGTGAGAGTAATGTTGTTGCTTTGGATATCTCCATGGCATTTGACCGAGTGTGGCATAAAGCACTCGTGTCTAAATTGGCTGCTTATGGTGTCGGTAATACATTCACGCGATGGATATCGAGTTTCCTCAGCGGCCGTTCTACTCGGGTTGTGATATACGGCTTTGCATCTGAAGAGCACTCCATTAATGCTGGAGTTCCACAGGGTTCAATCCTGTCTGCGACACTTTTTTATTTTCATCAATGACCTTCTGTCATTGACATCATGACCCCGTCTATTCCTTTGCTGAGGACAGCAGCATTTGTCATTCATACTCATTCTCCACGCGTCCTTCTATTCTGTAGATCTTTGAAAAACGCAGAATTATGAATAACACACTCCAATCTGACCTCAATAAAACCCAAAAGTGGGGTCAATCGATTCGAGTCGATTTTAATGCTCGTAAAACCCAATGCTGCCTGTTGACACACAAGCGCTTAGCGGGTGACAATTTTCCACGTCTAAATATGGGCGGTGTGGATATTAATGAGTCGGAAGCTCTTGATGATCTGGGTATGTCAATCCAATGCGACCTTCGTTGGAACGATCACATTTTTGACGTATCGAAAGAAGCAGCCAAGTGCTTAAGCTTCCTAAAGCGATGTAAGGGAAACTTCACTCTAACCGAACTTCGTTGTATCTACACCACCTATATCCGTGAGAAAATGGAGTACAATTCGCCGTGCGTTAAAACTTATAGGGGACAGTAGGGTGTCCATCTCTATTGAAAATGGACCGTGTCCAATGCCGTGCGTTAAAACTTATAGGGGACAGTAGGGTGTCCATCTCTATTGAAACCTTGGAGCGTCGTCGTGATGTAGGGTGTGTATCATTATGTTACCGGCTTTCCAGCGTGGTGCACCCCTTTTATGTCACGATTCCGTTCCAGCGAACCCGTCCACTTACAGCGTCGAAACCTATAAGTAGAGTGTAAACCGTCACTACTCCCTCTTCCCCCCCCCCCCTCCCACTAACGTCTCATCCCTTCGGAACCAACAAATGCTTTGCATGGATAGGGGCATCCCCTGAGCTTGGTTTCATTTGCCATAAAAAAAATAACAAAAATACATTCACAGAACGATGTAGTCTTCGATGTTGACGTTTCAACTTCTAGATATCCAATATTTCAGTTTGACTTTTTCCTGTAATTAAATCCAAGGTTGCATGGTTGAGCATTTTGATAACATCTTCTTTATTCGTCGTTCTCACAAATACGTGTCCATTTTCAGTCGAAACCGAATGAAGTAATTTACGGCTCTTCATCTCCTTAGCTGTGTGCAAAAGTTTCAGATTAAAACGTTTTAAGCGTTAATGAGCGCTTAAATTCCAGCATCTGAATCCAGTCCAACATAATCGAGGCAAAGACGCCTTCCTTTTGTTCGTCGAAAAATGTGACGATGAAACTCTCAAAGGGTGAGTTGAACTTAAATATTATGGGAGGATCTGCCGAGCTATGCTTAAGGCGGAAGACCGATGTCAATACCGGTGATGCGCAACCATTTGTGCCACAAAAATTAGCGAATAAAGATCGTAGATCCCCATCAGATCCTCATTAATATCATCTTGTCTCAAGTAATTCCAGCTCCTCATTAAGGCGGTTATTTACTGGAGCCGCTGACTCAAACCTTAGAAAACGTTCTTTAAAATTGTCCATGCGTGTCTTTAAATCGTTGAAACCCATTTCAATCTTATCAATTCTATTCAGCAATCTTTCCTCCACGCTTTTTAGTCCCATTACAACCTTGGTGCGAAGGCTTCGCAGCACCGTAGAGAGACGATTTATAATTACCTCAGTATTCTTTCCAATTAAATCAATAAGATTTTGGTCAATATCTTGTTTAGTCGTAGCAATATTCGTACTATGTTTACTGTGTTTCTCCATAGCTGCCACCAGGTTTTCAGATGTTCTTTTTGATCACGTATAGATAACAGGTGAGATATGAGACACGTTGTTAGCTGACATTTAGCAGGGCTGAGTATGTACACTAAAATCGCCTCTCTCATTATTCGTTCGAGTATGCATTCTCGTAGGATCTTTGGATCCGAGATTAACACGTCCCGAAAAGTTAAATATTTGGGAGTAATCCTTGACGATAAACTTACCACATTAGATAGGATACGTAAAACTAAAATGGTGATTTTCTTTTGTACAATAGAAGGGTATGAAGACTTCGGTGGGTAATTTCCCAGAGCAAGGTGCATTGGATATACAGTGCAATGGTTAGACCTTGTCTGACATACGCATTAGTTGTCTGGTGGCATAAAGCCTGCCAAATATGGAAAATCTGGGTTAGATAATGTACAATGTACGGCATGTAATGCCATCAGTGGTGCAATGTACACCACTCCGATGTATGCCTTAGAGGCTTTACTCGAATTGCGACCGCTAGAGTTCGGGTGCAATCAGAAAATTCTGATTGCGCTGGACAACCATTATGTGGTCAGATGCATGGAGAGGGCTTACGTCAAATCCAAATTAGTGCTAGAAGGTATCCGCAAGCTCCAGCTGTGCCCAACGTAACGTTACGGTAACACTCTGCTGGGTGATAGGACACGTCGGCATTGATCTGAATGAAATAGCGGATTCTCCCGTTAAAAGGAGGCTGCTGTCAATTTTTGCGGTTATAACTAACTAATTTTGCAGGGTCTTGCTGCGGATGACATCTGTAGGCTATGCCAGGAGCAGGTTGAGACGGCGAACCACATTGTGTGTTGCTGTCCGGCATTGGCAAGTAAGAGGATCTCCATCGGCTGCAAACTAAGTGATTGGGAAATGGAGAACTCTAGCTTCAGGACTATGTTTAATTTTACGCCAGACCTGGTTATGAGAAGAGTGACCAATTATTTGGGGACGCAGAGACCACGGTATCTGGGGACCACAGTATCTTGGGACGCAGAGAGGACGAAAAGGGACCTACTGGTTCCGGTCTGATTTGTTTATCACCGCCAGAGAGGTGGGTTTAGTGGGTAGTCTTCCGAAATGGTTTGAGTCCCCCACTACCGGGCGAACCTCTGTCCGACAAATAAGTTTTAGGGATTGGATAGTGTGAGTAAATGCATTTTCATCCTCTTTAAAATAAAAAAAAAAACAAAAAATCTATCTTTCCTCTTTCTTTGCATTGCGAATGGAAGAACAAAGTAAACACCCTTTGGGTGTAGGGTATAAAATCGAAACCGGGCGTGGGTATAAAATCAAAAATTAAGCGAAAAAAAAATTGAATATTATTAATGAAGAAGGAAAAAATAACTAAATTAAATAAAAGAACTCACAGGATCGATTGTTCCCCAAACCGGATGTGAATGAATTTTCATCACGGATTCATGAACCACACGTGGCTAGAACTATAATGCAAGCAGTCCAGTTCTTCACTTCAGATTTCTGCTCTAAAGTTGTATTATCCATTTTAAACAGTTTTTGCTGCTACTGCAAAATATGTTAAGATGGACTTTATGATTCAATAACTTAAGACTTTGCTATGTAATATTTTAATCAATTAACTGCAATATAATGTGACTCAGAATACTTCAGTTAGTAATGATTCCAATAGTAACTGGAGAAAAAAATATCATCCGTATAAGTTGCATTGAATTAAAAAATTACTGCAGTATTTTGCTTAAATATATATGCATTACTTTTATACTACAATACATTAAATTTTTTAATTTTACAGAAACTACACGGAAGGATGGGTAAGAGAAGCAGATGCAAACCGTGATGCCAATTTGGAGTACAGACTTAGTATTGTTAACGCTGTTGAAAGTGACTCTGGAACTTTCACTTGCCAAACTCCTGCAAGACATGAGCATTCTGTCATAATTGTGGTAAAGGCAATAACTTGTCACCCCATTCCTTCACGAAGAGGATTAATCTTCAGCTCAAATGACACTAAATTGAGTTCAAGAATACTGTTTTCTTGTGTTAATGGGAATTCGCTAATAGGACCCTCAGAATTGATTTGTTTACCTAGTGGAAACTGGAGTGCTCCTCTTCCTATTTGCGAAAGTGTGGAATGTGGAGACATACCTGAGCCTCACAACTTAAGTTCTCCTCGTGTTTCGGTACTATCTCGAGAAGTTGGCGGAAGAGCTGCTTTTTCCTGTTCACCTGGCTATGGAATAAGAGGTCCTACAGAAACCATTTGTATGCCTTCTGGTGAGTGGGAAAGTCCGTTTCCAACATGCATTGAAGTTCAATGTGAAAATCCAGGAGTGCCACAAAACGGTTATTCTCAGGGATCTTTACCCTATCGAGCTGGTGATGTAGTACAGTTTAACTGTAATCCAGAATTTATGATGCAAGGCCAACCAATCATTGCTTGTCAAGATAACGGTAGATGGTCTAGCGGGCTTCCAACCTGCGTTCAAGCCTGTTCATATCCTGGCACTGTTATTAGTGGACGTATGTCTTCAGTAAAATTTTACTATGCAATTGGAGAAATTATAAGCTTCACGTGTGATGCCAGTCTTCAATTACACGGTTCTAAGATACTTAAATGTTTTAAAAATGGCAAATGGTCAAATGCCATACCTACTTGCGTACCTTAAGGTCAAATAACGGATGAAGTGAAATAAAATAAAATAAAGTACTGAGTAAAGAGCTCACTATATATATTGCGAGTTAAGTCCATTCATAAAAGGCACTTTTTAAAGGCACTTCCTTCGGCCATATTAACTTTGTTCTTCCGTTTGTAATGCAGAGAAGTAGACGAGATAGATGTAGAGAAGTATATATATTCTTGCTCAGCGTCACCTCCTGAATAAATTTAGCCCTGTCCGTCCGTCTGTCTGTCTGTCTGCCTCTCTGTCTGTCTGTCTGTCTGTCTGTTGAAATCACGACTGGACGAGAACGAAATAAGATATCGCGATGAAATTCTACACAAACATTCTTTGTTATGTTGGACCGTTGGGATTGGGATACCGTTGGGATTGGGATACATTACACACGGAATGTAAAGGCACTTCGTTTTAAAAAACTCCAAACTGCTCCATCATGAGTCTTTTGTAACACTTTGACTGCATCAGCGTACGAAATTTGCAACACAAAATTTCAAGATCTTTGTTCTAAAATTTTGTTCATTGTAAAAATTAGCACACACGACTAACATCTTGTTCAAACAGCTGCTGTAACCATACTAATTGACAGATCGCGCTTTAATTTTTGCTAGTCATTGAGGACAGTGCTACTGTCCTTAAATTCTTTACGATCTAATGAATGCACGCATTTTTATAGACAAATTTCGGGTATAAATTACTCCTCTGAAACCTACACTCTCGAGGCTCTAATGGCCAGATTTTCAATTATCACTGTCACTAAGAAGCGAGAAATCGTTACTCGTCACCGTGAATGTAAAAAGCGATTTCTAAACACTTACGTAGCGATTGGTTCGCTTCTCCTAGGCATTTCAAAAATGTGTTTAATTTTTTAAGGGTAAACTCGGATTTCTCTTTTCTTCACATGCTTTCTAATTTTTGCTTATCATTCTTACTCGCTCATTATTTTACCCTGGTTTCCCCTATGTTTTTGAACATGTTGTTACTTTTGATGTGTTGTGTTTCAAGTGCTGAAAATTGTGAATTATGAAGCGGAAAATTTTTATTCGGGGTTATTGGTCATTTCCCGCAGCAGCAGGCTGAACTGCACGTTGTTCGTAATTCTAAGAAAAAGTTAAAATTAATTTTCATTCTGTTTAAAATTCACCATTAAATAGAAAATAACCTCTTTTTGTTGAAATTCATTGTTACACGTTCAGATTACAGATTTTTCTATCAGATATTTCAGATTCACAAAAATTTGCGCCAGTTTAGCTGAAAGAATGCAGTAACGACAGCCTTTTAGCAGTCGTTACTTTTAACAGTTCATATCGCTACTTCATCGTTGAAATAATGATTGAAAATACCATGTAACGAACGAGAACTCGTAACAAGTATGGAAAGTGTTGTTGTGTTTTTAACGAACGAGCTGCTCGTTGTTTGAAAATCACAAAGTAACGATATAGCGAAAATAAGAAAGCAGAATCACGAAGAATCACCTCGTTCGTTGGTTGAAAATCTGGCCATAAAAGGCTCTAAAAGTTTTGTTGTTTTATTGTTGCACGGGAAGGAGCTATTTTATACATCTTTCCACCTTGACTAATAATACTAGGTATCCATCGGTTCTTTCCAGTGAAGTTTGTAACGAAGTTCCCGGTCTTCCGGTTTTAAGCGCGGGTGAGCTTGTTCGTCACAGAAAATTTATACTTTGCTGGCCCTTACAAATACAACTTTATTTGTGGCTTCTAAAATTAGTCTAACAATCGGTGCCTAATTAACTATTATAATTAACTATTATAATTAATCTGTCTATTAGCGAGGAGCCGAGCCGAGCTGGATGTAGTGCAGTCTGATTGAGTGTATTGGTCTGCTTCTGTAGCACTGCCTTTGAAGGTAACAAGTTGGTGCTAATAAGTTGCGCTGTCTGTCTGAGCGCGCTTGAGCTGTAGTTGATGACGTACCCGGGTACTGCCTGATGAGCATACAGCCGGGACGTCCTATGAGTAAGTAGCGCTGCCTGACTGAGCGCGCTTAAGCTGTTGATTTCACGTGACTGTGCACAGTTTCGCGTGAGCGCACAGCCGTGACGTACGATGAGTAAGTCGCGTCTGTCTGAGCGCCCTCTTTTTTTTATGGCAGATAAGACCGAACTCAAGAGATGGCCCCTATCCATGCAAAGCGTTCGTTGGTTTAGAAGGGGAGAGGTTAGTGGGAAGGGGAAAAGTGGGAGTAGTGTCGATTTACACCTCTTTTAAAAGCTTCGACGTTATAAATGGGTGGGAAAACATGCGCAGGGAGACTATTCTACAACTTAACTGCGCGACCGAAAAGCGAATTCTCGCGGTAATGGGTAATGCGTTGGAACGGGATCGAATCTTAAAAGGGGTGCACCGCTCTGGAAAGCCGAGTAAATCTGTTGAATACCTGAACTGAAGGAATCAGGCTGGCTACTTCAGAGGAACAATTGCCATTAAAGTATCGGTAAAATAAGGTTACACACCCCACATCCCGACGACATCCCAAGGTTTCTATAGAGCTGGATAACCTACTGTCCCCTATAAGTTTTATCGCACGACCTTGTATACGGTCCAAAAGCTGAAGACATGTTTTCGAAGCTCACCACCAAATATGCGAGTTGTACTCCATTTTCGGATGGATATAAGTGGTGTAGATCGAAAGGAAAGGATATTCTTATTCTTTATTGTTTATTAACAATCAGAATGTACAATAAGAGTCCAGCTCTTTAATAGTACAATGAAAAGGATATGACATTAAACGTATACATTATAATGAATGAATTTATAAACTAAACTATAGTATATACTATATAAATATAAAGTGAAAAGGTTAAGTTGGAAGAGAGAGAAAGAGGAGGTAAGCGTTCTCGACTGCAGATATTGCGGTTGTGTTACATGCCGATCTTTAAGTTTTAAAATATTGGCTAATTAGTCTCCTGAATATTCCCGTATTTAACTACTTTTTATTACCCGTGGCAAATTATTCAACAGGCGAACTGTGTTTACGAAAAAGAGTCTCCGAGTATTCAAGTAATTATATTTGGGAGTTATTAGATTGTGGGTGCGGGTTGATTGACAGAACTGGAGCTTATCATACAGATACCTAAGCTGTCTGGTGTGAATGAGTCAATATATGAATAAGCAGTTACGGATTTTGATATAATTTTGATAACTGCAGCCAAGTAAGAGGTTTCTATGCTGAGATAGGTGATCGAAACGCCTTAGTCCGACTACATATCTTGTTAAATTGTTTATCAAAACGTTAACTTTATGACTCGAGGAAGAGTCAAGGTTACAGTAGATTAAATCGGAATAAGTTAATATAGGTATAATTAGCTGCATAACTAGTTTTCTTCTAATTTCGGCGGGAACGAATTCAGCAGTATAGCGTAAGTTACTGAGCATTGCATATGATTTCCTTACCATTTTGTTAACATGGTCGGTGCAGTTTAATGAAGAATTAATACAAATACCCAGGTTAGTAATTTTAGTTACAAGCTGCAATGCAATATTATCAAGATATATGACGGGAACACGGGAGTGGTCAATATGATTCTTATATATGGGCAATACAAATGACTTAGAAGCATTCAGCTTAAGATGATTAACCTTAGACCAGCGTACAATGCTATCCAAATCCTCATTTAGTCTGAGACACAAATCATCAACAAGTCCGATGCGGTTCGACAAATACAGCTGCAGGTCGTCTGCATAAGCATGAATAAACCCATTGCTTACTGTAGAAAAGATGTCATTCAGAAACAAGGAGAACAATAGCGGCCCAAGGACAGAGCCTTGCGGGACTCCTGAACATACGTGCTTAAAGTCAGAGTAGACTTCAGAAGTTTTAACCCTTTGGTAGCGATCAGACAGATAGGACCTTACTAGAGCGGTAGCCATATTGGAAAAATTGTATAAGGTCCACAGCTTGCTACACAAATTTCCATGATTCACGCTGTCGAAGGCTTTAGAAAAGTCTAACAGACACAACAGAGTTATATATTCATTATCATAAGCTAGCCGTATGTGATCAGTTACTTTAAGCATGGCTGTGGCGCAACTGTGCTTTTGACGAAAACCAGATTGCAGCGGATTAAGAAGATTGTGATGGGAGATGTATTCATTTATTTGCTCTGCCATAATTGCCTCACAGATTTTAGACAACACTGACAAAATACTAATGGGACGAAAATCAGCAGGAACTTTTTGGGACGAATTCTTGGGTATGGGAATTACTGTAGCTAATTTCCAACTCATGGGGAAAGATGAAGACGTAAAAACGTTGTTCATAATACCGGTTATAGGAGAGAGTATGTATAACAATATTATTTTAATAAATTTTATAGAGATACCATGCTCTCCAACAGCTGTAGACTTTATACGTCTCCTATGTCTTATTATGTCAGATGCAGTGACGCCACTAAAACTAAAGAGACCGCAATCGTTAGAGGTGTCACATATGTCATGAAAGTTATCAGGCAATGATCTATTGAGGAAGTATTCATTTAAAATATTCGGTGAGAGAGTACATGAGGGCTTATATTTTTGACCCAATACCAATACCTTTTAAGTTGCCAAATTGTCCTGGGAGGTAATTTAGGATTTAGCTTGTATGAGTAATAGTCTCGCTTAGATTTTTTTTTATAAGGCTGGTTGCTAAGTTACGAGCTCTTCTATAGTTTTCCCAATTATCAGAAGTACTACTCTTTTTCCATGTGGAGCGTAGGATATTCCTAGTGCGTAAAGAATTTCTTACTCTTGTGGTAAACCATGGGCACGATTGATTTATGATACTAATTATACGTTGCGGAACAAAAGTATTATACAAATAACCGATTACACTATTAAGGAATCATGTGGTCAACATGTGGTACTCCCCAGAAGGGTGACCAGTCTATAGTCGCAGCAGCATTATACAGAGATGTATAGTCTATGGCATTGTAACTCCTGAATGAGAAAGAAGTAGACTTCGCTCGCGTATTTAATTGAAAGTCAAGAGAGCAAAATAAAAGATCATGATCAGAAACAAAATCTATCTGACAAATGATAGGCCAGAGGCATATACTAACTCCGAGAGTTTTGACGCAACCGAGTCATTCACAGAAAATCAACATTTAAGTCACCACAAACAATTGTAAAGTCATACTTCAAGGAGCTACTTGAGATATAGTCAAAGACATTTTCTAATTCATTACTTTTATGCGGGTTGTAAACACAGCAAATAAGAATCTTTGTCCTGGTGTCAGAAACCATCACACAAGTGTACTCAACCACGGAGTTTTTGGAGGAGTAAATTATCTCAGAATTGTATGAATCTTTCACATAAATTGCAACGCCACCACCGCGCTTATTTATTCTATCCGCACGATAAAGTTTTAAGCCAGGAATATCAACACTAGCATGGGAGAGACTGGGTTGATACCAGGTCTCAGATATATATACGACGTCAATTGCTGAGTTCTGGAAAACATTTCTTATATAATCATGTTTAATATGGTTTAAACTTCTAGCATTGAAGTGGGCAACATTGAAACCAGAGTGTTGTTTACAGAGGATGTCGAACAACATCTTGTGATTTCCGTTAACAACGCTAGGCTGTTCTGTAACAGCGCTCATAGCAGAGATAGAGTAACAGGAACATCAGAAAACCAATTGTGTGATGTGAAAAATATTAGTTTTTGTTTGTTGTACAAAATTTCACAGCACAACCCGTCCGCAGCAGCCATGAACACTATCAATAAAGAGAAAGGCAGAGTTATCAGAAGATGGAAAAGGGGATAGAAGACAAAGAGCGTAAGTTTAACATTAGACATATTTACAGAGAATACTTATATGTATATAAGAATTTGAAGTATTAGTTGGCGGCCAGGCAATCAACGCTTTCAACATCATCCACGAGTACAGGTTCGCCATCAGCATTTATTATGAGTACTTTTCCCCCCACAGTGTAAGCAGAGTGCAACTTCTTTTGCCGCTCCAGGAGAAGACCATGCTTTAAGATAATCCGTCTTTGCTTGGTAATGCTCTCATTAATGTGAACTTTGCCAATTCCTTCGATCTCTAATTCACTCAGGGCTCAGGCTCGACGATTTTTACGGCAGAACGCAGAGATCGCTCGCATAAAAAGAGATGGATCACGACTTCTAGGCAACTTCACAACAAGTGGATCACTGTTGTTGTTATTTTTAATGCGAAATGCATCTAGCAAAGTAGGAGCAGGCTTGCAAGCAGCAACATTGCATATTTTGGTGTACAATGCTTTGATGTCTTCTCCATGGGAATGAGGAATGCCTGTCACAATCAAGTCGGCAGCTACCGAGTCAATCTCAAGCTTGCCAAGCCTTTTCTTGAAATCTTTCAATTCGCTTCTTAGAGAGTTTTCACATTTCGTAATTTCATCAACACGAGATGAGAGAGAAAGCAGTTGTGTTTTAAAGTTGCTAATAACAGCATTCATCTCACCAAATGTGCTCATGATGCGATCCTCAGCCTTTGCAATAGACGCAGAGACCTGTTGGATTATGCTCTCTCGAAATTCAGCAAATCTCAAGTCCAGCATTGCCATTATTGAGGAGAGGTGAGTGTCAGCGGCCTGAGCGCTTGCAGAGGTGGCTCCGGCACTACTAGTACTGTATGCATTGTTGTTGTTGTTGTTACTGAGAGTCACACGTTTAGCCGAGCCGCTCAGCAAGCTGCTTTTTTCGACACCCGAATTTTTTTCCCCGTTACTTGCCATGACGAGTCAACCAATTTTATTGAATTTTATTTAATTTAAATTAACAAAAAGGCAGTAGTTATAATAAGTCACGAATAGCTCTCACAGGCAAGCACACCTAGCACAAGCAAGACAGCACGTCCTCAGCTCGAACTTGCCAAATATCGTGGAAAAATAAAGCAAAAACTTGGCCACCAACTTCAATACGTCTACTCGCGATGACACATAAAACTCAACTATATATATTGGCTTTGTTCTTTCTTCTTCTTCTATATATATTGGCTTTGTTCTTCCGTTCGAAAAGCAGAGAAAGAGACAATACAGATATGGAAAAATATACATTCTGTCAATCTTCTGCACGGAATTTGACACTAAAACACACACGGAACACTGCACGGAATTTGACACTAAAACATTTAATCATCAAAATTTATTTTGTCGCCTTCAAAGTACTCCCTTCCAGATATAATACAACTCGAGCGGCGACGCGACTCATGCCCAAAGCAATAACCAGAATCGATCGAACCGACTCGTGCGAGATGTTAGATTCATGAGCTATTTCTCTCAAGCTCGAATGTCGATTATCGACAATGATTTGCTTAACTTTTTCAATATTTTCTTCTGTTGTTTCGGTTGAACGTCGTCGACATCGAAGCAAATCTTCGACGATTTTTCGGCCATCTTTGAAATCTTTGTTCCACTCATATGCCTGTGTTTTTGATAATACTGATCCATCATGAGTCTTTTGTAACACTTTGACTGCATCAGCGTACGAAATTTGGTTTGCAACACAAAATTTCAAGATATTTGTTCTAAAATTTCGTTTATTGTAAAAACTACCACTAAAATTTTTTACGATCTAATGAATGCACGCATTTTTATAGACAAATTCCGGGTATAAGTTACTCTTCTGAAAACCTACACTCTCGAGGCTCTAAAAGTTTTGTTGTTTTATTGTTCCACGGGAGACAGCTATTATATACATCATTCCACCTTGACTAATAATACTAGGTATCCATCGGTTCTTTCCAGTGAAGTTTGTAACGAAGTTCCCGGTCTTCCGGTTGTAAGCGCGGGTGAGCTCGTTCGTCACAGAAAATTTATACTTTGCTGACCCTTACAAATACAACTTTATTTGTGGCTTCTAAAATTAGTCTAACAATCGGTGCTTAGGCTCAGAGTAACTATTATAATTAATCTGTCTATTAGCGAGGAGCCGAGCCGAGCTGGATGTAGTGCAGTCTGAATGAGTGTATTCGTCTGCTTATGTGGCACTGAAGGTAACAAGTTGGTGCTATTAAGTTGACGCACCCGTATGAAGCCTTGTATGAGCATACAGCCGCAACGTTCGATAGGTAAGTTGCGCTGTCTGTCTAAGCGCGCTTGAGCTGTAGTTGATGACGTACCCGGGTACTGCCTGATGAGCATACAGCCGGGATGTCCTATGAGTAAGTAGCGCTGCCTGACTGAGCACGCTTAAGCTGTTGGTTTCACGTGACTGTGCACTGTTTCGCGTGAGCGCACAGCCGTGACGTACGATGAGTAAGTCGCGTCTGTCTGAGCGCCCTCTTTCTTTTATGGCAGATAGAACCGAACTAAGCGGATGGCCCCTATCCATGCAAAGCATTCGTTGGTTTAGAAGGGAAAAGGTTAGTGGGAAGGGGAAAAGTGGGAGTAGTGTTGATTTACACCTCTTTTAAAAGCTTCGACGTTATAAATGGGTGGGAAAACATGCGCAGGGAGACTATTCCACAACTTAACTGCGCGACCGAAAAACGAATTCTCGCGGTAATGGGTAATGCGTTGGAACGGGATCGAGACTTAAAAGGGGTGCACCGCTGTGGAAAGCCGAGTAAATCTGTTGAATACCTGAACTGAAGGAATCAGGCTGGCTACTTCAGAGGAACAATTACCATTAAAGCATCGGTAAAATAGGGTTACACACCCCACATCCCGACGACATCGCAAGGTTTCTATAGAGCTGGATAACCTACTGTCCCCTATAAGTTTTATCGCACGACCTTGTATACGGTCCAAAAGCTGAAGACATGTTTTCGAAGCTCACGACCAAATATGCGAGTTGTAGTCCATTTTCGGACGGATATAGGTGGTGTAGATACAACGAAGGTCGGTTGGAATGAAGTATTTCTCGCACAGCCTAAGCACTTGGCTGCTTCTTTCGACACATTAAAAATGTGATCGTTCCAACGAAGATCGCATTGTATTGACATGCCCATGTTGTGAGTCAATCTGCACAACCTAAACCAGCGCAGTTAAATCTAGTTAACATTGCTAGTTTCTTTATTAGGACAGTACTTTGTCATCTTATGCTGCATACTTCCAACGTGGAGGCTTGCAGCTATTTTTTCGGAAGGCATACTTTTAGGCCAAACTGTGGTTGCTTCTCGATCACAGTACAATAAATTCAAAGTAGAATTTAAATTGCGCAAGTGCATTTGTTTTTCAAAATAACAAGTCCGCTTGCGGAATCCAAGTTCCGCAAGCGAGGCATCAAAGTTTGAATTGCGAAACTCCCACTTGCCCAACAGCCAATAATTTCTAGCAGAATTCCAATTCTGCAAGAAAGGCATATTGCACAATGGGACAAAGTGCAGCGATTGAAACACTTAGCCGGCTCAACCGAGCTGGCTAATAATTTGTTTAAATATTAAGAGAGGAGTCTAATTTGAATTTTTATAAAGAGCGGACGTCGTGTCCGCATTAAAATTTTAAAAAGTAGTGTTTGCTTTGCCGCGGGTATCCTTTAACGGAAGGATACCACAATATTATTTAAAGTGTAATTTTATATGTCGTGGGTGTCCTTCACCGGTAGGATAACACAACACCCAGAACATCAAGAGCCTCCGACTCATTAATATTCACACCACCCATATTTAAAGGTGGGAAGTTATCGCCCGCTTGACGCTTGTGGGTCAACAAACAGCATTGGATCTTCCGCGCATTAAAATCGGCCCGATTCGCTCGACCCCACTCCTGGATTTTGTTGAGGTCATATTGGAGTGTGTCATTCATAATTCTGAGTTTTCTATTGATCTCCAGAAGAGACGGACGCCTGGAGAATGAATAGGAATGACAAATGCTGCTGTCCTCAGCAAACGAGTAGACGGGGTTTGATGTCAATGACAGAAGGTCATTCATAAAAATGAGAAAAAGTGTTGGAGACAGGACCGAACCCTGCGAAACTCCAGCATTAATGGAGTGCTCTTCGGAAGCAAGGCCGTCTATCACAAACCGAATAGAACGGCCGCTGAGGAAACTCGATATCCGTCGAGTTAAAGAATTACCGACACCATAAGCAGTTGGTTAAGACACGAGTGCTTTATGCCGCACCCGGTCAAATGCCTTGGAGATATCCAGAGACACAAATTTACTCTTACTGAATTGGTGAATACAACTATCCCACCGCTCAGTGAGGAACGCCATCATATCGCCGGTGGAGCCGTGAGCACGGAAGCCGTCAATCGAGTGAATGTATTACCGACACTATATATAGTCAGTTTAGACACGAGTTCTTTATGCCAAACCCGGTCAAATTCCGTGGAGATATCCAAAGCAACAACCTTGAGCTCTAGTTTATGACGTACCCGTTTACTGCCTGCGTGAGCACACGGCCTTGACATCCGATGAAGTAGCTGTGCTGCTTGGTTGGGCGCACTTGAGCTATTGCTTATGACGCACCTGCGTTCTGCGTGAGCACAGCGCCGTGACGTCTGCGTGTTCTATGCAAACATGTAGTATGGTAGCCAAATATCCCATTCATAATTATTAGAAAAATTTAACAAAAATTCATTTAACACTCTGTGATTTCGTTCAACTGAACCAAATGTTAGATGATGGTAAGAAGTTGAAAATATTTGTTTTATTTTTAGCGCATCACACATGTTTATACCCTACCCGAAGGGAGTACGGTATATTCACTTTGTTCTTCCGTTTGTAACGCAGAGAAGGAGACGAGACAGATATATAAAGGTATATATATTCTTGCTCAGCGTCACCTCCTGAATCGATTTAGCCTTGTCCGTCTGTCTGCCTGTCTGTTGAAATCACGATTACGGGAGAACGAAAAGAGATATCGCAATGAAATTTTGCACAAATATTCTTTGTTATGTAGGGCAGTTTGGGATTGAATATGGGCGAGAGCGGTTAACAACCACGCCTGCTTTACATACGGAATGTAAAGATACCTCGTTTTAAAAAATGTTGTAATGTGAAAATCACATTAACCATGCGAGATATTGAGGTATAATTTTATTCAGGAACATATAGCGCCATTACTATAATGTGTGCAAAAAATTGGCGTGCCACGCCCACTCATAACAAAGTTGGAAATATCTCATGAACGGTAAATGATATTGAGACGTTATTTTACCACGATGTATCCGGGTGTAGGGTATTTAGACTTCGGCCAGACCGAAGACAACAGTTTTACTTGCTTTCAATAGTTCATTTGTAAATTCTGTCCCTTTGTCTGATTTTAATATTTTGAAGTGTCCAAACTTTAAGATTAATTGTTCTACAATTGTTTTGGCTATGGTGAGAGCGTCTTTAGTTTGTATTGGATGTGCTATTATATATTTTGTTAGGTCGCATTGCATTGTTAAAATGTATCTTTAGCCGTTTGATACTTTAAGAGGGCCTACTGCGCCTATAGATATTACTTCAAATCTTGTCTTTGGTGTATCTGTGATTGTCTGTTTTTCTATAGTATGTTTTGTTATTTTATTTCGTGCACATAGATCACAATTTGTTACAAATTTCTTAAACATTTTGTTCAAATTTTTCCATATATATATCTTTGTTTTATTTTCATTAATGTTTTACGAATACCTGAGTGTCCTTTGTTGTAAAATCATCATTTTTTTTATATCATTAAGTTATCAATTATTTCTTTTGGGGCGGCATAATTTAATATTTTTAAGTTGGGAGCATTATTATTTATCATTAAATTGGCGTACGTCTTTTTGAATTCTTCTTTTTCACATATTTTAAATATTTCATCATTGTTTTCTAGCGCTAAGTATTCTATATTTTCTTTCTTCATCCTGGATGCTAGGTTCTGCAGTATCCAATCTAGATTCGCTGCATTATCACTTTATCCTACGTGCTCGTTATTATTTTCAATAATAATTTTACAATTTTTCATATGTTTGTCTGTACACTCCCATATTCAAAGTTGATCAGGCTTCTCATGTGATGCACATTGTCCCTTATTATTTTGCTTATTTTCATTTTTCTTTGTTGTGTTTTCTTTAGGTCTGTTATTACAATGAATTTTCTACCGAATAGGTACGGTTTAAAAAAGTTTATACACCAATGGATTGCTGAAAGTTCTTTCTCGATAACGGGTTTGTTTAAATCATATTTTTGTAATGCTTTACTGGCATAAGAAATAGTTAAGTCATTTCCGATTTCATCTTGTGATAAAACTGCGCCTAGTGCATAATTTGAAGCGTCTGTTGTTAGAATGAAGGACTTTTCGAACTCTGGATATTGTAAAATGGGTGGTTCCATTAGTTTACTTTTTAACTGTTCAAATGCACATTGGCAGTTTTCGTTCCATTCAAATTTAATGTTATTTTTTAAAAGTTGGATTAAGTCCTTAGCTATGTCTGCAAAGTTGGGTATAAATCGTCTCTAGTAGTTGCAAAATGCGATAAATCTTCTAACATCATCTGAATTTTTAGGAATAGGATAGAATACATAGACACATTACCAAAATGTTGCAAAAAATGGGCGTTGTCCGACTACTTATACAAAAGTTGTCACACAATATTTATACCTGCACTCGAAAGGAAAGGATATATTGGCTTCGTTCTTCCGTTCGTAACGCAGAGAAAGAGACAATACAGATATGGAAAAATATACATTCTATCAATCTTCTGCACGGAATTTGTCACTAAAACACACAATTTTCATTTAATCATCAAATAGAAAGAGACAATAGAGAAATGGAAAAATATACATTCTGTCAATCTTCTACACGGAATTTGTCACTAAAACACACAATTTTCATTTAATCATCAAAATTTGATGATTAAAATGTTACAAAAGTCTCATGGTGAATAATACTGATTCACCATTAGTTTTTTGTAACATTTTGACTGCATCAGCGTACGAAATTTGGTTTGCAACACAAAATTACAGGCAAGATCTTAGTTCCAAAATTTCGTTCATTGTAAAAATTACCACACCACTAACATCTACCTGTTCAAACAGCTGCTGTAACCATACTAATTGACAGATCACGTTTTAATTTTTGCTAGTCATTGAGGACAGTGCTACCGAATTAAATTTTTTTATGATCCAATGAATACACGCATTTTTATAGACAAATTCCGGGTATAAGTTACTCCTCTGAAAACCTACTCTCTCGAGGCTCTAAAAGTGCTTCGAGATAACGTGCTTGGATCGTCTTTAGTACTGTCTAGCTCAATGTTCCAATCGTCGTGGCTTTCAACAGATGTTGTATTTGGTATCATCTCTGCTTTTATGACCTGATTGTGATGTTGTTTTATTGTTCCACGGGAAGTAGTTATTATATACCTCATTCCACCTGACACTTGACTAATAATACCAGGTATCCATCGGTCCTGTCCAGTGAAGTTTGTAACGAAGTTCCCGGTCTTCCGGTTTTAAGCGTGGGTGAGCTCGTTCGTATTTATACTTTGCTAGCACTTTACAAATACAACTTTATTTGTGGCTTCTAAAATTAGTCTAACACTCGGTGCTTAAGCTCAGAGTAACAATTATAATTAGTCTGTCTATTAGCGAGGAGCCGAGCCGAGCTGGTTGTGGTGCAGTCTGAGTGAGTGTATTGGTCTGCATATGTGGCGCTGCCTTTGAAGGTAACAAGTTGACGCACCCGTACGCTGCCTTGTATGAGCATACAGCCGTGATGTCCAATACAATATTAGCTGGCGGAAACTGAATTAAAAAGCCTGTTATTAGCTGGCTGTCTTAGATCAGTTTTGTCTTTATTCTGGATCACTCGGGTTTTTATCATCTGTACTGTTGTCATCAGTTGCTTCCCAGGTGCGGTGGCGACTAGACGTGCGGTTGTGGAGTTCTACCTAGGTAGGCCTTTTTTCAAGTTTTTGCGGATTTTTGCAGTTTTGGATTGGCGATACCGTCGGTTTACGGTTTAAATTCGTGTAAGTGCGTTGTTGCACGAATTCGAAACAAATTACTTTAGTTTTCGAAGTCATCCCTAGGGGTGACTTTTTGTTTGCAATTCGAAATTTAGAATTTTTTGCGTGCAATTCGTGCGGGTGCATTTTTGCGCGTGTTAATAATTTGTTGTTAACAAATTATTTATTAAAAAATTTGTTGTTAACAAATTATTAACTAATAAAAAAAAATACTGCTGCACCGGTTTTGACGGTCCCTTTTTACGGTTGTTGCGGCGCGTTGCTGCATTTTAGTGCAGTCGCGAGTGGTCGCAAATTTTTATTTGCACATTATTTGCCGTGTGTCTCTCTGCACACGAGTGAGAGTCGAGTGACGTGGCCGATATGTCCACAAAGACGACGCGAGTGAAGTCGCGGAAGAAGGCCGTCGCGGTTGGCGTGGTCGGGGTGAATGCCGCGGCAGAGGTGGGCGTTGTATTGGTGAAGTCCGCGAGGGAGGACTCGTCGGCGGTCTCCGAGTCAGAGCTCGGGTGTATGTGGCGTACGGGTTGTATGAATAGGTAAGTTGTATGTGATTGTGTGTGTGTATTGGGTAGGGTTGGATGGTGATGAATGTGTTGGTTGTGCTGAATGTAGTGTGAATGTTATGTGTGTGCCAGCCTAACTGTCGTTCTTCGGGAGGACAGAGCTGTTATGCCGCACTGGTGTTGTGTTCCTGGTGTCCGTCTCTCCTGGGGCCACTGGGGTTTCGGGGGGCGCTGAGGTTGGTCTCAACGCCTCACCCCGGAATCAAAGAGCCCAACTGGTAGTAGTTTTGACTACGAGGTCTGACCAGAGGCTTTGTCTGGTACCACGGGGATCAGGGGCCCCTGTAGCGTGTTCGGTCACGCTCAGCCTTATCATTGTTGGTAGGACCCCTAGTGGGAGCATCGTGGGGGCTGTGATTGACGCCCAAACGTACGCGGGCAGAGCTATTTCTAGCTCGGTGTGGAGTTGCATTGCAATCGGGTGCCGTGACCCATAGAACGGCAGAGGTGTTAGAAAGGCCTCGACCCCTCACCAAGAGTGAGTACTTGTCCTTTACGCAAGTACTCGAATTGGTTCCCGCGGACTGGTACCAGGTACCTATTCCATGTGTGATGGCACACCGTGAGCTTAAGCCAGTCTTGGCAGGCGCTCACGTAAAACACCCGGAGACACTTCTGTACTGTTGTCATCAGCAAACGAATAGACGGGGTTTGACACCAGTGACAGAAGGTCATTGAAAAAATGAGAAAAAGAGTTGGAGGCAGGACCGAAACCTGCGGAACTCTAGCATTGATTGGAGTGTTCTTCGGAAGCAAAGCCGTCTGTCACAACTCGAATAGAACGGCCGCTGAGGAAACTCGATATCCATCTAGTGAATGTATTACCGACACCATAAGCAGCCAGTTTACATTCGAGTGCTTTATGCCACACCCGTTCAAATGCCTTGGAGATATCCAAAGCAACAACATTACTCTCACCGAATTGGTGAACGCAACTGTTCCACCGCTCAGTGAGGAACGCCATCAAATCGCCTGTGGAGCGATGAGCACGGAAACTGTACTGGCGATCACTGACCAATTGCTTGCTCTGCAGATACCTCATCAAGTTAAAATTTACAATGTTCTCTATGACTTTGGAGATCATTGAACAGATTGCTATAGGCCGGTAATTTGCAGGATTCGTAGCCTCACCTCTTTGAAAACTGGCTGCACATTGGCAATCTTCCAAGAAATAAGAAAAAATCCTGAAATATATGATAAGTTATAAAGATTGCGCAATGGGCGAGCCAGTGTTGAAGCGCACTTTCTTAAAACGTGGGCTTTAGATTTCGGCCAGGCCGAAAACAACACTTTCACGTGTTTTAGATTTAAATTCTTGTTTTCTATTAATTTTTCATCTTCGGTGTTTCACATGTGTCTTAAAGACGTAATTCACATTAGGTTGGTTTGTTAAGTCGAAGTGATTAAAACTTTTGAAATCCGATGCGAAATATTGGTTAATGGTGAAATCTTGTCCGCTTGATTTTAATATGGGTACAAAAATGTTACAATTTTTCACATTAAGCAAAGTTACTCCCAGTTACACTCCTCGTGGAATTCCCTTCTTGTGCACTACTAGTTCCATATCTTTCCTATCGTCTCTGTTCACATCTTCGAATACATTCAAAAAATTTTCTTTCACTAGGCTAGTGTCGTCGCCCGTATCAACCAGTGGAGTAAGTTTTCCGTTTTTCTGATTCCTTGCGAGGAATGTCAATGAACACGTCACTCGCTGACTTAATATCAGAGCTCTCCTTTGCTCTCCCATATTACTTCAATGTTTGAATTTCACTTACTCCGTCTTTCACATTTTCCTTCTCAGCCCTTGAGAATGCCATGCTATTCATCGCTTCTGACGAGTCCACTGACGCTATTGGTTTACCAAAAAAAATTTCCTCCATTGTTGTTTCTAACAACCGCTCGTTGAATGCCTCCTCGTTTTCCGTAACTATAGGGCTTCTAGTTTCAAACACTTTGTCCGTGGTTCTCGAATTAAATTCTATACCTCTCTCACAAAGATTTCGCTCGGATACTCTTTTACCGAACTGATCATACTTCGCAACGGTAAGTTCTTCGTTCCCAAAACGAGTGTTGCTGTGGGCTGCGCATGTTTTAACAGTCTCTTCTGACGTATGATTTACCATACCCACCACCACCGGTCTCAAAACCTTGTTTTGTTCTTCTAAATTACAATAGTGCCTGTTTTTTCTTACCAAGCATTCATCCCTCGCGTGACCTTTCTTGTTACAGAAACTGCATACAATTTTAAATTTGGGGTTGTCACTGCGTTCTGCACGCATAGTACTGCCCCCTTTTTCAGATGAATTAACTTCCATTCGATTACTCGAACGGTATTAATTTCTCGCGTTTGGTTGTGTTGGGAAAATATTTCTGGGCTGTACATAAGAGGAATCTCTTTGCTCCCATACGGGATTCATACCCGCTACTCGATTTTCTTTTAACTCCCAGTTACCTGCCTGATCGAAATCCGATCTGCTAACAATCTCGTACAAATTTAGCGCCAAATCTACCAGCTTTTCTAAACTTTTTTCTGAAGAACCTTAGTCTCATACTTAGGGTAGGGTTCTGTAATCCTAGGGTAAAAATCCTCGCTATCGAGTCCGCTAACCCCTCCCTCAGAGCCTGATCGCCTGAACCTCTATAATGGTCCGATATATAGTCCTCGTCTTGGGTTCTTAAATCGATTAGTTTCTCCACAAACTCTATAATCTCTTCCCTTGGAGACTGTACGGTACTTTTTATCTTCGCCATCGCGGTTTTCAGAGGTTTTAAAGGCAGATATGCCTTATTTATTGCCTGATTTATTAACTTACAAGTTTTCCACTGAAGTGATTTTTCTGCCCCTAAGCAGGGTATATGCACTTCCGTGAAGTCTTTGCTTGACACAGGCAGTAAGGTCTTGCAATTCGGCATTGCTGATGCCTCTCTTAGCCAATTCACAACTCTCTATAAATTTATAAACTTCCCTTTTTTAGTCGCGAGATCTTGTTCCCGAAAATATGGGTACGTCTATACCCATTTTATCTTTAATTTGCAGCGTTGTAGGAAAAGAAACATAATTATAATTTTTCGGACCGACCACAGGCGCAACAACCTACTTGTGGTGCAGAGTTTGGTCGTGAACCGACTCCAACACCTGCTTTAAGAGTTTATTCTCTTCTTTCAAATCCTGTAGCCTACGATGAGCCTGCTTCAACGACGCAAAATTCTCTTTATTACGCCATCCAAGCAGTCTATCCTCAGCCGACGTGGAAAATCCTATATTCGCTATGCGTTCCCTGAGTTCGTCCCTTTCAGCTTCCAACTCCGCCAATTGGTCCACTCCAACCTGTTTCTCTGCCAGATGATTGTCGTAGCGCTCCTGAAGTCGTCCAAATTGTGCGCTTCCAATGCGTTATCTCCTCCACGTAGCTCTGGTTTCTGTTGTCTATAAAATTCAACAACTCGTTTAGAACGGCGTCTGCCTGTTCTACCTTGGAACTATTGGTGGCCCTGTTTAACTTCGCCTTTATTAATCCTAAATTCTCTTTATTATTTACTGTTAAACTTCAATTTACCCATATCTTATCAATAAATCTCTCTTTTCCTAATAAATACTATATTTCTTATTCAAATCGCAGAATTTTTCCTACCATTCATTCAATACTTCCATTAATCAGAAATTTACTTCAGCTTAGCAGCAATTAAAACTGCAGCAATTAGCAATTTCCTTCCTTGCCTCTATTGACCTACTTCAATTAACAGAAACAGGACAACATAACGGAAACATGGTTTCAGCCGGATAGGTAGGCATGGTGGGGTGTTGCAACATACTGTATATTAAGTCAACGTATAAGAGTAAGCTCATTAATAGGTCAGTTGATTTTGGTGTAGAATATTTGTGTGCTACAGTTGTGACGACCCAAATTTGCTGTGCAAATTTGGCGCACAAAAATAACAAGCAGTCGAACAGACTTAGAAACTGTTCCCAAGAACAGTTCTCATCAGAAAGCACACGCATTTACGCTACTACTACAGACGATCGTTTAGAAACGCCCACACACCGACGCTCAGCGGAGAAATGGAAAGAAAGCAAAAGTGACGTGGTGTGCATGTTACATGCAGATGCAACTGAGCGTCAGAGCGGCTATATGCAAGTGATTCCAGCGAGGAGAGCAAGCAATCAAAGTGCGCTGAGTATTAATAACCTGTTTTGTGCCGAGAGTGCAGTAAGTACACAGATCGGCTCTCAGCTGATCTAGAGTGAACCACTGTTGCAGTTTATATACCGCAAAACAATGTATGCAGGAAGACGGCAGTGAAGTTCACTGACCGTAGAACTTCTTAACCTTGGGAAAGCGGCTATTTGGAAAAAATACTTTTTTGCACGAAAACTGCTTAACGGAGTACGAAATACCGCACTCCGTTAAAATCGAACATTCTGGAAAACGGACGCCAACGAGTATAAAACAGACTGCAAAACAGAACTCGAGGTTGTTGAGTGCAGTCTACCGTTCGGTTCAGTTCTCAGTCTGATTCTCGTTTCATAAGTTCAGCAAGTTCACACGGTGCAATTGCTCAGTCGGTTCAGTGAAAGCAGTGATTCAGCCAGTTCAGTTGCGCTGTCAGTTTGGCAGTACTCGAGAAAATTAAAGAGTGAAGTAGTGAAAAGTGACCAAGCAGGCAACGCGCAGTACGAATTCACAGTGGTAGTGGCTCAAATGCCCTCCTGTTAGTGCCCTTAAAGAGTTGAATTCACAGTCGCAGTGGCTCTAATGCCCTCCTGTTAAATTCGCAGTCGTAGTGGCTCAAATGCCCTCCTGCTAAAACTCACAAAGGGACGAATTCACAGTTGTAGTGGCTCAAATGCCCTCCTGTTAGTACTCGCGAAGAGTTGAATTCACAGTCGCAGTGGCTCTAATGCCCTCCTGTTAAATTCGCAGTCGTAGTGGCTCAAATGCCCCTCCTGCTAAAACTCACAAAGGGTCGAATTCACAGTTGTAGTGGCTCAAATGCCCTCCTGTTAGTACTCGCGAAGAGTTGAATTCACAGTCGCAGTGGCTCTAATGCCCTCCTGTTAAATTCGCAGTCGTAGTGGCTCAAATGCCCTCCTGCTAAAACTCACAAAGGCACGAATTCACAGTCGCAGTGGCTCAAATGCCCTCCTGTTAGTGCTCGTAAAGAGTCGAATTCACAGTTGTAGTGGCTCAAATGCCCTCCTGTAATTACCCGTACAGAGACGCGTAACCCCCAGTTATCTCAAAACGAAGTGAAATAGCGACAACCCAGCAGAACACCAGTGATCTCACCAACGCAGTGAGATATCAGCAAGTCAGCAGAAAACCAGTGATCTCACAAACGCAGTGAGATACCAGCAAGTCAGTAGAACACGTGTGATCTCATAAACGCAGTGAGATATCAGCATGTCAGGAAAACATCAGTGATCTCACGAACGCAGTGAGATATCAGCAAGTCAGCAGAGCACCAGTGATCTCACACACGCAGTGAGATATCAGCAAGTCAACAGAACACGTGTGATCTCATAAACGCAGTGAGATATCAGCATGTCAGTAAAACATCAGTGATCTCACACACACAGTGAGATATCAGCAAGTCAGCAGAGCACAAGTGATCTCACAAACGCAGTGAGATATCAGCAAGTCAACAGAACACCAGTGATCCCACAGACCCAGTGAGGAGTCAGCAACAGCGAGACATCAATAATCCGGCAGAATACCAGTGATCTCACAAACGCGGTGAGATATCAACAACCCAGCAGCATAAAGCGCAAAGCGCGTAGAGGTACCGACGAAAGTATATTATTGTATTTCTAGTACGACTACCAACTGTACAAGCAAACCAAACACAAATGTTAGAATAAGATATTTCTAAGGTGAATAAAGATATTGAACCTAAATAATCTTGTCTTGTAATCGAACCCTGGAGTCCCGGCGAGCTAATCCAAGCCTTAGAAGAAGACAAGAAGGTTCGTTACAAGTGGCGCCCGAGCAGGGACAATATCATATTCACCAATACCTAAGACTCGACTAGAAATATATATAATATAATAAATTAAAACTTATCATGGAGCCGACTGGGACCAGAACATACCGAACAGGATGGTTATACCGGCTAAATAAAGAATCGCTGGCTCAGTGCTTGTCTGAGTTTGGACTCGTCGCCGAAGGAACTCTCAATGACATGAGGAAAAGACTTGTCGAGTTCGTCAATGAAGGAAACCACGCGGAGAGCGTGGAACGAAGGTTGAGGACGTATGAAGCGGAAGACGGTCGCACAACACCGGAACCCAGTGACCTGCAGAAAGTGCTAATGATGGATGTTCCGACGAGAGAACGCAGCCCGAGTGGCCGAGTGAGCGTAAACACCCCGCGGGTGACGGACAGTAACCTGTTGGAAAGAGTCGAGCGACATTCGTACCCCGATGTTATTGACAAGGTGAGAAAATGGTCCGTGAGGTATGATGGCGGTGTCGACCCTTTGGCCTTCGTAGAGCGGATGGAGGAGCTGGCCGAGACGTATGGCATCGACAGCAATCTGTTGCCACGCGCGATGCCAGAGCTGCTGGAGGACAATGCCTTGCTCTGGTATCGAAACAACAATAATCATTGGCGGTCATGGGAGGCTTTTAAGCAAGACTTCCTGGATTTCTTCCTACCCAGGCGTTTCTTTGAAAGACTCGACGACGACATTCGCAGTCGACAACAGCGCACAAACGAGAAGTTCAGGGACTACGTCATTAGCCTGCAAAATCTAATGAGACATAGCAGGTACACAGAGAAAGAAAAGCTGGAGAGGATATACAAAAACTCTGCGTTTGAGTACCAGTTTTATATAAAAAGACAAGATTTCCGGGAGCTGAAGGAGTTGCTCTCGTTGGCGGAGGATTTCGAGTGCTTGCGATTCGCCAAGACAGACGAGTCTTCAGAAGAATACCAGACGCGGCCAGTAGCCTCAAGACAGTGGCCATCTGAGCGCAACCATGCGGTGAGCCAGGCGGTCTCAAGGCCTTTCAACCCGAAAACGGCATGCGGACGCTGCAGGCAGGAAGGTCATATGCGCCGCGATTGCCGAAACCCGGTCGTAATTTTCTGCTGGGAGTGTGGCCGAGAAGGAACCAGAACCATTGACTGTTGCAGACAGAGACAGGGAAACGACCTGGGACCCCGCCGAAAGCGAGAGGAGGCGGGCCCCAGCCAGAGGATCTCTCGCAGAAATTAAAGCCCCTCCGGATTAACAATCGGCGCATCGTGGCCATGGTGTCCATCCGAGGCAAGCAAATACAGGCGACAGTGGACACGGGAGCGACGCGAAGTTTCGTGAGCAGGGCGCTCGCGGAAAGACTGGGGGGAAAGAGGCTGTTTGAGAAAGCGAAGGTGGAAATTCGCATGGCGGACGGGACAACCAGAAAAGTGTCCGAATGTACCACACTAGAAGTTGCTATGGGAAATGGTACATGCGAGTTGTCCTTTCTTGTGTTGACGGAAGTCCTAGACGACGTGCTCCTCGGAATGGATTTTCTGTGCGGGACAGGAGCGACACTCTCCTTCGGAGGCGAAACCGTGTCTCTGGGCCCAACGGAGAAACAGGAGAAGGCGAATGGCGCAGTCATTTGCACATCAGCACAAGAATCAGGTCCTACACAACCAGAGGACATGAAGAGTTTTCTTCAGGAGGAATTGAAGAAATTTGAAATCCTGAAAGGCGTCTCTAATATTACGGAGCATAAAATAGTGATGCGGGATGAGCGTCCTATAAAACAACGGTATTTTCCCAGAAATCCGGCGATGCAGGCTGTCATCGACAAAGAGATCGACGAACTCCTTGAGAAAGGCTGCATAGAACCTTCAAGCAGTCCTTACAGCGCACCAATCGTGTTGGTGAAAAAGAAGTCGGGTGAATGGAGATTATGCGTGGATTATCGCCAGCTGAACGCCCGCTCGATTCCGGATGCATACCCCATTCCAAGGATTCAACATATTCTGGAGCGGTTGCGAGATGCGATATATATCAGTAGCCTGGATCTGAAGAGCGGGTACTGGCAGATTCCAATGGCAGAAGACAGTAAGCAATACACGGCGTTTACTGTACCTGGAAGAGGACTTTTCCAGTGGCGGGTGATGCCTTTCGGGCTGCATTCGGCTCCAGCCACTTTTCAGCGAGCCTTGGACCAGGTTATCGGTCCCGATTTAGAGCCTAAAGCTTTCGCCTATCTGGACGACATAATTGTCACAGGTTCGTCCGCGGAAGAGCACATCGCCAATCTTCGAGAGGTTTTCCGGCGTTTGAGACAGGCAAATCTCAAACTCAACGTGAACAAATGCGAGTTCTTTAAGAAAGAACTTAAATACCTGGGTCATGTGGTAAGCGAGCAAGGCATCCAGACAGACCCGGAGAAAATTTCGGCGATTCAAAATTTGAAACCGCCAACCACCACCAAAGAATTGCGAAGATGTTTGGGCATTGCCTCATGGTATCGCAGGTTCGTGCCAGATTTCGCAAAGACCGTCCAGCCAATGACCACGCTGCTACGTAAAGGGAAACATTGGAAGTGGGGCGAGGCGCAACAGGAAGCGTTTGAAACCCTCAAACAAAAACTCACAGAGGCACCAATACTGGCGTGCCCAGATTTCAACGAGAGATTCCAACTGCAAACGGACGCGAGCGACTTCGGACTTGGAGCCGTGCTCACACAACAACTGGAAGGTCAGGAGCGTGTTATCGCGTACGCCAGCCGACATCTTAACAAGGCCGAAAAGAATTACTCGGCAACAGAAAAAGAATGCCTGGCCATAGTGTGGGGTATTCGTAAGATGCGCGCTTACCTTGAGGGATACCGGTTCACCGTAATCACAGATCATCTGGCGCTGAAGTGGCTAAATTCTATTGAGAGTCCATCCGGGAGAATAGCGAGGTGGGCTTTGGAGTTACAACAGTTTTCCTTTGAAATCCAGTACCGGAAGGGGAAGCTGAATGTAATCGCGGATGCACTATCCCGACAGCCGCAAGAAACCGTCGCCAGAGTGACAGCAGCAGAGACACGCGAGCAACACTGCAAGTGGTTACAAGCAAAGGTCAAAGAAGTGGAACAAAATCCGGAGAAGTTCCCAGATTATACCTTGGAGAATGGAAATTTGTACCGGCATATTCCAAATCGACTTGGAGACGAGGACTACACGCCGTGGAAATTGTGCGTGCCCAGGACCATGAGAGGCCGAGTTCTCAAAGAGAATCACGACCATCCGTGCGCTGGCCACGGGGGAGTCCGCAAGACGATATGCCGGCTAACAAGTAAATATTACTGGCCCGGGATGTTCCAGGATGCGAGGAAATATGTGCGGCAATGTGAATCGTGTCAACGTTACAAGCCGAATCAGCAAAAGGCTGCAGGGAAAATGCTCACTCAATTGGCAGAAGAACCTTGGGCGATACTCTGCGCGGATTTTGTGGGTCCGCTACCCCGTTCTACACACGGAAACACAACGCTTCTCGTATTCTTCGACAAATTTTCGAAATGGACAGAAATGATACCGTTACGCAAAGCTTCAACAGAACACTTGCAGCGAGCGTTCCGAGAACGAATTCTAGCCCGGTTCGGGGTACCCAAGATTCTGGTCACGGATAACGGGACTCAGTTTACGAGTCGCAGTTTTCGTCGTTTCCTCCAGGACATGGGTGTGAAGCAACAGTATACTGCTCCATATACACCACAGGAGAATCCCACGGAGAGAATCAACAGAACGATAAAAACGATTATTGCACAACTTTCGGACAACAAGCATCGGAACTGGGACGAACTGCTCCCAGAAATTACGCTAGCCATTAATAGCAGCGTATCCGAGTCCACGGGATACAGCCCGGCATATCTCACTCAAGGACGAGAGCCAAGACTTCCTGGAACTTACTACGACGAACAAACGCCAGGCAGCGGTCAGGAACCCATACAGCCCTCAGAGAGGGGGGAAAATCTAAGAGAGGTCTTCAAATTGGTGGTGAGAAACTTGGAAAAGGCAACGCAGGATCAGGCGCACCACTATAACTTGCGACGACGACAGTGGAAACCAGAAATTGGGCAATCAGTACTCGTGCGACAGCACCCGCTGTCGAAAGCAATCGACAGCTTCGCGGCGAAATTGTCTCCGAAATTCGACGGCCCGTACCAGGTAATCGGATTCGTGTCACCAGTGATCGTGCGTTTACAGAAAGAAGGTGAGACCCGGCCTAAAACGGCTCATGTGAGCGAGCTCAAGGCGTACCAACAGGCGGCAGCGCAAAGTGACCATACACCCGAGGGAGTTTCTGGCAACGTACGTCTGATTCAGAGCACAGGAAGCCCGCCAACCACAGACGCTGACGGTCCAACCAAATCAAGAGCAGAATCAAACAAACGCGGAGGTAGAAGGAAATTGTGTCGGCCAGAACCCGATTACAGGAAGGGAAAACCGGCTCCAGCAAGAATCGCTATAGCTAGCGAAGAATGCAACAGCGACCCGAAAGCAAAACACAGGCAGAATCCGCAAACGCGGCGACAGACTTACAACAGGCCACAGGTGGACACCCGTGGCGCAGACATAAAAAATAAGCAGAAGGCTACTCATCCGGCGAACGAGAAACAAACGACTCGAGCATATTCGCAAGGTCGCGAGCACTTGAAATTCGGCGACTTCACGCCGGAAGAAAGGAAGGCGTTGTTTCACAAGGAATTAAGCTATATATGAATTTATTAAATGGATTAATTGAAACCTCATTGAAAATTAATTAGAAATTGCAGACAAGAGAGGAAAAAAAAAAGGATTTTTTTTCTTTTACCCCGAAGTAGAGGGGGAGTGTGACGACCCAAATTTGCTGTGCAAATTTGGCGCACAAAAATAACAAGCAGTCGAACAGACTTAGAAACTGTTCCCAAGAACAGTTCTCATCAGAAAGCACACGCATTTACGCTACTACTACAGACGATCGTTTAGAAACGCCCACACACCGACGCTCAGCGGAGAAATGGAAAGAAAGCAAAAGTGACGTGGTGTGCATGTTACATGCAGATGCAACTGAGCGTCAGAGCGGCTATATGCAAGTGATTCCAGCGAGGAGAGCAAGCAATCAAAGTGCGCTGAGTATTAATAACCTGTTTTGTGCCGAGAGTGCAGTAAGTACACAGATCGGCTCTCAGCTGATCTAGAGTGAACCACTGTTGCAGTTTATATACCGCAAAACAATGTATGCAGGAAGACGGCAGTGAAGTTCACTGACCGTAGAACTTCTTAACCTTGGGAAAGCGGCTATTTGGAAAAAATACTTTTTTGCACGAAAACTGCTTAACGGAGTACGAAATACCGCACTCCGTTAAAATCGAACATTCTGGAAAACGGACGCCAACGAGTATAAAACAGACTGCAAAACAGAACTCGAGGTTGTTGAGTGCAGTCTACCGTTCGGTTCAGTTCTCAGTCTGATTCTCGTTTCATAAGTTCAGCAAGTTCACACGGTGCAATTGCTCAGTCGGTTCAGTGAAAGCAGTGATTCAGCCAGTTCAGTTGCGCTGTCAGTTTGGCAGTACTCGAGAAAATTAAAGAGTGAAGTAGTGAAAAGTGACCAAGCAGGCAACGCGCAGTACGAATTCACAGTGGTAGTGGCTCAAATGCCCTCCTGTTAGTGCCCTTAAAGAGTTGAATTCACAGTCGCAGTGGCTCTAATGCCCTCCTGTTAAATTCGCAGTCGTAGTGGCTCAAATGCCCTCCTGCTAAAACTCACAAAGGGACGAATTCACAGTTGTAGTGGCTCAAATGCCCTCCTGTTAGTACTCGCGAAGAGTTGAATTCACAGTCGCAGTGGCTCTAATGCCCTCCTGTTAAATTCGCAGTCGTAGTGGCTCAAATGCCCCTCCTGCTAAAACTCACAAAGGGTCGAATTCACAGTTGTAGTGGCTCAAATGCCCTCCTGTTAGTACTCGCGAAGAGTTGAATTCACAGTCGCAGTGGCTCTAATGCCCTCCTGTTAAATTCGCAGTCGTAGTGGCTCAAATGCCCTCCTGCTAAAACTCACAAAGGCACGAATTCACAGTCGCAGTGGCTCAAATGCCCTCCTGTTAGTGCTCGTAAAGAGTCGAATTCACAGTTGTAGTGGCTCAAATGCCCTCCTGTAATTACCCGTACAGAGACGCGTAACCCCCAGTTATCTCAAAACGAAGTGAAATAGCGACAACCCAGCAGAACACCAGTGATCTCACCAACGCAGTGAGATATCAGCAAGTCAGCAGAAAACCAGTGATCTCACAAACGCAGTGAGATACCAGCAAGTCAGTAGAACACGTGTGATCTCATAAACGCAGTGAGATATCAGCATGTCAGGAAAACATCAGTGATCTCACGAACGCAGTGAGATATCAGCAAGTCAGCAGAGCACCAGTGATCTCACACACGCAGTGAGATATCAGCAAGTCAACAGAACACGTGTGATCTCATAAACGCAGTGAGATATCAGCATGTCAGTAAAACATCAGTGATCTCACACACACAGTGAGATATCAGCAAGTCAGCAGAGCACAAGTGATCTCACAAACGCAGTGAGATATCAGCAAGTCAACAGAACACCAGTGATCCCACAGACCCAGTGAGGAGTCAGCAACAGCGAGACATCAATAATCCGGCAGAATACCAGTGATCTCACAAACGCGGTGAGATATCAACAACCCAGCAGCATAAAGCGCAAAGCGCGTAGAGGTACCGACGAAAGTATATTATTGTATTTCTAGTACGACTACCAACTGTACAAGCAAACCAAACACAAATGTTAGAATAAGATATTTCTAAGGTGAATAAAGATATTGAACCTAAATAATCTTGTCTTGTAATCGAACCCTGGAGTCCCGGCGAGCTAATCCAAGCCTTAGAAGAAGACAAGAAGGTTCGTTACACAGTTTATGACGTCCATAGTGTGCTTGTATCTTGTGTTTTTAACCCGAATAAGCTTAGTGACCTCGAGCCGTTTTTGTGTACTTATCTAGAGGTCTATTTGAGATTATTATAGTCTGTGATGATTTCAATATTAACTTATTAACACCTGAAGCTTGTATTATAATAATAGTCCTCATCAGGATGGATGACAAAAATCACGTTGTTTTACTACCTTACCTATCCTGTGGAAGTTGGCAACTGTTATTCCAATACCTAAGAAACAAAATCCTAACGAAATTTTTGATTTTTGTCCAATTAGTATTTTGTCTTTATTGGCAAAGGTCTGTGATTTAGTTTTTCTATCTAGCCTTAAATTAGTAAATAAGTTTTTCCCACCCGTTATGGTAGTAATGTATGCCCCAGCCTTCTTGACTATTTTATTATCTCTGACATTACTTTGATGTTAAAGTTATCACAAATTACGTTTATGACCAATTATTCAATTATTCAATTATTATGACCATGACCAATTATTCTGTGCGTTTAAGATAAATTTTTTTTTGTTTTAATGGCAGATGAAACCAAGCTCAAGGGATGCACCCTATCCATGCAAAGCATTTGTTGCTTCCGAAGGGATGACAGATTAGTGGGAAGGCGGAAAGAGGGAGTAGTGACGGTGTACACTTCGCTTAAAGGTTTCGACGCTGTAAGTGGGCGGGAAGACATGCGCAGGGAGACTATTCCACAATCTAATAACGGGATCGAAAAACGAACTCCCACGGTAATGCGTGGTTCGTTGGAACGGAATCGCGACATAAAAGGAGTGCACCCCTCTGGAAAGCCGAGTAGTTTTGCTAAATACCTGAACCAGAGGAATCAGGCCGGCTACTTCAGAGGAACATTTACCATGAAAGTAACGGTAAAATAGTGATACACACCCCACATCACGACGACGCTTCTAGGTTTCAATAGAGCTGGAAACCTACTGTCTCCTATAAGTTTTAACGCACGACATTGGACACGGTCTAGAAGCTGAAGATATGCCCGCGAAGCTCCCGACCATATATGCGAATTGTACTCCATTTTCGGACGGATATAGGTGGTGTAGATACAATGAAGATCGATTTGAGTCAAGTATTTCTTACACCGCTTAAGAAAGCCTAAGCACTTGGCTGCTTCTTTCGACACGTCAAAGATGCGATCGTTCCAGCGAAGATTGCATTAGATTGACATGCCCAGAACATCAAGAGCCTCCGACTCATTAATATCCACACCACCCATATTTAGAGATGGGAAGTTGTCAACCGCCAGACACTTGTGGGTCAACAAACAGCATTGGGTCTTCCGCGCATTAAAATCGACCCGATTCGCTTGACCCCACTCCTGGATTTTGTTGAGGTCAGATTGGAGTGTGGCATTCACAATTCTGCGTTTTCTACTGATCTCCAGAATAGAAGGACGCCTGGAGAATAAATATGAATAACAAATGCTGCTGTCATCAGCAAACGAGTAGACGGGGTTTGATGTCAATAACAGAAGGTAATTGATAAAAATTAGAAAAAGTGCTGGAGACAGGACCGAACCCTGCGGAACTCCAGAATTAATGGAGTGCTCTTCGGAAGCAAAGCCGTCTATCACAACCCGAATAGAACGGCCGCTGACGAAATGCGATCGAGTGAATATATTACCGACACCATAAGCAGCCAGTTTAGACACGAGTGCTTTATGCCACACTCGGTCAAATGCCTTGGAGATATCCAAAGCAACAACCTTACTCTCACCGAATTGGTGAACACAACTGTTCCACCGCTCAGTAAGGAACGCCATCAAATCGCCGGTGGAGCTGTGAGCACGGAAACCGTACTGGCGATCACAAGAACATTCACATCATGCTTGCTGTGATGTGAAGTTAGAAAAAGGTCCAGAATATTTTGGTGTTGCCATCAACGCAGGGAAAGTGCGTTGATTCCTTCACTAATCGAGAAAAATATTAAACTCAGCAAATAACTCAACATACAAAAACTCGGGTGTTGTGGGTGACTCGAATGACGTAGCCGATTGGAATTATGAACATTGAAATCACCAGCAACAACAATTTGACTGTTCGGATACGATTCCAGAATTTTGGAGATTGAATCAGAGAGACTGTCCAGTTTATCAAAAGTTGGTAGCCTCTCCAGACCCAGGTTTCTTTAAATGAAGCAGAAGTGCAGGATGTGCAACTGGATTTTGAACTTAACCCACATGGAGCTAAATTCGGCATCCGTCGTGCAAAGGTGTTGCTGACACTGGTACGAAACATCACTGCGAATGTATAAGGCGAGGCCTCTGTGTAGTAAAAACAATGGCAGTAAATGGTACCCCGGCATGTGAAAGTCCAGTGGATCTGCAGCCTCAGACACCTGGGTCTCACTTAGTGCTATTATATGCGGTTGGTGGGTACAAATATGCGCATAGACTGCGAAGAAATTTTCCCTCAAGCCACGTACATTAGTGGAGTCTATGCGGAATTTTGTCATCGCCACGTAAGGAAGTGTATGGTCAGCTGTACAAGCGGCCACGCGTACGTCGCAAGCAAAGCAAAACGCGGCAAGACAAGTGTCATGCTTTTATCTTGCCGCGCTTCAGCCCACGGTGCACTCACAGCCGCATGCACAACTAACGGGACCACGAAGAAGGAGGAGGAGTGAGAGCAAACGAAATGCTGAGCTTTACTGCCTAGAGCATAAAAAAGCCCCTCGCATGGTTCTCTGCGTCCCTTTTGATTGTGTATTTATTTGTTGTAATTTGATAGAATTTTATTTATTTGTTATTAAGTTGAGTTGTTAATAAGTAGTTCACTATTGTTTGTTTGTTAAAGAGTGTTGTTTGGTGAGGGTTTATTATTGTGTTAAACGTGTTTCGCGGCGTAGGTGATTGTTTTCACTATCGTTTTCGATTTTATTTGCCCGAACACTGATTAAAGAAAAGTACTGGCGGGCGCACCATCTGCCTCCGTCCGCGGTCACATCACAACTCCATTAAGGTAAATTAAGGTAAAGAACTCTGCTACTTTCTCTTACTGTGATTTTAAAAGTATAGACTTTCGGCATTATATGCAGCAGCTTCTACCATTGATTGGTCTCAGTTATGGAATCTCCATAGTATTGACGAAAAAATTATGTAATTTGCTGATTTTGTAAACACTTTATATGATTGCTATGTACTGTTAATTCAGTCAGTATTATTAATCCTTCCTGCCCTTGGTTTATATTGCGCGTAAAAAAGCTATCTGCTTGAAAAATAAATTACATAATAAATGGAAAAGAAATCGTACCTCCACTAATTGGGTAAGTTATAAATATGCTCGCAATTCGGCTCTGTTGATTACAAGACGTTCTAAACAAAATTTTTTTTTGCTTCTAAGTTTAACTTAACAACTCCCCCTAAGAAATTTTGGGGCCAAATTAAAAATATTGGCACTGGATCGAGGAGATTGTTTAACTGTGATTTGTGCCTAATGTCCTAAATAATTTTTCCCTCATCAGGATGGATGTCAAAAATCACGTTGTTTAACTACCTTTCCTATCCTGTGGAAGTTGGCAACTGTTATTCCAATACCTAAGAAACAAAATCCTAAGGAAATTTTTGATTTTTGTCCAATTACTATTTTGTCTTTATTGTCAAAGGTCTGTGAATTCTTAATGTTCGCCCAAATTAATCGCCATCTTACTGACTATAATCCTCTCAATTCATTGCAGTCTGGCTTCAGGCAAAAAGATAGCCTTTCAACTGCCGTTCTGAAAGTTACTGCCGATATACGTGTTGTCCTTTGCCTGCTAGATTACTTTAAGGCATTTGATAGTGTAAGATATAATCTACTTATTATGAAATTGCAGAATATATTTTCCTTTTCCGTAAATTCCGCTAAACTTATTAAGAGCTATTTGACGAACCGCTTACAGCGAGTGAACGTGGGAAACACCTTTTCTGAATTTAAAAGCATGGATAGTGGTGTATCACAGGGTTCTGTCTTAGGCCCTTAATTATATTAACTATTTGTTAATGACAATTCTCTGTTGTAAGGCATGTCTTTATGCTGCGAAATCTCAAGGCATGTCTTAAATGCTGCGAAATCTCATGTGTTGTCTGTCTTCAGGTATTCGTTCGACCTCTCCGTACTCAGTCCCATATTTTTGCATAGTATCAGGCTTGATATTGTTACCAAGGCTCTTAATCTAGGTATATGTACTAATTGCATTTTGACTTGTACTGACCATGTAAATTCTCTAATTAGTAAAGCTTACTGTTCTCTTCGTTATTCAGCTGACTTTTTACCATTGTCTTCTCGTCCTAAATTAGTGCTCCAGTTAATAATCCCTATTCTTATGTATTCTGAACTGATCTACTGTAAACTTAAAAATTTTATAATGTGAATATATCATAAACCGTGCAAGATATTAAGATATAATTTTATTCCGGAACATATATCACCATTACTAAAATTTGCATTACCAATAAGCATTACCAATAAGCTTTGCCAAAACGGACGTGCCACGCCCATTCATACAAAAGTTATCAAAATCTTCTATAAGATATTAACACGTAATTTTACCACGAAGTATCTACAGGTATTACCAATTTGGATACCAAAATGGCGTAGTCCGCCTGCTTATACAAAAGTTCTCCAATATCCCATAAACGGTTCAAAATATCAATACGTGATTCTATCCAGCAGTATCTAGACATTACAAAAATATTCGCTAAAAATGGGCGTGGTCCGCATACTTATACAAAAGTTGTTAAGTGGCGAAATTATAATTTTTTTAGTTACTCGGTAAATTTAGGCCAGGCCGAGAACAACACTTTTACTTGAGAGAATGTGTGTTTTGTTTCCCTATCTAAGATTTTACGTTAATATTTTAAAAGATTTTATATAAAAATTCAATACATATACTATACTATTCATATTCAAACAAAATTCTCGATTTCTGTGTGATAATTCCAACGATTATCGAATAACTTGATAATCGCTCTACAAACCCCACAGAGTATTGATCATCTGCCATTGAAATTGAGAGAAAGAATGGACCTAACTAACCTGCCTTAAATTCCTTAGCCTACTTAAAAACCAGAGAATGTGCGTTTTGTTTTCCTACCTAAGATTTTACGTCACTAATTTGCAAAGATTAATATAAATTTTAGAGTTTGAAGAATTAACTATTTATTTCAAACTTTGGAATTTTCAGTTAAAAATTAAAATCAAAAATCCACGCACTCTGTGTGGTAATTCGAACAATTTATCGAATAACTGAATAATAGTTCTACAAAACCAACAGATTTTTGAGCCCTCATTAAAATTGTGAGTATAATGAATGGGTCCTGTCTAACCTGCTTAGAATTCCCTAGCCTGATTAAAAACTAGAACTAGCCCTATGGCCATAGTCATCACGCTCATGTTAGTTGACGGTGTTTTTTGCAAGCGCAGTGACTACGCACCCGGTACCTTAGCTCTATGATACCAAGTCGCCACTAAGGTCATGTCGCCTTGTTTTTATAACTATTTACAAAAGATTTGGCTGTCCCAACTATCTTTTCCGGAAACTGCAATTCGGACATTCAGGTCGTACTAAATGCAACACCATTAAACTGTGGAATAGCTTGCCTAGTGCTTTAAAGAACACTCGTCAAGGAAGTGTTTTCAGAAAACTAGTCAGGGAGTATTTTTCCAACTAGCTTGTTTACTTGTCACTTAAACTCGTCAACACTGCCCATCTTCCCCTCTCCTATACCCTTTACTACAATAGATGTTTTACTTACTCTTCCTTTCTTGTTATACACCTTATATTGTAAACAGCTGAGCTAGCTTACATATAGACCTTCTTCCTTTTATATTTTACGTTTATACCACAATTTTATTAATATGCTATAAAAGAGAGTACTCTTAGTACATTGTTGTACATATTTGTCTAAATTGAAATTGAAATTGACCTGGAAAAGTCGGGGAAGACGATTGGGAGCTCTCGTATTAATTGCCAAACGTAATTTTCACAGCTCTTCACAATTTACTGAAGACATGGTTGCGATTTAAATAAGTAGGATTCGCACCGTTTACAATAAGCCTATTTATCTGGGATTGACGGTGCTTGAATTGTCGAATTTCCATTAAGATGTCATGGCACCGTTATTCGCATTGATATCGACTCAAATGTTTGTATGTACAATGTTTTCAACTTTCCCCTTAGGAATACAAAAGTCCTAGGATGGTGAAAGATGAAAATAAGGGGAAAATAATGTGGAAGTTCATAATCCTCCGATCAAAAATGTACTCCTTAGCCATTATGATATTTTTAACGTAAGGCTAGATCTTCTCTCCAAAGAATTAATACAAGCATTTGGTCGTTTGGGTGTACTAAAATTTGCCTAAAATTTTTTTCGATGTCGTTGGTAAATATGCATCGTGGCAATCGGTAGCGAAGTAAAATGGAGAATAATTCACTCTGTACCCACGGTCCTGTATACATTATGTCGTTGAGTGCCAAACCTGTTGAAGTTTTGCATGATGAATTGAAGACTCTTAATTTGGGAGCGCTGCTATCCGGATTGAAAACACAGTGATGTGGAATGAAGTAATGTGTCGGTAGAATTTCGTCTGGGCTTATTTCTGTCAGGTGAACGAGCTCGTCGTATTTTTCATGAATAGAATATATTGTTGCTCTATCTTCTTGTTTTTTGTCGATTTTCAAGAGCTGCAAATCTGTGGAACGCTATCTGCCGTAACTCTGTTAATGCAGTTTGACATGTTGATAAATGAATTTTCACCACAGATCGTCCTTCTTGATTTCTTGTAACGTTTTCGGCAAAATTAGTCTCACATAGTGAATTTTCTGGTGTAGGTAAATCCTGCAATGGTCTCAGAACCATTTCCTCTAACTGCTAAAATTTTTCTGATATATTTTCGGCTGTCTCGTCATCTGAGCTAGATGACTGAGAATGCCGAATGCCAGTATACTTGGTTGTCCTCTTCCAACTCTTCCGGCCATAACCCATCCAAACGCCATGTTTTTCAATACCGGTAGATTATCTGCTAACTGATGAACGGAGAGGCTCAAATCAATGTAGAACACGATCTAAAGCAGGTGTTAGAGCAAGCCATCTAACTTTTTAATATCCAAAAAATTTTTTGGTTTCAACATCTGCTTCTTCACAGAATTGTTTTAAAGTAACTACTCGAACGGTAAAATGACTAAAATACAAATAAATTGTAGTTATTAATACTTCTACCTCAATTGGCATGGCACATGATGCCGTGTTGATTGCATTCGACAAATTACAACCTATTCCTGGTATTTTCTTTTGTAGTACATCTTACAATTTTACATACACATTATTCACACCTTTTCGTCTCGCCCGCCAAAATTTGGATTTATATTATTCGCTGTTTGTGCAACAACTTTGGATTTTAAATTGTTTTCATTTTCTACTCTGTATAGATGGTTAGACAAAATTTCAGCAGTTTCATCTTCACTGGATTCTAAGTTTAAAATTTTTGCTTGAATACCCTTGGTAACATTAAAATATTTTACTATTATTGGATACAATTTGGTTTTATGATGATTTGATGCATCAGACAAAATCGTTACAAACGCTGTAATTTTCACGTCTGTGTATTTTATCACAGTAATTTTTAAATAATGTTTTAATATTAGACTCGAATTTTGTCCTGGCGCATGAAAATTTAGCATTGTGAAACTTATTCAATGATTTACTTGTTCAATCCATACTACGAAAACTTTGATTATGGATTATGGTATGACATGCAAATGTTCCCTCCATTGCAGCTAACTGTTTTTCATCTTCAGAAAAATTTGAAATTTTAAAAAACCTGTTACTTTACTACTTGAAACTGATGCATCCAATGGTTGCTTATGTTTGTTGGTGGACAAGTGTTTCGTTATAGCTCCTAACTGCAATACAAAATTCTCCTCTGAAAATATTGCAGTATCTTTCCTTGATATGAAGAATAGAAATTCCTTTTTCAATTGATCGTTGAAATGACATTTGCGCTGTTTTCGATGTTTCTTTCTCGCGGAACAAGAATTCATAAAAACAAAAGACGTTACTTCACCTGGAAAGCGACAAATCCAAAATCATTGCAATTGGAAAATCCACTTCAACAACCAATCTAACTGAAAAGAATTCGTTTGAATTACCACACAGAAATCGCGAATTTTCGATTTTTAGATTGCAATAATTTTTTGATTGTAAAAATTTTAATTTCTGTATTTGAAGTTCCAGGGTTTGAAGTCAATAACTTATTTTCTTCAAACTCTAGAACTTATTATGTATTTTTATAAATATGTAACGTAAAATCTTAGATAGGAAACCCAAAAACACTTACTCTAGAATTCATTATTATACATAAAAATTTTTAAACAAGTAACGTAGAATCTTAGACAGGGAACCCAAAAACACATTTTCTAGTTAGTGCCGACCTGATATCGTCCAGTTAGGTATCGGGTGTGTAGACACTGCGCATGTATCTAAACACCACCAACTAACGTGACCGTGACGACCATGGCCATAGGGCTAGTTCTAGTTTTTAAGCAGGTTAGGGAATTTTAAGCAGGTTAGATAGGTCCGTTTATTTCTCTCAATTTCAATGAGAGAATCAAAATACTCTGTGTGGTCTGAAAAACGATTGTCAAGTTGTTCGACAATCGTTTGGATCACTACACAGAATATCGCGGATGTTTGATTTTTGATTTTTATTGTAATTTCTAATTTCTGTACTTGAAATTCCAGAGTTTGAAGTTAATAGCTAATTTCTTCGAACTCTAGAATTTATTATACAATAATTTTTATAATAAATTAACGTAAAATCTTAGATAGGAAAACAAACACATTCTCTCATTTACGAATATGTATTACTGGCAGTGGCAAAAATTTCAGTCACAGTAAACAACAGCCAAACCAATACTTTTAGAGCCATTCTGGACTCTGAGTCGCAGATGAACCTAGTAACGGGAGGGCTCATAAGACTAGCAATCAAACCGTAAACAGGATCAATATCCATAGAAGGTATTGGACAAAGCGATAAAAACACCAAACATCGTGTTAACCTCATCATGAAATTATCAAGCAGCAGATTCTCTTCGAGATTTGAAGCCTTCGTATTACCGCAAATAGTGTCACCACAAACCAACGCAGCCTTTAGATACTTCTGGATGGCACCTTTCTGAAAATATTGAACTAGCAGACCCTTAATTTTCGAAGAAGAGTAAAATAGATGTCTTGCTTGGAGCGGAATTCTATCACGAGTTGATACTCCCTACGCAGATAAGGCTAGCTAAATATTTACCCGTACTGCAGAACGGTGTGTTTGGGTGGTTAGTGTGCGGGAAGGAAGATAACGCCATATACGGTGAAAAAAGGAAAATTATGCATCCACCGACGAATTGATAGAACGTTTTTGGAAACTGGACAAGCATTAGAGCATTGCGAAGAACATTTAAGTCAGAACGTCCACAGAGATTACATTTTTTACTTATTTATTAATTTATTAAAACAAAAACTAAGCCTTATAGGGCTTTATAGTTTACATTAAATTTACAAATTTATATCATACATTAATAATATAATCACAAAGGATAATTATATAAAAAGTGTATAATTGTTTTTGTTATATATACGAGTATAGAGTCAGATAAATTAATAA
Source organism: Sicus ferrugineus (assembly GCA_922984085.1). Classification (NCBI taxonomy): domain Eukaryota; kingdom Metazoa; phylum Arthropoda; class Insecta; order Diptera; family Conopidae; genus Sicus; species Sicus ferrugineus. The sequence continues at coordinate 27,139,333 of OV277349.1, forward strand.
CGGAAAAAACTTAATTGAAGTCCTCACAAAAACTCCGAAGTGACTAATGCTGGAAGTATGTTGATCTGCAAAGGCGTAAATGCAAGAATTCATGTCTTTTTGATGTAAGGCGGGGGACGTTAAGATGGATGCTGGTCAACAAATAAAACAGTACAGTAATTTTAGTATAAAAATATCATTAAGAATTTTTCTCGGATTTAAAAGGAAAGACAAGTTTATCAACTTTAGTCGGGATTCATATGGAGTAACGGACCATCTCACCAAATTTTTCGTAAACAGAAAAGCAAAAATTGTTTTGCACCGACTCGAGTTCGGAAGTGTAACAGGTATAATTTGGGCTCCATATCGCTGACACATACTCCAATATCGGCCGGACTAGTAGATCCAGTGTATAAAGTCTTAGTAATATAAGAATCTTTAAATTACTTCGCCCAACGTTTTCTAAATTCAAGAACATAAAAAGAAGAATGTTAGCATTAGATTCCTGTTTGTGTGGCATGAATAATTTTACATCATCTGCAAACATAAAGATATTACCGTTATGAATCACTGTTGGCAAGTCATTGATGAACACTAGAAACATCCGTGGCCCCAAAGGACTTTCATGCGGGACACTAGACAGGACCGCAAATTCCTTATACTTTGTGCTTTTGAAAAGTACCATTTGTCTGCGATTACTAAGATAGAAGACAATCCATCTTGTAAGAGAATGAGGGAAGCCGAACAGAGTGAGTTTTAAAATTTGTGAGGACTAAAAAGATTAAGCCCGCACAAGCAAAGATCCCTCGCGTAAACAGACACCAAAGGAAATGTGAACGTAAAATTCTGCAACCCTGGGAGTAGGAAGAGAATCTTGAATTTGGGAAGTAAACTGCTTCGACGTATAAGCAGCGTGCACGGGGAGACTCACTCTTTTTCCTATGGTTCGGGCTTGTGGATAAGTTCTTAGCAGCGACGGCTTGGATATTTAAGTTTCATAATAATTTTGTGAATTTTTGTACAATAGTATAATATAAACATAGAGTGAATTGAAGCCTGCGTACTTACTACGACACGTTCTACCAAAAGATATTCGAAATGCACAGGTAAGTGGAAGTGTTTTTATTACGGGTGGATTTATTACGGGTGGACTTCATCAGCAAGGTGTTCCTTGCACCGTGCTCTGGCAGATTAGTTACTCGAGACAGTTTTCGACCTTTCGGCTTTCATAGCCAAACGCACGAGGTTTGAGTGCTTTTTAAAGCTGACAACCACGTGCCCGCGTGAACGCGAATCAGAAAACCGGTTACTCGAGAAAGTTTTCGACCTTTCGGCTTTCATAGCCAAACGCACGAGGTTTGAGTGCTTTTTAAAGCTGACAACCACGTGCCCGCGTGTTCAAAGACCCGGATACCCGTGACAGATTCCGAACTTTCGGCTTTCATAGCCAAACGCACGATGTTTGAGTGCTTTTTAAAGCTGACAACCACGTGCCCGCGTGTTCAAAGACCCGGTTACCCGTGACAGATTCCGACCTTTCGGCTTTCATAGCCAAACGCACGAGGTTGGGTGCTTCTTAAAGCTGCCAATCACGTGCCCGCGTGTTCAAAGACCCGGTTACCCGTGACAGATTCCGACCTTTCGGCTTTCATAGCCAAACGCACGAGGTTTGAGTGCTTTTTAAAGCTGACAACCACGTGCCCGAGTGTTCAAAGACCCGGTTACCCGTGACAGAATCCGACCTTTCGGCTTTCATAGCCAAACGCACGAGGTTTGAGTGCTTTTTAAAGCTGACAAACACGTGCCTGCGTGTTCAAAGACCCGGTTACCCGTGACAGATTCCGACCTTTCGGCTTTCATAGCCAAACGCACGTGGTTTGAGTGCTTTTTAAAGCTGACAACCACGTGCCCGCGTGTTCAAAGACCCGGTTACCCGTGACAGATTCCGACCTTTCGGCTTTCATAGCCAAACGCACGAGGTTTGAGTGCCTCTTAAAGCTGACAACCACGTGCCCGCGTTTTCAAAGACCCGGTTACCCGTGACAGATTCCGACCTTTCGGCTTTCATAGCCAAACGCACGAGGTTTGAGTGCTTCTTAAAGTTGACAACCACGTGCCCGCGTGTTCAAAGACCCGGTTACCCGTGACAGATTCCGACCTTTCGGCTTTCATAGCCAAACGCACGAGGTTTGAGTGCTTTTTAGAGCTGACAACCACGTGCCCGCGTGTTCAAAGGCCCGGTTACCCGTGACAGATTCCGACCTTTCGGCTTTCATAGCCAAACGCACGAGGTTTGAGTGCTTTTTAGAGCTGACAACCACGTGCCCGCGTGTTCAAAGACACGGTTACCCGTGACAGATTCCGACCTTTCGGCTTTCATAGCCAACGCACGAGATTTGAGTGCTTTTTAAAGCTGACAACCACGTGCCCGCGTGTTCAAAGACCCGGTTACCCGTGACAGATTCCGACCTTTCGGCTTTCATAGCCAAACGCACGAGGTTTGAGTGCTTTTTAAAGCTGACAACCACGTGCCCGCGTGTTCAAAGACCCGGTTACCCGTGACAGATTCCGACCTTTCGGCTTTCATAGCCAACGCACGAGATTTGAGTGCTTTTTAAAGCTGACAACCACGTGCCCGCGTGTTCAAAGACCCGGTTACCCGTGACAGATTCCGACCTTTCGGCTTTCATAGCCAAACGCACGAGGTTTGAGTGCTTTTTAAAGCTGACAACCACGTGCCCGCGTGTTCAAAGACCCAGTTACCCGTGACAGATTCCGACCTTTCGGCTTTCATAGCCAAACGCACGTGGTTTGAGTGCTTTTTAAAGCTGACAACCACGTGCCCGCGTGTTCAAAGACCCGGTTACCCGTGACAGATTCCGACCTTTCGGCTTTCATAGCCAAACGCACGAGGTTTGAGTGCCTCTTAAAGCTGACAACCACGTGCCCGCGTTTTCAAAGACCCGGTTACCCGTGACAGATTCCGACCTTTCGGCTTTCATAGCCAAACGCACGAGGTTTGAGTGCTTCTTAAAGTTGACAACCACGTGCCCGCGTGTTCAAAGACCCGGTTACCCGTGACAGATTCCGACCTTTCGGCTTTCATAGCCAAACGCACGAGGTTTGAGTGCTTTTTAGAGCTGACAACCACGTGCCCGCGTGTTCAAAGGCCCGGTTACCCGTGACAGATTCCGACCTTTCGGCTTTCATAGCCAAACGCACGAGGTTTGAGTGCTTTTTAGAGCTGACAACCACGTGCCCGCGTGTTCAAAGACACGGTTACCCGTGACAGATTCCGACCTTTCGGCTTTCATAGCCAAACGCACGAGGTTTGAGTGCTTTTTAAAGCTGACAACCACGTGCCCGCGTGTTCAAAGACCCGGTTACCCGTGACAGATTCCGACCTTTCGGCTTTCATAGCCAAACGCACGAGGCTTCTCAAAGCTGACAACCACGTGCCCGCGTGTTCAAAGGCCGGGTTACCCGTGACAGATTCCGACCTTTCGGCTTTCATAGCCAAACGCACGAGGTTTGAGTGCTTTTTAAAGCTGACAACCACGTGCCCGCGTGTTCAAAGACCCGGTTACCCGTGACAGATTCCGACCTTTCGGCTTTCATAGCCAACGCACGAGATTTGAGTGCTTTTTAAAGCTGACAACCACGTGCCCGCGTGTTCAAAGACCCGGTTACCCGTGACAGATTCCGACCTTTCGGCTTTCATAGCCAAACGCACGAGGTTTGAGTGCTTTTTGAAGCTGACAACCGCTTGTCCGCGTGTAAGAAACCTATTAATCGGGATTGTTACGACTGAAGTCCGTACGTCCGTGCTAAAGAACTTTCTGTGTACGAACCCTGGATGCCGACGATTTTTCCCCGGCGCAAAATGTTCGTCACAGTGGCGCCCGCACAGGCAGGCAGGACAAGAAAATCTAACGCTACGGAGACAGACAGATCGCTAAGAACGACGCGAAGCAAGAGACGTAACCCCATCGGTAACGCAGTCAAAGGATTTTGTTTTAGTAATTTTTTTTCCCAACTATAATTAAGTGCACAGTCATTTTTCAAATATAATTCAACACAAAGCACACAGCTCACAATCATTTCCAATTATAATTAAACAGAAAGCGCACAGTGCACAGATATTTTTCAATTATAAGTAAACACAAATCGCACAGCGCACAGTCAGTCACTTTCAATTATAATTAATCAAAGTGCACAGTGAACAGCACAAAGCACACAGTGCACAGCACACAGCACAAAGCACACAGCACGCAGGCTAGTTATGCTAGTATAGCTAAAAAAGGAGTCACTGCGAAAAACGACGAGCAGAAGCCAGGCGGAGAGTGGACTAAAGTGGGAGGAAAAGCTGTCAAAGAGAAAAAAAAAACCCATTAAAGAAATGCCTGAAGCGCTTCTTATAGCGTCACGTGACGGGTCAAGCTATGCAGATATATTAAAAAAGGAAAGAGCAGAGCCAAGCCTTAAGGAGTTGGGCGAGAATGTGTTTCGCATTCGCAGAACACAAAACGGTGAAATGCTCGTTTAGGTGTGCTCGCAGAACACAAAAGGGTGAAATGCTCGCTAGCTGCTAATGTAACCGCTCCATCTAGCGAATTCAAGGATCGGCTGAAACCAATTTGGAAAAGGAAGCAGAAGTCAAGGCCCTATCGCAGGAGGTCTTAATCGAATGCAAAGACCTCGACGAAATTACAACGAAAGAGGATATTATGCTGGCGTTCCAAAATAAATTTGGAGAGATTGGCGACAGAGCTGTAGTAGACGATGTGCCGCATACCAGAAGGCAGTCGAAATAGAAAAATAATGATATTCATACAAATAAATCTTAACCACTGTGAAGCAGCTCAAGACCTGCTCGAGCAGATGGTACGAGAGAAGAGGGCGGATGTGGCCATTATATCGGAGCCGTACAGAACGTCGCAAAGCAACTCATGGATCACTGATTCCACTAAAAAAGCGGCAATATGGTCATACGGAAAACACCCGGTGCAGAAAATCAGTCAGCAAATTAGTAATGGTTTTGCTTATGCCGTGGTGGCAGGAGTTCGCATCTACAGTTATGCAGCGCCTAGTCTGACGGAAGCTGAATTTGAAGCAATTGTCATGAATATTTCGAACGACGCAAGAAACAATAGTCCTGTAGTTGTTGCCGGGGTTTTCAATGCTTGGTCGACTGAATGGGGTAGTAGATACACCAACTCGAGGGGAAGGATCTTGTTAGAAATCTTCTCGACACTAAATATTGTGCTCGCAAATGTTGGCTCGACAAGCACCTACCGTAGAAATGATAGGGAGTCAGTGATTGACGTCACGTTCGTCAGCAGCGCACTGGCGCGGAACACAAATTGGCAAGTTAGTGAGGAGTTCACATTCAGCGACCATCAGGCAATAGTGATAGACATCCAACGGCAGAATGAACTTAGAGCAAGCAGGGTTCGCCAAACACATTGTGGATGGAAGGAGAGCGCTCTGGAATAAGAACTTTTTATTATGATGTTCGCCGATGAGCATGAGTGGCCGGAGGAAGCGGAGAAGCTGGCCGCGCAGCTCGCAAAACAATTAGCGAAAGCATGTGATGCTGCTATGCCCAGACGGAAGGCAACAAATCGTGGCCGGCCTGCCTATTGGTGGAATGCCGAAATTGGAGATCTTCGCACTCAGTGTTTGCATTCGAGACGATGATATCAACGCTGCAGACAGGCGATGGAGAGAATTATTCGTCGAAGTGAGTTCTTAAGGGAACGAAAAAGGCTCCGAAATGCCATTCGAAGCTCCAAAACGCAATGTTTTAAAAGATTATGCGAGGAAGCCAACTCAAATCCCTGGCGCGGAGCATACAGGTTAGTCATGGGAAAAATAAGAGCCAGCAACCGGGAAAGGTGTCCATAACTTCTTTCAAAAATTGTGGCTACCTTATTCCCACAGCAACGGAACGCAGAAATCTGTTCCCTGGAGTGCCAGCCAATAATAATGCTGTCGTGACATCCGAAGAAGTGCTTTCGGCGGCTAAAAGAATACAGCACAACAAAGCCCCAGGTCCGGATTCTGTCCCAAACGCAGCGTTGAAGACAGCTGTTTTGAGTTACCCACTACATTTTGCTGCTGTCATGCAATCCTGTCTGCGGCAAGGAGTTTTTCCGGCGATTTGGAAAATTCAAAAATTGGTATTGCTGCCCAAACCTGGAAGGCCGCCAGGCGAGCTGTCCTCTTATAGACCGATCTGTCTCTTGGATACTGTTGGAAAGGTCCTTGAAAGAATAATTTATGAGCGGCTTCTGCCTTTTACTGAAGGAGATCAAGGTCTTAGCGCCAACCAGTTCGGTTTTCGAAGAGCCCGTTCAACTAATGATGCTCTTAGTGCAGTGATATCTGTGGCGAAGGAGGCCATAAAAGGAACCAGGTGGAAAGGAGGAAGCAAAAAGTATTGCTTAGTAATCACGCTAGACGTTAAGAATGCGTTCAACACAGCTGACTGGGAGCATATCTACTGGAGATAGAACGTACCAGATTACCTGCTGAGAATTATTAGAAGCTACCTTAGCAACAGAGTCTTAATATACGACACTGACGATGGCCCGAAAAAAATACAAAATTACTGCTGGCGTTACACAGGGCTCAGTATTGGGTCCACTACTCTGGAACTTCATGTACGACAGCGTTCTCAGGTTGCCAGCTCTTGAAGGAGCCAAAGTAATCGGTTTTGCGGACGATTTGGCTGTCGTAGTGGTAGAAAAACAAGTGTCAGACCTGGAGGAAAAAGCAAATCTTACTGTTTCGATGGTTCAACAGTGGCTAACTTCGGTTGGCTTGCAGCTTGCTGAGCAAAAAACGGAAGCCGTCCTTATTAGTAGTCGCAAGAAAGTGGAATCAGTACAACTGAGGGTGGGAGGTGCTACCATCCAATCGCAGAGAGCGATAAAGTACTTTGGCGCTTTTATTGATGATCGCCTTAGTTTCCGACAGCATGCAGAGTATGTCTGCAAAAAGCTTCGAAGTGCTACGCGGCCATGTCCAGGATGCTGCCGAACATAGGTGGACCGAAAAGCACCAAGCGAATGTTGCTATCTAATGTGGTAACATCAGTGCTCATGTATGCCGCACCAATTTGGGCAGACTCCCTAAAAGTGAAGTCGAAGCAGCTTGAAAGAGCTCACCGACTAAATGCTTTACGCGTCATTAGCGCTTATCGAACTGTCTCCGACGAAGCTGCGTTTGTGTTGGCAGGCATGATGCCGATAGAAATAATGGCTGATGAGGCACATCGACTGTATGCAGCGAAAAGTAATGGCGCTGAGATATACCCGCAGCGAGAGCGTTTACTCTCAGTAGAAAGGTGGCAAACCCGTTGGAATGCGTCAAACAAGGGTCGTTGGACGTTCGCTCTGATCTCAAATATTGAAAGATGGATAAGTCGATCGCATGGTGAAATGAGCTTTCCTCTTACGCAGTTTCTGACTGGCCATGGAGTTTTTCGTAGCTGCCTATACCGCTTTGGGTATGATGCCTCGCCCTTTTGTCGTGCGTGCGTGAATGAAATAGAGAATTCACATCACGTCTTTTTCATTTGCCCCCGATTCGTGGAAGAACAAAATATGCTGAAGGGCATCTATGGGTCGGATGTCTCGCCAAGAAACATTGTGGAGGCGATGCTGACATCGCAAAGAATATGGGAAGGTATCTGCGCAAATATGCGGAAAGCTTAGAAATGCTGAGCTTAGAAAATGAGCTAGGAGAGCTACTGAAATGACTGGCTGATATGTCAATACAATGACGTTAGGGCAATAAAAACGACAAACTGTTTTGCGACGAACTCTAATTGGTGACTTTTGAGCTGTCAAGCTCCATCTGCCTCCTGACGTAATACTTGACGGTAGTTCCGGGAGGACAGACAGACCTGGGGGAGGTGGTTTTAGCGTGTTAAAGTCTCGCACCTTGGCTTTCGATGCTTTCCACCTCATTAAAAAAAAAAAAAAAAAAACACAGCACGCAGCACATTGCGCACAGAAGATCAATATGGTCAAGACGGGTTGGGTTGGGTCTACATCCTGCCTAAAAACAGCTACAGTCAGTGATGTCGGAATTCGCGCTGGACACCGACGGTACGACGGAGAAGCTGCGGAAGCGATTTACCACATCCGTCAGCCACACGACGCACGATAACGAGCAAGCAGAACGCCTCCGCCAACTTGAGCTTAGGTTCTCTCGGGGCTCCTCCACCTCTCCTTCAAGAAACCTAGTGCCATCGGCGTCCCCAAAGGATAGCCTAAAGGACACAGTCGTCGACCTCGAGGGGCAGCTCACCGTAACCGTCCCAAAGCCTGGGGTTTCCACTCCACCAAGCGCGCCGGACAATTTCACTTCGCCGATGAAAAGGGACCCAACGAATAACTACGCGGCAGTCATCGCCCAGGTCCGAAAATGATTCGTTAAATACGACGGAGGCAAAGAACCCTTGGTTTTCCTGGAGCGAATCGAGGAACTGACACAAGCATACGGCTTGGACTTAAATTTGCTTCTCCGGACTATGTCGGAACTGTTAAAGGACCGTGCCTTAACTTGGTATCGAAACAATCAGTGGTGCTGGGAAAATTGGAAGCCTTTAAAGACGGAATTCAGGGAATTTTTCTTACCGTCACGCTACTTCGAGGAGCTGGAAGACAGCATCAGGCGCCGAACGCAGCGGCAACGCGAATGTTTCAAGGATTATGTACTTGCCTTGCAAAGTCTAATGCGACAGGCAAATTATGGGGTCGATCAACAACTGCAGCGCATCTATAAGAACTGCAGGAGCGATTACCTGCTATACATCCGCCGGAACGATTTTTCCACTTTGGCCGAATTGATAACCCTAGCTGAAGATTTCGAAGGCATCCACGTAGAGAGAGAACGAGAGGCACCGCAGCGAGTGCGCTACGAACAGAACCGCATGGTGGACGCACGGCCTGTAGGCGATGTGGAGAAAGCGGTCACTTCTGGAGGTCATGCCGCCGGCCTACAATACTATTCTGTTGGGATTGTGATCAGAGAAACCGACGAACGATCGAATGCTGCAGGACTCGGCCGGGAAACGACCAAGGAGCCCGTCAATAACGAGGAATGACGAGGTTCCCGAGGGCAGACGCACCTCGTACCAGACAACACCCCTGCACAGCGATGGGACTAAAGTGTGGGCAAAGGTAGCCATCGGTGAAGAGCTGATCACCGCTACGATAGACGCGGGCGCGTCAAGAAGCTTTGTTAGCGAGTTTATTGCGGAGGAATTAGGAGAACAAGGAGCTATCGGTAGCACAGATGTACAAGTGCAGATGGCAGACGGAGGAATTTGCAGGGTGGAACGGACACTCACTGTCAACATAAGACTGGGCATGACTCGATGCAAAATATATCTGTGGATTCTGCCGCAAGTCCTGGATCATCTTATTCTTGGGATGGATTTTTTATCACAAGCAGGTGAGGAGATACGCGGTGGTGAACAAACGTTCGAACTCCGAAAAGACCCCATCACTTCCAGGAAAGCTCATGCAACGAGATGTACCGCAACGCGAGAAGCCAAAGAGGAGCGCAGAGGATCATTGCAGATACCACGTGTAGACCTTGTCCAAAATCGTCCGGCTACCAAGGCGCTGCGATCAGCCACGTCGAGTGAGGAGGGGCCGTTGGCGACTGAGGGCGATAGGATAGCTGGGCTTCTGGAAGCTGAGCTGCAGGATTTCGAAACGTTGTTCGGGCTCTCAAACATCACCACCCATCGGATCACCATGCGAGATGCCAGGCCCATTAAACAGCGCTACTTTCCAAAAAATCAGGCCATGCACAAAATCCAAAGTAGAAAGAAAGAAAGCGATGGAGCCGAACGAGTCATCATGTATGCTAGCCGACATCTCAGGCCGGTTGAACAGCGCTATTCAGCTACAGAGAAGGAGTGCCTCGCCATATTGTGGGGAATACGTAAGATGCGAACCTACTTAGAAGGCTATAAGTTTATAGTCATTACTGACCACCTGTCGCTTAAGTGGCTGAACTCCATCGAGAGTCCGTCAGGCCGAATCGCACGTTGGGCTTTAGAATTACAACAGTTCAACTTCGAAGTCTTGTCCCTGAGGCAAGAGAGGACCCCTGGGTACACGTACTAACATATCCAGAAGAGGGAGGAGGCGTGACCATCCGTATGAGCGATTGCCAACGGCTCTCCAGCGGCAGATGGCGAAATTATGTCGTCATCCGTTCGGCCGAGGAGAAAGGCACGATATTGCGAACCCGCCGGCGGGATTTCACCTTCAGCCCGTGCTTCTTTGAGCGGCTTTCCCGGGCGCCACCGCTCCCGAACGACACCAAAGCGTCAGCCGTTGGACAAAACGGGTTGGATCACTGGTGGTTGATGGTGGTCTACTGGCCCGCACGACATGGTACCAAGAAGGTGGTTCTTTCGGCACTAAATTTTGCTAGCGCGACACCGGAACAGGAATGCCTCAAGAGAGCGCCGTTGTACAACGAGGAGAGCTCACCTCTACTAAAATGCCCGAAAGCATCCAGCACGGAATGGAGCGGTACGTCTACCGGAGCCGAAGAAGAAAACCCGACGAGCAAGGCCGACTTCCGCCGATTAGGCGAACACGCAGAAGCTGCCACATCCCCAATGAAGGATGCGATTGGTGGCCCCCGGCACTGGTTTCGACAGAGGTGTGGAATTAGGCCATGACAGTTAAAGGCTACCCGGAGCCGAACAACCCTACGGCCGGACCCACTACCGGTGGTGCCAAATTTCCAAGCCCCGCAGTAGATACTTCGGTGGCGGACGATGACGTCTTCGACAGTTCCGGTGAAGCTGTAAACCTTTTTCCGGACACACCCCGCTCCTGGGGTATTACGACCCCCTTAGCGGAACTTATTTCGACGACCTTTGCGAATAAGTCGAGCGAGCCGACTCGGACGATTGCCCAGTGAGGGAGAGTAGTGCACCCACCGACTCCAGCACAGACAACCGGAAATCAGTACCAGTGGATCCGGGTACGGGTGGCCTTGCCACCAACCACCGAACGCGATCCATCCTAGAGAGTCCCGAAAACCTCCTCCAATTCAACAACCTGAGGGAGCTGAGGGATTCAACCGGATGCCAACTCTCGGCAACCGGATGCCAGGGAATCGCAGAGCGCTTCGAACGCCTAACAAAGAATATGGCAACCAATCATCGACGACACCGGATGCAGTTCATATGCGAACGATTTAGAGTCACCCTGAAAGACCGTCCGCACACAACAGCCGTGTCTCTTCGTCGTCTCCCCGAAGGAAAAGGGGGAGTGTGAGGACTAAAAAGCTTAAGCCCTCACAAGCAAAGCTCCCTCGTGTAAACAGACACCAAGGGAAATGTGAACGTAAAACTCTGCAACCCTGGGAGTAGGAAAAGAATCTTGAATATGGGAATTAAACCGCTACTTCGACGTATAAGCAACGTGCACGGGGAGACTTGCTCTTTTTCCTGTGGTTCCGGCTTGTGGATAAGTTCTTAGCAGCGACGGCTTGGATATTTAATTTCATAATAATTTTGTGAATTTTTGTACAATAGTATAATATAAACATAGAGTGAATTGAAGTCTGCGTACTTACTACGACACGTTCTATCAAAAGTTGTACCAAAAGGACTCAAACCTCGAGCCAAACGCACGAGGTTTGAGTGCTTTTTAAAGTTGACAACCACGTGCCCGCGTGTTTAAAGACCCGGTTACCCGTGACCTTTCGGCTTTCATAGCCAAACGCACGAGGTTTGAGTGCTTCTTAAAGCTGACAAGTACGTGCCTGCGTGTTCGCGAATCAGAAAACCGGTTACTCGAGACAGTTTTCGAACCTTCGGCTTTCACAGCCAAACGCACGAGGTTTGAGTGCTTTTTAAAGTTGACAACCACGTGCCCGCATGATTAAAGACCCGGTTACCCGTGACAGATTCCGACCTTTCGGCTTTCATAGCCAAACGCACGAGGTTTGAGTGCTTTTTAAAGCTGACAACCACGTGCCCGCGTGTTCAAAGACCCAGTTACCCGTGACAGATACCGACCTTTCGGCTTTCATAGCCAAACGCGCGAGGTTTGAGTGCTTCTTAAAGCACTTGAATCTTGAAGCAAGCACTTCTTGAATCCCAAGTTTAAATTAATGTGCGCAAAGAAACCTTCTCTTCAGAAGTTTGAGGGGCAAAGAGAGAAGCAAAAATAGATTTTGTTGGTTCAATTACAAGTTTATTAAAAGTAGGGAAACTTTGCTTCGACTTAGGTATGGCTCCGGCACTATATATGCTGGGCCCGACCACCAAGTCACAATAGAGCTCCAAGTCACAATAGAGGGGAATCGAAATCAATGGCACTTAGTGGGTTTCTAGCACTAGAGAAGCGTCTGATTAGAGACCAAGCATTAAAGGCGGGCTACTGCAAATTCATGAGGGAATATGAATCACTAAATCACAAGACTAAAATTCAACTTAAAGACATACCTAAGTCGCATTACATTATACCCCCCCATTGCGTCTTCAGACCCGATAAGAGAACAACAAAACTAAGGGTAGTGTTTGACGCATCGGCGAAAACATCATCGGTTTATTATTAAATGACATACTTCATTCTGATCCCACGGTACAAAGGGATTTGTTTTCAATACTATTGCGTTTCCGGATTCCCAGATTTGTATTCACTACCGACATATAAAAAAATTACCGGCAAGTTATCGTTGACCCCAAGGACCAGGATTACCAGCTGATGCTATGGAGGGCAGACCCTGCCGAAAGAATTAAATACCAATGATTAAAAACACTCACCTACGATACCAGCTCAGCCCCCTTCGTTGCCACTAAATTTGTAGAAATTTTTTTTTGGCCATGAAACACACGGCAAGCCATCCCTTGGGAGCTCAAGCTTTGCGATATGACTTCTACGTTGACGATGGCCTGAGTGGATCTAAAACTTTGGAAAAAGCAATTGATATGCAGAGTATTTCATATCACTGCTAAAGAGTGCCGGATTTAAACCTCACAAGTGGTGCACAAATCAACCCAACCTCCAACAAAGTTTTTCATGAGAAGACCAGGAATTAGATTTATATTTTGACAAAGACGATAAATCAACAGTGAAAACAGTGTTTGTTTTGCATTAAAGTACAGGTGTCAGACAGTACTTCAGTCAGTAAACGCGTAGTGACGTCAAACCTGGCTCAAATTTTAGACACATTAGGTATGTTAGAACCAGTAGACGTTATTACAAAAGTATTCATTCATCATATTGGTATCCATGAAATGCAAATGTCCTGGGATGAAGAAATATCATCTGATCTACAATAATTCTGGGTTTCGTTCCGATCTAATATGCCAACACTAAATCAGGCTCAGATTCCACACACGTCTTTGACAAGCAAATACAATTAGCAGTCCAAATACACGTCTTCGCAGATGCATCTGAGAAGCCGTACGATGCAGCTGCATATCTCCGCTCGACACACATGTGCAAAAAGGTCTTGGAAAGGTTGCTGTGTTCGGAATCTCGTGTTGCTCCACTCAAGAAAAAGCATTGCCACGATTAGAGTTATGCGCCGCTATACTAGGAGCGGAACTAGCAGCAAGAGCAAGCAATGACTTACAATTAAACAAGGCGCCCATCTTTCTATGAACCGAATCAGAGATTGTTCTCCAAATGATAAATTCTAGAGCATCATCCTTCCACACTTTCGTAGGCAATAGAGTATCAAAAATTCAGCAATTATCATCTGCAAGCCAATGGCAACATGTCGGGTCTCACCACAATCCTGCAGTCCTACTTTCGAGAGGACTACCTCCAGATTGGTATCGTAGATAAACTCTTACAATGTACCCCTTGGTTCTACGGTCCGATATTTCTTTACGGCATGCCATAACCATTCTCGAAGGCTCTAGGGATAGAAAGCGATGTTGGAAAAATGCAGAAGAGTACTACACTACCACAACAATATCAACACGATTAGAAAATCTGATATACTACATAAATCATCATAATTCATTTTACATCCTCTTACGAGTCGTAGCCTACCTGTTACGATTCTTAAAAAACATTAAACGTATCAACAATAAAATATCCACGATTGAAAGAGCTTCAACACCAGAAGAACTTAACGACGTACAGTCTCTCGTAGTCCAGGCTGTTCTGCAGTCGGATTTCTGGGAAGACCTAATTCACCTGAAAAAACACAAGCCTGTATTTTAAAGTCAAGTCCTCTCAGTACATTAAACTCTTTTCCACGGAATTCTTCGAGTAGGCTGACGCTTGGAGGCATCAGAACTATCATATGACGCCAAATATTCTATCATACTTCCTTATAACAACCCACTTGTTAAGCTAATGTTTAAGCGAATTCACGAGGAGAACATGCACTATAGTTCCCAGACTCTTCTTTCTCTTGCCAGACTGCAATTTTAGAGTATCAAAGGGAAATCAACACACGCAACATTGTCCAGAACTGTGGCCGATGCGCAAGGGCTAGACCAAGGCTAATGAACTAAGCTATGGATAACTTACCGGATCACACTAGCACGACGATTTCTCAATACTGGTGTCGACTATTGGGGTCCACTATGGTTCACTATGGAATCAGAGGCAAAAATGGCGTCAACAGTTCCAAAACGTTATGGAAGGCACCATGGCCATCATTAAATGAGACAACGCACCACCATTTCAATGGCCTTTGGGAAGAATTCTTCAGACATATAAAGGAAATGATGGCGTCATTCGAGTCGTCGAAGTAAAAACAGCAGAGGAATATGGAAAGGTCATCGTCTAGCTCCACTGCCTATGGAACTACATACGACAAACGAATCCGAACCAGATTCAATCACTCAACTTTAAGCACGTTATTCGTTGGAACACATGCACTTCAACATCTCTGCAACGAACTGCCGCAGAAAATCAACTGCTCTCCCCTAGTTGATCACGTTACCACAGATTTACAATTGGGCAACAAATTTATGTTAGGGCAACGGAAGAAACGCGCTGCACTAGATATTATAGGTAATATCGCAAACAACTTATTTGGAGTCGGACTTTGCTAAACGGACATCGACTCAGTAGGTAGCGCTAAGCAATAATACGAGAATGTACTTTTGTATGTGTTTTTCCTTCGGAGCGGTTAAAAAGAAAAATTATGTAAGTAGTGTTACTGTACTGCATTCCCTTCGGCAATATGGTATATAAGTGAGTGGGACGCGCACTTGTTTTTACAATTTTTCATCTTGCAATTTAAATTTGTGTTTACAAAATTTAATATCCGTACCATGTATTAATCATTAAATTTTTATATTAAAATTTCGTCATTTGACAACTGTTGCCCATTTTTTCAAATATTTTGGTAATGGCGCTATATATAGTACTCTAGGATAAAGGTTCTTCTTAATATTTCATACCGTTAATGAGATATTAAAGGTCACAAGCAGAGAAACGTATATATTTCTATATTAATAAAAAACTGATCTGAAATTTCACTGGGTAGATATTTTCAATAATTCTGCTTTCGACTGCTTTCTTATAAGTGTTTTACAATTTCATATATTGGGTAATATAAAAAGCCTCCGCTGTTTTTTGCCATCACCATCTAGTGTTGTTGATGCGTATATATCGGGCAACACTCACCCGATGGTCTCAAACGAACATGTGCTTAAAAGATGGCATTTCAGCTTACATTTTGAAAATGAGCGAAATATATAAGGAAATACGCTATGTGATGCTTTTTTACTATACAATAAAAAAGTTAAAACGCTGCAAAAACATGCCGAAAAATTTGTGAGGTGTACGGTGAGAATGTTGTGAATGAACGGAGGACCCAGGAGCGGTTTGCTCGATACGTTCCAGAAATTTCGATGTCAAAGATGCGCCCCGCTCTGGTCGGCCAGTAACTGAAAAAGTCGATGAAATTTTGCAACTGGTGGAGCAAGACCGGCACGCAAGCTATCAGGAAATAGCGGAGGCACTAAATTTCAACCACATGAGAGTTTGGAATGGTTTGATAAGAGCTGACTACAAAAATAAGCTCAATGTTTTGGTGCCACATGAATTAACAGATATTTGATTGATCGAATTACCATCAGTGAAATGCTGCTGAAACGCAACGAAATCGAACCATTTTTGAAGCGACTCATTACATGCGATGAAAAATGGGTGAAATACGAGAATATCAAACGCAAGCGATCAAGGTCAAAGCCTGGTGACCCTTTACAAACGACTTCAAAGCCTGGATTGTCGGCAAACCAGGTTATGTTGAGTGTTTGGTGAGATTGGAAAAAATTGTCCGTTATGAGCTACTGCAACCTGGCGAAACCATCAGTTCGATCCTGTACTGTGCACAACCCGACCGTTTGAAGGAAGCAATCCAGAAAGAGCGACCAGAATTGGCCAACAGAAAAGGAGTTGTGTCCCATCATGACAATGTGCGGCCACACACATCTTTGATGACTCGGAACAAATTGACGGAAGTTGGTTTTAAAGTTTTGATGCATCCACCGTACAGACCGGACCTTGCACCGTCTGACTACCATTTGTTTGGCAAAACTCTCTTGATGTTAAAAAGTTGGCCGCATGAAGCGCCGCTGAAAATCACTTGGCCAAGTTTTTCGACGATAAACCACAGAAGTTCTACACCGGTGAAATTATGAAGCTACACGAAAAATGGCAAAAGGTTTTAGATAATAATGGTCAATATGTACTTGATTAGACTTGATTATCAATAAAGAAAATTTTTGTTCATGTACCAAAAAATGTACCAAAAAACCGCGGAGAACTTTCATATGATCTGATATTTTGCCTTATTAATGACGTTTGTTGATAACCTCACACTTTTTTATTTTTCGTATCTTCTTTTAGTTGATTTACTTATCTTTTGTATTAAATACCAAAGTATTGTACGCACACATAAATTAGCCTTTATTTTAATGTACGCACTGCTTCGTATAATTGAAATAGCTTTCAATAACTCTTTTACAGTAAATTAATCCGAAATGCTTTAGAAGCTGATTGCGTTGTTATAGAATATTTAGTAGAAGACTTTTAAATAATCTGGTGCCCGAAGACCTAAACAGTGTAGACATAAATAATTTTAAGGGAAATAAAATACGAGCTTCGGTTAATGATGGATTTTTGTTTAAACAAAATTTTAATTTTTATTTATGTGCTTTGAACAAACTTTAGTTAGTTTTTATTTTCGAAAATATTGTATAAAAAACCCTTTGTATTATTTCCAACAGAAGGACTTTTCTTGTAGTAAAGTTTGCATAACATGGTGTAAAATGTACCTGAAAAAAAATTATTGAAAAGTATTAGAATAAAATATGCAGGAAGGGTGATGTTATACACACAATATTTAAGTAATTACATTTTTACATAAAATATTAAGGTAGTATACGTTTAGTTTTCGAAGGATTTTTTTAGTTTTCTTTGAAATTACTATAGAATTAAGCCTATATATTTATAAGGTTGGCCGCCAGTTAGTTTTTTAATTGCTTTTAAATTCAATATTTTTCAAAGTATTTTCTTTTATTAAAAAAATCTGAAAATTCGATTATCATTGCCCGTCCTGTCAACGCAATTATTCACGATATTTTCAATGAATAATAGCATTATTTCGCGAATAACCTTATGGACCATCTTTAAGTGTCTAAATCGTTCGCGACCTATAGGCATATCCTCAGGGGATTAACATTGGTCTCTAATAAGGTCTAGGATTGTGTAGCTCCTGACCTTAATGTTTCTAGAAAATATATCCGGTTTCAGACATGTTTTCGATCACTCCGAAAGTATTTCCCCGCCTAAATGGTCTATCAGCAATTCACAACCGCACTAAAAAATTGTATTGTCGCCTCTTTCCACTCTTTACAACCGAACCGAAGAGCTTAGTTGCTTCGGTATTGTATTGTCATCTCTCTCTATTGTTGGCAGTGAGTTTTAAAGTAGTCTTCCTTGGCAAAGACTGTAGGTTCCTTTACAATTACTAATAAAACCAATAAGTAAATTCTATCAACACCTACAAAAATTTAAATTTTCTGCATTTTTATACCCTACACCCGAAGGGAGAATTCTACAAACGGTAGAACAAAGTGAATTTACACTTTGCACTACCGTTTGTAAAGCAGAGAAGGAGACGAGATAGATATAGAAAAGTACAGGGTGGAGCAAAAGTAATCACCCAATGTTTTTTTGCTGTAATTTTATTTTAAATGAAAATTTTTGCGTTTGGTTACTTCACAAATGTCAAAACCGAATTGACATTTGGCGTAATTTGCAAAAGTTATAGGGTTTTCCAATAGGGTGATTATTTTTGCCTCACCTTGTATATTTGCCACCAAATATACAGGGTGAGGCAAAAGTAATATAATTGCCACCAAATATAAAAGTAACATATTTGCCACCAAATATACAAGTTGCGGCAAAAGTAATCACGCTATTGGAAAACCCTACAACTTTTGCAAATGCCAATTCGGTTTTGACATTTGTGAAGTAGACAAACGCAAAAGTTTTTCATTAAAAAGAAAATTACAGCAAAAAAAAACATTGGGTGATTACTGTTGCCCCACCCTTTATATATTTTTTTACTCAGCGTCACCTCCTGAATCGATTTAGTCCTGTCCGTCCGTCTGTCTGTCTGTCTGTTGAAATCACGATTACGGGAGAACGAAAAGAGGTATCGCGATGAAATTTGGCACAGAAATTCTTTGTTATGTTTGGGCATCTCGTTTAAAAAATGTTATAAGCACAATATCTGATAAACCGTATCCGGTACTGAGGCATAATTCTATTCCGGAACATATAAAAATTTATAAAAATTTTTATATTTATAAAAATTTTTGCAAAAAATGAGCGTGGCCCGCACACTAATTCAAAAGTTAGCAATTCTCATGAACGATATAATATATGAGGACGTAGTTTTAGCGCGAGATATCTCGAGGCATTACCAACCTGCTTGCGTAAAATGGGCGTGCCACGCCTACTCATAAAAAGTTTTAAATGTCTCATAAACGGTATAAGATAACAATACGTAAATTTATCACGACGTACCTGGAAGCATTACCTATCTGTTTGCCAAAAGTGTGAGTGGCACGCCCACTCATAAAAAAGGTGTCAATATCTCATAAACGGTGCAAAATATTAATACGTGATTATATCCCGGGATATCTCGAGACATTAGCAAAATGTTTGACAAAAATGGACGTAGTCCGCCTACTTATATAAACGTTGTCAACTGGCGAAATTATTATTTTTTCAGTTACTCGGCTGAAGGGTACTTAGACCTCGGCCTGGCCAAAGAAAACACTTTTATTTGTTTATATATATTTATATATTTTTTATCTTTTTTACATATTAGATTTTTGATTTACATATTAGATAAATCCAATATGTAAAGGATTTTTACATATCCGCCTTAAAGAAATGGCGGATTTACATTATTGGCAAACCAATAAAAATAGTAACCGATTGCAACGCCTTCAAGTTGACGATGAACAAGAAGGATGTGCCTTCGCGAATAACAAGATGGGCCATATACCTACAAGATTTTGATTATCAAATAGAGCATAGAGCTGCACAAAAAATGAAGCATGTTGATGCATTAAGCCGCATAGGAATGTTAATTGTGGACACGATGAGTCACAAAATTAAAGAAGCACAAAAACAAGATGCACATTTCAAAGTAATTATTAAGCTGCTTGAGAAGGAGCAATACCAAGGCTTTTACATAAAAAATGACATACTTTACAACGATCCATTGTTGGAGTTGGTCGCCATACCAGCTTCAATGGAGAACAAGATCATACAGATAGTTCATAGAGAAGGTCACTTTGCAGCAAAGAAAACGCAGGATCTCCTAGAACGAATGTACTTTATACCAAATTTAAGAAGCAAAGTAGTAAACATAGTGAGGAATTGTGTCCAATGTATACTGGCGGAGAGAAAGATGGGTAAGCAGGAAGGATTTTTAGATCCGATCGACAAATCAGATCGCCCCTTGCAAACTTTCCACATTGATCATATTAGCCCATACCATACACATACTTGCTGTCATAGACGCTTTCACCAAATTTATATGGTTGTATCCCACTAAAAGTACCACCAGCCTAGAAGTGATAGAACGATTGAAAAAGCAAGCATCGATATTTGGAAATCCAGAAAGGATTATCTCAGATCGCGGCACGGCATTTACATCAACGTCCTTCAAAGAATATTGTAAAGAAGAATCCATCATGCACTTGATAATAACGACAGGTGTACCACCAGGTAATGGACAGGTGGAACGCCTTAACCGAACTTTGATACCATTGTTAACTAAAATGTCAATCGAAAATCCACAAAACTGGTATCGATACGTAGACAGAGCACAGTAGTTTATTAATAATACATCAGCTAGGAGCACGAATTTTGCACCATTCAAAATATTAACCGGATTGGACATGAAAGTAAAAATTCCGCCCAACCTCTGCGAGCATTCTACGAAGAACAAATCGAAGAATTGGATAAAGAAAGAAGCGAGGTCAGAAAAAAAGCTAAGTCCAACATTTTAAGAATTCAACAAGAATATATATATATATATATATATATATATCCTTCTTCTATCTGGTATAAAGTACATTCGTGGTCAACTTTATGCAGCAAGCTCTTGGAGCCCCAACGCAATAACCTAGCGACGCGAAAACAATTTTGTGACTTTTTTTTGCAAATAAAATAAAAGGTTTTTCCGAAATAAGTTTACGGTGCGTTTTCCTTTGGTTTTTTACTTCCTTCGCCGCCCCTAACCGAAACCGAGGCATACAATGGCTGCGCTCGCATCATTTATTCGGGTAGCCGATGCTCTGATCAAGTGGACCTCGACCAGATACTCACCACGGACCACACCGTATACACCCTTGTAATTCAGCGGGAGGATCCGATCCCATCCGATCACAGTGACTGCTGATTAAAAGCGCCTACTAAAGGGTGCTTGCGGAGCTGCGCGGGAAAGATTAATAAACTGACCGAAGCCGCAGCGACCCCACCGGTTTCAGCGATCCCTTCGCCGGTGCAAGCTGAGATGCCCCAGTCTGGCTATAACATTAGCCTACACCCTTGCGACACCCAAGCCTTTCACTGCGATTACCTTTCGTGGCCCTCTTTTAGGGATATGTTCACCGCCCTTTATATACAAAATACCCGAATTGCGCCGGTTGAGAAGCTTTTCCACCTGAAGCAAAAGACTACGGGCGAAGCGAAAGAAATCGTGCAGAAATCCCCTCTCACAAACGAAGGTTTTGCCCAAGCGTGGAAAAATCTGTCCGACATGAAAACAGGCGCGTCCCCACCAACGCCCATTTAAAGGAGCTTTTCGGCCTGTCCCCCATTACGAAAGAAACCGGTAGCGCTATTAAAGACCTGCAGCGCGAAATAAATAATATTCTCGCCGCACTCGCGCTACAAGGGGTTGATACCTCCCATTGGGACGCGATAATCGTATTTTTGTGTTCCAGCAAGCTCCCGGAAGCAACGCTTTCCCTCTGGGAGCAATCTCTCACTAATAAAACGGAGATCCCAAAATGGACAGATCTGGGATCGTTTCTCACTCATCGCTTCCAGACCCTTGAAACGCTGCAAGATATTAAATGCACACCCGCCTCGAAGTCTACGAAACCCCCAACTCCGACTCACTCGACTATTGAAAGTGTCCCAATATAGCTGCCCTCTTTGTCAGAAGCAGCACAAGTTGAGATCCTGTTCTCAGTTTCTCAGCTTGCGCGTTCCACAGCGGCTAAATACCATTCAGAAAAACCGCTTGTGTAGCAACTGCTTGGCCAGATCTCATTCCGTGAAAAACTGTCCAAGCAGATACAATTGCCTCAAATGCAATGGCGGGCACCATACCCTCTTGCATCGTGAGCATGCTCCATCCTCATCGAATGCTGCACCAGATTCGACCCCACGTGCCTCACATCAAGGGCGGCGGTTTGAGCAGCTGAGCGAAGACGCGATGACGGCCGCTACATCGTGTCACTGCCCTTTAAAATATGGGTTTACAGACACGCTCCGCTTAGGGGCCTCGATACAAATTGCGCTCAAACAATATACGCACTTGGAAGTACGATTAGGGAAGGACGAAGACCTCAAGCACCAGTACGACACGGTATTAAATGAGTATGTCGATTTAGGCCACATGAGAGTATTCAAGCCCCCAGAGCCTCAAGCGCCTAGAAATCACTACTATTTACCCCACCATACTGTCATCAAACCTGAAAGCACCTTAACGAAGGACGGAGTCGTCTTCAACGCGTCCACTCCAACCATAAGCGGACTAAGCCTCAATAATGTAATTCACACAGGCCCCGTGCTACAGTCAGATTTGACTTTTTTAATTCTACGTTGGTGTTTCTTCCGCTATGTCTTCAACGGAGACATTAAAAAAAATGTAAGGTTGGCTGGCTGCGATCATCGTTGCAGAAAAATTATGATTCAACAAGTCTGGTTGGACAAAATCGATGGGATGACTCACACTAACTGGTTAAATTTTCTACAGAATTACCAGCACATCCGCTCCATTCGCATCCCGCGATGGGTGAGTTACAAGCCCGACAGCGAAGTCGAACTCCTTTTTGCGATGCCTCACAAAAAGCCTACGCAGGAGTTATCTATGCCCGCATCAAGGTCGCTCAGGAAGTCAGAGTTTTCCTTTTATACTCCAAAATTCGTGTAGCCACGATTAAAACCGTGTCTCTCCCCAGGTTAGAATTGTCTGGAGCCACTTTAGTAGCTGAGATGATCGACACTCTCGTGCCTACGCTGCAGCTGCCCCATTATACGATCTACGGTTGAAGCGACTCCACCATTGTTTTGGTCTGGCTGAAGAAATCCCCATGCGTTTGGGCGACGTTCGTGGCAAACCGAGTGGCCAGAATCATCGAGAAAGTACCACATTCGCAATGGTTCCATGTGGAATCCCAGGACAACCCCGCGGATTTAGCCAGTCGCGGTGCCACGCCCCAAGATCTCGCCGAGAGCACCCTTTGATGGAATGGCTTGGCTTGGCTTGCCCACGACAAGGATCGCTGGCCCGAATTCCACGCCTCAGACGAATATGTCACCACACTGTAGTAGAAGACTGTCAAAACGCTACACACCCATTGCGCTACCGATGAGGGTCCTCTCAAACGATTTTCGTCGCTGCCACGCGTCTTACGCGTATACTCATACGTATATCGATTTCTCCACAAGTCTCATCCAGCTCACCGTCACCTGCATTCGTACCCCAACCTGCACCTCCCACCGGGATAATTAAAGGAAACTAAACGCTGCCTCGCGATATCCTGCCAGAAGATTCATTTTGCGGACGAGTACGCCGCGCTAGAAAACTACACGATATTGCGATCTAAAAGCAGCTTACTTTCGTTGAACCCCTTTATCCACACTGACAACACTATGTGCGTTGGCGGGAGGTTGTCCTCATGCCCTAATATGCCTTTCGACGAACGGCACCCGATTATTTTGCCATACGGCTGCCAATTTTCGCGATTGCTAATTCGTTTTATACACGAAATATCTCTACACGGGGGCAACCAATTAGTTCTTCGTCTGGTCCGTACCCAATTCTGGATCCCCAAGGTTAAACCTTATCAAAACGACAACTCACGCCTGCCGTGCATCCTACATCGGAAGAAGCAACGAACCCAACTCATGGCAGCATTGCCACCAGAGCGCATCACGTTCTCCCGCCCATTTGCCAATACCGGAGTCGATTTTGCCGGCCCTTTCGATATTAAAAATTACACTGGCTATGTTTACAAAGGCTATGTTTGTGTCTTTGTCTGTTTCGCAATGAAGGCTATTCATTTGGAACCCACTAGCGACCTCTCAACCGCGACTTTCCTTGCTGCCTGATAACGGCACCAATTTTGTAGACGCCTCCAAAGAGCTCCGGCGGATCGACGGCGACATCCAGGACTTCATGTCTCGCACAAAGGACTTGATCGAAGCCCGGTATTCACACCAAAACATTTCCTGGCATTTTTTGCCTCCAGGAGCTCCGCACATGGGAAGCCTTTGGGAGGCTGGGGTCAAGAGCCTCAAAACGCATCTCCGAAAAGTGGCCCCAGTCATAAAATTCACATTTGAAGAATTTTCCACTCTTTTGAGCAAGATCGAATCGTGCCTAAATTCTCGCCCCCTCACAGCGTCCTCCGAAGACCCAACCGTGATGGAAGCCATCACCCCCGGCCATTTTCTAATTGGTGGGCCCTTACTCGCTCCAGCAGAACTCGAACGGCACAATAATCCGCTCTCCATTCTTAATCGGTGGCGACGAATGGCCCTCGCTCAGCATCTCTGTCTAAGGTGGAAGACAGAATATCTCAGAATATCCGCCGTACAAAGTGGAAGACTCCACAGCGCGACTTCCAACTAGACGATCTCGTTGTCATTCGCGACGACAACTTGCTGTCTAACGCGTGGCGCTAAGGCCGGGTAACAGCTGACTACCGCGGACAAAACAACCGCATACGCGTGACTGACTTCATGACCGAAAGGGGTCACGTTACGTGACCTCCGAATTCGCGGAGATCTCCGAGTTCGCGCGAGGTCGGTCCAATATCCGCGGCGCCTCTTGCCGCGTCCACCACCAGAGCCGGCCGAGAGACGTGCGCCCTCACCACCAAAGCCGGCCCCGAGACGGGCGCAGTCATCCCCACCAGAACCGGCCCAAGACGTGCACCACTAGCGCCGCCAGCCCCAAGACGTGCGCCTCCAGTGCGTCCGGCCCCACGACGCGCGCATATTGAAATGCCGGCCAGAAGGCACGCCTGGTTCCCACCAGCCCCGCGGCGTCCAGCTGAGGACCGAGAGCATGAGCTGTGCTGCCACCTGTGTGCGGGGCGGCATGTGCTGCGCTGTTGTCGTCTGTTCCTGCTGTAGTCCGCCCACTAATACAGAAGTTGTCAATATCCCATAAACGGTTCAAAATATTGATACGTATTTCTATCTACCAGTATGTAGAGACATTACAAAAACATTTTGCCGAAATGGGCGTGATCCGCCTACTTATACCAAAAGTGTTAAGTGGCGAAATTATAATTTTTCCAGTTACTCGGGTGTAGGGTATTTAGATTTCGGCCAGGCCGAAGACAACACTTTTACTTGTTTGTATACAAATTGGTAATACCTGTAGATACCTCGTGATAAAATTAAGTGTTAATATCTTATACAGCTTACGAGATATTGAAAACTTTTTTATGAGTGGGCGTCGCATGCCCATTTTTTGCAAGAATTTTAGTAGTGGCGCTATATGTTCCGAAATAAAATTTTACCTTAATATCTTGCACGGTATATGAGATCTTCACATTATAAAATTTTTTTAAAACGAGGTGCCTTTACATTCCGTGGTTAAAGTAGGTGTGGCTGTTAGCCGATCTCGCCCATTTTTTAAACAAACTGCCCTACTTAACGAAAAATATTTGTGATTTCAACAGACAGACAGAAAAACAGACGGATTGACGGACAGGGCTGAATCGATTCAGGAGGTGACGCTGAGCAAGAATATATATACTTTTCTATATCTACATATATCGTCTCCTTCTCTGCGTTACAGACGGAAGAACAAAGTGAATATACCTTACTCCCTTCGGGTGGAGGGTATAATTAAATGTCTGAATGGGAAGTGTGGCCTGCTTAAGGACTGGTAGACATCGGGCCAACACGACAGCTCTTCGTATCTCTCGTCAAGCAGGCGAGCTGACTTTTACCTACGCGTAGTAGCCCTAGGAAACTGGTCTGGAAACCAGATCGGATTAACAGAAGCGGCGACCATCCCACACTCCGAACCCAGCAAACCCGTTATAACCCTCCTTATCCCCCGGACCTCATAGGGAAATCGTGCCCATTGGGTGATTTGCAGTTAGGGGTAACCGACTGTATTGGGTGCCTCAATATATAATTATACCCTTAGCTAATGGGGGCTATGGAATGGCGGACATCTTATCCCCTACACTCATAGGAACAAAAATATTGTATAGCCGAATAAAAAACAAACCTCAGAGGGTGGTCCTTTCAAAAAACCGTAACCTGGAGGTGTTATTTCCAAAAACGTAACCACCGGTACGTCAGGCATCTGGATGGTTGCGAAGCCAGGTCCAAAAGACACCAAGGCCGGCGCACTATGGGGCAGAATTCAAAAAGCGTCTCAAAAATTTGTAACTTTTTTTATTTCTTAAACTTCTTACCTTTTATTATACATTATTATACACCATTATACAATTTTTGATATATTTTAATTACAAAAAGTTAATAAGGGTACTATTTTTAAAACATAAAAGGTCATAAATTCAACTAATTTATATATAGTTCGAAAGTGAATATTATGCCATTTAAATTTTTTATATTCGTGGATTCCATTAATAGTATTTAAGCGAATTATTCTTCCAGCAATTGGAAAGCTTCCACATTAAGTTCCAATACCTTTTTCCTTGAAGAAATGCCTAAAATTCATATGTATGGGTTTGTGAAGTGTATAGCAAAGTGTGGAAAACGTCCTCATTTGTAGCGGATCTTTAACATTTTGTAATGTTCAATCTACATATCTATATTTGTAACATTTTGTAATGTTCAATCGGCAATGCCGATAGTTATTTTTTCGAGCTTCTTGAACATCCTCAGAAATTTGCCCAATAGGTAAATTTGCGTTGTAACGTATGATATTTGCGTCATGAATTAGTATTTTATGCACACTTGAAGGCATATAATACCAGCTATAATTACTCACATAACATTCCGCAGTTTTAAATGCATATTCTCCAAATTTTTGGTGAATGATTTTTTTCTAAAATTAAACCGAGTTCATTGCGAAATTTTTCCGGAACCTGTTTTTTCTTGACAGCTTTCTGCTGTTATGCTCCTCTGTGGTTGCAGACCACTTTTTGAAAGATATATTATATGAAATATGAAGGAGGACTTCCATAAAGCGAATCCAAGCATGTAAAGTTGAAAATCCACATTTGAACGTGTCTTCTCGTTCAATTTGATCTCTATCACTTTCAAGATTATTCATTTCTGTTGGTTTAGCAAGACACTCAGGACATGTCGAGCTTGATTGTGTATTTGTCAATATGTACTTGTACTACTTTACTATAGTAGTATATAAAGGCCGGTTCTAATTCACAACAACATCAGGCAAAAGCATACATCCTCATTTGAAAAATGAGGATTAATCCTCACAACAACAACAGGTAAAAGCATACATCCTCTCTACAACAACCTCACAGAGTGGCCAGATCGAGGAGTTTGGTGGACAGAGTGGCCAGATCGAGGATTTTGGTGGACAGAGTGGCCGGATCGAATTTCTAATTTTTTTTTTTATTTTTAAAAAGAATTTTTTTTTTAATTTTTTTAAAAAAATTTGTCTTTTAAATTTTCTTTTTAAACTTTTTTTTTAAACTTTTTTTTCAAAATTTTTTTTTTTAACTTTTTTGTTTTTAAAACTTTGTTTAACCTTTTTTTTGTTAAACTTTTTTTTTGTTAAACTTTTTTTGTTAAACATTTTATTTTTTTTTTTTTGGGAATTTTTGTGAGTTTTTTTTGTGGCAACCGTGGTGGTCGGGTCAGGTGGCAACCCTGGTGGCCTAGCAGATGGACAGGCGGCTAACGGACTGGCGGCTGGCGGCTGACGGTCGCGGTGGCAGCATGCTAAGCAGAGGCTGCCTAAGCAGAAGCTGCGTAAGCAGAAGTAGTGTTGTAGTTGTTGTTTATTTCTGCTTCGTTTTTGAGACGCTGCCCCAGAAGTATAGTAAAACTTAATGTAAACATTGAGGGAGCGGTTCAAACTGTGGCTCGCATCCACGGTGTTCTTGTTGCGCGGAGTTGTTATTTTAAGAAATATGAAACCCGCCTTATTGTTCTAGTTGTTGTTGTTGTAGTTTTTATTTAAATGCTTGGTTTGGAATTGTGTCTTGACTCGAATTTGTCAGGAATTAAATTAATGTAACCATTTTCGAAGAATGTGAGAAAATTATGCGGAACTGAACCGAACATGATCGAACACAGAGACGGATCTCTTCGTTATCTCAATTTCAGTTTTGCTGATATGTTCTTTTTTTCTTTTTATCTTATAAGGGTTTCAGCTGAAGTATGAAAGATCTGAAATTTATAATCAAACTTCATTCCGTATCTGAATGTAGCAATGAACAGTTGTGCTGATTTCATATTCATCATTTTATTAAATTTTAAAAGAGTCTAAACTTAAATATAAAAGGGAAGGTTTTAAAAAGCGAAAACATTATAAAAAAGTGAAAACATTTTAAAAAATTGTCAACAAAAAAGTGTAAAACTTAAATATAAAACTTAAATAAAGAAAGTTTTAAAAAGTTCAGAGAAAGTGTGTTGAACATTATAAAAGCAAAAACATTTCAAAAATTGAACAAAAAGAGTAAATATAAAAAATATTTACAAAAGAAATAGAAAAAAAAACAATAACAACAAGAACAACAAGAACAACAGCAATAGCAAGCAAAACAACAACAACAACAACGGCAATAGCAAGCAAAACAAAAACAACAACAACAAAAACAGCAATAGCAAGCAAAACAACAACAATAACAACAACGACAAAAGTAGCAGCTTTTGAGGTAAATAAATTTAAAAACAAATATTCATTAATAATAATTAATAATTAAATAGTAATATAGGCATAAGGTTGAAAGACAAAATTCTCTATATATTTCGTATATTGCGTTCAATTACCATTTTTGTACTGTGCAGCGGATGTATCAGGCAACAGCTTGAATACATTTCTTATTATTAATGGAATCTACCGATATATACACACACACACACATATATATATATATATATATATATATATATATATATATATATATATATATATATATATATATATATATATATATATATATATATATATATATATATATATATATATATATATATATATATATAAATATATATATATATATATATATATATATATATATATATATATATATATATATATATATATATATATATATATATATATATAAAAATAAAATAAAATTTTTATAACACATAATATTTTTTACAGCTTTACAGGATCGTAAGTTTATTTATATTGTATATCTCTTAAGTTACAGCATCAGCAACAACGACAGCAATAGCAACCAAAAACAACAACAACAACAACAACAACAACAATAACAACAACGACGAAGTAGCACCATCGTCACCATCGCCGACACCTCCACCGTCACCACCACCGACACCTCCACCGACACCACCACTACTTCCATGGCTACCAAAGGCAACAACAACAACAACATTATTAACACCACCGTCACCAACAATATTAATAACAACATGAAAGGCTTCCTCTGCATTGAATGTGGACAGCACTTCACCTTGAAGCACAATCTTAAGCGTCATGTTGAGGACAAACATGAGAAACGGGTATTCGAATGCAATGATTGCAAAAAGAAATTTACCCGACGCGACAACCTTGAGCGCCATAAAGTTTTAAAACACCCTCAACCATCAATATCAGCAGCAGCAGCATCTTCAACATTAGCAGCATCATCTTTAACTTACCCTCAGCCATCAACAATAGCAGCAGCAGCAACATTAATACCACCACAAGTGTGTTGTCCCAACTGCAATGAAAACCTTTTGCAGAAAGACTGGAACTATCACCTGAGAACCAACAAACATAAGAAGAATTGTTGGCTTCCAATTAATGAGCACCTCAAAGTCATTAAGTCGACCTTCAAAGAAAGGATTAAAACCTTTATTTATATAAACGACAATGAGGGTTTATTAATCCCAGAGACTTCCTTAGAAAAAGCTCAGGAAACAATTTTGAGACCTCTGGAAGATTTGTTGGTAAAACACTCAGCGCATAAATTTAACATTGAAATTTATGCTGAGTACATGAAAATTACCAACGAAGAAGACATAATTGTTGAGGTGAAATCGTTCCAAACTAGAACGACTCTAGTTGAACAAGCTGAGGGGTTACTAAAAACTTATAAAGACATGTGCGAACAAGTATGCAAACAAATGTCTGAGTTCCAAGAGAGGGACAGTGGCTAGTCTCTTGTGAGAATTTATCACCTGGAGGTCAACATCAACCAATACCGGCCACTGAAGGGATCTTCATATATCCCTCTCCCAAAGAAGCTTCAGGAGAAGCGGGCATGTATTAATGTTAGAAATGACGACGAATTCTGCTTCAAGTGGGCAATAATATCGGCCGTAAACAGATTGCAATCCACATAGACCTTCCAGCTATCAAATAGAGAACATTGAAGCTGAGAATATAATTCTGCAAAATGGAGTGGTGATAAACTTTGCTGAATTAACGTTCCCGCTGCCTCTTTCACAAGTCTCCCGATTTGAGGCTTTAAATTCAGACGTGGGTGTCAACGTGTTTGGATACGACGAGGAGGTCGGTGGCATCGTGGGACCATATTACTCCACTTCGGTGGAGAAGTCGTCTCACATCAACCTTCTGATGATTCAGGAGGAGGAGCGGACCCACTACGTGTGGATCAAAAATATATCAAGGTAACTTAAATTAAACTAATGACTAATAATTTCATATCACTAATTTTGCATTTTTCCTCTTTTCTTACAGATTATTGGTGAGTCAGCAGACGAGGAAGGGACACAAAGCATATTTCTGCAACAGCTGCCTGCAGTACTCGCACAATGCGAGTACATTACAACGCCATAAAGAGGTCTGCAAGAAGGTGGTGACAGTGATGCCTAAGGAGGAGGAGGCATCACTTAGTTTTATACACTTAGAACGTAAATTAGATGTACCATTTGTTATATATGCAGATTTTGAGCGCATATTAACAAATGTAGATAGTAGTATAGATAATAGAGAGATACATATACCAATAGCTTTTAGTTATTTTATAAAATGTAATTTAAATAATAGTTTAAGTAAATTTGTAATTTATTCGGGGGAGGATGCTCCGAAGAAATTTATTGATAGTTTAGTGAAGGATAGTTTTCAAACGACGATGAATTTAATTTGCTAACGTGAAAAGGTGTATTCCCCTATGAATACATCGATTCCGTTGCTCGCTTGAATGAAACATGTCTTCCTTCTAGAGACCACTTTTTTAGTCATCTAACCAACAGGCAATGTTCGGAGAATGATTATGAACATGCTCTCAAGATTTGGAATACTTTTCATTGTCAAACTATTAATGATTACATGCTTCTATACCTTAAAACAGATGTTTTAATTTTAACAGATGTATTTGAAAATTTTAGAAAAATCTGTAAGGGTATTTATAAACTTGATCCCTGCCAGCATTACACTACGCCCGGATTGTCTTGGGATGCAATGCTGAAAAGTACTGGAATAGAACTGGATCTTTTGACTGAAATAGATATGTATATTTTCATTCAAAAAGGTATACGGGGCGGGATTGTTCAATGTACAAAACGACATTCAAAGGCGAACAACAAATACATGGGGGATTTTGATAACCAAAAGCCACCAGAATACCTCATGTATTTGGACGCCAACAATTTATATGGGTGGGCAATGTCTGAGTATCTTCCAACTGGTGAATTCGAATGGATTGATGAAGTTGATAATTTCAACATTAACACAATTCTTTCAATTCCAGCGGATTCATCAGTTGGATATATTCTAGAAGTCGATTTATTATATCCTGAAGGTCTTCACGACACTCATAACGATTTGCCGTTTTGTGCAGAAACAAAAAAGACTTCAATAGGTGTTCAGGAAAAATTAATTACTGATTTAAACGACAAGTCTCACTACATAATACACTACAGAAATCTCCAACAGTGTATTAAAAATGGTCTACAATTAAATAAAGTACATAGAATTCTTAAATTCAAACAGTCTCTATGGTTAAAAAAGTATATTCATTTAAATACATATCACGGCACAATAGCAAAAAATAATTTCGAAAAAAATTTTTTCAAATTATTAATAATGCAGTAACCATGGAGAATATAGATAAGAAAAAAGACGTGAAAATTGTTACTTCTTGGGAGAGTCGAGGAAGGCGCTTAGGTGCTCGCGCTCTAATTGCCAAACCAAATTTTTATAGTAGAACATTTTTCACCGACTTTTCTGATTCCTCTGAAGGTATGGTCGCTATTCAATTGACTCGGGGTCTTGTATAGTAGTTTACAGCAAACCTGTTTATTTAGGATTTGTTGTACTAGAATTATCAAAGTGGAAGATGTATTGCTTCCATTATGACTACATGCAGCCAAAGTTTTCTGAAAACTTTACCTTAAACTACATGGACACCGACTCGTTTATATATAGCATACAAATCGATGACTATTACAAAAGTATTCTTGATGATATCGATTTAAAATTCGATACATCAGAATATTTACCAAATAATTCTTTCAACATACCGCGTAAAAATTGTAAAGTACTCGGTATGATGAAAGATGAAAATAAGGGAAGGATCATGAAGGAATTTGTTGGTCTCAGATCCAAAATGTATTCCTATAGTGTAGAAAATTGTAGTGAGACTAAAAAAGCTAAAGGTGTTAAGAAGTTAATATTAGATAGTTTAAGTTTAAGTAGTTATAAGGACTGTTTATTAAATAAGAGAGTAATTTATGGTGATATGTATATATTTAGGAGTAAAATACACCAAATATATACGGAAAAAATCCATAAGATTTAAGTTTTAATGATGATAAGCGATATATTAGAATAGATAATGTAAATACATATGCCTGGGGGCATTATAGAATAGATTTAGAAATGGAATGAATAGAGATGATTAAATTTTGAAACAATTTAAATTCTTTGTAATTGTATAGAATTTAAAATTTAAATCACTTTAACCGTAAATACTTAATTTGGAATAAAAGAATACAATTTAATTTTGTAGATACATTTTTATAAATGTATATATATATGGTAAATATTATAAATATAGATAATAAGAAAACAATTGTTAGGTTAAGAAATTTTATAAATAAAAAACTTATATATGAAATTATAAACATTTTCTTTTTATTTATTGAAGGAATTTAGGAATTTTCGTAATAGCATAGCATTTTGAATCGCACAACATCCATTATGGGCATGACACATTCTTTGTAGTAAGTATGTATGTTGTAAAATTTCAAAGTTGCTGCAGCCCATTTCTTCGACGTTAATTACGGCCACGTTTAAAATTTCTTCAACCCATTTGGATTTTTCAGCTCCCTTAACATATACGGGTGTGTTTTTAAAATTTTGCTTCACGAAATTTTTACGCTGCTAAAGTCGATGAAGCCATCATTCCATGTGAAACCATGATGATTATTATATAACCACTGTACTTGTTTTTGGGACTAACGTGTTAATTTGTTAAATCCATATGGCGGTTTCATAATAAAATGCTGGTACTCATTAAAGCTGAAGGTAACTGCCAACTCTTTAACAATAAATTCATTAAAATTGCCTTTGAAGCCCTGCACATCCAGAGTAATAAATTTGTCATTCTCCATTTGTATTTAGACGACGATTTCACCAGTCGTTGGTGTATATTCAATTATTTTATCGTGTATAAGTATACAATAAGCCGATGTATTGGCTGGAATATTCTTTGATGTCTTAAATTCAATTCTAATATCAATTGGCCCACTTTTAATAGCTTCGTTTTGATGACTAACATCCGCCACAATTATCGGTGCAGTATCTTTGAAATCTTCAGGCAGCAGCAGTGGTTGAGATTCACGAGTAAAATAGCTTTGTTGAAATTTTGTGTACATATCATACAGCAGAGCATAACGATTACGATCAAAATTCAGGTTGAGGTCATCATAGGGATATGTATCAGAATTTAAGTGTACTTTAACATCAATTAAGTGACAATGTTGAAACTTGTTGTCCTTTCGAAAAACAATCAGTATAAAACGTGGTCTTTCATTTTGTGAAGACAATTTAACGTTCCACAGATGGTTGGTTCCTTGAGTAAGTAGCGGATTGAAATGACTATCCCAACTGCGGAATGGTATTGATATAGGTTGACCGCTTTGGATTATTTGGAAGAGTTGTAGTTTTGCAAAATCAGCTAATTGTACACGCGGAACTTTCCATATAATATTAGTTATATTCAGTTTTAATTTTTCGTTTGCAACGGTTGAATAAACAGCATTTTCATCCGAATTTGAAAGTAGTAGTATAAGTTCATGTTTAGCATTTAAGATAATTTTACTAAAGTCTTCAGCAAATCCCAGTAGCATTTTTAGTGGTATACAAAAATTAAAATTTCCATCCTTTATTTCAAGTTCATTCTTCGAAAACCAACCAGCATTTTTCAGTATATTACTTTCGGTCGGATTCAAAGAGACATAATTTTTCACTGTTGTAGTTACATCCAAGTGACGGGTACGATCAATATCCAGTCCATTAATCTCATAGCGAATTTCATCAAACAAGAATGTCATACAGTTATTTTTTAATTT
Organism: Sicus ferrugineus; assembly: GCA_922984085.1. Lineage (NCBI taxonomy): Eukaryota > Metazoa > Arthropoda > Insecta > Diptera > Conopidae > Sicus > Sicus ferrugineus. Next base: position 27,173,778 of record OV277349.1, read on the forward strand.
TGCATTGGAAGTCACATTTCCATTCTCCAAGGTGACACTACCTTCAATATAAATTATACTTTCACTGGGTAAAACTAATAGATCTTGATTTTGAATGGCTATCCTTATCTCATCGTTGATTTTAGATGATTGTAAATACGGTGAGTAGCTATGGTATTCTTTTTTAATGATACTATCATCATATACTGGTTTTTGTAGAACATCAAGTATTTGACTCATTTTAAGTTAGTTTTTCTTTAGTTTGAAACCCAAAGATTTTAAAAACTCTTTATTGGCAAATGTCAACTTTTTGCGTTGTTGAGTGTTAAGTGTAGTCTGTGGCTTCTGTTACCTTGTTACTTCAAATGGCAAAGTAGAAGTGAATGCAGGTACACCCATGTAAGCTCATTTATTATAAATAATCATTATTCTTGTGGTTTTAAATGTAGTCTGAGGTTTCTCCACAAAAATTAATTAGGTTACCGCTTTGATCAACAATTTTTACTGTAATCGAACTTATCTGTCTGGTGTTTAATGGTAATAGATAACATTTTTCGGAATCTCATCTATTTTCTACCCAGGACTGACACTCAGTGCAAACATATGTATTGTATGCGGCGGTGCATTATTAATATATGAACCGGTAACTATGTCACACTCAATGTGTATTGCATTGATCTTTGTTATATTCACAGGCAAGTACGATGTATGTAGTTTTCCTGCTTTCAATATTATAATTATATTTTCCTGCTTATACTGTATCCTAAGAGCGGACCAATGCTTCGATCTTTATTAAAGAAAATGTCATGTTTACGGGATCCTACAATAGCTTGCAGTGTATTAGGGTTGGCTGCTATTTCCAATTTCTCGTGCAGCTTTTCATGTGACTCTATACTTAAATATCTAATTTGAATGTACTCGGCAATATCACCAAGCTCATATGAACCGACAGGAATTTCAATTGTATGGTCTCCAATGTGAAATAAATTATTTTCAAAGTCTACGTTTGGTATGGTGTTGTAACTATGAAAGTCGACCAGACCACATACGTACTTATTATCTAAATCTATAGGTGGAAAGTAATCAGCTGATAAAATGGATTTGTTTCCACTTAAAGTAAGAGTTATTGACATCTTGAGTGTTGATTAACTAATGAAATGAAAACACAAACAAACAATCTTTTTATACTAGAAAATTTATTTACATATATTTTACAAAATTTCACTACTATCGATCCAAGAATTATGTTCATTCGAAAATCCTAACCACTTGACGAAAAATTTGCTTCCTCTTGTTTTAAGAACTTTCTCGACGAGGTAGGTGTTGGGATATTTTGTTTTCAGTAGTTTAGTTTCGTAGAATCCTCCTCTATTTGCATTTCCTTGATAGTCTTCAAGAATATACATTGTTTGTAATTCTTATATTTTTAATTTTAAAAATCTCTGTAGTCCAATTATGTGTATTTATCGTTCTATGCTTTTTCTTATTATATTTGTCGATCAAATTTTTATAATTATCAATCCATCGATACGATCCATGATAACTAACTTCCTTCCACATCATCTGCTTTAGTGTCCTATTGAAACGCTCAACAATTGACGCCTTTAAAACACTATACGTAGAATAATGGTTGACATTTCCTCACTAAATTTTGAAATTTTCGATTAAAGAATTCTTTACCATCATCGGTTTGTAAATTTTTCGGTATCCGACCTAAGTTGAATATCGTTTCCATAGCTTTGGTTACATCAGCGGATGTTTTAGATTTTAAAGGCACAGCCCAGGCGAATTTTGAAAATGTATCTATTACGGTGAGAAGGAAATGAAATCCATTGTTATCCGTGGAATAACTTCCCATTTCTACTAAATCCGCTAAATAGTTACGTTTGTGAGCATTAGTATTGATTAGAATTGTTTTGTAAACTTGTAGATCTGCTTCGTCATATTTGATTGATTTCATTGATTTGATGTTGATTTGTTTGCATCATCTGTATCATCCATCTGAGAGAAAAAGGTACCATCTTCATTACTCTTGATAAGAGTTTCGTCTGTAAAATCAATCTCTTTCTTTGCTTTGTGTGGGGTACTTGTTTTTAATCTGAGTGGTATCTCATCATATGTAAAGTGAGAGTCATTCTTATTAGGATTTGTTGTTGTTGTTACAGTGCTTCGAATCAATTCCTTTAGAGGTTTTGTGATTGGCTTAAGTGACTCTTCTATTTGATTTTCTACATCTGCTTTAGTCAGTTTTAAGTTCCGAAATTTCTGTTTCAAAATACGTCTCGTTTTTACCAAGTCTTTTAATATTTTTTCATTCATACTTATAATCGGTTATATCAGCTATCAGATCAGATCAGATCAGATCAGGTGTATCAGCTATCAGATCAGTTCAAAGACTGTTTGCATACTAGTATGAAATTATCGGGAGTGTATGTATGATCGGGAGTGTAGTATGTATGATCGGGAGTGTATGTATGTATCGGGAGTGTAGTATGAAATTATCAATAGGTTCATCTTTGCTGATTACCAGAAATCCATATTTATCTTTCCAACATTCTCTACATATATTTAAAAACTTTCCAAAAGTCATGTCTGTTCCCACATGATCATTGTATACGTGTTTCAAATTCATTTCATCTTGTTTGAATATAATAATCATGTTAGCATTATGACGTACTAAATGCTTAGGAATTCGTGTATATGTTTAACATAAATAAAAACAATCGATGCATTTGTGTCGACCCATACAAAAGTATTCGCGAACGTTGTTTTGCTTCTCACAAGCAACATCATCGAATATCATAATGGAGTTGGTTTTTGCTTCATCTGGTTTGAGGACTTGTTCGTTTTCCGAAAATGTAAATAATCCATTATTTTGAATTGGATTTATTAATTGCTTTAAATATTCATATTTTGGTTGATACAATGACTTTGAGTATAAGTATATATTTGCGAATTTTAGTCCATTCGGACTATCTATTAAACTTAACATAACGTTGGTCTTTCCACAATTCGAAGGTCCAACAATGAGACATCTTATTGAATTTAGTAACAGGAAGCTGTGTCTTGATTTGGAAACATTATTAGTTACTAGATCCATATTCTTTATTATTATATTTCTATCTTGTTTAATGAAACGCATTTTAACAATTAATATAAATATGTAATAACCACACATTTATATACATTTTCGTTTAGTACGAGTAGATGAAAAGTTATAAAAATATAATTTATAAGAACCATATCAGTTCTAAACAATCAGTAACCGGAAGAGGTTTATTAAAGAGGTTTATTAAATAAATTAAATTCTCTGCCAATTTAACTTCATTTACCGAATTATCAATTTTGTGGTCCAGGAACTAAACTAACAGAACGCTTGGCAAGAGGCCATAAGGGAATCAATCTACTGGAAGCTGCGTGCAGAGAGCACGATATTGCTTATAATAAAACTCGAGACTTGAATAAGCGTCACGAAGCAGATAAAATATTAGCTGGAAGGGCGTGGCAGAGAGTAAAATCAAAAGACAGCAAATTTAGTGAGCGAATAAACGCATACTTAGTTACAAACGCGATGAAAGCTAAAGTAAAATTCGGCATGAGGAACACGATGAATAAAACACTTAAGAAAATTAAGAGAAAAGTTAAAAAGAAATGTATCAGGAAAATATTTACTCAAGCGGTTAAAAACGCATTGAAAATCATTAAACAACAAAAACCAGAAGATATTCCCAGTGCTATAAAAATCCCACAACAGGTTGTAAAAAACTCTTTCGGACGGAAGAAGTCCACTTAAGAAGTCGGTTAACATTCCACGCGTTATACCCGTTCCTAAAGTAGGAGGGTTTCTACCATTAGTACTCATTTTAACTGCTCTGGGAGCTGTTGGAAGCTTAGCATCTGGAGGAGCTTCAATCGCAAAAGCAATTAATGATACAAAAGCCGCTCGACAACAATTTGAGGAAGCGAATTGACATAATAAGACCATGGAAGCCATCGTCATGGGAAAAGGCTTATACTTGAAACCATACAGAAAAGGATTGGGTTTATATTATAGTCCACAACCAAAAAACTTTTAAAGAATCTACCCAAAAGAGCCCTCACAGACGTCGACTTGATGAAACATGCAAAGAATCTACCACATTTCAGAGGTATTTTTATGCGAGACATCCTCCCGAAACGAACTCGTCAACAAGAATTTGGAATCGTTAATCTGGATACATCAAAGGGCCCTGGTACTCATTGGGTAGAATATTACAAAGATAGGCACTGCAAAGAATATTTTGATAGTTTTGGAAACTTGCAACCACCACATGAAATAATAAATTATTTGGGAGAAGGAGTACGTTACAACTACACTCAACATCAAGACTATAATTCATACAACTGTGGTCATCTATGTTTAAAATTTCTTTATATGTTAAATAATAAATAAATATATATATATATATACTATATACTTTTTATTAAACCTTTTAATAGGAATAAATAAGTGTATATATGGTGTGTTGAATTTGGACGTTATTGAAAATATGTTGGTGGTGAAGATAAATTTCTCAAGTATTTTTTATATACTTTTAAGAGTACTGTACTTATGCAAACAACATATGTCACGCTGTTTATGTAGTCGTTATATAAATACTACATTTTAGTTCCAGATATTCAGTCTTTGTGTAACTTTAGTCAGGTGCAGTCAACTTTAAAACAAAAAAAAAACAAAAAAATTTGATAAAATAATTTGTTATAAAAAGTTAAAATAATATTAGTAAAATGAATCAGCTCCAACAAAGTGACTTTTCTCTCTCGTTCGCTGCTGTGAAGGACTTCAATCAAAAGAACTCCAACCAGGAAAATATCCTTCATGTCAAGGATATGGAACCCAGTAGATTCTACATCATAAAAAATGTTCGCAGAACAACAAAAAGTTTGGGGATCGCATACTAATGGAGCTGGAAGATTGCGTTGTTTTCCTACCACAAAAATTCAACGATATACGTGATGCAACCATAGCAGAATTCGGCAATGGCTACTATTATTTAATAAAACTGTTGGAAGAAGATGGAGAAAATTTTCGCTTGGAGGTTCAGGTCGACTTTCCTCAATCGCAACCACTACTCGAAACATATTTTACAAATTGTCAAAAAGATTTTAATAAAAAATAAATAAATAAATTAAATAATTTTATAATATGACACCTTTTATTTATAGATTCTTGTATAAAATGATAAAAATTTATTTATTCTGGTAATAGTTAAATTTATAGTGCAGCAAACGCAGGTGTCTGGTCCTAGTTCTAGTTTCACTAGAAGACCAGCAACATGTAGTATAATGACATCCATATTTGGAGACAATCGCAAAGGCATCTTTGTATTTGGTTAGTTTTGCATAGCCTGTTAAAATGTAATCAAAAGCAAAGGCATCTTTGTATTTGGTTAATTTTGTATAGCCTGTTAAAATGTAATCAAAATGCTCCTCCAGCATATTTTCTCTGTGAGTTACTAAAAACTCATGAACACGAGTTAAAAATGTTGTCATGTTTACGTGATTCATCTTGTTTAGTTATTAGTTGATTGTTGACTGACTTCTATTTGTTCTATTACATTATTTTATAAAGTGGGAAAAAAAACTTGCATGTTACTTACGGTTGTATACCGTATTTTCAATTAAGCTAATTCGAAGAATTAAGAAAACAATAAGATGTAAAATTTATGAGTACACATACATTTACATACTCCACCTGAAACCCTTATAAGATAAAAAGAAAAAAAGACATATCAGCAAAACTGAAATTGAGATAACGAAGAGATCCGTCTCTGTGTTCGCTCATGTTCGGTTCAGTTCCGCATAATTTTCGCACATTCTTCGAAAATGTTCACATTAATTTAATTTCTGACAAATTCGAGTCAAGACACAATTCCAAACCAAGCAATTAAATAAAAACTACAACAAATAAAAACTTGCAGTTCTCGGTGGCTCGGTGGTTTAGTGTGTGGCACACTAGCCATCGATTTTCCGGGGACGTGGGTTCGAGTCCCGCCGTGTGCATGGGTGTTAACTTTTCTTATCGTGACGTCTCAATTTCTAATGCGTACTTAAGGCCTCGCCTAGCGCTAGTTGTGAAATTAAGAACCATTCGTTGACTCCGGCAGTGTTTGCAATAATAAAGCAAAATAGCTGTTCTTAGAAAGCTTTGCTTCGCAACACTTGCCGGAGTCGAATTAGTAGAATGCGAAAAAGTTCCCTTTCCCTTCCTCTCCCACTGTCCCCCATTCCACCAGTAGCCAATCATGAAAAAAGAGATTGATCTCTTAAGGGCTACTGCTAGAATCTGATATAAAAAAAAAAAAACAACAACAACAACAAGAAAAATAAGGCGAGTTTCATATTTCTTAAAATAACAACTCCGCGCTTCAGACCGTGGATGCGAGCCACAGTTTGAACCGCTCCCTCAATGTTTACATTAAGTTTTACTGTACTTCTGGGGCAGCGTCTCAAAAACGAAGCAGAAATAAACAAGAACTACAACACTACTTCTGCTTAGGCAGCCTCTGCTTAGCATGCTGCCACCGCGACCGTCAGCCGCCAGCCGCCAGTCCACCAAAATCCTCGATCTGGCCACTCTGTGAGGTTGTTGTTGTTGTTGTTGGGAGGATGTATGCTTTTACCTGTTGCTGTTGTGAGGATTAATCCTCATTTTTCAAATGAGGATGTATGCTTTTGCCTGTTGTTGTTGTGAATTAGAACCGGCCTTTATATACTACTTACTATCTATTATTGTGAAGAAGAGTTTGAAACACTCTTTTCGCCTCGGTCCTACTAAGGCGGGGTTTCTTTAAAAACCAGGTCCTTGGACCCAGGGTTGTTCAGGGTTGTATACCGAGGGTTGTTCAGGGTTGTGTATCAAGATATTTGTATTGAAAGACGGGACCCTTGTTCGATGTTATTGAACAATTTTATTTTTCAATTCAGCTTTAATTATACTCTATTGCTTATTACTTAATAACCCTAATGCTTATTACTTAATAACGGTCTCTATTGTAACAGTGTCATCTCGCTGCCCTAAACAAGCGTATGTTGTTGTAACAAAATAATTTTGTGTTGTTGTGACAAACTTTTGCGTTGTAGAAATTAGCAACAAAAAAAACTGTGGTTGTTGTGGCGATGGAAACTGGTGCGCAGGAGACGAGGCTGCTTATGTTTACTACGCGAGTGTACTATATTCCGCGGCTGCAGATCGCGTGTTGTACTATGATTTCGCTAACGCAACTGCTATGACTACGAACTTGAATAATGTGTGTGTATTTGTTGCTTGTTGTCCAGTAGTTGTTGCCGACGCCACGGTTCGTGATAGACTGACGATGTGTGTTGTATCGTCCTATTTATATCCCGCAGCTGGTCTCTGTTCCCTGCGTTCACTTGTTTCCCTGGCCCCAACACGTATAATGCTGTCTTATTCTAACTCGCGTGATGAGAGTACTTACTAACTAAAACAGGTTTTTTATGTATACTACAGTGCTGACACAGATGAATATACAATTTATGTGAGCATGTATTATATATTATTTCTATTGTATACATATTATTAAGCTTATGATTTTCATTAGACTTAATTATAAATTACAATATGCATATTGTTCTGTTCCTTTATTTCGCCTTCTCGAAATGAATCGTCACAAGTTTATGTTTTATTGATATTTCTTTTCCATCATTTTCAATAACTGTAGATATAAGAGAAGAAATTTGAGTTTCACTACCTTCTATAATTTCTCTCGTTTTTTTTGGGTTTCTTTAGAAAATTCTATTAAAATAGGTATACACAAACGTATAGACGATATAGTTGGATTTTCCCAAAAAATTTCAGAAGTTGTTTCATCTACCAATTTAAGGGATACCATAGATGAAATTAATAAATTTGTATCACTTATTAGTTCACTCTCACCGGAAAGTATTTGTTTATATTCACTCTAACCTGAAGAGCCATCGCAACCCCATTTGTAATATATATAACGTATTGAGTTGCACTTGATACATCCACAGAACTTATCTGCAGTATTCTTGTAGCAGTGTGATCTAATAGTGCTTGTAATTTAACTCTAGCCATTACATCGGTAACATCAATACTAGAAGAATCTGGATAACATTCAATCTTAGCTTCTCTAACGATCCTATAGGGAGCGAGTAGATTAGAAATCCTATGAGAGACAATATTTATAAGGTACTGATATTGGTCTTTTGATAAATCTAAATCAATAAATATAAACAAAGCTTCATCTTTTGAAAACGAAATAAGAGGAAAAGCATGCCCGCTAATGTTTCCAGAATTTCCTTCTTAGCCTCTGGTGAAGTCGAAATAAGCAGTTGTACTGTTGAAGCTGTTGTATTCTCGCCTAAAGAACGTAAGTCCTGCACATATGAATATTGCAGATTATCGATACTTATGTGTCGAATCAATTCCGTTGCTAGTAATATTAGTAGCAAGCCGATTTTCGCTGTCCTCTAGAAATCTGTCTAGTTTCCTCGGAGCAGCATGAGAAAATGAAGGAATGCTGCTCAGAGGAAACTAGACAGATTTCTAGAGAACAGCGAAAATTGGCTTTGTTGTGGGTCAATCTGCACACCCTAAACCGGTGCAAGTATTTTGATTAATACGGTACTTTGCCAGTTTACGCTGCATACTTCCAACGTGGCTTGCAGTTATTTTTTGGAAGGCATACTTTTAGGGCAAACTGTGGTTGCTTCTCGATCATAGTTCAATAAATTTTCGAAGTCAATAAAGTACGGACGTCGCGTCCGTCGTGAAATTTTAAGAAATAGTGTTTCCTTTGTCGCGGGTATCCTTCAACGGAAGGTTACCACAACATTATTTAAGTTTAATTTCTCTTGTCGTGGGTAGAGCCACAAAATATTTAGCGCAGCCGGTCCGCGAAGTGAAGATCGCGGAAGTTTTAAAAAATTTGTGAACTGAAATAAGAGAGGAAAAATTTAGAAAAGAAATAACAGTGAAAAGGTAAAAAGGAAAGTGGTTGTAAACGGAAAAAGAATACAATTGTGAAAATTTTAAATATAGTTTAAAAGCTGGAGAAGTGAAAATCCGGAAGATAAGAAAGTTTTAAAAGAAATTTAAATTAAAGTGAAATTAATTGAAAGTGAAAAAGTGAAAAAAAATATTCGATTTAATTAAAGTAATATAAAAGAATTTTAAAATTTTAAGAAGAGGAAAAAAACTTGAAAAGTGAAGGTACAAAATAATAAAGACAGGTTTAAATTTAAATACAATTAAAATAGAAGTGAAATAGAAACAATGAAAGTGAAACTATAACACAATAAAGTAGAAAGAATAAAAAGCAAAGAAGTAAAAGGAAATATATTGCACAAAAATTTTATGCAATTAGTGGACATTTAAAAAAAAAAGAAAATAACTTGGCCGAAAGCAATCGAACAGGAAGGGAACGCACGAAGTTTTAGGAGTTAAGTTTTAGGAGTTTAGTTTAGTTAATTTCAGAGTGAGTTGATTTTGTGTTGTTTGTATTGGAAATTTTAAATCTGCAATCATTAAATTACTCGACTCATAATTTAGATCAATTATTTTATTATGAAATGCTTCTCTAATGTGAGGATGTCTTATATTGATGTGCTTACTTCGAACATGGGGTACTGAGTTCTTGACCAAATGTTGAGCACTTAAATTGTGTTCATTAATGACTGCAGGCGGTAGTAGGGGTTATAAGCCAATTTCAAATTTTTCTTAGATACAAAGTCTCCTTTGTTGTTAAAGGAATTTGATGGAAATTTTGGGTACTACACATACTATATGTGCGATTTACGATTTCCAAAGTTAATTTGGAAAGTTCGGTTATATTGAGTCGTTTTTTTTTAAAAAAAAAAGAGAAAAACGGAAGGGAATTTAGTTGCAGATATTTACAGCAGATGGGAACTTGTAGGAAAACAAGTGAATTTTATTTTAAGTAAATGTTAATCTAAAGGAAAAGAAATTAGGTAGGATATAAGAGATTATAAATTAATATGAAAATTTAAATTATATTATATTTATTTTTGTTGAGAAATATTATAATTTTACAACATTGTTTATTATAATTTTATACTAGTATACTTATTTTCCTCGTGCTAACAAAACTTAATCCTGGGCAAGACTCCTTTACCCTTTAACCTTAGGCTGAGTCTGGCTTTGGCGGGATTGTTACACCAACACAAGCTCGAATGGAATTGGTCATGGTTGAAGCCAATACCAATTGCAGGAGAGTCCGACCCAGTGGCATATTATGCCGGTTTGATTTTTTGTGCACCTCAAACTAACCAGAGGAAAAAATAAATTTTGCAGAATTATTTTGGGATTTTGGGGAATTATTTTGAGGAAAAGGGACATTGGGTTCAGTGGAAATTGGTTCTTAAATGTTTTACCCACATACCGCGCGTGTTTTAACGAAGTTTAACGCAATGAACTTTGTCTTGCATCAGGTTACGCGTTTTTCAATTCTGAAATATCAGTAGTTTTCTTTTCGTTGGCCCGCGGACCGATATTGAAGTGTGAAAAAAAAACCACTAAGGTTAAAGTATAAATTAAATATGTGCAGTGAAGTATACATCTAAACCTAGTATGAGTTAAATAAAAATGTAATTTTATTTAGAGAGAAAAAATAAATGTATTTAGCTTTTAGATAAAAATAAATCATCTATTTATGAAAGTTCGAACACAAGTTCGGGTGTTTTATTTGGTTGAACCTTGAAACGCGATCATTGCTTCAAGGTTAACTTTTTGTTTCCGCGTAGTGAGCGAACGGTGAACGACCGTTGAATAAAGAAATTCGACGCTCGTTTTAATGCAGCCACTGTCGCTGGAGTTGATTTTGTTGTTCTAAAAGGAAAATAAGGTCAGTAGTAGCAAATAAGAGGATTGCTGAGGTTAAATGCTACTTAATTGGAAATATTAAATGTATGAGAGGGAAAAATTAAAAGAGAACGAAAAGCAATTTAATTAATGGCCGAGTCGTTGCAAGAACAAGCGTATATAGAATTAGAGAGAACCCATAAGGATCTGAAACGTCAGTTGGGGGAGTTTATATCCAAAATTTGGGCAATTTTGAAAGAGACAGTAGGCAACAAAGAAAACTTAGAATTGATAAAGTCTAGAGTAGGGGACCTAAGAGACCTTTCAAGTGTAGAAAGAGCAGTCGCGATAGTAAAAAAATTTGCTTAAATTCCTACACCAGATAATAGAGAATAAGACAGAAAATTCGAAGGTATGGGAATCGGAATTTAAGGCACTGAAGAATAGGTACGATAATTATTTAGTAGATAAAGTGTTTCAGGAGGATATATTAAGGAACTTAGAGGACGAGAACGTAAAACTAAGGGACTTATTAAAGGAAAAGGGGCTAACCGAAGAAACGTTAAATAAAACACTAGAACAGGGGTTTGCACAGAAATCAAGAGAAGAATGTAGTTCTTTAGAAGAAGCGAACAGAAGAATCCAAGAATTAAAAGAGGAAAACAGACGGCTGAAACAAGAAATATAATTAGCTAACGATCAGAGACTATAGCATAAACAAGCTACCGCTGCTATAGTCAGTCCGAAGGAATATAACTTAGTTTCATTTCCTACGTTTAAGCAATCAGGGGCAAATCAAACCAAGATGGGTATACCAGAAATCGCGAAGATAACAAGCAGTCTTGTTCCACTGTTCTCAGGGACACAGTCACCAGACTTAAGAGGTGAGGTGTATAAGTTTATACAGGCGTGTGAGTTAGCTACAAGGGAAGCGACTACAGGAAATATACAAGAGTATATAGATTGTATCAAACAAAGATTGTATGGAGACGCTTATGATCTAGTAGGCTCACAACGTTTCAGCAGCCTAGAAGAATTATACCTAGTGTTAAGAAGAGCCTACCTACCAACGATTTCGTTAGACTCAACGTTAACAGAACTACAGAATTGCAGTCAATTGCACAATGAGGACATTCGGCAGTACGCAAGACGCCGAAATACCAAAAAAGCACAGGCGCTACAAGTAATAAAAGATACCTATAATGGACAGGGCGACAGCGCACTTGTATCTATGGTAGAGACGTCAGCAAATAAGGCGTTTAGAACAGGGTTAAAAGATGCAACTTTACGAATTCACATGCTAAGTGTTACAGGGAAAAGTATGGAGGAAATGATAGAAATAGCAGTGAACATGCTGATTGAAATACAAAGAAGTAATTCCCTCCATCAACCAACGGTTACACCCATAATTAATATGAATTCGGTAGAACCCTACACAGGACCGCCTGTACATAATCTAGTGGCTTATAAAAGACTAGAAGAAAGGCAGAACGTTTCGAGAGCACCACAAGAGAACATAGTTTGTTCATTTTGTAATAAACGTGGGCATACGCGAGAAAAGTGTTTAATTAGGGAAAACACACCGTATTGTCAAAAGTGTTTAAAATATGGACACGAGACAAACTGGAGGTGTAATAACAATGAAAACAACAGAAGTGGGTCGAACAACAAAAATCAAGGGCCTAATAACTGGAACCAGGGGAGTCAACAATGGAACCAACACCAACGAAGTTGGCAACCAAAGCAACCCCAGCAAAATTGGCAACAAAAACAAGTCCAAACGAAATGGAAACAAAAGCAAAATAACCTAGTGAACCCAAATTCGACTACCTTCAAGGTGGCGCAGATGAATCGGAGTCCTGTGAACATGCCAAACGAAACGAAACAAGCAATATGTCATTGGTGTAACAGACCAGGACATATAGTAGCAAACTGTGGAGCTAAAAGAAGTTGGGAAAATCTTCAGAATAATCAGCAGGGAAACCGGCAAGGGCCCAGACAAGGCCAATAATCTGGGAACCCAACAAGAATAGGAATTTAAGGCCAAATGAAACAGTAACCGTACGTCCAACATCGAAAACGATTGTGGATACATTACCAACTTCACCAAGCGAAATAGTAACAGTAAGTCCGACGTCGGAAACGATTGTGGATACGTTACCAATTTCGTCGAGTGAAGGAGTAACTGTAACTCCGACATCGGAAGCGAATGTTGATACGTTACCAGCCTCAATAACTGAAGTAGTAACAGTACGTCCTACGTCTAAAGAGGTTGTGGATACGTTACCAACTTCAGCAAAATTGAAGAAGGCCAGAAATGTAGAGAAAACAGCTGATAAGAACATAGAAAACAAAAATAATATTCGGAGAAAATCAGACGAATCGGTAGTTCAGGCTGTAAAGAAATTGAAGTTGAAGTACAGAGTTTAATGACAATACTTCTGATGACACAATTGGTTGCTGTATTTATTATAAGAACAATCTTCCGCAATTTCCAGCATTGTAAAGCAAGGAGCATTAGTCTTAGAATAACGGAATATATTACCTGTATAAAAGCACTTGCAAGTCATATAAAATCAGGAATAATAGCCAAATGGAGAGTTTCTTTTCCTAAGTTGCCAAATCAAGGTGCGAATACGAGTGTTCATGTTCATAACCTGCATAATGAAAGTAAAAAGATTGAGGTAAAAGTGTCTAACCGGGAGCAATCTAATATGAATGACGTGTTTATTGAGTTGCCTTGCGAAGAGGCCAGAAATAAAAAACTCATTCTGCTAGTTGATACAGACGCCGACAATAGCTTACTTAAAGATAATATTTTGAATGAAGTTCTCAACGTAGACACAGGTGACATGCAAACAGTGGTGCATAAGAAGAGAATTCCACCAGTAATATACCAGGGAAAACTGGTTAATCTGAAAAATGGGAAAATTTTTCTACCCGTATTAGAATCAAGCGGACATGATTTCGCCTTTAACCAAAATTTCGCATCGGTTTTCACAAATATTAATAACTTGCAGTTAAGAAAACGAGGTAATATGAATTACATGACGATACATGTGAAAAATCGAAGAAGACAAATTCGTAGAAGACTAGAATTTAAATCAAAAAAAAAAAAAAAAAAAAAAAAGGGGCAGCTTAATTAATAAAAAATTGTAAATATTATTGCTCTTAACATAGTACAGTTAATAATAAAAATTTTATTAAAACTATAATAATAAATTTAAAATATTAATTAAATATCGTGTATCAGAATTTGTCACTAAGAGTCTAAACGCATTTTTCAGCTATATCAATTTAGTCGAAACAATGTGGAAATATAAAAATAGATCCGACTAATATGTGAATACATATTCAAAGGAACACATTACATTACACAATACATATTACACAGTACATTACTTAAAGACTCAAACCAATATGTAAGACATATTGGATGCGAGGTAAAAGTAATCCCGTTCCATTTTAGAGTATTTCATTCGTCTTACTCTATATGTGTTAAATATCTAATTTAGGATAGTCGAATTCAACTTTAGTTCATTCGCTGGAAATTGAGCAGAGAAGAAGGCAATCCTCACCAATTCAAAGGATATGACATTGGCAAAGATGGCCTAAAACAATGTCCAACGATTCGAAATCTTACTTACAAACTAACCCTAAATATTGAAAAGAATAGAAAAAAAAATATACACAATATACAAAAGAAAAAAAAAGAAAACATTAAAAAATATTTTAAGAATTAATAAAAGAAATTGATTTTTAAAAAAAAAAAAGAAAAAATTAGAAAGAGAAAAATATGTAGAATAAGATAAGAGAAAAAAAAATTAAATATAAAAAAAAGGAGAAGTTTTAAAAAAAGAAACAAACGACAAGAAAATAAAAAAAAAACAAAATTTTTACTAACACAACTAATTGAAACTAATCACTAACTTTTAACTACCTGCGTTTCAGTAAGCAAAGACCTGCTTACTTAAACGCAAATTACAGCATTTGTACAAAAAAGAGTACAAATTACCTAGTTGCTCCAAAACAGCAACATCCCAGGTTTTTGAAAACTGAAGAAATTCAAAACCAGAGAAAAGAAAAAAAACCTGAGGAAGAATTGCTTCAAGCCACCTTCAGGGCATTGCACTTAGCAGTTAAAATTCTGCTTGCAAAGAAATTCGAAACCTAAAAAAAAAAAACAAACATGAGGAAGATTTGTTTCAAGCCGTTTTTAGGGCATTGCACTCCGCAAGCACTTTATGCTTGCGACGCGTTTAATTGCGAACGTTTAATAACGAAAAAGTAAAAATTAAAAAGGAAAAGAAGAGAGAAAAAAAAATCGTTTCAGCAAGCAAGAAAATTTGCTTATTAAAACGAAGCTAAAATGAGTAAAAGAAGAAGAAAACTATTAATAAATTGAAAAATAATGTACTATGTTATGTATTAGAATATGGTATTTTCAAGGGGAAATTAATTAGTAGTTACTTTAATTAGTCATATTTAATGAAATGTCAGCTCCGGGAGCAAGAGCGTTTAATGTTCATGTTATTGTTTTCTTCAATGTTCTCTTCTTATTAACAAGTTTGATGCTGCTGTACATATACATTATGTTGTTTAGATAATACATTATAGTCTTTAATTGTTGTCCACAATTGTAATTTCAATTTTTGTAAACTTATAGTTTTGCTAAAAAAAAGGCTCAGTAAATTTCAATTCAATTCAATACAATTATATTTAATGAAATTACTAAAATTAAATAAATTGTTTAGTAAAAGTAAATTAAAAATGTAATTATAATTCAATATTATATACTCGCTAATATAGCATTATACAATAGAGTGTAAACAGTGAAAATATACTGTTTGTATAATACAGTAATTTGTATTCAATAGATATAGTTAAGACAACAACACCTATAACAACATCGAGCAAGCAGCAACAACAACGGCGACAAAAACCCCAAAATTCGCATGTCGCTGCTATGCTGCCGACTTGATCCAGAGATGTCATTCGCGTTTTTTTCTGGAAACTCTAAAATTTTAATGCCGCTACGTACCAATCAATTTCCTGGATGTCGTCACCAATCTGAGAGGCAATGAACACACCACACCTGAAGTTTATCTCTCTTTGACACCGAACCAGGCTGTAGTCTGTCATACTTACGGATATCACACTACATCATTACAGAGCATGATTCTATTTAATTGCACGTTTATAAACAAACTCCGTGCAGACAATCGTTGAAGAAGGTGTATTGATCGCACTTGACGAATTTCTAATTAAGTAATTAGAAAAGACGCAATGAAAATAGCAACGAAGTTGGCTGCAGTTTAATTTCTCTGATTGGAATGCAGTTGGAAGTACAAACCGATGGTTGTGGTGGACGGGATACTTTCGTGGTCTGAGTTCATGGTGCTGTTGGTTCGCTAAGTGTAACAGGATAATCCAGGAACCAGGATCTACAACTGCGATAAGTACATCGTTTGGTACAGCTTAGAGAGTACATGGGAACAAGTCCAGGAGCCGCGTGACTTCACACACAACAACCACAACACACGTGAACAACGAGGATACACTAAGGTAGAACTTAAAGTAGATTTAAGTTACATAATATTAGAGAATTAGAATAAACCACTCCTGTATCATATTGTACAGAAAAAATTAATATCGCTTCACGATATTAATTTTTTCTTTCCCTAAGGGTGGAGGGATGTTGTATGTCGCATTCACACTATCAAGGCAAGAACATTGGCACTTGTTAATAACTCAGTTAGTGAGTCAAGGTCAAGTTCAGTCTTTAGTGCAAGCCAAGCATTTTGTTTTGGGAAGCTCGAAAGCCAAGTTAGCAACCAGCACTCTGCATGGTAACAAGTGTGGAAGCTAATTATAAGCTCCGGGCAAAGCTCTGGAAAGCCAAGATAGTAACCAGCACCGTCTGCATGGTAGCAAGTATGGAAGCTAATTGCCACCAAATAGCTTTTCTCGAGCTCAAGCCAAGAAGCTTTCCGAATAAATAAAATTAGCTAAAATAAAAAGCAAAGAGCAAACGCGGAAGAATTAAATCGTTCCCAATTTAATTCTGCCGACGTTGATATTGGCAAATATTAATATTAAGAATTTAATATTGCAAAATAGTGGAATTGCGACATACCGGTCCACTTTAGTTTCGCCGACGGCTACGTCGGCGAGCTTAAGTAAAAATGATTTAATGTTAAAAAGTAGAGTTCTGTTTGTGAGCCCACATCGCGTAGACTGCCGCTGCATAGTTGAGAGGAAAAATAAAGAACACTAGAGGGCATTCCGGTCTTTTCTTTGGGAGGATCATCATTTCCAGGAGGTAACCTCAACAATGTTAACAAAATGGTAAGGAAATCATATGCAATGCTCAGTAACTTACGCTATACTGCTGAATTCGTTCCCGCCGAAATTAGAAGAAAACTAGTTATGCAGCTAATTATACCTATATTAACTTTTTCCGATTTAATCTACTGTAACCTTGACTCTTCCTCGAGTCATAAAGTTAACGTTTTGATAAAAAATTTAACAAGATATGTAGTCGGGCTAAGGCGTTTCGACCACCTATCTCAGCATAGAAACCTCTTACTTGGCTGCAGTTATCAAAATTATATCAAAATCCGTAACTGCTTATTCATATGTGGACTCATTCACACCAGACAGCCTAGGTATCTGTATGATAAGCTCCAGTTCTGTCAATCAACTCGCACCCACAACCTCATAACTCCCAAATATAATTATTTGAATACTCGGAGACTGTTTTTCGTAAACACAGTTCGCCTGTGGAATAATTTGCCACGGGTAATAAAGAGTAGTTTAAATACGGGAACATTCAGGAGATTAATTAGATAATATTTTAAAACTTAAAGACCGGCATGTAACACAACCACAATATCTGCAGTCGTGAACGCTTACCTCCTCTCTCTCTATCTTCACACTTAACCTTTTCACTTTTTTTCTTTTTATCTCTTATCTTTCGCACCCTATAATACTAGTTAATTAATATAATTTAATTTAATTATTAATAGTTTAGTTTATAAATGCATTTATTATACAGTATACATTTAATGTCATATTTTTTTATCGTACCATTAAAGAGCTTGACTCTTCTTGTGCATCCGGATTTAATTGTTAATAAAGAATAAAGAAAGAATAAACATAATTTTATTTGGTGTGAGGTCTTTCATACCCAATAAAAGAATGTCCATTAAAGCAAAAGACCATTTCTGGTTTAATGCGACTTGCAGACAAGCAGTCACGTCTAAAAAGGAAGCACTTAGGAATTGGCGTTTAAAAAAAACTGCTGATACTAAACTACTGTGCAATCAGGCCAGAAATAGTTGCAATGCCGCTCTAAAGCGCGAAAAAGCACCTTAGACGTAGAGTTCTTCAGTACCATAAGGGTAGTAAGAACTTTTGGTCGTTCGTGGAGAGAGTGAAGAATCAGTCGCGATCGTCTATTCCAACTCTCCTCAAGGATGATAAGATCTTCACTCAATCGGTTGATAAGGCAAACTTATTAGCCAGAATGTTTTCTGAGAACCATTGCCTATGGTCGATAATGTATCGCATGCTATTCCTGAGATGCACTTTCGAACGCGGGCTGTTAAAAGAGTGCTTGTAAACCTCAACATCAATAAATCCTGGGGACCGGATGGCATTTCAGCCCACGTGTTGAGAAAGTGCGCGTCAACACTGGCTCGCCCATTGCGCAATATCTTTAATTTATCGTTTACTTCAGGAGTTTTTCCTACTTCCTGGAGGATTGCCAATATGCAGCCAGTTCCCAAAAAAGGTGAGGCTGAATTCGAAAGGTCGATAAAGTACTGGGACAAGCAACAAAGTTGGGTTGGATTTTGTCTGGTGTTCTCAAAGTGGCAGGGAATTCAAATAGAATTACAGCAGCGGTAACAACAAATCTGGAAAGGTTTTGGGAAGTAGAGGAAATTCCTGAGAATAAAGTAAACGAAAAAGACCACTGTATTCAATATTACAACGAAACCACCACGCAAGATATCAGCGGCAGATTTATCACAAAATTGCCGTTCAAAGAAGACTATCAACTAGGAGAATCGCGCAAAATGGCTGTGGCAAGATTAATAAATCTGGAAAAGAAGCTGAAAAATAATAACGAATTAAAAGCTGAATATGTGAAGTTTATGAGAGAATACCAAGATTTAGGCCATATGATGGAACTTGCAGAAGTAGCTCCAATATTGGCTGAAGAGAAAATAGAGTGGAAATTTATTCCCCCGGCAGCTCCTCACTTTGGAGTAATTTGGGAAGCTGGTGTTAAGTCGATAAAGTATCACCTTAATAGAGTAATTGGAGATACTAAGTTGACGTTTGAAGAAATCAGCACCGTTTTATGCCAAATTGAAGCGGTACTTAATTCGAGACCACTCTATTCCATCACAAATGAAATCGATGACATTGATGTATTGACGCCAGGTCACTTTCTAATTGGAAAACCGATGATCGACTGTTCCGAATCGCAAGACGATGGTCTATCATCATTGAACAAGTGGAAGTTACTCCAAAAGATAAGAAGAGATTTCTGGAAAAGATGGAAGGAGGAGTATCTTACCACTCTACAGCAAAGATATAAGTGGAAAACTCAACAAAATAATTTGGAAAAGGGTCAAATTGTCTTGCTGAAAAATGAATATACTCATCCATCGAGGTGGCCACGAGAGCGAGTTATAGAAACTCATGAAGGAAAAGATGAAAAAGTCAGAGTTGTCACATTGAAACTAGAGAACAGTGTAATAAAGCGTGTGACGTACCTTTCTTTGGCTGGCGTGGAGTAGCTACTGCGCGTCCAGTGGTTCGGGTCACAATACCTGACGACAAGAGTTCTCTGTTGCACCTATATGTAAACCCTTCCTGACCCCTCTGATTTCGAAACACAAGCGTTTTACTATGAGTAACTTTACTCCCCGTGTGGTTTTTAACTTTCGTCGGTTAAAAAACCACACGGGGAGACAGGATTGTGATAAGGTTTCGCACCTACTGGTTACACTGTAAATGATTATAACTCACTCTGCTGAAAATCCGTCGGCGGACGTTGGTTCTATATCGCAAAGGGATCAAGGTACGGTTAGAGGTGTCCTTCGTTGGATACTCGCCACACTTCGCGTTAGCACTCGAGATGTTTGTCACTTTTTTTTTTAAGAAAAGAACTTGATGATACGCGAAACGACTTGATGCGCGATGGCTAGATCACAGAGAATAGAGAGCGATTCCTGTACGTCGGCCTCTTAAATAGTCTCCCGCTGGACTTCCAGCGGCGGCGGTATGAGCAGCTTCGCCACACGGCGTCCGGCTGTCTCCCTCCCGGGGGATCCCGTTATCCATGTTCTACTCTTCCTGAGTCACAATTTACTCAGCGCGTTGTTGTTTGCGGGATTTTTCCCGTCGCTGGCTGTTGCTGTTGGTAGGCTCTACTTCCTACTGCTGACGCTTGCCGCCGAAAGATGACGCTACAACCGTCGAGGTTGTAGTCGCCGCTAAGTGTTGAGTAGTGGGGACCCACCGGTGGTGGATCCCTCCACAGGGTGACGATGTCTCGCTGTTGTTGTCTTCATCTCTTGTTTTGTGGGAACCCACCTTTGGTGAGTTCCTCACACTCTCTTCCCACTTAGGGGGTGGAGGGAAATGGTGGTCCCTTGGGAGCCCAGGGCGATCACCACTCGATAATCCCTGTAGTGGTATCGCAGTCTCCGTTTGGCCTTGTTGGCCGTTGCGCGTCGCTGCAGCTCCTCGCACCGGAAAATGATGTTGGCGCAGATATGAGGAGGCAGCAGCTGGTGCCCTCTGGTGTGGAAGTCGTCCAGTCCTACGAACGACATCCCCTGGACTTGCGGTGGTACTTCGCGATTCTGCCCCAAGGTTTGCGGTGTCATCGCAGGTGTCTGATGTGTCATGCCAGAGACACTTCCCTCGGTCCCGGCTGTTACTGACGAAGTCAAATTTGCTGGAGGTGTGTCCTCGGCATGGATCTCCGCATAGAGCTGGTCGTAGAACCCTCCTTCGATCGGGTCGTAGAGGTACCCGAAACTGACTGGGCATTCTAGGGCCAGATCCTCTTCGTTAACCCGATGCCACGGGTGTTCGATCACCGTCTGGAGTATGAGGTCATGGCCTGGTGGTGACGGTGTTGGAGTCGAATTCATACCGGCCATTGGAGGGGGCGGACTTGCCTCGATGGTCCTGTTTAATGCGGCATCCACCTTGAATCCGTAACTGTTTCTTTCATATGGCTCTTGGCTGACTTTGACCCATTGCACGGCCTCATCGTTGTTTCCCTCGGTCGTGTGTGCCAGTTGGGCTGTGATAGCGGCTAATTGTTCACTGCTCGTGATATCTTCCTTTGCCTGAGTGGGCTGCGCCTCGTCGTCGAAGTCTCCTGCGAGCTCGGACGTGGCCTCGGGCTCCACCCGTAGGCTGCAACCTTCGTTGGACTTCGGCACGGGATGAAACTCATCATTGTGCTCCTTGGCCGGCTGCGCTGTTGTGGTTTGGCGGTTACTCATTTTGTCGCCTTCCTGGGCCTGAGTGGGCTGCGCTTTGTCACCGAGGTCTCCGGAGAGTTCGGACGTGGCCTCGGGCTCCACTCGTAGACTATAGCACACTTCCATAACCTTCGGCACGGGTTGGAGGTCAGTGGCTTTGGCTGAACACCTGTTTCGTGCATGCGTCGTCAGGTGTCTAGGGGCGAACTTCAATGTGGGGAAGACGCTTACGTCCCTTCCTTGCTCCGTGGCGAGTTGTCTGAGCACTTGCGCGATCGCCTTGCGCTTCTCCTGTGGGTTGAACGGGGTGTCTTGGCGTGCCAGCATTCTCGCCTTGAGGGCTGTTGAGTCCTTGATGATTTGTTCCACATATTGGAGCATGAACACGCCACAGTCGTCGCCGTTTGTCTGTCGTGGTATCCTGGCGTTGATCAGCGGGAGATTCCCCTCCGTGAACCGGGATGGCTCCACCTGCAGCTCGCGGTCTCGGAATACCAGTGACAGGTACTCGCGTATCTGGGCTGCCCTCTCGGTGTCGGCTTGTTGATACAGCGAGTCCAGCTGTAGGATGCAACCGTACCCACGCTTAGTCCCGGCGCTTGGTAAGTAGGCAACCATTGCCTCCCAATGGTCCCCTGAATTTATGGGCCACACGATGACCGTAATCGCCGTGAGGTCTATCTTCCTCGTCCAACGACGCACGGATTGGAATCGCTCCTCGGCTCTCCGACCCCTTGCCATTCGGTCGAAGAAGAACGGTTTGAATATATGGGTGCGTTCTCGCAAGGTGGTTCCGGTGCTCTGTTGGACCCAGCGGAGGTATACCTTCACCAATACGTCGTTCAGCCACCTGCCGCTGCTGAGCCTTTCGAAGTCTCGGACTCGCACCTGGATTCCGCCGATGCCCGGAGGGTATTGGAGAAGCGAATCTTCCTCCGCTTCCATTGCGTATGACATCTTCTATTGTGGTCGGGGTTGTCTGGTCCGAGTTGGTTAGCTATAATGAAAGAAGAAGACGTTAGTGTATTCTAACGGTCCGGGTCGACCGCTCGTCGATTTGTCTGTTCGGATGCTTGTTCTGTCGTGTCTGTGGTCCGAGTGTCGGGCTACTCGGTCTGGCGGGCGCCCTTTCTTCCCCTTCGAAGTCGCAAGGAGATGTGTGGGCGTCTCGATATAGCTTCACTTCGCTGATATGTGCAGTGCGTATCCGCTCTGATCCTTCCAGTTTAAGCTGTACAATGACTGGGGAGCTAAATCCAATGACGCGGTACGGTCCGTCGAATTTCGGCGCCAGTTTCGCTGTAAATTTCTCGGCTGCGTTGGACAGGAAATGTGTTTTCGCCAAGACTCGCTGGCCAATCTGTGGTTTCCAAGGTCCATGTCGTAAATTGTAGTGCCGCGCCTGGGCATTTGCTGTTTTCGTCGTATAATGCTCGAGGTAATCGTGGTTCTCTTCCCTGTGTGAGAAACGCTGGTGTGTACCCTGTGGACTCGGAGACTGTGGTGTTGATGGCAAGCATGATCTCTGGGAGTTGTTCGTCCCAGCGCTGTTGGATCCCTTTTGCCAACTGTGCAATGATACGTTTAACGTTTCGATTTGCTCTCTCGGTCGGGTTTTCCTGCGGCATGTATGGAGCGGTGAATTGCTGACGGATTCCCATCTTCTTTAAATAATCCTTGAAGTGGGCGCTGCTGAATTGTGGTCCGTTGTCACAAATGAGGACCTTTGGTACTCCATAGCGGCAGACAATTCGCTCACGCAGGGCTCTCTGAAGGAGAGATAGTTCCCTTGTCGCCTTGCGCAGAGGAACTATCTCCATCCACTTGGAGAACTTGTCGTACATGACCAGTGCCATGGTGTGACCCTGCGGCGTGAGTGGCAGCGGTCCGATGAAGTCCGCAACGATTGTCGACCATGGTTCGTTGCTCAGACGTGTCAGCATATGTCCGGCTGGTTTTTCTTGCGAGGGTTTGTATCTCTGGCAGGATTCGCAGCTTTTGACATACCTCTTAATATCCCGCGCCATGCCAGGCCAGTAGTAACGTTTGCCAATTCTGATTGTTGTCTTGCGAATCCCGTGATGTCCAGCGGTGGGGTTGTCGTGGTTCTCGGCGAGAACCCGAGGTCGCAGATTCTTAGGGACGCACAACTTCCAAGGTGTCGAGTCATCGTCTAGATCGGATACTGGAAAGTGTCCGTAGAGTTGTCCATCGAGGATTGTGTAATCCGGGAATTTCTCAGGGCTTGCTTTACGTTTTGAAGCTTCGTGGCATGCCATCGGCAATCGCGGGGTTGGCATCCTGAACTAATAGGACGTCCGCTGGCTGCCTAGAGAGGGCATCTGCCACAACGTTCCACTTTCCTCGTCTGTATTTTACTTGGAACTGGTACTGCTGTAGCTCCAAGGCCCACCGCGCGATCCTGCCGGAAGGGTTGTCTATGGAGTTGAGCCAGCGCAACGAGGAATGGTCAGTGAGGACGGTAAATTCGTACCCTTCCAAGTACTGTCACATTTTCCGAATGCCCCACACTATCGCGAGACATTCCTTCTCGGTGGTTGAGTATCGCTGTTCCACGTCGGTAAGGTGGCGGCTGGCATACGCGATCACTCGCTCTTCTCCTTCTTGCTCCTGCGTTAGCACCACGCCGAGGCCATACTCGCTAGCGTCTGTTTGGAGGAAAAATTTTTGGTTAAAGTCCGGCTGCGCGAGAACGGGCGCTTTGCTCGTTGTCACATCCGAAGCGTTTGCCTTTCTTGAGAAGTGTCGTCAATGGTGTCGTAATGTCAGAGAAACCGGGTATGAATCTGCGATAACATGAAGCTGTGCCTAGAAAACGTCGAACGCCTCGTATGTCGGTAGGAGGTGGCAAATCTCGTATTGCCGTTACTTTGTCCGGGTCGGTGTGGATACCGTTCGCACTCACTACGTGACCGAGGTACTTGATTTCCTCTTGGAAGAACTTGCATTTTTCTCTGTTGATTTTTAATTTTTCAGCTTTCAACCGGCGTAACACTTCCCTCAGATTGTCCATGTGATCCTGCCAGCCATCGTCTAAATATGCGAAAGCATAAGGTTCCAGTTCCGGCCCGATAACCTGGTCGAGCGCTCGTTGAAATGTGGCCGGCGCGGAGTGCAACCCGAATGGCATCACCCGCCACTGGAAAAGGCCACGGCCAGGTACGGTAAATGCCGTAAACTTTTTGCTCTCGGGGTGCATCGGGATTTGCCAGTAGCCATTTTTGAGGTCGAGGCTACTTATGTACCGCGCTTCCCGTAAACGATCCAGAATCCTTGGCAGCGGGTACGCGTCAGGTACAGACCGGGCATTAAGTTGGCGATAATCAACGCAGACACGCCATTGTCCGGTCTTCTTCTTGACCAATACCAGAGGAGCGCTAAATGGGCTGTTTGATGGTTCGATGGATCCCTTCTGTAGTAGCTCATCCACTTCGTCGTTAATTACCTTCTGCATAGCGGGATTTCTCGCGTAATATCGCTGCTTGAGGGGTCGTTCGTCCTTCATCACAATGCGGTGCGTAGCTATGTTGGACGTGCCCTCCAATTCATCGAAGCCACGTAGTTCTTCGTCTAGGAATTCTCGTCTAGGAATCTCGACCTGTTCCTCGACGGGGATGTCTTTGGTGACGCTAGCCTGTTGTCTTGCTGGGTTGCTTGCCTGTGGGTTGCAAGCCTGCCTTGTTCGGTTGCTGCTGGGGTTTTGTTCTTGTCCGGTCGAGGTGTCCGGTGCCTGTGTAAGGGTGCATCGCTCTGTTGGGCAAGCTGCTCGTTCCCTGAGTTGGAGCTGTTGGCCTCCTCACTGTAGAATGGTACCAATTTTTGCCAGAAAGTCCATTCCGAGCACCAGCGTATCGATCACTCCTGGCATAATTAGTAGGTCTATCACGCCACTGCTATTGCCCAGTTGAACTTCTGCTCGAATAGACGGTGTACCAACCGCACGCCACCGTCTGCCAGCTGGACCTTCACTCCTGTGCAGTCGGACGTCTCGGGAAGACCCAATTCCGCTACCCGACTGGCGCTTCGAAACTGCGCGTGGCTCCAGTGTCCAACATCGCCTCCAAGTTCACTTCTCCGATTCTCACCTTTGCCAGAATCTTCCTGCCATCGCAAAGCAAAGGTGCTGGTGCAGTCGTCGTGGTTGCCAACTGGTGTGGCTCATAGGGGAAGCTTGTCGCACCTGCTGTCACGTCGTAGTTCCTTGTATTTCTCATGTTTGATTGGGTTGGGGGGATGCATGGTCTTGTGTTGGGGGGATTTACTGCTCTTGAGGTTCCAACACCCCTTCTGTCGGTTGGTCCTCCTCGGCGTTTCCTGCTCGCCTTCTGCAGCACTCGATGGTGCGTACGCCGATTTTTCCGCACTCCCAGCAGAATATTTTACTGGGATGCTGACACGCGTGCTGTAAGTGCCCCTGCCCTCCGCAGCGTCTGCGAGCAGCGCGTGGATCCCTGATGGTTTCTTGTGTTGATGCCTGCGTAACTCGTCGAGGCTGCTCTGAAAGTCGCCGGGGTGGAAATTCTGGTTTTGAGGCCTGCGTCAGTTGTCGGTGTTGCTCTGGACGGGGTCGTGGTGGCGGTTCCTTTGCCTTTCCTCTCTCGATGTTCTCGAAATCCTCGGCGAGAGCGATTAATTCTTCCAAGTTCACGAAGTCCTTGCGTCGGATATAGAGCTGGTATTCGCTGCGACAATTCCGATAAATTCGTTGCAACTGCTGTTCGCTTTGAAGGTCGGCTTGCCTCATAAGGGTCTGTATCCCCAGCACGTAGTCCTTGAAAGTCTCCCGGGGGCGTTGAACGCGACGGCGTATGCTGTCGTCGAGGTCCTCGAAGTACCGAGCGGGCAGAAAAAATTTCCGGAAGTCGCGTTGGAAAGCCTGCCAGTTGTTCCAGTTACGATTGTTGTTGCGATACCATGCCAATGCCCGGTCTTTCAGTAGCTCCGGCATGGTGTGGGGCAGAGTGTCGAGGTTAACGCCGTACACCTTTGCCAATTCCTCAAGTCGTTCCAAAAATGCGAGTGGATATTGTCCGCCATCATACCGCGTCGCCCATCTGCGGACCGTGTCAATAACTGACCCATGCGGGGTGTGGGCGTCCGTTTGGGCTGCCAAAGGTGTACCGGTATATAGCGTTGGTAATGGCGTCGTGCTGGTTGTCGTTGTCGTCGTCGCAAGGCTGACTCGTTGCTGCCCACTGGGCCCCGGTGAGGGGGAGCGCTTGTATTTCTGCTCGAGTTCCCTCAGGCGTGACTCCTCTGCATCGCTTAACTCTGCTCTGGTGGCGTAAACGCAAAATCTTCCACGTAACTCCTCTACCGTGCCTGTTGCTTCGAGCCCAAGTTCCTCCAAAATTTTCTGGAACTCCTCCTTTTGTACGTTGTACACCCATCCCGTTTTTATGGGTTTGGCAGTGCTGGCATTCATTATTTTAGCTATTAAATTTCTTTTTTTTAGTATTTATTTTATGATTTTTCTTGATTTATTGAGATTTCAGTTAAATATTTGTTTCGTTATTATTTCGTTCTGGTTTACGGCTCTGTTGAATTCGTCGTGGTGAGTTTTCTTGTGGTGCGTGCTTGCGTGCTGTGTGTGTCTTGGCTTGCGTGCGGTGTGTGTCTTGGCTTGCGTGCGTTGTGTGTCTTGGCTTGCGTGCGTTGTGTGACTTGGCTTGCGTGCGTTGTATGTCTTGGCTTGCGATGAGGTTCTCCGCTGGGAGATCTTTCCTAACGATCTTGCTGGTGTGTTTCTCTGATGGTTACCTGCTTGGCCTGTTTCTTCACTGACCTCTGTCCGGTGTGTGTCTTGGTTGCTTGCTCGCTGGGTGCGCTGCTTGGCTTTTGTAACTCGAGCTTTTCCGGTGCCGCTTCTGCTTGTTTCTCGAACTTCCGGCCCTGGAAGCGTGGGATTTCTGCTGCTATTGTCGTCGCTGAATTTCGACCCCAAGGGTCCCTGTTCGGGCCACAATTGTGACGAACCTTCTTCGGGCGGCGTGGAGTAGCTACTGCGCGTCCAGTGGTTCGGGTCACAATACCTGACGACAATAGTTCTCGGTTGCACCTATATGTAAACCCTCCCTGACCCCTCTAATTTCGGAACACAAGCGTTTTACTATGAATAACTTTATTTACCGATTTGTTCTTAAATTAGGACTTAAATAACCCAGACGTATGGGACGTGGGGAGTCAAGGATGGCGGCCCGTCGGTTAAGAAATCACACGGGTGGACAGGATGGTGGAGGATTTAGGAGGGGACCCCGTCGGTTAAGAAACCACACGGGGAGACAGGATGGTGGAGGATTTAGGAGGGGAGCCCGTCGGTTAAGAAACCACACGGGGAGACAGGTTGAGTGATGAGGTTTCGCACCTACTGGTTACACTGTAAATGATTATAACTCACTCTGCTGAAAATCCGTCGACGGACGTCGGTTCTATATCGAAAAAGGGGCAGGGCAGGGTTAGAGGTGTCCTTCGTTAGATACTCGCCACACTCCGCGTTAGTACTCGAGATGTTTGTCACTTTTTTTTAAGAAAAAAACTTGATGATACGCGGAACTCCTTGATGCGCGATGGCTAGATCACAGAAAATAGAGAGAGATTCCTGTACGTCGGCCTCTTAAATAGTCTCCCGCTGGACTTCCAGCGGCGGCGGTGTGAGCAGCTTCGCCACACGGCGTCCGGCTGTCTCCCTCCCGGGGGATCCCGTTATCCATGTTCTACTCTTCCTGAGTCACAATTTACTCAGCGCGTTGTTGTTTGCGGGATTTTTCCCGTCGCTGGCTGTTGGTGTTGGTAGGCTCTACTTCCTACTGCTGACGCTTGCCGCCGAAAGATGGCGCTACAACCGTCGAGGTTGTAGTCGCCGCTAAGTGTTGAATAGTGGGGACCCACCGGTGGTGGATCCCTCCACAGGGTGACGATGTCTCGCTGTTGTTGTCTTCATCTCTTGTTTTGTGGGAACCCACCTTTGGTGAGTTCCTCACAAGAGCAGACGCGATAGTAGAGGAATTGCTCAAATTCCTACACTGATAATAGAGAATAAGACAGAAAATTCAAAGGCATGGGAATCAGAATTTAACGCCCTGAAGAATAGGTACGATAAATGTTTAGTAGATAAAGTGTTTCAGGAGGATATACTAAGGAACTTAGAGGACGAGAACGTAAAACTAAGGGAATTATTAAAGGAAAAGGGGCTAACCGAAGAAACGTTAAATAAAACACTAGAACAGGGATTTGCACAGAAATCAAGAGAAGACTGTAGTTCTTTAGAAGAAGCAAACAGAAGATTCCAAGAATTAAAAGAGGAAAACAGACGGCTAAAACAAGAAATAGAATTACCTACCGATCAGACTCTATACCATAAAGAAGCTACCGCTGCTATAGTCAGTCCGAAGGAATATAACTCAATTTCATTTCCTACATTTAAGCAATCAGGGGCAGATCAAACCAAGATGGGTAGCAGCAGAAATCGCGAAGATAACAAGCAGTCTTGTTCCACCGTTTTCAGGGACACAGTCACCAGACTTAAGAGGTGAGGTGTATAAGTTTATACAGGCGTGTGAGTTGGCTACAAGGGAAGCGACTACAGGAAATATACAAGAGTACATAGATTGTATCAAACAAAGATTATATGGAGACGCTTATGATCTAGTAGGCTCACAACGTTTCAGCAGCCTAGAAGAATTATACCTAGTGTTAAGAAGAGCCTACCTACCAACGATTACGTTACACTCAACGTTAACAGAACTACAGAATTGCAGCCAATTGCACAATGAGGACATTCGGCAGTACGCAAGACGCCTAAATACCAAAAAAAGCACAGGCGTTACAAGTAATAAAAGATACCTATAATGGACAGGGCGACAGCGCACTTGTATCTATGGTAGAGACATCAGCAAATAAGGCGTTTAGAACAGGGTTAAAAGTTGCAATTTTACGAATTGGCATGCTAAGTGTTACAGGGAAAAGTATGGAGGAAATGATAGATATAGCAGTGAACACGCTGATTGAAATACAAAGAAGTAATTCCCTCCATCAACCAACAGTTATAGTACACCCATAATTAATATGAATTCGGTAGAGCCCTACATAGGACCGCCTGTACATAATCTCGTGGCTTATAAAAAACCAGAAGAAAGGCAGAACGTTTCGAGAGCACCACAGGAGAAAATAATTTGTTCATTTTGTAATAAGCGTGGGCATACGCGAGAAAAGTGTTTAATTAGGGAAAACACACCGTATTGCCAAAAGTGTTTAAAATATGGACACGAGACAAACTGGAGGTGTAACAACAATGAAAACAGCAGAAGTGGGTCGAACAACAAAAATCAAGGGCCTAATACCTGGAACCAGGGGAATCAACAATGGAACCAACACCCAAGAAGTTGGCAACCAAAGCAACCCCAGCAAAATTGGCAACAAAAACAAGTCCAAACGAACTGGAATCAAAAGCAAAAGAACCCAGTGAACTCAAATTCGACTACATTCAAGGGGGCGCAGCTGTGGGGGGCGAAACTGTGGAGCTAAAATAAGTTGGGAAAATCTCCAGAATAATCAGCAGGGAAACCGTCAAGGGCCCAGACAAGGCCAATAATTTGGGAACCCAACAAGAAGAGGAATTTAAGGCCCAATGAAGCAGTAACCGTACGTCCAACATCGGAGACGATTGAGGATACGTTACCAACTTCAAAGATGCTACAACCTAAAGGAGATCAAAACATTAGGTGCAATAATAATAAAATAAAAATTATAGCACAAAACGATAAAGTAAATAAGACAGTGAATAAATTAATCAATCAAGCAAAGTTCTTACTAATCATCTTGCTAATTACACAGTTAGGATGCACATCGATTATATAAGCAATGTTTGTAATTTTCAACGATATAAGGCAAGGAGCACTAGTCTTAATATAGCAGAATATATTACAGATATAAAAGCAAGTAATTATATTGCAAGTAATATAAAATCAAAAGTAATAACGAAATTTAGAATTTTCATTTCAAATTTACAGAAACAGGACATGAAAACAATATGTTCGTGGTTGACGTATAATTTAAATAATGATGATAAAAATACTATAAATGAAGTATCTAACTGGAATTCAGCCACGTCAAGTGATGTGTTCAATGAATTGCCTTGCGTAGAGGCGAGAAATGGAAAACACATTTTACTGGTGGATACAGGAGCAGATACAAGCCTAGTAAAGCAATGCGCATTAACGGAAGATGCCAGTATAAATAAAAGGGTTAAAAAGGAATTAAGTGGAGCATTTGGAGGCTGTATAATCGCAATAGGGTCCACTAACATATGCCATGATGAGGTACAGCCTTTACGTTTAACGCTACACGTTGTGTCACTTAAACAAAGGGTACCGGCGGACGGCATACTGGGCAGAGACAACATGTGGAACAGATCCATAATAAACACGCTCAGTAAAAACTTAACACTTTTTAATGAAAATAAAGAGTTTAAAATTAAATTGCCACTACTAGGGATCAAAAATACAGTATTTCAAAGAACCAAAAATAATATAACAATCGAAGCAAGAACAATTAGAATAACGCTGTTAAAAATTAAAACTAAAGTTATGACTGTGGTAGTTCATAAATAAGAGATTGCACCAGGAGTCTACCTAGGGGAAACACTAGCAAATGTGGAAAATAAAGAGGTCAAGTTACCAATCCTAAATTCAAAGTTAAAAGATTTCATTCTTAGTGACAACTTTGTACCGAAATTTAGTGATTTCCACAAATACAAGCTAAGTGATGTTTCATACAATCAATGGACTACTATCAACAGTATAAGTAATGCGGACATAGCGCAACGAACAAATACTTTAATGAAGGATTTAGATTTGCATCCTCCCTTAAACCGAGAGGAAAGAAAATCCATAACAGAACTATGTGCGAAATATAATGATATTTTTCTTTTAGAGGGTGACCAATTGACATACACCCCAGTACTAACACATAAAATTCAAAGAAAGGTGGATCAACCACCAATTAACCAAAAGCAGTACCGAATTCCTCAAACACATAAGGAAGAAATGAATAGGCAAATTCATAAATTGCTAAAGGAGGACTTAATATCCCCAAGTGTATCTCCATGGAACTCGCCACTACTTCTCGTTCCAAAGAAGAGTGGAAAAGACGGAGAAAAGAAATTTCGTTTAGTAGTAGATTATAGAAAAGTAATTGAAGGAACAACAAAACAAGTTTTTCCACTTCGTAGGATAGATGAGATATTGGATCAGTTAGGAATTAGTAGATATTTTTCGACGTTAGACTTGGCAAGAGGGTACCACCAAGTCCTAGTGGATAAGGCGGACAAAGAAAAGATCGCATTTAGTTCAGCTTTAGGACATTTTGAGTTCAACCGAATGCCTTTCGGCCTGACCGGCGCCCCAGCGACGTTTCAACGTCTAATGAACCATATTCTGACAGGACTTCAGGGTATGGATTGTTTCGTTTATTTAGACGACATAGTCGTATATGCAACCAATTTAGGCCAACATGAAGAAAGGTTAGGCAAAATCTTCAAGGTCATGAGGAAAAATAACTTAAAATTAAACATTAGCAAGCGCCACTTTCTACGACGAGAAGTCGTATATTTAGGGCACAAGTGTTCAGAACATGGAGCACTCCCAGCCCCTAGCAAGGTGGAGTGCGTCAAAAACATTCATCCTCCTAAAAATAAAAAGGAAGTACAAGCCTTCCTAGCCCTTGTGAATTATTATAGAAAATTTATACCGGGTACCGCAAAAATAGCACTTCCCATTAACAAATTGTTAAGAAAAGACGCTAAGTTCGTCTGGACAGAAGACTGCCAGAGAGCGTTTGAACAGTTAAAAGAATCAGCCATGTCACCAGTGTTAGTATACCCAGATTTTTCAAAAGAATTTCTTTTAACTACCGACGCAAGTAATGAAGCGTTAGGCGCGGTCCTTTCTCAAGGAAACGTAGGCGAAGATAGACCAATAGCTTTCGCTAGCCGAGCGCTGAGCGACACAGAACAAAGATATTCAACAATAGAAAAGGAATTCTTAGCAATAGTTTGGGCCACAAAAAACTTCAGAGCATATCTCCTAGGCAGACATTTTAAAATTTTTACTGATCACCAGTCATTAAAGGGAATAGCCAATTTAAAAGATCAAACTTCAAGACCGGCAAGATTCAGACACAAGTTGTCAGAGTATGATTTCGAAATCATATATAAGCCAGGCAAGAAAAATTTAAATGCAGACGCTTTGAGTAGAATTCCTTAAAATCGTAATATAGTAACAGCAGACCCGCTCTAGAAAAAGGGAAATAGAAATGAAGAACCAAGAAAGTAGTGATAAAACAAGTACAAGTCTGATGTCTGTAGAACCTGACACTCCAGGCATAACACAAAACGGAAACACAATTTTATTAGAAAACCCAAAACAAATAGAGACCGTTATAAAAGATTTCCAAAATACACCATTAGGAGGTCACCACGGAGCGGTGAAAACTTACCTAAGAATCAGGCAACAATATAGGTGGTCAGGGATGCAAAGACAAATCCAAGATTATGTTAAAAACTGTCCGAAATGTCAAGCGAACAAAAGTTCGAGATTAACGAAAATGTCCATGGTGCTAACAGATACACCAATGAGGCCATTTGATAAAGTTTACATGGACATAGTAGGTAGTCTACCAGAAACTGTGTCCGGAAATAAGTACATTTCAACTTTTCAGGATGATTTTTCGAAATTTATGGCATGTACAGCTCTCCCAGACCCGGAAGCAAGTACCATTGCCAGGGCTTTTTATGACGAAGTGATATGTGAAAATTCCGCGTTGCGGAATTCCGCGAATTCTAATTACAGATAACGGAACTAATTTCATTTCGAAATTTTTCTCAGATACTTGTAAATTGTTAGGTATAAAAAAATTACATATAACGCCATACCATCCGCAAGCTAATGGCTCATTAGAAAGAAGCCACACCCATTTAGCGGAATATTTGCGTAGTTTTGCAGTCCGGTATACAGTGCCGAAGACCCAAATAAGATTTTAAAATTTCAAATACAGAGGGCTAACGAAATAGTGAGAAAAAATCAAGATAGGGCCAAGCAAATAGCAAAGGAGCAATATGATAATAAGTTAAATTTAGTAGAATTTAAGATAGGAGATAGTGTATTGATTAAGAATCAAACTAGGAAAAATAAGTTTTCTCCAATATGAATAGGGCCTTATAAGGTAGCAAAAATTAAAAGTCCAATTACGACAGTTTTAAATATTAAGGGAAGGGAAAAACCTTTCCACAATAAATTACTGAAATTATATAATAGTAAATAATAAAATATGATTAATCGGGAACTAAGGATAATAACAATAGCCACCTTATTATGAGTAAGATAGAATATATATATAGAATAGGATTGGTAAGACATATTATTTGGTAATATAAAATTAGTTTTTTATTATACAGACAACACTATCTTCATTAGCAACAATAATTTTACAGACATTAAGAAAGAAATCAATGCAAACACTGATATAAATTATAACTCCAGAACAGAATTTACGCAATCTACGTCACAAGGCAAAATACAAGAGAACTAAGAATGTTAATGTAAATTCTTTGGGTGCTATTAGCAGTAAGGCAGATGGAGGCACGCCTGCCGATAGAAATAGAAAAGTTAAAGGAAACGCCACTGGTATTTGAAAGAACTAATCATGCACTGGTCTAGAGAGGCTGCCAATTTTTGATAAACTTGACAGTCTCTCTGATTCGATTTCTAAAATCCTGGAATCGTATCCGAACAGTGAAATTGTTGTTGCTGGTGATTTCAATGTTCATAATTCCAATTGGCTACGTCATTTGAGTCACACAACACCTGAGGGTTTGTATGTTGAGTTATTTGCTGAGTCTAATAATTTGACTCAATTAGTGAAGGAACCAACGCACTTTCCCTGCGTTGATGGGCAAAACCAAAATAGTCTGGACCTTTTTCTAACTTCACATCACAGCAAGTATGATGTAGATGTTCTTGCACCTCTTGGTAATTCGGACCACGCTACAATTTCTGCTACCTTCCCATATTCTAGTCTTCAATCCGCTCATCAGCCAGCTCCGAAGCGGATAGTGTGGTTTTTTGAAAGGGCTAATTGGGATGCGCTGAACTCCTTTTTCAGCAGTTTAAATTGGCAATTGTGTTTCAGGGATAGAAACATAAATGCTGCAGCAAAATTGGTAGAAAATATAATTTTATTTGGTATGAGGTCTTTCATACCCAATAAAAGAATTTCCATTAAACCAAAAGACCATTCCTGGTTTAATGCGACTTGCAGACAAGCAGTTAGGTCTAAAGAGGAAGCATTTAGGAATTGGCGTTTAAACAAAAGTGCTGATAGTAAATTGCTGAGCAATCAGGCAAGAAATAGGTGCAATGCCACTCTAAAGCGCGAAAAACTTCTTTACGAACAGCGCCTTAGACGCAGAGTTCTTGAATACCATAAGGGTAGCAAGAACTTTTGGTCGTTCGTGGGGAGAGTGAAGAATCAGACGTCCATTCCAACTCTCCTCAAGGATGATCAAATCTTCACTCACTCGGTTGATAAGGCAAACTTATTAGCTAAAATGTTTGCTGAAAACTGCTCTCTTCCTGAGAGTAGCCAACCACTGCCCGCGGTCGATGATGTATCTCATGCCATGCCTGAGATGCATTTTCGAACGCGAGCTGTTAAAAGAGTGCTTGTAAACCTCAACGTAAATAAATCCTCGGGACCGGATGGCATTTCAGCCCACGTGTTGAGAAAGTGCGCCTCAACACTGGCTCGCCCATTGCGCAATCTGTTTAATTTATCGTTCACTTCAGGAGTTTTTCCTACTTCCTGGAAGATTGCCAATGTGCAGCCAGTTCCTAAAAAAGGTGAGGCCACGAATCCTGCCAATTACCGGCCCATAGCAATCTGTTCAATGCTCTCCAAAGTTATGGAGAGCGTTAAAAATTTTAACCTGATGAAGTATCTGGAGAGCAACCAATTGGTCAGTGATCGCCAGTA
This sequence comes from Sicus ferrugineus, assembly GCA_922984085.1. Taxonomy (NCBI): domain Eukaryota; kingdom Metazoa; phylum Arthropoda; class Insecta; order Diptera; family Conopidae; genus Sicus; species Sicus ferrugineus. The sequence goes on from OV277349.1 coordinate 27,209,163, forward strand.
CGGTTTCCGTGCTCACCGCTCCACAGGCGATTTGATGGCGTTCCTCACTGAGCGGTGGAAGAGTTGTGTTCACCAATTCGGTGAGAGTAAGGTTGTTGCTTTGGATATCTCCAAGGCATTTGACCGAGTGTGGCATAAAGCACTTGTGTCTAACCTGGCTGCTTATGGTGTCGGTAATACATTCACTCGATGGATATCGAGTTTCCTCAGCGGCCGTTCTATTCGGGTTGTGATAGACGGCTTTGCTTCCGAAGAGCACTCCATTAATGCAGGAGTTCCGCAGGGTCCGTCCGGTCTCCTACACTTTTTCTCATTTTTATCAATGACCTTCTGTTATTGACATCAAACCCCGTCTACTCGTTTGCTGATGACAGCAGCATTTGTCATTCATATTCATTCTCCAGGCGTCCCTCTATTCTGGAGATCATTAGAAAACGTAGAAATATGAATGACACACTCCAATCCGACCTTAACAAAATCCATGAGTGGGGTCGAGCGAATCGGGTCGACTTTAATGCGCGGAAGACCCAATGCTGTTTGTTGACCCACAAGCGTCTGGCGGGCGACAACTTTCCACCTTTAAATATGGGTGGTGTAGATATTAATGAGTTGGAGGCTCTTGATGTTCTGGGCATGTCAATACAATGCGATCTTCGTTGGAACGATCACATTTTTGATGTGTCGAAAGAAGCAGCCAAGTGCTTAGGCTTTTTAAAGCGGTGCAAGAAATACTTCACTCCAACCGACCTTCGTTGTGTCTACACCACTTATATCCGGCAGAAAATAGAGTACAACTCTCATATTTGGTCGGGAGCTTCGAAAACGTATCTTCAGCTTCTGGACCGTATACAAGGTCGTACGATAAAACTTATAGGGGACAGTAGGGTATCCAGCTCTATTGAAACCTTGGGATGTCGTCGGGATGTGGGGTGTGTAACCTTATTTTACCGTTACTTTAATGGTAATTGTTCCTAGCCAGCCTATTTCCTTCAGTTCAGGTATTCAACAGACCTACTCGGTTTTTCAGAGCTGTGCACCCCTTTTACGTTTCGATCCCGTTCCAACGCACTACCCACTACCGCGAGAATTCGTTTTTCGGTCGCGCAGTTAAGTTGTGAAATAGTCTCCCTGCGCATGTTTTCCCACCCACTTATAACGTCGATGCTTTTAAAAGAGATGTAAATCGACACTACTCCCACTTTTCCCCTTCCCACTAACCTTTTCCCTTCTAAACCAACGAATGCTTTGCATGGATAGGGGGCATCCCCTGAGTTTGGTTCTATCTGCCATAAAAAAACCCAAGAAAAATTGCTTCGAGACGCCTGCAGGGCATTGCACTCTGCAATTAATATGATTGCGATGCATTTCTTGCAAGCATTAACATAACAATAAAAGAAAACAACCGAAACAATTAAATTATGTACGACAAAAAAAGGGACAATTAAGAAACACACAACAGAAACGAAAAACCCTAAGGGATAATGTCACACTTATATGTTATCTTATATTTAGGATTTTAAGTTATACCTCAATCTTTTCATTTTTATTGTTAAATATGAAATTAAAAGTACAAAATTGTATATAATCATACAAGCTACATTTAACTAATCTTAGCGTAAGTAAAAATAACAAATTATACTAAATTTTAAATTACAACGATACAGAAATTAAGAGTACAAAATTGTATATAATCATATAAGCTACATTTAACTAATCTTAACGTAAGTAAAAATAACAAATTCTAATAAATTTTAAATTACAACGATAAGAACCGTACGTAAATCAAAATAACGAGACTCACGTACACACCCCAACACAAACCTGTTTTTCATTATACCCAGATTTTTCAAAAGAATTTATTTTAACTACCGATGCAAGTAATGAAGCGTTAGGCGCGGTCCTTTCTCAAGGAAACGTAGGCGAAGATAGACCAATAGCTTTCGCTAGCCGAGCGCTGAGCGACACAGAACAAAGATATTCAACAATAGAAAAGGAATTCTTAGCAATAGTTTGGGCCACAAAAAACTTCAGAGCATATCTCCTAGGCAGACATTTTAAAATTTTTACTGATCACCAGCCATTAAAGGGAATAGCCAATTTAAAAGATCAAACTTCAAGACCGGCAAGATTCAGACACAAGTTGTCAGAGTATGATTTCGAAATCATATATAAGCCAAAAATTTAAATGCAGACGCTTTGAGTAGAATTCCTCAAAATCGTAATATAGTAACAGCAGACCCGCTCTAGAAAAAGGGAAATAGAAATGAAGAACCAAGAAAGTAGTGATAAAACAAGTACAAGTCTGATGTCTGTAGAAACTGACACTCCAGGCATAACACAAAACGGAAACACAATTTTATTAGAAAACCCAAAACAAATAGAGACCGTTATAAAAGATTTCCATAGTACACCATTAGGAGGTCACCACGGAGCGGTGAAAACTTACCTAAGAATCAGGCAACAATATAGGTTGCCAGGGATGCAAAGACAAATCAAAGATTATGTTAAAAACTGTCCGAAATGTCAAGCGAACAAAAGTTCGAGATTAACGAAAATGTCCATGGTGCTAACAGATACACCAATGAGGCCATTTGATAAAGTTTACATGGACATAGTAGTTGGTCTACCAGAAACTGTGTCCGGAAATAAGTACATTTCAACTTTTCAGGATGATTTTTCGAAATTTATGGCATGTAGAGCTCTCCCAGACGCGGAAGCAAGTACCGTTGCCAGGGCTTTTTATGACGAAGTGATCACGCGTTGCGGAATTCAGCGAATTCTAATTACAGATAACGGAACTAATTTCATTTCGAAATTTTTCTCAGATACTTGTAAATTGTTAGGTATTAAAAAATTACATATAACGCCATACCATCCGCAAGCTAATGGCTCATTAGAAAGAAGCCACACCCCTTTAGCGGAATATTTGCGTAGTTTTGCTAAGGACGGGTCGAATTGGGATCAATGGTTAACTGCAGCGTTGCATGTTCATAACCACACATCCCACATTACGACCAAACAAACACCTTTCCGCACTCTATTCGGTTTCGATATAGAGATGCCGATAAATTTGAAAAAAAAAATTTAGTCCGGTATACAGTGCCGAAGACCCAAATAAGATTTTAAAATTTCAAATACAGAGGGCTAACGAAATAGTGAGAAAAAATCAAGATAGGGCCAAGCAAATAGCAAAGGAGCAATATGATAATAAGTTAAATTTAGTAGAATTTAAGATAGGAGATAGCGTATTGATTAAGAATCAAACTAGGAAAAATAAGTTTTCTCCAATATGGATAGGGCCTTATAAGGTAGCAAAAATTAAAAGTCCAATTACGACAGTTTTAAATATTAAGGGAAGGGAAAAACCTTTCCACAATAACTTACTGAAATTATATAATAGTAATTAAGAAAATATAATTAATCGGGAACTAAGGATAATAAGGTTAAGGCTATAACAATAGCCTTAACCTTATTATGAGTAAGATAGAATAGATATATAGAATAGGATTGGTAAGACATATTATTTAGTAATATAAAACTAGTTTTTTATTATACAGACAACAATATCTTTATTAGCAACAATAATTTTACAGACATTAAAAAAGAAATCAATGCAAACACTGATATAAATTATAACTCCAGAATAGAAACATTTACGCAGTCTACGTCACAAGGCAAAATACAAGAGAACTAAGAATGTTAACGTAAATTCTTTGGGTGCTATTAGCAGTAAGGCAGATGGAGGCACGTCTGCCGATAGAAATAGAAAAGTTAAAGGAAACGCCACTGGTATTTGAAAGGACTAATCATGCACTGGTTTTCAAGGATACGTGGACAATATTAACGAAAATAGAACGTAACGACTTTCAGGGAGTAATAAACGAACTGGAAGAATACATAGATAACATGCACAATATATGTGAAAATTTAAACAGAAAAGTAGAAATAAACAAGTTTAAAGAAGCTTGTCTAAACTTGAACCAGCTGTTGAAAGCCACAGTTAGGCAATTAAGAAGTAACGAGGAAATAATTAATCACACTAGTAAAGATCAAAAACGGAATAAAAGAGCCCTAGAATTTGTGGGAGAGGCGTTGAACTGGGCCTTTGGAACCATGAGTCAGAAAGACGCAACCGAAATCCACAACCACCTGGAAAATATGAATAACAGACAGGCGGAAACATATAAAATAATGGAGCAACAAGTTACGGTAATGAAAACAACAAATAACAAAACCACGACAGCGGCAATACAAGCTAGCCTAGTAGATATAGAAGGAAAACAGGAGTTGGAGATTCAAATTGTGGATGACTTGTACAGAGGAAACTGCACACTTCCATATTACAAGGGGATGCTCTGAAGAATCAAATGGGAAAATTGGACCTAACAAACAAGGTCAAATGGTTGCTAAGTGATATGTTCAGGATACATCAACTAGCTAAGGTGAATACTCTAACCACTGCAGGGATACACTGATAAAAGTAACCATACCATTACCTGAGGAAGAACTTTTTACAATATACAAAATATACCAGATGGTAATATTTACTAATACAACGTACGATTTAACAGTGAAACCAACATTCGAATACATGGCCGAATCAAAAGAAGAATGGCAATTCATGGCTTTGTTAAAGAATGATATAGATAACTGCAACCGTATAACCGATACAATGGGGAAAAAGAGAATTACATCCCAGGATACGCTAATATGTAAAAGTCGATTGCTACGGTAACCCCGGCAAGCAGGGGAATGATAGCAAAAATGGAAACACCCAATAAATGGCTATACAACTTCAGACGAAACAACATATTTGAAACAACGTGCGGAACGGGATCAAATACAATATCTCTGAAAGGAGTAGATATATTAACAATAACAGAGAAATGCAAAATACATAATCACGACAGTACAATAGAGTTCGAAGAAAGTCACACAAATGAAATGAACAAACGCAGTCACACAAATGAAATGACAACTTAACAAACGCAACACTGAACATGAAAGCCGAAACAAACATACGACCAATCATAATAACGGATCATACCAGGCTACGGCAAACATTGGAGGCCGGTGAGAAAGATCTAGCAGAGTTACATCAGAAATCAAACAGGACCGATGACGCATACAATTAAACAGAGACAACAGGTAGTCGAAATATCAGGAGCATCTGCAACATTGGGAACAATGCTTATGATAGCACTAGTATTTGTATACATACGGCACAAAACAAAGCGACCAGTCAACACGTCAGTGCAACAAGTTATTCAAAGACCAACCAGCGAAGTGATACACGAATCAACGCTAAGAGAGGTGTGAAACCAACGAACAGAATCCAACACTGAGCGCCCATTCAACTCCAATGCCTGAAGCCAGATGTAAGCTAAGCAGCTGAAGCATCCAATCAATGAATATAAAAAAAATTTTTTGTTTTTGTAACTAAGGCAATAAATAAATCCATATATGTAAAAATGAAATGCCACATGTTTGTAACGCCATCACTTGAGAACGGCTGGACCGATTTGACTGATTGTTATTTGGTTGTGTTTCTAATTGTCAGGACAAGGTTTGTATGAAAGGCAATTTTGAGGAAATCGATCGGAAAAAGTCGAAAAAATTTTATTTTTAATTTGTATGAAACTAAAACTTTATTAAAAATTAATGAAAAAAAACTCATTTAAAAACCAAAACTCGGAAACTCATACGATAAAACCTTGCTGTGTTATAATTTTTTTTATTGTATAATTTTAAAATTGTATTATTGCAGATATTTTAAATTTAGCAAGCACAAAAAGAAAAAACATTGTCGCCTACTGCAACACATCCAAGCAAGGAAAAATGCCGGGACGTCGGGGTCATCTCGACGAAGAACACGGAAAACATCCAAAAGGAACCTCAACTTCCTGAGGGTGGGGTGCTCGTTGAAATCTTCTTGGAGACCTTGTATAGCGCCAACTAGCGGCTCCAGATCCCATCGCACGGCCGCAACGTCCTCCAGCAGGGCAGTCATGTAAAGTCCCAGCGGGAGCCGATACTGGTTGATCGGATAAAGCGGTTTACACATTTTACAATGACAACTACGGACAAAGTTCGCGGAGCACTTGAAGTTAAATAATTATTGACAGAGGGAACCGCCCGATTTTTATACTAGATTTCCACAGGTCGAACTTCGATTTTCCCTGAGTATTCAAAACGCTAACATGGTAGGAAAGATTTAAAATTGCACCTTCAGCAGAACCAAAAACCTACTTACAAACTAACCCTAATTGTTAAAAAGAATAAATAAAATTAAAAATGCACAATACTCGTGCAAAAAAAACCAAAACACATAAAAAAATGTTATAAGAATTAATATTAAAATAGATAAAAGAGAAATTGATTTTAAAGAAAAAAAATACAGAAAGAGAAAAACATGTAGAATAAAATAAGAGAAAAAAAATTAAATATAAAAAAAAGTTAAACAAAAAAAGAGAAAGACAAGAAAACAAGAAAATAAAAAAAAAAATTTTTACTAATACAACTAATAAAAACTAATAACTAACTTTTAACTATGTGCGTTTCAGTAAGTAAAAACCTGCTTACTTAAACGCACATTACAGCATTTGTACAAAGGGCTCCAAAACAGCAACGTCCCAAGTTTTTAAAAAACTGAAGAATCTCAAAACCATAGAAAAAAACCTGAGGAAGAATTGCTTCAAGCCACCTTCAGGGCATTGCACTTAGCAGTTAAAATTATGCTTGCAAAGAAATTCAAAACAAGAAAAAAATTTATTTTTCTCATTTTTATGAATGACCTTCTGTCATTGACATCAAACCCCATCTACTCGTTTGCTGATGACAGCAGCATTTGTCATTCATATTCTTTCTCCAGGCGTCCTTCTATTCTGGAGATCAATAGAAAACGCAGAATTATGAATGACGCACTCCAATCTGACCACAACAAAATCCAGGAGTGGGGTCAAGCGAATCGGGTCGATTTTAATGCGCGGAAGACCCAATGCTGTTTGTTGACCCACAAGCGTCTGGCGGGTGACAACTTTCCACCTTTAAATATGGGTAGTGTGGATATTAATGAGTCGGAGGTTCTTGATATTCTGGGCATGTCAATACAATGCGATCTTCGTTGGAACGATCACATTTTTCATGTGTCGAAAGAAGCAGCCAAGTGCTTAGGCTTTTTAAAGCGTTGCAAGAAATACTTCACTCCAACCGACCTTCGTTGTATCTACACCAATTATACCCTGCCGAAAATGGAGTACAACTCTCATATTTGGTCGGGAGCTTCGAAAACATATCTTCAGGTTCTGGACCGTATACAAGGTCGTGCGATAAAACTTATAGGGGACAGTAGGGTATCCAGCCCTATTGAAACCTTGGGATGTCGTCGGGATGTGGGGTGTGTAACCTTATTTTACCGTTACTTTAATGGTAATTGTTCCTCTGAAGTAGCCAGCTTATTTCCTTCGGTTCAGGTATTCAACAGACCTACTCGGCTTTCCAGAGCTGTGCACCCCTTTTACGTTTCGATCCCGTTCCAACGCACTACCCACTACCGCGAGAATTCGTTTTTCGGTCGCGCAGTTAAGTTGTGAAATAGTCTCCCTGCGCATGTTTTCCCACCCACTTATAACGTCGATGCTTTTAAAAGAGATGTAAGTCGACACTACTCCCACTTTTCCCCTTCCCACTAACCTTTTCCCTTTCAAACCAACGAATGCTTTGCATGGATAGGGGGCATCCCCTGAGTTTGGTTCTATCTGCCATAAAAAAAACCGAGGAAAAATTGCTTCAAGACGCCTGCAGGGCATTGCACTCTGCAATTAATATGATTGCGATGCATTTCTTGCAAGCATTAAAATAACAATAAAAGAAAACAACCGAAATAATTAAATTATGTACGACAAAAAAAAGGGGCAATTAAGAAACACACAACAGAAACGAAAAACCCTAAGGGATAATGTCACACTTATATCTTATCTTAAATTTAGGATTTTAAGTTATACCTCAATCTTTTAATTTTTATTGTTAAATATGAAATTAAAAGTACAAAATTGTATATAATCATACAAGCTACATTTAACTAATCTTAGCGTAAGTAAAAATAACAAATTCTACTAAATTTTAAATTACAACGATACAGAAATTAAGAGTACAAAATTGTATATAATCATATAAGCTACATTTAACTAATCTTAACGTAAGTAAAAATAACAAATTCTAATAAATTTTAAATTACAACGATAAGAACCGTACGTAAATCAAAATAACGAGACTCACGTACACACCCAAACACAAACCTGTTTTTCATTATACCCAGATTTTTCAAAAGAATTTATTTTAACTACCGACGCAAGTAATGAAGCGTTAGGCGCGGTCCTTTCTCAAGGAAACGTAGGCGAAGATAGACCAATAGCTTTCGCTAGCCGAGCGCTGAGTGACACAGAACAAAGATATTCAACAATAGAAAAGGAATTCTTAGCAATAGTTTGGGCCACAAAAAACTTCAGAGCATATCTCCTAGGCAGACATTTTAAAATTTTTACTGATCACCAGCCATTAAAGGGAATAGCCAATTTAAAAGATCAAACTTCAAGACCGGCAAGATTCAGACGCAAGTTGTCAGAGTATGATTTCGAAATCATATATAAGCCAGGCAAGAAAAATTAAAATGCAGACGCTTTGAGTAGAATTCCTCAAAATCGTAATATAGTAACAGCAGACCCGCTCTAGAAAAAGGGAAATAGAAATGAAGAACCAAGAAAGTAGTGATAAAACAAGTACAAGTCTGATGTCTGTAGAAACTGACACTCCAGGCATAACACAAAACGGAAACACAATTTTATTAGAAAACCCAAAACAAATAGAGACCGTTATAAAAGATTTCCATAATACACCATTAGGAGGTCACCACGGAGCGGTGAAAACTTACCTAAGAATCAGGCAACAATATAGGTTGCCAGGGATGCAAAGACAAATCAAAGATTATGTTAAAAACTGTCCGAAATGTCAAGCGAACAAAAGTTCGAGATTAACGAAAATGTCCATGGTGCTAACAGATACACCAATGAGGCCATTTGATAAAGTTTACATGGACATAGTAGTTGGTCTACCAGAAACTGTGTCCGGAAATAAGTACATTTCAACTTTTCAGGATGATTTTTCGAAATTTATGGCATGTAGAGCTCTCCCAGACGCGGAAGAAAGTACCGTTGCCAGGGCTTTTTATGACGAAGTGATCACGCGTTGCGGAATTCAGCGAATTCTAATTACAGATAACGGAACTAATTTCATTTCGAAATTTTTCTCAGATACTTGTAAATTGTTAGGTATTAAAAAATTACATATAACGCCATACCATCCGCAAGCTAATGGCTCATTAGAAAGAAGCCACACCCCTTTAGCGGAATATTTGCGTAGTTTTGCTAAGGACGGGTCGAATTGGGATCAATGGTTAACTGCAGCGATGCATGTTCATAACCACACATCCCACATTACGACCAAACAAACACCTTTCCGCACTCTATTCGGTTCCGATATAGAGATGCCGATAAATTTGAAAAAAAAAAATGTAGTCCGGTATACAGTGCCGAAGACCCAAATAAGATTTTAAAATTTCAAATACAGAGGGCTAACGAAATAGTGAGAAAAAATCAAGATAGGGCCAAGCAAATAGCAAAGGAGCAATATGATAATAAGTTAAATTTAGTAGAATTTAAGATAGGAGATAGCGTATTGATTAAGAATCAAACTAGGAAAAATAAGTTTTCTCCAATATGGATAGGGCCTTATAAGGTAGCAAAAATTAAAAGTCCAATTACGACAGTTTTAAATATTAAGGGAAGGGAAAAACCTTTCCACAATAACTTACTGAAATTATATAATAGTAATTAAGAAAATATGATTAATCGGGAACTAAGGATAATAGCAATAGCCACCTTATTATGAGTAAGATAGAATAGATATATAGAATAGGATTGGTAAGACATATTATTTAGTAACATAAAATTAGTTTTTTATTATACTGACAACAATATCTTTATTAGCAACAATAATTTTACAGACATTAAGAAAGAAATCAATGCAAACACTGATATAAATTATAACTCCAGAATAGAAACATTTACGCAGTCTACGTCACAAGGCAAAATACAAGAGAACTAAGAATGTTAACGTAAATTCTTTGGGTGCTATTAGCAGTAAGGCAGATGGAGGCACGCCTGCCGATAGAAATAGAAAAGTTAAAGGAAACGCCACTGGTATTTGAAAGAACTAATAATGCACTGGTTTTCAAGGATACGTGGACAATATTAACGAAAATAGAACGTAACGACTTTCAGGGAGTAATAAACGAACTGGAAGAATACATAGATAACATGCACAATATATGTGAAAATTTAAACAGAAAACTAGAAATAAACAAGTTTAAAGAAGCTTGTCTAAACTTGAACCAGCTGTTGAAAGCCACAGTTAGGCAATTAAGAAGTAACGAGGAAATAATTAACCACACTAGTAAAGATCAAAAACGGAATAAAAGAGCCCTAGAATTTGTGGAAGAGGCGTTGAACTGGGCCTTTGGAACCATGAGTCAGAAAGACGCAACCGAAATCCACAACCACCTGGAAAATATGAATAACAGACAGGCGGAAACATATAAAATAATGGAGCAACAAGTTACGGTAATGAAAACAACAAATAACAAAACCACGACAGCGGCAATACAAGCTAGCCTAGTAGATATAGAAGGAAAACAGGAGTTGGAGATTCAATTTCTGGATGACTTGTACAGAGGAAACTGCACACTTCCATATTACAAGGGGATGCTCTGAAGAATCAAATGGGAAAATTGGACCTAACAAACAAGGCCAAATGGTTGCTAAGTGATATGTTCAGGATACATCAACTAGCTAAGGTGAATACTCTAACCACTGCAGGGATACACTGATAAAAGTAACCATACCATTACCTGAGCAAGAACTTTTTACAATATACAAAATATACCAGATGGTAATATTTACTAATACAACGTACGATTTAACAGTGAAACCAACATTCGAATACATGGCCGAATCAAAAGAAGAATGGCAATTCATGGCTTTGTTAAAGAATGATATAGATAACTGCAACCGTATAACCGATACAATGGGGAAAAAGAGAATTACATCCCAGGATACGCTAATATGTAAAAGTCGATTGCTACGGCAACCCCGGCAAGCAGGGGAATGATAGCAAAAATGGAAACACCCAATAAATGGCTATACAACTTCAGACGAAACAACATATTTGAAACAACGTGCGGAACGGGATCAAATACAATATCTCTGAAAGGAGTAGGTATATTAACAATAACAGAGAAATGCAAAATACATAATCACGACAGTACAATAGAGTTCGAAGAAAGTCACACAAATGAAATGAACAAGGTACACGAGAAAATAGACCATTCCGAATTAATACAATTCCTAAAGGACAACTTAACAAACGCAACACTGAACATGAAAGCCGAAACAAACATACGACCAATCATAATAACGGATCATACCAGGCTACGGCAAACATTGGAGGCCGGTGAGAAAGATCTAGCAGAGTTACATCAGAAAGGCCGAGATGACGCATACAATTAAACAGAGACAACAGGTAGTCGAAATATCAGGAGCATCTGCAACATTGGGAACAATGCTTATGATAGCACTAGTATTTGTATACATACGGCACAAAACAAAGCGACCAGTCAACACGTCAGTGCAACAAGTTATTCAAAGACCAACCAGCGAAGTGATACACGAATCAACGCTAAGAGAGGTGTTAAACCAACGAACAGAATCCAACACTGAGCGCCCATTCAACTCCAATGCCTGAAGCCAGATGTAAGCTAAGCAGCTGAAGCATCCAATCAATGAATTTAAAAAAAATTTTTGTTTTTGTAACTAAGGCAATAAATAAATCCATATATATAAAAATGAAATGCCACATGTTTGTAACGCCATCACTTGAGAACGGCTGGACCGATTTGACTGATTGTTATTTGGTTGTGTTTCTAATTGTCAGGACAAGGTTTGTATGAAAGGCAATTTTGAGGAAATCGATCGGAAAAAGTCGAAAAAATGTTATTTTTAATTTGTATGAAACTAAAACTTTATTAAAAATTAATGAAAAAAAACTCATTTGAAAACCAAAACTCGGAAACTCATACGATAAAACCTTGCTGTGTTATAATTTTTTTTATTGTATAATTTTAAAATCGTATTTCGTATCGTTGATCGGATAAAGCGGTTTACACATTTTACAATGACAACTACGGACAAAGTTCGCGGAGCACTTGAAGTTAAATAATTATTGACAGAGGGAACCGCGCGATTTTTATACTAGATTTCCACAGGTCGAACTTCGATTTTCCCTGAGTATGCAAAACGCTAACATGGTAGGAAAGATTTAAAATTGCACTTTCAGCAGAACCAAAAACCTACTTACAAACTAACCCTAATTTTTATAAAGAATAAAAAAAATAAATATGCACAATACTCGTATACACAAAAGAAACCAAAACACATAAAAAAATGTTATAAGAATTAATATTAAAATAGATAAAAGAGAAATTGATTTTAAAGAAAAAAAATACAGAAAGAGAAAAACATGTAGAATAAAATAAGAGAAAAAAAATTAAATATAAAAAAAGTTAAACAAAAAAAGAGAAAGACAAGAAAATAAGAAAATAAAAAAAAATTTTTTTACTAATACAACTAATAAAAACTAATAACTAACTTTTAACTATGTGCGTTTCAGTAAGTAAAAACCTGCTTACTTAAACGCACATTACAGCATTTGTACAAAAGGGTTACAAATTAGCTCGTTGCTCCAAAACAGCAACGTCCCAGGTTTTTAAAAAACTGAAGAATCTTAAAACCAGAGAAAAAAAACCTGAGGAAGAATTGCTTCAAGCCACCTTCAGGGCATTGCACTTAGCAGTTAAAATTATGCTTGCAAAGAAATTCAAAACAAGAAAAAAATTTCTTTTTCTCATTTTTATGAATGACCTTCTGTCATTGACATCAAACCCCATCTACTCGTTTGCTGATGACAGCAGCATTTGTCATTCATATTCATTCTCCAGGCGTCCTTCTATTCTGGAGATCAATAGAAAACGCAGAATTATGAATGACGCACTCCAATCTGACCACAACAAAATCCAGGAGTGGGGTCAAGCGAATCGGGTCGATTTTAATGCGCGGAAGACCCAATGCTGTTTGTTGACCCACAAGCGTCTGGTGGGTGACAACTTTCCACCTTTAAATATGGGTAGTGTGGATATTAATGAGTAGGAGGTTCTTGATATTCTAGGCATGTCAATACAATGCGATCTTCGTTGGAACGATCACATTTTTCATGTGTCGAAAGAAGCAGCCAAGTGCTTAGGCTTTTTAAAGCGTTGCAAGAAATACTTCACTCCAACCGACCTTCGTTGTATCTACACCAATTATACCCTGCCGAAAATGGAGTACAACTCTCATATTTGGTCGGGAGCTTCGAAAACATATCTTCAGCTTCTGGACCGTATACAAGGTCGTGCGATAAAACTTATAGGGGACAGTAGGGTATCCAGCTCTATTGAAACCTTGGGATGTCGTCGGGATGTGGGGTGTGTAACCTTATTTTACCGTTACTTTAATGGTAATTGTTCCTCTGAAGTAGCAAGCCTATTTCCTTCGGTTCAGGTATTCAACAGACCTACTCGCCTTTCCAGAGCTGTGCACCCCTATTACGTTTCGATCCCGTTCCAACGCACTACCCACTACCGCGAGAATTCGTTTTTCGGTCGCGCAGTTAAGTTGTGAAATAGTCTCCCTGCGCATGTTTTCCCACCCACTTATAACGTCGATGCTTTTAAAAGAGATGTAAGTCGACACTACTCCCACTTTTCCCCTTCCCACTAACCTTTTCCCTTTCAAACCAACGAATGCTTTGCATGGATAGGGGGCATCCCCTGAGTTTGGTTCTATCTGCCATAAAAAAAAACCGAGGAAAAATTGCTTCAAGACCCCTGCAGGGCATTGCACTCTGCAATTAATATGATTGCGATGCATTTCTTGCAAGCATTAAAATAACAATAAAAGAAAACAACCGAAATAATTAAATTATGTACGACAAAAAAAAGGGGCAATTAAGAAACACACAACAGAAATGAAAAACCCTAAGGGATAATGTCACACTTATATGTTATCTTATATTTAGGATTTTAAGTTATACCTCAATCTTTTCATTTTTATTGTTAAATATGAAATTAAAAGTACAAAATTGTATATAATCATACAAGCTACATTTAACTAATCTTAGCGTAAGTAAAAATAACAAATTCTAATAAATTTTAAATTACAACGATAAGAACCGTACGTAAATCAAAATAACGAGACTCACGTACACACCCAAGCACAAACCTGTTTTTCATTATACCCAGATTTTTCAAAAGAATTTATTTTAACTACCGACGCAAGTAATGAAGCGTTAGGCGCGGTCCTTTCTCAAGGAAACGTAGGCGAAGATAGACCAATAGCTTTCGCTAGCCGAGCGCTGAGCGACACAGAACAAAGATATTCAACAATAGAAAAGGAATTCTTAGCAATAGTTTGGGCCACAAAAAACTTCAGAGCATATCTCCTAGGCAGACATTTTAACATTTTTACTGATCACCAGTCATTAAAGGGAATAGCCAATTTAAAAGATCAAACTTCAAGACCGGCAAGATTCAGACACAAGTTGTCAGAGTATGATTTCGAAATCATATATAAGCCAGGCAAGAAAAATTTAAATGCAGACGCTTTGAGTAGAATTCCTCAAAATCGTAATATAGTAACAGCAGACCCACTCTAGAAAAAGGGAAATAGAAATGAAGAACCAAGAAAGTAGTGATAAAACAAGTACAAGTCTGATGTCTGTAGAACCTGACACTCCAGGCATAACACAAAACGGAAACACAATTTTATTAGAAAACCCAAAACAAATAGAGACCGTTATAAAAGATTTCCAAAATACACCATTAGGAGGTCACCACGGAGCGGTGAAAACTTACCTAAGAATCAGGCAACAATATAGGTGGCCAGGGATGCAAAGACAAATCAAAGATTATGTTAAAAACTGTCCGAAATGTCAAGCGAACAAAAGTTCGAGATTAACGAAAATGTCCATGGTGCTAACAGATACACCAATGAGGCCATTTGATAAAGTTTACATGGACATAGTAGTTGGTCTACCAGAAACTGTGTCCGGAAATAAGTACATTTCAACTTTTCAGGATGATTTTTCGAAATTTATGGCATGTAGAGCTCTCCCAGACGTGGAAGCAAGTACCGTTGCCAGGGCTTTTTATGACGAAGTGATCACGCGTTGCGGAATTTAGCGAATTCTAATTACAGATAACGGAACTAATTTCATTTCGAAATTTTTCTCAGATACTTGTAAATTGTTAGGTATTAAAAAATTACATATAACGCCATACCATCCGCAAGCTAATGGCTCATTAGAAAGAAGCCACACCCCTTTAGCAGAATATTTGCGTAGTTTTGCTAAGGACGGGTCGAATTGGGATCAATGGTTAACTGCAGCGATGCATGTTCATAACCACACATCCCACATTACGACCAAACAAACACCTTTCCGCACTCTATTCGGTTCCGATATAGAGATGCCGATAAATTTGAAAAAAAAATGTAGTCCAGTATACAGTGCCGAAGACCCAAATAAGATTTTAAAATTTCAAATACAGAGGGCTAACGAAATAGTGAGAAAAAATCAAGATAGGGCCAAGCAAATAGCAAAGGAGCAATATGATAATAAGTTAAATTTAGTAGAATTTAAGATAGGAGATAGCGTATTGATTAAGAATCAAACTAGGAAAAATAAGTTTTCTCCAATATGGATAGGGCCTTATAAGGTAGCAAAAATTAAAAGTCCAATTACGACAGTTTTAAATATTAAGGGAAGGGAAAAACCTTTCCACAATAACTTACTGAAATTATATAATAGTAATTAAGAAAATATGATTAATCGGGAACTAAGGATAATAGCAATAGCCACCTTATTATGAGTAAGATAGAATAGATATATAGAATAGGATTGGTAAGACATATTATTTAGTAATATAAAATTAGTTTTTTATTATACTGACAACAATATCTTTATTAGCAACAATAATTTTACAGACATTAAGAAAGAAATCAATGCAAACACTGATATAAATTATAACTCCAGAATAGAAACATTTACGCAGTCTACGTCACAAGGCAAAATACAAGAGAACTAAGAATGTTAACGTAAATTCTTTGGGTGCTATTAGCAGTAAGGCAGATGGAGGCACGCCTGCCGATAGAAATAGAAAAGTTAAAGGAAACGCCACTGGTATTTGAAAGAACTAATAATGCACTGGTTTTCAAGGATACGTGGACAATATTAACGAAAATAGAACGTAACGACTTTCAGGGAGTAATAAACGAACTGGAAGAATACATAGATAACATGCACAATATATGTGAAAATTTAAACAGAAAACTAGAAATAAACAAGTTTAAAGAAGCTTGTCTAAACTTGAACCAGCTGTTGAAAGCCACAGTTAGGCAATTAAGAAGTAACGAGGAAATAATTAACTACACTAGTAAAGATCAAAAACGGAATAAAAGAGCCCTAGAATTTGTGGAAGAGGCGTTGAACTGGGCCTTTGGAACCATGAGTCAGAAAGACGCAACCGAAATCCACAACCACCTGGAAAATATGAATAACAGACAGGCGGAAACATATAAAATAATGGAGCAACAAGTTACGGTAATGAAAACAACAAATAACAAAACCACGACAGCGGCAATACAAGCTAGCCTAGTAGATATAGAAGGAAAACAGGAGTTGGAGATTCAATTTCTGGATGACTTGTACAGAGGAAACTGCACACTTCCATATTACAAGGGGATGCTCTGAAGAATCAAATGGGAAAATTGGACCTAACAAACAAGGCCAAATGGTTGCTAAGTGATATGTTCAGGATACATCAACTAGCTAAGGTGAATACTCTAACCACTGCAGGGATACACTGATAAAAGTAACCATACCATTACCTGAGGAAGAACATTTTACAATATACAAAATATACCAGATGGTAATATTTACTAATACAACGTACGATTTAACAGTGAAACCAACATTCGAATACATGGCCGAATCAAAAGAAGAATGGCAATTCATGGCTTTGTTAAAGAATGATATAGATAACTGCAACCGTATAACCGATACAATGGGGAAAAAGAGAATTACATCCCAGGATACGCTAATATGTAAAAGTCGATTGCTACGGCAACCCCGGCAAGCAGGGGAATGATAGCAAAAATGGAAACACCCAATAAATGGCTATACAACTTCAGACGAAACAACATATTTGAAACAACGTGCGGAACGGGATCAAATACAATATCTCTGAAAGGAGTAGGTATATTAACAATAACAGAGAAATGCAAAATACATAATCACGACAGTACAATAGAGTTCGAAGAAAGTCACACAAATGAAATGAACAAGGTACACGAGAAAATAGACCATTCCGAATTAATACAATTCCTAAAGGACAACTTAACAAACGCAACACTGAACATGAAAGCCGAAACAAACATACGACCAATCATAATAACGGATCATACCAGGCTACGGCAAACATTGGAGGCCGGTGAGAAAGATCTAGCAGAGTTACATCAGAAAGGCCGAGATGACGCATACAATTAAACAGAGACAACAGGTAGTCGAAATATCAGGAGCATCTGCAACATTGGGAACAATGCTTATGATAGCACTAGTATTTGTATACATACGGCACAAAACAAAGCGACCAGTCAACACGTCAGTGCAACAAGTTATTCAAAGACCAACCAGCGAAGTGATACACGAATCAACGCTAAGAGAGGTGTTAAACCAACGAACAGAATCCAACACTGAGCGCCCATTCAACTCCAATGCCTGAAGCCAGATGTAAGCTAAGCAGCTGAAGCATCCAATCAATGAATTTAAAAAAAATTTTTGTTTTTGTAACTAAGGCAATAAATAAATCCATATATATAAAAATGAAATGCCACATGTTTGTAACGCCATCACTTGAGAACGGCTGGACCGATTTGACTGATTGTTATTTGGTTGTGTTTCTAATTGTCAGGACAAGGTTTGTATGAAAGGCAATTTTGAGGAAATCGATCGGAAAAAGTCGAAAAAATGTTATTTTTAATTTGTATGAAACTAAAACTTTATTAAAAATTAATGAAAAAAAACTCATTTGAAAACCAAAACTCGGAAACTCATACGATAAAACCTTGCTGTGTTATAATTTTTTTTATTGTATAATTTTAAAATCGTATTTCGTATCGTTGATCGGATAAAGCGGTTTACACATTTTACAATGACAACTACGGACAAAGTTCGCGGAGCACTTGAAGTTAAATAATTATTGACAGAGGGAACCGCGCGATTTTTATACTAGATTTCCACAGGTCGAACTTCGATTTTCCCTGAGTATGCAAAACGCTAACATGGTAGGAAAGATTTAAAATTGCACTTTCAGCAGAACCAAAAACCTACTTACAAACTAACCCTAATTTTTAAAAAGAATAAAAAAAAATAAATATGCACAATACTCGTATACACAAAAAAAACCAAAACACATAAAAAAATGTTATAAGAATTAATATTAAAATAGATAAAAGAGAAATTGATTTTAAAGAAAAAAAATACAGAAAGAGAAAAACATGTAGAATAAAATAAGAGAAAAAAAATTAAATATAAAAAAAGTTAAACAAAAAAAGAGAAAGACAAGAAAATAAGAAAATAAAAAAAAATTATTTTACTAATACAACTAATAAAAACTAATAACTAACTTTTAACTATGTGCGTTTCAGTAAGTAAAAACCTGCTTACTTAAACGCACATTACAGCATTTGTACAAAAGGGTTACAAATTAGCTCGTTGCTCCAAAACAGCAACGTCCCAGGTTTTTAAAAAACTGAAGAATCTTAAAACCAGAGAAAAAAAACCTGAGGAAGAATTGCTTCAAGCCACCTTCAGGGCATTGCACTTAGCAGTTAAAATTATGCTTGCAAAGAAATTCAAAACAAGAAAAAAATTTATTTTTCTCATTTTTATGAATGACCTTCTGTCATTGACATCAAACCCCATCTACTCGTTTGCTGATGACAGCAGCATTTGTCATTCATATTCATTCTCCTGGCGTCCTTCTATTCTGGAGATCAATAGAAAACGCAGAATTATGAATGACGCACTCCAATCTGACCACAACAAAATCCAGGAGTGGGGTCAAGCGAATCGGGTCGATTTTAATGCGCGGAAGACCCAATGCTGTTTGTTGACCCACAAGCGTCTGGCGGGTGACAACTTTCCACCTTTAAATATGGGTAGTGTGGATATTAATGAGTAGGAGGTTCTTGATATTCTAGGCATGTCAATACAATGCGATCTTCGTTGGAACGATCACATTTTTCATGTGTCGAAAGAAGCAGCCAAGTGCTTAGGCTTTTTAAAGCGTTGCAAGAAATACTTCACTCCAACCGACCTTCGTTGTATCTACACCAATTATACCCTGCCGAAAATGGAGTACAACTCTCATATTTGGTCGGGAGCTTCGAAAACATATCTTCAGCTTCTGGACCGTATACAAGGTCGTGCGATAAAACTTATAGGGGACAGTAGGGTATACAGCTCTATTGAAACCTTGGGATGTTTTCCCACCCACTTATAACGTCGATGCTTTTAAAAGAGGTGTAAATCGACACTACTCCCACTTTTCCCCTTCCCACTAACCTTTACCCTTCTAAACCAACGAATGCTTTGCATGGATAGGGGGCATCCCCTGAGCTTGGTTCTATCTGCCATAAAAAAAAAAAAAAAAAAAAATGTCCTCGGGATGTGGGGTGTGTAACCTTATTTTACCGTTACTTTAATGGTAATTGTTCCTCTGAAGTAGCCAGCCTATTTCCTTCGGTTCAGGTATTCAACAGACCTACTCGCCTTTCCAGAGCTGTGCACCCCTATTACGTTTCGATCCCGTTCCAACGCACTACCCACTACCGCGAGAATTCGTTTTTCGGTCGCGCAGTTAAGTTGTGAAATAGTCTCCCTGCGCATGTTTTCCCACCCACTTATAACGTCGATGCTTTTAAAAGAGATGTAAGTCGACACTACTCCCACTTTTCCCCTTCCCACTAACCTTTTCCCTTTCAAACCAACGAATGCTTTGCATGGATAGGGGGCATCCCCTGAGTTTGGTTCTATCTGCCATAAAAAAAACCGAGGAAAAATTGCTTCAAGACCCCTGCAGGGCATTGCACTCTGCAATTAATATGATTGCGATGCATTTCTTGCAAGCATTAAAATAACAATAAAAGAAAACAACCGAAATAATTAAATTATGTACGACAAAAAAAAGGGGCAATTAAGAAACACACAACAGAAATGAAAAACCCTAAGGGATAATGTCACACTTATATGTTATCTTATATTTAGGATTTTAAGTTATACCTCAATCTTTTCATTTTTATTGTTAAATATGAAATTAAAAGTACAAAATTGTATATAATCATACAAGCTACATTTAACTAATCTTAGCGTAAGTAAAAATAACAAATTCTAATAAATTTTAAATTACAACGATAAGAACCGTACGTAAATCAAAATAACGAGACTCACGTACACACCCAAACACAAACCTGTTTTTCATTATACCCAGATTTTTCAAAAGAATTTATTTTAACTACCGACGCAAGTAATGAAGCGTTAGGCGCGGTCCTTTCTCAAGGAAACGTAGGCGAAGATAGACCAATAGCTTTCGCTAGCCGAGCGCTGAGCGACACAGAACAAAGATATTCAACAATAGAAAAGGAATTCTTAGCAATAGTTTGGGCCACAAAAAACTTCAGAGCATATCTCCTAGGCAGACCTTTTAAAATTTTTACTGATCACCAGTCATTAAAGGGAATAGCCAATTTAAAAGATCAAACTTCAAGACCGGCAAGATTCAGACACAAGTTGTCAGAGTATGATTTCGAAATCATATATAAGCCAGGCAAGAAAA
Organism: Sicus ferrugineus; assembly: GCA_922984085.1. Taxonomy (NCBI): domain Eukaryota; kingdom Metazoa; phylum Arthropoda; class Insecta; order Diptera; family Conopidae; genus Sicus; species Sicus ferrugineus. Next base: position 27,230,263 of record OV277349.1, read on the forward strand.
ATTTAAATGCAGACGCTTTGAGTAGAATTCCTCAAAATCGTAATATAGTAACAGCAGACCCACTCTAGAAAAAGGGAAGTAGAAATGAAGAACCAAGAAAGTAGTGATAAAACAAGTACAAGTCTGATGTCTGTAGAACCTGACACTCCAGGCATAACACAAAACGGAAACACAATTTTATTAGAAAACCCAAAACAAATAGAGACCGTTATAAAAGATTTCCAATATACACCATTAGGAGGTCACCACGGAGCGGTGAAAACTTACCTAAGAATCAGGCAACAATATAGGTGGCCAGGGATGCAAAGACAAATCAAAGATTATGTTAAAAACTGTCCGAAATGTCAAGCGAACAAAAGTTCGAGATTAACGAAAATGTCCATGGTGCTAACAGATACACCAATGAGGCCATTTGATAAAGTTTACATGGACATAGTAGTTGGTCTACCAGAAACTGTGTCCGGAAATAAGTACATTTCAACTTTTCAGGATGATTTTTCGAAATTTATGGCATGTAGAGCTCTCCCAGACGCGGAAGCAAGTACCGTTGCCAGGGCTTTTTATGACGAAGTGATCACGCGTTGCGGAATTTAGCGAATTCTAATTACAGATAACGGAACTAATTTCATTTCGAAATTTTTCTCAGATACTTGTAAATTGTTAGGTATTAAAAAATTACATATAACGCCATACCATCCGCAAGCTAATGGCTCATTAGAAAGAAGCCACACCCCTTTAGCGGAATATTTGCGTAGTTTTGCTAAGGACGGGTCGAATTGGGATCAATGGTTAACTGCAGCGATGCATGTTCATAACCACACATCCCACATTACGACCAAACAAACACCTTTCCGCACTCTATTCGGTTCCGATATAGAGATGCCGATAAATTTGAAAAAAAAATGTAGTCCAGTATACAGTGCCGAAGACCCAAATAAGATTTTAAAATTTCAAATACAGAGGGCTAACGAAATAGTGAGAAAAAAATCAAGATAGGGCCAAGCAAATAGCAAAGGAGCAATATGATAATAAGTTAAATTTAGTAGAATATAAGATAGGAGATAGCGTATTGATTAAGAATCAAACTAGGAAAAATAAGTTTTCTCCAATATGGATAGGGCCTTATAAGGTAGCAAAAATTAAAAGTCCAATTACGACAGTTTTAAATATTAAGGGAAGGGAAAAACCTTTCCACAATAACTTACTGAAATTATATAATAGTAATTAAGAAATTATGATTAATCGGGAACTAAGGATAATAACAATAGCCACCTTATTATGAGTAAGATAGAATAGATATATAGAATAGGATTGGTAAGACATATTATTTGGTAATATAAAATTAGTTTTTTATTATACAGACAACAATATCTTTATTAGCAACAATAATTTTACAGACATTAAGAAAGAAATCAATGCAAACACTGATATAAATTATAACTCCAGAATAGAAACATTTATGCAGTCTACGTCACAAGGCAAAATACAAGAGAACTAAGAATATTAACGTAAATTCTTTGGGTGCTATTAGCAGTAAGGCAGATGGAGGCACGCCTGCCGATAGAAATAGAAAAGTTAAAGGAAACGCCACTGGTATTTGAAAGAACTAATCATGCACTGGTTTTCAAGGATACGTGGACAATATTAACGAAAATAGAACGTAACGACTTTCAGGGAGTAATAAACGAACTGGAAGAATACATAGATAACATGCACAATATATGTGAAAATTTAAACAGAAAACTAGAAATAAACAAGTTTAAAGAAGCTTGTCTAAACTTGAACCAGCTGTTGAAAGCCACAGTTAGGCAATTAAGAAGTAACGAGGAAATAATTAACCACACTAGTAAAGATCAAAAACGGAATAAAAGAGCCCTAGCATTTGTGGGAGAGGCGTTGAACTGGGCCTTTGGAACCATGAGTCAGAAAGACGCAACCGAAATCCACAACCACCTGGAAAATATGAATAACAGACAGGCGGAAACATATAAAATAATGGAGCAACAAGTTACGGTAATGAAAACAACAAATAACAAAACCACGACAGCGGCAATACAAGCTAGCCTAGTAGATATAGAAGGAAAACAGGAGTTGGAGATTCAATTTCTGGATGACTTGTACAGAGGAAACTACACACTTCCATATTACAAGGGGATGCTCTGAAGAATCAAATGGGAAAATTGGACCTAACAAACAAGGCCAAATGGTTGCTAAGCGATATGTTCAGGATACATCAACTAGCTAAGGTGAATACTCTAACCACTGCAGGGATACACTGATAAAAGTAACCATACCATTACCTGAGCAAGAACTTTTTACAATATACAAAATATACCAGATGGTAATATTTACTAATACAACGTACGATTTAACAGTGAAACCAACATTCGAATACATGGCCGAATCAAAAGAAGAATGGCAATTCATGGCTTTGTTAAAGAATGATATAGATAACTGCAACCGTATAACCGATACAATGGGGAAAAAGAGAATTACATCCCAGGATACGCTAATATGTAAAAGTCGATTGCTACGGCAACCCCGGCAAGCAGGGGAATGATAGCAAAAATGGAAACACCCAATAAATGGCTATACGACTTCAGACGAAACAACATATTTGAAACAACGTGCGGAACGGGATCAAATACAATATCTCTGAAAGGAGTAGGTATATTAACAATAACAGAGAAATGCAAAATACATAATCACGACAGTACAATAGAGTTCGAAGAAAGTCACACAAATGAAACGAACAAGGTACATGAGAAAATAGACCATTCCGAATTAATACAATTCCTAAAGGACAACTTAACAAACGCAACACTGAACATGAAAGCCGAAACAAACATACGACCAATCATAATAACGGATCATACCAGGCTACGGCAAACATTGGAGGCCGGTGAGAAAGATCTAGCAGAGTTACATCAGAAATCAAACAGGCCGAGATGACGCATACAATTAAACAGAGACAACAGGTAGTCGAAATATCAGGAGCATCTGCAACATTGGGAACAATGCTTATGATAGCACTAGTATTTGTATACATACGGCACAAAACAAAGCGACCAGTCAACACGTCAGTGCAACAAGTTATTTAAAGACCAACCAGCGAAGTGATACACGAATCAACGCTAAGAGAGGTGTGAAACCAACGAACAGAATCCAACACTGAGCGCCCATTCAACTCCAATGAATGAATCAGATGTAAGCTAAGCAGCTGAAGCATCCAATTAATGAATATAAAAAAAATTTTTTGTTTTTGTAACTAAGGCAATAAATAAATCCATATATATAAAAATGAAATGCCACATGTTTGTAACGCCATCACTTGAGAACAGCTGGACCGATTTGACTGATTGTTATTTGGTTGTGTTTCTAATTGTCAGGACAAGGTTTGTATGAAAGGCAATTTTGAGGAAATCGATCGGAAAAAGTCGAAAAAATTTTATTTTTAATTTGTATGAAACTAAAACTTTATTTAAAATTAATGAAAAAAAAACTCATTTAAAAACCAAAACTCGGAAACTCATACGATAAAACCTTGCTGTGTTATAATTTTTTTAATTGTATAATTTTAAAATCGTATTTCGTATCGTTGATCGGATAAGGCGGTTTACACATTTTACAATGACAACTACGGACAAAGTTCGCGGAGCACTTGAAGTTAAATAATTATTGACAGAGGGAACCGCGCGATTTTTATACTAGATTTCCACAGGTCGAACTTCGATTTTCCCTGAGTATGCAAAACGCTAACATGGTAGGAAAGATTTAAAATTGCACTTTCAGCAGAACCAAAAACCTACCTACAAACTAACCCTAATTTTTAAAAAGAATAAAAAAAAAAATAAATATGCACAATACTCGTATACACAAAAAAAACCAAAACACATAAAAAAATGTTATAAGAATTAATATTAAAATAGATAAAAGAGAAATTGATTTTAAAGAAAAAAAATACAGAAAGAGAAAAACATGTAGAATAAAATAAGAGAAAAAAAATTAAATATAAAAAAAGTTAAACAAAAAAAGAGAAAGACAAGAAAATAAGAAAATAAAAAAAAATTTTTTTACTAATACAACTAATAAAAACTAATAACTAACTTTTAACTATGTGCGTTTCAGTAAGTAAAAACCTGCTTACTTAAACGCACATTACAGCATTTGTACAAAAGGGTTACAAATTAGCTCGTTGCTCCAAAACAGCAACGTCCCAGGTTTTTAAAAAACTGAAGAATCTTAAAACCAGAGAAAAAAAACCTGAGGAAGAATTGCTTCAAGCCACCTTCAGGGCTTTGCACTTAGCAGTTAAAATTATGCTTGCAAAGAAATTCAAAACAAGAAAAAAATTTCTTTTTCTCATTTTTATGAATGACCTTCTGTCATTGACATCAAACCCCATCTACTCGTTTGCTGATGACAGCAGTATTTGTCATTCATATTCATTCTCCAGGCGTCCTTCTATTCTGGAGATCAATAGAAAACGCAGAATTATGAATGACGCACTCCAATCTGACCACAACAAAATCCAGGAGTGGGGTCAAGCGAATCGGGTCGATTTTAATGCGCGGAAGACCCAATGCTGTTTGTTGACCCACAAGCGTCTGGCGGGTGACAACTTTCCACCTTTAAATATGGGTAGTGTGGATATTAATGAGTCGGAGGTTCTTGATATTCTGGGCATGTCAATACAATGCGATCTTCGTTGGAACGATCACATTTTTCATGTGTCGAAAGAAGCAGCCAAGTGCTTAGGCTTTTTAAAGCGTTGCAAGAAATACTTCACTCCAACCGACCTTCGTTGTATCTACACCAATTATACCCTGCCGAAAATGGAGTACAACTCTCATATTTGGTCGGGAGCTTCGAAAACATATCTTCAGCTTCTGGACCGTATACAAGGTCGTGCGATAAAACTTATAGGGGACAGTAGGGTATCCAGCTCTATTGAAACCTTGGGATGTCGTCGGGATGTGGGGTGTGTAACCTTATTTTACCGTTACTTTAATGGTAATTGTTCCTCTGAAGTAGCCAGCCTATTTCCTTCGGTTCAGGTATTCAACAGACCTACTCGGCTTTCCAGAGCTGTGCACCCCTATTACGTTTCGATCCCGTTCCAACGCACTACCCACTACCGCGAGAATTCGTTTTTCGGTCGCGCAGTTAAGTTGTGAAATAGTCTCCCTGCGCATGTTTTCCCACCCACTTATAACGTCGATGCTTTTAAAAGAGATGTAAGTCGACACTACTCCCACTTTTCCCCTTCCCACTAACCTTTTCCCTTTCAAACCAACGAATGCTTTGCATGGATAGGGGGCATCCCCTGAGTTTGGTTCTATCTGCCATAAAAAAAAAACCGAGGAAAAATTGCTTCAAGACGCCTGCAGGGCATTGCACTCTGCAATTAATATGATTGCGATGCATTTCTTGCAAGCATTAAAATAACAATAAAAGAAAACAACCGAAATAATTAAATTATGTACGACAAAAAAAAGGGGCAATTAAGAAACACACAACAGAAACGAAAAACCCTAAGGGATAATGTGACACTTATATGTTATCTTATATTTAGGATTTTAAGTTATACCTCAATCTTTTCATTTTTATTGTTAAATATGAAATTAAAAGTACAAAATTGTATATAATCATACAAGCTACATTTAACTAATCTTAGCGTAATTAAAAATAACAAATTCTACTAAATTTTAAATTACAACGATACAGAAATTAAGAGTTCAAAATTGTATATAATCATATAAGCTACATTTAACTAATCTCAACGTAAGTAAAAATAACAAATTCTAATAAATTTTAAATTACAACGATAAGAACCGTACGTAAATCAAAATAACGAGACTCACGTACACACCCAAACACAAACCTGTTTTTCATTATACCCAGATTTTTCAAAAGAATTTATTTTAACTACCAACGCAAGTAATGAAGCGTTAGGCGCGGTCCTTTCTCAAGGAAACGTAGGCGAAGATAGACCAATAGCTTTCGCTAGCCGAGCGCTGAGCGACACAGAACAAAGATATTCAACAATAGAAAAGGAATTCTTAGCAATAGTTTGGGCCACAAAAAACTTCAGAGCATATCTCCTAGGCAGACATTTTAAAATTTTTACTGATCACCAGTCATTAAAGGGAATAGCCAATTTAAAAGATCAAACTTCAAGACCGGCAAGATTCAGACACAAGTTGTCAGAGTATGATTTCGAAATCATATATAAGCCAGGCAAGAAAAATTTAAATGCAGACGCTTTGAGTAGAATTCCTTAAAATCGTAATATAGTAACAGCAGACCCGCTCTAGAAAAAGGGAAATAGAAATGAAGAACCAAGAAAGTAGTGATAAAACAAGTACAAGTCTGATGTCTGTAGAACCTGACACTCCAGGCATAACACAAAACGGAAACACAATTTTATTAGAAAACCCAAAACAAATAGAGACCGTTATAAAAGATTTCCAAAATACACCATTAGGAGGTCACCACGGAGCGGTGAAAACTTACCTAAGAATCAGGCAACAATATAGGTGGCCAGGGATGCAAAGACAAATCAAAAATTATGTTAAAAACTGTCCGAAATGTCAAGCGAACAAAAGTTCGAGATTAACGAAAATGTCCATGGTGCTAACAGATACACCAATGAGGCCATTTGATAAAGTTTACATGGACATAGTAGTTGGTCTACCAGAAACTGTGTCCGGAAATAAGTACATTTCAACTTTTCAGGATGATTTTTCGAAATTTATGGCATGTAGAGCTCTCCCAGACGCGGAAGCAAGTACCGTTGCCAGGGCTTTTTATGACGAAGTGATCACGCGTTGCGGAATTCAGCGAATTCTAATTACAGATAACGGAACTAATTTCATTTCGAAATTTTTCTCAGATACTTGTAAATTGTTAGGTATTAAAAAATTACATATAACGCCATACCATCCGCAAGCTAATGGCTCATTAGAAAGAAGCCACACCCCTTTAGCGGAATATTTGCGTAGTAACTGCAGCGATGCATGTTCATAACCACACATCCCACATTACGACCAAACAAACACCTTTCCGCACTCTATTCGGTTCCGATATAGAGATGCCGATAAATTTGAAAAAAAAATGTAGTCCAGTATACAGTGCCGAAGACCCAAATAAGATTTTAAAATTTCAAATACAGAGGGCTAACGAAATAGTGAGAAAAAATCAAGATAGGGCCAAGCAAATAGCAAAGGAGCAATATGATAATAAGTTAAATTTAGTAGAATATAAGATAGGAGATAGCGTATTGATTAAGAATCAAACTAGGAAAAATAAGTTTTCTCCAATATGGATAGGGCCTTATAAGGTAGCAAAAATTAAAAGTCCAATTACGACAGTTTTAAATATTAAGGGAAGGGAAAAACCTTTCCACAATAACTTACTGAAATTATATAATAGTAATTAAGAAAATATGATTAATCGGGAACTAAGGATAATAACAATAGCCACCTTATTATGAGTAAGATAGAATAGATATATAGAATAGGATTGGTAAGACATATTATTTGGTAATATAAAATTAGTTTTTTATTATACAGACAACAATATCTTTATTAGCAACAATAATTTTACAGACATTAAGAAAGAAATCAATGCAAACACTGATATAAATTATAACTCCAGAATAGAAACATTTACGCAGTCTACGTCACAAGGCAAAATACAAGAGAACTAAGAATGTTAACGTAAATTCTTTGGGTGCTATTAGCAGTAAGGCAGATGGAGGCACGCAACGAACTGGAAGAATACATAGATAACATGCACAATATATGTGGAAATTTAAACAGAAAACTAGAAATAAACAAGTTTAAAGAAGCTTGTCTAAACTTGAACCAGCTGTTGAAAGCCACAGTTAGGCAATTAAGAAGTAACGAGGAAATAATTAACCACACTAGTAAAGATCAAAAACGGAATAAAAGAGCCCTAGAATTTGTGGAAGAGGCGTTGAACTGGGCCTTTGGAACCATGAGTCAGAAAGACGCAACCGAAATCCACAACCACCTGGAAAATATGAATAACAGACAGGCGGAAACATAAAATAATGGAGCAACAAGTTACGGTAATGAAAACAACAAATAACAAAACCACGACAGCGGCAATACAAGCTAGCCTAGTAGATATAGAAGGAAAACAGGAGTTGGAGATTCAATTTCTGGATGACTTGTACAGAGGAAACTGCACACTTCCATATTACAAGGGGATGCTCTGAAGAATCAAATGGGAAAATTGGACCTAACAAACAAGGCCAAATGGTTGCTAAGCGATATGTTCAGGATACATCAACTAGCTAAGGTGAATACTCTAACCACTGCAGGGATACACTGATAAAAGTAACCATACCATTACCTGAGCAAGAACTTTTTACAATATACAAAATATACCAGATGGTAATATTTACTAATACAACGTACGATTTAACAGTGAAACCAACATTCGAATACATGGCCGAATCAAAAGAAGAATGGCAATTCATGGCTTTGTTAAAGAATGATATAGATAACTACCGATACAATGGGGAAAAAGAGAATTACATCCCAGGATACGCTAATATGTAAAAGTCGATTGCTACGGCAACCCCGGCAAGCAGGGGAATGATAGCAAAAATGGAAACACCCAATAAATGGCTATACAACTTCAGACGAAACAACATATTTGAAACAACGTGCGGAACGGGATCAAATACAATATCTCTGAAAGGAGTAGGTATATTAACAATAACAGAGAAATGCAAAATACATAATCACGACAGTACAATAGAGTTCGAAGAAAGTCACACAAATGAAATGAACAAGGTACACGAGAAAATAGACCATTCCGAATTAATACAATTCCTAAAGGACAACTTAACAAACGCAACACTGAACATGAAAGCCGAAACAAACATACGACCAATCATAATAACGGATCATACCAGGCTACGGCAAACATTGGAGGACGGTGAGAAAGATCTAGCAGAGTTACATCAGAAAGGCCGAGATGACGCATACAATTAAACAGAGACAACAGGTAGTCGAAATATCAGGAGCATCTGCAACATTGGGAACAATGCTTATGATAGCACTAGTATTTGTATACATACGGCACAAAACAAAGCGACCAGTCAACACGTCAGTGCAACAAGTTATTCAAAGACCAACCAGCGAAGTGATACACGAATCAACGCTAAGAGAGGTGTGAAACCAACGAACAGAATCCAACACTGAGCGCCCATTCAACTCCAATGCCTGAAGCCAGATGTAAGCTAAGCAGCTGAAGTATCCAATCAATGAATATAAAAAAAAATTTTTGTTTTTGTAACTAAGGCAATAAATAAATCCATATATATAAAAATGAAATGCCACATGTTTGTAACGCCATCACTTGAGAACGGCTGGACCGATTTGACTGATTGTTATTTGGTTGTGTTTCTAATTGTCAGGACAAGGTTTGTATGAAAGGCAATTTTGAGGAAATCGATCGGAAAAAGTCGAAAAAATGTTATTTTTAATTTGTATGAAACTAAAACTTTATTAAAAATTAATGAAAAAAAACTCATTTGAAAACCAAAACTCGGAAACTCATACGATAAAACCTTGCTGTGTTATAATTTTTTTTATTGTATAATTTTAAAATCGTATTTCGTATCGTTGATCGGATAAAGCGGTTTACACATTTTACAATGACAACCACGGACAAAGTTCGCGGAGCACTTGAAGTTAAATAATTATTGACAGAGGGAACCGCGCGATTTTTATACTAGATTTCCACAGGTCGAACTTCGATTTTCCCTGAGTATGCAAAACGCTAACATGGTAGGAAAGATTTAAAATTGCACTTTCAGCAGAACCAAAAACCTACTTACAAACTAACCCTAATTTTTAAAAAGAATAAAAAAAAAATAAATATGCACAATACTCGTATACACAAAAAAAACCAAAACACATAAAAAAATGTTATAAGAATTAATATTAAAATAGATAAAAGAGAAATTGATTTTAAAGAAAAAAAATACAGAAAGAGAAAAACATGTAGAATAAAATAAGAGAAAAAAAATTAAATATAAAAAAAGTTAAACAAAAAAAGAGAAAGACAAGAAAATAAGAAAATAAAAAAAAATTTTTTTACTAATACAACTAATAAAAACTAATAACTAACTTTTAACTATGTGCGTTTCAGTAAGTAAAAACCTGCTTACTTAAACGCACATTACAGCATTTGTACAAAAGGGGTACAAATTAGCTCGTTGCTCCAAAACAGCAACGTCCCAGGTTTTTAAAAAACTGAAAAATCTTAAAACCAGAGAAAAAAAACCTGAGGAAGAATTGCTTCAAGCCACCTTCAGGGCATTGCACTTAGCAGTTAAAATTATGCTTGCAAAGAAATTCAAAACAAGAAAAAAATTTCTTTTTCTCATTTTTATGAATGACCTTCTGTCATTGACATCAAACCCCATCTACTCGTTTGCTGATGACAGCAGCATTTGTCATTCATATTCATTCTCCAGGCGTCCTTCTATTCTGGAGATCAATAGAAAACGCAGAATTATGAATGACGCACTCCAATCTGACCACAACAAAATCCAGGAGTGGGGTCAAGCGAATCGGGTCGATTTTAATGCGCGGAAGACCCAATGCTGTTTGTTGACCCACAAGCGTCTGGCGGGTGACAACTTTCCACCTTTAAATATGGGTAGTGTGGATATTAATGAGTAGGAGGTTCTTGATATTCTAGGCATGTCAATACAATGCGATCTTCGTTGGAACGATCACATTTTTCATGTGTCGAAAGAAGCAGCCAAGTGCTTAGGCTTCTTAAAGCGTTGCAAGAAATACTTCACTCCAACCGACCTTCGTTGTATCTACACCAATTATACCCTGCCGAAAATGGAGTACAACTCTCATATTTGGTCGGGAGCTTCGAAAACATATCTTCAGCTTCTGGACCGTATACAAGGTCGTGCGATAAAACTTATAGGGGACAGTAGGGTATCCAGCTCTATTGAAACCTTGGGATGTCGTCGGGATGTGGGGTGTGTAACCTTATTTTACCGTTACTTTAATGGTAATTGTTCCTCTGAAGTAGCCAGCCTATTTCCTTCGGTTCAGGTATTCAACAGACCTACTCGCCTTTCCAGAGCTGTGCACCCCTATTACGTTTCGATCCCGTTCCAACGCACTACCCACTACCGCGAGAATTCGTTTTTCGGTCGCGCAGTTAAGTTGTGAAATAGTCTCCCTGCGCATGTTTTCCCACCCACTTATAACGTCGATGCTTTTAAAAGAGATGTAAGTCGACACTACTCCCACTTTTCCCCTTCCCACTAACCTTTTCCCTTTCTGCTTTGCATGGATAGGGGGCATCCCCTGAGTTTGGTTCTATCTGCCATAAAAAAAACCGAGGAAAAATTGCTTCAAGACCCCTGCAGGGCATTGCACTCTGCAATTAATATGATTGCGATGCATTTCTTGCAAGCATTAAAATAACAATAAAAGAAAACAACCGAAATAATTAAATTATGTACGACAAAAAAAAGGGGCAATTAAGAAACACACAACAGAAATGAAAAACCCTAAGGGATAATGTCACACTTATATGTTATCTTATATTTAGGATTTTAAGTTATACCTCAATCTTTTCATTTTTATTGTTAAATATGAAATTAAAAGTACAAAATTGTATATAATCATACAAGCTACATTTAACTAATCTTAGCGTAAGTAAAAATAACAAATTGTAATAAATTTTAAATTACAACGATAAGAACCGTACGTAAATCAAAATAACGAGACTCACGTACACACCCAAACACAAACCTGTTTTTCATTATACCCAGATTTTTCAAAAGAATTTATTTTAACTACCGACGCAAGTAATGAAGCGTTAGGCGCGGTCCTTTCTCAAGGAAACGTAGGCGAAGATAGACCAATAGCTTTCGCTAGCCGAGCGCTGAGCGACACAGAACAAAGATATTCAACAATAGAAAAGGAATTCTTAGCAATAGTTTGGGCCACAAAAAACTTCAGAGCATATCTCCTAGGCAGACATTTTAAAATTTTTACTGATCACCAGTCATTAAAGGGAATAGCCAATTTAAAAGATCAAACTTCAAGACCGGCAAGATTCAGACACAAGTTGTCAGAGTATGATTTCGAAATCATATATAAGCCAGGCAAGAAAAATTTAAATGCAGACGCTTTGAGTAGAATTCCTCAAAATCGTAATATAGTAACAGCAGACCCACTCTAGAAAAAGGGAAATAGAAATGAAGAACCAAGAAAGTAGTGATAAAACAAGTACAAGTCTGATGTCTGTAGAACCTGACACTCCAGGCATAACACAAAACGGAAACACAATTTTATTAGAAAACCCAAAACAAATAGAGACCGTTATAAAAGATTTCCAAAATACACCATTAGGAGGTCACCACGGAGCGGTGAAAACTTACCTAAGAATCAGGCAACAATATAGGTGGCCAGGGATGCAAAGACAAATCAAAGATTATGTTAAAAACTGTCCGAAATGTCAAGCGAACAAAAGTTCGAGATTAACGAAAATGTCCATGGTGCTAACAGATACACCAATGAGGCCATTTGATAAAGTTTACATGGACATAGTAGTTGGTCTACCAGAAACTGTGTCCGGAAATAAGTACATTTCAACTTTTCAGGATGATTTTTCGAAATTTATGGCATGTAGAGCTCTCCCAGACGCGGAAGCAAGTACCGTTGCCAGGGCTTTTTATGACGAAGTGATCACGCGTTGCGGAATTCAGCGAATTCTAATTACAGATAACGGAACTAATTTCATTTCGAAATTTTTCTCAGATACTTGTAAATTGTTAGGTATTAAAAAATTACATATAACGCCATACCATCCGCAAGCTAATGGCTCATTAGAAAGAAGCCACACCCCTTTAGCGGAATATTTGCGTAGTTTTGCTAAGGACGGGTCGAATTGGGATCAATGGTTAACTGCAGCGATGCATGTTCATAACCACACATCCCACATTACGACCAAACAAACACCTTTCCGCACTCTATTCGGTTCCGATATAGAGATGCCGATAAATTTGAAAAAAAAATGTAGTCCAGTATACAGTGCCGAAGACCCAAATAAGATTTTAAAATTTCAAATACAGAGGGCTAACGAAATAGTGAGAAAAAATCAAGATAGGGCCAAGCAAATAGCAAAGGAGCAATATGATAATAAGTTAAATTTAGTAGAATATAAGATAGGAGATAGCGTATTGATTAAGAATCAAACTAGGAAAAATAAGTTTTCTCCAATATGGATAGGGCCTTATAAGGTAGCAAAAATTAAAAGTCCAATTACGACAGTTTTAAATATTAAGGGAAGGGAAAAACCTTTCCACAATAACTTACTGAAATTATATAATAGTAATTAAGAAAATATGATTAATCGGGAACTAAGGATAATAACAATAGCCACCTTATTATGAGTAAGATAGAATAGATATATAGAATAGGATTGGTAAGACATATTATTTGGTAATATAAAATTAGTTTTTTATTATACAGACAACAATATCTTTATTAGCAACAATAATTTTACAGACATTAAGAAAGAAATCAATGCAAACACTGATATAAATTATAACTCCAGAATAGAAACATTTACGCAGTCTACGTCACAAGGCAAAATACAAGAGAACTAAGAATGTTAACGTAAATTCTTTGGGTGCTATTAGCAGTAAGGCAGATGGAGGCACGCAACGAACTGGAAGAATACATAGATAACATGCACAATATATGTGAAAATTTAAACAGAAAACTAGAAATAAACAAGTTTAAAGAAGCTTGTCTAAACTTGAACCAGCTGTTGAAAGCCACAGTTAGGCAATTAAGAAGTAACGAGGAAATAATTAACCACACTAGTAAAGATCAAAAACGGAATAAAAGAGCCCTAGAATTTGTGGAAGAGGCGTTGAACTGGGCCTTTGGAACCATGAGTCAGAAAGACGCAACCGAAATCCACAACCACCTGGAAAATATGAATAACAGACAGGCGGAAACATATAAAATAATGGAGCAACAAGTTACGGTAATGAAAACAACAAATAACAAAACCACGACAGCGGCAATACAAGCGAGCCTAGTAGATATAGAAGGAAAACAGGAGTTGGAGATTCAATTTCTGGATGACTTGTACAGAGGAAACTGCACACTTCCATATTACAAGGGGATGCTCTGAAGAATCAAATGGGAAAATTGGACCTAACAAACAAGGCCAAATGGTTGCTAAGTGATATGTTCAGGATACATCAACTAGCTAAGGTGAATACTCTAACCACTGCAGGGATACACTGATAAAAGTAACCATACCATTACCTGAGGAAGAACTTTTTACAATATACAAAATATACCAGATGGTAATATTTACTAATACAACGTACGATTTAACAGTGAAACCAACATTCGAATACATGGCCGAATCAAAAGAAGAATGGCAATTCATGGCTTTGTTAAAGAATGATATAGATAACTGCAACCGTATAACCGATACAATGGGGAAAAAGAGAATTACATCCCAGGATACGCTAATATGTAAAAGTCGATTGCTACGGCAACCCCGGCAAGCAGGGGAATGATAGCAAAAATGGAAACACCCAATAAATGGCTATACAACTTCAGACGAAACAACATATTTGAAACAACGTGCGGAACGGGATCAAATACAATATCTCTGAAAGGAGTAGGTATATTAACAATAACAGAGAAATGCAAAATACATAATCACGACAGTACAATAGAGTTCGAAGAAAGTCACACAAATGAAATGAACAAGGTACACGAGAAAATAGACCATTCCGAATTAATACAATTCCTAAAGGACAACTTAACAAACGCAACACTGAACATGAAAGCCGAAACAAACATACGACCAATCATAATAACGGATCATACCAGGCTACGGCAAACATTGGAGGCCGGTGAGAAAGATCTAGCAGAGTTACATCAGAAAGGCCGAGATGACGCATACAATTAAACAGAGACAACAGGTAGTCGAAATATCAGGAGCATCTGCAACATTGGGAACAATGCTTATGATAGCACTAGTATTTGTATACATACGGCACAAAACAAAGCGACCAGTCAACACGTCAGTGCAACAAGTTATTCAAAGACCAACCAGCGAAGTGATACACGAATCAACGCTAAGAGAGGTGTGAAACCAACGAACAGAATCCAACACTGAGCGCCCATTCAACTCCAATGCCTGAAGCCAGATGTAAGCTAAGCAGCTGAAGTATCCAATCAATGAATATAAAAAAAAATTTTTGTTTTTGTAACTAAGGCAATAAATAAATCCATATATATAAAAATGAAATGCCACATGTTTGTAACGCCATCACTTGAGAACGACTGGACCGATTTGACTGATTGTTATTTGGTTGTGTTTCTAATTGTCAGGACAAGGTTTGTATGAAAGGCAATTTTGAGGAAATCGATCGGAAAAAGTCGAAAAAATGTTATTTTTAATTTGTATGAAACTAAAACTTTATTAAAAATTAATGAAAAAAAACTCATTTGAAAACCAAAACTCGGAAACTCATACGATAAAACCTTGCTGTGTTATAATTTTTTTTATTGTATAATTTTAAAATCGTATTTCGTATCGTTGATCGGATAAAGCGGTTTACACATTTTACAATGACAACTACGGACAAAGTTCGCGGAGCACTTGAAGTTAAATAATTATTGACAGAGGGAACCGCGCGATTTTTATACTAGATTTCCACAGGTCGAACTTCGATTTTCCCTGAGTATGCAAAACGCTAACATGGCAGGAAAGATTTAAAATTGCACTTTCAGCAGAACCAAAAACCTACTTACAAACTAACCCTAATTTTTAAAAAGAATAAAAAAAAAAATAAATATGCACAATACTCGTATACACAAAAAAAACCAAAACACATAAAAAAATGTTATAAGAATTAATATTAAAATAGATAAAAGAGAAATTGATTTTAAAGAAAAAAAATACAGAAAGAGAAAAACATGTAGAATAAAATAAGAGAAAAAAAATTAAATATAAAAAAAGTTAAACAAAAAAAGAGAAAGACAAGAAAATAAGAAAATAAAAAAAAATTTTTTTACTAATACAACTAATAAAAACTAATAACTAACTTTTAACTATGTGCGTTTCAGTAAGTAAAAACCTGCTTACTTAAACGCACATTACAGCATTTGTACAAAAGGGTTACAAATTAGCTCGTTGCTCCAAAACAGCAACGTCCCAGGTTTTTAAAAAACTGAAGAATCTTAAAACCAGAAAAAAAAAACCTGAGGAAGAATTGCTTCAAGCCACCTTCAGGGCATTGCACTTAGCAGTTAAAATTATGCTTGCAAAGAAATTCAAAACAAGAAAAAAATTTCTTTTTCTCATTTTTATGAATGACCTTCTGTCATTGACATCAAACCCCATCTACTCGTTTGCTGATGACAGCAGCATTTGTCATTCATATTCATTCTCCAGGCGTCCTTCTATTCTGGAGATCAATAGAAAACGCAGAATTATGAATGACGCACTCCAATCTGACCACAACAAAATCCAGGAGTGGGGTCAAGCGAATCGGGTCGATTTTAATGCGCGGAAGACCCAATGCTGTTTGTTGACCCACAAGCGTCTGGCGGGTGACAACTTTCCACCTTTAAATATGGGTAGTGTGGATATTAATGAGTAGGAGGTTCTTGATATTCTAGGCATGTCAATACAATGCGATCTTCGTTGGAACGATCACATTTTTCATGTGTCGAAAGAAGCAGCCAAGTGCTTAGGCTTTTTAAAGCGTTGCAAGAAATACTTCACTCCAACCGACCTTCGTTGTATCTACACCAATTATACCCTGCCGAAAATGGAGTACAACTCTCATATTTGGTCGGGAGCTTCGAAAACATATCTTCAGCTTCTGGACCGTATACAAGGTCGTGCGATAAAACTTATAGGGGACAGTAGGGTATCCAGCTCTATTGAAACCTTGGGATGTCGTCGGGATGTGGGGTGTGTAACCTTATTTTACCGTTACTTTAATGGTAATTGTTCCTCTGAAGTAGCCAGCCTATTTCCTTCGGTTCAGGTATTCAACAGACCTACTCGCCTTTCCAGAGCTGTGCACCCCTATTACGTTTCGATCCCGTTCCAACGCACTACCCACTACCGCGAGAATTCGTTTTTCGGTCGCGCAGTTAAGTTGTGAAATAGTCTCCCTGCGCATGTTTTCCCACCCACTTATAACGTCGATGCTTTTAAAAGAGATGTAAGTCGACACTACTCCCACTTTTCCCCTTCCCACTAACCTTTTCCCTTTCTGCTTTGCATGGATAGGGGGCATCCCCTGAGTTTGGTTCTATCTGCCATAAAAAAAACCGAGGAAAAATTGCTTCAAGACCCCTGCAGGGCATTGCACTCTGCAATTAATATGATTGCGATGCATTTCTTGCAAGCATTAAAATAACAATAAAAGAAAACAACCGAAATAATTAAATTATGTACGACAAAAAAAAGGGGCAATTAAGAAACACACAACAGAAATGAAAAACCCTAAGGGATAATGTCACACTTATATGTTATCTTATATTTAGGATTTTAAGTTATACCTCAATCTTTTCATTTTTATTGTTAAATATGAAATTAAAAGTACAAAATTGTATATAATCATACAAGCTACATTTAACTAATCTTAGCGTAAGTAAAAATAACAAATTCTAATAAATTTTAAATTACAACGATAAGAACCGTACGTAAATCAAAATAACGAGACTCACGTACACACCCAAACACAAACCTGTTTTTCATTATACCCAGATTTTTCAAAAGAATTTATTTTAACTACCGACGCAAGTAATGAAGCGTTAGGCGCGGTCCTTTCTCAAGGAAACGTAGGCGAAGATAGACCAATAGCTTTCGCTAGCCGAGCGCTGAGCGACACAGAACAAAGATATTCAACAATAGAAAAGGAATTCTTAGCAATAGTTTGGGCCACAAAAAACTTCAGAGCATATCTCCTAGGCAGACATTTTAAAATTTTTACTGATCACCAGTCATTAAAGGGAATAGCCAATTTAAAAGATCAAACTTCAAGACCGGCAAGATTCAGACACAAGTTGTCAGAGTATGATTTCGAAATCATATATAAGCCAGGCAAGAAAAATTTAAATGCAGACGCTTTGAGTAGAATTCCTTAAAATCGTAATATAGTAACAGCAGACCCGCTCTAGAAAAAGGGAAATAGAAATGAAGAACCAAGAAAGTAGTGATAAAACAAGTACAAGTCTGATGTCTGTAGAACCTGACACTCCAGGCATAACACAAAACGGAAACACAATTTTATTAGAAAACCCAAAACAAATAGAGACCGTTATAAAAGATTTCCAAAATACACCATTAGGAGGTCACCACGGAGCGGTGAAAACTTACCTAAGAATCAGGCAACAATATAGGTGGCCAGGGATGCAAAGACAAATCAAAAATTATGTTAAAAACTGTCCGAAATGTCAAGCGAACAAAAGTTCGAGATTAACGAAAATGTCCATGGTGCTAACAGATACACCAATGAGGCCATTTGATAAAGTTTACATGGACATAGTAGTTGGTCTACCAGAAACTGTGTCCGGAAATAAGTACATTTCAACTTTTCAGGATGATTTTTCGAAATTTATGGCATGTAGAGCTCTCCCAGACGCGGAAGCAAGTACCGTTGCCAGGGCTTTTTATGACGAAGTGATCACGCGTTGCGGAATTCAGCGAATTCTAATTACAGATAACGGAACTAATTTCATTTCGAAATTTTTCTCAGATACTTGTAAATTGTTAGGTATTAAAAAATTACATATAACGCCATACCATCCGCAAGCTAATGGCTCATTAGAAAGAAGCCACACCCCTTTAGCGGAATATTTGCGTAGTAACTGCAGCGATGCATGTTCATAACCACACATCCCACATTACGACCAAACAAACACCTTTCCGCACTCTATTCGGTTCCGATATAGAGATGCCGATAAATTTGAAAAAAAAATGTAGTCCAGTATACAGTGCCGAAGACCCAAATAAGATTTTAAAATTTCAAATACAGAGGGCTAACGAAATAGTGAGAAAAAATCAAGATAGGGCCAAGCAAATAGCAAAGGAGCAATATGATAATAAGTTAAATTTAGTAGAATATAAGATAGGAGATAGCGTATTGATTAAGAATCAAACTAGGAAAAATAAGTTTTCTCCAATATGGATAGGGCCTTATAAGGTAGCAAAAATTAAAAGTCCAATTACGACAGTTTTAAATATTAAGGGAAGGGAAAAACCTTTCCACAATAACTTACTGAAATTATATAATAGTAATTAAGAAAATATGATTAATCGGGAACTAAGGATAATAACAATAGCCACCTTATTATGAGTAAGATAGAATAGATATATAGAATAGGATTGGTAAGACATATTATTTGGTAATATAAAATTAGTTTTTTATTATACAGACAACAATATCTTTATTAGCAACAATAATTTTACAGACATTAAGAAAGAAATCAATGCAAACACTGATATAAATTATAACTCCAGAATAGAAACATTTACGCAGTCTACGTCACAAGGCAAAATACAAGAGAACTAAGAATGTTAACGTAAATTCTTTGGGTGCTATTAGCAGTAAGGCAGATGGAGGCACGCAACGAACTGGAAGAATACATAGATAACATGCACAATATATGTGAAAATTTAAACAGAAAACTCGAAATAAACAAGTTTAAAGAAGCTTGTCTAAACTTGAACCAGCTGTTGAAAGCCACAGTTAGGCAATTAAGAAGTAACGAGGAAATAATTAACCACACTAGTAAAGATCAAAAACGGAATAAAAGAGCCCTAGAATTTGTGGAAGAGGCGTTGAACTGGGCCTTTGGAACCATGAGTCAGAAAGACGCAACCGAAATCCACAACCACCTGGAAAATATGAATAACAGACAGGCGGAAACATATAAAATAATGGAGCAACAAGTTACGGTAATGAAAACAACAAATAACAAAACCACGACAGCGGCAATACAAGCTAGCCTAGTAGATATAGAAGGAAAACAGGAGTTGGAGATTCAATTTCTGGATGACTTGTACAGAGGAAACTGCACACTTCCATATTACAAGGGGATGCTCTGAAGAATCAAATGGGAAAATTGGACCTAACAAACAAGGCCAAATGGTTGCTAAGTGATATGTTCAGGATACATCAACTAGCTAAGGTGAATACTCTAACCACTGCAGGGATACACTGATAAAAGTAACCATACCATTACCTGAGGAAGAACTTTTTACAATATACAAAATATACCAGATGGTAATATTTACTAATACAACGTACGATTTAACAGTGAAACCAACATTCGAATACATGGCCGAATCAAAAGAAGAATGGCAATTCATGGCTTTGTTAAAGAATGATATAGATAACTGCAACCGTATAACCGATACAATGGGGAAAAAGAGAATTACATCCCAGGATACGCTAATATGTAAAAGTCGATTGCTACGGCAACCCCGGCAAGCAGGGGAATGATAGCAAAAATGGAAACACCCAATAAATGGCTATACAACTTCAGACGAAACAACATATTTGAAACAACGTGCGGAACGGGATCAAATACAATATCTCTGAAAGGAGTAGGTATATTAACAATAACAGAGAAATGCAAAATACATAATCACGACAGTACAATAGAGTTCGAAGAAAGTCACACAAATGAAATGAACAAGGTACACGAGAAAATAGACCATTCCGAATTAATACAATTCCTAAAGGACAACTTAACAAACGCAACACTGAACATGAAAGCCGAAACAAACATACGACCAATCATAATAACGGATCATACCAGGCTACGGCAAACATTGGAGGCCGGTGAGAAAGATCTAGCAGAGTTACATCAGAAAGGCCGAGATGACGCATACAATTAAACAGAGACAACAGGTAGTCGAAATATCAGGAGCATCTGCAACATTGGGAACAATGCTTATGATAGCACTAGTATTTGTATACATACGGCACAAAACAAAGCGACCAGTCAACACGTCAGTGCAACAAGTTATTCAAAGACCAACCAGCGAAGTGATACACGAATCAACGCTAAGAGAGGTGTGAAACCAACGAACAGAATCCAACACTGAGCGCCCATTCAACTCCAATGCCTGAAGCCAGATGTAAGCTAAGCAGCTGAAGTATCCAATCAATGAATATAAAAAAAAATTTTTGTTTTTGTAACTAAGGCAATAAATAAATCCATATATATAAAAATGAAATGCCACATGTTTGTAACGCCATCACTTGAGAACGGCTGGACCGATTTGACTGATTGTTATTTGGTTGTGTTTCTAATTGTCAGGACAAGGTTTGTATGAAAGGCAATTTTGAGGAAATCGATCGGAAAAAGTCGAAAAAATGTTATTTTTAATTTGTATGAAACTAAAACTTTATTAAAAATTAATGAAAAAAAACTCATTTGAAAACCAAAACTCGGAAACTCATACGATAAAACCTTGCTGTGTTATAATTTTTTTTATTGTATAATTTTAAAATCGTATTTCGTATCGTTGATCGGATAAAGCGGTTTACACATTTTACAATGACAACTACGGACAAAGTTCGCGGAGCACTTGAAGTTAAATAATTATTGACAGAGGGAACCGCGCGATTTTTATACTAGATTTCCACAGGTCGAACTTCGATTTTCCCTGAGTATGCAAAACGCTAACATGGCAGGAAAGATTTAAAATTGCACTTTCAGCAGAACCAAAAACCTACTTACAAACTAACCCTAATTTTTAAAAAGAATAAAAAAAAAATAAATATGCACAATACTCGTATACACAAAAAAAACCAAAACACATAAAAAAATGTTATAAGAATTAATATTAAAATAGATAAAAGAGAAATTGATTTTAAAGAAAAAAAATACAGAAAGAGAAAAACATGTAGAATAAAATAAGAGAAAAAAAATTAAATATAAAAAAAGTTAAACAAAAAAAGAGAAAGACAAGAAAATAAGAAAATAAAAAAAAATTTTTTTACTAATACAACTAATAAAAACTAATAACTAACTTTTAACTATGTGCGTTTCAGTAAGTAAAAACCTGCTTACTTAAACGCACATTACAGCATTTGTACAAAAGGGTTACAAATTAGCTCGTTGCTCCAAAACAGCAACGTCCCAGGTTTTTAAAAAACTGAAGAATCTTAAAACCAGAGAAAAAAAACCTGAGGAAGAATTGCTTCAAGCCACCTTCAGGGCATTGCACTTAGCAGTTAAAATTATGCTTGCAAAGAAATTCAAAACAAGAAAAAAATTTCTTTTTCTCATTTTTATGAATGACCTTCTGTCATTGACTTCAAACCCCATCTACTCGTTTGCTGATGACAGCAGCATTTGTCATTCATATTCATTCTCCAGGCGTCCTTCTATTCTGGAGATCAATAGAAAACGCAGAATTATGAATGACGCACTCCAATCTGACCACAACAAAATCCAGGAGTGGGGTCAAGCGAATCGGGTCGATTTTAATGCGCGGAAGACCCAATGCTGTTTGTTGACCCACAAGCGTCTGGCGGGTGACAACTTTCCACCTTTAAATATGGGTAGTGTGGATATTAATGAGTAGGAGGTTCTTGATATTCTAGGCATGTCAATACAATGCGATCTTCGTTGGAACGATCACATTTTTCATGTGTCGAAAGAAGCAGCCAAGTGCTTAGGCTTTTTAAAGCGTTGCAAGAAATACTTCACTCCAACCGACCTTCGTTGTATCTACACCAATTATACCCTGCCGAAAATGGAGTACAACTCTCATATTTGGTCGGGAGCTTCGAAAACATATCTTCAGCTTCTGGACCGTATACAAGGTCGTGCGATAAAACTTATAGGGGACAGTAGGGTATCCAGCTCTATTGAAACCTTGGGATGTCGTCGGGATGTGGGGTGTGTAACCTTATTTTACCGTTACTTTAATGGTAATTGTTCCTCTGAAGTAGCCAGCCTATTTCCTTCGGTTCAGATATTCAACAGACCTACTCGCCTTTCCAGAGCTGTGCACCCCTATTACGTTTCGATCCCGTTCCAACGCACTACCCACTACCGCGAGAATTCGTTTTTCGGTCGCGCAGTTAAGTTGTGAAATAGTCTCCCTGCGCATGTTTTCCCACCCACTTATAACGTCGATGCTTTTAAAAGAGATGTAAGTCGACACTACTCCCACCTTTCCCCTTCCCACTAACCTTTTCCCTTTCAAACCAACGAATGCTTTGCATGGATAGGGGGCATCCCCTGAGTTTGGTTCTATCTGCCATAAAAAAAACCGAGGAAAAATTGCTTCAAGACCCCTGCAGGGCATTGCACTCTGCAATTAATATGATTGCGATGCATTTCTTGCAAGCATTAAAATAACAATAAAAGAAAACAACCGAAATAATTAAATTATGTACGACAAAAAAAAGGGGCAATTAAGAAACACACAACAGAAATGAAAAACCCTAAGGGATAATGTCACACTTATATGTTATCTTATATTTAGGATTTTAAGTTATACCTCAATCTTTTCATTTTTATTGTTAAATATGAAATTAAAAGTACAAAATTGTATATAATCATACAAGCTACATTTAACTAATCTTAGCGTAAGTAAAAATAACAAATTCTAATAAATTTTAAATTACAACGATAAGAACCGTACGTAAATCAAAATAACGAGACTCACGTACACACCCAAACACAAACCTGTTTTTCATTATACCCAGATTTTTCAAAAGAATTTATTTTAACTACCGACGCAAGTAATGAAGCGTTAGGCGCGGTCCTTTCTCAAGGAAACGTAGGCGAAGATAGACCAATAGCTTTCGCTAGCCGAGCGCTGAGCGACACAGAACAAAGATATTCAACAATAGAAAAGGAATTCTTAGCAATAGTTTGGGCCACAAAAAACTTCAGAGCATATCTCCTAGGCAGACATTTTAAAATTTTTACTGATCACCAGTCATTAAAGGGAATAGCCAATTTAAAAGATCAAACTTCAAGACCGGCAAGATTCAGACACAAGTTGTCAGAGTATGATTTCGAAATCATATATAAGCCAGGCAAGAAAAATTTAAATGCAGACGCTTTGAGTAGAATTCCTCAAAATCGTAATATAGTAACAGCAGACCCACTCTAGAAAAAGGGAAATAGAAATGAAGAACCAAGAAAGTAGTGATAAAACAAGTACAAGTCTGATGTCTGTAGAACCTGACACTCCAGGCATAACACAAAACGGAAACACAATTTTATTAGAAAACCCAAAACAAATAGAGACCGTTATAAAAGATTTCCAAAATACACCATTAGGAGGTCACCACGGAGCGGTGAAAACTTACCTAAGAATCAGGCAACAATATAGGTGGCCAGGGATGCAAAGACAAATCAAAGATTATGTTAAAAACTGTCCGAAATGTCAAGCGAACAAAAGTTCGAGATTAACGAAAATGTCCATGGTGCTAACAGATACACCAATGAGGCCATTTGATAAAGTTTACATGGACATAGTAGTTGGTCTACCAGAAACTGTGTCCGGAAATAAGTACATTTCAACTTTTCAGGATGATTTTTCGAAATTTATGGCATGTAGAGCTCTCCCAGACGCGGAAGCAAGTACCGTTGCCAGGGCTTTTTATGACGAAGTGATCACGCGTTGCGGAATTCAGCGAATTCTAATTACAGATAACGGAACTAATTTCATTTCGAAATTTTTCTCAGATACTTGTAAATTGTTAGGTATTAAAAAATTACATATAACGCCATACCATCCGCAAGCTAATGGCTCATTAGAAAGAAGCCACACCCCTTTAGCGGAATATTTGCGTAGTTTTGCTAAGGACGGGACGAATTGGGATCAATGGTTAACTGCAGCGATGCATGTTCATAACCACACATCCCACATTACGACCAAACAAACACCTTTCCGCACTCTATTCGGTTCCGATATAGAGATGCCGATAAATTTGAAAAAAAAATGTAGTCCAGTATACAGTGCCGAAGACCCAAATAAGATTTTAAAATTTCAAATACAGAGGGCTAACGAAATAGTGAGAAAAAATCAAGATAGGGCCAAGCAAATAGCAAAGGAGCAATATGATAATAAGTTAAATTTAGTAGAATTTAAGATAGGAGATAGCGTATTGATTAAGAATCAAACTAGGAAAAATAAGTTTTCTCCAATATGGATAGGGCCTTATAAGGTAGCAAAAATTAAAAGTCCAATTACGACAGTTTTAAATATTAAGGGAAGGGAAAAACCTTTCCACAATAACTTACTGAAATTATATAATAGTAATTAAGAAAATATGATTAATCGGGAACTAAGGATAATAACAATAGCCACCTTATTATGAGTAAGATAGAATAGATATATAGAATAGGATTGGTAAGACATATTATTTGGTAATATAAAATTAGTTTTTTATTATACAGACAACAATATCTTTATTAGCAACAATAATTTTACAGACATTAAGAAAGAAATCAATGCAAACACTGATATAAATTATAACTCCAGAATAGAAACATTTACGCAGTCTACGTCACAAGGCAAAATACAAGAGAACTAAGAATGTTAACGTAAATTATTTGGGTGCTATTAGCAGTAAGGCAGATGGAGGCACGCCTGCCGATAGAAATAGAAAAGTTAAAGGAAACGCCACTGGTATTTGAAAGAACTAATCATGCACTGGTTTTCAAGGATACGTGGACAATATTAACGAAAATAGAACGTAACGACTTTCAGGGAGTAATAAACGAACTGGAAGAATACATAGATAACATGCACAATATATGTGAAAATTTAAACAGAAAACTAGAAATAAACAAGTTTAAAGAAGCTTGTCTAAACTTGAACCAGCTGTTGAAAGCCACAGTTAGGCAATTAAGAAGTAACGAGGAAATAATTAACCACACTAGTAAAGATCAAAAACGGAATAAAAGAGCCCTAGAATTTGTGGGAGAGGCGTTGAACTGGGCCTTTGGAACCATGAGTCAGAAAGACGCAACCGAAATCCACAACCACCTGGAAAATATGAATAACAGACAGGCGGAAACATATAAAATAATGGAGCAACAAGGAGCAACAAGTTACGGTAATGAAAACAACAAATAACAAAACCACGACAGCGGCAATACAAGATAGCCTAGTAGATATAGAAGGAAAACAGGAGTTGGAGATTCAAATTCTGGATGACTTGTACAGAGGAAACTGCACACTTCCATATTACAAGGGGATGCTCTGAAGAATCAAATGGGAAAATTGGACCTAACAAACAAGGCCAAATGGTTGCTAAGTGATATGTTCAGGATACATCAACTAGCTAAGGTGAATACTCTAACCACTGCAGGGATACACTGATAAAAGTAACCATACCATTACCTGAGCAAGAACTTTTTACAATATACAAAATATACCAGATGGTAATATTTACTAATACAACGTACGATTTAACAGTGAAACCAACATTCGAATACATGGCCGAATCAAAAGAAGAATGGCAATTCATGGCTTTGTTAAAGAATGATATAGATAACTGCAACCGTATAACCGATACAATGGGGAAAAAGAGAATTACATCCCAGGATACGCTAATATGTAAAAGTCGATTGCTACGGCAACCCCGGCAAGCAGGGGAATGATAGCAAAAATGGAAACACCCAACTCGCTGTACCCTCAATTATAGGTCGGAAGGTCCGGATTACACACCTTAGTATGGATTTCTCATCAGCCGGAGCTGACGGGATTCATGCGTATGCTCAAAGATGGCTTGGAATGCTGTCTATAGGTATAACATTCAGCTCGCAGTTAGGTCAGTTTGCTCCGACATTGCTGATAGCAAGGTTCAGATTCAGATTGGAACGCTAGAAGTAACTCACACCTTTTTAGTGGTTAGAATAATGGACGAAGTAATAATCGGCGTGGATTTTATGGACTTGGACTTACTCTGGATCTAAAGAAAAGAATGCTGACGTGGAGATACCCCTAAGCACTGGGTATTAACGGCCTCAGATCAGGAATGTAAGTGTAAGTCACCGTCAGCGACTTCTATTATCGGATTGAACGGTATATCAGAGGGAGAGGATGAATTAAGAATGTAGCCACTACCTTCACGTTGCAGATGGTAAGAAGATCAAACGACAATCTCTTATCCACCTTACATCCCGAAATAATAAGAAATAAGCATCTCGAAGTAATGCTGTGTGATTTATTCCTCACACTTACGCCGCGTGAGATTCCAAACTTCCTTCCGGAAAAAGTCGATTCGGCAATGCTACACTACAGTGGAGGTGTAAGATATCCTTTTGTTATTTAGAACTAAAAAACTTCGGAGTAACCTCAACATCGCGATCAATAATCCGATTTACAACTCCTGAAATTGTTCTCATTGGGAATACTCTTCGAGATTCTACACCACATCTACAAAGTTTTGAATCCGAGTAATTACAATACCTCTACGAACAAGTTCCCGAGAAAAACCTTTTCTTCACCGAGCCGAAGTTTCATCCCAAAAATGTTCCCAGAAGGAAGTCGTGATCTCGGACGTAATACTTGAAGTCAGCGAATCAATATGACGGCCACTTCACATAATATAAGTAGATTAGAGATAAAATTAAACAAGAATAACGTATATTCTATTCAGATATTAACCACTACTGTATCATCATGTACAGAAAAAATTAATATCGCTTCACGGTATTAATTTTTTCTTTCCCTAAGGGTCAATCTGCACACCCTAAAACCAGTGCAAGTATTTTGGTTCATACGGTGCTTTGCCAGTTTACGCTGCATACTTCCACCGTGGAGCCTTGCAG
The DNA here is from genome assembly GCA_922984085.1 of Sicus ferrugineus. Lineage (NCBI taxonomy): Eukaryota > Metazoa > Arthropoda > Insecta > Diptera > Conopidae > Sicus > Sicus ferrugineus. The sequence continues at coordinate 27,258,159 of OV277349.1, forward strand.
TTATTTTTTGGAAAGCATACTTTTAGGCCAAACTGTGGTTGATTATCTATCACAGTTCAATAAATTCAAAGTAGAATTTAAATTGCGCAAGTGCATTTTTTTTCAAAATAGCAAGTCCGCAAATTCTACTTAATTTACTATTATAACTTTCATATTTAAAATAGCAATTTAATTGTTTTTGTATTTTGAGACACTTTCTGGATTCTGCCCCATAGTGCGGCGGTGCGACAAGTAGTAGGGATATGGAAAGACCAGACCCTATCAAAGGGGCTATACGCCCACACATCGAAGGAGGTAGGACAAACACCTCCGGTGTCAGGATGGTCAAAGTCTCTGACAACAGAGCCCAAAGCCACGGTGCCGAAAAGAGTTAGTGGAAGTACTACGTTTCTGAAAGTTCCGGCCAAGGGAAACCTAAACACGTCCGAACCTCAAGGAAGAGGTATCAGGAACTGCGACATATGCAGTGGCTGATGGGGAAATATAGAGAGTCTGATCCATCGTCCTTAACTGAGGAGGTGAAGATATTCCTAGCTTGGGCGAAGAGCGTCTCTGGAAAACAGAACGCTCAGTCCATCACCAGTAGCCAGGAAAAGCCGTTCAGTGAGGTTTCGAAAAACTCACTGATCATGACAGTTATCCGCAGGGCAGAAGAGGACGTAAGTATCTACAAAGATAAATACAAGAGAAAGGTGGGTACAGGATGCCTTGGCCTCAACCTTGTAAGAAAAAATATTCTTTCTTACAACTTCGGGTGTAGAACCTGGCCTGCATCCCAACCGAGCCCGTTTTTAGTAAACGTAAACTGAAAACGCGGTGACCTGGGTTGTGCGGACCCAACATCAGGTGGAATAAATTCTATCAACAACAATAAAAAGAAAAAAAGGCAACGTAGCAAAGGCGAAAATATACAAAACTAACAATAACAACAACAACCACATTAACTCGCTTGCTAACAAAGGGATTAAAAAACCACAGTCACACAGAATACATGAACCACATACTTTTTACAACAATTACAACACAGACCGATACGCCAAATCTGCAAGCAAAAATTAAAGCAGATCTTGGGAAATTACTAATAAAATCAGGTGGAATACTGTTTACAACAACTACAACACAGACTGAGACGCGAAACAAGCAAGCAAAAATTAAATTAGAGCGTGGGAAGCTACCAACAAAATCACAAGAATTTATTTCTAGAAATAAGCACAACTACAACAAGTACGTTGTGTGCCGCTATGCAGATTAGAAAATTCTGGAATGTGAACAAGAACTACCAACAAAATCACAAGAAATATTTCTCGAAATTAGCACAACAACAACAAGTACATTGTGTGCCGCTATGCACATTAGAAAATTCCAGATTGTGCACAAGAACAACGACTGCAGCGGAGTTGTTTTGATCGGTGTATAAAAGGGCCCACCGCGCTGAATTCGATCTCTTTTGGAATCTCGTGCTCCAAGTGGTAAGTCGTCGAACGTTGAACCTCTAGTACCTCGTAGTGGCTGAGTGCTCTTAAGCGGACGCCAATCCCAATTCCAAGTAAATCTTAGTACCTTGTCCTGGCTGAGTGCTCTTAAGCGGACGCCAATCCCAATTCCAAGTAAATTTTAGTACCTCGTCCTGGCTGAGTGCTCTTAAGCGGACGCCAATCCCAATTCCAAGTAAATCTTAGTACCTTGTCCTGGCTGAGTGCTCTTAAGCGGACGCCAATCCCAATTCCAAGTAAATTTTAGTACCTCGTCCTGGCTGAGTGCTCTTAAGCGGACGCCAATCCCAATTCCAAGTAAATTTTAGTACCTCGTCCTGGCTGAGTGCTCTTAAGCGGACGCCAATCCCAATTCCAAGTAAATTTTAGTACCTCGTCCTGGCTGAGTGCTCTTAAGCGGACGCCAATCCCGATTCCAAGTAAATTTTAGTACCTCGTCCTGGCTGAGTGCTCTTAAGTGGACGCCAATCCTGATTCCAAGTAAATTTTAGTACCTCGTCCTGGCTGAGTGCTTTTAAGCGGACGCCAATCCCGATTCCAAGTACCTCGTCGTGGCCGAGTGCTTTTAAGCGGACGCCAATCCCGAATCCAAGTAAATTTTAGTACCTCGTCTTGGCCGAGTGCTTTTAAGCGGACGCCAAACCTGAATCAAAGTAAATTCTAGTACCTCGTAGTGGCTGACGCCGACAATCATAAAACCTCGTATTCTAGAACTCTGTGTGTATATAGATTTTGTATTTTACGGACTGAGTGCTATTCAGCGGACATTAGAATTAAAGGAACTAGTTTTAAGAAATACTGTTAGCAATAAAATACCGAAAAATTAAACTTTGAATTACGGTAAATAAATAGTCGAAAAACTGTGAAAAGAAAACCGAAAGCTTTTTATTTAAGTGTTCGGTACGGGACTCTGGCGAGACTGAGTATACCCCGGCAAGAAACTTCGTTACACCTTTCTTTAGGTCTTAAAGGAGATGCCTGCTCCCCCCTCCCCCACCCCCCCGTCTGCCGCTGGTTGGCTCCAGGGTATGGTCAAACCTATAGCCTTCGGTGACGAAAGGTCAGTCTACCTGTACAAAGGTATATCGGATCCTCGATTTCCACTTGCCAAAAAACACTTTGCAAATCCAGCGTTGAAAACAATTTCGCACTGGATAATGTGTCCAAGGTGTCGTCTATTCGTGGCAGTGGGTAGCTGTACATTTTAGTGACATCATTCAGCTTCCGATAGTCAACGCCAGCACGGGTGCTCCCATCTTTCTTTTTAATTAACACGACCGGTGAACTCCATGGGCTAGTTGATGGTTCAATAACTCCACCTTTTTGCATTTCGTATATTATCTGAACCGCTTCTTCTCATTTTGCTAGTGGGACTTTGCGTGGAGCTTTCCGAATCGGTCTTTCGTCGCTAGTGTCTATCCGATCTTGCACGATGGCAGTTCTTCCAAATTCATTACTATCGTTGGCAAATATGAAGCTATACTTTTCCATTAGCCGTTTTGCTTTCATCTTTTCTGGCCCGCTTACCTCATTCAACCAGGTACCCACGATGATAGGAATTTTCGTGCCCTCTTTGAAAACCTCGTTTTTGCATTCCTGGGGAGGATTGTTACAATTAACCACGGCTTCCACAGCTTGGCATTGTTCTACTAAAGCCCCTTTCTCAAAAGTGATCGGTGACCTGAACTCACTTACCACTTGAATTGGGTTCCGCTTATTATTTCCCGTTTGTACCAAGGTTCGTCCAACCAAAATATTCGCAGTCCTTTCTGATGACTCTACTACCCACAGATTGCTTGCTCCACAGTCTCGCTCTATACATGCCCACAGTACTGCTTCGGACTGTGGTGGAATCCGCTGACGGTGACTTACACTTACATTCCTGATCTGAGGCCGTTAATACCCAGTGCTTAGGGGTATCTCCATGTTCTGGCACGTCAGCATTCTTTTCTTTAGATCCAGAGTAAGTCCAAGTCCATAAAATCCACGCCGATTATTACTTCGTCCATTATTCCAACCACTAAAAAGGTGTGAGTTACTTCTAGCGTTCCAATCTGAATCTGAACCTTGCTATCAGCAATGTCGGAGCAATCTGACCTAACTGCGCGCTGAATGTTATACCTATAGACAGCATTCCAAGCCATCTTTGAGCATACGCATGAATCCCGTCAGCTCCGGCTGATGAGAAATCCATACTAGAGGTCATTAAGGTGTGTAATCCGGACCTTCCGACCTATAATTGAGGGTTTAGCGAGCTGGAAGAATTGACGGTGCGAAGAGGCATATGTACTTCATACTCAATGCCGACTCCAGACCTCAACCGGAAAAAAGCAAGGTTATCATAGTCATTGGATTCAGCAAAATCGCCCTGAGAGTGTAGAAGGCAGAGGTATGGAGCATGGAGAAAGAGACACAAGCAGACTTTGTGTATGTATGGATGAGCTTTTTCAGTTTACAGGCTGTGCTATGAGCTCTGTCCTCGGGCTCTGAATCTATTTGGGTTAAGAGCATGTTCGGCGTTGATGAGATACCAAGACCTTCCCGATTCAGACGAGGACAACGAAGCAGAGCAGACAATGGTGGAGATCGAAGACGTTGTGGATGCTATGATGTCTGCAGATAAATCTCCACCATTCTAGGGAAGCCAGTGCGGCACTAATGATTCGCCTGCGAGCAGACGAAGCGGATATGGTTTTTATCCAGGAGCCATGGATTAATGCTAACAAGGTCTCTGGACAATCACAACCCATCTGGATATAAACTCTACTTTATGGGGAGTGCAGGTAGAACCAGAACATGTATTCTAGCCAGATGTGAACTTAACATTCTGTATAACTGCAGCGGAAGAGACCTCACTGCTGTCAGCATAGAGCTAAATGGAGCTGAGTACTGGATGGCATCGATTTACATGGCCTGCAATGCACAAAATCCACCAGCGCCGGACGACCTGAGGCAGCTCGTTAGAGGTGTAGGAGGCCATAAGAGGGGTCTCATTCTGTGCTGCGACGCCAATGAACATCACACAATATGGGGCAGCAACAAAACAAACAGTAGGGATGAGTCACTTTTTGATTTCATAATTAATTCCAATCTTGTGATTTGCAATAAGGGAATTGAGCCAACTTTCATAGTTAGGAATAGGAAGGAAATTTTAGACAGTACGCTAGCATAAGACTTTCTTCACAATAAGGTTACCGGTTGGAAAGTCTCGTATGTCAAGTCTTTCTCAGACCACCAGTACGTCGAAACGTCCAAGAAATAGGAATATTAGAAGGACAAATTGGTATAAATACAAATTAATGTTCAGTAGGGAAAGGAAATCAGTCCCTATAGAAGACCTAAAGGACGTCTCCAAACTAAATATTATGGTTGACGGTTTAACCGAGACATTTAACACAGCATTAGATGTTGCCTGTCCGACGAGTACATATAAAAAGAAGGAAAGGCCTAAATAGTGTTCACAGGAACTGCTGTGTGCAAGGGCGTCATGCAGGAAAGATTTTATAAGAGCTATATCCATAAATATGGAGCAAGACTTATCCAGCAGTAAGGTAAAATGAGCCAGCGTGGGAACTGAATAAAAAGATTCGCGGACATATCTGATCCAACTCCAGAAATATTAAGCACAACCCTAATAGTGTCTCATGGCGTCCTGGTGGAACCAAGTCTAATTCGTCATATTCGGTCCACAAAAATGCTAACATGTAGCACGCTCCATTAACCATAACATGGTTGCTAGCTCTATCTTCAAAGAAAAGGCCTGTTAATACCACTACCCCACAACAATAAGTCCTCGGGACCGGATGGCATCTCAGCCCATGTGTTGAGAAAGTGCGCCTCAACACTGGCTCGCCCATTGCGCAATCTCTTTAATTTATCTTATACTTCAGGAGTTTTTCCAGCTTCCTGGAAGATTGCCAATGTGCAGCCAGTTCCCAAAAAAGGTGAGGCTACGAATCCTGCAAATTACCGGCCCATAGCAATCTGCTCAGTGCTCTCTAAAGTCATGGAGAGCATTGTAAATTTTAAATTGATGAGGTATCTAGAGAGCAACGAAATGATCAGCGATCGCCAGTACGGCTTCCGTGCTCACCGTTCCACCGGCGATCTGATGGCGTTTCTCACTGGGCGGTGGAGCAGTTGTATTCACCGGTTCGGTGAGAGTAATGTTGTTGCTCTGGATATCTCCAAGGCATTTGACCGGGTGTGGCATAAAGCACTCGTGTCTAAACTGGCTGCTTATGGTGTCGGTAATACTTTCACTCGATGGATATCGAGTTTCCTCAGCGGCCGTTCTATTCGGGTTGTGATAGACGGCTTTGCTTCCGAAGAGCACTCCATTAATGCTGGAGTTCCGCAGGGTTCGGTCCTGTCTCCGACACTTTTTCTTATTTTCATCAATGACCTTCTGTCATTGACATCAAACCCCGTCTACTCGTTTGCTGATGACAGCAGCATTTGTCATTCATATTCATTTTCCAGGCGTCCTTCCATTCTGGAGATCACTAGAAGACGCAGAATTATGAATGACACACTCCAATCCGACCTCAATAAAATCCAGGAGTGGGGTCGTGCGAATCGGGTCGATTTTAATGCGCGGAAGACCCAATGCTGTTTGTTAACCCACAAGCGTTTGGCGGGTGACAACTTCCCACCACTAAATATGGGTGGTGTGGATATTAATGAGTCGGAGGCTCTTGATGTTCTGGGCATGTCAATCCAATGTGATCTTCGCTGGAACGATCACATCTTTGACGTGTCGAAAGAAGCAGCAGCAGAAGTGCTTAGGCTTTCTTAAGCGGTGTAAGAAGTACTTCACTCCAACCGATCTTCGTTGTATCTACACCACTTATATCCGTCCGAAAATGGAGTCCAATTCACATATATGGTCGGGAGCTTCGCGGGCATATCTTCAGCTTCTCGACCGTGTCCAATGTCGTGCGTTAAAAATTATAGGGGACAGTAGGGTATCCAGCTCTATTGAAACCTTGGAGCGTCGTCGTGATGTGGGGTGTGTATCACTATTTTACCGCTACTTTCACGGTAAATGTTCTTCTGAAGTAGCCAGCCTGATTCCTCCGATTCAGGTATTTAGCAGAACTACTCGGCTTTCCAGAGCGGTGCACCCCTTTTATGTCGCGATTCCGTTCCAACGAACCACGCATTACCGTGAGAGTTCGTTTTTCGGTCGCGTCGTTAGATTGTGGAATAATCTCCCTGCGAATGTCTTCCCGCCCACTTACAGCGTCGAAACATTCATGCGAAGTGTAAATCGACACTACTCCCTCTTTCCCCCTTCCCACTAACCTGTCATCCCTTCGGAACCAACAAATGCTGTGCATGGATAGGGGGCATCCCCTGAGCTTGGTTTCATCTGTCATAAAAAAAAAAAAAAAAAAAAAACCGCATTGATGCATTACTTTGACCAAACTTTGTTCTTAATTCTCACACAGTTTTAACTCATAAGATTAAAAAAAAATCACTTTGAAAAATTTTTTTCAAAATTCAAATTTTCGAAATTGTTCAAGCGTAAATGGATCCATAATATATGGTGAATTTTTATAAATTCTTCAAGTGTGTTCGTGTTGAAGGTATCCAAATAACAAATAGTTAAAGAAGAAACTAAGAAACAATAAATTAAAAGTAAAATGTAAGTCATCAGACATTTTATTTTGAATTTATGTTGGTAATATTGAAGAATTTTACAGAATAGAGCTAAATTTTATGCAGCTTCCCCGCAAAGGAAATAATATAGAGCATGAAATTGCTGCAAGAAATTGTTGCAAAATAATGATTTGTAACATTGTCAATAAGCAGAATGGAACGTAAAATGTAAGTTTAACTTTAAAATTGTATTCTAACCTTCGTTTAGTAAGAGTTAAAAGCCTGTGCAGAATATTCGCAAAACGCAAGAAGTTTGGTAAACAAGTTTTTTAAGCATAAATTCTTAATGCTTCAAAAATATTAATGACAGTGTAAGCTCCTCCTGAATCGACTAAGCCCTGTCCGTCCAATACCAATTTGATCAAAAAGTTTTAAGACTGGCCACTGTGTGGCGCTGTCAGTCAACAGAGTGGTTTTTTGTTTGTTAGGTTATCATAATAAAAAAAAACATCATATGTCATTGACACTTCCAAATTTCAGCGTCATAGCTTGATATTTGTAAAAGTTACACTGTACTGAGTACATCTACCTTTGTGCGTATTTTCGATTTTATACAAGTTTCAAAATGGTATCAACTGTGCATCAACGAGTTTGCATTAAATTTTGTGTGAAAAACGGATTTAACGGTCCGCAGACCTTGGAAATGTTGGACCTTGGAAATGTTTCGGCAACGTTACTCTTTCGAGATCAAACGTTTTTAGATGGCACGAATGCTTCAGAAGTGGTCGTGAGTCCGTCCAGGATGTCGAACGCAGTGGCAGGACGCCAACATCGAAAACCGATGAAAACATCGATAAAATCAAAGAATTGTTGGCCTAAAATAGCAAAGTGACCATCAGAGAGCTGGCAGAAGACTTTAACTTCTTTTATGGATCCGCTCAAGACATTTTGGTTAGTGATTTCGGTTCCAGACGTGTCGCTGAAAAACTGGTGCCGAAAGACTCCATTGCATGCAAAAAAAGACCGCGTTGAAATCGCGAAAGACATGATTTGCTAGGCGAAATCCGACAAAACATTTATCAAACAGATCCTCACCGGAGACGAGACCTGGATTTATGATATGACACACAATCCAGATATCAAGCGAGTGAATGGCGTGCATCCAATGAGCAGACACCGAAAAAACCACATCGTTGGAAAAACCAAAGAGTGGCACAAATTTCAGTCACAGCAAACAACAGCCAAACCAATACCTTTAAAGCCATTCTGGACTCTGAGTCGCAAGTGAACCTAGTAACGGAACGGCTCATAAGACAACTAGCAATCAAACCGTAAACACGATCAATATCCATAGAAGGTATTGGACAAAGCGATAAAAACACCAAACATCGTGTTAACCTCATCATGAAATTATCAAGCAGCATATTCTCTTCGAGATTTGAAGCCTTCGTATTACCGAAAATAGTGTCACCACAAACCAACACAGCCTTTAGATACTTCTGGATGGCACCCTTCTGAAAATATTTAACTTGCATACCCTGAATTTTCGAAGAAGAGTAAAATAGACGTCTTGCTTGGAGCGGAGTTCTATCACGAGTTGATACTCCCTCTGCAGATAAGGCCAGCTAAATACTTACCCATACTGCAGAACAGTGTTTTTGGGTGGTTAGTGTGCGGGAAGGAAAATAACGATACCAGACGATACCAGTTTCAATAGAACACTAAAACAAATGATGTGGAGAGAATTTAGTTACCATGGATCGTATCGATGGATTGATAATTATAAAAATTTGATCGATAAATACAATAAGAAAAAGCATAGAACAATAAATATGGCTCCCATTGATGTGAAGCCGTCTAATGAAAAGTTGCTACTAAATGCGGCCTACAACAATCTGAAAATATTTAGAAAGCCAAAGTTCCGGATAGGAGACTATGTTCGCATCAGTAAACATAAACACATTTTTGAAAAAGGCTACACACCGAATTGGACTACAGAAATTTTTAAAATTAAAAATATAAGAATTACAAACCCACCGACGTATATTCTTGAAGACTACCAGGGAAACACAATTGGAGGAGGATTTTATTTACGTGCGCCATATCTATTCTATTTACGTGCGCCATATACGGTGAAAAAAGAAAAATTAGAGCATTGCGAAAAACATTGAAGTCAGATCGTCCACAGAGATTAAATTTTTTACTTATTTATTAATTTATTAAAACAAAAACTAAGCCTTATAGGGCTTTATAGTTTACATTACATTTACAAATTTATATCATACATTAATAATACAATCACAAAGGATAATTATATAAAAAGTGTATAATTTTTTTTGTTATATATATAGAGTTAGATAAATTAATAACGGAGAAAACTGAATTGGAGTCCTCACAAAAACCCCGAAGTGACTAATGCTGGAGGTATGTTGATCTGCAAAGGCGTAAATGCAAGAATTCATGTCTTTTTGATGTAAGGCGGGGGAAAAATTATAATTTCGCCACTTAACACTTTTTGTATAAGTAGGCGGACCACGCCCATTTCGGCAAAATGTTTTTGTAATGTCTCTAGATACTGGTAGATAGAAATACGTATCAATATTTTGAACCGTTTATGGGATATTGACAACTATGGTATAAGTGGGCGGACTACTTCCATTTTTTGTATAGAGATTGGTAATACGTATAGATACCTCGTCATAACATTTCGTATTAATATCTCATACCGTTTACAAGATATTGACAACTTTTGTACGAGTGGGCGTGGCACGCCCATTTTTGGCAAGCTTATTGGTAATGCTTCCCTATATATTCTGATGTCCATATCTTATACCGTTCATTAGATATTGCCAACTTTGTTATCAGTGGGCGTGGCACGCCCATTTTTTCAAACATTTTAGTAATGACGCTACATGTTCCGGAATAAAATTATACCTTAATATCTCACACGGTTTATGAAATATTCAGATTTTAACATTTTTTGAAACGAGGTGCCTTTACATTCCGTACTTAAAGTAGGCGTGGCTGTTTACCGATCTTGTTTACTCATTTTCAATACCAAATAGCCCGACATAACAAAGAATATTTGTGCCAAATTTCATCCCGATATCTCTTTTCGTTCTCTCGTAATCGTGATTTCAACAGACAGACAGACATCTGCCTCTTTGTGTTTTACGTGGGCACCTATAAAGAAAACCTTATCCCACGGTATGAGCGGTCACATACTTGCTAGTTGCTTAAAAACAACCATGCTCCTGATTATTTCGAATATAAAGTTACTCCATCAAATCATCCTTAGATGTTTTTAGGTATCATGTATGCCTCATGATCCATTTAATTTCATATAGAAATTATTTATACATGCTACACTCTTGTATTTTGGATCCCTTCTCGCAGTTCCAGATCTCCACATCAATCCTTTCGGATATTTGATGAAGATCTTCTTCCAGACAGACAGACAGACAGACAGACAGACAGACGGACGGACAGGACTAAATCGATTCAGGAGGTGACGCTGAGCAAGAATATATATACTTTTCTATATCTATCTCGTCTCCTTCTCTACGTTACAAACGGAAAAACAAAATGAATATACCATTAAGCATAATAATAAAATATCATTAAGCATTTTCCTCAGATTTAAAAGGAAAGACAAGTTTATCCAAATTTTTCGTAAACAGAAAAGCAAAAATTGTTTTTGCACCGACTCGAGTTCGGAAGTGTAACAGGTATAATTTCGGCTCGATATCGGTCCAGATCCAGTGTATAAAGTCTTAGTAATATAAGGATCTTTTAATTACTTCGCCACACGTTTTATAAATCCAACAACATAACAAGAATGTTAGCATTAGATTCCTGTTTGGCATGAATAGTTTTACATCATCTGCAAACATAAAAATGTTACCGTTATGAATCACTGTTGGCAAGTCATTGATGAACACTAGAAACAGCCATGGCCCCAAAAGATTTCTTGCGGGACACCAGATAGAACCGCAAATTCCTTATACTTTGTGCTTTCGAAAAGTACCATTTGTCTACGATTACTAAGATGGAAGGCAATCCATCTTGTAAGGGTATGAGGGAAGCCAAACAGAGTGAGTTTTAAAATTAATAACTTGTGATTGACCACATCGAGAGCTTTACTGAAATCAGTATAAACGACATCTGTTTGCTTGCCAAAATTGAAGTCTTTGAGAGATGGTGTGGTATGACGATTTTAAACGTTGAATCCCAGGTTTAAATTAATGTTCGCACGCACCTCCTCTTCAGAAGTTTGAGGGGCAAAGAGAGAAGCAAAAATAGATTTTGTTGGTTCAACTACAAGTTTATTAAAAGTAGGGAGACTTTGCTTCGACTTAGGTATGGCTCCGGCACTATATATGCTGGGCCTGACCACCAAGTCACAATAGAGCTCTAAGTCACAATAGAGGTGAGTCGAAATCAATTGAACTTAGTGGGTTTCTAGCACTAGAGAAGCGTCTGATTAGAGACCAAGCATTAAAGGCGGGCTACTGCAAATTCATGAGTGAATATGAATCACTAAATCACATAACTAAAATTCAATTCATTCAACTCATAAAATAAAGACATACCTAAGTCGCATTACATTATACCCCACCATTGCGTCTTCAGACCCGATAAGAGAACAACAAAACTAAGGGTAGTGTTTGACGCATCGGCGAAAACATCATAGGGTTTATCATTAAATGACATATTTCATTCTGATCCCACGGCACAAAGGGATCTGTTTTCAATACTGTTGCGTTTCCGGATTCCCAGACTTGTATTCACTACCGACATAGAAAAAAATTACCGGCAAGTTATCGTTGACCCCAAGGGCCAGGATTACCAGCTGATGCTATGGAGGGCAGACCCTGCCGAAAGAATTAAATACCAATGATTAAAAACAGTCACCTACGATACCAGCTCAGCCCCCTACGTTGCCACTAAATTTTTACAACTTTTCGCCATGCAGCACACGGCAAGCCATCCCTTGGGAGTTCAAGCTTTGCGTTATGACTTCTACGTTGACGATGGCCTGACTGGTTCTAATAATTTGGAAAAAGTAATAGATATGCAGAGTAGCTCATATAACTGTTAAAGAGTGCCTGTTTAAACCTCCACGTGGTGCACAAATCAACCCAACCTCCTCCAAGGTATCCATGAGAAGACCAGGAATTATTATTAACTAAAATTATCATTATTATTAAAATTAGATTTATATTTTGACAAAGACGATAAATCAACAGTGAAAACAATGTTTGTTTTGCATTAAAGTACAGGTGTCAGACAGTACTTCAGTCAGTAAACTCGTAGTGACGTCAAACCTGGCTCAAATTTTAGACCCATTAGGTATGTTAGGACCAGTAGTCGTTATTGCAAAATTATTCATTCACAAGATTGGTATCCATGAAATGCAACTGTCCTGTGATGAAGAAATACCAACTGATCTACAAAAATTCTGGGTTTCGTTCCGATCTAATATGCCAAACCTAAATCAGGCTTAGATTCCCAAACACGTCTTCGACAAACAAATACCTTTAACAGTCCAAATACACGTCTTCGCAGATGCGTCTGAGAAGCCGTACGATGCAGCTGCATACCTCCGCTCGACATACATGTGCAAAAGGGTCTTGGTAAGGTTGCTGTGTTCGGAATCTCGTGTTGCTCCACTCAAGAAAAAGCATTGCAACGATTAGAGTTATGCGCCGCTATGCTAGGAGCGGAAGTAGCAGTAAGAGCAAGCAATGACTTACAATTAAACAAGGCGCCCATCTTTCTATGAACCGAATCAGAGATTGTTCTCCAAATGATAAATTCTAGAGCATCATCCTTCCACACTTTCGTAGGCAATAGAGTATCAAAAATTAAGCAATTATCCCCCCTGAAATTGTGGAATAGTCTCCCTGCGCATGTTTTCCCACCCACTTATAACGTCGATGCTTTTAAAAGAGGTGTAAATCGACACTACTCCCACTTTTCCCCTTCCCACTAACCTTTACCCTTCTAAACCAACGAATGCTTTGCATGGATAGGGGGCATCCCCTGAGCTTGGTTCTATCTGCCATAAAAAAAAAAAAAAAAAAATAGTGTTCACTTGGTCTCCCATGTTATAATTTTAGTTATAGTACTTATTATGTATATAAAATCAAAATGCTGTAGTGATACTAAAACAATAATATCGATTTTTCTCCCCCTACTCTTCCTTTTCCCCGGCAGAATGTTCAAAATTGAACACGACTATTAAAATATCAACAACTCAATACAATATACAAATGTACAGTCCATTAGAGATAAGAATTCTTGCCTGTAACTAGAGATAAGAATATTTGTCATGTAATTAGAGATAAGAAATACTCCTGTTGAGTTTCATGAGTATATATACTGTTGAGTTTCATTCCAACACGTTACGAGAATCGACTAGTAAAATAGGATATTCCCATTCCCCTCTCCTCCCTTTGTCATTCATCCCAGCAGTAGCTCAGCAAGGAAAGGTATGGCCTCTTAGCGGCTACTGTAAAACCGATATAAAAAATTTTGATATGCCGAAAAGAACTTACAACAAGGAGAAACGAGTATCGCTCCATTCATAAGCAAAGTAAAATAATAAGTTATATCAAAAAGGTCAGATGATTTAATTATAGATAAGCGTTATTATTTTGGTTGGTTTTTAAATCCGAATTCATACAACACCATTTATACTGTACTGAAAACCATTGGAAACCATATATGACAAACTTATGCATATAGCTATGTACATATCACTACAATATATATATATATATATATATATATATATATATATATATATATATATATATATATATATATATATATATATATATATATATATATATATATATATATATATATATATATATATATATATATATATATATATATATATATATATATATATATATTGTAGTGATATGTACATAGCTATATGCATAAGTTGTCATATATGGTTTCCAATGGTTTTCAGTACAGTATAAATGGTGTTGTATGAATTCGGATTTAAAAACCAACCAAAATAATAACGCTTATCTATAATTAAACAATTAAACAAGGCGCATAACATAAACATATAGCTTTAAACATAATAGCTATAAACATATAGCTATGTACATATCACTACACAATATATATATATATATATATATATGTTTATAATGAGGGTTTCGGTATTATGTGGTGACAACTTATGCATATAGCTATGTACATATCACTACATACATATTATATATATACAAATACTTATAAACTAGCATATATTCAGCTAGTATTTCGCTATGAGTTGCGAGTTGTGTTCCAGTTTGGAACGGTGTACTTACACAGTGGTAATTCTTACAATTTAAAAAATATATTTTGATTAGAATAAAAATGTGGATAAATTTCCTTACTTAATGAAGTCACCCGGTAGCGTTGTAGCAAAAACTAAGAATATTATGTGTTTGCGCTCTTCTGATTTCATGAAGCATTGATGATAATTTGAATGTGCGTGTAGATTATTTAACTCTAAAAATCTATTATTTTTGATATTTAATGCACAATTTCTTGTTGTTTTGTAATAAAGATTAAACAACTTTATTAAGGTACTTAGGCACAGTGAATGACACGGAGCACTTTTTTTGGCAAAGTTCTGTCGACTTGTTGTGGAATAATATATCTTCTTGGAAGTTTCGTTAAGTATAACGATCCTGAAAAGAAATATTAGAATTAAAGGCAACTGCTGAAATTTTTTGATTTATATATAAATAAAAGTCATTATATGTATGGGCTGCAAAAATTGATATATCCTTGTGGGTATCCCGTGTAAATTGTCGCAATGCTCCGCCAAATGGGCGGTGTGTGTTACAGTGAGATATTAAGAACTTTCTGACGACTGCTGCTAATTAGTCTTGCCAAACGGAAGAAAAAATTTTTTAAGGATTCTTTTATGTGGATTGAAATTCTAATGGGATTTATAATTACGTGTGGATTGAGGATTCTTACGGAGATTTTAATTGATTGAGTGGATTTTTTAAGGATTTCTTTTTTGTTACTAAAGATTCTTGAGGGATTTTAAATTCATGTCGGGATTTTTCAGAAGATTTTCAGGTGGCACCCTTGCGACTGACGGCTGGCGGCCGTTGTTTTACGGAAATTGGAAACTTGTTTCGTTTATGTAAAGTTGCCGTTGGGATAGATTTGTTGCTTGGCTTGGGGTAAAAAGTTAATGTAAACATTTAGTGGAGGTCGGATAGAAGTGTGTATATATACACACTTATATATATATATATATATGCTTGCATATATATAAGATACATATATATATATATGTATATATATATATATATGTATATATATATATATATATATATATATATATATATATATATATATATATATATATATATATATATATATATATATATATATATATATATATATATATATATATATATATATATATATATATATATATATATATATATATATATATATATATATATATATATATATATATATATATATATATATATATATATATATATATATATATATATATATATATATATATAGAGAGAGAGAGTGTGATATATATATATAGAGAGAGATATATAGATATATATATATAGAGAGAGAGTGTGTATATATACACACTTCTATCCGACATCCACTAAATGTTTACATTACATTTTAATATATATTTATATTGGTATTCTGTAGCATTTTATATTGATATTCTGTTAATTATAAAATATTAAAAGTAAAAGAATTAGAATTAATGGTTGTAAGTTAAGCTGTAAGTTTAGGATAAGTGGATACACCAACCAAAATGTAATAGATTAGACAAGCAAGAGAGAGAGAGCGAGCCAACCTCAGAAGCAGAGCAACATACACACGCACACAACAGAATGGAAAGCAAGCAGAGGCTTGCAACGAGGCTAAACGGAACCAGATCGTTCTTCTTGGATCGACTGCTGAAGCGAACGGACGCGTTCTTCCGGAGCTATTATTTTATCGACCGCCGAAGCTGACGCACGCATTTTTTCCTGGAGACTGCTGGGATAATCATCAGTATATTAGCCACGGGTACCGGCCGTAATATTACAGACCAGACAAATTCTACGTGACTTCGTAATGGACGCGCTAGTGTTCCCAGGTGAATATATATAAATATATTTTGTCGACTATTCTGGTCATCGCGTGTCTTCGGATCGAGTGCCAGTTTAGTAATCAGTGCGGGTCTCCGGATCGACTGCTCGGCACGATATATCTTTGAACCGCGTGACGTGACCTTAGACCAGGTGCGCTGACGAAGCGTAAGCCAAGTTGCAGCGGGAGCCATAAATGTATATATATATATATATATATATATATATATATATATATATATATATATATTGTCGACTATTCTGGTCATCGCGTGTCTTCGGATCGAGTGCCAGTGTAGTAGTCAGTGCGGGTCTTCGGATCGACTACTCGGCACGATATATCTTTGAACCGCGTGACGTGACCCTTAGACAAGGAGCGCTAACGAAGCGTAAGCCAAGTTTCAGCGGGAGGCATATATATATATATATGGGTGTGTCACAAGAAAAGCAGAACAGCACGCACGACCAGACCGAGTGGCACCCAGCTTGGCTCGGCTCCTTTCGCCTAGACAGCCTAGTTAAGATCACTATATATATCGCCCAAGACTACACATTAGTGTAATATTTTAAGCCACAATAAAGTGTATTTGGAAACAGAAATCCCAGCAAAATTATAAATTTCTGTGACGAACCGTGGATATCCACGCTTTGAACCGGAAGACCGGGAAACTTCGTTACAGTGGCGCCCGAACAGGGACCCTGACCAAATACATCCAATTTACCAACATCAAACACCGTTGTGCGCTTAAAATAGATAACTGCAAGCGCGATAAGTGAAGAGTTAAAGTCATACCACAAAAGCAACATGGGTGGAGTTAACTGGATATACTCGTTACGCAAGGAGGCACTGGTAAAATGTGCCCAAGACTTTGGTCTAGAAACTGATGGCACGGTCGAAGAACTTCGGAATAGACTCGTGGCTTTCGCAACAGGACCTGAGCTATCTAAAGAGGAACACTCATGTCTCGACCGGCTGAAAGAAACCGACAGACAGATCACATCTCCAACTCTGTTGGAGAGAGCTTCGAAAACACCGTCAGCACTAGAAGTTCCAGTCCCACCCACCGTGGACGCAATGAGAACGACTACAGAGGAACCACAAGATTGGCGACGGTTCCTGGATCCGATGCCAGGGGAATATTTTAACGGTAATCCCACAGTCGGAGGGGCTCCAAACACCAGAGGAAACTACATGGCAACACTTGACCGGATCAAGGAGTGGGGTGTTAACTACGATGGAGTGCAAGACCCACTGGTCTTTTTAGAGAGAGAGAGAGTAGAAGAGCTGGCGGAGGTATACAACATAGATACCGACGGCCTTCCGAAAGCCATGCCAGAGATGTTACATCTCTGGGAAATTTCAAGGATTTCGTGGTTGCATTGCAGGGATTAATGCAACACGCCGACTTAACGGAAGAAGAACGCCTGGAACGGATCTACCGTAATAGTAGCGGTCAGCTAAAACTCTACGTCAATAGGAGCGAATTCAAGACGTTAGAAGAGCTGTTAACCCTGGCAGGCGACTGGGAGAATTTGAGGGCGGACGAGCAAGCGTTCTCTTTCCCACAAAGATCCACGGGAGCGGTGGAATCCAACAAGTCAAAAGGGCAAGCACGAAATAACGAATACCACGGTCAAGTTGTAGACGAGCGAGACACCCACGTCAAGAACCCTCGCTCGGAATGTCGAAGGTGCGGAGGCGAGGGGCATTACGCGTATAGTTGTCAGGGGAAACAGCTATTATTTTGCTGAATGTTGCCAAAAGCAGTCGGGAAACGGGCAGGTCCGACACCCGAATCGAGGGGGTGTTTAGGCGGCCAAAGCACCTCGAGAACCCCAAATCACCTCAGAACGGACGGACAGCGCATAATAGCCACGGTGACAATCGCAGGCGAGTGTATTGATGCCACTCCAGACACCGGCGCCACAAGAAGCTTTATGAGCAGCCAGACGGCGCAACGGTTGCGTATTTCAGGAAAATACCAAAATATAGACACGCGAATCTGCCTGGCGAACGGTGAAGCACAAGTAGTTAGAGGAGCGCTCACAATCCCAGTGGTCTTGGGAATCAGCTGTGTGATCACACTACTGATTCTACCGGATGTTGTGGACGAGCTAATACTAGGGTACGACTTCCTAGACCGTATGGGGGCGACCATCCGATGTGGCGACCACACCACCGAAATCACTGAACCCTCCACGGGGCCCGTCCAGGCCAGATGCACCATAGCCAGGGAGGAGTTGACCGAACCAGAACGGATCGACGTTTTTCGAAAGAAAAAATTGCACGGGTTTGAGATTCAAGGGCCTCAACCATAACAAGTCACCATATCATCATGCGCGACGAACGGCCAATTAAGCAACGCTATTAACCCCGAAATCCCGCTATGCAAAAGATTATTGACGAGGAGATCGATGATCTCCGACAACTAAACGCCCGCTCCATACCTGACGCCTACCCGCTGCCACGAATTCATCACATATTAGACAGATTCAGGGATGCCAAGTTCATAAGCAGTCTTGACCTGCGTAATGGGTATTGGCAGATCCCGATGGAAGAATCCAGCGAGGGTTACACCGCTTTCACGGTACCGGGACGCGGGTTGTATCAGTGGAAAGTGATGCCGTTCGGCCTCCACTCTGCGCCCGCTATGTTCCAACGAGCACTCGAAACCGTGATCTGTCCGGACATGGAGCCAGTGGCATTTGCATACCTGGACGATATCATCGTGACGGGGAATACACTGGATTCGCACATGCGGAACCTAAGAGAGGTTTTCCGACGGTTAAAGGAGGCCAAACTTCGCATAAATTTCGAGAAGTGCGAATTCTTCCAAAAGGAAATTAAATATCTGGGACACGTGATCAGTGAGCAGGATATACACACAGATCCGGACAAAATCGCTGCCATCAGAGAGCTACGACCGCCCCAGAACATCCGGGAACTTCGCAGGTTTCTAGTGATTGCCTCATGGTACTGACGATTTGTGCCGGAATTCGCTAAAACGACCCAGCCGCTCACCTCCTTGTTAAAAAAAGGGACACACTACAAATGGAGTCAGGATCAGCAAGGCGCCTTCGAGGACTTAAAGCGCCGTCTCACCAAGGCACCGGTGCTAGCCTGCCCCGACTTCGAGCAACGCTTTCTCCTACAGACGGACGCCTGCGACCATGGTCTGGGGCCGTGCTCACGCAGATATTGGACGGCCAGGAGCGGGTAATAGCCTACGTAAGCCGTCACCTAAATGGAGCTGAAAAGAACTACTCCACGGCCGAGAAGGAGTGCCTGGCGGTGGTGTGGGCCGTGCGCAAGATGCGGCCATACCTCGAGGGGTATGCGTTCACCATCATCACCGATCATTTATCCTTAAAGTGGCTGAACTCGATAGAGAGTCCCTCGGGATCGCCCGATGGGCCCTCGAGCTAAAACAACACACAATACGATATGATATACAATATCGACGTGGCAAGCAGAATGTGGTGGCAGACGCACTGTCTCGTCAACCCTGGGAGGCAGTTTGTGCCAGCGCCACAGAAAACCCTTCTGAGTCTTGGTATGAGAAGAAGTACGGGGAAGTTTAGGAAAGACCCGCTGAGCACCCCGACTATTGCATACAGAAGAAGAAACTGTACCGGCATGCATCCAAGACATTCGATGACGAGGACTACGTACAATGGAAGCTGTGCGTGCCCGGAAACCTACAAAGAGAGGTAATTCGAGAGAATCATGACGCGCCTACGCAGGACACTTGCGTATACGAAAAACCATCGACCGGGTGGCCCAGAAGTATTACTGGCCAGGGATGTATCGTCAAATTAGCCGTTACGTGCGAGGATACGAAAACTGCCAGAGCTACAAAGTACTGCAACAGAAGCAAGCGGGCAAGATGCTGACCCACCTCGCGGAAGAACCCTGGACGACGGTGACAGCAGATTTCATCGGGCCGCTACCAAGGTCGACACACGGAAATACGGCCCTGTTGGTGTTCACCGATAAGTTCTCGAAATGGGTGGAGTTGATTCCTTGCCGGAAAGCGACACAAGAGACGTTGATAAGGGCGTTTCGAGAGCGGATCATGGCCCGGTTTGGGGTGCCTAAGATATTTATCTCAGACAACGGCGTCCAATTCACCAGCAAAGCGTTTCAACGCTTTGTACAGGAACTCGGAATCAAACACCGGTATACCGCCCCATACACCTCCCTGGAAAATCCGACCGAACGAGCCAATCGCACTATTAAGACCATGTTGTCACAATATGCCGGATCCCAACAGACCAAGTCGGACGAACTCCTCCCGGAACTCAGCCTAGCCTTCAATTCCAGCACATCAGAAACAACCGGGTACAGTCCTGCATTCCTGGTTCAAGGCAGGGAACCCCGTCTACCAAACTCATTGTTTGACCGAGAAATCGAAGGAACGGGGCATAGTACAAGTAACCCCGAAGAGCACGCAGCACGCGTCCGACAGGCCTTTGCCATCGCGAAGGAAAACACGCGACAGGCGGCAGAAAATCAGGCCAAACAATACAACCTGCGATGCGATGACAGGTGTTGCTGAAACAACACCCGCTCTCCAAAGCCGTGGACAAATTTGCGGCCAAACTGGACCCACGTTATGACCATTCGTGGTGAAAAGGTTCGTCTCGCCCATAATCGCAAAAATTATGAGGCCAGGGGACAAGCGAACACGATCGGCCCACGTGGCCGAGTTAAAAGAGTTCCATCAGCCGAACGAAAACAACAACGAAACCAACAAAAACGTGGATGAACAGCAATGGTCGGCCATCAGTCAATACAAGGGTATAGACACAACACACACACGCACCCCCAAGAAGTGTTCTCGAATTACACGACTCCAGCGAAGTGATTATCCCCGAAGAAAAGAAAACACAAGTCAGTTGTCAATCAACCGCGAAAGAAGTGTCTCCGGGTGTTTAACGTGAGCGCCTGCCAAGACTGGCTTAAGCTCACGGTGTGCCATCACACATGGGGTTGAAGTCTATGCGTCAACCAACGCCCCCTTGAATAGGTACCTGGTACCAGTCCGCGGGAACCAATTCGAGTACTTGCGTAAAGGACAAGCACTCCCTCTTGGTGAGGGGTCGAGGCCTTTCTAACACCTCTGCCGTTCTATGGGTCACGGCACCCGGTTGCAATGCAACTCCACACCGAGCTATAAAATTATAGCTCTGCCCGCGTACGTTTGGGCGTCAACCACAGCCCCCACGATGCTCCCACAAGGGGTCCTTCCAACAATGACCAGGCTGAGCGTGAGCGAACACGCTACAGGGGCTCCTGATCCCCGTGGTACCAGACAAAGCCTCTGGTCAGACTTCGTAGTCAAGACTACTACCAGTTGGGCTCCTTACAGCCCGGGACCGGTCGCCTATAAGTTTTTAAGTCCAGCTGTGGATAGAACTTGGTGCAGACAGAAACTGCCCACACCAAACGTGAAAAACAGTCTAAAGCCATGTGTATGGACATGTCTTCCTCACTGCGGGAGCGAGGCCTATCCGTACCTCTTCCACTCAGACAGGGAGCGGCACCTAAGACGGGGTTTAACCCCAATTTAGCTGGACCCCCAACAAGATGTAAAAATCTTTGATTCCGGGGTGAGGCGTTGAGACCAACCTCAGCACCCCCCGAAACCCGTGGTACCAGATAACCTCTGGTCAGGCTTCGTAACGGTGTTACTACCGGTGAGCTCCATACCGCTCGGGGACCGGTGGACCCAGGAGAGACGGACACCAGGAACGCACACCAGTGCAGCACAACAGCTCTGTCCTCCCGAAGGACGACAGCCAGGCTGGCACACACATAACACGTACACTTCATTCAGCACAACCAACACATTCATCGCCATCCAACCCCGCCCAACACACACACACAATCACCTACAACTTACCTATTCATACAACCCATACGCCACATACACAAGACCACCCACGCACAAAATTGGGCAGCTAACCTACCCTCGCACGACGCTCCACGAACACTCTACCGGCGAACCGGTCCAGACATTCCAGTTGCTCTGATGTGGAGAGAGCCTCACTCACACAGAACCCCTGGTCAGTCCAACTAATACCCATAGCCCCCAAATCCCTAAAGTCAGAGTACAACGGGCAGACACACAGGACATGCAGCCAATCCTCAATCTCAGCTCCACAGTCACAAGCTTCTGAAGCCGTGAGGCATCTCTTAAACAAAAATGCATTAAGAGAGCCATGGCCAGTTAGCAAGAAGCCCAAGCTCAGACTGAAGCCAAACCAAGGATGACTTGCAGCAAATGTGACGTCCCGTATGTACTCATACGTCGTCCTACCCTTTTCACTATTGTTCCATCTAGTTTGCCAGCTAGATGAAACACATTCACTCAAGAACGCTTTGCGCTCTGTCACACTAAGCCTCTCCACATCACTCTCAAACCATTCATGCTGAGGCAATGGTAATCCCCTCCTGCATCTGAAGATGGCCGCACGACGGACCACCTCCAAGTCAAGAGGGGAAACCCCCATTAATACCTGTAGGGCCTCCGTGGAGACCGTACGGCATACTGGCAGGCATGCAGCAAGAATAACCCTCTGGCATGCCAGAATCTTGCGATACCCAGCAGCAGACGTTACCACATCGCACCAGACCGACGCACCAAAGGTTGCACACGCAAGAAAGAGACCCCCATAGAGGACACGGACAGCACGTCTACTCAGACCCCAGTCACACCTAAGCAGCCGACGCACCTGACCCACCACACACACAAGACGCTCTCGCGTATGTGTCAGATGGGGAAGGAAGTTCATCCTTTCACCGATAGTCACCCCCAAGTACTTGACCTCAGTCTCATACTTGAGGGAGACACCAGATGCACGGACAATTGGATGTCGATTACGTGATAATCTGCCCTTGAGCAGCATTATCACGGTCTTGTCCATTGCCACGTCCACACCCACCTGAGCACCCCACTCACACACAACACTCATGGCACTTTCTCCCAAGGATTCAATCGCGGCACGCGACCGACCCTCAACGAGGACAAGCAGATCGTCGGCGTAAGCACAGCACTTCCAGGACAGACCAAGACGCCGCAACAGAGGATCCATCATGAGGTTCCAAATAAATGGACCACAGACGGAACCCTGCGGACAGCCCCTGACCACATCAGCCCAGACGCACTGATTACTTCCAGCCACGCAGGCCTTTCTGTCAGAGAAGTAACTCTCCCACAGTCCAACCTCACGGCAGCCCAACTCACGTAGCCTACTGGTGATACTAGACCAGCTCAAGTAGTCAAACGCACCCTTGAAGTCCACGAATACACCCAAGACGTATTCCGCACTAGAGGAGCTCACACAATCCCTCACATACGCCCACGCATCCTCCACAGACCGACCACTCCTGAAACCAAACTGCCAAGGACACATGTCATCACGCAAGCACTCATGAAGCCGTTCTACCATAACCCTCTCCAGCACTTTTCCAAGTACCGGAAGAAGGCTAATCCCCCGATAGGATCTAGGATTAGACCTGACCCTATCAGGCGACTTCAAGAGCACAATGACTCTGGCGGTCTTCCATTCAGAAGGAAAGTATCCGTCACGCACACACTTCCCGAGCAGGGCAACCAGGTATTCAGGAATTACCTTCCAGATGGCTTTCACCATCTCTCCAGTAATCCCATCCAACCCGGGAGACCTCCTGGACCTTATCAGCGAGACCGCACACCCAACTTCCGCGGTCACCAATTCAGGGGGACCAACAGGCAGCCCCACATCGTGAGGATGACCTGAAGGCACCGCACCAGGAAAAAACTCAGAAAGAAGTGCACTCACAGAAGCATTCCATGTTGGCAACACGGAATCGCCAACACGGATGCCACTAATTTCAACAATCCTTCTGTTGCCACGACACACCTTATACAGCTGACCCCAGGGGTCATCGCTGTGGCGCACAGCAAACTGTCTCCATTCATTCTCCTTAGTCGCCATAAGCATGCGCTTATATTCTTTCAATTCGCGCCTAAACGACAACCTGAACTGATCAATATTCGCATCACCAGCAATTCGCGCTCTCTGGAAACGTTTCCTGAGGCGGCGAACCTCCCTACGTTTCTCCGTCAAGCCGAGTGTCCACCACTTCACCCCTCTACGATTTGCCAACCGGCATCTCTCGAAGAGCTCGTCGTTGACACGCGAAACGGCCTCAGTTAAACTGGCTACCTGCTCATCCACACCAAGGTTGTCAAAGTCAGCAAGTGGTACCGAAGTAACCGCCTCCCCGACCCTAACCGCATACGTATCCCAATTGACCCCTAGAGTACGCCAACGCTTAGTGATACTACCCGTATTTTCTACGTGGCCATAAGTGACCTCAATCTCAATGAGATTGTGATCACTTACACTTAAGCCCCCCCGGATGGACCAACGAAATCCATACAGATTCATTGCCGCCTCATTCGCAAACGTCACGTCAATGTCACTCACACCTCTAGGCCCCTCAAAGGTATACCACTCACTCGGCTCATTGAGCACGTGCACGCCACTACTCGTGACCCAATCACTCAGCATCTCACCGCGCTGTTGACTCAGCCGCCCAGCCAATCTGGACGTTTTGCTGAACCAAAGCGCGGACGATGCATTCGCGTCAGAACCGAGGATAACGGGATTGCTACTCGCAAGTAGTAGCACCCTATCCATATACCTTATATAGGGCTCTAGATCACCGCTATAACGGCAGTACACACTTGCCAACAAGAGCTTGCCGTACACACCCTCCACACTCACACAAACACCCCATTCGCTTGAATCAACGAGCATACACTGGGTATGCACGTCATTCACTACCACAGCAGCATTGCCCCCCACATCGGAGAAGACACGCATACCAGCTGGCAAACCCCTTACCCCACCCTGCTGGTAGTACGGCTCCTGCAGCAGAGCAAAGCTGCTGCCAGACTCGCACAGAAACTGCCCCAAGTCACCCATCGTAGCGTAAGCGCGCTGACAGTTCAACTGCACAATCTTACAAGACATTCTAATGTCTTGCATTCGCGCGGGCAACATATGCAGCGTGAATGGGGCAGTCAGCCGACATCATACGATGTGCAGCTGGCTTCCCATTGAACGCGCAGTTCCGACAGTGCAGAGCATTCTCGCACTTCCGACCATGATGGCCAGACTGCCCACAACGACGGCAGACATCCTCTTTCAGCCTACACTCGCTCACCCTGTGGTCCAAGCTGAGACAGCGGAAGCAGCCAGGAGTCGTCTCGTGTTCCCACACACGGAAGCAGAACCACTTAATGTAGCAACTACCTACCTCCAGGAGAGCTTCCATGGCACGGCCACTACCCTCCAGGATGACGTTAGTCGCATCATCTCCGCCCTCCTTCCAAGGGCGGCTCACGAGTTTGACCTCCTTCTTGAAGGTCTCCAAGGTCATCCGCTCCTTGAGGTTCATCTCATAGAGATCACCCATGAACTCGTCAAGAGTGATCCTACAGTGGACCCCACGAACCACGACCTTGGGACCAAGCTTCTTATTTACACTCACGTCCAACCCAACCTCGCTAAACTTCGGATTTAGCACGATTTTTTCGCGCTCGGACACGGAGGGGGTGCGAATAATCGCACCACCACCACGAAGAGCCTTAACTTCGTGTACGCGCACACCCAGGGTCGGGCCCACCTGCTTCACCACCTATCAACCACTTCCTTGGGTGTCTCACCGGCCTTCCGGCTCTTGACCACCAAGGACCACGTCTCAACCGGCTTGACAGCGGGGCGCGCAGGAGGCAGGGCTGGAAAGGCCGAGGGCGCTGCCACAACGGTGCTACCACCAGCACCAGCAGGGACCCCCGAAGGACCCACCATACCCCCCACTACCGGCCGATTCACCGGCACTGGCCGACCCACCGGCGCCACGAAGCCGCCACTGGCGGTTCCTCGCTCCTCCAAGCGTCCCTTCAGACGCTCGTTCTCTCCCGAAAGCTCGATGAGCAAACGCTCATACCCCCCGGCTACATCTAAAATTCGACGGGTCAGCGGCCGGCTGACACCGTCACCCTCAAAAAGGACCCCAATGAGGGCACCCGTGACTGCCTTGAGCCGTTCACCGAACGACCCAGAGGCAGCGGTGGAAACCACCGGAGCACTCACATGAGTACCCTCACGGGCACTCCCACCGGAACCCTTACATGCCTTAACCTTACTACTTACCTTGGTGGCAAACTTGGGGCTTACCACCTTCATATCACAGTCTGACGACGATGACGAGGACTCGCAATCGCTCGTCAGACCCACCATCTTCAACGCGTCCACCGAAATCGCCTTCTTAATGGCCTTCCCGGTTCCATTCGCCTTCCTGGCGTGTTTGGAGGCCGCAGCGAGCTCCGACTCGGAGACCGCGGACGAGTCCTCCCTTGCGGACTTCACCACAACCACGCCCACCTCCGTCGCACCGTTCACGTCAACCGCGACGGCCTTCTTTCGCGACTTCACGCGCGCCGTCTTTGTGGACATATCCACCGCACTCGACACTTCTACAAGTGTATAACACGAACCACGGGACCGTCAAAATCGGCACAACAGTATGATATATAATATATTATATAGTAATATTATATATTCGCGCAAATAACCGCACTCACACGATTTTCAACGCAAAAATCGAAAATATCCGAAAAAAGTCACCCCTAGGTAGGACTTCAAAAACTAAATAATTTGTTTAAACAAATTATTAACAAATTTGTGCAAAAAACGCACTCGCACAACTTACCACCGTATACCGACGGTATCACAGCACCAAAAACTGCAAAAAATCCAAAATCTCCAAAAAAGGCCTACCTAGGTAGTCCGCCACGAAAACACGACTAGTCACCACCACACCTGGAAAGCAACTGAGAACCGCGAAAGGAATAGAAAGTAAAGATAAATTTACCGCCAGCGTCCAGGCATTCGGGCAAAACTGGGAAAAGGGAGAACGAGAACAGCCGCGCACTCGTCGACTCAGCGCCGACTGGGAGGAAGTGATCGACCGCCCAGGTGACAAGCATCCTCGTATACGGTTGCGAAGAATGATCGTCACGGAAGAGGAACCGCCGTTGAAGACCCTATGAGAGGCCTCGGACGACCAAGATAACGAGGACACATAGACATCGATGACAACAGTTCACCGATCGAGTTCCAATACCTAACCGAAGACGATTCCAGAGGGCAGCACGAAATCCCGGCTCCACCACGCGAAGACACAACCACGGACGCTTATGGATATTACGAGCCCGGAACCCCAGATATGGATCGGACTATTGATGGCGAAGCCAACGGCGACCCGGGAAGTGAGTGTGAGACTCCGGAAAGCGAAGGTGACGACCCGCAGCGTGTATTTCAAACACTCACGGCTGAACCGGACTGTATTCACGGACCGGGATATGTCCAACAAGTTATAACCCTACAAATGACACGGACGGTCCTGGACCCAACAATTTGGACAGACGAGGTCCTCGAGAAGGGCACGTGGCCGCACGACATCCCGCGCCCTCTGATCAACCCAGCGGCCCACCCAGACAAGACGGTGCACGAGTCAACATTGGCCGGATACCCCAATTATGCGGTGAGACTCGACCAACAAAGTCGAGTGGCGATACTCCATGGAACGTAGCCAGAGATAGCGGAGATAGCAGCGAACTCTTCCCCAGCCACGGCTGACCAAGAGGGCCGACACGTTGAAACGCCAAACTCGCCCGAAGACATCGGCCAAATTCTTAAAGAATTCTTGGAAGAAGTCAGTCCCCTGGATGCTGCACTATGGGGAGAGGCCGATACCGCCAGCACCAAAGACCCGGAGCCAGAGGTATGCGAGTGCATCGAAATGGTAGCCGCACGCCTTCTGGACCGCTGGGTACCTAATCATCGGACCTCGACGAAGCGAACGGTGGGCGGCCAGATATACCGCATTAAAATCAGCAGAGCGGGGGCAGTGACCTGGACTGTCTTACCCAACCCGAAGTAAGGGCAGAATGTGACGGCGCATTTTTATTTACAAAATGAACCGCACAAATCAACGACAGCCGTCGTATTCCTGATATATATTTATATTGGTATTCTGTAGCATTTTATATTGATATTCTGCTAATTATAAAATATTAAAAGTAAAAGAATTAGAATTAATGGTTGTAAGTTAAGATGTACGTTTAGGATAAGTGGGTACACCAACCAAAAGGTAATAGATTAGACAAGCGAGAGAGAGAGAGAGCAAGCCAACCTCAGAAGCAGAGCAACATACACACGCACACAACAGAATGGAAAGCAAGCAGAGGCTTGCAACGAGGCAAAACGGAACCAGATCGTTCTTCTTGGATCGACTGCTGAAGCGAACGGACGCGTTCTTCCGGAGCTATTATTTTATCGACCGCCGAAGCTGACGCACGCATTTTTTCCTGGAGACTGCTGGGATAATCATCAGTACATTAGCCACGGGTACCGGCCGTAATATTACAGACCGGACAAATTCTATATATAAATATATTTTGTCGACTATTCTGGTTATCGCGTGCCTTCGGATCGAATACCAGTCTAGTAGTCAGTGCGTGTCTATGGATCGACTGTTCGGCGATATATATATAGTTCGTAAACTAGACGTGACTGGAGACGAAAGACTCATCGGACGTTACGGCCGTGTGCTCACGCAGCAGTACGCGGGTGCGTCACAAGAAAAGCAGAACAGCACGCACGACCAGACCGAGTGGCACCCAGCTTGGCTCGGCTCCTTTCGCCTAGACAGCCTAGTTAAGATCACTATATATATCGCCCAAGACTACACATTAGTGTAATATTTTAAGCCACAATAAAGTGTATTTGGCATATATATATATATATATATATATATATATATGCCAAATACATATATGCATATATATATATATATATATATACACTTTATTGTGGCTTAATTGTGTAAGCAAATACTTAAACGCAAATTACAACATTTGTACAAAAAGGGTACAAATTACCTCATTGCTCTAAAACAGCAACGTCCCAGGTTTTTGAAAACTGAAGAAATTCAAAACCTTTAAAAAAAACCTGAGGAAGATTGCTTCAAGCCGCCTTTAAGGCATTGCAGTTAGCAATTAAAATTATGTTTGCAAAGTATTTATTTGCAAGTATGAAAATATAAGAAAAGAGGGAAAAAATCATTTCAACAAGCAAAACCAATTTGCTTATTCAAGTGCAACTTATTCAAACGAAAAAAAAAATGAATAAGTTTGAAAAGAAGAAAATTATGTAAATAAATTCCAGAAGATTAAATATCTTAAATTAATCATTATGATAAATTAATTGAATTTTAAGAAAATAGAAAATTATTGCTCGAATAATCAATCAATGATTTGTGTAATTTTTTAAACATTTTGAAATTTTAAGAATAAATTAATCTTCATTAACACCTATGTCAAGGATAATTATTATAATACAATAGATAATAAAATAATTTCAGTTTTATATTTATCAATACAGATTCTGAAATTAACTTCTAACTAGCTTCTTAAGAGATTTCTAAACAGCTAGAATGTGTAAATTAATGGTGATAATGAAATAAATTAGATATACTTTATAAATTTATATCACAGAGTATTAATAGTTAAGGAAATGTAATTTATATTTATTAACGATAATTAAGTCAACAACAACAACTGCCGCGACATCATATGCAATAGCGGAACAACACAAATAGTGCTTAAAACGCAGGAACATCAATATCAACTAAGGCCGTCGGCAACAACAGCATCGACAGTAATAGAAGCAGCAACAACAGCATCGCCAGTAATAAAAGCAGCAACAATCACGGCGACTGTAAACTCCAAAATTCGAATGCTGCTGCGTACAGATGAATTTCCTAGATGTCGTCACGAATCTGAAAGGCAATGAACACACCACATCTGCAGTTTATCTTGGGACATTAAGTCGCATAAATTCTTTCGACTACCTTTTTTCTCTGACACCGAACCAGGCTGCAGTCTGCCGCAGCTATTGATATTACATCACATCGCTACCGAGCATGATTCTGCTCAATTGCACTTTTGTAAACAAATTCCGTCCAAACAGTCGTTACAGAAGGCGGATTGATCGCACCTGACGAATCTAATTAGCTAATTGGAAAAGACGCAATGGAGATAGCAATGAAGTTGGCTGCAGTTTAATTTCTCTGATTGGAATTCAGTTGGGAGTACAAACCGGTGGTTGTGGTGCACGGGATACTTTCGGGGACGGAGTCCATGGTGCTGTTGGTTCGCCAAGTGGAACAGCAACATCCAAGAATCAAGGTCTACAACTGCGATAGGTACAGCGGTTGGTACAGCTTGGATAGTGCATGGAAGCAAGTCCAGGAGCTGCGTGACTACACACGCAACATCCACGACAATACAACACATTCAACGGTCCACATGAGCAACAGAGTTGTAAATACTATGATCAGCAAATGCAATAGAATGGGATTCAAGGTAGATTTAAGGTAAACAATTATAGAGACTTAATTTTAAGCCACCCAATTACCATTGTGTACAGAAAAAATTAATATCGATTCACGATATTAATCTTTTCTTTCCCTAGGTGTGGAGGGATGTTGTATGTCGCATTCACATCGTCAAGGCAAGAACATTGGCACTTATTAATAACTCAGTTAGTGAGTCACGGTCAAGTTCAGCCTTTAGTGCAATCCAAGCATTTTATTTGGGAAGCTCGAAAGTCAAGCTAGCAACCATCGTACTCTGCATGGTGGCAAGTGTGGAAGCTAATTACTAGATTATAAGCTCCGGGCAAAGCTCTCGAAAGCCAAGTTAGCAACCAGACTGTGCTGGTGTGCATGGTAGCAAGTGTGGAAGCTAACTGCCACCAAAAAGCTTTTCTCGAGCTCAAACCAAACAGCTTTCGGAGTAAATAAAATTAGCCAAAACAAAAAGTAAAGAGCAAACGTGGAAGAATTAAATCGTTCCCAATTTAATTCTGCCGACGTTAAGATTGGCAAATATTAATATTTAATATTAATTTCAGTTTTATATTTATCGATACAGATTCTGAAATTAACTTCTAACTAGCTTCTTAAAAGATTTCTAAACAGCTAGAATGTGTAAATTAATGGTGATAATGAAATAAATTAGATATACTTTATAAATTTATATCACAGAGTAATAATAGTTAAGGAAATGATGAGCAACAGAGTTGTGAATACTACGATCAGCAAATGCAATAGAATGGGATTCAAGGTAGATTTAAGGTAAACAATTATAGAGACTTAATTTTAAGCCACCCAAGTACCATTGTGTACAGAAAAAATTAATATCGATTCACGATATTAATCTTTTCTTTCCCTAGGGGCGGAGGGATGTTGTATGTCGCATTCACATCGTCAAGGCAAGAACATTGGCACTTATTAATAACTCAGTTAGTGAGTCAAGGTCAAGTTCAGCCTTTAGTGCAATCCAAGCATGAGAAGTTCGAAAGTCAAGCTAGCAACCATCGTACTCTGCATGGTGGCAAGTGTGGAAGCTAATTACTAGATGATTATAAGCTCCGGGCAAAGCTCTCGAAAGCCAAGTTAGCAACCAGACTGTGCTATTGTGCATGGTAGCAAGTGTGGAAGCTAACTGCCACCAAATAGCTTTTCTCGAGCTCAAACCAAACAGCTTTCGGAGTAAATAAAATTAGCCAAAACAAAAAGTGTTCACGCGAAAAACCCACCGTCTCCCGTCGCTTTTCCCTTTGCGACCAACCCCACACAAATCAGTCAGCAACCCCGCTGAACACGGCTCGAGAGGACCCCATTCCGTCTCGTTCCGTTCTCTTTTTTCTCTTTCACAGATAGATGGCGGTGGTTCCGGTAAGAACCATGCTTCATTCTTACCAGTGACAGTGAAGTGAGTGCACGCAAGTTCGAGAACACCTCGAGAACACATCGAGAACCCATCGAGAACACATCGAGAACCCATCGAGAACACATCGAGAACCCATCGAGAACACATCGAGAACCCATCGAGAACACATCGAGAACCCATCGAGAACCAACCAGATCGAAAGCGTCAACCACCATCCCAGCACCACTCGAAATTCGCATATCGGTAGCGAATCAGCAGCCCACGACGGAGCTACAGCGAGATCACGACGCTCCCGAGCAAACTGCTTAACGCATCCATAGAGTATCCGAGTGGAGGCACGTTGAAAACCACACAATACCAACTCTAGGCGCGAGAGAAACGCGCAGCCGCTTGCGAGAAAGCCAACCAACGAAGCCAGAGAACACCAAGTGAGTACCTTTACTCATTTTATCCCCCCCCCCCCATCTTGGTCCTTCGAGCCATCCCACGCGCTCGAGGGTCAAAGAAATATTTGGTCCTTCGAGCCAGATCCCCACGAGCTCGGAGACCACCCCCAACCTCTTGACTCTTCGAGCCATCCCACGCGCTCGGAGATCGAGAGAAACATTTGGTCCATTCGAACCGGATTTTACGCCGGCAAAACCCCCACTCCCCCCTATTACAATTATACTATATAAAAATTATAATTTATACTATATTAAAATTATAATATTACAAATAAACTCCCCGTGTTTCGGTTCGGCGTCGCGCAGTATCATTTGGAAGACCACGCGGTTCTTCTCCCCCCTGAAAGTGCCCGTGTGACCAATTGTGTTCCCCAGAATAATTCGTTTCTAAATATTAAAAATTTAATATTCTCCCATAAATTTGCAACGGTCAACTTCTCGTAACGGTATCGAGAGTTACCGTTGCCCCCGTTCAAGTGTACAAAAGTTTTAGCTCCAGCGTGGAATTCTCAATGCACCAAAAACCACCACCTTTTCACAGGCGCAAGCACTACTCTCTCGTTTTGCGGAGTTGCTTTGTGCTTTATCCGCAGCGAGCGTCGGTGACATCGTGCGGGCAGCGCACAAGCAGCGGCTACCCTGTTGGAAACGGCGTTTGCAGAAGTAGTTGAAGTAGTTAATTTTAAACTACTTCGACTAGTTGGAATTAAATTACTTTTGTATAGTAATATAAAATTAACCCCAAAAATTGTGTACCCCGAAATAAAATAAATTAAAGAGCATCTCGATATTATTAATCAGTGGTTTTTCTCATTTTTATTTTTTTTTTTTGTGTGCCACTCATTCAACACGAGTGTTTTGAGTTTTTTGTACGGCATACCCCCTCCCCACGGTGTTAAATCATCACAAATAATTTAATAATAAATTATTATTATTAATAACCCCCCTCCCCCAAAAAATAAATAAACAATAAATTTTTATATACAAATACAATTTCTCGCACGATTGATTCGGTTACCATGGACCCCCTTACGAAATTCATCAGCGTGACTGAAACACTGGAGGAGTTCGAGAAGGAATTCAACGACATTCCGGAACGTGAACATTCGGCATCCACCCTGGACACCCATCGTGAGGAACTGAAGGCGGTCTGGTCCGATTTGAAACAAGCATACAACGCATGACTGGAATCCACCATCATGGCAGCGAATCCATTAGCAGTCGACGATCCCAAAACCGCGGAGGTAACTGTCGTGAAAAGCCAATACCGACGCAGTTACCAGATGTGTTCGTTTCTCCGCCAAGATTAGCGAGCTGCAGCATCTCGCTGCCCCCCTACCCTCCCCAACTTCACCATTCTCGTTATCCCATGCCTCTGCATTGGAGGCAACAGCCCACTCGAATCTCTCCGGACATAATATCAGTTTACCGCCGTCTGACACCCCGATTTTTAACGGCGATTACGAATCATGGCCAACGTTTCGCGATATGTTTTCAGCTCTCTACATCCGCAACAATCGGTTATCCCCCATCGAAAAGTTGTTTCACCTCAATCAAAAGACACGAGGTGAAGCAAAAGAAATAGTTCAGAAATCCCCCCTCACCGACGCCGGTTTTGAGCAAGCTTGGCGGAACCTCACCGACCGCTTCGAGAATAAACGAATTCTTGTTAACGTTCAACTCCGAACGTTATTCAATTTAACCCCACTTACCAAAGAATCGGGAGTGGCTATTAAGCGTCTCCAACGAGAGATTAATAACTGCCTCTCAGCTCTCACTTTGCATGATGTCGATGTGAACAGCTGGGACGCAATTATTGTGCATCTCTGCTCAACTCGCCTCCCCGAACACACCCTCTCGTTATGGGAACAATCTATTACTCTCAAACGCGAAATTCCAAGATGGCGCGAAATGGACGCATTTCTCACCTCCCATTTCCAAACTTTGGAAACTGTTGACGATATCCGGAAGTCCGTCAACCCCCCTAAAAAAGCGTCGCATACCTCTACGCGCGCTTCCCCCAACCCAAAGCCTGTGAATACGTTCCAGGCTAATATGGTTTCGACCAGCTGCAGATTATGCACTGATCAACCGCACTCGCTCCGCAGATGCCCACGGTTTCTGGCCATGAATTTGGGCTCTCGTTGGGCGACAGTTCAACGAATTCATTTTTATTCCAACTGCTTGGCGCACTCACATCACGTAAAAGAGTGTAAAAGTGCGTTCACGTGTATGTCGTGCAACCAGCGACATCACACACTATTACACCGCGAGGAGGCCTCGGCCCCCCAACCGAATTCGGACTCTCATTCGGACTCTACCCATAACACCTCGCTTCGTAAAAACCCCCCTCATCGCGGTTCAAATGCTCATACGCATAATCGCTTGTCGAACCTTCCGTCGCACTCTCAAGCGACCCCTCTACCTCTACCCCTAATATACAGTCCACTGAAGCCCCCTCAACATCCAACGTATTGACGTGCTTCACCTCGCGACCGAAGCAGGTGTTGCTCGCCACTGCGATGATTCATATTTACCATCGCGGTGACCCATACACAGCGCGTGCCCTCATTGACCCCGGCTCTGAAGCCACTTTCTTAACCGAACGCATCCAGAAGCGATTGAAACTCCCAGTGAAGGCCATCCAGGCCCAAGTGGCGAGTGTCAATCAAACGATTACCGCCCAGGTTTCTAAAGTTTGTAATTTCCAGATTAGCTCACCTCGAGCTCCTGGGACTCACCTTCAAGCTTGCGCGCTTGTGCTCCCCAAGCTAACCGGCAATCTCCCGGTTTGCTCTCTCGATACTTCACGCTGTGAATCTCTTCGCGAGCTACCATTAGCCGATGAGAACTTCTACCGCAGTGATCAAATTGATATGCTTATTGGAGCCGATATCTACCCCCTCATCTTGCGCGATGGAATTAAACGCAACATCGTTGACTCTCTGGTCGCTCAAGAGACCATCTTCGGGTGGATTCTCACAGGTCCACTTCAGCAGGATTTACCTGCCCCCTCGGTTACCACACGAGTCTCTTTCTTCAACGAAGTCTCCATGGATCATCAACTATCGCGATTCTGGGAGCTTGAAGAAGTCCAAACCAAACGGATACCCACCCCGGGTGAACAACGTTGCGAGGACTTGTATTCAAATACCACTCAGAGGCGCCCCGATGGCCGATATATTGTTTCGCTGCCCTTCAAGGAAGGTTTCCCTTCTTCAATAAAGATCGGCAAATCCAGAGAGATTGCTCTCAAACAGTTTCTCCGAAACGAAACGAGATTGTTGAAGACCCCCAGTTTTAAAGAAACATATAACTCCGTGATTCGAGAGTACTCGGATCTGCGCCATATGACACAGATCCACCCCTCCCAGAACCCTTCCGGTTCCGACAACTACTACGTACCCCATCACGCTGTTCTCAAACCCGACAGCAGCACAACCAAGGTGCGTGTTGTGTTCAACGCCTCCTGCCCCTCCTCCAACGGTCTCAGCCTGAACGATGTCCTCTATCCTGGGCCGGCCCTGCAATCGGATTTGACATTTCTCATTATCCAATGGCGACTTTATAAATACGTTTTCAATGGCGACATTGAAAAAATGTATCGCCAAATCCGCATAAATCCCCAGCATTCGCGCTACCAGCGGATCCTCTTCCGAAACTCTTCACACGACGATGTGCAAGATTTCGAACTCCAAACGGTCACGTTTGGCGTCAATTGTGCTCCCTATCTGGCCATACGTACTCTACATCAATTGGCGAAGGATGTCGAGAAAAAATACCCCCTTGCTGCTCCGATTCTTAAGAACTCCATGTACGTGGATGACGCGTTATGTGGCGCTCATGACATTGATGTCGCGCTTCGCACCCGACATCAACTGTCTGCCGCTCTTCACTCTGCCGGCTTCACGCTACGAAAATGGACAGCAAATCACCCCGCTCTTCTAATTGGGATCCCACCACAAGATCTCTTAAACAAAGACTTTCTTGAATTAGAAGATGGTAGCAATACCAAAACTCTCGGCCTCCGTTGGAATGCCAAAACTGATCATTTCAACATAGAGTCAAAACCCTTTGACATCTCCCCCAGGTATACTAAGCGCGAGGTGTTATCTCGGATTGCAAAACTGTTTGACCCGGCAGGATGGCTTGCTCCAGTCATTGTCATTGCAAAAACCATTATGCAACAACTCTGGCTGGACGGCATCGGATGGGACGGCATCGGATGGGACGACCCACTCACTCCCATCACTTTACAACGTTGGCTTCAATTCGTTCAATGTTACCCCCATATCAATCTCCTCAAAATACCCCGATGGATTCACTTCACCCCAGGCAGCACCGTGGAAATTCATGCTTTTTGCGATGCTTCCGAGAAAGCATACGCTGGCGTGATCTACGTGCTCACTCGTAACTCAGGCAGCACTTCGACTTCCTTGCTCTTTGCCAAAACGAAGGTCGCCCCAATCAAAACCATATCGATCCCTCGATTGGAACTCTGCGGAGCTGCTCTCCTTGTCGATATGATTGACGCAATTGTTCCCCATCTCGACTTTCCACGTTATGACCTTCACTGTTGGACTGACTCGACTATAGTGCTGGCGTGGTTGAAACGACCACCCTGCACATGGACGACGTTCGTCGCCAACCGTGTCGCGAAAATTGTCGAGGTGGCGGACAACACTCACTGGTACCACGTCGACTCGGAGAGTAATCCAGCGGATCTTGCCAGCAGAGGCATGTATCCGCTGGATTTGCTTCACATCCCGCTCTGGTGGCAAGGACCTGCATGGCTGCGGCAAGCGAGGACGCAGTGGCCTCACTATACTGCCCCCCACGAGTTCGAAACTGAGTTGGAGGCTAAGCCCATCAAAACCAATTTTACCTATTACCACCAATATGAGGACCCCTTAGAAAGATTCTCTTCTTTCCCGCGAGCACTTCGCGTATTGGCGTATGCTTTTCGGTTCTTGCAGCATACGCACCCCCATTACCGCCCTCATTTTCGGCACGAAACTACTCTCATCGACTCCGATGAGATTCAAGCCGTTCAGACGCGGCTCATCATTGTCGCGCAAAAAGTTCATTTCAACGACGAATATCATTGTCTTGAAATGAAACAAACTCTTAAGCGCAAGAGTTCGATTCTCTCGCTGAACCCATTTCTCTCACACGACGGACTCCTCCGCGTGAGCGGACGGTTAATCTCTTGTCCATCTCTCTCGTACGATGAACGCCACCCTATTTTGCTCCCCTACAATAGCGTCTTCACCCGTCTCTTGGTTCGGTTTATCCATGACATCAGCTTACACGGTGGAAACCAGCTGATGCTGCGCTTGCTCCGCACGCGGTACTGGATACCCAAGGCCAAGAACATGGTCAAAGCCACCATTCACAATTGTAAGCCTTGTTTACTTCAAAAGAAGCAAGTACGCACCCAACTTATGGCCGCTCTACCCCCTGAGCGCACCACACTCTCTCGCCCCTTTGCTGCCACCGGTTTGGACTTCGCTGGACCGTTCGACATCAAGAACTACACTGGAACAGCCTGCCTCATCACCAAAGGCTACGTTTGCGTCTTCGTGTGCTTTGCGACGAAGGCCATACACCTCGAAGCTGCCAGCGATTTGTCAACCCCGACATTTCTCGCTGCCTTTGGACGATTCAGCGCTCGCCGAGGATGTCCCTCTGATGTGTACTCCGACAACGGACGAAATTTCGTCGGAGCAGCGAAGACCCTTCGACGAGAATGGGAATCAGTGATTCAACACACTCAGGACGCTATTGTCTCCCAATACGCTCATCAACGCCTGCGATGGCATTTCATTCCCGCTGCCGCTCCGCACATGGGCGGACTCTGGGAAGCTGGAGTAAAAAGCTTCAAACTCCACTTCCGTAGATTCGCTGGCGATCTCCGCTTCACGTTTGAAGAGTTTTCCACCATACTCTCCAAAATCGAAGCTTGCTTGAACTCCAGACCCCTTAATAGCATGTCAGAAGATCCTTCGGACCTGCAACCCCTAACCCCAGGACATTTTCTAGTCGGCGGCCCGCTCTTGGCTCCGGCAGAACCCGAAATATTACAATCTCCACCCAGAATTGTGAATCGATGGTCAGAGCTGTCTATCAGCAATTTTGCTCCCGGTGGAAAAACGAATATCTCACCGAACTCCACAAACGCAGCAAATGGAAGTTCCCCCAAACTAATTTAAAAATTAACGACCTGGTTGTCTTACGAGATGACAACCTCCCCCCAACAAAATGAAGACTCGGTCGTATAGTTCATGTTTATCCCGGTTCTGACCATAGAACACGCGTCGCGGACGTCCGAACCGAACAAGGAACCATAACCCGACCCATTAGCAAAATGATACTGCTCCCCTCTGAAGTTTCACCAGCTGCGAGCTCGTCGCATACCCGCGAATCCCCCTAAACAACTTTTACTCATATCTTATCTTTTCAGCCAGATTACCCGAAGCGTCTGCACGTAAGGTGGGGACGTATGCGTTGCCGCCCCGTGCAGCGCGCTTTAGTTCCGCGGATGCAGCCCAATCTGCTGGTCACTCCCCCACCCCGCGGAGTCCCTGACCAACCTGATGGTTAGTCCCTAAAACCATCAGGTATCCGCGGCTAAAGCGAGGAACCCCTCTTCGTGCGTCTCTAACCTGAGCAAAGTTGCAGTACTGCAAGGCGGGCGGGATGTTCACGCGAAAAACCCACCGTCTCCCGTCGCTTTTCCCTTTGCGACCAACCCCACACAAATCAATCAGCAACCCCGCTGAACACGGCTCGAGCGGACCCCATTCCGTCTCGTTCCGTTCTCTTTTTTCTCTTTCACAGATATATGGCGGTGGTTTCGGTAAGAACCATGCTTCATTCTTACCAGTGACAGTGAAGTGAGTGCACGCAAGTTCGAGAACACATCGAGAACCCATCGAGAACACATCGAGAACCCATCGAGAACACATCGAGAACACATCGAGAACACATCGAGAACCCATCGAGAACCCATCGAGAACACATCGAGAACCCATCGAGAACCCATCGAGAACCAACCAGATCGAAAGCGTCAACCACCATCCCAGCACCACTCGAAATTCGCATATCGGTAGCGAATCAGCAGCCCACGACGGAGCTACAGCGAGATCACGACGCTCCCGAGCAAACTGCTTAACGCATCCATAGAGTATCCGAGTGGAGGCACGTTGAAAACCACACAATACCAACTCTAGGCGCGAGAGAAACGCGCAGCCGCTTGCGAGAAAGCCAACCAACGAAGCCAGAGAACACCAAGTGAGTACCTTTACTCATTTTATCCCCCCCCCCCATCTTGGTCCATCAAGCCATCCCACGCGCTCGAGGGTCAAAGAAATATTTGGTCCTTCGAGCCAGATCCCCACGAGCTCGGAGACCACCCCCAACCTCTTAACTCTTCGAGCCATCCCACGCGCTCGGAGATCGAGAGAAACAAAAAGTAAAGAGCAAACGCGGAAGAATTAAATCGTTCCCAATTTAATTCTGCCGACGTTAATATTGGCAAATATTAATATTAAGAATTTACTATTGCAAAAGAAGTGGAATTGCGACATACCGGTCCACTTTAGTTCCGCCGACGGTTACGTCGACCGAACTTAAGTGGAAATGAGTAAATGTTTTAAAGTTAAGTTTGTGGTTTGTGAGCCCACAGCGCGCAGACTGCCGCTGCATAGTTGAAAGTAACAATAAAGATCGTTGAAGGCACCTTGGACTTTTCTTGGGGAGGAACCGCGTTCTAGGAGGACGCACAACAATAGAATTACCTGTGGACCAAAACGACTAGCTCTCGATGTACAAATTAATGAAGATACAAAGAAGAATCACAAAGAATCATGTTATCTTTCGAGACATACTTATCCTACGAGGTACGGACTTATTGAACTTCCATCGCTTAATTCAGATTCCAGTATTCATGAACAACAGTGTAGTGACCATAAGGCTATCTACAAGAATTGTATCGATAACTCTACACCGAGACAGCTACTTTTCCACTGATCCAGAGAATCTAGGTAAATGTCAACTAATTGCCGAACAAATTGTATCGATACAATTGTACAAAAATTGTATCGATAACTCTACACCGAGACAGCTACTTTTCTACTGATCCAGAGAAGCTAGGTTAATTTCAACTAATTGCCGAACAAATATATCTATGTCCGAATGCACAACCTATTTACCAAAACGGGGCAGAGACATGTGCATGTGAAGTAAGCCTATTATATAGTACAGAAACTCCTTTTTTTTTCATTGACAGATGAAACCAAGCTCAGGGGATGCCCCCTATCCATGCACAGCATTTGTTGGTTCCGAAGGGATGACAGGTTAGTGGGAAGGGGGAAAGAGGGAGTAGTGACGGTTTACACTTCGCATGAATGTTTCGACGCTGTAAGTGGGCGGGAAGACATTCGCAGGGAGATTATTCCACAATCTAACGACGCGACCGAAAAACGAACTCTCACGGTAATGCGTGGTTCGTTGGAACGGAATCGCGACATAAAAGGGGTGCACCGCTCTGGAAAGCCGAGTAGTTCTGCTAAATACCTGAATCGGAGGAATCAGGCTGGCTACTTCAGAAGAACATTTACCGTGAAAGTAGCGGTAAAATAGTGATACACACCCCACATCACGACGACGCTCCAAGGTTTCAATAGAGCTGGATACCCTACTGTCCCCTATAAGTTTTAACGCACGACATTGGACACGGTCGAGAAGCTGAAGATATGCCCGCGAAGCTCCCGACCAAATATGAGAGTTGTACTCCATTTTCGGCAGGGTATAATTGGTGTAGATACAACGAAGGTCGGTTGGAGTGAAGTATTTCTTGCACCGCTTTAAAAAGCCTAAGCACTTGGCTGCTTCTTTCGACACATCAAAAATGTGATCGTTCCAACGAAGATCGCATTGTATTGACATGCCCAGAATATCAAGAACCTCCGACTCATTAATATCCACACTACCCATATTTAAAGGTGGAAAGTTGTCACCGTCCAGACGCTTGTGGGTCAACAAACAGCATTGGGTCTTCCGCGCATTAAAATCGACCCGATTCGCTTGACCCCACTCCTGGATTTTGTTGAGGTCAGATTGGAGTGCGTCATTCATAATTCTGCGTTTTCTATTGATCTCCAGAATAGAAGGACGCCTGGAGAATGAATATGAATGACAAATGCTGCTGTCATCAGCAAACGAGTAGATGGGGTTTGTTGTCAATGACAGGTCATTGATAAAAATGAGAAAAAGTGTTGGAGACAGGACCGAACCCTGCGGAACTCCAGCATTAATGGAGTGCTCTTCGGAAGCAAAGCCGTCTATCACAACCCGAAAAGAACGGCCGCTGAGGAAACTCGATATCCATCGAGTGAATGTATTACCGACACCATAAGCAGCCAGTTTAGACACAAGTGCTTTATGCCACACTCGGTCAAATGCCTTGGAGATATCCAAAGCAACAACCT
This sequence comes from Sicus ferrugineus, assembly GCA_922984085.1. Lineage (NCBI taxonomy): Eukaryota > Metazoa > Arthropoda > Insecta > Diptera > Conopidae > Sicus > Sicus ferrugineus. Next base: position 27,300,193 of record OV277349.1, read on the forward strand.
TACTCTCACCGAATTGGTGAACACAACTGTTCCACCGCTCAGTGAGGAACGCCATCAAATCACCTGTGGAGCGGTGAGCACGGAAACCGTACTGGCAATCGCTGACCAATTGGTTGCTCTCCAGATACCTCATCAGGTTAAAATTTATAACGTTCTCCATAACTTTGGAGAGCATTGAACAGATTGCTATGGGCCGGTAATTGGCAGGATTCGTAGCCTCACCTTTTTTGGGAACTGGCTGCACATTGGCAATCTTCCAGGAAGTAGGAAAAACTCCTGAAGTGAACGATAAATTAAACAGATTGCGCAATGGGCGAGCCAGTGTTGAGGCGCACTTTCTCAACACTTGGGCTGAAATGCCATCCGGTCCCGAAGATTTATTTACTTATTTATATTTTATTTATTTATTTATATTTATTTATTTATTTATTTATTTATTTATTTATTTATTTATTTATTTATTTATTTATTTATTTATTTTTTAACTATGCAGCGGCAGTCTGCGCGCTGTGGGCTCACAAACCACAAACTTAACTTTAAAACATTTACTCATTTCCACTTAAGTTCGGTCGACGTAACCGTCGGCGGAACTAAAGTGGACCGGTATGTCGCAATTCCACTTCTTTTGCAATAGTAAATTCTTAATATTAATATTTGCCAATATTAACGTCGGCAGAATTAAATTGGGAACGATTTAATTCTTCCGCGTTTGCTCTTTACTTTTTGTTTTGGCTAATTTTATTTACTCCGAAAGCTGTTGGGTTTGAGCTCGAGAAAAGCTATTTGGTGGCAGTTAGCTTCCACACTTGCTACCATGCACAATAGCACAGTCTGGTTATAACTTGGCTTTCGAGACCTTTGCCCGGAGCTTATAATCATCTAGTAATTAGCTTCCACACTTGCCACCATGCAGAGTACGATGGTTGCTAGCTTGACTTTCGAGCTTCCCATGCTTGGATTGCACTAAAGGCTGAACTTGACCTTGACTCACTAACTGAGTTATTAATAAGTGCCAATGTTCTTGCCTTGACGATGTGAATGCGACATACAACATCCCTCCACCCCTAGGGAAAGAAAAGATTAATATCGTGAATCGATATTAATTTTTTCTGTACACAATGGTACTTGGGTGGCTTAAAATTAAGTCTCTATAATTGTTTACCTTAAATCTACCTTGAATCCCATTCTATTGCATTTGCTGAGCGTAGTATTCACAACTCTGTTGCTCATCATTTCCTTAACTATTATTACTCTGTGATATAAATTTATAAAGTATATCTAATTTATTTCATTATCACCATTAATTTACACATTCTAGCTGTTTAGAAATCTTTTAAGAAGCTAGTTAGAAGTTAATTTCAGAATCTGTATCGATAAATATAAAACTGAAATTAATATTAAATATTAATATTTGCCAATATTAACGTCGGCAGAATTAAATTTGGAACGATTTAATTCTTCCGCGTTTGCTCTTTACTTTTTGTTTTGGCTAATTTTATTTACTCCGAAAGCTGTTTGGTTTGAGCTCGAGAAAAGCTATTTGGTGGCAGTTAGCTTCCACACTTGCTACCATGCACACCAGCACAGTCTGGTTGCTAACTTGGCTTTCGAGAGCTTTGCCCGGAGCTTATAATCTAGTAATTAGCTTCCACACTTGCCACCATGCAGAGTACGATGGTTGCTAGCTTGACTTTCGAGCTTCCCAAATAAAATGCTTGGATTGCACTAAAGGCTGAACTTGACCTTGACTCACTAACTGAGTTATTAATAAGTGCCAATGTTCTTACCTTGACGATGTGAATGCGACATACAACATCCCTCCACCCCTAGGGAAAGAAAAGATTAATATCGTGAATCGATATTAATTTTTTCTGTACACAATGGTACTTGGGTAGCTTAAAATTAAGTCTCTATAATTGTTTACCTTAAATCTACCTTGAATCCCATTCTATTGCATTTGCTGATCGTAGTATTCACAACTCTGTTGCTCATGTGGACCGTTGAATGTGTTGTATTGTCGTGGATGTTGCGTGTGTAGTCACGCAGCTCCTGGACTTGCTTCCATGCACTATCCAAGCTGTACCAACCGCTGTACCTATCGCAGTTGTAGACATTGATTCTTGAATGTTGCTGTTCCACTTGGCGAACCAACAGCACCATGGACTCCGTCCCCGAAAGTATCCCGTGCACCACGACCACCGGTTTGTACTCCCAACTGAATTCCAATCAGAGAAATTAAACTACAGCCAACTTCATTGCGTCTTTTCCAATTAGCTAATTAGACTCGTCAGGTGCGATCAATCCGCCTTCTGTAACGACTGTTTGGACGGAATTTGTTTACAAAAGTGCAATTGAGCAGAATCATGCTCGGTAGCGATGTGATGTAATATCAATAGCTGCGGCAGACTGCAGCCTGGTTCGGTGTCAGAGAAAAAAGGTAGTCGAAAGAATTTATGCGACTTAATGTCCCAAGATAAACTGCAGATGTGGTGTGTTCATTGCCTTTCAGATTCGTGACGACATCTAGGAAATTAATCGGTACGCAGCAGCATTCGAATTTTGGAGTTTACAGTCGCCGTGATTGTTGCTGCTTTTATTACTGGCGATGCTGTTGTTACTGCTTCTATTAAAGTCGATGTTGTTGTTGCCGACGGTTGTTCCGCTATTGCATTTTATGTCGCGGCAGTTGTTGTTGTTGACTTAATTCTCGTTAATAAATATAAATTACATTTCCTTAACTATTAATACTCTGTGATATAAATTTATAAAGTATATCTAATTTATTTCATTATCACCATTAATATACACATTCTAGCTGTTTAGAAATCTCTTAAGAAGCTAGTTAGAAGTTAATTTCAGAATCTGTATCGATAAATATAAAACTGAAATTATTTTATTATCTATTGTATTATAATAATTATCCTTAACATAGGTGTTAATGAAGATTAATTTATTTTTAAAATTTCAAAATGTTTAAAAAATTACACAAATCATTGATTGATTATTCGAGCAATAATTTTCTGTTTTCTTAAAATTCAATTAATTTATCATATTGATTAATTTAAGATATTTAATCTTCTGGAATTTATTTACATAATTTTCTTCTTTTCAAACTTATTCATTTTTTTTTTCGTTTAAATAAGTTGCACTTGAATAAGCAAATTGGTTTTGCTTGTTGAAACGATTTTTTCCCTCTTTTCTTATATTTTCATACTTACAAATAAATACTTTGCAAACATAATTTTAATTGCTAACTGCAATGCCTTAAAGGCGGCTTGAAGCAATCTTCCTCAGGTTTTTTTTAAAGGTTTTGAATTTCTTCAGTTTTCAAAAACCTGGGACGTTGCTGTTTTGGAGCAACGAGGTAATTTGTACCCTTTTTGTACAAATGTTGTAATTTGCGTTTAAGTATTTGCTTACTGAAACGCATGTAGCTAATAGTTAGTGATTAGTTTAAATTAGTTGTGTTAGTAAATTTTTTTTCTCTTTTTTTTCATATATTTTCTTCTTGTTTTTCTTTTTTTCCCCTCTCAACATTTATCTATTTCTATTTTTTTCAACAACTTTTTCTCTTTCTGTATTATCTTTTTTTTTAAATAATTTATTTTTTATTTCATTTTAATATTAATTCTTATAACCTTTTTGTTTTTCGTTTTTGTTTTTGTTTTTCCTTTTCTTCTTTCTTGCTTTCTTTTAAACTTTTATATTTTCTTTGTTTTTCTTTTTTTTCTCTTTTCAATATTTAGGGTTAGTTTGTAAAGTTTTCTTCTCTTTCCTATGAGTATTGTACTCTAGCCCCCTTTTTTTTGTTTTAGGAGCGCAAACATTAAATCTTGGTCAATGCTGGTCCTAGTAAACACTTGCATTTCCCCATTATGGTCCATACCGAATATATAGTATACATGCCTAAGAAAGTAGAAGTGTATTTTACAATATATATTTATTTCTCCTGTTTGGGCAAGTTACACAGGAAAACAAATATATATTAATTTCCCTCAGTTTTAGGTAGGTCTTATATGTGACCTAATTCTTCTTGCGTAATCTTTTTACCTAAAAGTTGTCTATACTATAGTTATATACAAATTACCTGCTACTATCCTAATTTCTAATTCTTTATACATTCCTACACTCTATGCCCGTTGCTATACAATTTAAGAAGATTATTGTGAAAGGGTTTATCTTTTCTTAATCTCTAAACGGAGTAATTGGACTCTTCCTTCTTTTAACTTTGTAGGGACCTATCCATATTGGAGAAAACTTATTTTTCCTAGCCTGATTCTTAATCAAAACGTTATCTCCTACCTTAAATTCTACTAAATTTAACTTATTATCATATTGCTCCTTTGCTATTTGCTTAGCCCTATCCTGACTTTTTCTCACTATTTCGTGAGCCCTCTGTATTTGAAACTTCAAAACCCTATTTGGGTCTTCAGCATTGCATACCGGACTACATTTTCCCTTCCCTCTCTAATGAACCATTGGCCTGCGGGTGATACGGTGTTGTGTGTAATTTCTTAATTCCCAAAAGTTTGCAAGTATCGGTAAATAATTTTGAAGTGAAATACTATAAGTACCGTTATCCGTTACTAGAATTCGTGGAATTCCGTACCGCGCTATTACCTCGTCATAAAAAGTATATTTCCTTAGGGTCGGATAGCAATACTGTATTTTCAGATTTTACCTTTTCTGCATCGCATGTTGCGTACATCCTGTTCCTTTGCCTTCGCTTTCGAGCGAGTTTGTACGGCAACAATACCGTTATTTTCCTGCGGAATCCTGCTTAATGCGTCTGCATTCAAATTCTTCTTACCCGGTTTATATAAAATTTCGAATTCGTACTCCGATAGTTTATGTCTAAACCTGGCTAGACGCGAAGTCTGATCCTTCAAATTCGATATACCCTTAATGGTTGATCGTCTGTCACTATCTTAAAAGGCCTGCCCAGAATATACGCTCTGAAATTTCGTGTAGCCCAGACAATGGCCAATAATTCTCTTTCTATAGTTGAGTATCTCTTCTCGGTGTCACTCAACGATCTGCTAGCGAAAGCTATCGGTCTATCCTCGCCAATTTTCCCTTGCAACAACACGGCCCCTAGAGCTTCGCCACTAGCATCGGTGGTCCACAGAAATTCCCTGCTAAAATCTGGGTATGTCAATACCGGTGGTGAAGTTATTGCTTGTTTTAACGTCTCGAAGGCCTTTTGGCAATCCTCGGACCATTTAAAAACTACATTCTTCCTCAATAGCTTTTTAATAGGTAAAGCTATCCTTGCCATATTGTCTATTAATTTTCTATAATAATTTACTAAACCCAAAAATGCTTGTACTTCCTTCTTATTCCTAGGAGGCAAAATGTTCTTAACACATTCTACCTTCTGTGGGTCCGGCAGTGCAACATTTTCCGAGCATTTATGACCTAAATACACGACTTCGCGCCGCAAAAACTGGCATTTTTTAATATTTAGTTTGAGATTATTAATTTTTAAAGCTTCTAAAACTTTCGCTAATCTAACCTCATTGTGCTCTAAATTACTACCATAAACTACAATATCATCTAAATATACAAAACAATCTATTCCTTGGAGACCTGTGAGGATGTGATTCATGATCCTCTGAAAAGTAGCAGGCGCGCCCGTTAACCCAAACGGCATTCTCTTAAACTCAAAATGTCCCAATCCTGAGCTAAATGCAGTTTTTCCTCTATCCCTTTTATCCACTAACACCTGATGATACCCACGAGCTAAATCTAAGGTAATAAATATCTACTATTGCCTAATTGATCTAGAATCTCATCAATTCTCGGAATTGGAAAAACTTGTTTGATTGTGACTTCATTTAGTTTTCTGTAGTCCACTACTAGTCTCTACTTCTTTTCTCCGTTTTCACCACCTTTCTTGGGAACTATCGATCGGAGAGTTCCAGGGAGAAGTACTTGGTCTCACTATTCCCTCATGCAAAAGTTTAGCTACCTGTCTGTTCACTTCTTCCCTATGAGTCTGTGGAAGTCTATACTGCCTCTGATTTATTGGAGCATGTTCTGCCCTCGTTGCAATTGTGTGTTTCAACACCGTTGTGCACGTTAAATTATCACCTTCCAGCAAAAATACATCATGAAACGTGGAAATTATCCTTTCTATCGATTTCATTTTCTCCGGATTTAGGTTGTGATCACATTTATACCTTCTATCTCTCCCACTCTATTTATGATACTAACACGGAATGTCTCAAATTTATTGAAACCAGAAAACCCCGGCCTAAAACTACTGTCTATATCTACATCCTTATCCGTTGAACTCAATATTGGAACGTAAACTACGTCCCTATTTACCTTCGCTAAAGTTTTCCCCATATACACTCCTGGAACTATTTGCTGCTTATGAACTATTATCTCCGGAATATTCGTCCTGACCCTAACTGGAACTACTCTAATAGTTCTCGCCATTACTTTTTAATCTTTATTTTTTTGTTTTTTTTTTTTTTTATGGCAGATAGAACCAAACTCAGGGGAGGCCCCCTATCCATGCAAAGCATTCGTTGGTTTAGAAGGGAAAAGGTTAGTGGGAAGGGGAAAAGTGGGAGTAGTGTCGATTAACACCTCTTTTAAAAGCATCGACGTTATAAGTGGGTGGGAAAACAAGCGCAGGGAGACTATTCCACAATTTAACTGCGCGACCGAAAAACGAATTCTCGCGGTAGTGGGTAGTGCGATGGAACGGGATCGAGACGTAAAAGGGGTGCACCGCTCTGGAAAGCCGAGTAGATCTGTTGAATACCTGAACCGAAGGAATCAGGCTGGCTACTTCAGAGGAACAATTATCATTAAAGTAACGGTAAAATAAGGTTACACACCCAACACCCCGACGACATCCTAAGGTTTCAATAGAGCTGGATACACTACTGTCCCCTATAAGTTTTATCGCACGACCTTGTATACGGTCCAGAAGCTGAAGATATGTTTTCGAAGCTACCGACCAAATATGCGAGTTGTACTCCATTTTCGGCCGGATATAAGTGGTGTAGATACAACGAAGGTCGGTTGAAGTGAAGTATTTCTTGCACCGCTTTAAAAAGCCTAAGCACTTGGCTGCTTCTTTCGACACATCAAAAATGTGATCGTTCCAACGAAGATCGCATTGTATTGACATGCCCAGAACATCAAGAGCCTCCGACTCCTTAATATCCACACTACCCATATTTAAAGGAAAGTTGTCGCCCGCCAGACGCTTGTGGGTCAACAAACAGCATTGGGTCTTCCGCGCATTAAAATCGACCCGATTCGCTTGACCCCACTCCTGGATTTTGTTGAGGCCAGATTGGAGTGTGTCATTCATAATTCTGCGTTTTCTATTGATCTCCAGAATAGAAGGACGCCTGGAGAATGAATATGAATGACAAATGCTGCTGTCATCAGCAAGCGAGTAGATGTGGTTTGTTGTCAATGACAGGTCAGTGATAAAAATGAGAAAAAGTGTTGGAGACAGGACCGAACCCTGCGGAACTCCAGCATTAATGGAGTGCTCTTCGGAAGCAAAGCCGTCTATCACAACCCGAAAAGAACGGCCGCTGAGGAAACTCGATATCCATCGAGTGAATGTATTACCGACACCATAAGCAGCCAGTTTAGACACAAGTGCTTTATGCCACACTCGGTCAAATGCCTTGGAGATATCCAAAGCAACAACCTTACTCTCACCGAATTGGTGAACACAACTGTTCCACCGCTCAGTGAGGAACGCCATCAAATCACCTGTGGAGCGGTGAGCACGGAAACCGTACTGGCAATCGCTGACCAATTGGTTGCTCTCCAGATACCTCATCAGCTTAAAATTTATAACGCTCTCCATAACTTTGGAGAGCATTGAACAGATTGCTATGGGCCGGTAATTGGCAGGATTCGTAGCCTCACCTTTTTTGGGAACTGGCTGCACATTGGCAATCTTCCAGGAAGTAGGAAAAACTCCTGAAGTGAACGATAAATTAAACAGATTGCGCAATGCCAGTGTTGAGGCGCACTTTCTCAACACTTGGGCTGAAATGCCATCCGGTCCCGAAGATTTATTTACTTATTTATATTTTATTTATTTATTTATATTTATTTATTTATTTATTTATTTTTTAACTATGCAGCGGCAGTCTGCGCGCTGTGGGCTCACAAACCACAAACTTAACTTTAAAACATTTACTCATTTCCACTTAAGTTAGGTCGACGTAACCCTCGGCGGAACTAAAGTGGACCGGTATGTCGCAATTCCACTTCTTTTGCAATAGTAAATTCTTAATATTAATATTTGCCAATATTAACGTCGGCAGAATTAAATTGGGAACGATTTAATTCTTCCGCGTTTGCTCTTTACTTTTTGTTTTGGCTAATTTTATTTACTCCGAAAGCTGTTTGGTTTGTGCTCGAGAAAAGCTATTTGGTGGCAGTTAGCTTCCACACTTGCTACCATGCACAATAGCACAGTCTGGTTGCTAACTTGGCTTTCGAGAGCTTTGCCCGGAGCTTATAATCATCTAGTAATTAGCTTCCACACTTGCCACCATGCAGAGTACGATGGTTGCTAGCTTGACTTTCGAGCTTCCCATGCTTGGATTGCACTAAAGGCTGAACTTGACCTTGACTCACTAACTGAGTTATTAATAAGTGCCAATGTTCTTGCCTTGACGATGTGAATGCGACATACAACATCCCTCCACCCCTAGGGAAAGAAAAGATTAATATCGTGAATCGATATTAATTTTTTCTGTACACAATGGTACTTGGGTAGCTTAAAATTAAGTCTCTATAATTGTTTACCTTAAATCTACCTTGAATCCCATTCTATTGCATTTGCTGATCGTAGTATTCACAACTCTGTTGCTCATGTGGACCGTTGAATGTGTTGTATTGTCGTGGATGTTGCGTGTGTAGTCACGCAGCTCCTGGACTTGCTTCCATGCACTATCCAAGCTGTACCAACCGCTGTACCTATCGCAGTTGTAGACATTGATTCTTGGATGTTGCTGTTCCACTTGGCGAACCAACAGCACCATGGACTCCGTCCCCGAAAGTATCCCGTGCACCACAACCACCGGTTTGTACTCCCAACTGAATTCCAATCAGAGAAATTAAACTGCAGCCAACTTCATTGCTATCTTCATTGCGTCTTTTCCAATTAGCTAATTAGACTCGTCAGGTGCGATCAATCCGCCTTCTGTAACGACTGTTTGGACGGAATTTGTTTACAAAAGTGCAATTGAGCAGAATCATGCTCGGTAGCGATGTGATGTAATATCAATAGCTGCGGCAGACTGCAGCCTGGTTCGGTGTCAGAGAAAAAAGGTAGTCGAAAGAATTTATGCGACTTAATGTCCCAAGATAAACTGCAGATGTGGTGTGTTCATTGCCTTTCAGATTCGTGACGACATCTAGGAAATTAATCGGTACGCAGCAGCATTCGAATTTTGGAGTTTACAGTCGCCGTGATTGTTGCTGCTTTTATTACTGGCGATGCTGTTGTTGCTGCTTCTATTAAAGTCGATGTTGTTGTTGCCGACGGCCTTAGTTGATATTGATGTTCCTGCGTTTTAAGCACTATTTGTGTTGTTCCGCTATTGCATTTTATGTCGCGGCAGTTGTTGTTGTTGACTTAATTCTCGTTAATAAATATAAATTACATTTCCTTAACTATTAATACTCTGTGATATAAATTTATAAAGTATATCTAATTTATTTCATTATCACCATTAATATACACATTCTAGCTGTTTAGAAATCTCTTAAGAAGCTAGTTAGAAGTTAATTTCAGAATCTGTATCGATAAATATAAAACTGAAATTATTTTATTATCTATTGTATTATAATAATTATCCTTAACATAGGTGTTAATGAAGATTAATTTATTTTTAAAATTTCAAAATGTTTAAAAAATTACACAAATCATTGATTGATTATTCGAGCAATAATTTTCTGTTTTCTTAAAATTCAATTAATTTATCATATTGATTAATTTAAGATATTTAATCTTCTGGAATTTATTTACATAATTTTCTTCTTTTCAAACTTATTCATTTTTTTTTTTCGTTTAAATAAGTTGCACTTGAATAAGCAAATTGGTTTTGCTTGTTGAAACGATTTTTTCCCTCTTTTCTTATATTTTTCATACTTACAAATAAATACTTTGCAAACATAATTTTAATTGCTAACTGCAATGCCTTAAAGGCGGCTTGAAGCAATCTTCCTCAGGTTTTTTTTAAAGGTTTTGAATTTCTTCAGTTTTCAAAAACCTGGGACGTTGCTGTTTTGGAGCAACGAGGTAATTTGTACCCTTTTTGTACAAATGTTGTAATTTGCGTTTAAGTATTTGCTTACTGAAACGCATGTAGCTAATAGTTAGTGATTAGTTTAAATTAGTTGTGTTAGTAAATTTTTTTTCTCTTTTTTTTCATATATTTTCTTCTTGTTTTTCTTTTTTTCCCCTCTTAAAATTTATCTATTTCTATTTTTTTCAACAACTTTTTCTCTTTCTGTATTATCTTTTTTTTTAAATAATTTATTTTTTATTTCATTTTAATATTAATTCTTATAACCTTTTTGTTTTTCGTTTTTGTTTTTGTTTTTCCTTTTCTTCTTTCTTGCTTTCTTTTAAACTTTTATATTTTTTTTGTTTTTCTTTTTTTTCTCTTTTCAATATTTAGGGTTAGTTTGTAAAGTTTTCTTCTCTTTCCTATGAGTATTGTACTCTAGCCCCCTTTTTTTTGTTTTAGGAGCGCAAACATTAAATCTTGGTCAATGCTGGTCCTAGTAAACACTTGCATTTCCCCATTATGGTCCATACCGAATATATAGTATACATGCCTAAGAAAGTATAAGTGTATTTTACAATATATATTTATTTCTCCTGTTTGGGCAAGTTACACAGGAAAACAAATATATATTAATTTCCCTCAGTTTTAGGTAGGTCTTATATGGACTTAATTCTTCTTGCGTATTCTTTTTACCTAAAAGTTGTCTATACTATAGTTATATACAAATTACCTGCTACTATCCTAATTTCTAATTCTTTATACATTCCTACACTCTATGCCCGTTGCTATACAATTTAAGAAGATTATTGTGAAAGGGTTTATCTTTTCCCTTAATCTCTAAAAACGGAGTAATTGGACTCTTCCTTCTTTTAACTTTGTAGGGACCTATCCATATTGGAGAAAACTTATTTTTCCTAGCCTGATTCTTAATCAAAACGTTATCTCCTACCTTAAATTCTACTAAATTTAACTTATTATCATATTGCTCCTTTGCTATTTGCTTAGCCCTATCCTGACTTTTTCTCACTATTTCGTGAGCCCTCTGTATTTGAAACTTCAAAACCATATTTGGGTCTTCAGCATTGCATACCGGACTACATTTTCCCTTCCCTCTCTAATGAACCATTGGCCTGCGGGTGATACGGTGTTGTGTGTAATTTCTTAATTCCCAAAAGTTTGCAAGTATCGGTAAATAATTTTGAAGTGAAATACCATAAGTACCGTTATCCGTTACTAGAATTCGTGGAATTCCGTACCGCGCTATTACCTCGTCATAAAAAGTCTATTTCCTTAGGGTCGGATAGCAATACTGTATTTTCAGATTTTACCTTTTCTGCATCGCATGTTGCGTACATCCTGTTCCTTTGCCTTCGCTTTCGAGCGAGTTTGTACGGCAACAATACCGTTATTTTCCTGCGGAATCCTGCTTAATGCGTCTGCATTCAAATTCTTCTTACCCGGTTTATATAAAATTTCGAATTCGTACTCCGATAGTTTATGTCTAAACCTGGCTAGACGCGAAGTCTGATCCTTCAAATTCGCTATACCCTTAATGGTTGATCGTCTGTCACTATCTTAAAAGGCCTGCCCAGAATATACGCTCTGAAATTTCGTGTAGCCCAGACAATGGCCAATAATTCTCTTTCTATAGTTGAGTATCTCTTCTCGGTGTCACTCAACGATCTGCTAGCGAAAGCTATCGGTGTATCCTCGCCAATTTTCCCTTGCGACAACACGGCCCCTAGAGCTTCGACACTAGCATCGGTGGTCCACAGAAATTCCCTGCTAAAATCCGGGTATGTCAATACCGGTGGTGAAGTTATTGCTTGTTTTAACGTCTCGAAGGCCTTTTGGCAATCCTCGGACCATTTAAAAACTACATTCTTCCTCAATAGCTTTTTAATAGGTAAAGCTATCCTTGCCATATTGTCTATTAATTTTCTATAATAATTTACTAAACCCAAAAATGCTTGTACTTCCTTCTTATTCCTAGGAGGCAAAATGTTCTTAACACATTCTACCTTCTGTGGGTCCGGCAGTGCAACATTTTCCGAGCATTTATGACCTAAATACACAACTTCGCGCCGCAAAAACTGGCATTTTTTAATATTTAATTTGAGATTATTAATTTTTAAAGCTTCTAAAACTTTCGCTAATCTAACCTCATTGTGCTCTAAATTACTACCATAAACTACAATATCATCTAAATATACAAAACAATCTATTCCTTAGAGACCTGTGAGGATGTGATTCATGATGATGAAAAGTAGCAGGCGCGCCCGTTAACCCAAACGGCATTCTCTTAAACTCAAAATGTCCCAATCCTGAGCTAAATGCAGTTTTTCCTCTATCCCTTTTATCCACTAACACCTGATGATACCCACGAGCTAAATCTAAGGTAATAAATATCTACTATTGCCTAATTGATCTAGAATCTCATCAATTCTCGGAATTGGAAAAACTTGTTTGATTGTGACTTCATTTAGTTTTCTGTAGTCCACTATTAGTCTCTACTTCTTTTCTCCGTTTTCACCACCTTTCTTGGGAACTATCGATCGGAGAGTTCCAGGGAGAAGTACTTGGTCTCACTATTCCCTCATGCAAAAGTTTAGCTACCTGTCTGTTCACTTCTTCCCTATGAGTCTGTGGAAGTCTATACTGCCTCTGATTTATTGGAGCATGTTCTGCCCTCGTTGCAATTGTGTGTTTCAACACCGTTGTGCACGTTAAATTATCACCTTCCAGCAAAAATACATCATGAAACGTGGAAATTATCCTTTCTATCGATTTCATTTCCTCCGGATTTAGGTTGTGATCACATTTATACCTTCTATCTCTCCCACTCTATTTATGATACTAGCACGGAATGTCTCAAATTTATTGAAACCAGTAAACCCCGGCCTAAAACCACTGTCTATATCTACATCCTTATCCGTTGAACTCAATATTGGAACGTAAACTACGTCCCTATTTACCTTCGCTAAAGTTTTCCCCATATACACTCCTGGAACTATTTGCTGCTTATGAACTATTATCTCCGGAATATTCGTCCTGACCCTAACTGGAACTACTCTAATAGTTCTCGCCATTACTTTTTAATCTTTATTTTTTTTTTTTTTTTTTTTTTATGGCAGATAGAACCAAACTCAGGGGATGCCCCCTATCCATGCAAAGCATTCGTTGGTTTAGAAGGGAAAAGGTTAGTGGGAAGGGGAAAAGTGGGAGTAGTGTCGATTTACACCTCTTTTAAAAGCATCGACGTTATAAGTGGGTGGGAAAACAAGCGCAGGGAGACTATTCCACAATTTAACTGCGCGACCGAAAAACGAATTCTCGCGGTAGTGGGTAGTGCGATGGAACGGGATCGAGACGTAAAAGGGGTGCACCGCTCTGGAAAGCCGAGTAGATCTGTTGAATACCTGAACCGAAGGAATCAGGCTGGCTACTTCAGAGGAACAATTATCATTAAAGTAACGGTAAAATAAGGTTACACACCCAACACCCCGACGACATCCTAAGGTTTCAATAGAGCTGGATACACTACTGTCCCCTATAAGTTTTATCGCACGACCTTGTATACGGTCCAGAAGCTGAAGATATGTTTTCGAAGCTACCGACCAAATATGCGAGTTGTACTCCATTTTCGGCCGGATATAAGTGGTGTAGATACAACGAAGGTCGGTTGAAGTGAAGTGATTTCTTGCACCGCTTTAAAAAGCCTAAGCACTTGGCTGCTTCTTTCGACACATCAAAAATGTGATCGTTCCAACGAAGATCGCATTGTATTGACATGCCCAGAACATCAAGAGCCTCCGACTCCTTAATATCCACACTACCCATATTTAAAGGAAAGTTGTCGCCCGCCAGACGCTTGTGGGTCAACAAACAGCATTGGGTCTTCCGCGCATTAAAATCGACCCGATTCGCTTGACCCCACTCCTGGATTTTGTTGAGGCCAGATTGGAGTGTGTCATTCATAATTCTGCGTTTTCTATTGATCTCCAGAATAGAAGGACGCCTGGAGAATGAATATGAATGACAAATGCTGCTGTCATCAGCAAACGAGTAGATGTGGTTTGTTGTCAATGACAGGTCATTGATAAAAATGAGAAAAAGTGTTGGAGACAGGACCGAACCCTGCGGAACTCCAGCATTAATGGAGTGCTCTTCGGAAGCAAAGCCGTCTATCACAACCCGAAAAGAACGGCCGCTGAGGAAACTCGATATCCATCGAGTGAATGTATTACCGACGCCATAAGCAGCCAGTTTAGACACAAGTGCTTTATGCCACACTCGGTCAAATGCCTTGGAGATATCCAAAGCAACAACCTTACTCTCACCGAATTGGTGAACACAACTGTTCCACCGCTCAGTGAGGAACGCCATCAAATCACCTGTGGAGCGGTGAGCACGGAAACCGTACTGGCAATCGCTGACCAATTGGTTGCTCTCCAGATACCTCATCAGGTTAAAATTTATAACGCTCTCCATAACTTTGGAGAGCATTGAACATATTGCTATGGGCCGGTAATTGGCAGGATTCGTAGCCTCACCTTTTTTGGGAACTGGCTGCACATTGGCAATCTTCCAGGAAGTAGGAAAAACTCCTGAAGTGAACGATAAATTAAACAGATTGCGCAATGGGCGAGCCAGTGTTGAGGCGCACTTTCTCAACACTTGGGCTGAAATGCCATCCGGTCCCGAAGATTTATTTACTTATTTATATTTTATTTATTTATTTATATTTATTTATTTATTTATTTATTTATTTATTTATTTATTTATTTATTTTTTAACTATGCAGCGGCAGTCTGCGCGCTGTGGGCTCACAAACCACAAACTTAACTTTAAAACATTTACTCATTTCCACTTAAGTTCGGTCGACGTAACCGTCGGCGGAACTAAAGTGGACCGGTATGTCGCAATTCCACTTCTTTTGCAATAGTAAATTCTTAATATTAATATTTGCCAATATTAACGTCGGCAGAATTAAATTGGGAACGATTTAATTCTTCCGCGTTTGCTCTTTACTTTTTGTTTTGGCTAATTTTATTTACTCCGAAAGCTGTTTGGTTTGAGCTCGAGAAAAGCTATTTGGTGGCAGTTAGCTTCCACACTTGCTACCATGCACAATAGCACAGTCTGGTTGCTAACTTGGCTTTCGAGAGCTTTGCCCGGAGCTTATAATCATCTAGTAATTAGCTTCCACACTTGCCACCATGCAGAGTACGATGGTTGCTAGCTTGACTTTCGAGCTTCCCATGCTTGGATTGCACTAAAGGCTGAACTTGACCTTGACTCACTAACTGAGTTATTAATAAGTGCCAATGTTCTTGCCTTGACGATGTGAATGCGACATACAACATCCCTCCACCCCTAGGGAAAGAAAAGATTAATATCGTGAATCGATATTAATTTTTTCTGTACACAATGGTACTTGGGTGGCTTAAAATTAAGTCTCTATAATTGTTTACCTTAAATCTACCTTGAATCCCATTCTATTGCATTTGCTGAGCGTAGTATTCACAACTCTGTTGCTCATCATTTCCTTAACTATTATTACTCTGTGATATAAATTTATAAAGTATATCTAATTTATTTCATTATCACCATTAATTTACACATTCTAGCTGTTTAGAAATCTTTTAAGAAGTTAGTTAGAAGTTAATTTCAGAATCTGTATCGATAAATATAAAACTGAAATTAATATTAAATATTAATATTTGCCAATATTAACGTCGGCAGAATTAAATTGGGAACGATTTAATTCTTCCGCGTTTGCTCTTTACTTTTTGTTTTGGCTAATTTTATTTACTCCGAAAGCTGTTTGGTTTGAGCTCGAGAAAAGCTATTTGGTGGCAGTTAGCTTCCACACTTGCTACCATGCACACCAGCACAGTCTGGTTGCTAACTTGGCTTTCGAGAGCTTTGCCCGGAGCTTATAATCTAGTAATTAGCTTCCACACTTGCCACCATGCAGAGTACGATGGTTGCTAGCTTGACTTTCGAGCTTCCCAAATAAAATGCTTGAATTGCACTAAAGGCTGAACTTGACCTTGACTCACTAACTGAGTTATTAATAAGTGCCAATGTTCTTGCCTTGACGATGTGAATGCGACATACAACATCCCTCCACCCCTAGGGAAAGAAAAGATTAATATCGTGAATCGATATTAATTTTTTCTGTACACAATGGTACTTGGGTAGCTTAAAATTAAGTCTCTATAATTGTTTACCTTAAATCTACCTTGCATCCCATTCTATTGCATTTGCTGATCGTAGTATTCACAACTCTGTTGCTCATGTGGACCGTTGAATGTGTTGTATTGTCGTGGATGTTGCGTGTGTAGTCACGCAGCTCCTGGACTTGCTTCCATGCACTATCCAAGCTGTACCAACCGCTGTACCTATCGCAGTTGTAGACATTGATTCTTGGATGTTGCTGTTCCACTTGGCGAACCAACAGCACCATGGACTCCGTCCCCGAAAGTATCCCGTGCACCACAACCACCGGTTTGTACTCCCAACTGAATTCCAATCAGAGAAATTAAATTCAGCCAACTTCATTGCTATCTTCATTGCGTCTTTTCCAATTAGCTAATTAGACTCGTCAGGTGCGATCAATCCGCCTTCTGTAACGACTGTTTGGACGGAATTTGTTTACAAAAGTGCAATTGAGCAGAATCATGCTCGGTAGCGATGTGATGTAATATCAATAGCTGCGGCAGACTGCAGCCTGGTTCGGTGTCAGAGAAAAAAGGTAGTCGAAAGAATTTATGCGACTTAATGTCCCAAGATAAACTGCAGATGTGGTGTGTTCATTGCCTTTCAGATTCGTGACGACATCTAGGAAATTAATCGGTACGCAGCAGCATTCGAATTTTGGAGTTTACAGTCGCCGTGATTGTTGCTGCTTTTATTACTGGCGATGCTGTTGTTGCTGCTTCTATTAAAGTCGATGTTGTTGTTGCCGACGGCCTTAGTTGATATTGATGTTCCTGCGTTTTAAGCACTATTTGTGTTGTTCCGCTATTGCATTTTATGTCGCGGCAGTTGTTGTTGTTGACTTAATTCTCGTTAATAAATATGAATTACATTTCCTTAACTATTAATACTCTGTGATATAAATTTATAAAGTATATCTAATTTATTTCATTATCACCATTAATATACACATTCTAGCTGTTTAGAAATCTCTTAAGAAGCTAGTTAGAAGTTAATTTCAGAATCTGTATCGATAAATATAAAACTGAAATTATTTTATTATCTATTGTATTATAATAATTATCCTTAACATAGGTGTTAATGAAGATTAATTTATTTTTAAAATTTCAAAATGTTTAAAAAATTACACAAATCATTGATTGATTATTCGAGCAATAATTTTCTGTTTTCTTAAAATTCAATTAATTTATCATATTGATTAATTTAAGATATTTAATCTTCTGGAATTTATTTACATAATTTTCTTCTTTTCAAACTTATTCATTTTTTTTTCGTTTAAATAAGTTGCACTTGAATAAGCAAATTGGTTTTGCTTGTTGAAACGATTTTTTCCCTCTTTTCTTATATTTTCATACTTACAAATAAATACTTTGCAAACATAATTTTAATTGCTAACTGCAATGCCTTAAAGGCGGCTTGAAGCAATCTTCCTCAGGTTTTTTTTAAAGGTTTTGAATTTCTTCAGTTTTCAAAAACCTGGGACGTTGCTGTTTTGGAGCAACGAGGTAATTTGTACCCTTTTTGTACAAATGTTGTAATTTGCGTTTAAGTATTTGCTTACTGAAACGCATGTAGCTAATAGTTAGTGATTAGTTTAAATTAGTTGTGTTAGTAAATTTTTTTTCTCTTTTTTTTCATATATTTTCTTCTTGTTTTTCTTTTTTCCCCCTCTTAAAATTTATCTATTTCTATTTTTTTCAACAACTTTTTCTCTTTCTGTATTATCTTTTTTTTTAAATAATTTATTTTTTATTTCATTTTAATATTAATTCTTATAACCTTTTTGTTTTTCGTTTTTGTTTTTGTTTTTCCTTTTCTTCTTTCTTGCTTTCTTTTAAACTTTTATATTTTTTTTGTTTTTCTTTTTTTTCTCTTTTCAATATTTAGGGTTAGTTTGTAAAGTTTTCTTCTCTTTCCTATGAGTATTGTACTCTAGCCCCCTTTTTTTTTGTTTTAGGAGCGCAAACATTAAATCTTGGTCAATGCTGGTCCTAGTAAACACTTGCATTTCCCCATTATGGTCCATACCGAATATATAGTATACATGCCTAAGAAAGTATAAGTGTATTTTACAATA
Source organism: Sicus ferrugineus (assembly GCA_922984085.1). Lineage (NCBI taxonomy): Eukaryota > Metazoa > Arthropoda > Insecta > Diptera > Conopidae > Sicus > Sicus ferrugineus. The sequence goes on from OV277349.1 coordinate 27,318,784, forward strand.
TATATTTATTTCTCCTGTTTGGGCAAGTTACACAGGAAAACAAATATATATTAATTTCCCTCAGTTTTAGGTAGGTCTTATATGTGACCTAATTCTTCTTGCGTATTCTTTTTACCTAAAAGTTGTCTATACTATAGTTATATACAAATTACCTGCTACTATCCTAATTTCTAATTCTTTATACATTCCTACACTCTATGCCCGTTGCTATACAATTTAAGAAGATTATTGAAAAGTGAAAGGGTTTATCTTTTCCCTTAATCTCTAAAAACGGAGTAATTGGACTCTTCCTTCTTTTAACTTTGTAGGGACCTATCCATATTGGAGAAAACTTATTTTTCCTAGCCTGATTCTTAATCAAAACGTTATCTCCTACCTTAAATTCTACTAAATTTAACTTATTATCATATTGCTCCTTTGCTATTTGCTTAGCCCTATCCTGACTTTTTCTCACTATTTCGTGAGCCCTCTGTATTTGAAACTTCAAAACCATATTTGGGTCTTCAGCATTGCATACCGGACTACATTTTCCCTTCCCTCTCTAATGAACCATTGGCCTGCGGGTGATACGGTGTTGTGTGTAATTTCTTAATTCCCAAAAGTTTGCAAGTATCGGTAAATAATTTTGAAGTGAAATACTATAAGTACCGTTATCCGTTACTAGAATTCGTGGAATTCCGTACCGCGCTATTACCTCGTCATAAAAAGTCTATTTCCTTAGGGTCGGATAGCAATACTGTATTTTCAGATTTTACCTTTTCTGCATCGCATGTTGCGTACATCCTGTTCCTTTGCCTTCGCTTTCGAGCGAGTTTGTACGGCAACAATACCGTTATTTTCCTGCGGAATCCTGCTTAATGCGTCTGCATTCAAATTCTTCTTACCCGGTTTATATAAAATTTCGAATTCGTACTCCGATAGTTTATGTCTAAACCTGGCTAGACGCGAAGTCTGATCCTTCAAATTCGCTATACCCTTAATGGTTGATCGTCTGTCACTATCTTAAAAGGCCTGCCCAGAATATACGCTCTGAAATTTCGTGTAGCCCAGACAATGGCCAATAATTCTCTTTCTATAGTTGAGTATCTCTTCTCGGTGTCACTCAACGATCTGCTAGCGAAAGCTATCGGTGTATCCTCGCCAATTTTCCCTTGCGACAACACGGCCCCTAGAGCTTCGACACTAGCATCGGTGGTCCACAGAAATTCCCTGCTAAAATCCGGGTATGTCAATACCGGTGGTGAAGTTATTGCTTGTTTTAACGTCTCGAAGGCCTTTTGGCAATCCTCGGACCATTTAAAAACTACATTCTTCCTCAATAGCTTTTTAATAGGTAAAGCTATCCTTGCCATATTGTCTATTAATTTTCTATAATAATTTACTAAACCCAAAAATGCTTGTACTTCCTTCTTATTCCTAGGAGGCAAAATGTTCTTAACACATTCTACCTTCTGTGGGTCCGGCAGTGCAACATTTTCCGAGCATTTATGACCTAAATACACGACTTCGCGCCGCAAAAACTGGCATTTTTTAATATTTAATTTGAGATTATTAATTTTTAAAGCTTCTAAAACTTTCGCTAATCTAACCTCATTGTGCTCTAAATTACTACCATAAACTACAATATCATCTAAATATACAAAACAATCTATTCCTTAGAGACCTGTGAGGATGTGATTCATGATGATGAAAAGTAGCAGGCGCGCCCGTTAACCCAAACGGCATTCTCTTAAACTCAAAATGTCCCAATCCTGAGCTAAATGCAGTTTTTCCTCTATCCCTTTTATCCACTAACACCTGATGATACCCACGAGCTAAATCTAAGGTAATAAATATCTACTATTGCCTAATTGATCTAGAATCTCATCAATTCTCGAAATTGGAAAAACTTGTTTGATTGTGACTTCATTTAGTTTTCTGTAGTCCACTATTAGTCTCTACTTCTTTTCTCCGTTTTCACCACCTTTCTTGGGAACTATCGATCGGAGAGTTCCAGGGAGAAGTACTTGGTCTCACTATTCCCTCATGCAAAAGTTTAGCTACCTGTCTGTTCACTTCTTCCCTATGAGTCTGTGGAAGTCTATACTGCCTCTGATTTATTGGAGCATGTTCTGCCCTCGTTGCAATTGTGTGTTTCAACACCGTTGTGCACGTTAAATTATCACCTTCCAGCAAAAATACATCATGAAACGTGGAAATTATCCTTTCTATCGATTTCATTTCCTCCGGATTTAGGTTGTGATCACATTTATACCTTCTATCTCTCCCACTCTATTTATGACACTAGCACGGAATGTCTCAAATTTATTGAAACCAGTAAACCCCGGCCTAAAACCACTGTCTATATCTACATCCTTATCCGTTGAACTCAATATTGGAACGTAAACTACGTCCCTATTTACCTTCGCTAAAGTTTTCCCCATATACACTCCTGGAACTATTTGCTGCTTATGAACTATTATCTCCGGAATATTCGTCCTGACCCTAACTGGAACTACTCTAATAGTTCTCGCCATTACTTTTTAATCTTTATTTTTTTTTTTTTTTTTTTTATGGCAGATAGAACCAAACTCAGGGGATGCCCCCTATCCATGCAAAGCATTAGTTGGTTTAGAAGGGAAAAGGTTAGTGGGAAGGGGAAAAGGTTAGTGGGAAGGGGAAAAGTGGGAGTAGTGTCGATTTACACCTCTTTTAAAAGCATCGACGTTATAAGTGGGTGGGAAAACAAGCGCAGGAAGACTATTCCACAATTTAACTGCGCGACCGAAAAACGAATTCTCGCGGTAGTGGGTAGTGCGATGGAACGGGATCGAGACGTAAAAGGGGTGCACCGCTCTGGAAAGCCGAGTAGATCTGTAGAATACCTGAACCGAAGGAATCAGACTGGCTACTTCAGAGGAACAATTATCATTAAAGTAACTGTAAAATAAGGTTACACACCCAACACCCCGACGACATCCTAAGGTTTCAATAGAGCTGGATACACTACTGTCCCCTATAAGTTTTATCGCACGACCTTGTATACGGTCCAGAAGCTGAAGATATGTTTTCGAAGCTACCGACCAAATATGCGAGTTGTACTCCATTTTCGGCCGGATATAAGTGGTGTAGATACAACGAAGGTCGGTTGAAGTGAAGTGATTTCTTGCACCGCTTTAAAAAGCCTAAGCACTTGGCTGCTTCTTTCGACACATCAAAAATGTGATCGTTCCAACGAAGATCGCATTGTATTGACATGCCCAGAACATCAAGAGCCTCCGACTCCTTAATATCCACACTACCCATATTTAAAGGAAAGTTGTCGCCCGCCAGACGCTTGTGGGTCAACAAACAGCATTGGGTCTTCCGCGCATTAAAATCGACCCGATTCGCTTGACCCCACTCCTGGATTTTGTTGAGGCCAGATTGGAGTGTGTCATTCATAATTCTGCGTTTTCTATTGATCTCCAGAATAGAAGGACGCCTGGAGAATGAATATGAATGACAAATGCTGCTGTCATCAGCAAACGAGTAGATGTGGTTTGTTGTCAATGACAGGTCATTGATAAAAATGAGAAAAAGTGTTGGAGACAGGACCGAACCCTGCGGAACTCCAGCATTAATGGAGTGCTCTTCGGAAGCAAAGCCGTCTATCACAACCCGAAAAGAACGGCCGCTGAGGAAACTCGATATCCATCGAGTGAATGTATTACCGACACCATAAGCAGCCAGTTTAGACACAAGTGCTTTATGCCACACTCGGTCAAATGCCTTGGAGATATCCAAAGCAACAACCTTACTCTCACCGAATTGGTGAACACAACTGTTCCACCGCTCAGTGAGGAACGCCATCAAATCACCTGTGGAGCGGTGAGCACGGAAACCGTACTGGCAATCGCTGACCAATTGGTTGCTCTCCAGATACCTCATCAGGTTAAAATTTATAACGCTCTCCATAACTTTGGAGAGCATTGAACATATTGCTATGGGCCGGTAATTGGCAGGATTCGTAGCCTCACCTTTTTTGGGAACTGGCTGCACATTGGCAATCTTCCAGGAAGTAGGAAAAACTCCTGAAGTGAACGATAAATTAAACAGATTGCGCAATGGGCGAGCCAGTGTTGAGGCGCACTTTCTCAACACTTGGGCTGAAATGCCATCCGGTCCCGAAGATTTATTTACTTATTTATATTTTATTTATTTATTTATATTTATTTATTTATTTATTTATTTATTTATTTATTTTTTAACTATGCAGCGGCAGTCTGCGCGCTGTGGGCTCACAAACCACAAACTTAACTTTAAAACATTTACTCATTTCCACTTAAGTTCGGTCGACGTAACCGTCGGCGGAATTAAAGTGGACCGGTATGTCGCAATTCCACTTCTTTTGCAATAGTAAATTCTTAATATTAATATTTGCCAATATTAACGTCGGCAGAATTAAATTGGGAACGATTTAATTCTTCCGCGTTTGCTCTTTACTTTTTGTTTTGGCTAATTTTATTTACTCCGAAAGCTGTTTGGTTTGAGCTCGAGAAAAGCTATTTGGTGGCAGTTAGCTTCCACACTTGCTACCATGCACAATAGCACAGTCTGGTTGCTAACTTGGCTTTCGAGAGCTTTGCCCGGAGCTTATAATCATCTAGTAATTAGCTTCCACACTTGCCACCATGCAGAGTACGATGGTTGCTAGCTTGACTTTCGAGCTTCCCATGCTTGGATTGCACTAAAGGCTGAACTTGACCTTGACTCACTAACTGAGTTATTAATAAGTGCCAATGTTCTTGCCTTGACGATGTGAATGCGACATACAACATCCCTCCACCCCTAGGGAAAGAAAAGATTAATATCGTGAATCGATATTAATTTTTTCTGTACACAATGGTACTTGGGTGGCTTAAAATTAAGTCTCTATAATTGTTTACCTTAAATCTACCTTGAATCCCATTCTATTGCATTTGCTGAGCGTAGTATTCACAACTCTGTTGCTCATCATTTCCTTAACTATTATTACTCTGTGATATAAATTTATAAAGTATATCTAATTTATTTCATTATCACCATTAATTTACACATTCTAGCTGTTTAGAAATCTTTTAAGAAGTTAGTTAGAAGTTAATTTCAGAATCTGTATCGATAAATATAAAACTGAAATTAATATTAAATATTAATATTTGCCAATATTAACGTCGGCAGAATTAAATTGGGAACGATTTAATTCTTCCGCGTTTGCTCTTTACTTTTTGTTTTGGCTAATTTTATTTACTCCGAAAGCTGTTTGGTTTGAGCTCGAGAAAAGCTATTTGGTGGCAGTTAGCTTCCACACTTGCTACCATGCACACCAGCACAGTCTGGTTGCTAACTTGGCTTTCGAGAGCTTTGCCCGGAGCTTATAATCTAGTAATTAGCTTCCACACTTGCCACCATGCAGAGTACGATGGTTGCTAGCTTGACTTTCGAGCTTCCCAAATAAAATGCTTGGATTGCACTAAAGGCTGAACTTGACCTTGACTCACTAACTGAGTTATTAATAAGTGCCAATGTTCTTGCCTTGACGATGTGAATGCGACATACAACATCCCTCCACCCCTAGGGAAAGAAAAGATTAATATCGTGAATCGATATTAATTTTTTCTGTACACAATGGTACTTGGGTAGCTTAAAATTAAGTCTCTATAATTGTTTACCTTAAATCTACCTTGAATCCCATTCTATTGCATTTGCTGATCGTAGTATTCACAACTCTGTTGCTCATGTGGACCGTTGAATGTGTTGTATTGTCGTGGATGTTGCGTGTGTAGTCACGCAGCTCCTGGACTTGCTTCCATGCACTATCCAAGCTGTACCAACCGCTGTACCTATCGCAGTTGTAGACATTGATTCTTGGATGTTGCTGTTCCACTTGGCGAACCAACAGCACCATGGACTCCGTCCCCGAAAGTATCCCGTGCACCACAACCACCGGTTTGTACTCCCAACTGAATTCCAATCAGAGAAATTAAACTGCAGCCAACTTCATTGCTATCTTCATTGCGTCTTTTCCAATTAGCTAATTAGACTCGTCAGGTGCGATCAATCCGCCTTCTGTAACGACTGTTTGGACGGAATTTGTTTACAAAAGTGCAATTGAGCAGAATCATGCTCGGTAGCGATGTGATGTAATATCAATAGCTGCGGCAGACTGCAGCCTGGTTCGGTGTCAGAGAAAAAAGGTAGTCGAAAGAATTTATGCGACTTAATGTCCCAAGATAAACTGCAGATGTGGTGTGTTCATTGCCTTTCAGATTCGTGACGACATCTAGGAAATTAATCGGTACGCAGCAGCATTCGAATTTTGGAGTTTACAGTCGCCGTGATTGTTGCTGCTTTTATTACTGGCGATGCTGTTGTTGCTGCTTCTATTAAAGTCGATGTTGTTGTTGCCGACGGCCTTAGTTGATATTGATGTTCCTGCGTTTTAAGCACTATTTGTGTTGTTCCGCTATTGCATTTTATGTCGCGGCAGTTGTTGTTGTTGACTTAATTCTCGTTAATAAATATAAATTACATTTCCTTAACTATTAATACTCTGTGATATAAATTTATAAAGTATATCTAATTTATTTCATTATCACCATTAATATACACATTCTAGCTGTTTAGAAATCTCTTAAGAAGCTAGTTAGAAGTTAATTTCAGAATCTGTATCGATAAATATAAAACTGAAATTATTTTATTATCTATTGTATTATAATAATTATCCTTAACATAGGTGTTAATGAAGATTAATTTATTTTTAAAATTTCAAAATGTTTAAAAAATTACACAAATCATTGATTGATTATTCGAGCAATAATTTTCTGTTTTCTTAAAATTCAATTAATTTATCATATTGATTAATTTAAGATATTTAATCTTCTGGAATTTATTTACATAATTTTCTTCTTTTCAAACTTATTCATTTTTTTTTTTCGTTTAAATAAGTTGCACTTGAATAAGCAAATTGGTTTTGCTTGTTGAAACGATTTTTTCCCTCTTTTCTTATATTTTCATACTTACAAATAAATACTTTGCAAACATAATTTTAATTGCTAACTGCAATGCCTTAAAGGCGGCTTGAAGCAATCTTCCTCAGGTTTTTTTTAAAGGTTTTGAATTTCTTCAGTTTTCAAAAACCTGGGACGTTGCTGTTTTGGAGCAACGAGGTAATTTGTACCCTTTTTGTACAAATGTTGTAATTTGCGTTTAAGTATTTGCTTACTGAAACGCATGTAGCTAATAGTTAGTGATTAGTTTAAATTAGTTGTGTTAGTAAATTTTTTTTTCTCTTTTTTTTCATATATTTTCTTCTTGTTTTTCTTTTTTTCCCCTCTTAAAATTTATCTATTTCTATTTTTTTCAACAACTTTTTCTCTTTCTGTATTATCTTTTTTTTTAAATAATTTATTTTTTATTTCATTTTAATATTAATTCTTATAACCTTTTTGTTTTTCGTTTTTGTTTTTGTTTTTCCTTTTCTTCTTTCTTGCTTTCTTTTAAACTTTTATATTTTTTTTGTTTTTCTTTTTTTTCTCTTTTCAATATTTAGGGTTAGTTTGTAAAGTTTTCTTCTCTTTCCTATGAGTATTGTACTCTAGCCCCCTTTTTTTTGTTTTAGGAGCGCAAACATTAAATCTTGGTCAATGCTGGTCCTAGTAAACACTTGCATTTCCCCATTATGGTCCATACCGAATATATAGTATACATGCCTAAGAAAGTATAAGTGTATTTTACAATATATATTTATTTCTCCTGTTTGGGCAAGTTACACAGGAAAACAAATATATATTAATTTCCCTCAGTTTTAGGTAGGTCTTATATGTGACCTAATTCTTCTTGCGTATTCTTTTTACCTAAAAGTTGTCTATACTATAGTTATATACAAATTACCTGCTACTATCCTAATTTCTAATTCTTTATACATTCCTACACTCTATGCCCGTTGCTATACAATTTAAGAAGATTATTGAAAAGTGAAAGGGTTTATCTTTTCCCTTAATTTCTAAAAACGGAGTAATTGGACTCTTCCTTCTTTTAACTTTGTAGGGACCTATCCATATTGGAGAAAACTTATTTTTCCTAGCCTGATTCTTAATCAAAACGTTATCTCCTACCTAAAATTCTACTAAATTTAACTTATTATCATATTGCTCCTTTGCTATTTGCTTAGCCCTATCCTGACTTTTTCTCACTATTTCGTGAGCCCTCTGTATTTGAAACTTCAAAACCATATTTGGGTCTTCAGCATTGCATACCGGACTACATTTTCCCTTCCCTCTCTAATGAACCATTGGCCTGCGGGTGATACGGTGTTGTGTGTAATTTCTTAATTCCCAAAAGTTTGCAAGTATCGGTAAATAATTTTGAAGTGAAATACTATAAGTACCGTTATCCGTTACTAGAATTAGTGGAATTCCGTACCGCGCTATTACCTCGTCATAAAAAGTCTATTTCCTTAGGGTCGGATAGCAATACTGTATTTTCAGATTTTACCTTTTCTGCATCGCATGTTGCGTACATCCTGTTCCTTTGCCTTCGCTTTCGAGCGAGTTTGTACGGCAACAATACCGTTATTTTCCTGCGGAATCCTGCTTAATGCGTCTGCATTCAAATTCTTCTTACCCGGTTTATATAAAATTTCGAATTCGTACTCCGATAGTTTATGTCTAAACCTGGCTAGACGCGAAGTCTGATCCTTCAAATTCGCTATACCCTTAATGGTTGATCGTCTGTCACTATCTTAAAAGGCCTGCCCAGAATATACGCTCTGAAATTTCGTGTAGCCCAGACAATGGCCAATAATTCTCTTTCTATAGTTGAGTATCTCTTCTCGGTGTCACTCAACGATCTGCTAGCGAAAGCTATCGGTGTATCCTCGCCAATTTTCCCTTGCGACAACACGGCCCCTAGAGCTTCGACACTAGCATCGGTGGTCCACAGAAATTCCCTGCTAAAATCCGGGTATGTCAATACCGGTGGTGAAGTTATTGCTTGTTTTAACGTCTCGAAGGCCTTTTGGCAATCCTCGGACCATTTAAAAACTACATTCTTCCTCAATAGCTTTTTAATAGGTAAAGCTATCCTTGCCATATTGTCTATTAATTTTCTATAATAATTTACTAAACCCAAAAATGCTTGTACTTCCTTCTTATTCCTAGGAGGCAAAATGTTCTTAACACATTCTACCTTCTGTGGGTCCGGCAGTGCAACATTTTCCGAGCATTTATGACCTAAATACACGACTTCGCGCCGCAAAAACTGGCATTTTTTAATATTTAATTTGAGATTATTAATTTTTAAAGCTTCTAAAACTTTCGCTAATCTAACCTCATTGTGCTCTAAATTACTACCATAAACTACAATATCATCTAAATATACAAAACAATCTATTCCTTAGAGACCTGTGAGGATGTGATTCATGATGATGAAAAGTAGCAGGCGCGCCCGTTAACCCAAACGGCATTCTCTTAAACTCAAAATGTCCCAATCCTGAGCTAAATGCAGTTTTTCCTCTATCCCTTTTATCCACTAACACCTGATGATACCCACGAGCTAAATCTAAGGTAATAAATATCTACTATTGCCTAATTGATCTAGAATCTCATCAATTCTCGGAATTGGAAAAACTTGTTTGATTGTGACTTCATTTAGTTTTCTGTAGTCCACTATTAGTCTCTACTTCTTTTCTCCGTTTTCACCACCTTTCTTGGGAACTATCGATCGGAGAGTTCCAGGGAGAAGTACTTGGTCTCACTATTCCCTCATGCAAAAGTTTAGCTACCTGTCTGTTCACTTCTTCCCTATGAGTCTGTGGAAGTCTATACTGCCTCTGATTTATTGGAGCATGTTCTGCCCTCGTTGCAATTGTGTGTTTCAACACCGTTGTGCACGTTAAATTATCACCTTCCAGCAAAAATACATCATGAAACGTGGAAATTATCCTTTCTATCGATTTCATTTCCTCCGGATTTAGGTTGTGATCACATTTATACCTTCTATCTCTCCCACTCTATTTATGATACTAGCACGGAATGTCTCAAATTTATTGAAACCAGTAAACCCCGGCCTAAAACCACTGTCTATATCTACATCCTTATCCGTTGAACTCAATATTGGAACGTAAACTACGTCCCTATTTACCTTCGCTAAAGTTTTCCCCATATACACTTCTGGAACTATTTGCTGCTTATGAACTATTATCTCCGGAATATTCGTCCTGACCCTAACTGGAACTACTCTAATAGTTCTCGCCATTACTTTTTAATCTTAATTTTTTTGTTTTTTTTTTTTTTATGGCAGATAGAACCAAACTCAGGGGATGCCCCCTATCCATGCAAAGCATTCGTTGGTTTAGAAGGGAAAAGGTTAGTGGGAAGGGGAAAAGTGGGAGTAGTGTCGATTTACACCTCTTTTAAAAGCATCGACGTTATAAGTGGGTGGGAAAACAAGCGCAGGGAGACTATTCCACAATTTAACTGCGCGACCGAAAAACGAATTCTCGCGGTAGTGGGTAGTGCGATGGAACGGGATCGAGACGTAAAAGGGGTGCACCGCTCTGGAAAGCCGAGTAGATCTGTTGAATACCTGAACCGAAGGAATCAGGCTGGCTACTTCAGAGGAACAATTATCATTAAAGTAACGGTAAAATAAGGTTACACACCCAACACCCCGACGACATCCTAAGGTTTCAATAGAGCTGGATACACTACTGTCCCCTATAAGGTTTATCGCACGACCTTGTATACGGTCCAGAAGCTGAAGATGTTTTCGAAGCTACCGACCAAATATGCGAGTTGTACTCCATTTTCGGCCGGATATAAGTGGTGTAGATACAACGAAGGTCGGTTGAAGTGAAGTGATTTCTTGCACCGCTTTAAAAAGCCTAAGCACTTGGCTGCTTCTTTCGACACATCAAAAATGTGATCGTTCCAACGAAGATCGCATTGTATTGACATGCCCAGAACATCAAGAGCCTCCGACTCCTTAATATCCACACTACCCATATTTAAAGGAAAGTTGTCGCCCGCCAGACGCTTGTGGGTCAACAAACAGCATTGGGTCTTCCGCGCATTAAAATCGACCCGATTCGCTTGACCCCACTCCTGGATTTTGTTGAGGCCAGATTGGAGTGTGTCATTCATAATTCTGCGTTTTCTATTGATCTCCAGAATAGAAGGACGCCTGGAGAATGAATATGAATGACAAATGCTGCTGTCATCAGCAAACGAGTAGATGTGGTTTGTTGTCAATGACAGGTCATTGATAAAAATGAGAAAAAGTGTTGGAGACAGGACCGAACCCTGCGGAACTCCAGCATTAATGGAGTGCTCTTCGGAAGCAAAGCCGTCTATCACAACCCGAAAAGAACGGCCGCTGAGGAAACTCGATATCCATCGAGTGAATGTATCACCGACACCATAAGCAGCCAGTTTAGACACAAGTGCTTTATGCCACACTCGGTCAAATGCCTTGGAGATATCCAAAGCAACAACCTTACTCTCACCGAATTGGTGAACACAACTGTTCCACCGCTCAGTGAGGAACGCCATCAAATCACCTGTGGAGCGGTGAGCACGGAAACCGTACTGGCAATCGCTGACCAATTGGTTGCTCTCCAGATACCTCATCAGGTTAAAATTTATAACGCTCTCCATAACTTTGGAGAGCATTGAACATATTGCTATGGGCCGGTAATTGGCAGGATTCGTAGCCTCACCTTTTTTGGGAACTGGCTGCACATTGGCAATCTTCCAGGAAGTAGGAAAAACTCCTGAAGTGAACGATAAATTAAACAGATTGCGCAATGGGCGAGCCAGTGTTGAGGCGCACTTTCTCAACACTTGGGCTGAAATGCCATCCGGTCCCGAAGATTTATTTACTTATTTATATTTTATTTATTTATTTATATTTATTTATTTATTTATTTATTTATTTATTTATTTATTTATTTATTTATTTTTTAACTATGCAGCGGCAGTCTGCGCGCTGTGGGCTCACAAACCACAAACTTAACTTTAAAACATTTACTCATTTCCACTTAAGTTCGGTCGACGTAACCGTCGGCGGAACTAAAGTGGACCGGTATGTCGCAATTCCACTTCTTTTGCAATAGTAAATTCTTAATATTAATATTTGCCAATATTAACGTCGGCAGAATTAAATTGGGAACGATTTAATTCTTCCGCGTTTGCTCTTTACTTTTTGTTTTGGCTAATTTTATTTACTCCGAAAGCTGTTTGGTTTGAGCTCGAGAAAAGCTATTTGGTGGCAGTTAGCTTCCACACTTGCTACCATGCACAATAGCACAGTCTGGTTGCTAACTTGGCTTTCGAGAGCTTTGCCCGGAGCTTATAATCATCTAGTAATTAGCTTCCACACTTGCCACCATGCAGAGTACGATGGTTGCTAGCTTGACTTTCGAGCTTCCCATGCTTGGATTGCACTAAAGGCTGAACTTGACCTTGACTCACTAACTGAGTTATTAATAAGTGCCAATGTTCTTGCCTTGACGATGTGAATGCGACATACAACATCCCTCCACCCCTAGGGAAAGAAAAGATTAATATCGTGAATCGATATTAATTTTTTCTGTACACAATGGTACTTGGGTGGCTTAAAATTAAGTCTCTATAATTGTTTACCTTAAATCTACCTTGAATCCCATTCTATTGCATTTGCTGAGCGTAGTATTCACAACTCTGTTGCTCATCATTTCCTTAACTATTATTACTCTGTGATATAAATTTATAAAGTATATCTAATTTATTTCATTATCACCATTAATTTACACATTCTAGCTGTTTAGAAATCTTTTAAGAAGTTAGTTAGAAGTTAATTTCAGAATCTGTATCGATAAATATAAAACTGAAATTAATATTAAATATTAATATTTGCCAATATTAACGTCGGCAGAATTAAATTGGGAACGATTTAATTCTTCCGCGTTTGCTCTTTACTTTTTGTTTTGGCTAATTTTATTTACTCCGAAAGCTGTTTGGTTTGAGCTCGAGAAAAGCTATTTGGTGGCAGTTAGCTTCCACACTTGCTACCATGCACACCAGCACAGTCTGGTTGCTAACTTGGCTTTCGAGAGCTTTGCCCGGAGCTTATAATCTAGTAATTAGCTTCCACACTTGCCACCATGCAGAGTACGATGGTTGCTAGCTTGACTTTCGAGCTTCCCAAATAAAATGCTTGGATTGCACTAAAGGCTGAACTTGACCTTGACTCACTAACTGAGTTATTAATAAGTGCCAATGTTCTTGCCTTGACGATGTGAATGCGACATACAACATCCCTCCACCCCTAGGGAAAGAAAAGATTAATATCGTGAATCGATATTAATTTTTTCTGTACACAATGGTACTTGGGTAGCTTAAAATTAAGTCTCTATAATTGTTTACCTTAAATCTACCTTGAATCCCATTCTATTGCATTTGCTGATCGTAGTATTCACAACTCTGTTGCTCATGTGGACCGTTGAATGTGTTGTATTGTCGTGGATGTTGCGTGTGTAGTCACGCAGCTCCTGGACTTGCTTCCATGCACTATCCAAGCTGTACCAACCGCTGTACCTATCGCAGTTGTAGACATTGATTCTTGGATGTTGCTGTTCCACTTGGCGAACCAACAGCACCATGGACTCCGTCCCCGAAAGTATCCCGTGCACCACAACCACCGGTTTGTACTCCCAACTGAATTCCAATCAGAGATATTAAACTGCAGCCAACTTCATTGCTATCTTCATTGCGTCTTTTCCAATTAGCTAATTAGACTCGTCAGGTGCGATCAATCCGCCTTCTGTAACGACTGTTTGGACGGAATTTGTTTACAAAAGTGCAATTGAGCAGAATCATGCTCGGTAGCGATGTGATGTAATATCAATAGCTGCGGCAGACTGCAGCCTGGTTCGGTGTCAGAGAAAAAAGGTAGTCGAAAGAATTTATGCGACTTAATGTCCCAAGATAAACTGCAGATGTGGTGTGTTCATTGCCTTTCAGATTCGTGACGACATCTAGGAAATTAATCGGTACGCAGCAGCATTCGAATTTTGGAGTTTACAGTCGCCGTGATTGTTGCTGCTTTTATTACTGGCGATGCTGTTGTTGCTGCTTCTATTAAAGTCGATGTTGTTGTTGCCGACGGCCTTAGTTGATATTGATGTTCCTGCGTTTTAAGCACTATTTGTGTTGTTCCGCTATTGCATTTTATGTCGCGGCAGTTGTTGTTGTTGACTTAATTCTCGTTAATAAATATAAATTACATTTCCTTAACTATTAATACTCTGTGATATAAATTTATAAAGTATATCTAATTTATTTCATTATCACCATTAATTTACACATTCTAGCTGTTTAGAAATCTCTTAAGAAGCTAGTTAGAAGTTAATTTCAGAATCTGTATCGATAAATATAAAACTGAAATTATTTTATTATCTATTGTATTATAATAATTATCCTTAACATAGGTGTTAATGAAGATTAATTTATTTTTAAAATTTCAAAATGTTTAAAAAATTACACAAATCATTGATTGATTATTCGAGCAATAATTTTCTATTTTCTTAAAATTCAATTAATTTATCATATTGATTAATTTAAGATATTTAATCTTCTGGAATTTATTTACATAATTTTCTTCTTTTCAAACTTATTCATTTTTTTTTTTTTCGTTTAAATAAGTTGCACTTGAATAAGCAAATTGGTTTTGCTTGTTGAAACGATTTTTTCCCTCTTTTCTTATATTTTCATACTTACAAATAAATACTTTGCAAACATAATTTTAATTGCTAACTGCAATGCCTTAAAGGCGGCTTGAAGCAATCTTCCTCAGGTTTTTTTTAAAGGTTTTGAATTTCTTCAGTTTTCAAAAACCTGGGACGTTGCTGTTTTGGAGCAACGAGGTAATTTGTACCCTTTTTGTACAAATGTTGTAATTTGCGTTTAAGTATTTGCTTACTGAAACGCATGTAGCTACTAGTTAGTGATTAGTTTAAATTAGTTGTGTTAGTAAATTTTTTTTTCTCTTTTTTTTCATATATTTTCTTCTTGTTTTTCTTTTTTTCCCCTCTTAACATTTATCTATTTCTATTTTTTTCAACAACTTTTTCTCTTTCTGTATTATCTTTTTTTTTAAATAATTTATTTTTTATTTCATTTTAATATTAATTCTTATAACCTTTTTGTTTTTCGTTTTTGTTTTTGTTTTTCCTTTTCTTCTTTCTTGCTTTCTTTTAAACTTTTATATCTTTTTTGTTTTTCTTTTTTTTCTCTTTTCAATATTTAGGGTTAGTTTGTAAAGTTTTCTTCTCTTTCCTATGAGTATTGTACTCTAGCCCCCTTTTTTTTGTTTTAGGAGCGCAAACATTAAATCTTGGTCAATGCTGGTCCTAGTAAACACTTGCATTTCCCCATTATGGTCCATACCGAATATATAGTATACATGCCTAAGAAAGTAGAAGTGTATTTTACAATATATATTTATTTCTCCTGTTTGGGCAAGTTACACAGGAAAACAAATATATATTAATTTCCCTCAGTTTTAGGTAGGTCTTATATGTGACCTAATTCTTCTTGCGTATTCTTTTTACCTAAAAGTTGTCTATACTATAGTTATATACAAATTACCTGCTACTATCCTAATTTCTAATTCTTTATACATTCCTACACTCTATGCCCGTTGCTATACAATTTAAGAAGATTATTGTGAAAGGGTTTATCTTTTCCCTTAATCTCTAAAAACGGAGTAATTGGACTCTTCCTTCTTTTAACTTTGTAGGGACCTATCCATATTGGAGAAAACTTATTTTTCCTAGCCTGATTCTTAATCAAAACGTTATCTCCTACCTTAAATTCTACTAAATTTAACTTATTATCATATTGCTCCTTTGCTATTTGCTTAGCCCTATCCTGACTTTTTCTCACTATTTCGTGAGCCCTCTGTATTTGAAACTTCAAAACCCTATTTGGGTCTTCAGCATTGCATACCGGACTACATTTTCCCTTCCCTCTCTAATGAACCATTGGCCTGCGGGTGATACGGTGTTGTGTGTAATTTCTTAATTCCCAAAAGTTTGCAAGTATCGGTAAATAATTTTGAAGTGAAATACTATAAGTACCGTTATCCGTTACTAGAATTCGTGGAATTCCGTACCGCGCTATTACCTCGTCATAAAAAGTCTATTTCCTTAGGGTCGGATAGCAATACTGTATTTTCAGATTTTACCTTTTCTGCATCGCATGTTGCGTACATCCTGTTCCTTTGCCTTCGCTTTCGAGCGAGTTTGTACGGCAACAATACCGTTATTTTCCTGCGGAATCCTGCTTAATGCGTCTGCATTCAAATTCTTCTTACCCGGTTTATATAAAATTTCGAATTCGTACTCCGATAGTTTATGTCTAAACCTGGCTAGACGCGAAGTCTGATCCTTCAAATTAGCTATACCCTTAATGGTTGATCGTCTGTCACTATCTTAAAAGGCCTGCCCAGAATATACGCTCTGAAATTTCGTGTAGCCCAGACAATGGCCAATAATTCTCTTTCTATAGTTGAGTATCTCTTCTCGGTGTCACTCAACGATCTGCTAGCGAAAGCTACCGGTGTATCCTCGCCAATTTTCCCTTGCGACAACACGGCCCCTAGAGCTTCGACACTAGCATCGGTGGTCCACAGAAATTCCCTGCTAAAATCCGGGTATGTCAATACCGGTGGTGAAGTTATTGCTTGTTTTAACGTCTCGAAGGCCTTTTGGCAATCCTCGGACCATTTAAAAACTACATTCTTCCTCAATAGCTTTTTAATAGGTAAAGCTATCCTTGCCATATTGTCTATTAATTTTCTATAATAATTTACTAAACCCAAAAATGCTTGTACTTCCTTCTTATTCCTAGGAGGCAAAATGTTCTTAACACATTCTACCTTCTGTGGGTCCGGCAGTGCAACATTTTCCGAGCATTTATGACCTAAATACACGACTTCGCGCCGCAAAAACTGGCATTTTTTAATATTTAATTTGAGATTATTAATTTTTAAAGCTTCTAAAACTTTCGCTAATCTAACCTCATTGTGCTCTAAATTACTACCATAAACTACAATATCATCTAAATATACAAAACAATCTATTCCTTGGAGACCTGTGAGGATGTGATTCATGATGATGAAAAGTAGCAGGCGCGCCCGTTAACCCAAACGGCATTCTCTTAAACTCAAAATGTCCCAATCCTGAGCTAAATGCAGTTTTTCCTCTATCCCTTTTATCCACTAACACCTGATGATACCCACGAGCTAAATCTAAGGTAATAAATATCTACTATTGCCTAATTGATCTAGAATCTCATCAATTCTCGGAATTGGAAAAACTTGTTTGATTGTGACTTCATTTAGTTTTCTGTAGTCCACTATTAGTCTCTACTTCTTTTCTCCGTTTTCACCACCTTTCTTGGGAACTATCGATCGGAGAGTTCCAGGGAGAAGTACTTGGTCTCACTATTCCCTCATGCAAAAGTTTAGCTACCTGTCTGTTCACTTCTTCCCTATGAGTCTGTGGAAGTCTATACTGCCTCTGATTTATTGGAGCATGTTCTGCCCTCGTTGCAATTGTGTGTTTCAACACCGTTGTGCACGTTAAATTATCACCTTCCAGCAAAAATACATCATGAAACGTGGAAATTATCCTTTCTATCGATTTCATTTCCTCCGGATTTAGGTTGTGATCACATTTATACCTTCTATCTCTCCCACTCTATTTATGATACTAGCACGGAATGTCTCAAATTTATTGAAACCAGAAAACCCCGGCCTAAAACCACTGTCTATATCTACATCCTTATCCGTTGAACTCAATATTGGAACGTAAACTACGTCCCTATTTACCTTCGCTAAAGTTTTCCCCATATACACTCCTGGAACTATTTGCTGCTTATGAACTATTATCTCCGGAATATTCGTCCTGACCCTAACTGGAACTACTCTAATAGTTCTCGCCATTACTTTTTAATCTTTATTTTTTTGTTTTTTTTTTTTATGGCAGATAGAACCAAACTCAGGGGATGCCCCCTATCCATGCAAAGCATTCGTTGGTTTAGAAGGGAAAAGGTTAGTGGGAAGGGGAAAAGTGGGAGTAGTGTCGATTTACACCTCTTTTAAAAGCATCGACGTTATAAGTGGGTGGGAAAACAAGCGCAGGGAGACTATTCCACAATTTAACTGCGCGACCGAAAAACGAATTCTCGCGGTAGTGGGTAGTGCGATGGAACGGGATCGAGACGTAAAAGGGGTGCACCGCTCTGGAAAGCCGAGTAGATCTGTTGAATACCTGAACCGAAGGAATCAGGCTGGCTACTTCAGAGGAACAATTATCATTAAAGTAACGGTAAAATAAGGTTACACACCCAACACCCCGACGACATCCTAAGGTTTCAATAGAGCTGGATACACTACTGTCCCCTATAAGTTTTATCGCACGACCTTGTATACGGTCCAGAAGCTGAAGATATGTTTTCGAAGCTACCGACCAAATATGCGAGTTGTACTCCATTTTCGGCCGGATATAAGTGGTGTAGATACAACGAAGGTCGGTTGAAGTGAAGTATTTCTTGCACCGCTTTAAAAAGCCTAAGCACTTGGCTGCTTCTTTCGACACATCAAAAATGTGATCGTTCCAACGAAGATCGCATTGTATTGACATGCCCAGAACATCAAGAGCCTCCGACTCCTTAATATCCACACTACCCATATTTAAAGGAAAGTTGTCGCCCGCCAGACGCTTGTGGGTCAACAAACAGCATTGGGTCTTCCGCGCATTAAAATCGACCCGATTCGCTTGACCCCACTCCTGGATTTTGTTGAGGCCAGATTGGAGTGTGTCATTCATAATTCTGCGTTTTCTATTGATCTCCAGAATAGAAGGACGCCTGGAGAATGAATATGAATGACAAATGCTGCTGTCATCAGCAAACGAGTAGATGTGGTTTGTTGTCAATGACAGGTCATTGATAAAAATGAGAAAAAGTGTTGGAGACAGGACCGAACCCTGCGGAACTCCAGCATTAATGGAGTGCTCTTCGGAAGCAAAGCCGTCTATCACAACCCGAAAAGAACGGCCGCTGAGGAAACTCGATATCCATCGAGTGAATGTATTACCGACACCATAAGCAGCCAGTTTAGACACAAGTGCTTTATGCCACACTCGGTCAAATGCCTTGGAGATATCCAAAGCAACAACCTTACTCTCACCGAATTGGTGAACACAACTGTTCCACCGCTCAGTGAGGAACGCCATCAAATCACCTGTGGAGCGGTGAGCACGGAAACCGTACTGGCAATCGCTGACCAATTGGTTGCTCTCCAGATACCTCATCAGGTTAAAATTTATAACGCTCTCCATAACTTTGGAGAGCATTGAACATATTGCTATGGGCCGGTAATTGGCAGGATTCGTAGCCTCACCTTTTTTGGGAACTGGCTGCACATTGGCAATCTTCCAGGAAGTAGGAAAAACTCCTGAAGTGAACGATAAATTAAACAGATTGCGCAATGGGCGAGCCAGTGTTGAGGCGCACTTTCTCAACACTTGGGCTGAAATGCCATCCGGTCCCGAAGATTTATTTACTTATTTATATTTTATTTATTTATTTATATTTATTTATTTATTTATTTATTTATTTATTTATTTATTTATTTATTTATTTATTTATTTTTTAACTATGCAGCGGCAGTCTGCGCGCTGTGGGCTCACAAACCACAAACTTAACTTTAAAACATTTACTCATTTCCACTTAAGTTCGGTCGACGTAACCGTCGGCGGAACTAAAGTGGACCGGTATGTCGCAATTCCACTTCTTTTGCAATAGTAAATTCTTAATATTAATATTTGCCAATATTAACGTCGGCAGAATTAAATTGGGAACGATTTAATTCTTCCGCGTTTGCTCTTTACTTTTTGTTTTGGCTAATTTTATTTACTCCGAAAGCTGTTTGGTTTGAGCTCGAGAAAAGCTATTTGGTGGCAGTTAGCTTCCACACTTGCTACCATGCACACCAGCACAGTCTGGTTGCTAACTTGGCTTTCGAGAGCTTTGCCCGGAGCTTATAATCTAGTAATTAGCTTCCACACTTGCCACCATGCAGAGTACGATGGTTGCTAGCTTGACTTTCGAGCTTCCCAAATAAAATGCTTGGATTGCACTAAAGGCTGAACTTGACCTTGACTCACTAACTGAGTTATTAATAAGTGCCAATGTTCTTGCCTTGACGATGTGAATGCGACATACAACATCCCTCCACCCCTAGGGAAAGAAAAGATTAATATCGTGAATCGATATTAATTTTTTCTGTACACAATGGTACTTGGGTAGCTTAAAATTAAGTCTCTATAATTGTTTACCTTAAATCTACCTTGAATCCCATTCTATTGCATTTGCTGATCGTAGTATTCACAACTCTGTTGCTCATGTGGACCGTTGAATGTGTTGTATTGTCGTGGATGTTGCGTGTGTAGTCACGCAGCTCCTGGACTTGCTTCCATGCACTATCCAAGCTGTACCAACCGCTGTACCTATCGCAGTTGTAGACATTGATTCTTGGATGTTGCTGTTCCACTTGGCGAACCAACAGCACCATGGACTCCGTCCCCGAAAGTATCCCGTGCACCACAACCACCGGTTTGTACTCCCAACTGAATTCCAATCAGAGAAATTAAACTGCAGCCAACTTCATTGCTATCTTCATTGCGTCTTTTCCAATTAGCTAATTAGACTCGTCAGGTGCGATCAATCCGCCTTCTGTAACGACTGTTTGGACGGAATTTGTTTACAAAAGTGCAATTGAGCAGAATCATGCTCGGTAGCGATGTGATGTAATATCAATAGCTGCGGCAGACTGCAGCCTGGTTCGGTGTCAGAGAAAAAAGGTAGTCGAAAGAATTTATGCGACTTAATGTCCCAAGATAAACTGCAGATGTGGTGTGTTCATTGCCTTTCAGATTCGTGACGACATCTAGGAAATTAATCGGTACGCAGCAGCATTCGAATTTTGGAGTTTACAGTCGCCGTGATTGTTGCTGCTTTTATTACTGGCGATGCTGTTGTTGCTGCTTCTATTAAAGTCGATGTTGTTGTTGCCGACGGCCTTAGTTGATATTGATGTTCCTGCGTTTTAAGCACTATTTGTGTTGTTCCGCTATTGCATTTTATGTCGCGGCAGTTGTTGTTGTTGACTTAATTCTCGTTAATAAATATAAATTACATTTCCTTAACTATTAATACTCTGTGATATAAATTTATAAAGTATATCTAATTTATTTCATTATCACCATTAATATACACATTCTAGCTGTTTAGAAATCTCTTAAGAAGCTAGTTAGAAGTTAATTTCAGAATCTGTATCGATAAATATAAAACTGAAATTATTTTATTATCTATTGTATTATAATAATTATCCTTAACATAGGTGTTAATGAAGATTAATTTATTCTTAAAATTTCAAAATGTTTAAAAAATTACACAAATCATTGATTGATTATTCGAGCAATAATTTTCTATTTTCTTAAAATTCAATTAATTTATCATATTGATTAATTTAAGATATTTAATCTTCTGGAATTTATTTACATAATTTTCTTGTTTTCAAACTTATTCATTTTTTTTTTTCGTTTAAATAAGTTGCACTTGAATAAGCAAATTGGTTTTGCTTGTTGAAACGATTTTTTCCCTCTTTTCTTATATTTTCATACTTACAAATAAATACTTTGCAAACATAATTTTAATTGCTAACTGCAATGCCTTAAAGGCGGCTTGAAGCAATCTTCCTCAGGTTTTTTTTAAAGGTTTTGAATTTCTTCAGTTTTCAAAAACCTGGGACGTTGCTGTTTTGGAGCAACGAGGTAATTTGTACCCTTTTTGTACAAATGTTGTAATTTGCGTTTAAGTATTTGCTTACTGAAACGCATGTAGCTAATAGTTAGTGATTAGTTTAAATTAGTTGTGTTAGTAAATTTTTTTTCTCTTTTTTTTCATATATTTTCTTCTTGTTTTTCTTTTTTTCCCCTCTCAACATTTATCTATTTCTATTTTTTTCAACAACTTTTTCTCTTTCTGTATTATCTTTTTTTTAAAATAATTTATTTTTTATTTCATTTTTAAATTATTTCTTATAACCTTTTTGTTTTTCGTTTTTGTTTTTGTTTTTCCTTTTCTTCTTTCTTGCTTTCTTTTAAACTTTTATATTTTTTTTGTTTTTCTTTTTTTTCTCTTTTCAATATTTAGGGTTAGTTTGTAAAGTTTTCTTCTCTTTCCTATGAGTATTGTACTCTAGCCCCCTTTTTTTTGTTTTAGGAGCGCAAACATTAAATCTTGGTCAATGCTGGTCCTAGTAAACACTTGCATTTCCCCATTATGGTCCATACCGAATATATAGTATACATGCCTAAGAAAGTGGAAGTGTATTTTACAATATATATTTATTTCTCCTGTTTGGGCAAGTTACACAGGAAAACAAATATATATTAATTTCCCTCAGTTTTAGGTAGGTCTTATATGGACTTAATTCTTCTTGCGTATTCTTTTTACCTAAAAGTTGTCTATACTATAGTTATATACAAATTACCTGCTACTATCCTAATTTCTAATTCTTTATACATTCCTACACTCTATGCCCGTTGCTATACAATTTAAGAAGATTATTGTGAAAGGGTTTATCTTTTCCCTTAATCTCTAAAAACGGAGTAATTGGGCTCTTCCTTCTTTTAACTTTGTAGGGACCTATCCATATTGGAGAAAACTTATTTTTCCTAGCCTGATTCTTAATCAAATCGTTATCTCCTACCTTAAATTCTACTAAATTTAACTTATCATATTGCTCCTTTGCTATTTGCTTAGCCCTATCCTGACTTTTTCTCACTATTTCGTGAGCCCTCTGTATTTGAAACTTCAAAACCCTATTTGGGTCTTCAGCATTGCATACCGGACTACATTTTCCCTTCTTTCTCTAATGAACCATTGGCCTGCGGGTGATACGGTGTTGTGTGTAATTTCTTAATTCCCAAAAGTTTGCAAGTATCGGTAAATAATTTTGAAGTGAAATACTATAAGTACCGTTATCCGTTACTAGAATTCGTGGAATTCCGTACCGCGCTATTACCTCGTCATAAAAAGTCTATTTCCTTAGGGTCGGATAGCAATACTGTATTTTCAGATTTTACCTTTTCTGCATCGCATGTTGCGTACATCCTGTTCCTTTGCCTTCGCTTTCGAGCGAGTTTGTACGGCAACAATACCGTTATTTTCCTGCGGAATCCTGCTTAATGCGTCTGCATTCAAATTCTTCTTACCCGGTTTATATAAAATTTCGAATTCGTACTCCGATAGTTTATGTCTAAACCTGGCTAGACGCGAAGTCTGATCCTTCAAATTCGCTATACCCTTAATGGCTGATCGTCTGTCACTATCTTAAAAGGCCTGCCCAGAATATACGCTCTGAAATTTCGTGTAGCCCAGACAATGGCCAATAATTCTCTTTCTATAGTTGAGTATCTCTTCTCGGTGTCACTCAACGATCTGCTAGCGAAAGCTATCGGTCTATCCTCGCCAATTTTCCCTTGCGACAACACGGCCCCTAGAGCTTCGCCACTAGCATCGGTGGTCCACAGAAATTCCCTGCTAAAATCCGGGTGTGTCAATACCGGTGGTGAAGTTATTGCTTGTTTTAACGTCTCGAAGGCCTTTTGGCAATCCTCGGACCATTTAAAAACTACATTCTTCCTCAATAGCTTTTTAATAGGTAAAGCTATCCTTGCCATATTGTCTATTAATTTTCTATAATAATTTACTAAACCCAAAAATGCTTGTACTTCCTTCTTATTCCTAGGAGGCAAAATGTTCTTAACACATTCTACCTTCTGTGGGTCCGGCAGTGCAACATTTTCCGAGCATTTATGACCTAAATACACGACTTCGCGCCGCAAAAACTGGCATTTTTTAATATTTAATTTGAGATTATTAATTTTTAAAGCTTCTAAAACTTTCGCTAATCTAACCTCATTGTGCTCTAAATTACTACCATAAACTACAATATCATCTAAATATACAAAACAATCTATTCCTTGGAGACCTGTGAGGATGTGATTCATGATCCTCTGAAAAGTAGCAGGCGCGCCCGTTAACCCAAACGGCATTCTCTTAAACTCAAAATGTCCCAATCCTGAGCTAAATGCAGTTTTTCCTCTATCCCTTTTATCCACTAACACCTGATGATACCCACGAGCTAAATCTAAGGTAATAAATATCTACTATTGCCTAATTGATCTAGAATCTCATCAATTCTCGGAATTGGAAAAACTTGTTTGATTGTGACTTCATTTAGTTTTCTGTAGTCCACTATTAGTCTCTACTTCTTTTCTCCGTTTTCACCACCTTTCTTGGGAACTATCGATCGGAGAGTTCCAGGGAGAAGTACTTGGTCTCACTATTCCCTCATGCAAAAGTTTAGCTACCTGTCTGTTCACTTCTTCCCTATGAGTCTGTGGAAGTCTATACTGCCTCTGATTTATTGGAGCATGTTCTGCCCTCGTTGCAATTGTGTGTTTCAACACCGTTGTGCACGTTAAATTATCACCTTCCAGCAAAAATACATCATGAAACGTGGAAATTATCCTTTCTATCGATTTCATTTCCTCCGGATTTAGGTTGTGATCACATTTATACCTTCTATCTCTCCCACTCTATTTATGATACTAGCACGGAATGTCTCAAATTTATTGAAACCAGAAAACCCCGGCCTAAAACCACTGTCTATATCTACATCCTTATCCGTTGAACTCAATATTGGAACGTAAACTACGTCCCTATTTACCTTCGCTAAAGTTTTCCCCATATACACTCCTGGAACTATTTGCTGCTTATGAACTATTATCTCCGGAATATTCGTCCTGACCCTAACTGGAACTACTCTAATAGTTCTCGCCATTACTTTTTAATCTTTATTTTTTTGTTTTTTTTTTTTATGGCAGATAGAACCAAACTCAGGGGATGCCCCCTATCCATGCAAAGCATTCGTTGGTTTAGAAGGGAAAAGGTTAGTGGGAAGGGGAAAAGTGGGAGTAGTGTCGATTTACACCTCTTTTAAAAGCATCGACGTTATAAGTGGGTGGGAAAACAAGCGCAGGGAGACTATTCCACAATTTAACTGCGCGACCGAAAAACGAATTCTCGCGGTAGTGGGTAGTGCGATGGAACGGGATCGAGACGTAAAAGGGGTGCACCGCTCTGGAAAGCCGAGTAGATCTGTTGAATACCTGAACCGAAGGAATCAGGCTGGCTACTTCAGAGGAACAATTATCATTAAAGTAACGGTAAAATAAGGTTACACACCCAACACCCCGACGACATCCTAAGGTTTCAATAGAGCTGGATACACTACTGTCCCCTATAAGTTTTATCGCACGACCTTGTATACGGTCCAGAAGCTGAAGATATGTTTTCGAAGCTACCGACCAAATATGCGAGTTGTACTCCATTTTCGGCCGGATATAAGTGGTGTAGATACAACGAAGGTCGGTTGAAGTGAAGTATTTCTTGCACCGCTTTAAAAAGCCTAAGCACTTGGCTGCTTCTTTCGACACATCAAAAATGTGATCGTTCCAACGAAGATCGCATTGTATTGACACGCCCAGAACATCAAGAGCCTCCGACTCCTTAATATCCACACTACCCATATTTAAAGGAAAGTTGTCGCCCGCCAGACGCTTGTGGGTCAACAAACAGCATTGGGTCGTCCGCGCATTAAAATCGACCCGATTCGCTTGACCCCACTCCTGGATTTTGTTGAGGCCAGATTGGAGTGTGTCATTCATAATTCTGCGTTTTCTATTGATCTCCAGAATAGAAGGACGCCTGGAGAATGAATATGAATGACAAATGCTGCTGTCATCAGTAAACGAGTAGATGTGGTTTGTTGTCAATGACAGGTCATTGATAAAAATGAGAAAAAGTGTTGGAGACAGGACCGAACCCTGCGGAACTCCAGCATTAATGGAGTGCTCTTCGGAAGCAAAGCCGTCTATCACAACCCGAAAAGAACGGCCGCTGAGGAAACTCGATATCCATCGAGTGAATGTATTACCGACACCATAAGCAGCCAGTTTAGACACAAGTGCTTTATGCCACACTCGGTCAAATGCCTTGGAGATATCCAAAGCAACAACCTTACTCTCACCGAATTGGTGAACACAACTGTTCCACCGCTCAGTGAGGAACGCCATCAAATCACCTGTGGAGCGGTGAGCACGGAAACCGTACTGGCAATCGCTGACCAATTGGTTGCTCTCCAGATACCTCATCAGGTTAAAATTTATAACGCTCTCCATAACTTTGGAGAGCATTGAACAGATTGCTATGGGCCGGTAATTGGCAGGATTCGTAGCCTCACCTTTTTTGGGAACTGGCTGCACATTGGCAATCTTCCAGGAAGTAGGAAAAACTCCTGAAGTGAACGATAAATTAAACAGATTGCGCAATGGGCGAGCCAGTGTTGAGGCGCACTTTCTCAACACTTGGGCTGAAATGCCATCCGGTCCCGAAGATTTATTTACTTATTTATATTTTATTTATTTATTTATATACAACAGGACACTCATCAAGTGTGCTTCGCGAAATCACCAAAACAGGTACTGTTAGGGACTGCTACGGTAACAATACGCCACCACGGTACATGCTACATCGCTCGCGCCTTGATTGATCCGAAGTGTCGTTCATCTCTGAACGCATACAAAAGCTGGTAAATCTCCCCGTGCGGCCAATTACCGCTGTAGTTGGAGGTCTTAACGAGACTGTTGTTGCAAAAATATCAAGATCGAGCGAATTTCTTCTGAATTCGCCACTTGATCCCAACTTTCAAATCAACGTGACGGCGCTCGTGCTCCCCCTTACAGGGCGGTTGCCCACCCACTTGTTAGACAGGTCACTGCTCAGTGGCCTCCCTCGGGGCGTCGAGCTGGCATATGTCAACTTATCCAAAAGCGAGCAGGTCGACGCCCTCATCGGAGCCGATTTATACTCAGCAATCCTGCTGGACGGCATCCGCCGCCAAGTGCTGGGCTCCCTCATAGCTCAGCAAACCGTGTTCGGTTTGATCCTAACCGGCCCGGTTTCTGCACATTCCACCGGGAGAAATAAAGGAAACGCTGCCTCGCGATATCCTGCCAGAAGCTTCATTTTGCGGACGAGTACGCCGCTCTCGAAATCCATACGATGCTGCGATCTAAAAGCAGCTTACTTTCGTTGAACCCTTTTCTCCACACGGACAACACGATGCGCTTTTGGCCCCAAGACGCGCACTTCCACCATCATCAGTTCCGGCCCCAAGACACGCTCATGCCGTAGTTCCCGCTCGGAGACACGACTGGCGTCCACCTGCCCTAAGTCTTCCAGCTTATGGACGGGAGCGAGAGTTGTGTTGCCCTCTGTGCGCAGGGCAGCATGTGCTGCGTCGCTGCCACCGGTCCCTGCAGCAGACCATCGTGCAGCGAAATCTGACGGCGCGAGCTCGGCACGTGTGCCTAAACTTTTTGGCACGTTCGCACCGGCTGCCCGCTTGCGAGAGCCCCATGCACTGCCGAAAGTGCGGAGAGGCGCACCACACCCTTCTACATTGAAGGGTCGCCGCGAGCCGGTGCGCGGCTCCAGTTGTCGGGGTTTGGGGGTTTGCAGTCCTGCAAGGCGGGCGGTATTATAACGCCAAATGTCGCTCGCCAAAGGTGTTCCCTCATCGATCGGTAGGGTGTCAGGAGTGAGCACTGCAGTCTCTCTCTTGCCAGCCTGCCGGTCATGAGATGCGCCTCTCTCGTGAGAGTAAGCTCGGCTGCGGTCTCTCCCCGCGGCAACGGGCGCAAATTTGACCGGCCTCCAGCAATCGTCGCTGGACCCATACCAACCACTTCCTTCCGATTCTTCACTCAGCGTTGACGCGTGCAGATAGAGTGCCCGATGAAAAATAGTGTGAAATATACCCAAAATCAACATAGACTTTGTAAAACCCGAATTTTAAACTATTGTAAATACTTAACCTGAACTATTGAAGTGAAATAAATAATAAAAATACTGAATTTGTGAAGCGTTTCATACGAACAAGAAGCCTATAGCTATTAATAGTTGTAAGGTTTGGGATTCTTTCAAATTGAATTCGTTCTTTTTAATTTGCCTGGTGATATTGCTGAGCTTACTTTCGAACTGTGCAAATGGTTTTGCAGCGTCTTCCTGATTGGGCTTCATAATGTTGAGTGTTGAGTGAATTATAGATTTGTGGTTCTTTAGACGCTCAAGCAAATACTGTTCGTTAATTTCAACATTAGCTAACGTTTCAGACATCTCGTGTGCATAATTGTTATCCAGGATCCCAAACAGGGAATTTGCGAGGCTTCCTACTATGCTGAAAGAACTTCCTTTTTGCATGCGGAGGTCTAGTAGGCTGTCATTTAATCGTAACTCATCTGTCACTTAATCGAGAGAGGTTACTGTTGCTCGAGTTCACGAGTTTACACTTCTAATACTTGTTCGCTATAAGTTGGGGCATTATTCCACAAAATCCTAATATATAATGAGATTCCATTCGCTTGAAACTAAGTGGCCTTTTCCTATTTGTTCGAAGTGAATTCCCGTGAGGCGACCGCATTTCCGGACTGTGATGGTTTGACCAGCAACCATTGAGGGAAAAAAGAGTGCCACCAAGGTTAACAATGGCCTGGGATAAGTTTCTCTGATTTTTAGGGACCTACTGGATGTGGTTTCATCATCATTACTTCTAGTCTTGCTGCTGCTAGTGCTCCGTTGATTCGGATCTTCTAGTGAAGAGTCCTTTAGTCCTTTAGTTGCGTAAGGGGGCTAATTTATGAATTACCTTTCTCAATACCCACTTTTATTGCCTAAACTTCGGCAACTTGAACTAGATTGTCCTGGCCTTTGCAAGTGCTAATAATTCTTCCCAATTCCATTGGAGAGGGGCCATCTTGCCTCTCTTCAGAAGAACTATCATTCTAGGTTCCACGTTTGTAATTGACTCTTTCCACTTATGCCGGTATTGTAGCTCACTTAAGTATTCTTTAGATGATCTTCTCCAAGATGTTTTTGTTTTCGAGCACAAGCGAACCAGTAATCAACGTCTTTCTTCAAGTCTTATTGCATAAACTGAAACCTTTTCAATGTCAACGTTTTCAACTGAAAACGTAGATGTCAGTATTGATGATGATAATGAATATGATGATGATGATGAAGATCATGATGATGATGATGATGATGTTGATGAAGTAGACCTAATAACAGTTTTTTAAAGATTTAAGTACAGTTTTTATAAAATTTTTCAGCTTTAGTTTTTGCAACTTAACGTACAATATTTTTATAAAATGTTTTTATACCCTACACTAGAAGGAAGTAGGGTATACTTTGTTCTTCCATTTGTAACGCAGAGACGGAGATGAGATAGATATAGAAAAGTGTATACATTCTTGCTCAGCGTCACCTCCTGAATGGATTTAGATGAAACCAAGCTGAGGGGATGGCCCCTATCCATGCACAGCATTTGTAACGGAGTAGTGACGGTTTACACTTCACTTAAAAGTTTCGACGCTGTAAGTGGGCGGGAAGACATTCGCAGGGAGGTTATTCCACAATCTAATGACGCGACAGAAAAACGAATTCTCACGATAATGCGTGGTTCGTTGGAACGGTATCGTGACATAAAAGTGGTGCACCACTCTGGAAAGACGAGTAGTTCTGCTAAATACCTGAACCGGAGGAATCAGGCCAGCTACTGCAGATGAACATTTATCATGAAAGTAACGGTATAATAATGTTACACACCCTACATCACGACGACGCTCCAAGGTTTCAATACAGCTGGATACCCTACTGTTCCCTATAAGTTTTAGCGCACGACATTGGACACGGTCTAGAAGCTGAAGATATATTCGCGAAGCTCCCGACCATATATGCGAATTGTACTCCATTTTTGGACGGACATAGGTGGTGTAGATACAACGAAGATCGGTTGGAGTGAAGTATTTCTTAAATACTTTCGCCGCTTAAGAAAGCCTAAGCACATGGCTGCTTCTTTCGACACGTCAAAAATGTGATCGTTCCAACGAAGATCGCATTGAAGTGACATGCCCAGAACATCAAGAGCCTCCGACTCATTAATATACACACCACCCATATCTAAATGTGGAAGATTTTCACCCGCTAAACGCTTGTATGTCAACAGGCAGCATTGGGATTTACGCGCATTAAAATAGACCCAACTCGCTCGACCCCACTCCTGTATTTTATTGCGGTCAGATTGGAGTGTCTCATTCATAATTCTGCGTTTTTCAATGACATACAGAATAGAAGGACCCCTGGAGAATGAATATGAATGACAAATGCTGCTGTCATCAGCAAACGAGTAGACGGGGTTTGATGTCAATGACAGAAGGCCATTGATGAAAATAAGAAAAAGTGTCGGAGACAGGACCGAACCTTGCGGAATTCCTGCATTAATGGAGTGCTCTTCAGATGCAAAGATGTCTATCACAACCCGAATAGAACCGCCGCTGAGGAAACGCGATCGAGTGAATGTATTACCGACACCATAAGCAGTCAGTTTAGACACGAGTGCTTTATGCCACACCCGGCCAAATGCCTTGGAGATATCCAAAGCAACAACCGTACTCTCACCGGATTGGTGAACACAACTGTTCCACCGCTCAGTGAGGTGGAAAACGAGGGAATTGACAGCCGATGGCAGAATAATCGGGTGCCGTTCGTCGAAAGGCAAGTTGGGACACGAGGACAACCGCCCGCCAACGCGCATCGTGTTATCTGCGTGGAGAAAAGGGGTTCAACGAAAGTAAACTGCTTTTAGATCGCAGCATCGTGTGGTTTTCGAGAGCGGCGTACTCGTTTGTAACATGAGTCTTCTGGCAGGAGAACGCGAGGCAGCGTTTAGTTTCCTTTATTTCTCCCGGTGGTGCAGGTTGGGGTGCGAATGCCGGTGACGCTTAGCTGGATGAGCGATGTGAAGAAATCGATATACGTATGAGTATACGCGTAGGGCTCGTGGCAGCGACGAAAATCGTTCAAGCGGATCCTCCTCGGGAGCGCAATGGGTGTGCAGCGTTCTGACAGTCTTCTGCTCCAGTGTGGTGACGTATTCGTCTGAGGCGCGGAATTCGACCCAGCGATCCTTATCATGGGCGAGCCAAGCAGGTCCATTCCACCAGAGGGTGCTCTCAGCAAGATCTTGGGGCGTGGCACCGCGACGGGCTAAATCCGCGGGGTTGTCCTGGGAATCCACATGGAACCATTGCGACTGTGGTACCTTCTCGATGATTTTGGCAACTCGGTTTGCCACGAACGTCGCCCAAACGCAGGGGGATTTCTTCAGCCAGGCCAAAACAATGGTGGAGTCGCTCCAACAACAGATCGTGTAATGGGGCAGCTGCAGCGTGGGCACGAGAGTGTCGATCATCTCAGCAACTAAAGTGGCTCCGCACAATTCTAACCTGGGGAGAGACAAAGATTTAATTGGGGCTACACGAGTTTTGGAGTACAAAAGGAAAACTTGGACTTCCTGAGCGTCCTTGATGCGGGCATAGATGACTCCTGCGTAGGCTTTCTGTGAGGCATCGCAAAAGGCATGGAGTGCGACTTGGCTTTCGGGGGTGTAACTCACCCATCGCGGGATGCGGATGGCGCGGATGTGGTGGTAATTCTGGAGAAAACTTAACCAGTTAGCGTGAGTTACCTTAGGCAAAGTGTCATCCCAGTCGATTTTGTGCAACCAAACTTACTGAATCAGAATCTTCGCTGCAACGATGATCGGAGCACGCCAACCGGCTGGATCGAACATCTTGGCGACCAGAGACAACATTTCTCGTTTCGTGTACGCCGCTTTGATGACGATGGCTTGGACATCGAAGTAGAACTCATCTTGGGTCGCGTTCCAGCGAATTCCAAGCATTTTGGCAGTGCTGGAATCTTCTAGCGTCAGGAAATCGAAATGGAGCAGATGGGATGCCGGCAAGTCTGCCAGAATGCCTTTGTGGTTGGCAGTCCATTTGCGAAGGGCAAACCCTGCTGAGTCGAGAGCCGCTATGAGTTGGTCGCGGGTCTGGGTAACTGTCACCAGGTCATGCGTGCCTGCTAACACATCATCCACGTACATGGAATGCTGTAAAATGTGTGATGCAAGCGGAAACTGGTGTTTCACGTCGTCTGTCAATTGAAGAAGGGTGCGTATTGCCAGGAACGGGGCGCAAGTAACTCCAAACGTTACAGTTTGAAGCTCGAAGTCGGTAAGTTCGGACTTGTACGGGTCTCGGAAGAGAATGCGCTGATAAGGGGTGTGCTTTGGGTCAACCAATATTTGGCGATATATATTTTGAATGTCTCCGTTGAAGACATAGCGGAAGAATCATTGAGACTTAGTCCGCTTGTGGTTGGACGGGACGCGTTGAAGACGACTCTGACCTTCGTAGAGGTGCTTTCGGGTTTTATGACGGAAAGGTGAGGCAAATAGTAGGCCTCACCATGAGGCCTTCGTCCTTCCCTAATCGTGCTTCCAGACGCGTGTATTGTTTGAGCGCAATGTGTCTCGATGCCCCTAAGCGAAGAGTGTCTGTAAAACCGATTTTAAAGGGTAGTGATACGATGTAGCGGCCGTCATAGCGTCTTCGCGTCGTTTTCACAAAATTTTCTTCGCAAAACTTGTCGGAGGGGGATAGCCATTTAGTTTTGGGAAGTTCCTCCACCTCCCAAAAACGTTCGAACTGTTGTTCGAAGGAGACTTCATTGAAGTAAGCCACTTTTTTGGGGCCCGTGGCAGATTGCGTGTTGGGAACCGGCCCGGTCAGGATCCAACCGAACACGGTTTGCTGAGCCATGAGAGAGCCCAGTACTTGGCGGCGGATGCCGTCCAGCAGGATTGCTGGGTATAAATCGGCTCCGATGAGGACGTCGACCTGCTCGCTTCTGGAGAAGTTGAATCTGCGAGCTCGATGTCTTGAGGGAGGCCACTGAGAAGTGACCTGTCTAACGAGTAGGAGGGCAACCGCCCTGTGATTTGGGAGAGCACCAGCGCCGTCACGTTAACTTGAAATTTGCGATCAAGTGGCGAATTCAGGGGAAAATCGCACGATCTTCATATTTTTGCGGACACGGTCTCGTTGAGACCGGAAACGACGGGTGCAGTTGGCCGCGCTGGGAGCTTTAAGAGCTTTTGTATGCGTTCAGAGATGAACGACACTTCGGACCCAGGATTAATCAAGGCGCGCGCGATGTAACATGTACTGTGATGGCGTATTGTTACCATGGCAGTCCCTAACAGTACCTGTTTTGGTGTTTTCACGAAGCACACCTGATGCGTGTCCTGTGGATTTCGCTGTTGCGCGGGGGAGAAGTGGACTGTATGTTGGAGGGAGGTCGCAATGAAGAATGCGGCCTTTCTTGCTGAGAAGCAAGATGTGTCGAACCGGGAACAAAATTGGAATTGACAGGGGCTTGAGCACGCGGAGCTTTGTCAAACCGCCGCTCTTGGTGTGAGGCACGTGGGGTCGAATCTGATGCAGCATTCGAGGAGGATGGAGCATGCTCACGATGCAAGAGGGTGTGATGCCTGCCGTTGCATTTGAGGCAATTAAATCTGCTTGGACACCTTTTCACGGAATGAGATCTGGCCAAGCAGTTGCTGCACAAGCGGTTCTTCTGAACCGGTATTCAGCTGCTGTGGGACGGGCAAGCTGAGAAACTGAGCGCAGGATCTCAACTTGTGCTGCTTCTGGCAAAAAGGGTAGCTATCTTGGGACGCCTTCAACTGGAAGGTGTTGACGCGTTTAGAGGCTGGAGTCGAGTGAGTCGGAGTTGGGGGGTGTGTTGACTTCGATGCGGGTGTGCATTTGATATCTTGCACCGTTTCAAGGGTCTGGAAGCGATGCGTGAGAAACGCATCCAGATATGTCCATTTTGGGATCTCCGTTTTGTTCGTGAGAGATTGTTCCCAAAGGGAAAGTGTTGCTTCCGGGAGCTTGCTGTAACATAGAAATACGATTATCGCGACCCAATGGGAGATATCAACACCTTGTAGCGCGAGCGCAGCGAGAATATTACTGATTCCCCGCTGCAGATCTTTGATAGCGCCACCGGTTTCCTTCGTGATGGGGGACAGGCCGAAGAGCTTCTTCAAATGGGCGTTGGTGAGGACGCGCCTGTTCTCGTACCTGTCAGACAGATTTTTCCACGCTTGGGCAAAGCCTTCGTTCGTGAGAGGGGATTTCTGCACGATTTCTTTCGCTTCGCCCGTGGTTTTCTGGTTCAGGTGGAACAACTTCTCCACCGGCGCAATTCGGGTATTCTGAATATACAGGGCGGTGAATATCCCTAAAAGAGGGCCGGGAAAGGTAATCGCCATGGAAGGCTTGGGTGACGCAGGGGGGCAGGCTGATATTGTAGCCAGACTGGGGCGTAGAACTCTACGTCTAAGGCGCTGCTCGTAGAGAGCTTTTTCGGGCTCTAGAGTGGCATTGCACCTATTTCTGGCCTGATTGCGCAGCAGTTTAGTATCAGCAGTTCTGTTCACACGCCAATTCCTAAATGCTTCCTCTTTAGACTGACTGCTTGTCTGCAAGTCGTATTAAGCCAGGAATTGTCTTTTGGTTTAATGGAAATTCTTTTATTGGGTATGAAAGACCTCATACCACATGAAATTATATTTTCTACCAATTGTGCTGCAGCATTTATGTTTCTGTCCCTGAAATACAATTGCCAATTGAAACGGCTGAAAAAGATGTTCAGCACGTCCCAATTAGCCTTCTCATAAAGCCACACTGTCCGCTTTGGGGCTGGCTGGTGAGCGGATTGAAGACTAGAATATAGGAAGGTAGCCGAAATTGTAGCGTGGTCCGAATTACCAAGAGGTGCAAGAGCATTCACATCATTCTTGCTGTGATGTGAAGTTAGAAAAAGGTCCAGAATATTTTGGTTTTGCCCATCGACGCAGGGAAAGTGCGTTGGTTCCTTCACTAATTGAGTCAAATTATTAGACTCAGCAAATAACGCAACATACAAACCCTTGGGTGTTGTTTGACTCGAATGACGTAGCCAAATGGAATTATGAACATTGATATCACCAGCAACAAGAATTTCACTGTTCGGATACGACTCCAGAATTTTAGAAATCGAATCAGAAAGACTGTACAGTTTATCAAAAGTTGGCAGCCTCTCTAGACCCGGGCTTCTATAAATGAAGCAGAAGTGCAGGATGTGCGACTGGATTTTGAACTTAACCCACATGGAGCTAAATTCGGCATTCGTCGTGCAAAGGTGTTGCTGACACTGGTACGCAACATCACTGCGAATATATAAGGCGAGGCCTCTGTGTGATGAAAATAATTGCAGTAAGTGGTACAAAGGCAAGTGAAAATCCAGTGGATCTGAACCCTCAGACACATGGGTCCCACCTAGTGCCATTATATGTTGTTGGTGAGTACAAACATACGCCCTCAAGCCACGCACATTTGCGGAGTCTATACGAATAGATATCTCCAATAAAATATTAATTAGTAATTATTGTAGTATGTAAATAAGAATGCAATTCTTAAAAAATAGATATAATTAATTCCTTTATAATACAATACTCTTTGTTTGATTCCCCAACCGTAGCGGAGATCCGGCTTAAAGGACCAAATGTTTGTATGAGGAACCGTTCGTTCAAGTATAATGTTACCAGGGCTGTGAACTCACTTGAATTTACGGCAAAGCTGACGGAAACAAAGATGATGCTCTAGGTTGTGGTGTAGAAACATTGATGACTGCCGTAGATGCTGTTGCTGCGGTGGTCGTTGTTGTTGTCGTTGCAGTGTCACTAGTAATTCGGCGGAAAAGATATGCACTCTTTCACTGTTTAAAAATGGATTGAACTTGCTCGGTTCACTGATAGGAATCAAGTCAAATGGAGTTCTGTACTGCAAGAGCTCGACACCAGTGACAGAGGTTACGCTGAAAGAGCCCTTCAGAACCACGGAGAGTATTATGAATATTGCAGAGGAGTAATGGTATTTGTTTCAGAGGTGAAACAAATACGGGATGCGGGGTCCTGTACTCAACCATCGGAGGTGATGCGCGTACAGGATGTTTGGCGTAAACGCAAGCAAAATTTTATTTAAGAATAAACAATAGTATACTTTGCCCAAATATTTTTAATATTTTCTTTTTCTCCAGCCTGTAGATTCGTAAGTTTTTAATATATTTCCTTATTTTATAGTATCAACAGCAACAACAACACTAACAACAAATCAACAAGTCAGAGTGTTGTCTTCGGCCAGGCCGAAGTCTAAGTACAGCTGAGTAGCTAAAAAGAAATAATAATTTCTCCAGCTAACAACTTTTGTATAAGTGGGCGGACCACTTCCAACTTCTGGCGAGCAGATTTGTAATGCCGCCAGATACCTCGCGATAAAATTACGTCGTAATATCCTATACCGTTTATGAGATATTACCAACTTTTGTATGATTCTTCGCAACAACTTTTATAATGGTGCTATAGGTTCAGGTACAGAATTATACCTCAATATCTCGCACGGTTTATGAGATATTCACCTTGTCACAATTTTAAAATATTCCGTATGCAAAGTAGACGTGGTTGTTAAACGGTCCCGCCCATTTTCAACCGCAAACTGTCCTACATTGCAAAGAAAATTTGTGCCAATTTTCATTGCGATATCTCTTTCGTAATTTCAACAGACAGACAGACAGACTGGCGGACGGACAGGGCTCAATCGATTCAGGAGGTGATGCTGAGCAAGAATATACAATACATACTTTTCTATATCTATCTCATCTCCTTCTCTGCGTTACAAACGGACGAACAAAGTGAATATATCCCTTCGGGTGTAGGGTATAACAAAAAACAACAGCACCGCTAATGACAAGAATAAGAACAACACCATTCAACAACAAAAGTGGCAGAAGCATCAACATCGCCGACATCATCACCACCACCACCACTGCTAGTCACCACCGCTTCCATGACTACCAAAACAACAACAAAAACAACACCCACAACACACAACAGTGCTTTTACAATATGCATATATACAACTCAGAATAGTTGTAAACACAAACTTTAAACGACAATGTTACGATGTAGCGGCCGTCATGGTATCTCCTTGTGGTCATCTCAAAATTTTCTTCGCAAAACTTTTCGGAGAGGGATAGGAAATAAGTTCTGGGAAGTTCCACCACCTCCCAAAAACGTTCGAACGGTTGTTCGAAGGAGGCTTCATTGAAGTAAGGGACTTTTATAGGTGTACTTATAAGGGATCATGTGACGACACGAGCGTAAACTCGCCTGATTTGGATACTTTTGCGGAGACGGTCTCGTTGAGACCTAAGGAGACTAGGGCGCTCACAGGCCGCATTGGCACCTTCAACAGCTTTTGGATCCGTTCAGAAACGAACGAGGCTTCACCTTCGTTATCAATCAAAGTGCGAGCGATGAACCACGACCCGTTGTGGCGTATCGTCACCATAGCGGTTCCTAAAAGTACCTGTTTTGGTGATTTTGCAAAACACACCTGATGGCTCTCCTGTTTGTTATATTGCTGACTGGCGGAAGGAGTGGACTGTATATTAGTGGGAGGTCGCATAGAAGAATGCGGCCTTTTTGGACGAAAGATTTGGTGGGTCGAGCTTCGGACAAGGTTCGAACGGGCAAGAGCTTGATTACTCGGAGCGCTATCAGACCGCCGCTCTTAATGTGAGCGCGAGTAGTCAAATATGGCGCAGCATTCCAAGAGGCCAAAGCTTGCTTAAGATGCAAGTGGGTGTGATGCCTGCCGTTGCATTTCATGCAACTGAATCTGCTCGTACAGTTTTTCAAAAGGTGAGATCAGGCCGTGCAGTTGCTGCAGAAGTGGTATTGTTGAACGAAATTCATCCGCTTGGAAACCGGCAAGTTCAAAAATGGAGGGCAAGATCTTAAATTGTGTTGATTCAGCGGACACTGGTCTTGCACAGCTGACATTGGTCTTGGGACACCTTCAATTAAAAGGTGTTTACGCGCTTGGTGGCTGAGGAGGAGTGATTTGTGGTTGGGGCCTGTTTGGGTTTTGAGACTGAAGTGCATTTGGTGCCTTACACAGTTTCAAAGGTCTAGAACCGACGAATTAAAAAGGAATCCAGTTCCGCCCATTTTGCTATCTCGCACTTTTCTTGCAGCGATTGTTCCCACAGGGAGATCAATGCGTCCGGGAGCCGAGTGGAGCAGAAAAATACAGTTATCGTCATTGGCTGGATCGACGGTTGGACTCAAGGATGAAGTCGTTTGAAAAAATCCGATTAAGTCGTGAGAGAAAAGTCACTGTTGAAATATGTTGTAAGAAAATATATTTTTTCTTACAACAAATTTTTTCTTACAAAAAAATATTTTTTCTTACAACTCCGTGTGTAGAACCTGGCCTGCATCCCAACCGAGCCCGTTTTTAGTAAACGTAAACTGAAAACGCGGTGACCTGGGTTGTGTGGACCCAACTTCAGGTGGAATTAATTCTATCAACAACAATAAAAAGAAAAAAAAAGGCAACGTAGCAAAGGCGAAAATATGCAAAACTAACAATAACAACAGCAACCACATTAACTCGCTTGCTAACAAAGGGATAAAAAAACCACAGTCACACAGAATACATGAACCACATACTTTTTACAACAATTACAACACAGACCGAGACGCGAAACCAGCAAGCAAAAATTAAAGCAGAGCCTTGGGAAATTACTAATAAAATCAGGTGGAATACTGTTTACAACAACTACAACACTGACTGAGACACGAAACCAGCAAGCAAAAATTAAATTAGAGCGTGGGAAGCTACCAACAAAATCACAAGAATTTATTTCTAGAAGTTGAGTTTTATGTGTCATCGCGAGTAGACGTATTGAAGTTGGTGGCCAAGTTTCTGCTTTATTTTTCCACGATATTTTGGCAAGTTCGAGCTGAGGACTTGCTTGTGCTAGGTGTGCTTGCCTGTGAGAGCTATTCGTGACTTATTATTACTACTGCCTTTTTGTTAATTTAAATTAAATAAAATTCAATAAAATTGGTTGACTCGTCATGGCAAGTAACGGGGAAAAAAATTCGGGTGTCGAAAAGAGCAGCTTGCTGAGCGGCTCGGCTAAACGTGTGACTCGCAGTAACAACAACAACAACAACAATGCATTCAGTACTAGTAGTGCCGGAGCGTGGGCGAGCCCCGCCACCTCTGCAAGCGCTCGGGCCGCTGACACTCACCTCTCCTCAATAATGGCAATGCTGGACTTGAGATTTGCTGAATTGCGAGAGAGCACAATCCAACAGGTCTCTGCGTCTATTGCAAAGGCTGAGGATCGCATCATGAGCAGATTTGGTGAGATGAATGCTGTTATTAGTGTTGTGAGTCACTGGTTCCGCTAGGCATACTTTCGGGCGATACTTAAAATTATGACTTCGCACTGAACATTTTTTGCACGTTGTGCTTGTTGGTTTAATTCCGCATTGCCGTTTCTAGAGCAATTCGTCGAATGATCGCAGGTCGCTGAGGCCGCGGTTTCGTTTTCATTAAATATTGTTGGCCATGGAACTAGTGACCCACTTTCTTGCGCTCAGGTGTTGAAGCGGCGCTTTTCCGCTACAGTCAGCGTATTATTGTTATTTCCGTGTTTAAGTTTCCGCATGCATGAATATAAATAAGACTGGTATGAGTTAGTTGAGGAGAGTTGAGTTGCATAAGTCAATTAGTGAATAGTGAGTAGTGAGCGTGGAAACGTATTCCATACAATAAAGTGTCCAAAGTAAGATACAGTGTTTTTATTCAGACGGTCTGTGGTCTTTGGAGTAGCCCACAGCGAGGACTTCCAGAAAAACCACAACATATTTGGCGCAGCCGGTAATTAAGTACCGAAAATCGTTCGCTCAGGTGAGTTTGTGTTAAAAGAAAAATTTTAAAGGGAGGAATTTGTAGCGAATAGATAATAATACTAACACACATAAATAATCCTGGGCAAGACTCCCTTACCCGTAATCCTGTGGCTGAGTCTGGCTATAGGGGGATTATTATATTAATTTGTCGAGCAAATTTAAAAATTATCAGAAGAATCAAAAATTGAATATTTTCTGATAATTTGTAAACAGTAGATTTAGTAGTTTTGCGAATGCTACGAGGAAAAAAAAATTTTTTTTGAAAGAAAATTCGCGAAGTGTAGCTGTAATTAAAAAGTAACGCGAAACTCGAGAGTGGCGGTGGCGCTTACGCTTGAGGTTGGATTTCAGCGAAAAACATTGCGGAGGTTTTGATTGTTTTTTGCTCATTTGCTCATCAGACCCAAAGTGTCGGCAAAATTGCAAGCGTTGTCTTTTTGTTTTTGTGGTTTTTTGTTGCTCTTTTATGGATATTTCATTCGATTTGGAGGCACGATTAAGGGATTTAGGAAGGGATTATAAAGATTTGGTTGGACAGTTAGATAGGTTCATTGAAAAAATTTGGGATAATCTTTCGTCTACTGTTAACAATAAAGAGAATTTGGTTTTAATAAAGGAAAAAATTAAAGATCTAGGTAATCTCTCCAAGGTAGAGAAGGCGGATGCAATTTTAGAAGAATTGCTCAATTTTGTATCAAATAAAAATAAAAGTGCACTAAAGGAATTAGAAAGGTGGAAAGCTGAATTTCACGCCTTAAAGAATAGATACGACAACTACT
The DNA here is from genome assembly GCA_922984085.1 of Sicus ferrugineus. Lineage (NCBI taxonomy): Eukaryota > Metazoa > Arthropoda > Insecta > Diptera > Conopidae > Sicus > Sicus ferrugineus. The sequence goes on from OV277349.1 coordinate 27,359,529, forward strand.
TGACGGACAGAGAATTAGAGGCAATTTTAATAAAGCAAGTAGAAGAGGAAAATATCAGATTGAGAAAGTTGATTGAGAAAAAAGGAGTTTCGGGAAATTTGCTCTCAACAGTTTTAAACCAAAAAAGCAGGGAAAGTTTTGAATCTTTAGAAGAGGCTCATAGGAGAATAGAGGAGTTAAAAGAAGAAAATAGACTCCTGCGACAGGAAGAATTGTTAGCAGATAAGACCCTGCCACACAAAGATCCGACTGGCCGTCCTTCACTACCTGCAACAGGTTTAAAAAGCATCAGGAGTAACAAAGGGTTGAAAATGAGTATAGAAGCAATTGCGAAGAATGTAAACAGATTAGTACCTTTTTTCTCAGGTACCCGTTCACCAGATTTGAGAAATGAAGTGTATAAATTTATTGAGGGATGTGAACTTGCGAGAAGAGGTATATCGGATTCCGAAATAGGTGACTTCTTGGCGTGCGTAAAACAAAGATTTCATGGGAACGCATACGGGTTAATTAGAGGAAAGAAAATAATAAGCGTAGAAGAGCTATACAGTACCTTAAAGCTGTCCTATCTGAAGTGTAGATCTTTAGATACAATAATATCGGAAATACAGACAGTGTCCCAACTCCCAGGGGAAGAAATAGTGGAGTTCGGAGAAAGGTTAATAAATCTAAGGACACAGGCAGAAGATATTACGAAATCCCATTATAATGAGGCCCAGGATCATGGACTGCGACTTGAGATTAATAAATCATTAGCAAGGACATTCGTGTTGGGGTTAAGAGACCCAACGATAAGGATGAAGATGTTGGGCACTAACGTGATCGAGATGGAAAGGCTGATCGCAGAAGCAATACAGCTAGTCGAGATCATCAGCAGATCTCTCGGGGCCCAACCAAACCTTTTAGCGAGCATGAATCCGGTCTGGACGGCAGAAATGAACCAAAGGACTGTATGCCATACACCCGTGGATGCCCCAAGGAAAATAAATACACAGCATGGCGAGAACTTCATGCAAAACCCGAGTATCACGCGGGACGGAAAAAGGATGGGACGTCCACAAGGTGGGGAAGCCAGTGCCAAAGCGCGAATAGTATGTAGTTTCTGCGGAAGGAAAGGCCATACTAGGGACGAGTGTCTCGTAAGGAAAAATAGTCCATTCTGTGAGAAATGCATGATGTATGGGCATGAACTAAGTTGGAGATGTCAGTCACGAGGGCAGCCAACGAGAGGAAATTTACCCGAACGTCAGGTAAGTTATCAGAGAAGAAATAGTAGCGACCACATGAGTAGCGGTAGACATCAGCCACAATCTAATGAGGGTAGATGGAATACGAGTAATAGGGAAAGCAGAAGCAGGGGAGATGATATTAAGTGTTTCCGTTGTGAAAAAACAGGACACATAGCAATAAATTGCCCCACCAAGCGAAATCAAGGAACAGTGCAGGGAAACTATCGACGGCCCAGCCAAGGCCACTAAGCTGGGAACCCGAAAAGATAAGTAACTCGAGGCCACACATCATGGGAGTGACGAGTCATACATCGAAAACGATTGTTGAACCGTCCTCCACTGATAGTGCAGACGGGAGCATTGAAAGTGTTAAATCAGTCCCAGAAGAAGTTTACAGTTGTGAGGAGGTGAGCGAAATTGGAGTTAAGCAAGCAGTCAATAACAAACAAACAGTAAAGCCGACGGCCGTTGAGTCAGTGGATACGTTTGGAGTTTTGACTTCATGCTTAAGTGCAAGCATTGCATAAATTTTCGTTTTAATTATATTGTCTCTGGGTATAATAAAAGAAGTAGTAAAAGAAACAAAAATTAAAGTTGTTAATTATGCTGAGCAATTTTTAAACAACAACATGACAAACGTGAATTCATGGCAAAAAGACGCAACGAAAATGTTAGAAAATATTTTCTCAAAGATAGTAAATAGTACAAGTAAGAGCAATAATATAAAACTGAATACAACGGAGAGAAGGGGACAAATAAATTCAGGAGTGAACTGGCAGAAGGGTCGCCCAGACACTATAGATGACGTGTTCATTGAAATATCTTATGAAGGTGCAAAAAATGGAAAACTCATCCTATTAGTAGATACTGGAGCAGACACGAGCCTGGTAAAGGAGAACGCGTTGAGGGGATCATTGCCGGTAAATATGAAAGACGTAAGAACCCTTAATGGAGCTTTTGGTGGATGTGTAACAACGAAGGGTTCCATACTGATCACACCTAACGATATGAATCACCTTTGTTTAAAGCTACAAGTGGTGCCACTTGGACAGGGAGTGTCAGCGGATGGCATAATTGGTAGGGACAATTTGTGGAATCGGTCAATTATAAACTCAATTAAAAAACGAGTAACGTTTATGGATGCGAATAAGAAACATATTAAAACGCTGGTTATGCGTTCAATGGGAGAAATAGATCGAGTTTTACATATTGAAGATTCAAGAGTAATGGCGAGAACTATTAGAGTAGTTCCAGTTAGGGTTAAAACCAATATTCCGGAAATAGTAGTTCACAAACAGGAAATTGTTCCAGGAGTGTATATGGGGGAAACTTTAGCAAAAGTAAAGAGGGGCGTAATTTACGTTCCGGTACTAAATTCAACGGAAAAGGATATAGAGATAGACAGTAATTTTAGGCCAAGGTTTTCTAATTTCAATGAGTTTGAAACACCCCGTCCTAGTATGATAAATAGAGTGGGAGAGATGGAAGGTATAAATGTGGAGAAAAGGTTAGAGACCTTGAGGAAATTGATTGTTTTGTATATTTAGATGATATTGTAGTTTATGGTAGTAATTTAGAGCAGCACGAGGTTAGATTAGCGAAAGTGTTAGAAGCTTTAAGAATCAATAATCTTAAGTTAAATATTAGGAAATGCCAGTTTTTGCGCCGCGAAGTCGTGTATTTAGGTCATAAGTGCTCGGAAAATGGTGCACTTCCGGACCCACAGAAGGTAGAATGTGTCAAGAATATTTTGCCACCTAGGAATAAGAAGGAGGTGCAAGCATTTTTGGGGTTAGTAAATTATTATAGGAAATTCATAGACAATATGGCAAAGATAGCTTTACCTATTAATAAGCTGTTGAGGAAGAATGTAGTTTTTAAATGGTCCGAGGATTGCCAAAAGGCTTTCGAGACGTTGAAGCGAGCAATAATTTCACCACCGGTATTGACATATCCAGATTTTAGCAGAGAATTTCTCTTGACCACCGATGCTAGCAACGAAGCTCTGGGAGCAGTATTGTCCCAAGGGGAGGTAGTCAAGGACAGGCCAATAGCTTTCGCCAGTAGGGCGTTGAGTGGAGCCGAGAAACGGTACTCCACAATCGAAAAGGAATTCTTGGCCATAGTGTGGGCAACGAAGAATTTTAGAGCATATCTTTTGGGGAGGCCGTTCAAAGTATTTACAGACCACCAGCCCTTAAAGGGTATAGCGAATTTAAGGGATCAGACCTCTCGTCTAGCCAGGTTTAGACATAAACTATCGGAGTACGATTTCGAAATTATATATAAACCTGGGAAGAAAAATTTAAATGCGGACGCTCTGAGTAGAATACCCCAAAATAGCAGCGAGGTGGCGGCAGTCCAAACGAGCTCTAAAGCAAAAGAACAAAAGAACCAAGAAAACGACAGGCCGCAGGAAATCTCCGCATCAGTGGAGCCGGATAGTCCAAAGGCGGAACAGGGTGATAGCACAATTCTTCTGGAAGACCCAAAGGAAATTAGGACAATAATAAAGGATTTCCATGATAAACCATTAGGAGGTCATCAAGGGGCGGTAAAAACCTATTTACGCATTAGGCAAGAATACAGGTGGCCAGGCATGCAAAAGCAGATAAAAGAATACTTTAGAGCATGTCCCAAATGTCAAGTGAACAAAAGTTCAAAATTAACAAAAATGCCCCTAGTATTAACAGACACGCCAGTGCGGCCCTTCGATAAGGTTTATATGGACATTGTAGGTATTTTACCGGAGACTGTATCTGGTAATAAATACATCCTCACATTCCAAGACGATTTTTCAAAATTTATGGCTTGCACAGCTATTCCCGACGCAGAGGCGAGTACCGTAGCCAGAGCCTTCTACGACGAAGTGGTAACGCGATACGGAATTCCACGAATTCTAGTAACAGATAACGGTACCAACTTCACTTCAAAATTATTCAGTGACACATGTAAGTTGTTAGGAATTAAAAAATTACACACAACACCGTACCACCCACAGGCCAATGGTTCCTTAGAACGAAGCCATAGACCCTTGGCAGAATATTTGCGTAGTTTTGCGAAAGAGGACAGATCCAATTGGGACCAGTGGTTATCAGCGGCAATGCACGTGCATAATCACACTCCGCATACAACCACCAAACAAACCCCTTTTCGCACACTGTATGGATTCGACGCGCAGATACCAACAAATTTGAAGAAAAAATGTGGCCCACTCTATAATGCGGACGATCCCGTCAAGGTGCAGAAATTCCAAATACAAAGGGCCCATGAGATGGTTAGGCAGAATCAGGAACGTGCAAAGGAAGCGGCCAAAAAACAGTACGATGACAGGCTAAACCCAATAATTTTTAAAGCTGGAGATAAAGTAATGCTGAAAAATCAAACGAGGAAAAATAAATTTTCACCGATTTGGTTAGGCCCATATGAGGTGATAGGCATTAGAAGCCCAGTCACGACAGTTCTAAAAATTAAGAACAGGGATAAGCCATTCCATAACAATTTGCTTAAACATTACAACAATTTAATTAAAATAGGAGCAGCTACGGACGCAGTAGATCGGAGACAGAAAAATCACGCCCAGCAAATACAGTAGTAAATATAAAAAAAAAAAAAAAGAAACATGAAAAGACACTTCCTGCATGATTTAATGCTGTTTTATTACAGTGTAAAAATTTTAGTAATGACATATATATGATATGATTTTAATTTAACTGAGCAAAGTCCATGACCCATGGGGGTAGACCAACGGGTCGGAATCCGGTCGTCTGCTGGTAGCGGCGTGATGCCTCGAGGAGACTGAGGATCAGGACGGCTGTAGATCGACGGCGGGTGAGGCGATACTCCTCAAGGAGCTTCTCGATGCTGTCGGTCACAGGATCTAGGTCCCAGCAGGAGTCCTGGATGTCGTGGAGCATGATCGTAACGAACTCCGCAAATGTAGACATTATGTTGAAGAGAAATTGGAGACTGAATGAATCGGTTGAGAATTGCTGGGTATTTATTGGCATAAGAATAGCTGGCATCAGCAAAAGATGCGTTCGGGCAGAGAGTAGTACGCAACTGTTGGTTAACAATGGTAAAATCGCTGTCTCGAAAAAGTTTAGTTTTTGGATTATTGGGTCAGACGTATAATGGGACAAAAGCGCGAAAACTAGGGTAGAAAATTAAGTGCGTAAAATATACTAACATTTTAAAAAAAAAAAGAAAAGAGAAAATTCAACAGTGATAGCGTTGAGTTGTAGTAGAGTTATTTATTTTTTTTTTTTTTGAGGGTTTTTAATAATTTTTTCTTCCTAGCAGAGTATATAATGAAAGCCACTTATTTACGGATTCTGCTGTTAGCGGCAATTTGGGCGGAGGCTTGTGATGGAAGATCGCTGGTGAAACGATTGGTGGACACGCCCGTTTTTTTTTGAAAAATCAAGCGAAGCGGTTTTTTATAGAGAGACATGGATTGTATTAACAAAATTTGAACCAACGAATTTTAAAACCATTCTGGACAAACTAAGCGGTTATAATGATAGGACCATGGATTTGTGCCGATCCCTAGAGGTAGCAGGAAAAATGGCGATACTGCAGAAGGTCTGCATGAAAATAAATGAACCGATAGCCGCGGTTTTGGGCACATTAAGAGACCACGAGAAGGTGATACAATCCCTGGAGAATGGGAGCCGTGCGAGGGTACGGAGGTCTTTGGACTTCGTGGGAGGAGCACTCAAGTGGGCTTTTGGAACAATGGACAAAAGGGACGAGGATCGCGGACGACCTGAAGACCCTGGAAGTGGGGCAGGCAAAACATTTAGAGCTATTAAAGCACCAGGTCACAGTAATGGAATCCAACTATAAGAGGCTGTCAGAACCGTTAATATCGACGGTTGAAAATGTTGAAAAATTACAGACCGAATTAAGGGAGGCCCTCTTGAGACAAAATGACGTAAATAGGGGAACTCTAAAAGAAAAGAGGTCATTAGAGGATGTGCTGCAGGTCATGCAACTGCAAACAGCAATTGAGGCGAGCCTGATCCAAATACAGGGAAAGGTTTTGCTAGAACTGTCCGTAATAGACGATTTGCATAGGGAGAAACTGCATCCTTCTATTCTAAATACGGCAGTATTGACGGAGGTAGCGAGAAGTCGATCTCTAAAGGGTCGGTCAACCGGGTTATTGGCTAATACATTCAACATTCACAAGGCAGCAGTAGTGAGGGCATTCCCTGATGGCAATTCCTTCCTGGTAGTAGTAAAGATTCCCTTACCGGATAATGTTCGTTACACCCTATACAGAATGTATCCTGTTCCGTCTCTCGAAGATCCTAAGTTTGATATGGTCACAGACCTGGCTTCGGATTATTTGGCCGAATCTAGGGATCAGGCAATGTTCATGACTCTGACAGGCAATGACGTCGGAGAATGTAAATCTCTAGTAGACACCGACAGGAACGTGGAAGACAGGCCGGAGGTCCAACTTTGTAAAGACTCGGGTAAGTATCTAACAGCGAGTTACCCGTTATGCGAGCTAAGGTTACTCCAACAATCTAAAACGGCAGAAGAAGTTTGCAGGAGAAAGGTAGTGCCTCCTAGTGAGGGTATGCTGGTCCGGTTGGGCACGGGGAATAGCTGGCTTTTTAAACTAAGGGAACCAATACCCTTTAGGCAGGTGTGTCGGGAGGAGTCTTGGGCATTAACCTTAGAGGGGTTTGGGTATGTTGTCCTGGGAGAGGGTTGTTCGCTATACAGCCAACGAGTGGTATTGCGTTCCACAGTTAGCAAAGAGCTAATATCGGATGTAAGTTTGCATGAATTTAGCTACGAGGTCCTGCTTAAGGCGGTAAACGACAGTCTGGCGTTCAAGCGGAACTCAAGGAACGAGAGTGAAAGTGTGACTTTAAGGCCTGTAATGGTCGGGGACCACATGGATATTCGAGGTAAACTGACAGAGGGGGCAAAAGCGTTGGAAGAGTTAGATTCTGAGATAAAAGAGGAAAAATGGAGGGAGGAGTTTGCTTCAAGGCAGAAGATAGTGGAAATGTCGGGTTTGTCAACTGTAGGTGTACTAGTGGTGGTAATGGGAATTATAATTGCTAGTTGTTTGTATAAGAGGTTAAGTACACGTAAGGTCCCTCCCCCCATGCCCCCGATTAGGCTTAATACATTTAACCATAGTAGCAATTGGATTACGAGGAGGCGGTTCCCGGGATATCCGTCGCCGATTAGTGGGGGGAGTCTTAGACTACCGAATACGACGGATACCCCGGGGGCGTCAGTTTCGGGTTCAGTGGGAAGCGGTTTACCTGCACCGGTTTCGCTTCCTATTAATGAGTCGGAGGACCGGGAAAATAGAGGAGCCCAAATTTAAAGATTGGAGACAATGGTTCTGACCACTGTGCGTTGGGTCAAACCAATGCGTTTATTGGACTGGTCAGCGCAGCAACAGTAAGCCGAAATAGCTGAAAATTAATAAAGACAGCAGTCAGTGTTGAGCAGCACACGTAGCTCTAGCACGAGAGGGAGGGGGGTAGTGAATGAAGTGGCAACGGCTCAGTTTCTTGCTAGGCAGAATTGATAACTCAGCGAAAACCTGAGGGAAGCCGTTTCCACTGCAATTAAAACTTATTAAATTGTGTTCTGACCTAGATAAAGGTAAAGTCAATTTGAGTGGTAGTTCAGCAGAATCATGAATAACTTAACTGAATATATTGAGTTAATTTTACATAATCATGCAATGTATACTAAATGCACTTAAGTGGGTACGTCGGAGATCTTCTTAGTAGCACCAAACGGTTTCGGGTTTAATATGTAATTTTCGAGGAAATTTTGTTTGAACTTAATAACAAAATATATTAATTATAGAATTTGTTTAGAACATATATTTCATTAACTAACCGGATACTTACTAACTTTGTTTACTAACAAAATATGTTAATTAATTATAGAGTTAGTTTTAACCATATATCTAGGTTTGGTTAAGGCAATGTATTAATTATGTTGTTTATTTTGCTTTTTATATTGTTTTATTGCTTTATTATGTTGTTTACATTGTTTCCGAGTGCATGTATATGGTTGAAACAATGTAAACTTAATTTTAATTCAATTCTTGCTTGGACCTAATTCTATTTAACAGAAGTCCAAGTTGCAATAATTTTTGAGTAGAAAATTCGGAGACGGTTTTGTCACATGGTGTCAGGGCGCCATGGCATTATGTGGCATCACGAATTGGTTACCGTTACTTGTATATAGATATTGTTAAATGCACACGGAAGCGTCTAGTAAGGAGGAAGCAACTAGAAGAGTATTTTAAATGAAGTAATTACACAGAGGTTCGAATGAATAATAGCAATGAATAATGGTTGAAATAGAAAATTGTAAATACGGAAGATTGAAAATTACTCGGGAAATTATAAGAATAAAAATATTTAAAAAAAAAGGGGGCAAGTAAAATAGAATTTAAAGGTTACTTTTCAACTTGCTAAAGAGTTAAATTAAATTAAGTAAATTAAATAATTGTAAAATTTCATTAATTAAATAATTTTAATGGTAATATAGAAGTCACAAACTAATAGAGCTTTTAGTTGTGGATAGCAATAAGAGAAAAATAGTTGAAGTAACTGTACATAGGGAAAAAAAAAACAAACTGACAAAACTCTTGATTGAAAGGAAAAAGAACGAAAAAGAGAGAAGAGAAGAAAAAGAAGAGAAAAGGAAAACAAAAAAGAAATAAATAAATAAACAAAAAGTATCAAAAAACAAAAGAAAGAAAGCAAAGGAACAATAAATATATGAAAGGGGAAAAAAAATAAGGAAGAAAAAACATTCTGGAAAATGTATGAAAATAAAGTACATAAATTTTAAAATAAAGGGAAAAGGAAATGAGAATATGTATAAAAAAACAAGAGAAACTAGATAAGAGGCACTAGAAAAATATTTTTAAGGACACATAACGAAAACTGTAAAAAATTTTTTTTAAACCTAAGATTTAATGATTTCACTCAATAAATGTATTGATTTTAGTTGATAGTCGAATACGCATGCAAATTGTACATAGTCATAAGTATGTATATACTCGCATTTATTGCAGCATAAATATTAAGGAACAAGCATAAGATACTCATGAAATAACATTAAATAATTTCGTAGTATAAATCTTAGAAAATAAATATGATAAGCCACCAACAACATCAACACCTATGGTAGCTTCAATTTGGTTATGGACTCCAAGATACGAGCGGTACATCGAAGTTGCTTCTCCGAATCATCACGTTGTACGGCACCATCACAGAAGTGAGAGACAGCATTGTTCGACAAAGACGGCCTTGGCGATGTTTTCTCGCTTACACTAGTCAACAGGGTGGACGTGCTAAAACATTTTTCTTTTGGGCACTCCCCGCAAATTAACATCTTACTATAGTCGCAAATTAGAGCTAACGTCCCGAAGTGAGACAAGGAAATCGTGAAGCCACAGTCAGAGCTTCTTCGATCAATTAGCGTCAAGTAAGGTAGGAGGTCCACCAGACAGTCAACAACGTAGCACACAACTCCAGCAGTCCAAGAAAACGAGAAAGAAACACCGAAGGCCACATCACTCCGTTCAAGGTAGATCAGTACTACGAAGAGCATGTCCAATCGGTGCAGTCACATAGTTACACACCGTTTCTTCAAATGTGGGTGCCCTGCAACGTGTCATCCAAGAAAACATCTCCCAAAGACGAGGTGACAGTTCGTAGCAGCAAAAGCATAATTCGGCAGAGCCATCATCATCTTCTTCTCCAATCAGCAGGTCCGAGGGAGGCCAGACAAGAACCATTATCGTATTTACTTAAGAAATTTGTAATAGCATTAAGGCTAACATCAAACAATTGACCACCCAGTAGAAACATTGTAATAGAAGGAAAAATTAACATCGCTTCACGATATTAATTTTTCCTTTCCCTAGGGGTGGAGGGATGTTGTGAGTCACTGGTTCCGCTAGGCATACTTTCGGGCGATACTTAAAATTATGACTTCGCACTGAACATTTTTTGCACGTTGTGCTTGTTGGTTTAATTCCGCATTGCCGTTTCTAGAGCAATTCGTCGAATGATCGCAGGTCGCTGAGGCCGCGGTTTCGTTTTCATTAAATATTGTTGGCCATGGAACTAGTGACCCACTTTCTTGCGCTCAGGTGTTGAAGCGGCGCTTTTCCGCTACAGTCAGCGTATTATTGTTATTTCCGTGTTTAAGTTTCCGCATGCATGAATATAAATAAGACTGGTATGAGTTAGTTGAGTTGCATAAGTCAATTAGTGAATAGTGAGTAGTGAGCGTGGAAACGTATTCCATACAATAAAGTGTCCAAAGTAAGATACAGTGTTTTTATTCAGACGGTCTGTGGTCTTTGGAGTAGCCCACAGCGAGGACTTCCAGAAAAACCACAACATTAGCAACTTTAAAACACAACTGCTTTCTCTCTCATCTCGTGTTGATGAAATTACGGAATGTGAAAACTCTCTAAGAAGCGAATTGAAAGATTTCAAGAAAAGGCTTGGCAAGCTTGAGATTGACTCGGTAGCTGCCGACTTGATTGTGACAGGCATTCCTCATTCCCATGGAGAAGACATCAAAGCATTGTACACCAAAATATGCAATGTTGCTGCTTGCAAGCCTGCTCCTACTTTGCTAGATGCATTTCGCATTAAAAATAACAACAACAGTGATCCACTTGTTGTGAAGTTGCCTAGAAGTCGTGATCCATCTCTTTTTATGCGAGCGATCTCTGCGTTCTGCCGTAAAAATCGTCGAGCCTGAGCCCTGAGTGAATTAGAGATCGAAGGAACTGGCAAAGTTCACATTCATGAGAGCATTACCAAGCAAAGACGGATTATCTTAAAGCATGCTCTTCTCCTGGAGCGGCAAAAGAAGTTGCACTCTGCTTACACTGTGGGGGGAAAAATACTCATAATAAATGCTGATGGCGAACCTGTACTCGTGGATGATGTTGAAAGCGTTGATTGCCTGGCCGCCAACTAATACTTCAAATTCTTATATACATATAAGTATTGTCTGTAATTATGCCTAATGTTAAACTTACTCTCTTTGTCTTCTATCCCCTTTTACATCCTCTGATAACTCTGCCCTTCTCTTTATTTATAGTGTTCATGGCTGCTGCGAAAGGGTTGTGCTGTGAAATTTTGTACAACAAACAAAAACTAATATTTTTCACTTCACACAATTGGTTTTCTGATGTTCCTGTTACTCTATCTCTGCTTTGAGCGCTGTTACAGAACAGCCTAGCGTTGTTAACGGAAATCACAAGATGCTGTTGGACATCCTCTGTAAGCAACACTCTGGTTTCAATGTTGCTCACTTCAATGCTAGAAGTTTAAACCATATTAAAAATGATTATATAAAAAATCTTTTCCATCTTTTTCAATCTTTTTTCGACCCAGTTTATTAGATTATATTTTTGTGTTAAATTCTGATTTGGTATTACTGTTCTCCCAAATAGATTTTGTTTCTGATCATGATCTTTTATTTTGCTCTCTTGACTTTCAATTAAATACGCGAGCGAAGTCTACTTCTTTCTCATTCCGGAATTACAATGCCATAGACTTTACATCTCTGTATAATGCTGCTACGACTATAGACTGGTCACCTTTCTGGGGAGTCCCACATGTTGACGACAAATTATTGTTCCTTAATAGTGTAATCCTTTATTTGTATAATACCTTTGTTCCGCAACGTAGAATTAGTATCATAAATCAATCGTACCCATAGTTTACCACAAGAGTAAGAAATTCTTTACGCACTAGGAATATCCTACGCTCCAAATGGAAAAAGAATAGTACTTCTGATAATTGGGAAAACTATAGAAGAGCTCGTAACTTAGCAACCAGCCTTCTGCGAACCTTATACAATTTTTCCAATATGGCTACCGCTCTAGTAAGGTCCTATCTGTCTGATCGCTACCAAAGGGTTAAAACTTGTGAAGTCTACTCTGACTTTAAGCACGTATGTTCAGGAGTCCCGCAAGGCTCTGTCCTTGGGCCGCTATTGTTCTCCTTGTTTCTGAATGACATCTTTTCTACAGTAAGCAATGGGTTTATTCATGCTTATGCAGACGACCTGCAGCTGTATTTGTCGAACCGCATCGGACTTGTTGATGATTTGTGTCTCAGACTAAATGAGGACTTGGATAGCATTGTACGCTGGTCTAAGGTTAATCATCTTAAGCTGAATGCTTCTAAGTCATTTGTATTGCCCATATATAAGAACCATATTGACCACTCCCGTATTCCCGTCATATATCTTGATAATAGTGCATTGCAGCTTGTAACTAAAATTACTAACCTGGGTATTTGTATTAATTCCTCATTAAACTGCACCGACCATGTTAACAAAATGGTAAGCAAATCATATGCAGCGCTCAGTAACTTGCGCTATACTGCTGAATTCGTTCCCGCCGAAATTAGAAGAAAACTAGTTATGCAGCTAATTATACCTATCTTAACCTATTCCGAGTTAATCTACTGTAACCTTGACTCTTCCTCGAGTAATAAAGTTGACGTTTTGATAAACAATTTAACAAGATATGTAGTCGAGCTAAGGCGTTTCGACCACCTATCTCAGCTAGAAACCTCTTACTTGGCTGGAGTTATCAAAATTATATCAATATCCGTAACTGCTTATTCACATATGGACTCATTCACAGCAGACAGCCTAGGTATCTGTATGATAAGCTTCAGTTCTGTCAATTAACCCGCACCCACAATCTAATAACTCCCAAATATAATTACTTGAATACTCGGAGACTGTTTTTCGTAAACACAGTTCGCCTGTGGAATAATTTGCCACGGGTAATAAAAAGTAGTTTAAATACGGGAATATTCAGGAGACTAATTAGCCAATATTTTAAAACTTAAAGACCGGTATGTAACACAACCGCAACATCTACAGTCGTGAACGTTTACCTCCTCTTTCTCTATCTTCAAACTTAACCTTCTCACTTTATACTTTTCCTTATATCTTTTTTTTTTTTTTATTTCGCACTAGTTAATTAGTATAATTTAATTTAATTTCTATAGATTAGTTTATAAATTCATTCGTTATAATGTATACATTTAATGTCATATCCTTTTCTTTGTACTATTAAAGAGCTGGACTATTATTGTACATTCTGATTGTTAGTAAAGAATAAAGAACAAAGAATAAAATAAGCACAACAACAACAAGTACGTTGTGTGCCGCTATGCAGATTAGAAAATTCTGGAATGTGAACAAGAACAACGACTGAGCGGAGTTGTTTTGATCGGTGTATAAAAGGGTCCACCGCGCTGAATTCGATCTCTTTTGGAATCTCGTGCTCCAAGTGGTAAGTCGTCAAACCTTGAACCTCTAGTACCTCGTAGTGGCTGAGTGCTCTTAAGCGGAGGCCAATCCCAATTCCAAGTAAATTTTAGTACCTCGTCCTGGCTGAGTGCTCTTAAACGGACGCCAATCCCGATTCCAAGTAAATTTTAGTACATCGTCCTAAGCTGAATCCTGACGCCGACAATCATAAAACCTCGTATTCTATAACTCTGTGTGTATATAGATTTTGTATTTTTACGGACTGAGTGCTATTCAGCGGACATTAGAACTAAACTAGTTTTAAGAAAGACTGTTAGCAATAAAATAATGAAAAATAAAACTTTGAATTACGGTGAATAAATAGTCGAAAAACTGTGAAAAGAAAACTGAAAGCTTTTTATTCAAGTGTTCGGTACGGGACTCTGGAGAGACTGAGTCTACCCCGGCAAGAAACTTCGTTACAATGTGTGACTCACGATTAAGTCTTTAGAGAAAAATCACTAATGAATGAACACCGAGTTATCAAAGATCAAAAACATTATCCTTTGTTGCGCGCACAAAACCAAAAGACCTCGGTCTGCCAGATCTTGCTGTTTTTATAGGCGATTTACCGGAATTCCAGTAACGACGGTCAAAATAGTTCAGCAACAACGCTGCCCGAGCTCTCCTAGTCATGGCATCACGCCATCCACAAGCTCCCGTAGATTTGTTGTTGCTTGCGGGCGCAGGAATCATGCCGCTCGTGCTCTCCTGCAGCAGCGTTGTTGCTCGCGAGATATTTGCCATCCTGGGCTTCTCTATCTGTACGTCTGCTCTGCTGGCTAATGGTAGATGGCGCCGCTGTCGTTGGCGCCGGTTGCGGTCGCTGCTAAATTTTTTCTTATTGATTGTGGGAAACTCGCCGGTGGTGAGTTCCTCACACTCTCTTCCCACTTAGAGGTGTAGCAAAAGCATGGCCCCTTGGAATCCAATGGCGATGATCATACGGTACTTGCCGAAATGGTACCTTAACCTCCGCTTGCGCTTGCTCGATGTGCCGCGCTGTTATATGTCTTCGTAGAGTTGCCGAATATTGTGGCATAAGAGTTGGGGCAGCAGCTGGTTTGCCCTGCGGTTGAAATCGTCCAACCTCGTACAATGGGTCGTAAAACCTGATTTTTCGATGGGGTCGCAGAAATACCCGTACTGGACTGGGCATTCTACGGTCATGTCATCTGTGTATATGCGGTGCCACGGGTGTTCGGACGTGTCGTGAGGGTCGAACTACATGTTGTGGATTGGTGGTGGACCGTGGCCGTCCGGACCGTAGGGTACTTCGTTGATGATGGATGTGGGTGATCCACGGCTAGGTTCAAGGCAGCGTCGATCCTGTACCCCTATCGGCTTGTTCTTTCGGCATTCACCGTTGTCGCCCCATCCGGCACGGGAACAGCTGACGACTCGACGTCAGGTCGGGAAGTATTTTCGGTGGCGGTCCCGATTGGTAGCGGGGAGTGGGATGCGACCTGCGGCTTCTCAGCTGACGGCAGAGTATCCCTCCGGGAGAAGATCAACTCTGGAAAACAGTTTTTCACTGCTCCTGACCTGCTCTGCTTTTTGAATTATTTTACTCATTTAAATAAATAATTCCTCCAAATACGTCAAGAAGGCGGATGATGCTCCGAGGGCGGTTTCCGAGAGCGCCTTGAAGATGGCGGGTCTGATGATTTTGAGGGTGATGGGATCGACAGGTCTATGATCCGTCGTATTTTGGATGTTTCTGGGGGATATGAGCGTTTGCTCATTGAGTTAGCTGGGAAAAACTAGCGTCTTAAGGGACGTTTGGAGGAAAAGGGAACCGGCAGTGGCAGTGTGGTCGCACCGGTGGTTCGCTCTGTAACGGCGGGTGTTTCCGGTGGAGTTCGTCAGTGTGGCAAGCCGTTGCACTACCGTAACCTTGCGTTCAATGGGAAGCCCGCTGTGCATCAAATGAAGTCGGCGGACTGCCCTATTCATTGTGCACATGTTGCCCGGCGAATGCAAGACATTAGAATGCCTTGTAAGATTGTGCAGTTTAACTGCCAGCGTACTTATGTGACTATGTGTGATTTAGGTGAATTTTTGTGCGAGTCTGGCAGCGGGTTTTCCCAGATGCGAAGGGCAATGCTGCTGTGATTTTGAATGACGTCCATACTCAGTGTATGCTCGTTGATTCAAGTGAGTGGATTGTTTGTGTGTGTGTGTGTGTGTGTGGAAGATGTGCTTGGAAAGCTCTTCCTAATAAGTGTGTATTGCAAACCTGAAGGGAATTGAGAGCCCTATATAAGGTATATGGATAAAAGCGGCGGAATCAGCTGCGTGGGGTTGCTATGAATAGGTCATAAGTATGGGCGTTCGTGTCGTCAATGAACCAAGTGAGTGGTATACCTTTGAAGGACCTAGAGCTGTGAATGATATTGACGTCACATTTGCGAATGAGACGGCAGTTCATTCTTTTGGATTTCGTTGGTCAATACGGGTTAGTTTGAATAGATCACAATATCATTGAGATCACAATCTCATTGCGATTGAGTTCACTTATTTCCATGTAGCTACTACGAAAAGTGTCTCTAAGCGATGGCGTACTTATGGGGTCAATTGGGATGCGTATGCTGTCAGGGTCAGGGAGGTGGTTACCTCGGTGCCGCTTCTTGATTTTAAAAACTTCGGTGTGAATGAGCAGGTTGTTTGCGTGAAAGAGTCCGTATGGCGTGTCAACAACGAGCTCTTTGAAAAATGGCGTTTGGCAAATCGTAGAAGGGTGAAGTGGTGGACGCGTGGATTGACGGATAAGCGTAGGGAGATTCGTCGTCTCAGGAAAAATTCCCAAAGAGGTCGAATTGCTGGCGGTAGTAACGTTGATCAGCTCAAGTTGGCTTATAGGCGCGGTGCCAACGAGTATAAGCGTATGTTGGTAGAGGCAAAAAAGGCGTTTTGCTGAACGTCATAGTAATGACCCTTGGTTCCAACTGTATAATGCGTGTCGTGCGAACAGAAGGGCAGTTGAAATAAGTGGCGTCCGTGTTAGTGATTATGTGTTACCAACATGGAGTTCTTCTGTAAGTTCGCTACTTTCCGAGTTATCTCCTGGTGTAGGGCCCTCAGATCATCTCCATTATGTGGCTGCTGGTCCTACAGAATTGGTGACTGGGGAGGTTAGTTGTGCGGTGTCGCTGATCAGGCCTAGGAGGTTCCCTGGGTTGGATGGGATTACTGGAGAGATGGTGAAAGCCATATGGAAGGTCATTCCTAAATACTTGGGGGCCCTGCTTGACAATTTCTGATTGGAAAATTGCCAGAGTTGTTGGTACTTGGTAAAATGCTGGAAAGGATTATGGTAGATCGGCTTCATGAGTGCTTGCGAGAGGATATGTGTCCTTAGCAGTGTGGTATCAGGGGTGGTCGCTCTGTGGAGGATGCGTACGTGAAGGAGTGCGTGAGCTCTTCCAGCGCGAAATATGCCCTGGGTGTATTGGTTGACTTCAAAGAAGCGCTGTATTGGTTGACTTGAGCTGGCCTAGTATTATCGGTAGGCTTCGTGAGGTAGGCTGCTATGAGGTTGGACTGTGGGAAAGTTATTTCTCTAACAGAAAAGCCTGTGTGTGAGGAAGCACCGAATGCGTCTGAGTTGGTGTGATCAGGGGCTGTCCGCAGGGTTCCATCTGTGGTCCATTCATTTCGAATCTCATGATGGATTCCATTCTGCGGCGCCTTGGCTTGTCATGGAAGTGGTTCGCTTATGCTGACGATCTGCTTATCGTAGTTTAGAGTCGTTGTTCGCGCGCCGAAATTGAATCTCTAGATGAGGCTGCCATGGGTGTCGCGTGGGGTGTACCAGTGGATGTTGACGTGCCAATGGACAAGACCGTGATGATGTTACTCAAGGGTGCATTACAATTGTCCGTGCTTCTGGTGTCTCCCTTAACTATGCGACTGAGGTCAAGTACCTAGGGTTTTCGTGGTTCTAGGCGAGCACCCGAGAAGCTACGTCGCTAAGTTTTGCCGTATGATATCAGCAATTCGCGGAGGTGGCGTCCCGGACTAACAGGACGTCCGCCGCCTACCGAGAGAGGGCCTACCACTACGTTCCACGTTCCTCGTCTGTACGAGGAACTGGTACTTTTCACTTGGAACTGGTACTGTTGCAACTCCAAAGCCCACCGCGCGATTCTGCCAGAAGGGTTGTCTATGGAGTTGAGCCAACACAAAAAGGTCGAGGTGAGGACGACAAATTCGTAGCCCTCGACGTACTGTAATATCTTTCAAACGCTCCACACTATCGCGAAACATTCCTGCTCCTTAGTTGAGTAACGCTGTTCCACATCGGTTAGGTGGCGGCTGGCATACGCGATTACTCGTTCTACTCCTTCTTGCTCCTGTGTTAACACCGCGCCGAGGCCAAACTCGCCAGCGTCTATCTGGAGGACAAATTTTTGGCTGAAGTCCGGTTGCGCGAGGACGGGCGCTTCGATGAGTTTACCTTTTATTGTTTCAAAAGCCTGCTGTTGTTTAGTGACCCATCGGAAGCGTTAGCCTTTCTCGAGAAGTGCCGTCAGTGGTGTCGTAATGTCAGAGAACCCTGGTATGAACCTTCGGTAACACGATGCTGTGCCTAAAAAACGTCGGACGCCTCGCAAGTCGGTAGGAGGTTGTAAATCCCGTATGGCCGTGAATTTGTCCGGGTCGGTATGGATGGTATGGATGACGATTGACTTTTAAATTTGCAGCTTTCAATCGGTGAAGTACCTCCCTCAGGGTTTTCATGTGGTCCTGTAGCGATTTTCCGGTAACGATTATGTTGTCTAAGTATACAAAGGCGTAGGGTTCCAGCTACGAGCCGATGACCTAGTCGAGAGCGCCTTAAAATATGGCCGGAGCGGAGTGCTACCCGAACGGCATCACTCGTCAGTGAAAAAGTCCACGGCCGGGGACGGTGAATGCTGGACACTTTTTGCTCTCGGGGTACATCAGGATCTGCCAGTAGCCATTCTTGAGGTCAATACTACTGATATACTGCGCTTCTCGAAGACGATCCAGAATGTGTTGTATCCTTAGCAATAGGTACGCATCTGGCATAGAGCGAGCATTAAGTTGGCGGAATTTAACGCAATTTATTTTTCTTCACTTTTCTTTTTCACTAGCACCAGAGATGCGCTAAACAGGCTTTTCGGATCAATGCATCTTTTCCTCCTTCCTCAATCCACTTCGTCGTCATTATCTTCTGCATAGAATTTTTTTGAATATTTTAGTAGTTATTATCCAGACTCCACAATGTTAGGCTAGGGAAGAAGTATTGGATTTGACTATTCGTAATAGTAAAGTCAGAAATTTCGTGAGGCATTGGAAGGTCGAGCTCGTCTGTGACGTCTATGTCCCATCGTCGATTATATATTTCTGTCTTGAGGGGGAAAACCCTTGAACACATTCCTAGGAGAAACCCTAGGAAAACAATCTGGGACAACTATTCCAATTACCGCGACGCAAATATACAAACTGTGGAAACTAGAGGGAGGTTAAATAACCACCACGAGGTTAAACTGTTTTAGAGGAAATTAATGGAGCAGTAATAAATGCGTACCTCTAGCGGCCCGATTAGGCTTAACAAAGCAAGAAGTCAAACTAGTCTTAACAAAGCAAGAATTCTGAGCTAGCCAAACTTATAACCGAGACACGGAATCTATTCAATAGAGCTAATTGTAGCGGGGATTGGCAAAGCTACTCCAGAATTCTTACAGAATACAAATAGAGTATCAAGAAAGCTGAAAGGAATAGTCTTGTAAGGAGATTAAATCACTCCTGTGGCCGCCAGATTATATAAGGTCATAGCTAAAAGTCAAGTGGGGACGTTAATGTCACTAAAACTTCCTGGTGGAACCTACACGAATAGTGAGGAGCAAAGGGCACGTATCCTGCTAAAAACGCATTTTCCGGTTGCGGTGGGCATCACGGAAAGGGCAATAGAAGAAGCAGTGTATAGGCCAAGGAAAGAAGACTGGAAAGTCGCCTGAGCTATTTGCTGGAGGGAGAAATTGGACAGGGCTATTGATTCATTTGCTCCGTTCAAGTCAGCAGGAATGGATGGCATAATACTCCACAGAGGCAAGCAGGAGCTATTACCGCATTTGGTTAGGATTTTCAAAAGCAGTCTGGCTTTTGGGTATATTTCACGGGCGAAAATCTCACTTATTCCGAAGGCGGTTAAGAGGGATTACAGCCCAGATCATTCAGGACTATCAGTTTAACTTTCCTCATGCTTAAGACCATCGAGAAAGTCATCGATAATCAGATCTCGCATACTGGATGATAATTCACTTCACCCTAGTCAGCATTCCTACAGAGGGGGAAGGTCGACAGATTATTACTTATCAGCTAACCAATATCATCCAGAAGGCTCTGAATAACAAAAAAATCGCAATCGGCGCGTTCCTCGTTACGTTGTGTCATATAAAATGCCTCCGCGGTTTTTTGCCACTAGGTAATGTTGATGCCTATATATCGGGCAACACTCACCCGATTGTCACAAATGAACATGTGCTTAAAAGGTGACATCTCAGCTTACAATTATTTTGATAGTTTTCTAATTTATTGCTCGTGTTATATAAGTTATATTGATTTGAAAATTAGTGAAATATATGAAGAAATACGCTATGTGATGCTTTTTTACTGTAAAAATGTAAAAACGCTGCAAAAACTTGCCAAAAAATTTGTGAGTTGTACGGTGAGAATGCTGTGAGTGAACGAAGGACCCAGGAGCGGTTTACTCGATTCCGTTCCACAAATTTCGATGTCAAAGATGTACCTCGCTTTGGTCGGCCAGTCACTGAAAAAGTCAATGAAATTTTGCAACTGATGGAGCAAGACCGGCACGCAAACTTCCAGGAAATACGGGAGGCACTAAACACCAACCAAATGACAGTTTGGAATCATTTGAAAAGAGCAGGCAACAAAAAGAAGTTCGATGTTTGGGTGCCACATGTATTAACGCAAAGAAATTTGATTGACCGAATTACCATCAGTTAAATGCTGCTGAAACGCAACGAAATCGAACCATTTTGGAAGCGACTCATTACAGACGATGAAAAATGGGTGAAATTCGAGAATATCAAACTTGGGTGTTGGGTGGGACTGGAATGAAATTGCCCTTTATAGGTTGCTGCAACCTGGCGAAACCATCTGTTCGGTCCTGTACAGTGCACAACTCGACCGTTTGAACGAAGCAATTTAGAAAGAACGACCAGATTTGGCCAACAGAAAGGAAGTTGTGATCCATCATGACAATGCGCGGCCACACACATCTTTGATGACTCGGAACAAATTGAGGGAACTTGGTTGGGAAGTTTTGATACATCCATCGTATAGCCGGGATTGCAGCGTCTTACTACCATTTGTTTCGGTCTCTGCAAAACTCTCTTGATGGTACAAAAATTGGCCGACCCAAACGCCGCTGAAAATCACTTGGCCAAGTTTTTCGACTATAAACCATAGAAGTTCTGCACCGAAGGAATTATGAAGCTACCCGAAAAATGGCAAAATTAGATAATAATGGTCAATATGTACTTGATTAAAATTGATTTTCAATAGAGAAAATTTTTGTTAAAAAACTTACAAAAAACAGCGGTGACTTTTTATATGACCCAATAGAAAGAGCCTTCGACAACAGGTAGGAGTTCTGAGCTATTGACAGTAAGGAATCCCTAACAAAAGTTCAGAGACTAGCCTATTTATGTATCAGTGGAGCAAAGAGAACTTGTTCAACGGTAGCCATAGAAGCTATCTTGGACTTGATTCATTTACACTTGTTAATAAAACAAGCTTCAAGAGGAACCACGATGCGACTTTCCATGGAGAGAGCATGTAAGGGAAAATTATAAGCAGTAACATATTTGCGATATTGCTATGAGCATTTCCATGGTCGTCCAACCAAGGGACGACATGAATAAGCGATATAGTTTCCAAAAGAACTTCGGGGTAAAAACCAACAATAAAAAGTATTATAAGGAGCAATGACAGCTTCAAGTAACTTATAGGGGCTCACACTCATAAACGGTATACGGGTGGCTCTAAGACAGCCGAATGTATAGGCGTCACTCACCCGATTGTCACAAATGGACATGTGCTTAAAAGGTGACATCTCAGCTTACAATTTTTTTGATAGTTTTCTAATTTATTGCGCGTGTTTTATAAGTTATATTGATTTGAAAATTAGTGAAATATATGAAGAAATACGCTATGTGATGCTTTTTTACTGTAAAAATGTAAAAACGCTGCAAAAACTTGCCAAAAAATTTGTGAGCTGTACGGTGAGAATGCTGTGAGTGAACGAAGGACGCAGGAGCGGTTTGCTCGATTCCGTTCCACAAACTTCGATGTCAAAGATGTACCTCGCTCTGGTCGGCCAGTCACTGAAAAAGTCAATAAAATTTTGCAACTGATGGAGCAAGACCGGCACGCAAACTTCCAGGAAATACGGGAGGCACTAAACACCAACCACATGACAGTTTGGAATCATTTGAAAAGAGCAGGCAACAAAAAGAAGTTCGATGTTTGGGTGCCACATGAATTAACGCAAAGAAATTTGATTGACCGAATTACCATCAGTTAAATGCTGCTGAAACGCAACGAAATCGAACCATTTTGGAAGCGACTCATTACAGACGATGAAAAATGGGTGAAATACGAGAATATCAAACTTGGGTGTTGGGTGGGACTGGAATGAAATTGCCCTTTATAGGTTGCTGCAACCTGGCGAAACCATCTGTTCGGTCCTGTACAGTGCACAACTCGACCGTTTGAACGAAGCAATTTAGAAAGAACGACCAGATTTGGCCAACAGAAAGGAAGTTGTGATCCATCATGACAATGCGCGGCCACACACATCTTTGATGACTCGGAACAAATTGAGGGAACTTGGTTGGGAAGTTTTGATACATCCATCGTATAGCCGGGATTGCAGCGTCTTACTACCATTTGTTTCGGTCTCTGCAAAACTCTCTTGATGGTACAGAAATTGGCCGACCCAAACGCCGCTGAAAATCACTTGGCCAAGTTTTTCGACGATAAACCATAGAAGTTCTGCACCGAAGGAATTATGAAGCTACCCGAAAAATGGCAAAATTAGATAATAATGGTCAATATGTACTTGATTAAAATTGATTTTCAATAGAGAAAATTTTTGTTAAAAAACTTACAAAAAACAGCGGTGACTTTTTATATGACCCAATAGAAAGAGCCTTCGACAACAGGTAGGAGTTCTGAGCTATTGACAGTAAGGAATCCCTAACAAAAGTTCAGAGACTAGCCTATTTATGTATCAGTGGAGCAAAGAGAACTTGTTCAACGGTAGCCATAGAAGCTATCTTGGACTTGATTCATTTACACTTGTTAATAAAACAAGCTTCAAGAGGAACCACGATGCGACTTTCCATGGAGAGAGCATGTAAGGGAAAATTATAAGCAGTAACATATTTGCGATATTGCTATGAGCATTTCCATGGTCGTCCAACCAAGGGACGACATGAATAAGCGATATAGTTTCCAAAAGAACTTCGAGGTAAAAACCAACAATAAAAAGTATTATAAGGAGCAATGACAGCTTCAAGTAACTTATAGGGGCTCACACTCATAAACGGTATACGGGTGGCTCTAAGACAGCCGAATGTATAGGCGTCACTCACCCGATTGTCACAAATGGACATGTGCTTAAAAGGTGACATCTCAGCTTACAATTATTTTGATAGTTTTCTAATTTATTGCTCGTGTCATATAAGTTATATTGATTTGAAAATGAGTGAAATATATGAAGAAATACGCTATGTGATGCTTTTTTACTGTAAAAATGTAAAAACGCTGCAAAAACTTGCCAAAAAATTTGTGAGTTGTACGGTGAGAATGCTGTGAGTGAACGAAGGACCCAGGAGCGGTTTACTCGATTCCGTTCCACAAATTTCGATGTCAAAGATGTACCTCGCTTTGGTCGGCCAGTCACTGAAAAAGTCAATGAAATTTTGCAACTGATGGAGCAAGACCGGCACGCAAACTTCCAGGAAATACGGGAGGCACTAAACACCAACCACATGACAGTTTGGAATCATTTGAAAAGAGCAGGCAACAAAAAGAAGTTCGATGTTTGGGTGCCACATGAATTAACGCAAAGAAATTTGATTGACCGAATTACCATCAGTTAAATGCTGCTGAAACGCAACGAAATCGAACCATTTTGGAAGCGACTCATTACAGACGATGAAAAATGGGTGAAATTCGAGAATATCAAACTTGGGTATTGGGTGGGACTGGAATGAAATTGCCCTTTATAGGTTGCTGCAACCTGGCGAAACCATCTGTTCGGTCCTGTACAGTGCACAACTCGACCGTTTGAACGAAGCAATTTAGAAAGAACGACCAGATTTGGCCAACAGAAAGGAAGTTGTGATCCATCATGACAATGCGCGGCCACACACATCTTTGATGACTCGGAACAAATTGAGGGAACTTGGTTGGGAAGTTTTGATACATCCATCGTATAGCCGGGATTGCAGCGTCTTACTACCATTTGTTTCGGTCTCTGCAAAACTCTCTTGATGGTACAAAAATTGGCCGACCCAAACGCCGCTGAAAATCACTTGGCCAAGTTTTTCGACTATAAACCATAGAAGTTCTGCACCGAAGGAATTATGAAGCTACCCGAAAAATGGCAAAATTAGATAATAATGGTCAATATGTACTTGATTAAAATTGATTTTCAATAGAGAAAATTTTTGTTAAAAAACTTACAAAAAACAGCGGTGACTTTTTATATGACCCAATAGAAAGAGCCTTCGGCAACAGGTAGGAGTTCTGAGCTATTGACAGTAAGGAATCCCTAACAAAAGTTCAGAGACTAGCCTATTTATGTATCAGTGGAGCAAAGAGAACTTGTTCAACGGTAGCCATAGAAGCTATCTTGGACTTGATTCATTTACACTTGTTAATAAAACAAGCTTCAAGAGGAACCACGATGCGACTTTCCATGGAGAGAGCATGTAAGGGAAAATTATAAGCAGTAACATATTTGCGATATTGCTATGAGCATTTCCATGGTCGTCCAACCAAGGGACGACATGAATAAGCGATATAGTTTCCAAAAGAACTTCGGGGTAAAAACCAACAATAAAAAGTATTATAAGGAGCAATGACAGCTTCAAGTAACTTATAGGGGCTCACACTCATAAACGGTATACGGGTGGCTCTAAGACAGCCGAATGTATAGGCGTCACTCACCCGATTGTCACAAATGGACATGTGCTTAAAAGGTGACATCTCAGCTTACAATTTTTTTGATAGTTTTCTAATTTATTGCGCGTGTTATATAAGTTATATTGATTTGAAAATTAGTGAAATATATGAAGAAATACGCTATGTGATGCTTTTTTACTGTAAAAATGTAAAAACGCTGCAAAAACTTGCCAAAAAATTTGTGAGCTGTACGGTGAGAATGCTGTGAGTGAACGAAGGACGCAGGAGCGGTTTGCTCGATTCCGTTCCACAAACTTCGATGTCAAAGATGTACCTCGCTCTGGTCGGCCAGTCACTGAAAAAGTCAATAAAATTTTGCAACTGATGGAGCAAGACCGGCACGCAAACTTCCAGGAAATACGGGAGGCACTAAACACCAACCACATGACAGTTTGGAATCATTTGAAAAGAGCAGGCAACAAAAAGAAGTTCGATGTTTGGGTGCCACATGAATTAACGCAAAGAAATTTGATTGACCGAATTACCATCAGTTAAATGCTGCTGAAACGCAACGAAATCGAACCATTTTGGAAGCGACTCATTACAGACGATGAAAAATGGGTGAAATACGAGAATATCAAACTTGGGTGTTGGGTGGGACTGGAATGAAATTGCCCTTTATAGGTTGCTGCAACCTGGCGAAACCATCTGTTCGGTCCTGTACAGTGCACAACTCGACCGTTTGAACGAAGCAATTTAGAAAGAACGACCAGATTTGGCCAACAGAAAGGAAGTTGTGATCCATCATGACAATGCGCGGCCACACACATCTTTGATGACTCGGAACAAATTGAGGGAACTTGGTTGGGAAGTTTTGATACATCCATCGTATAGCCGGGATTGCAGCGTCTTACTACCATTTGTTTCGGTCTCTGCAAAACTCTCTTGATGGTACAGAAATTGGCCGACCCAAACGCCGCTGAAAATCACTTGGCCAAGTTTTTCGACGATAAACCATAGAAGTTCTGCACCGAAGGAATTATGAAGCTACCCGAAAAATGGCAAAATTAGATAATAATGGTCAATATGTACTTGATTAAAATTGATTTTCAATAGAGAAAATTTTTGTTAAAAAACTTACAAAAAACAGCGGTGACTTTTTATATGACCCAATAGAAAGAGCCTTCGACAACAGGTAGGAGTTCTGAGCTATTGACAGTAAGGAATCCCTAACAAAAGTTCAGAGACTAGCCTATTTATGTATCAGTGGAGCAAAGAGAACTTGTTCAACGGTAGCCATAGAAGCTATCTTGGACTTGATTCATTTACACTTGTTAATAAAACAAGCTTCAAGAGGAACCACGATGCGACTTTCCATGGAGAGAGCATGTAAGGGAAAATTATAAGCAGTAACATATTTGCGATATTGCTATGAGCATTTCCATGGTCGTCCAACCAAGGGACGACATGAATAAGCGATATAGTTTCCAAAAGAACTTCGGGGTAAAAACCAACAATAAAAAGTATTATAAGGAGCAATGACAGCTTCAAGTAACTTATAGGGGCTCACACTCATAAACGGTATACGGGTGGCTCTAAGACAGCCGAATGTATAGGCGTCACTCACCCGATTGTCACAAATGGACATGTGCTTAAAAGGTGACATCTCAGCTTACAATTATTTTGATAGTTTTCTAATTTATTGCTCGTGTTATATAAGTTATATTGATTTGAAAATGAGTGAAATATATGAAGAAATACGCTATGTGATGCTTTTTTACTGTAAAAATGTAAAAACGCTGCAAAAACTTGCCAAAAAATTTGTGAGTTGTACGGTGAGAATGCTGTGAGTGAACGAAGGACCCAGGAGCGGTTTGCTCGATTCCGTTCCACAAATTTCGATGTCAAAGATGTACCTCGCTTTGGTCGGCCAGTCACTGAAAAAGTCAATGAAATTTTGCAACTGATGGAGCAAGACCGGCACGCAAACTTCCAGGAAATACGGGAGGCACTAAACACCAACCACATGACAGTTTGGAATCATTTGAAAAGAGCAGGCAACAAAAAGAAGTTCGATGTTTGGGTGCCACATGAATTAACGCAAAGAAATTTGATTGACCGAATTACCATCAGTTAAATGCTGCTGAAACGCAACGAAATCGAACCGTTTTGGAAGCGACTCATTACAGACGATGAAAAATGGGTGAAATTCGAGAATATCAAACTTGGGTGTTGGGTGGGACTGGAATGAAATTGCCCTTTATAGGTTGCTGCAACCTGGCGAAACCATCTGTTCGGTCCTGTACAGTGCACAACTCGACCGTTTGAACGAAGCAATTTAGAAAGAACGACCAGATTTGGCCAACAGAAAGGAAGTTGTGATCCATCATGACAATGCGCGGCCACACACATCTTTGATGACTCGGAACAAATTGAGGGAACTTGGTTGGGAAGTTTTGATACATCCATCGTATAGCCGGGATTGCAGCGTCTTACTACCATTTGTTTCGGTCTCTGCAAAACTCTCTTGATGGTACAGAAATTGGCCGACCCAAACGCCGCTGAAAATCACTTGGCCAAGTTTTTCGACGATAAACCATAGAAGTTCTGCACCGAAGGAATTATGAAGCTACCCGAAAAATGGCAAAATTAGATAATAATGGTCAATATGTACTTGATTAAAATTGATTTTCAATAGAGAAAATTTTTGTTAAAAAACTTACAAAAAACAGCGGTGACTTTTTATATGACCCAATAGAAAGAGCCTTCGACAACAGGTAGGAGTTCTGAGCTATTGACAGTAAGGAATCCCTAACAAAAGTTCAGAGACTAGCCTATTTATGTATCAGTGGAGCAAAGAGAACTTGTTCAACGGTAGCCATAGAAGCTATCTTGGACTTGATTCATTTACACTTGTTAATAAAACAAGCTTCAAGAGGAACCACGATGCGACTTTCCATGGAGAGAGCATGTAAGGGAAAATTATAAGCAGTAACATATTTGCGATATTGCTATGAGCATTTCCATGGTCGTCCAACCAAGGGACGACATGAATAAGCGATATAGTTTCCAAAAGAACTTCGGGGTAAAAACCAACAATAAAAAGTATTATAAGGAGCAATGACAGCTTCAAGTAACTTATAGGGGCTCACACTCATAAACGGTATACGGGTGGCTCTAAGACAGCCGAATGTATAGGCGTCACTCACCCGATTGTCACAAATGGACATGTGCTTAAAAGGTGACATCTCAGCTTACAATTTTTTTGATAGTTTTCTAATTTATTGCGCGTGTTATATAAGTTATATTGATTTGAAAATTAGTGAAATATATGAAGAAATACGCTATGTGATGCTTTTTTACTGTAAAAATGTAAAAACGCTGCAAAAACTTGCCAAAAAATTTGTGAGCTGTACGGTGAGAATGCTGTGAGTGAACGAAGGACGCAGGAGCGGTTTGCTCGATTCCGTTCCACAAACTTCGATGTCAAAGATGTACCTCGCTCTGGTCGGCCAGTCACTGAAAAAGTCAATAAAATTTTGCAACTGATGGAGCAAGACCGGCACGCAAACTTCCAGGAAATACGGGAGGCACTAAACACCAACCACATGACAGTTTGGAATCATTTGAAAAGAGCAGGCAACAAAAAGAAGTTCGATGTTTGGGTGCCACATGAATTAACGCAAAGAAATTTGATTGACCGAATTACCATCAGTTAAATGCTGCTGAAACGCAACGAAATCGAACCATTTTGGAAGCGACTCATTACAGACGATGAAAAATGGGTGAAATACGAGAATATCAAACTTGGGTGTTGGGTGGGACTGGAATGAAATTGCCCTTTATAGGTTGCTGCAACCTGGCGAAACCATCTGTTCGGTCCTGTACAGTGCACAACTCGACCGTTTGAACGAAGCAATTTAGAAAGAACGACCAGATTTGGCCAACAGAAAGGAAGTTGTGATCCATCATGACAATGCGCGGCCACACACATCTTTGATGACTCGGAACAAATTGAGGGAACTTGGTTGGGAAGCTTTGATACATCCATCGTATAGCCCGGATTGCAGCGTCTTACTACCATTTGTTTCGGTCTCTGCAAAACTCTCTTGATGGTACAAAAATTGGCCGACCCAAACGTCGCTGAAAATCACTTGGCCAAGTTTTTCGACGATAAACCATAGAAGTTCTGCACCGAAGGAATTATGAAGCTACCCGAAAAATGGCAAAATTAGATAATAATGGTCAATAGGTACTTGATTAAAATTGATTTTCAATAGAGAAAATTTTTGTTAAAAAACTTACAAAAAACAGCGGTGACTTTTTATATGACCCAATAGAAAGAGCCTTCGACAACAGGTAGGAGTTCTGAGCTATTGACAGTAAGAATCCCTAACAAAAGTTCAGAGACTAGCCTATTTATGTATCAGTGGAGCAAAGAGAACTTGTTCAACGGTAGCCATAGAAGCTATCTTGGACTTGATTCATTTACACTTGTTAATAAAACAAGCTTCAAGAGGAACCACGATGCGACTTTCCATGGAGAGAGCATGTAAGGGAAAATTATAAGCAGTAACATATTTGCGATATTGCTATGAGCATTTCCATGGTCGTCCAACCAAGGGACAACATGAATAAGCGAACAGTTATACAGTATAACTGAACAGAATAAACAGTTTCCAAAAGAACTTCGGGGTAAAAACCAACAATAAAAAGTATTATAAGGAGCAATGACAGCTTCAAGTAACTTATAGGGGCTCACACTCATAAACGGTATACGGGTGGCTCTAAGACAGCCGAATGTATAGGCGTAGGAATAGCGGGTCCAAGAGTAAAACATTGGGAAGCTATGGGGATTACACCTAGCATATTCGGCCCAAACGTTTTTACTGAAAAAAGCAGAATGCACTCATTCTTAGTTATGTAGTTAAGTTTGGGATTGAAAATGGGTGAAATCGGTTAACAATTACGCCTACTTTATTGTTTAATTCTTTATTTAAGTCAATGGTAGAGACCTTACCTCAGGCAAGTGAAGCCTCGGATTGGGGGATCTAACTCCAAAAAGATGAAATTTTTTTTGTGTAAAAACAACATGAGAATGCTAACCGGGTTTTTCACTGGACATTGTAAAATTAGGGGGTCACCTTAAGAAACAAGGCATAGAAGCAACAGATGTTTGCCGCTTCTGTAATTGCGGAAGGGAAACCAGGGCATATTCTTTCCGAATGCAAGGCTGTCGCTGTACAAAGGAAAGTGCTTCTGGGGTTCGCTGTGGCCTACTGAGAGTGAACTTAAAGCTCTAAACCCGCTCTCAATTCTGAGACTTGTAAGAAGCATCGGGCAGGAGAATGTTCTGTAAACAGGACATAATGAAGGGGACACAACAGATCATTTGGTAGCGGTGCATTATTCCCCCCTAAAATACATACATATATCTTCTGCATAGCGGGATTTCTCGGGTAATAGCGCTGCCTTACTGGTCGCTCGTCATCACAATACTCCTCAATCTGTTCCTCAACTGGGGCGTTTTTGCTGACGATGGCATCGTGTCTTGCTTGCCCTTTCATGTTGTCTACTTTTCGTCCAGTTGCTGCATCAGGTATCTGTGCCAGTGTGCACCGCTGCGATTAACGAGCTGCTCGTTCCCTGAGTTCGTGCTGTTTGCCTCCACACCATTAAATGGTCCTAATCTTTGACAGGAAGTCCATTACTAATACCAGCGGGTCGATGACTCCTGGTATGACTAATAATTCTATCGTACTACTGTTTTTGCCCAGCTGAATTTCAGACCATAGGGACCGGTTGACCACCCGTACGCCGCCGTCTGCCAGTTAAACCTTTAGTCCCGTGTCTCCGGAAGTCTCGGGGAGTCCCAATTCCGCTACGCGGCTATCGCTGACAAAACTACGCGCGGTCCCGTTGTCACCGTCACCTCTACGTTAACTTCTCCGATCCTCACCTTCGCCAAAATATTCCTGCTAAGCTAAATGCAGCTCGTAAACAGGATACCGAATTTTGGCATGGTTTGTGCAAGAAAGTGTTCACACAAGTGATTGGAGGAAAGTAATTTTTTCGGGCGATAAAAATTTTCTATTGAATTTTACACAATTATGCGAAAGAAGCATAATTTTGCACCGAGGGAGGCACATGGTATGGGGTCGACATCCTACACGATGCCGTTGATTTAATTTTTGTATACACTTGAATGACAGCAAGTAGTACGAGTATGTATATACGGATTCTGGAACAATGGCACCTGTGACTGCGTATTTCGGCGGTCGCACCGCCAAAAGGGCGCTGTGTGTATAAGCCCTAAGCCCACACCGAGGAATTTTTCCGAGGATTTTCATGAGATTTTTTAGGGAATTTTCAGGTGGCGACCCTGAACAGAGTTGCCAAATCGAGGAATTTTTCATGGGATTTGTGGGGATTTGAGGTTCTTGTTGGAATTTTGCGTGGGATTTTTTCATGGGAAATTTTTTCATAGGATTTTCAGGCGGCAGCCCTGGCGGACGAACAGACTGACAGACGATCAGTCGGTCGCTCGGACAGGCGGAGAGATAAGATTTAAAGGTATGCTGAGTGAGTGTGAGTGTGTGATTTTTATACCCTACACCCGAAGCAGGGTATATTCACTTTGTTCTTCAGTTTGTAACGCAGAGAAGGAGACGAGATAGATAAAGAAAAGTATATATAGTCTTGCTCAGCGTCACCTCATAAATCGATTTAGCCCTGTCCGTCTGTCTGGCTGTCTGCCTGTCTGTGGAAATCACGATCACGGGAGAACGAAAGGAGATTTAGCGATGAAATTTGGCACAAATATTCTTAGTTATGTAGTTAAGTTTGGGATTGAAAATGGGTGAAATCGCTTAACAATTACGCCTACTTTATTGTTTAATTCTTTATTTAAGTCAATGGTAGAGACCTTACCTTACCTTGTACAACTAATTGTACAAATAAGAACAAAGTATAATTAGCTTATGTTTATGCGGGGTGCAAATTTACCATATAATTTAGATAAAATAACTACTAAAAGAGAGTAGGACTTACCGAATCGTTTTCTGTGAGTGATGGTGTTTAATTTATATTGTTCAGCAATGTGAATGTGCGGCTCCGCCGTTGTTGAAGATTGTTGGTAATTCTGATGATGAATTTATTGACTTAGTTCTATTCTTTGCACTGTTAACTATATTCGCTGTAGCACCGTGTGAGTCTGCGACCGCTTGGAGAAGAATGTTGAAAACTTCGTGGCACAGTGTGGGGAGCTTCTTTTCCTTTCACTGAGGTGTGGAAGAACCGGTTACCCTCAGAGCGCGAGAGACAGCGGAGGCAGACGTCCTCAAGTGCCAAGAAGATCGAAAGAGAGGGGAGTTGAGTAGAACTTCTTGGCATAGAATGGTGAGCTGCTTACCCTTCTATTGAGATGCAGAACAGCCGCTTTCACTCAAAGAGCGAGAAAAAGCGGTGGCAGACATTACCAACAGAGAGAAAAAAGGGAGGTTTCAGTTGTTGACTTCAGCGGACATACCGTTCGCCTTACAGTATTGCAAATTTAGCACAGATTGAAGGCACGGGAAGTAGGGTTTCTTCGCCCTGGGTACGGACTTTACGGCGATCGGAAGTTGGAGAAAGAGGAGGATCAGGTCAATGTAGTGGTTTCAAGGGGTGAGGGAGAGCCAGTCAGTTGAAAAGAAAATAGGACATTGACAGATAGGGGCTTTGATTAGGGGCACCAACGCACATGCCTTCAAATTTAGGTATATAGGTTACATGTTAGCACCCATCCAAAGCTGGAATTGTGGGTGAAAGGTTGCCCAAAGATGTAGGGTAATAACCCTGGCTGAAATATCCTCGTTTTGATATCGGCCACCAGACGTAATCTGACGGTATGGGACGGATAAAATTCGGGGTCTGCCAACTTGATATTATTGAAGGTATTGATGCTGACCGCTTTTTATTTCACCGGCAAACCTGTCAGCAAGTAGACCTCGTTGGTCGGGTCGTCGGCTGGCGGAATGGAAGAGCGATCGCAAGCACTGTTACGAACAGAAGGAGTTCCGAATTCTGGTATTGATACGTCGACTAGGGGTGACAATTTCCCAGGCGGTAATAAGGGCATGGAAATTGATGACTTCTCAGGGCATGGAAATTGATGACTTCACGGATAGTCTCCACGGGGTCGGAGTGTCAGCAGCATGATCCGTCTCGTATTGAATCGGAGTAACGCCGAGGGTGCGTATGAGGTTGCGAGAGATTTCAGATGTTTCGCAGCCGGAGTCCAATAAGACACGCTCATACGCAAAGCCATCATGACCTTGTATGCGGACCATAGCGGCTGACCGTAGCACTATCGAGCGCTGCATTGTAGGGACTAGTGAAGTCTGAGTAACCGACATCGCGGGAAACGCAGACGAAGGGGAAGTCGTCGTCGTAGTGGATTTTTGTTTGCTAGAAGAGAAACGGCGACAAGAGGAACGTTGAGTCAGGACTGAGGAGCGTAGAAGTGTGTGATGTAGCTGATTACAGTGCCCACACTTCTTATGGCTTTGACACTGTGCTACGGAATGTAATACGGCTAAACAATTTGAGCAAAATTGCAACCTTTACCTTATTTTGGGATCGTAGCTTGAGCTCTGCCTTCGAGATGAAGGTGGCGATCTGGAAGCGATTGTCTGGAAACATTTGCACCTGAATGCGGGGCTTTAAAAGAGAGAACGCATTCCATCGCGGGGAAAGATTCCCCAAGCAAAAAGGAGGAGTCCAGGCGTATTCTTCTGCCACGGTGATATGGCCACGGTGATATGGCACGTGGCAACCCACGGCTGGTGGATGGCTGTTCATCCCCTACCAGGCCATCATCGCATGATGACAGCGATAGAGCACGATCTTTCGCGAGGGTAGTTGCAGAGGAGCAAAATGATGGATTTGTCAACAACGGATCATCCGCTGCTTAGATGTGGTCACCCATTGGTCTAATACATGGAGCCCGTCTTAGGTATGGGCTCAGAGTCTGGAGATGAAGCGGTTACCGGCCGGAATTTTGACATGTTTTAATCCTCCTCGTCAAATTCCCAATCAAGACCAGATCGGAAGATATTGTAGAGACAGAAATCCTGTGTGCTTGTTGAGGACCACAGGTTGGTGAGGTTTCTTCTGAGTGATGAGAGGCTGTTTCTGAATTCATCTCTGGAATGTGAAAATTTGGTAAATTCTGAAAATATAAAGAGGCTAACATGGCCAATTCGAGATTGGACGCGTTATAGTTCCTTTTTCTGTTCGAACGTCGGCAACACGGGTTCTATAGTCAGAACCGAGATAAGTATGAGATATACGACCGAGTCTCCTTATTTATGAGATATACGACCGAGTCTCCTTATTTCCACTTATTTCTTCTATGGAGTTCGGTCAGATATTCACTTTTTCAACGGTTGCAAAACTGTTAGTGAACGGCTTTCACCTTTTGTCTTCGATTAACAATTTTTAGAGGAGAGTTTCGGTTTATTTCGGATTCAGCGGGCGCCAGAATGGGGCCACCAACGAGAAAATGACCAGGAGTAATATGTTGTTGGTCAAAGGGGTCTTCTGACATCCTGTTCAGCGAACGCGAGTTCAGGCATGTTGCGATCTTATTGAGGATGGTAGTAAATTCTTAAAGAGAAATGCATGTTTCCAACAAACTTTCGGAAGTGAAGTTTAAAACTTTTGACTCGTGCTTCCCAAAGTCCACCCTTGTGGGGCGCAGCAGGGGAGATAAATAGCCAGTTCAATTGATGGTAGATGAATTGAGTCATGACGGCTTCTTTACCTTGCTTGAGAAAGGCTTCCCAATCATTCTTCTAGGTTTTAGATGCTCCCACGAGTTTTTTCCATTATCGGATTA
Source organism: Sicus ferrugineus (assembly GCA_922984085.1). Taxonomy (NCBI): domain Eukaryota; kingdom Metazoa; phylum Arthropoda; class Insecta; order Diptera; family Conopidae; genus Sicus; species Sicus ferrugineus. The sequence continues at coordinate 27,394,191 of OV277349.1, forward strand.
TAAATCCCTTGGGCATCCTCTGCATCCCATGTTAGTTGATATCATGGATAAATTGGATAAACCGGTTAAGCGGATACCATTGACAAACCGGACTAAGAGACGGGTAAAAACGCAATAAGCGTAGGATTCCATCTTGAGATAAGAATTGATTGAGTGACAAAATTGGACTCCTGCGGTCAAGATTCACTTAAATTTCTAGGCAGTGGAATTTGGAAATATTCATTTCCAAAATGAACCTTTTGCGTAGGAGTAGTAAGTCGAATCTCATCAGAGTCAATAATTCTATCCTTTCGCTGAAACCAGTGGCGACTTTGTGGGTATGTGTGATGGAAAAACCAAAAAATATAAGATAATTACCGAAGAGCACGCGAAAGAGAAGAAGATCTTTCGAATATATCTTCATAATGATGGAAATAGGAAAAATTCGATTTAATTCGTTTCACTTCCAATTCGGTTTCGAACAAGTTTAGGGTATGAGAGTGGGGAAAGTGCTTTCTTCCTACCGCAACCAATCAGGGCCTTGCCACCATAATGGCATATTAAGCAATTCAAGCGGATACATACTACGGCTGGCCGAATCCGATGGATCATGTTGAGACTCGACATAGAACCAGTGGGTACAATCTGCGATTTCAACCTAGCGACTCGGTTAGCGACGAACGTAGTCCATGTGCACGGAGGTCGTTTTAACCAACCGAGCTTGGTTTAACCAAGCGAGCACGATTGTCGACTCAGTCCAGCAGTAGAGATCGTACTGTGGAAAGTCGAGATTAGGGAGTACCGCATTTAACATGTCGGGCAAGAGGGCTGTTGGTTTTATGGGAGCAACCTTAGTTTTGGCATAGAGTAAAGAAAAACTACGTGAGAGTTATGAATGCGCACGTAGATCACGCTTGTATATGCTTTTTCGGAAGCATCGCAAAACGAATGGATTTCGACTGCACTTTTTGGAGTGAATAAATCCACCGAGGGTTTTTCAAGAGATTAATTTGCTGGTAACACTGGACAAATTTTATCCAGAGTTGTACTTGTTGCATGAGAGTTTTTGCTATAATATTGTAATGACGGGAGCCTACAATCTGGGCTGGGTCAAATAATTTCGCAATGAGTGACAATATTTCTCGCTTGGTGTAGGATTGAACGGCATCGATTCAATGTTGAAATATTCTCTTTTCGCGTTCCATCGAAGGCCAAGAGTTTTAGTTGTTCTGACAACTTCTAACTCAAGACAATTATTCGAAAAGTCCTCAGCTGCTGAAGAGTGCGAATTGCGAGGGGGGCGCAATTTACGCCGAAAGTAACTGTTTGAAGTTCAAATTCACGCACTTCATCTTCTGGTGAATCTCTAAAGAGGATTTGTTGATAGCGCGAATGCTTCGGATCCACCAGAAACTGGCGATAAACCTTTTCGATGTCTCCATTGAAGACATATTTATAAAGAATGAGAAATGTTAAGTCCGCTTGCACAGCAGGACCGGGGTAGAGGATGTCATTGAAATTGAGATGATGTGATGTAAACAATAAGTGTCAGACCTGGAAAAGGCTTCAGCTGGGTGAAGAGATGTCATATGATTTAAATCTGAGTATTCTTGAATCACTGAATCACAGAGTTCTTTAAAACCCGGAGTTTTCAAGTGTCTCGCTTCGTTGCGGAGAAACTGTTTGAGAGATATTTCTGGTGGTGTTCTTATACGATAAAAATCTTAGGTTGTCGAGGTTGCGGCGGTAGATTTCAAGCGGAACTGCGAATTGGGGTCGCCTCGCGATGTAATAGTGAATAATGTCGCTCATTGCATGACATGCACGTGTAGACACTTTTACAATCTTTATACTGGTGCGAATGCGCAAGGCAACTCAAACAAAATTTAAGCCTTTGTATAGTGGACCAAATAGTTTCTGGATTCAATGCTAGAAAGCGTGTACACTGACGTTGGAGGTGGTGCTGATCAGTGCGTAATTTGCAGTTGGTCGAAATCACCTGAATCAACGGACATAGGAATATCGTTAAGTGACTCCAAAGTTAAAAAATGAGCAGTCAAAAACGCATCCATGTCCTTCCATTTCGGAACATCGCGCTTTTGTGGGACTGATCGTTCCCACAGAAAAGAGTATTTGCTCTCCTTATGGGACTTAGGCGACACTAAAAAGTGTCAAGATTTGTGAGCTGATGAGAATACGCTTATTTCAAAAGCGATCTGTCAAGCTCCTCCAGGCTTGCTCAAACTCGCTGTCGAGGGGAGATTTTTGAACTATTTCTTTTGCTTCCCTCGGGTCTTTTGGTTTAAGTGAAATAACTTTTCGACTGGCGACAGTCTTTCATTACTGATATATAGAGAGGTGAGAACATGTCTCGAAAAGTTGGCCAAGATTCATAATCACAGCTGAAAACATCAGCATCGCACTGAAGCAAATTAAAGTTATGACCCGGGAGATTGGATTCGACAATGGGAGTCGCGACTGACGCTAAACTGGAGATGAATGTGATGCAACGAGATGCTGTTGCTCATTAATTTTCGCTGTGAAGCGCACGTTAACTGGATAACAACGACGTCTTGGTAACTGTTATATCAGCTCCACGAACATACTTGTAATCAGCCTTGATGGGATCTTTAGAGGTGATGAGGTATTCCAGGCAAGATTTGTGGCCGATTTTATCTCTGCTCACGATGTTTAAGTTCCTCGAGATGAGTACCTAACGCTGTTCAGAATGTTTACGTTCCGGGGTATCGAGAAATTCTGATTCGAATTCTTCTAACGCGCAAGACGATCCATAATAAATCAAAACTGATTTACGCAAATGCAATAAAACAAAAGTTCAGAGAGGGGGACTGTTATTTTATTTATTAATGATTTTTATTAGAGAGAATTTGCAAAGAATGATTTATTTGAGATAATAGTGTAGTTTGGATATTTAGTGAAAAATATTGTAGAATGAATTAATGAATACCTTTTGGGTAAGTTAAGATATTCCTGTAAATGAGAATTTCGCTACTCAATCGAAAAAACAATAGCAGCTCTAAATTTTAAATAATTTTCTAATAATTTTAGAAATTCAAGAACGGAAAAATGGAATCGCAAATAAATTTTAAAGGGAATGAGAGAAAGAAAAACAATTACTAATTCATTTTAAGCGCAAAAAATTTACTACAAATTTTTATTCACTTATTAAAACTAATAATCGAGATAATTTGCCAGGGTATTTTTCACAATATCCTTCACCAAGTCACACTTTTATTCACTCTTAATTTTCCCTTCTTTAGATATATTATACGAGGTATTTTATGGTTCAGCAGACGACTTTAATTCCACTGTGCGGGCATGTCGTGAAGTAAAAGTAGAATAAAAGTAAAAGTATTAATTTTGTGTTGAGAGAGTTAAGCTGAATTAAGCATCTTATGAATTTTAGAACACAAAAGGTGGTGGTTTTGATTTACCAGCAAAAGAGAACACAGCAGCTTTGAGTGCTTAAGTTCACGAAGCAAACGTGCGCAAAGAAGAATGCGCAAAATATGTTCGCTTGCTGAGTACACCAAAAAACTGGTTGCGAAGGGGGAATATGAAGAAGCGTGTGTCTCAAATTGTGGAACCATCTAAATGAACAGCGAGCAACACGTTGCAACGGTTCCTTTTGCAAATTACTTTATTTTTGGGCTTGTAGTAAATATTATGAACCACGAAGTTCTTTCACTTTTATTTCAGAAGCCCGACGCCGAACCGATACGGAACTTTACACACTTTGCATGATAAATTTTCAATGAGTGGGAAGGGTTTCCTGGGATCGAAAAGTAGTAGGATCCGGCTCGATCGGATCAAAAAATCGTTTCCGAATCGTTACCGAATCCCTTTTTTTGGGTGATGGTGTTTAATGTATATTATTTAGCAATGTGGATGTGCGGCTCCGCCGTTGTTGATGATTATTAGTAAAGATGATGATGATTAATTTTGATTGGCTTTATTTTATTCTTTGCACTGCTAACTATATTCGCTGTAGCAAAAGTGTGAGACTGCTGTCACTTAGAGAAGAATGTTGAAAACTTCTTGGCACAGAAAAACCGGCTTCCCTCAGAGCGCGAGAGGAGCGGAGACAGGCATCCTCAAGTGCAAAGAAGATCGAAAGAGAGGGGAGTTGAGTAGAACCTCTTAGCATAGAATGGTAAGCTGCTTACCGATCTATTGAGTTGCACAAGAGCCGCTTTCACTCAGAGAGCGAGAGAAAGCGGTGGCAGACATCAGAAATTGCCAAGAACAGAGAGAAAAAGAGAGATTGCAATTGTTGACTGCAACGGACAGCAGTTTGGCGTAACAGCTTACTTTATTCTAACTTGTACAATTAGTTGTAGTTTTTTGAAAGTATTGAGCACATAATTATTCCTATGAAGTGTGACAAACCTTCTTGCCTTCATCTAAAGGCTTGGATTAGCGCGCCGGGATTCCAGGCTTCGATTACAAGACAAGAGTGTAGTAGGTTCAATATCTTTATTCACTTTACAACTATCTTATTCTAATATTTGTATTGAGTTCGTCTTACACAAAAGTAACTTTACTGTAAAGAGTACGGTAACGTTGAGGCCGCTGTTGATCGCTGATGATTTACTGAACTGATGATGTTTCGCTGAGCTTTCGAGATCGCTGTTAATTCACTGAGACTGTGAGTCTCTGAGATGACGAGTTTATTGATGGATTTACTGAGTCGTTAGTATCTCACTGTGTTTTTAAGATCACTGATGATTTACTAAACTGATGATATCTCGCTGAGTTTTCGAGACCGTTGTTAATTCACAGAGTCGTTCGGTGTTTCGTTGACGGAAGGGCCTACAAGCCACTGCGATCGTGTACTCGTATATCTGGTGAGTTTATTCTGTGAAGCTTTCCGTAGGAGGGCATACAAGCCACTGCGACTACAACTTCTTTGTTTCTAGTTTACAGGCGTTTGTCAAGTAGTAGAAGGACATACAAGCCACTGCAACTGTGAGTTCTAGCGCTTTACGTTTGGCAACAGGAGGACATTCAAGCCATTGCAACTGTGAATTCTAGCGCTTTACGTGTGGCAACAAGACGGCATACAAGCCACTGCAACTTTGAATTCTGGAGCTTTACGTTTGGCAACAGGAGGGCATACAAGCCATTGCAACTGTGAATTCTGGCGCTTTACTTTTGGCAACTGAAGGGCATTCAATGCACAGCGATTGTGAATTCTGGCGTTTTACGTTTGGCAACAGGAAGGCATAGAAGCCACTACGATTACTATTTAGCCTTTTGTAAATTCACGTATAAAATAAATTACAGTACCTTGATTTGTTGACGGGGTTTGTAACTTCGTCGACAAGGTGTTGAACTTCGTCGACACGAAATTTTGATGATGATGATTTTTGAGAGCTATTCTCGCTGTCACCTTTTAGTTGACAACGCTGTTTTTTAGCTAATTGTCAATATTGGTATTCTGGCTGTCAAAAAAAAGCTCTTTTCGGTAAAATTTATATTTAAATAGTCAAGTGACAAACAGATGTTGACAGTTACATATTCTAAAGAAAACACTACATAAATGATGAATAAATATAGAAAAAATAAATAAATATAGAAGAAAACATAAATAAAAATAATAAGGAATTATTGTTTTGTTAGATTTTCCAGACAAAAGTGAGAATATAAACCGCCTCGACTCAAAGTTACTTCGCTATTGTAGTGACGTTTACTTTAAATGAGTCGGAATTTAAAAGAAATTTCAGGCTGACTAAATATGTGTGCAAAACTTTGATCGAAGAGTTGGAGCCACATGTTACTCGCGAGACATCTATACCATTCACGCTCCGTTTCCTAGCGGCTTTAAATTTTTTTTCGGTGGGGTCCTATCAAAAATTCATTGGCAATAATTTGATAGCGCCAATGAGCCAAAATTATGCTCAAAATAATAATTTGCTAAAATCTTACTTGGTTGCCGGCTGATCCATTTTTGCATATTATTGTTGTTAGATACTTGAAATGCTTGTATTATACTTGAAGTGGTTTCTGTAACACTCAGCTTTTCAGCATGTTAACTATGCAAATCTGACATTTTGGTTTCTGTAACACTCAGCTTTTGAGTTTTCAGCATGTTAACTATGCAAAAATGAAATTTTGGTCTCTGTAACATGTTAACATGGCATGTTAACTATGCAAAGCATTCATCGTGTCAATTGACAACCAGAATACCAATTTTAAAAGCTGTGATAGGAACTGTGACAATTTGACTTTATTATTTCGTGTCAAGTTGACAGCGAGAATAGCCCTGTAAATTAATGCGTAGAACTTTACAAAAACCAAGAATATGATAATCATACTTTGAAACTTTAATTAAATAAAATAACTTTGTCACTACAACAGCACTTTTCACCGGACTTTGTCGTCGAAGAATAATCAAGCGTCAAGAGATCAAGGAGAACCAAATTGACTGATTCGCCAAACCGATTGAATCCTAAGATCTGTTCTGCAGCCAGATTTATAGGCTGTAGAATTTGTTCTATAACTTTCGAAAATAACAGCGTACGGTAAAATGTATTCCGCTAAACAATTATATAAGGAATTTTGTTCTTGGTTTTTTGTTTAATTATTTATCAGGTGAGTCAGTAATAAATTTTAAACTTTCCCACTGCGACTGTAAATATTCACTCTGTTTCATTATATGTTCAGTGCTCACGCACTGTTGCGTTGTGTGAAGTACGAATCTGTTTTCTCAATCTTATTACTTCACTTGAGAATTGACTTGCATATGTACTGAGCACGTGAACTTGAAATTTCTCCGTTGCTGTGCTGCTTAGTCGCTCCGCTGATTTATGCATTTGCACACAGAAAACCCCTCTCGCTTTCACAACTTTCTCCTCCGCATCTGGGCGTTTCCAATGATCGAGTTTATTTCTTGTATTTTTGTATTGGTTTAACCCACTTTCATGTAAGGAACTGTTCCCAGTATCTTCCTTGGAAATTCTTTTCAAGGTGTGTTCGTCTATCCAGCTTCCACTTTGTTGTACGGCAAATATGTGACATCAAATTTGGGTCGTCACAAAGGGAAAAATTGAAATATTCATAAAACCAAAGCCTTCGTAATGGTATATTAAACGTTATTAAGTGAAGAAGGTGTTCACAGTTAATATTGTCATTAATTAAATTATAAATAAATACAATACTATAAATGAAACGTCATAACTCAAGAGTAGAAAGATCAGTTAGCATACAATAAGTTTTATAAGGAGAAACTTTATCATGAAAATTTAAGAATCTCAAAGCATAATTTAGAAATCTGCTCTGAATAAGTTCAATTTTATCGATATGAACTTTATAAAACGGGTTCTAGATAAAATAACAATGTTCTAATCTAGATCTCACGAAAGCCGAATACAAGCACTTCAAAGTGTACGAGTCTTCAAAGTCACTGTTATCACGTTTGATAAAATCTGGGAGGGAATATGCTTTTTGAATAATAGAATTAATATGAGCTTTAAACTGAAGACCAGTATCGAATAAATTACCTAAATCACGGATTTCATTGACTCTAGAACTAATGGAAACACAAAAATAATATGACAAAACAATCGGATTATTAGATTTTGAGTAAGTAATATTAAAGCATTTATTAATGTTTAAAGTTAATCAATTTTTTTTAACACCATAAGTAAATATTGTGTAAATCTTTTTGTTAAAGTAGTCCATTGGATTTCTAATTTTTGAAAAAAATTTTATATCATCAGCAAATAATAAGAATTGAGTTGAACTAAAGCAGCAAGCAAAGTCATTAATATAAATAATAAATAAAAGTGGACCAAGATCCTGGTGATACACCAGATGTAGCAACAAAAAGTTAGATTTAATATTATCAATGCAAACAAAGGACTTTCTGTTAGTTAAGCAGGATTTCAGACAAGATCAAAAAGAAGAGTGGAAACAGAAAATTTCTGATTTAGTAATTAACATGTTATGTGAGGGTTTATCAAAAGCTTTAGAAACATCAGAATAAACCAGATCAAACAGGGTTCCTTATTCAAACGAAGATAAGCAATAATTTGTAAATACAGTTAGATTTGTTGTAGTATATCTACCTGAAGCAAATTCATACTGAGATGGGCAAATTAAGTTTTTCAATGAAAAACAATTAAAAGTGTTGTCTTCGGCCTGGTCAAAGTCTAAATACCCTACACCCGAGTAACTAAAAAAATACAATTTCGCCACTTATTAACATTTGTAAAAGTAGGCGGACCACGCCCATTTTTGTAATGTCTCTAGATACTGCTGGATAAAATCACGTATTAATATTTTTAACCATTTATAGGATATTGACAACTTTTCTATAAGTGTGCGCAGCAAGCCATTTTTGGTATACAAATTTTTAATACTTGTAGATACCTCGTGATAAAATTACGTGTTGATATCTTATACCGTTTACGAGATATTGACAAATTTTGTATGAGTGGGCATGGGACGCCATATTAATGGCGCCATATATTCCGAAATAAAATTATACCCCAATATCTCGCATGGTTTATGAGATATTCACATTATAACCTGTTTTTAAAACGAAATGCCTTTATCGTACATTCCGAATGTAAAGTAGGCGGGGTTGTTAACCGATCTCACCCATTCCCAAACTGCCCTACATAACAAAGGATATTTGTGCCAAATTTCATTTCGATATCTCTTTTCGTTCTCCCGTAATCGTGATTTTAACAGACAGACAGATAGGGCGTGGTCCGTCCACTTATACAAAAGTTGTCAATATCCCATAAACGGTTCAAAATATTAATGCGTGATTCTATCCAGCAGTATCTAGAGACATTACAAAAATGTGAGAATTCGTTTTTCGGTCGCGCAGTTAAGTTGTGGAATAGTCTCCCCAATAGGCGAGAGTTTAACAGTCTCGCGTGGTTCCCTCCTAGGGGGAGGTGATGGAGAGAGAGCTTCTTGAACCAAAATCCGGAATGACTAGTATACCTCCTCAATTCGTGGTTTTACATGGCTGGAAATAGATTAGGAGGAAACCCGGATTTTGAGGGTTGAATGCTACTGATTAAGCTAAGCTGGTAGCAAAATAAATTTATAAATTTACTCTCCGCAGTAAAGCTGAGCTTTCGTTTGCTTTCACTCCTCCTCCTTCTTTCTGGTCCCGTTAGGTGTGCATGCGGCTATGAGTGCACCGTGGGCTGAAGCGCGGCAAGATAAAGGCATAACACTTGTCTTGTCGCGTTTTGCTTTGTTTGCGACGTACGCGTGGCCGCTTGTACGGCTGACCTTACACTTCGTCACAGTGGGTGGCGATGACAAAGTTCCGCATAGACTCCACTAATGTACGTGGCTTGAGGGCGAATTTCTTCGCGGTCTATGCGCATATTTGTACTCACCAACCGCATATAATGGCACTGGGTGAGGCCCAGGTGTCTGAGGGTGCAGATCCACTGGACTTTCACATGCCGGGGTACCATCTACTGCCATTATTTTTACCTCACAGAGGCCTCGCCTAATACATTCGCAGTGATGTTGCGTACCAGTGTCAGCAACACCTTTGCACAACGGATGCCGAATTGAGCTCCATGTGGGTTAAGTTCAAAATCTATTCGCACATCTTGCACTTCTGCTTCATTTATAGAAGCCCGGGTCTAGGGAGGCTGCCAACTTTTGATAAACTGGACAGTCTCTCTGATTCGATTTCTAAAATTCTGGAATCGTATCCGAACAGTGAAATTGTTGTTGCTGGTGATTTCAATGTTCATAATTCCAATTGGCTACGTCATTCGAGTCACACGACACCTGAGGGTTTGTATGTTGAGTTATTTGCTGAGTCTAATAATTTGACTCAATTAGTGAAGGAACCAACGCACTTTCCCTGCGTTGATGGGCAAAACCAAAATATTCTGGACCTTTTTCTAACTTCACATCACAGTAAGTATGATGTGAATGTTCTTGCACCTCTTGGTAATTCGGACCACGCTACAATTTCTGCTACCTTCCCATATTCTAATCTTCAATCCGCTCACCAGACAGCTCCGAAGCGGAAAGTGTGGCTTTATGAGAAGGCTAATTGGGATGCGCTGAACTGCTTTTTCAGCCGTTTCAATTGGCAATTGTGTTTCAGAGATAGAAACATAAATGTTGCAGCAAAATTGGTAGAAAATATAATTTTATTTGGTATGAGGTCTTTCATACCCAATAAAAAAATTTCCATTAAACCAAAAGACCATTCCTGGTTTAATGCGACTTGCAGACAAGCAGTCAGGTCTAAAGAGGAAACATTTAGGAATTGGCGTTTAAATAAAACTGCTGATACTAAACTGCTGCGCAATCAGGCCAGAAATAGGTGCAATGCCACTCTAAAGCGCGAAAAAGTTCTTTACGAACAGCGCTTTAGACGCAGAGTTCTTGAATACCTTAAGGGTAGCAAGAACTTTTGGTCGTTCGTGGGGAGAGTGCAGAATCCGAAGCGATCGTCTATTCCTACTCTCCTCAAGGATGATCAGATCTTCACTCACTCGGTTGATAAGGCAAACTTATTAGCCAAAATGTTTGCTGAAAACTGCTCTCTTCCTGAGAGTAGCCAACCACTGCCCGCGGTCGATGATGTATCTCATGCTATGCCTCAGATGCATTTTCGAACGCGAGCTGTTAATAGAGTGCTTGCAGACCTCAATATACCCGAAACCCTCTAAGGTTAACGCCGAAGACTCTTCTCCACCTACCTGCCTGAAAGGTATCGGTTCCCTTAGTTTAAAGAGCCAGCTATTCCCCGTGCCTAAACGGACCAGCATACCTATACTAGCAGGCACTACCCTTCTCCTGCAAACTCTTCTGCCGCTTTAGACTGTTAGAGCAACCTTAGCTCGCATAACAGGTAATTTGCTGTTAGGTACTTACCCGAGTCTTTGCAAAGTAGGACCTCCGGCCTGTTTTCCATTTTAATGTCGGTGTCCACCAGGGATACACATTCTCCGACGTCACTGCCTGTCAGAGCCATGAACATAGCCTGATCCCTAGACTCGGCCAAATAATCCGATGCAAGTTCTGTGACCATATCAAATTTAGGGTCCTCAAGGGACGGAACAGGGTACATTCTGTATAGGGTGTAACGAACATTATCCGGTAATGGAATCTTTATTACTACAAGGAAGGAATCGCCATCAGGGAATGCCCTCACTTCTGCTGCCTTGTGAATGTTGAATGTGTTAGCCAATAGCCCGGTTGACCGACCCTTCAGAGACCGACTTTTCGCTACCTCCGTTAACACTGTCGTATTCAGAATAGAAGGATACAGTTTCTCTTTATGCAAATCGTCTATTACGGACAGTTCGAGTAAAACCTTTCCCTGTATTTGGATCAGACTTGCCTCAATTGCTGTTTGCAGTTGCATGACCTGCAACACATCCTCTAATGACTCTTTTTCCCTCAGAGTTTTCCTATTTACGTCATTTTGTCTCAAGAGGGCCTCTCTTAACTCGGTCTGTAACCGAGTTTCAACATTTTCAACATTTTCAACCGTCCATATTAACGGTTCCGCCAGCCTATTATAGTTAGATTCCATTACTGTGACCTGGTGCTTTAATAGCTCTAAATGTTTTGCCTGCCCAACTTCCAGGGTCTTCAGGTCGTCCGCAATCCTCTCCTCGTCCCTTTTGCCCATTGTTCCAAAAGCCCACTTGAGTGCTCCTCCCACGAAGTCCAAACGACCTCCGTACCCTCGTACAGCTCCCATTCTCCAGGGACTTTATCACCTTTTCGTGGTCTCTCAATGTGCCCAAAACCCCTGCTATCGGTTCATTTATTTTCATGCAGACCTTCTGCAGTATTGCCATTTTTCCTGCTACCTCTAGGGATCGGCACAAATCCATGGTCCTGTCATTATAACCGCCCAGTCTGTCCAGAATCGTTCTAAAATTCGTTGGCTCAAATCTTGTTAAACAATCCATGTTTCTTTATAAAAAACCGCTTCGCTTGACTTTTCAAAAAAACGGGCGTGTCCACCAATCGTTTTACTAGCGATCTTCCATCACAAACCTCCGCCCAAATTGCCGCTAACAGCAGAATCCGTAAATAAGTGGCTCTCATCATATATTCTGATAGGAAGAAAAATTATTAAAAACCCTCAAAAAATAAATAACTTAATGCGATCACTACCGGTTAGCTATCATTCACTAATTTTAATCCACGAAATGTTAGTATATTTTACGCACTTAATTTTCTGCCCTAGACTTCGCGCTTTTTTCCCACTATAAGTCTGACCCAATAATCCAAAAACCAAACTTCCCCGAGATTCAGCGATTTTACCATTGTCGACAAACAGTTGCGTACTACTCTCTGCCACGCCTCTTTTGCTGATACCAGCCCTTTTATGCCAGCAATTTTTATACCCAGCAATTCCCAACCGAATCATTCAGTCTCAAAGTTTTCCTCAACCGCTATTACACCATGTCTTCATTTGCTGAGTACGTTTATATCCTGCTTCAAGACATTCAGGACTCCTGCTGGGACCTCGATCCTGTGACTGAAAGCATAGAGAGGCTCCTCGATGAGTATCGCACCAGCCGCCGTCGATCCACAACCGTCCTAATCTTGAGTCTTCTTTAAGCATTGTGCCACTACCAGCAGACAACCGGATTCCGACCCATCGATCTGCCCCCATGGGTCATGGACTTCGCCCAATTAAATTGAAATCTACATATATTATTCTTTTTGTAATAAAACATGTATTTATAATGTAATAAAACAACATGCTTTAAAACTCTTGTGTACCAACTAAATTATGCAGGAAGTATCTTTTCGTTGTTGTATGTCGCATCCACATTATCAAGGCAAGAACATTGGCACTTGTTAATAACTCAGTTAGTGAGTCAAGGTCAAGTTCAGCCTTTAGTGCAAGCCAAGCATTTTGTTTTGGGAAGCTCGAAAGCCAAGCTAGCAACCAGCACTCTGCATGGTAGCAAGTGTGGAAGCTAATTATAAGCTCCGGGCAAAGCTCTGGAAAGCCAAGATAGTAACCAGCACCGTCTGCATGGTAGCAAGTGTGGAAGCTAATTGCCACCAAATAGCTTTTCTCGAGCTCAAGCCAAGAAGCTTTCCGAATAAATAAAATTAGCTAAAATAAAAAGCAAAGAGCAAACGCGGAAGAATTAAATCGTTCCCAATTTAATTCTGCCGACGTTAATATTGGCAAATATTAATATTAAGAATTTAATATTGCAAAATAGTGGAATTGCGACATACCGGTCCACTTTAGTTTCGCGGCTACGTCGGCGAGCTTAAGTAAAAATGATTTAATGTTTAAAAGTAGAGTTCTGTTTGTGAGCCCACAGCGCGTAGACTGCCGCTGCATAGTTGAGAGGAAAAATAAAGAACACTAGAAGGCATTCCGGTCTTTTCTTTGGGAGGATCATCATTTCCAGGAGGTAACCACAACATTTTGGCGCAGCCGGTAGGATACCACAACATTTTGGCGCAGCCGGTAGGATACCACAACATTTTGGCGCAGCCGGATTTTCGAGCCGAGGATCGCTCGAGGGAAGTTAAAGGTAAGTGAGTGAAAATTTTGGTGAAAATAAAATATGAAATATATAGTATTCACTCCTATATATGAAATGAAGTGAAAATAAATAAAAGGAGTGCCAGCGTCAAGCCAGGCACCCTTGTCTGTCCAATGGCGTTGCAAGCCGGACGAAACCTTTGCTGAGGTCGGCCATTTCACTATGGGAAGTTGTTTGGAAGGTTTTTAAATAGTTTCAAAAGTTTTAAATAGTTTTAAAGTGATATTTAGAAGTGAATTGTTGGGGAATGAATAAATTTTTGAGTAAAATTATACAAATTCTTAATATGATAATGGTAGTAATGCGAATAATAAGAATAAAAAGTTATTTTTTAATTTTTCCGAATTAAAAGGATCCCTTATTAAGGGAACATTTTTTTTTACGTGCACTCAATTAAGTAACCTCTTTACAAAATTTTGTCAATAACAAAACCCGTAAGGATAATTTGTTTCTTTAACGGAGTTATGTACGGTGTAAGCTTTTCTAAGTTCCACATTGGCATTTTGCCTGTCCAGCGCGAAGTGGTGTATGTAAATGCCCCGTTAAAGCGAACTGATTAAAATCGGGAGCTAAAATCTATAATTTTTGAGTCGTTTGCTGAATAAAATTGAGTTCTAAAAATTAAATTTTATTGCAAGGGAGGTTATTGTTTATTTTAAATGGTTTTTGTGGAAAATATAGAAGTGATTATTCGTGGTCAGATACGGAACATATCCAGTACTGAGAAGACTCAATGGAATACGTGCCACAGAGAGTACGGCACAGGCACCGAAGGACATTCCGACGGAAATAAAGAAACAAGGACCAGCAAAATTAACGATAGAGTAATATCGTAAGCGGCAGCTGGAGCAAAGAGAGCGAATGGCAACTGCGACACCGAAAACACCGAAGCCGAAGAAGCGTCGTGGCGGTAAGCTAGCGCATGACAGGAAACGCCTAACATACCTGAGGGCACTGGTACGAGAGACCACTAATCCAGTTCCATGGGAGTCATCACGCAGAGCATAGGAAGAAATAGGGAGCCTAGAAGAACGGCTGGAACAACGTAGATCGGAAGGAAGAGCGCGACAACAGGTGTAAAAACTTCCAGGGGGCAGAAAAATTATACTTTAGAAATGGAGACAGTTGTAATGAGTAATTAATGAAATAAATAAATGCAATAAATAAGTTAAGAATGCGTTTTTTTTAATATAGTCGAAAGCTAACTCATAAGAAGCAGACCGCTTATTCATTTTATTAAATGAAATGAAAATAAGTGGATATTTGTTGTAGAATATGAACGTGAAGCGAAACTCAAGAGTGGCGTCGGCGCCTGCTTGAGATCACATTTCAGCCAAAAGTTACTGTGTTTTTTTTTATTGTTTTGCTTGTTAGCGCGTCAGAACGGAAGCGTTTGCAAAATTGTAAACGTGGGGTTTTTGTTTTGTGGGTTTTATTTCGTTCGACTCTGAGGAGCAAGTCAAAAATTCGACGCTCGTTTTAATGCAGCCACTGTCGCTGGCCTTGATTTTGTTATTCCGAAAGGGAAATTAGGTCAGTAGTAGCAAACAAGAGGATTGCTGACTGCTGCAGTTTTGCTAACTAGTCAGGTTAAATGCTACTTAATTGAAAATATTAAATGTATGAGAAAAAAAAAATTAAAAGAGAACGAAAAGCAATGTAATTAATGGCCGAGTCGTTGCAAGAACAAACATATATAGAATTAGAGAGAACCCATAAGGATCTGAAACGTCAGTTGGGGGAGTTTATATCCAAAATTTGGGCAATTTTGAAAGAGACAGTGGGCAACAAAGAAAACTTAGAATTGATAAAGTCTAGAGTAGGGGACCTAAGAGACCTTTCAAGTGTAGAAAGAGCAGACGCGATAGTAGAGGAATTGCTTAAATTCCTACACCAGATAATAGAGAATAAGACAGAAAATTCGAAGGTATGGGAATCGGAATTTAAGGCACTGAAGAATAGGTACGATAATTATTTAGTAGATAAAGTGTTTCAGGAGGATATATTAAGGAACTTAGAGGACGAGAACGTAAACTAAGGGAATTATTGAAGGAAAGGGGCTAACCGAAGAAACGTTAAATAAAACACTAGAACAGGGGTTTGCGCAGAAATCAAGAGAAGACTGTAGTTCTTTAGAAGAAGCGAACAGAAGAGTCCAAGAATTAAAAGAGGAAAACAGACGGCTGAAACAAGAAATATAATTAGCTAACGATCAGACACTATACCATAAACAAGCTACCGCTGCTATAGTCAGTCCAAAGGAATATAACTCAGTTTCATTTCCTACGTTTAAGCAATCAGGGGCAAATCAAATCAAGATGGGTATAGCAGAAATCGCGAAGATAACAAGCAGTCTTGTTCCACTGTTTTCAGGGACACAGTCACCAGACTTAAGAGGTGAGGTGTATAAGTTTATACAGGCGTGTGAGTTAGCTACAAGGGAAGCGACTACAGGAAATATACAAGAGTATATAGATTGTATCAAACAAAGATTGTATGGAGACGCTTATGATCTAGTAGGCTCACAACGTTTCAGCAGCCTAGAAGAATTATACCTAGTGTTAAGAAGAGCCTACCTACCAACGATTTCGTTAGACTCAACCTTAACAGAACTACAAAATTGCAGTCAATTGCACAATGAGGACATTCGGCAGTACGCAAGACGCCTAAATACCAAAAAAGCACAGGCGCTACAAGTAATAAAAGATACCTATAATGGACAGGGCGACAGCGCACTTGTATCTATGGTAGAGACGTCAGCAAATAAGGCGTATAGAACAGGGTTAAAAGATGCAACTTTACGAATTCACATGCTAAGTGTTACAGGGAAAAGTATGGAGGAAATGATAGAAATAGCAGTGAACACGCTGATTGAAATACAAAGAAGTAATTCCCTCCATCAACTAACGGTTACACCCATAATTAATATGAATTCGGTAGAACCCTACACAGGACCGCCTGTACATAATCTAGTGGCTTATAAAAGACTAGAAGAAAGGCAGAACGTTTCGAGAGCACCGCAGGAGAAAATAGTTTGTTCATTTTGTAATAAACGTGGGCATACGCGAGAAAAGTGTTTAATCAGGGAAAACACACCGTATTGCCAAAAGTGTTTAAAATATGGACACGAGACAAACTGGAGGTGTATTAACAATGAAAACAACAGAAGTGGGTCGAACAACAAAAATCAAGGGCCTAATAACTGGAACCAGGGGAGTCAACAATGGAACCAACACCAACGAAGTTGGCAACCAAAGCAACCCCAGCAAAATTGGCAACAAAAACAAGTCCAAACGAAATGGAATCAAAAGCAAAATAACCGAGTGAACCCAAATTCGACTACCTTCAAGGGGGCGCAGATGAATCGGAGTCCTGTGAACATGCCAAACGAAACGAAACAAACAATATGTCATTGGTGTAACAGACCAGGACATATAGTAGCAAACTGTGGAGCTAAAAGAAGTTGGGAAAATCTTCAGAATAATCGCCAGGGAAACTGGCAAGGGCCCAGACAAGGCCAATAATCTGGGAACCCAACAAGAATAGGAATTTAAGGCCAAATGAAATAGTAACCGTACGTCCAACATCGGAAACGATTGTGGATACATTACCAACTTCACCAAGCAAAACAGTAACTGTAAGTCCGACGTCGGAAACGATTGTGGATACGTTACCAATTTCGTCGAGTGAAGGAGTAACTGTAACTCCGACATCGGAAGCGATTGTCGATACGTTACCAGCCTCAATAACTGAAGTAGTAACAGTACGTCCTACGTCTAAAGAGATTGTGGATACGTTACCAACTTCAGCAAAATTGAAGAAGGCCAGAAATGTAGAGAAAACAGCTGATAAGAACATAGAAAACAAAAATAATATTCGGAGAAAATCAGACGAATCGGTAGTTCAGGCTGTAAAGATAATTGAAGTTGAAGTACAGAGTTTAATGACAATACTTCTGATGACACAATTGGTTGCTGTATTTATTATAAGAACAATCTTCCGCAATTTCCAGCATTGTAAAGCAAGGAGCATTAGTCTTAGAATAACGGAATATATTACCTGTATAAAAGCACTTGCAAGTCATATAAAATCAGGAATAATAGCCAAATGGAGAGTTTCTTTTCCTAAGTTGCCAGATCAAGGTGTGAATACGAGTGTTCATGTTCATAACCTGCATAATGAAAGTAAAAAGATTGAGGTAGAAGTGTCTAACCGGGAGCAATCTAATATGAATGACGTGTTTATTGAGTTGCCTTGCGAAGAGGCCAGAAATAAAAAACTCATTCTGCTAGTTGATACAGACGCCGACAATAGCTTACTTAAAGATAATATTTTGAATAAAGTTCTCAACGTAGACACAGGTGACATGCAAACAGTGGTGCATAAGAAGAGAATTCCACCAGTAATATACCAGGGAAAACTGGTTAATCTGAAAAATGGTAAAATTTTTCTACCCGTATTAGAATCAAGCGGACATGATTTCGCCTTTAACCAAAATTTCGCATCGGATTTCACAAATATTAATAACTTGAAGTTAAGAAAACAAGGTAATATGAATTACATGACGATACATGTGAAAAATCGAAGAAGACAAATTCGTAGAAGACTAGAATTTAAATCAAAAAAAAAAAAAAAAAAAAAAAAGGGGCAGCTTAATTAATAAAAAATTGTAAATATTATTGCTCTTAACATAGTAGAGTTAATAATAAAAATTTTATTAAAACTATAATAATAAATTTAAAATGTTAATTAAATATCGTGTATCAGAATTTGTCACTAAGAGTCTAAACGCATTTTTCAGCTATATCAATTTAGTCGAAACAATGTGGAAATATGAAAAAAACATCCGTCTAATATGTGAATACATATTCAAAGGAACACATTACATTACACAATACATATTACACAGTACATTACTTAAAGACTCAAACCAATATGTAAGACATATTGGACGCGAGGTAAAAGTAATCCCGTTCCTTTTTAGAGTATTTCATTCGTCTTACTCTATATGTGTTAAATATCTAATTTAGGATAGTCGAATTCAACTTTAGTTCATTCGCTGGAAATTGAGCCGAGAAGAAGGCAATCCTCACCAATTCAAAGGATATGACATTGGCAAAGATGGCCTAAAACAATGTCCAACGATTCGAAATCTTACTTACAAACTAACCCTAAATATTGAAAAGAATAGAAAAAAAATATACACAATATACAAAAGGGAAAAAAAAGAAAACATTAATAAATATTTTAAGAATTAATAAAAGAAATTGATTTAAAAAAAAAAAAAAAAGAAAAAATCAGAAAGAGGAAAATATGTAGAATAAGATAAGAGAAAAAAAATTAAATATAAAAAAAGGAGAAGTTTTAAAAAAAGAAACAAACGACAAGAAAATAAAAAAAAAATCAAAATTTTTACTAACACAACTAATTGAAACTAATCACTAACTTTTAACTACCTGCGTTTCAGTAAGCAAAGACCTGCTTACTTAAATGCAAATTACAGCATTTGTACAAAAAAGGGTACAAATTACGTAGTTGCTCCAAAACAGCAACATCCCAGGTTTTTGAAAACTGAAGAAATTCAAAACCAGAGAAAAGAAAAAAAAACCTGAGGAAGAATTGTTTCAAGCCACCTTCAGGGCATTGCACTTAGTAGTTAAAATTCTGCTTGCAAAGAAATTCGAAACCTAAAAAAAAAACAAACATGAGGAAGATTTGTTTCAAGCCGTTTTTAGGGCATTGCACTCCGCAAGCACTTTATGCTTGCGACGCGTTTAATTGCGAACGTTTAATAACGAAAAAGTAAAAATTAAAAAGGAAAAGAAGAGAGAAAAAAAATCGTTTCAGCAAGCAAGAAAATTTGCTTATTAAAACGAAGCTAAAATGAGTAAAAGAAGAAGGAAACTATTAATAAATTGAAAAATAATGTACTATGTTATGTATTAGAATATGGTATTTTCAAGGAGAAATTAATTAGTAGTTACTTTAATTAGTTATATTTAATGAAATGTCAGCTCCGGGAGGAAGAGCGTTTAATGTTCATGTTATTGTTTTCTTCAATGTTCTCTTCTTATTAACAAGTTTGATGCTGCTGTACATATACATTATGTTGTTTAGATAATAAATTATAGTCTTTAATTGTTGTCCACAATTGTAATTTCAATTTTTGTAAACTTATAGTTTTGCTAAAAAAAAGGCTCAGTAAATTTCAATTCAATTCAATTCAATTATATTTAATGAAATTACTAAAATTAAATAAATTGTTTAGTAAAAGTAAATTAAAAATGTAATTATAATTCAATATTATATACTCGCTAATACAGCATTATACAATAGAGTGTAAACAGTGAAAATATACTGTTTGTATAATACAGTAATTTGTATTCAATAGATATAGTTAAGACAGCAACACCCATAACATCATCGAGCAAGCAGCAACAACAACGGCGACAAAAACCCCAAAATTCGCATGTCGCTGCTATGCTACCGACTTGATCCAGAGATGTCATTCGCGTTTTTTTTCTGGAAACTCTAAAATTTTAATGCCGCTACGTACCAATCAATTTCCTGGATGTCGGCACCAATCTGAGAGGCAATGAACACACCACACCTGAAGTTTATCTCGGGACAAAAGGTCGTCTTTGACACCGAACCAGGCTGTAGTCTGTCATACTTACGGATATCACACTACATCATTACAGAGCATGATTCTATTTAATTGCACGTTTATAAACAAACTCCGTGCAGACAATCGTTGAAGAAGGTGCATTGATCGCACTTGACGAATTTCTAATTAAGTAATTAGAAAGGACGCAATGAAAATAGCAACGAATTTGCTGCAGTTTAATTTCTCTGATTGGAATGCAGTTGGAAGTACAAACCGATGGTTGTGGTGGACGGGATACTTTCGTGGTCTGAGTTCATGGTGCTGTTGGTTCGCTAAGTGTAACAGGATAATCCAGGAACCAGGATCTACAACTGCAATAAGTACAGCGTTTGGTACAGCTTAGAGAGTACATGGGAACAAGTCCAGGAGCTGCGTGACTTCACACACAACAATCACAACACACGTGAACAACGAGGATACACTAAGGTAGAAGTTAAGGTAGATTTAAGTTACATAATATTAGAGAATTAGAATAAACCACTCCTGTATCATATTGTACAGAAAAAATTAATATCGCTTCACGATATTAATTTTTTTTTTCCCTAAGGGTGGAGGGATGTTGTATGTCGCATTCACATTATCAAGGCAAGAACATTGGCACTTGTTAATAACTCAGTTAGTGAGTCAAGGTCAAGTTCAGCCTTTAGTGCAAGCCAAGCATTTTGTTTTGGGAAGCTCGAAAGCCAAGCTAGCAACCAGCACTCTGCATGGTAGCAAGTGTGGAAGCTAATTATAAGCTCCGGGCAAAGCTCTGGAAAGCCAAGATAGTAACCAGCACCGTCTGCATGGTAGCAAGTGTGGAAGCTAATTGCCACCAAATAGCTTTTCTCGAGCTCAAGCCAAGAAGCTTTCCGAATAAATAAAATTAGCTAAAATAAAAAGCAAAGAGCAAACGCGGAAGAATTAAATCGTTCCCAATTTAATTCTGCCGACGTTAATATTGGCAAATATTAATATTAAGAATTTAATATTGCAAAATAGTGGAATTGCGACATACCGGTCCACTTTAGTTTCGCGGCTACGTCGGCGAGCTTAAGTAAAAATGATTTAATGTTTAAAAGTAGAGTTCTGTTTGTGAGCCCACAGCGCGTAGACTGCCGCTGCATAGTTGAGAGGAAAAATAAAGAACACTAGAAGGCATTCCGGTCTTTTCTTTGGGAGGATCATCATTTCCAGGAGGTAACCACAACATTTTGGCGCAGCCGGTAGGATACCACAACATTTTGGCGCAGCCGGTAGGATACCACAACATTTTGGCGCAGCCGGTAGGATACCACAACATTTTGTTGTGGTTGTGGTATCCTACCGGCTGTTGTGGTATCCTACCGGCTGCGCCAAAATGTTGTGGTATCCTACCGGCTGCGCCAAAATGTTGTGGTTACCTCCTGGAAATGATGATCCTCCCAAAGAAAAGACCGGAATGCCTTCTAGTGTTCTTTATTTTTCCTCTCAACTATGCAGCGGCAGTCTACGCGCTGTGGGCTCACAAACAGAACTCTACTTTTAAACATTAAATCATTTTTACTTAAGCTCGCCGACGTAGCCGCGAAACTAAAGTGGACCGGTATGTCGCAATTCCACTATTTTGCAATATTAAATTCTTAATATTAATATTTGCCAATATTAACGTCGGCAGAATTAAATTGGGAACGATTTAATTCTTCCGCGTTTGCTCTTTGCTTTTTATTTTAGCTAATTTTATTTATTCGGAAAGCTTCTTGGCTTGAGCTCGAGAAAAGCTATTTGGTGGCAATTAGCTTCCACACTTGCTACCATGCAGACGGTGCTGGTTACTATCTTGGCTTTCCAGAGCTTTGCCCGGAGCTTATAATTAGCTTCCACACTTGCTACCATGCAGAGTGCTGGTTGCTAGCTTGGCTTTCGAGCTTCCCAAAACAAAATGCTTGGCTTGCACTAAAGGCTGAACTTGACCTTGACTCACTAACTGAGTTATTAACAAGTGCCAATGTTCTTGCCTTGATAATGTGAATGCGACATACAACATCGTGTTTTTAAATACCGAATTTTTTTTTTATTATTGAACTACTGTATGTGATGAGCGTGATTTCTCTGTTTTCGATTTACTGTGTCCGCGACCGTCTCTACTTTACTTGAACTGTTGTACTGTTTAAGCAAATTGCTATGGAATGGCTTATCCCTGTTTTTAATTTTTATAACTGTCGTGACTGGGCTTCTAATGCCTATCACCTCATATGGGCCTAACCATATCGGTGAAAATTTATTTTTCCTCGTTTGATTTTTCAGCATTACTTTATTTCCAGCTTTAAAAATTACTGGGTTTAGCCTGTCATCGTACTGTATTTTGGCCGCTTCCTTTGCACGTTCCTGATTTTGCCTAACCATCTCATGGGCCCTTTGTATTTGGAATTTCTGGACCTTGATGGAATCGTCCGCGTTATAGAGTGGACCACATTTTTTCTTCAAATTTGTTGGCATCTTGTATTTCGCTGTGAAATACATTCTGCAGTGGTGGTGGTGGCATTCCCTCTGGGATATGTTGCCAACACCATAAGTAGCGATAACTGCTTCTTACATTAAGGCAGTTCGATTCAAGGCGTCAAGCCAGCGACTGGTCCCACGGTAATTGGTAATTGGATCCGTCCTCTTTTATTCATCAGAGTACTTTTTCTCTCTACTCTATTTATCATACTAGCACGGGGTGTTTCTCATTGAAACTAGAAAACCCCGGCCTAAAGTCACTGTCTATTTCTATATCCTTTTCCGTTGAATTTATTATCGGAACGTAAACTACGCCCCCCTTTACTTTCGCTAAAGTTTCCCCCATATACACTCCCGGAACAATTTCCTGTTTATGAACTACTATTTCCGGAATATTGGTTCTAATCCTAACTGGAACTGCTCTGATAGCTCTCGCCATTACTTTCGAACTTTCATTATATAAGATCTGATCTAATTCTCCCCTTGAACGCATAACCAGCGTCTCAATATGTTTCTTATTCTCGTCGATAAATGTTACTTGTTTATTAACTGAGTTTATAACTGACAGATTCCAAAAATTGTCCCTGACAATTATGCCATCCGCTGGTACTCTCTGTCCAAGTGGCACTAATTGTAGCTTTAAACAAAGGTGATTCATACCGCTAGGTTTGATCACTACGGAACCCTTCGTTGTTACACATCCACCAAAAGCTCCATTAAGTGTTTTTACATCTTTAATGTTTACTGGCAATGATCCACTCAACGCGCTCTCCTTTACCAGGCTCGTGTCTGCTCCAGTATCCACTAATAAGATGAGTTTTCCACTTCTTGCACCTTCACATGATACTTCAATGAACACGTCACCTACGTGCACGTCATCATCTACTACACGTCGAAGTGTCTGGGCGACCCTTCTGCCAGTTCAATCCTGAATTAATTTGTCCCCTTCTTTTCGTTGTATTATCGCTTTTACTTATACCATTTTCTACCCTTAGAAAAAATTTTCTAATATTTTTGTTGCGTCTTTTTGCCATGATTTCAAGTTTGTATTATTGCTATTTAAAAATTGCTCAGTATAATTAAAAATTTTAATTTTATTTTCTTTTACTGCATCTTTTATTATACCTAGAGAAAATATGATTGAAACGAAAATTTGTGCAATGGCCTTTCCTTCCGCAGAAACTACATACTATTCGCGTTTTGGCACTGGCTTCTCCACCATATCCTTGTGAATTTCCCATCATTTTACCGTCGCGCGTGATACTCGGGTTCTTCATGGAGTTATCGCCATGCTGTGTATTTAGTTTCTCTGGGGCATCCATGGGTGTATGGGTTACAGTCCTTTGGTTCACTTCTACCGTCCAGACCGGATTCATGCTCGCTAAAAGTTTTGGCTGGGCCCCGAGAGATCTGCTGATGATCTCGTTTAGCTGTACTGCTTCTGCGATCAGCCTTTCCATGTCGATCACGTTGGTGACCAACGTTGGTGCGAAATATCCATAAAGTAACAAACAACAAAGACAAAAAGACAACGCTTGCAATTGTGCCAACACTTTGGGTCTGACGAGCAAATGAACAAAAACAATCAAAACCTCAGCAATGTTTTGCGCTGAAATCCAACCTCAAGCGTAAGCGCCACTGCCACTCTCGAGTTTCGCGTCACTTTTTAATTATAGTCACACTTAGCGTATTTTCTTCAAAAAAATTTTTTTTCGTAGCATTCGCAAAACTGCTAAAATTTTATTAACTGATAACTGTTCAAAAATTATCAGAAATTATTCGTTTTTCAATTCTTCATTTGTCTCACCATTTTTAAATTTTCACAACAAATTATTATAATAATCTCCCTATAGCCAGACTCCGCCACAGGATTACGGGTAAGGGAGTCTTGCCCAGGATTATTTATATGTGTTAATATTAATATATATTCGCTACAATTTTATATTAACACAAACTTACCTGGCCGAACGATTTTCGGTTCGTAATAACCGGCTGCGCCAAATATGTTGGGGTTCTTTCTGGGAAATCCTGTTCGTGGACTTCTCCGAAGTTTTTCCTTCCAGAGTCCGTCCTAATTGAAACACTCTTATCTCACTTTTAACACTTTATTGTAAAATGCGCTGGAGCTGCACAAGTTTTACAAGTTCTACTTCACTAATGGCTAATCACTACTCACTACTCAACTCATACCAGTCTTATTTATATTTCTGTATGCGGAAACTTAAACACGGAAACAACAATATGCTAACTATAGCGGAAAAGACCTGCCTCAACACCTGAGCGCAAGAAAGTGGGTCACTAGTTCCACGGTCAACAAGTGCAATACCGCTTCACCAGCGGCTAGCGCGAGCTCGATGAATTGGCATTGAAACAAGTTGCAATGCGGAATTAAACGCTTAGTGCGATGGAAATTCAACGCTCAGTGCGACATCATTATGGTCGACTGAAAATGTATTCCGCGGAAGTAGCGACCCACAACAAGACAAGCTTAGATTTTTGTGAGGACGGTCGAAAACTCCTGAAAAGTGAAACTCATCTCACCTTTTAGCTCTCGCTTCCCATAGACCACCAATGTGAGGCGATTTAGCGGGTATAAAATGCCACGTTAGTTGTTGATGGCAATATAGGGCTGTTACCGCTGCTGAGTATCGTGGAGGTACGATAGTTGTTCTCGTTTCAGCGCCTTTGGGCTCCCACGAATTTGCCGTTGTCGGTCACTTGTAGATAAGGAGCGTTCCAAAGGACAATATTTCCAGCGCGCTCAAGTGTTGATACCCAAAACATGTGAAGACGGCAGCACTGAAAGTCGATACCAATGAGAAACGATCACCGAACATGGCCCAGCGTGTTAGACTTTGAAAACCTGTATTGTGCATGATGGCGTAGTACGACTCCATGGTCTGGACTCCATGGTGTTGTAGCTTGAAGTCCGTAACGATACCGAAACTCCTGTAGGTGTTGATGCCGTCGGTGGCTTATTCTATTTACTTTCTAATAATTATAGTATGGCTTACTTCCATTTAATTAAATTGGTATTCATTAGTAATATTTTATTTTATCATATAATATATTTTTGTTTCTTAATGTTTACGCTACCGTAAATATCAATATATATATAGCTCTTGACTCACAGCAGCTTATATATACACGTAAATATATAATATATATATATATATATATATATATATATATATATATATATATATATATATATATATATATATATATATATATATATATATATATATATATATATATATATATATATATATATATTTACGTGTATATATAAGCTGCTGTGAGTCAAGAGCTGCTATGCGTTCCGTACTCATACTTTAGGCAATACCTAAACTGCGCACCGCCACTGACCGAAGATGTATTGCATACTTATTTCCGCGATGTTTTTTTTTTGGGTCAATTCATCGAGCGCGTGCTGGCCGTCGATGATGCACTACTTCGCTCACTGGCTGTGGAACCGTTGACCCAATTTATTATATTTGATTATAAAAATCTATTGAGTTTTAATTTACCGCGAGTGAAAGTGAATTCAAGAGACGACATATGTATCCTTCAGAGCAGGACCTCGGACAATAAAAGGGTCGACAGGAAGAACCTCAACATATTGTATTAGGCGCAAGACTCTTTTACATTTGATCCTGTGGCTGAGTTTGGCTACGAGGGGATTACAGTTTAATTTTACATTAATTAAATAAAAAAAGTAGTTTGATAAATTTAACTTTGTATTTAAATCGCAAGAAATCCATTAGGGTTTTGTAAAACATTTCGGGAATTCATTTGTTTTTGGTGAGAATTATTCTAAAAAGTGTGAAATAAAGTGAGAATAAAGAAGAAAAAAAAAATACAGACAAAATTTTAAATCGGTGTTCGCGTTAAAGGTAATGAAATATTCTCATTTTGGGTTATTAACATAACTGACTCGCCGAAAAGGTGAATTAAATAAATGAAAAAAAACACACCGGCATTTGCTATCGATCGAATTTTATGTTGACTGCGAAGCAAAAAGTTTTTAGGTGTTAATTGTTCGCTAGCAGTGTTAAAAGGCGAGCGAATATGGAATTTGAGACATTTTAAAAATAATAAGTATTCATAATAACAGTTGTCACGATGTTTTCGCTTTGGATATCGCTCAGGGCGTGTCCAGGATCGCGGAAGAAATAATTTGTATTTCGGACCTTTAATTTAACAAATTCACTTTATTTACACTTCAGATTCTTACACTACGGGGTGTAGTGTGTGCCGGTGGTGTTGGAGGTGGTGAGATGACGATGTGTCCGTTGACGAAGTGAACGACGCTCGTTGACGCGGCAGGCCGTCGATGCGTCGGTGTGTGCGTAGATACGTTGCGATGCGTTGATGCGGCGCTTGTCGACGCAGCAGGGCGTTGATGCCTTGGCGTGGCGTTGACGCGACGCTCGTTAACGCAGCAGGCCGTCGATGCGTTGGTGGGCGCGTATATACGTTGCGATGCGTTGATGCGGCGCTTGTCGACGTAGCAGGGCGTTGATGCGTTGGCGGGACGTGTGGATGCGACGGGTGGCGTTGACGCGACGCTCGTTGACACAGCAGACCGTCGATGCGTTGTAATGCTCGGGTGCGACGCGCCGTGGGCTGTGATGCACTGCCGTCGATGCGATGCTCTGATGCGACGCGCAGTGTCCCGTAATGCACTGCCGTCGATGCGATGCTCTGATGCGACGCGCAGTGTCCTGTGATGCACTGCCGTCGATGCGATGCTCGGGTGCGACGCGCAGTGTCCTGTGATGCACTGCCGTCGATGCGACGCTCGGGGTTATGATGAGCAACGGAGTTTGTCTCAAGTGGCAAGGAGTATATAGTGGCCCTGACTACAAGGACACGGGTAGGATGGATCCAGGACATCTCTTGCCGGGTTGGATTGGTGCAATCCGTCACCCGTCGATGGCAAAAGGATTAAGAGGACACACAACTGACAGGATTGGTGCAATCCGTCGCCAGTTGGTGGCAAAAAAGGATATGCGGAGTGCGCGACTGAGGCGACACACAGGACTCGTTTCCGGCAGGATTGGTGCAATCCGTCACCAGTCACAGGACTTGTGTTCGCGAAAGGAGGTGGGAAGGATTGGGATTTCAAGGGAGCCACTACTACTTTTCCACTTACCTTGTCACTTTCCGTGGTACTGCTGTGCAGCTGACTGCCGGAAAACTAACCTCGAGTTTGGCTTGTTCGCCGCCTTTTATACATGTCGTCTTGTTCTTCTTCCCTGCTGATTATTCCAGATGTTGATAGCAACATCGTTTACTTCCAGGAATGTTGCTGGCAACATGCTGTGTTGGTACGCATTCCAACCCACTTCCACTGCACCCGCCATCACTGCTTGTACCGCTCACACCTCCCCAGTGAGGCACACTCACCGTCGTTGCCATACTCTCACTTCCTTAAATTATGCCCTGCTTACACTTATTTTATTCGCATGATGCAGAATAATCATGCGAATACAAAAAAAAAATACCTAACTTTAAATATTTAAGTAGTCCTGACAATGTTTAAATTGAAGCGAGCGATATATGAAATTAAAATATTACGTTCTACGTAATTAATAATTATAATAAAAATTATACAAAAATTAGAAATTATACAAACTATAAGAAAATATATACAAAATAATAATTGAAAAGAAATAATAATTTGTGGGAGGCTCCAGGCTCCTCACACAGTGAAATAGGAAAAGAAAAAAACATGAGGAAAAGAAAAGAAAAAACAAGTAAAAACGTTGTCTTAGGCCTGGCCGAAATCTAAATACCCTACACCCGACTGAACGACTTTTGTATAAAATGGGCACTACGCCCATTTTGGGCAAATATTTTTTTAATGTCTCTAGATACTGCTGTATTCATATTTTGAACCGTTTAAGGGATATTGACAACTTTTGTATAAGTGGGCGGACCAGGCTCATTTTTTTATACAAATTGGTAATACCTGTAGATACCTCGTGATAAAATTAAGTGTTTATATCTTATACCGTTTACGCGATATTGAAAACTTTTGTATGAGTGGGCGTCGCATGCCCATTTTTTGCAAGTATTTTAATAGTGGCGCTATATGTTCCGGAATCAAATTATACCTTAATATCTTGTACGGTATATGAGATATTTACATTATAACAGTTTTTTAAACGAGATGCCTTTATATTCCGTATGCAAATTAGGCGTGGTTGTTAACCGATCTCGCCCATTGTCGATCCCGAACTGCCCTACGTAACGAAGAATACTTGTGCCTAATTTCATTGCGATATCTCCTTTCGTTCTCCCGTAATCTTGATTTCAACAGACAGACTGCACCCTAATCCCTTCGCGTGTAGGGTATAAGAAGTTCAAGCACCACTGTGTAGATTTGAAGACGGTTAAGTGTATTAATGCGCATTCACAATTGGAGAACAAAATTGTACTGTATGGAGAGGTCAATTTATTTAGAAACAGAATACAGGGAATTATACAGAATACATACGGATTTCGTAGGTCAGTTAGACATTAAGTTGGGAATAAATGAAAAGCTGGGGAGATTTTTGGAAGGTAGAAAAGGCGGATGCAATTTCAGAAAAGTTGTTCAACTTTGTGGATAACAAAAATAAAGGTGCAAAAATAAAGGAAGTGGAAAGGTGGAAGAACGAATTCGGTACCCTTAGAAATAGATACGATAGCTATTTGGCAGAAAGGGAATTCGAAGCAAATTTAGAGAAGGAAGCAGAGGAGGGGAACAAAAAATTGAGAAGGATAGGAGGGTTTGCTGAAGGTTTTCTCTCCAATTTATCCAATCGGATAAGTAGGGAACATTTTGATCTTTAGAAGAGGCTCATAGGAGAATAGAGTAGAGAGAAAAGAAAATGTCTTTTCTCATAGGAGAAAAGAAAATAGAGTTCTTCGGCAGGAAGACTCGTTAGCGGACACAACAGTGTCAGTGACCGCCAGTACGGTCTCCGTGCTCACCCCTCCACAGGCGATTTGATGGTGTTTTTTTTTGAGAACCTAGCAGCAGAGCCCACACATCATGGACTCTGCTGCTAAATTCTCTGAGCAGTCAGTTGTGTGAGACTAAAACCACCTCGTATCGTATTCGTCCGCTCCACGGAACTGCCGTTAAGCATTACAAAGGGGGGGGGGAGGCTTTACGTGCCATTACTCTCGAGTACTCTCCTTGCTTGTTCGAGCCTTCGTTGCTCTGACATTATTAACGCGGCTATTCGGCTCACTGCGTTCCAAAATCCTTTATTTTATTTTATTTGACCGGGTGTGGCATAAAGCACTCGTGTCTAAACTGACTGCTTATGGTGTCGGTAATACATTCACTCGATCGAGTTTCCTCAGCGGCCGTTCTATTCGGGTTGTGATAGATGGCTTTGCTTCCGAAGAGCACTCCATTAATGCTGAAGTTCCGCAGGGTTCGGTCTGACTCCAACTCTTTTTCTCATTTTTATTAATGACCTTCTGTCATTGACATCAAACCCCGTCTACTCGTCTGCTGATTACAGCAGCATTTGTCATTCATATTCATTCTCCAGGCGTCCTTCTATTCTGGAGATCAGTAGAAAACGCAGAATTATGATATTAATGGGGATATTAATGAGTCGGAGGCTCTTGATGTTCTGGGCATATCAATCCAATGCGATCTTCGTTCGCATTTGAAAGATGCAAAAGATCACATTTTTGATGTGTGGAAAGAAGCAGCCAAGTGCTTAGGTTTTTTAAAGCGGTGCAAGAAATACTTCACTCCAACCGACCTTCGTTGTATCTACACCACTTATATCCGTCCGAAAGTGGAGTACAACACGCATAGCCAATATGCGAGTTGTACTCGCATTCGTTGTATCTACACCACTTATATCCGTCCGAAAATGGAGTATGTATGTATGTAATGTTTACTTAAATGATACGAACGTACATGTAAGTACAAAGTTATGCAACCCTTGGAGCGGCAGAACCACTATATAAGGAGACGCACAAGTAGAACAGCTCTCTTTCCCGCAGTAGACATTGTGGTGGTAAGTCAATTAGAAATTCTATTATTAGCCATAAGCTGGAAACCACTAGCTTGCTTAAGCCGTGACGTATAGCAAGACAGAGCAGAGCGCAGGGTGCATATACAGGGTGCATAGGCTGGAAACCACTGGCTTGCGTAAGCCGTGACGTACAGCAAGACAGGGCAGAACAAAGAACAGGGAGTATATACAGGGTGCATAGGCTGGAAACTAGTGGCTTGCTTAAGCCGTGGTGTACAGCAGAACAAAGCGAAACTGAGCGCAGGGTGCATATACATACCAGTGGCTTTCTTACGCAATGGCGTATATAAATATAGAAAGTAATCAGATAATAAATAGTATTGGGAAAGTACATAAATAATAGAAATATAGTATAATACAGTACACAAATAACGGAAATTATTATATATAGTAAAAAAATAAAGAGAAAAGCAATCGTCTTTTTAGTGTTCTGAACTCTGGACAACGGCGAGCTAATCCACGCGGTGAAAAAGGTTCGTCACAAAGGATTAGCTGAATTACTAACTTCCGTCTCATTTCAGTTGGTGTGTATCCAACAGATACTCTAAGGTTTCGCAATATATAATAATTTTTTTAACAACTTTATTAATGTGGTCAGAACATGTTAGATCACTATTAATTGAAAATCCAGGTTTGATAAAAGATTTAATAAGCACAAATTTGCTGTTACCTAAAATAAAGTCACAGATATCATCAAAATAAATACATCTCTTTATGAGGACCCGAGAAGTCCCACATTGATTGTTACTTACTACTTGTGAATATTACTTAGCATGGCATTTTTATTTTGTTTTATGATTACTTATTACTTGGTATATATTACTTCACATCGAATACTATTATAGTTATATTATCATTTGGATTAAAAGAAGTAAAGCGTGAGTTTATACCTATTCCAATGTATTAATGGCAGATTTAGGAAATTAAATAAAAACTTCAGTTAAAATCCGTGGTCAGGGAAAAGGGATAAACTCCAGTGTATTCATAGCATCAGTTTAGTGGTTAGTATGTTGGTGAGTTTATGCTTTCGCCGGCGATGGAGCGATTGGGACAAGCAGCCATGATATCCGCAGTTGGATGAAGCGAGAGCACACGGCGATACAGCATGTTGCAAGCAACACTTCTGGAACAGGAAACATGTTGTATTCAACATTGAAGAATTAAATAGAAATACGAACAAGACGAGGAATTATAAAAGACGGCGCACAATCCAAAATCGGGGGGAAGTTTGCTGCAGCCAGCCGAGCAGGAGTCATCATAGGAAGTAACCGGGTAAGTGAAGTATTAGTAGTAGCACTCCTTGAGATCCCAATCTACATCCTTATTCGAACATAGGTCCTGTGTGTACGGGTTGCATCAATCCTGTCCGCCGCGTGATCCGCACGTCCTCTTCGGCACCTCGTGGTGTACGAGTTGCATCACTCCTCTCAGCCGTGTGTCCTGCGTACCGCTACTGTCACCAAATGGCGAACAGGTTGCATCAATCCTGCCAAAGGCAGGAAGTGTCCCTGTATCCTTGCTGATTGCATCCCACTGTCGGAACTTTGTCACTTAGGGATGGCTCATTGCGTGTCGCAACACATTGGCGGCAGTGCATCAGAATCTCACTATGCGTCGCGTCCCTGCATCGCATCGCATCGACGACAGTGCATTGCAAGCTCACTGCGCAACACAACGCATCGGCGGCAGTGTTTCATAAGCTCACTGCGCGTTGCGTCCGCATTCCATCGCATCCACGGCAGTACGTTACACGCTCAGTGGGCGTCGCGAATGCATCGGCCGCAGTGCATTACAGACTCACTGCGCGTCGCAAAGCATCGACGGCAGTGCATTACAGGCTCACTGCGTGTCGCAACGCATATCAATGAATATTACAAACGCACTGCGTCGGATGAGAGACGAACGTACAGCTGACAGACTGACGGACGGACGGACGAACTGACAGCCGTCCGTCCCTATTAGCTGTCCGTCTTTCTACGTCATCGATCGGTACCACTCGCATCTTCTGTCTCACTCTTACACACGCTATGCCCACTGTCTCACTCTTACACACACAGCGCCCCTTTGGAGGAGTCTCCTCCGAAATACATGGGAGGATGCATTGTCGCAGAGCTACCTTATACATATTACTCAGCGGAAATTAAATCCATCGAAGTTCAAGTAGCCTAATATTTATATTAAACTTTTAGTGCTGATGTGTGATTGGATGAGTGTAGGATAGGGATACGGATATTTAGAGTGAGCGTGTGATTTTTTTTTCGTTTTCCTTATGAGACCAGCGAACTGTGTGTCGCATAAGGTTGTTGGGACGCTGGAGTTATTTTAGGAAATATAAAATATGCTGTTATTGTAGTAGTTCTTATTTAATATTTGTAGGGTACAGTGTTGTGGGCACACGTGTGGGCGCGGGTGCAGCTGCCTGAGCAGAGGGTAAGTAAGCAGAGGTAATGTTGTAGTTGTTGGTTATTTAATTGCTTTGCTTTTTAGACGCTGTCTCAGAAGTGTAGTGAAATATAAAGTAAACATTAAGTAAACGGATCGAGCAATCCGCTTCTTCAAATTACTGTTTGAATTACAATTTCACAATGTCTAAATATTTAATGTTCAATAGAAAATAAAAACACAGCAACAGCCTCCAAAAACGTAAGTGTTCATCAGTCGAGTGCAAAAGCAAAGTGCATTTGAGCCTGACACAAACCCTAAACCACGACAACTGGCGCCATACGTTTGCTGCAAGAAATGACAGCAGTGGCGTAGCACATACTGCTCTGCGCGGTCGTGCCTTCGAGCCGGCACAATGGCACAATGGCACGTCTTGAGACCGGATTTGGTGATGGTGGAAGCGCGCATCTTGGGGCCGAATCTGGTGATGGTGGAGGCGCGATTCTTGCGGCCGAATCTGATGCTATCCGCAGCAAGAAGCTGGCCACTCTGGCTGACCGGGTACGCGGATCTCCGCGCCCGGCGTATTTGATACGACCATACCCGGATGGGCCGGGCGAACCACAACAAGATTATCGGGCTGCAAATCGCGTTGTGGAGTCTTCCACATAGTACAGCGGAAAAGTTCACAGAGGTATTTGGTTTTCCATAGTTGGCAGAGATGTTGAGCAAGGGCTTGCACTCTCCGCCAGCGGTTGAATACAGAGAACGGGTAGTACAGATGTTCAGGCTCCGCTGGAGCCAGTAAGGGGATACCGACCAAGAAGTGACCTGCGGTGATGGCTTTCATCACGATTGGGTCTTCGGATGATACAGTGAGAGGGCGAGAATTGAGGCAAGATTCGATCTTGCTCAGAAAAGTTGTAAATTCTTCGAATGAGACTTACAGGCAGAGGCCACTTTTCGCGGGTGGGTTTTGAGGCTTTTAACTCCAGTCTCCCAAAGTCCTCCCATATGTGAGGCTCCTGGCGGTATAAAATGCCAGGAGACGTTTTAATGTCAATACTTGACCTCGATTAAGTCTATAGTGCGGGCCATAAAGTCCTGGAAATCGCGCAGGAGTTCTTTAGAGGCGCTTACAAAATTGGTGTCATTGTCGCAATAGACGTTGGCAGGGCAACCTCTGCGGGCGGCAAACCGGGAGAATGCAGCGAGGAACGTTGCGGTTGAAAGATCGCTAGTGGGCTCCAAATATATGGCCTTCGTTGCGAAACAAACGAAAACACAGACGTAACATTTCGTGATTAAACACGCACGACCTGTGTAAGCGGCGGGAGAAAGTCATGCGTTCTGGTGGCAAAGCCGCCATGAGTTGGGTTCGTTGCTTCTTCCGATGCAAAAGGCAAGGCTTGTAATTATGAGTCGTCGTTTTGATAAGGTTTTTAACCTTGGGAATCCAGAAATGGGTACGGTCCAGACTAAGAACTAATTGATTACCACCGTGCAGAGGTATTTCGTGTATAAATCGAATAAGAAATCGCGAAAATTGGCAAAGGCATGGGGTGCCGTTCGTCGAAAGGCAAGTTGGTCATGAGGACAAACTCCCGCCAACACGCATCGTGTTGTCAGTATGGATAAAGGGGTTCAACGAAAGTAAGCCGCTTTTGCATCGTAACGTCGAATTATTTTCTAGGGCCGCGTAATCGTCAGCAAAATAAATCTGGCAGAATATGGCGAGGCAGTGTTTAGTTTCCTTTATTTCTCCGGAGGGAGATGCAGGGTTGGGTGCAAACGCAGTTGACGATGAGCTGGATGAGCCTTGTGGAGAAACCGATATACGTAGGAGTATACCCGTAAAACTCGCGGCAGTGACGAAAATCGTTCGAGAAGATCCTCATCAGCACGACAATAGGTGTGAAGCGCCTTGACTGTCTTCTGCTCCAGAGTAGTAACGTATTCGCCCGAGACGCAGGCCAGTGATCCTTATCCTGGGCAAGCCAAGGAGGTCCATTCCATCAAAGGGGTCTCTTTGCGAGATTTTGGGGTGTGGCACTACGACTGACCATATTCGCGGCGTCTTCCTAGGACTCCACATGGAACCATTGCGAATGTGGCATCTTCTCGATGATTTTTTCGACTCGGTTCGCAACGAACGTAGTGCAAACGCACGGCGACGAATTAGAAATCAGTTCTGTCTGCAGCACGGGGACTGCGGGAATTACATCATTTAGTCCACTTGTGGTTGGACTGGAAGCGTTGAAGATGACTCTGACCTTCGTTAAGGTGCTTTCGGGTTTGATGACGGCATGGTAGCGTAAATAGAAGTGATTTCTAGGTGATTAAGGCTCGGGGGCTGACTACTCCCATGTGACTTAAATCGACATCCTGATTTAACATCGTGTCATACTGGTGTTTGGAGTTTTCATTCATTTCTAATCGTGCTTCCATACACGTATATTTTTTGAGCGCAATGTGTCTCGAGGCCCCTAAGCGGAGCGTCTCTGGAAAGCCGACTTTAAAAGGCAGTGACACGATGTAGCGGCCGTCATCGCGTCTTCGTGTTGTTTTAACGAAATTTTCTTTGCAAAACTTTTCGGAGTTTAGGAGGAAACTAGATTGCTACCCCAATCTAGTTTTGGGAAGTTACTCCACCTCCCAAAAACGTTCGAACTTTTGTTCGAAGGAGACTTCGTTGAAGTAAGCCACTTTTATGGGAGCAGTGGCAGATTGCTTGGTAGCAACCGGGCCGGTTAAGATCCAATCGAACAGGGTTTGCTGAGCCATGAGTGAGCCTCACTTAGCGGCAAATGCCGCTATTCAGAATTCAGAAGAAACTCGCTCGATCTTGAGATCTTTGCAGCAACAGTCTCTTTGATACCTGAAACTACAGCGGTAATTGGCCGCACGGGGAGCTTTAAAAGCTTTTGTATACGTTCGGAGCTTTTGTATCGTTCGGATACGTTTTGTATACGTATCTGCATGCAGTTGCTGCAAGAGCGATTATTCTAAATGCAATTCAGCCGCTGTGGAACTGTCATGCTTAGAAACTGAGTGCGGGGCCGCAAATTCCAGGGTCTGGAAACGATTGGTTAGAATGGAATTCAGATCTGCCCATTTTAAAATTTCGGTTTCGAGTATGTAAACCGTCTGGTTCGTGGTGGGTGTTTTGGCGAAGTTCACTTCAAACTCAATCAGAGCATCGGCTATTCTGATAAAAGATGCGAGCGCAGCCATGGTGTTTCTTGGGTTCACTCAGGGGCAGCGACGGAAGCTAACGCAATAAGGAAACAGACCAAGGAAAAAGGAAGCGCACCGAAAACAATTTCGGTAAAAATAGCTTTTTATATTTTATTATTTGTTTATTTACAAAAAATCACCCACCAAATATTTTGCGTCGCTGCGCGGTTGTTTTTGTATCAAGGGGCCTCCTGCAGAATTTTAGCAACTCGTTGTGTCTTTAGTATCGGTAAGTAGTCAAACATTTACTAGTCGCTGTTATTACTTTTGCGTATTGGGTGGGTATTTTTTGGTATTTCCTGTTGGATCAATGTAGAATCCCAAACTCCACGCTGCTTTCACAAGCGAGAGAAAACAGAAAAACTGCAAACAGAAAAACTGGTTATTCGTTCTGTGTGCACACCGACAGCGCATGTGTATGGGCACCCAAGCAGCGAAAAGTAAAGCCGGCTGCGTCGGTAACGATCTGCGCAAGCAGAAGAGCGCGAGCGAAAAAATGTGCAGGTGAATACCAACCAGCAAAAGGTGGTGGTTTTTCAATTTGCACTGAACGCAGCGGGTGCACAAGTAACTCGCGTTTACAGAGACAAGGAGAGCGCAAACCAAGAAAGCGAAAGTATGTTGAAGTTCAAACTTAGTAGAAGGCTGTTCTTTTCACTTTCTTCGTGAGAGCGCGGGGATGGATATGAAACTAAGCGGTGAAACTAAAAAAAATGCGATCTTCGTAACAAGTGATGCTTGCGAAGACGGTCAGCAACAAAACTTTATTTTTGGTGCTGCCGTTATTTTTGGGACCGTTAACCAAGAATCGAAAATTCTGGTACAGTTTGAGGGAATAGATTTAAAATGATGAGCACCGGGTTCTGCACTCCGTTGATAGCAACACAAGTGCACGAGGCGCACTTGGAACTTTCGCGAGTATAAATTACACGAATGCATTTCGCAAAGCGGCCAAATTGTGTGAAATAAAAGAAACTTAAATTCCTTTTTTTCAATTTGATGGTTGGATGGTTCGTCGGGGACGATGATTTGCCGGTTTGGGGTGTCGGTGACACTAGCTTTGGGCGGCGGCAATTCCGTGGATCATGGGCGGCGGCAAATCCGGCGTTTTGGACCAAATGTTTTTCCCAAATGTTTGTTTTGGAAAAGTAATTAAATTTTATTCACAGCTTCAAATCATTGTTTAAATTCAACTTCACAATGTCTAAATGTTTAATGTTCAATAGGAAATAAAAACACAGCAACAGTCGAGTTCAAAAGCAACTTGTCTTTTCAACTTGTCTCAAAGACATTGACCCAAAGACTCATTGTCTTTGAGTCTAGTCCAGCGGCGATTGCTGGCAGCCAGAATTCAGGGCCAGTAGCCGTGGGGAAAGCCTGCATCTAGGCAGGCTGACGAGAGAGAGAGAACTGCAGTTTTCACTCCTGACACCCTACCGATCGATGAGGGAGCACCTTTGGCGAGCGGCAGTTGGCGTTAGAGTTCACGTCGGCTTCCAGAATTCATGTACAAAAATAATTACCGAGTGTATTATGTTTATATGTTTTATTAGTCTATTATGTTTATGTTTATATTATGTTATGTTTAATATTTTTATTTATTTACAGGTGTTTATTTACATACAAATATTGTTTAAAGAAGTTAGAGTTATAAATAGTAACATTTCATCAAATAACATCTAAGTAACATTTAATCAAAGTAACATTTCATTAAATTCTTAGTTTTGTTATCTTTATGTAACATTTAATCAAATTCTTAGTAAATTCTTAGTTTTGTTGTAAGTTCTTAGTGCTGTCTATAGTATCAATAAAATTCACAGGGAAAATTCAGGCAGATATGAAGGATAGCCGTTAGCCTTAAAAAGCACTCGAGCAAGGAAGCATATTGGAAGGATAACCGTCAGTCTTAAAAGGCACTCGAGCAAGGAAGGATATTGAAGGGATAGCCAGCTTTAAACGGCACTCGGGCAAGAAAGGATATTCGAAGGATAGCAAGGGTTTTTGTTTTTCTTGCCGGATTTTCTTCAACTAATTGTTTTTCTCACTTTTACTTTCTTTAAATTTTTTAAAACTCCTTCACTGCATTTCACTTTTCTGGCCCCTTATAACCGGAGTACAGCTCCTTTTATACCCATTCTTCTGCCACATATTTTAACCTCGCCCTCATTTAGTAACCAAGGGTTTCGTTGTTGATTTGAAGTAACCTTCTGGTCGCAGGTGTTTGCTTGTTTTCGGTCCCAAATTTCCGGTAAGCTGGATGTGTGCTTTCTGGTCACAGGTCTTCGCTTGTTTTCGGGTCCAAATTTCCGCTGTGTATTTATGTATGTATTTATTTTTATTTATCATATGTTTAAAAAACATACAAAATTCTTTAAATCTTATTTATGGGATAACGTATTTTAGTTAAAGGAAAAAAGTTCTCACACACCCCATTTATTTTCGGTTAATCGACTGAACGTTAATGCAGAGCTTGTGAGGGTGACCTGGTATGGTTATCTGGATAATATTCATTCAATTCACTGACATGTACAGCCTCTCTCCGTCCCGTTTCAACCTAACTATAACCGGTCAGATGAAATCAGTGACCAGGAACGGTCCGTCGAACTTCGGGGCTAACTTTGCGTTGAAGTTGTCTGCTGCTTTAGAAAGGAAGTGAGTTTTTGCAAGGACCTGTTGTCCCATGTTTTCTGCCAGTTTCCTGTTGTCTGTACAATCATTCGCTTTATGTTTCGGTTTGCTCACTCCGTGGGATCTTCTGTATATGGGGTGGTGTATATGGGGCAGTGAATTGTTGGTGTCTTTCCGCGCATCTGTTTGTTGTGGTTAATCAAAAAGGGACGGCAGAAGTCCACTCAAGAGTAAAGAAAGCCCGTGCCGGTTAAACTCGCGAAGATGGTAGATCTCCCATCATCTGGTGAAACAATTTGGGCTTGGCCTTAGTTCAATGAATGCGATTTTGTACCACCGATCGACATATTTGCTTTCCTTTGACAGGCCAAAACGTTGTCGGGATTGTGCTAACAGCGTCTGTGGTCCACAATGGTAGTATTCTTCGTGGAACCATTTTAAGAGAAGTTTTGCCAAGGGGTCATTGTACGGCAGAACTTATGGACGTTTGGTTTAATGCGAGATGGCGGCTGCCTTGAACCATCCTTCTAACCTAATTATTCATTCAACATCCAAGAATGTATTAAGTTCGCTGATTGAGCTGGACTTGCTCACGCTATTATTCTTGGTCAGCGACTTGATCTCCTCCTTAAAATCTGATCGTTGTATGGCGCGAACGATGACATTAACTGCCTCCTGGGGTTCTTCGGGTGTGAGATGTATTTAGTATATCATTTTGCCGGTTCCTGCAGTGGTTCATAAATTGTAGGACGTAAGCCACAATGTGGATTAGCGAATTGAAGGAATTTTTGTGATTGATTTTATAAATTATGTCCAATTTACCGTGGACTGCAACGGTAGACATGAATATTGACTTGTTTCTTCCCATGTCCAAAGTAATGGTAGAGTTGCTGCAATATGGTTTTAGCCTTGCTATGCAAAAAGAATAGACCGTAAAACCTTAAGACCTTTAGATCTGAACTGTCTAGGTGGTACCCCTCGTGACAATAAAACCGCTAGATTTTCTGTTCACTTCTCATGCCGCCACTGGATTGCATCTGAAAATACTTGAATCGTGGAAATTTAATTTGCAACAAAAGTGTAGAAGGATTGTGACGACCCATTTGCTATACAAATTAAGCAGTTGAACACACCTAAGAACTGTTCCCAAGGAGAATGCTGGGAACAGTTCTTACCATAAAGTACACAGACGAGGATCGTTAGAAACGCCCACAAAAAGACGGACAGGAGAAAGCATGCAGAAAAAGTGAAAGTGACGTGGTGTGCATGTCACACGTAAACTCAACTGAGCGGCAGAGCGGGATGGCAGCTGACAACGCGCATGTACAAATTATACCAGCGAGCAGAGCAGCCAGAGTGAAAAAACAAATCGCGCTGTGTATCGATAACTTGATTTGTACATTACACAACGTTCGAGAGTGCAGCGAACACATAAGATCAACGCTCAGTTGATCTAAGCTGTGACCCACTTTTGCAGCTTATATACTGCAAAAACAATGTATGTAAGGAGACGGCAGAGAAGTTCACTGACCGTACAACTCCTTAACCGTGAAAAAAAGGTTTCTTTTAATCAAATATTTTTGCATGGTTAAAGAAGAGTAACGGCTTAACGGAGTACGAACTACCGTACACCGTTAAAATAGAACAATATAGAAGGAAACTCAAGAGAGTATAAAACCAACTGCAAAGCAGAACTCGGGGTTCAGTCAAGTGAGTTCAGTCAGTCAGTTCAGCGAGTTCAGCGGTTCAGTCAGCCCATCAGCGCATTCAAGACAGTCAGTGCAATTCAATTGAGAAGTTTAGTTGAGTTGATTCAGAGGAAAAAATGCAAAGTTATTTGGTGAAATCCAAAATTCAATGTGTCCGTCAGAGTCCCAGATTTTCCAGAGAAGTTCGGCGAACAAGCTAAAGCGCCAAAAGCATACAGTTGTAGTGGTTTGTACGCCCTCCTGTTGCAAAAATCGAAGCGCCAGGAATACGCAGTTGTAGTGGCTTGTACGCCCTCCTGTCGTAAAAGCTAAAGTGCCAAAAGCATACAGTTTTAGTGGCTTGTACGCCCTCCTGTTGCAAAAATCGAAGCGCCTGGAATACGCAGTTGTAGTGGCTTGTACACCCTCCTGTCGTAAAAGCTAAATTGCCAAAAGCACACAGTTGTAGTGGCTTGTACGCCCTCCTGTTCCCTGGCAAACGTGGGTAGAACTAGAAACAGAGAAGTTTTAGTCACAGTGGCTGGTATGTTCTCTCGGCCGCGGTGGCTGGTAGACCTATTCCGCCAGTGCAGACATTAGAATAGCGAGCAACTCAGTGGGAATATCAACGTACCAGTGAATCAACAGCGGTCTCGAAAACTCGTCGAGATATCGGTTCAGAGAACCATCAGTGATCTCAAAACGGAGTGAAATTATCAACGACCCAACAGAATACCAGTGATTTCAAAACGCAGTGAGATACAGCGACCCGGTAGAACAACAGAGATCTCAAAAACGCAGTGAGACATCGACAACGCAAAACTCAGCAAGGTACCCATTCAGTCAACCATCGGCGATCTTAAAGCGCACAGAGGTACCAACGTCAATAAATTATTAATAATACAACTACCATTTGTATAAGCAAACTCAATACAAATATTAGAATAAGCTATTTGTAAGGTGAATAAAGATATTGAACCTATTAACATACTCTTCTTTTGTAAACGAACCCTGGAATCCCGGCGAGCTAATCCAAGCCATAGGAAGAGGCAAGAAGGTTCGCTACAAGTGGCGCCCGAACAGGGACAATATCATATTCACCAATAGCTAAAAAGACTAGAAATCGGAAAAAATTTATCATGGATCCAACCAAAACGTACCGAACAGAATGGTTATACCGGCTAAATAAAGAAGCGCTTGCTCAGTGCTTGACTGAGTTGGGACTTGTCGCCGAAGGAACCTTGAATGACATGAGGAAATCGTGTTCATCAAGGAAGGAAACCACGCGGAGAGTGTGGAACGAAGGTTGAGGGTGTATAAAACGGAAGACGGTCGCGCAACACCGGAATCCAGTGACCTGTCGAAGGCACTGATGATGGATGTTCCAACGAGGGAACGCAGCCCAATTGGCCTAGGGAGCGTAAACACCCCACGGGTGATGGACAGAAACCTGCGGGAAATAATTTAGCGTCATTCGTACACTGATGTTATAGACAAGGGAAGGAAATGCTCCGTGGGGTATGATGGTGGCGTTGACCCTTTAGCCTTCGTGGAGCGGATGAAGCAACTTGCAGAAACATATGGTCTCGACAGTAATATGTTGCCACTCGCGATGCCAGAGTTCCTGGAAGGCAAAGCCTTGCTCTGGTATCGCAACAATAATACTCATTAGTGGTCGTGGGAGGCCTATACGCGAGACTTCCTAGATTTCCTTTCTACCTAGTCGTTTCTTTGAGAGACTCGGCGATGACATTCGCAGTCGGTAACAGCGCGCGAATGAGAAGTTCGGGGATTACGTCATTACCTTGAAAAATGTGATGAGACATAGCAGGTACACTGAGAGAGAAAATCTGGAGAGAATTTACCAAAATTCGGCGTTCGAGTACCAATTTTATATAAAAAGGCAAGATTTCGGGAACTAAAAGTGTTGCTCTCGTTGGCCGAGAATTTCGCGTGCCTGCGATTTGCCAATTCGGACGAGTCGGCAGAGGAATACCAGACGCGGCCAGTAGCCTCAAGACGATGGCCATCTGAACGCAATCATGCGGTGAGGCAGGCGATCTCAAGGCCTTTCAACTCAAAAACGGCATGCGGACGCTGCGGGCAGGAAGGGCATATGCGCCGAAATTGCCGGAACAAAGTCGTGATTTTCTGCTGTGAGTGTGGCCGAGAGGGACAACCATTGACTGTTGCAGACAGACACAGGGTAACGACCTGGGTCGCCGCCGGAAGCGAGAGGAGGCGGGCCCCATCCAGAGAACCTCTCGCAGAAACTAAAGCCCCTCCGAATAAACAACCGACGCATTGTGGCCAGGGTATCCATCCAAGGCAAACGAATACGAGCGACAGTCAACATGGGAGCGACGCGAAGCAGGACGCTCCCGGAAAGGCTGGTGAGAAAGCGGTCGTTTGAGAAAGTGGAGGTTGATATTCGCATGGAAGACGGGACAATCAGGAAAGTGTCTGAACCAGGAAAGTGCGGGATAGGAGCGACACTCTCCTTCGGAGCCGAGACCGTGTCTTTGGGACCGACGGAGAAACAAGAGAAGCCGAATGACGCAGTCATTTGCACATCAGCACAAGAATCAGGCCCTAAACAACCGGAGGACATCGAGACTTTTCTTTAGGAGGAAATGAAGAAATTTTAAACCCTGAAAGGCGTCTCCAATATTACCGAGCACAAGATAGTAATACGTGACGAGCTTCCTATAAAACAACGGCACTTTCCCAGAAACCCGGCGATGCAGGCTGTCATCGACAAAGAGATCGACGAACTCCTAGAGAAGGACTGCATAGAACCCTCACGCAGTCCATACAGCGCACCAATCGTGTTGGTGAGAAAGAAGTCTGGTGAATGGCGGTTGTGCGTAGACTACCGCCAGCTGAATGCCCGATCAATTCCAGATGCATACCCCATTTTAAGAATTGACCACATTTTGGAGCGACTGCGAGATGCAAAGTATATCAGCAGCCTTGACTTAAAGAGCGGGTACTCGCAGATTCCAATGCCCTTCTGGCTATATTCGGCTGCAGTCACTTTTCGGGACCAGGTTATCAGTCCCGATTTGACACCTAAAGCTTTCACCTACCTGGACGACATAATTGTCACAGGATCGTCCGCGGAAGAGCACATTGCGAATCTTCGAGAGGTTTTCTGGCGTTTGAGACAGGCGAATCTCAAACTCAACGTCAACAAGTGTGAGTTCTTTAAAGAAGAATTGAAATATCTGGGGCATGTGGTAAACGAACAAGGCATCCAGATAGACCCAGATAAAATTTGGGCGATATAAAATTTAAAACCGCCAACCACCACCAAAGAACTGCGAAGATGTTTGGGCATTGCTTCCTGGTATCGCAGGTTCGTGGCAGATTTCGCGAAGACCGTCCCACCAATGACCACACTGCTAAGAAAAGGAAAACATTGGAAATGGGGCGAGGCACAACAGGAAGCGTTCGAAACCCTCCAGCAAAAACTCAAGGAGGTACCAGTATTGGCGTGCCAAGATTTCAACGAGAACCTTCAACTTCAAACTGACGCAAGCGACTTCGGACTTGGAGCCGTGCTCACTCAACAACTGGAAGGTTAGGGGCGTTATCGCGTACGCCAGCCGACCGAAAAGAATTACTCGGCAACAGAGAAAGAATGCCTGGCCATAGTGTGGGGTATTGGCGAGAGGACTTTGAGGGCTACCGGTTCAAGGTAATCACAGATCAT
This sequence comes from Sicus ferrugineus, assembly GCA_922984085.1. Taxonomy (NCBI): domain Eukaryota; kingdom Metazoa; phylum Arthropoda; class Insecta; order Diptera; family Conopidae; genus Sicus; species Sicus ferrugineus. The sequence continues at coordinate 27,438,554 of OV277349.1, forward strand.
CTGGCGCTAAAGTGGCTAAATTCTATAGAGAGCCCTCCGGAAGAAAAGCGAGATGGGCCTTGGAGCTCCAACAGTGTTCTTTTGACATCCAGTACCAGAAGGGGAAGCTGAATGTAATCGCGGATGCACTATCCCGACAGTCGCAAGAAACCGTCGCCAGAATAGCAACAGAGGAGACACGCGCACAGCCCTGCACGTGGTTACAAGCAAAGGTTAGAGAAGTGGAACAAAATCCTGAGAAGTTTCCAGACTACACTTTGGAGAATGGGAATCTATACCGTCTTATTCCGAATCGTCTCGGGGACGAGGACTGCACGCCGTGGAAACTAAGCGTGCCTAGGACAATGAGAGACAGAGTACTTAAAAAAGTCACGACCATCCGTCCGCTGGCCAGGGAGGAGTCCACAAGACCATATGCCGGTTGACGAATAAATATAACTGGCCAGGAATGTTTCATGATGCTAGAAGATATGTGCGGCAATGTGAATCGTGCCAATGTTACAAGCCGAACCAGCAAAAGGCCGCAGAGAAAATGCTCACCAAGTTGGAAGAAGAACCTTGGTCGATACTCTGCGCGGATTTTGTGGGTCCGCTACCGCGTTCTGCACACGGAAAAATAACTCTTCTCTTATTCTTTGATAAATTTTCAAAATGGACTGAAATGATACCCTTACTCAAAGCCTCAACGGAACACTTGCAGCGAGAGTTCCGAGAACGCATTCTAGCCCGGTTCGGAGTACCCAAGATACTAGTAACGGATAATGGGACTCAGTTTACGAGTCGCAGTTTAGGTCGTTTCCTCCAAGAAATGGGTGTGAAGCAATAGTTTACTGCTCCATATACGCCACAGGAGAATCCCACGGAGAGAATCAACAGGACGATAAAAACGGTAATAGCACAACTATCGGATAACAAGCACCGGAACTGGGACGCACTGCTTCCAGAAATTACGCTGGTCATCAATAGCAGCGTATCCGAGACCATAGGATACAGTCCAGCATATCTCACGCAAGGACTAGACCAAGACTTCCGGGAACCTACTACGTCGAACAAACGCCGGGCAGCGGTCAGAAACCCAGCGGTCAAAACAACACGCAGAGAAGGGGAAAAATCTAGAAGAAGTCTTCAAATTGGTAAAGGCAACGCAGGATCAGGCGCACCACTATAACTTGCGACGCCGGCAATGGAAACCAGAAATTGGGCAGTCAGTACTTGTTCGACAGCACCCCCTGTCAAAAGCAATCGACAGCTTTGCGGCGAAATTGTCTCCGAAGTTCGACGGCCCATACCAGGTAATCGGATTCGTGTCACCAGTGATCTTCCGTTTACAGAAAAAGGTGATACTCGGCCAAGAACGGCTCATGTGAGCGAGCTAAAGGCGTACCAACAGGCGGCAGCGCAAAGTGACCATACTTCCGAGGGAGTTTCTGGCAGCGAACGTCTGGTTTAGGGTACAGGAAACCCGCCAACCACTGACGCTGACGGTCAAACCAAATCGGAAGCGAAAAGAAGCAAACGCGGGGGCAGACTGTGTCAGGTAGAACCTGAAGAGGAAACCGGAAGAGGAAACCGGCTACAGCAAAGATAGCCACAGCCAGCGAAGAATTCAGCGACGACCGAAAAGCAAAACACAGGCCACAGGTGGACACCCGTGGCACAGATATAAAAAAGAAGCAGAAGGCCACACATCCGTCGGGCGAAAAACAAACGACTCGAACATATTCACAAGATCGCGAGCACTTGATATTCGGCGACTTCACACCGGAAGTAAGGAAGGCATTATTTTACAACGAATTGTCCGTCCGGCTATCAGCTTCGCGAACCAAAACAAAGACTGAACAACAGAAAGGGAAAAAATTGAAAAGTAAGCAGCAGCAGAAGCGTCGGTAGCCACAGCGAGCATCTAGCGAAATCTAGGAGCGCTAAATGATCTGCTGTGCCTTACGAGCGCGGGTCTCGCGGCAATAGAAGGAACCCGAATTTTCTAGCACAGCACAGAAACAGTAATTAAGCGGACGAATCAGCTGCTGCCCCAGTATCAAAGCAGTCGCCGTAACAGCAATCACAAAAGTAGGCGCAGAAACAACAGCAATCGTTGTCGCAGGGGAAGCAACATAATGTTTATCGTCAGGAATTCTATGTCCAACCGCCTCTGCGACGGCAATATCAAAAACGACAACATAATTCAACGTCCGAGACGTCTGACTCGAACTCATACTCTTCCAACTACGCAGGAAAATCGCGTGACTCGCAACGTCCAACGCAGTAACAGTTGCGTCAACAAAGGCTGCAACAACAGCAGCAACAGCACTCCAAGATGCCACCTCCCCTGACGTCTTCATTCCGAAGTGAAGCGCTGGTCTCCGCCTGCTGATCCACATCGATTGTATCCATATCGTCCGAATCGTCGGTATCTTCACCGTCGTCTTCATCGTCGGCGTTGATTTCGTCCCAAATCACAACAGGAATGCTGCAAGCAGAGTAAAAAGGATAAGGAAAAAACGAAAAAAGGGAATAACAATAACAGCACCAAGAACTACATCAGCAGCAGTACCCAGCGGTTTCCTACTGTACTCAAAAATAGGATGTGCACCATTAGATAATACAAACGGATTAGGGGCAAACATCAGCGATCACAATTTCAACATCTCATACAATCACAGTTGATCAACATGTTGTAAATCCTAGTAATATTATGGCAATGAAAGACCAGCAACCGACGCCGGACTATGCGCGAAAATGTCCACAAATCTTCAACAGTGGACTTAGGGGCAAATATCCGCGATCACAATTTTCTAAAAATATAAACATCTCATACAATCACAGTTGATCAACATATTGTAAATCCTAGTAATATTATGGCAAAGAAAGTCCAGAAACCGAGGCCGGGCTTTTCTACGTCTCAATCGGTCAATCTGCATCCGGAAAACCGCGGAAGTCTATTACTTTCAGAAATGTCTACTCCAATAATGACATTATTACCCAGCCAAAGCATCTATCCACCATCCCAAGGATTGCAAAACCCCCGATATTTAATGAATTCCACTAGCACTATCATCTTTTGTACTCCTCCATCATCTTCCACAACAGACATATGTGGAAGACAAATGTCACCAGTTACGGTACGCAGTCACCATCAGTATTCAGAAGGACCTTTGCCTACTTCCAATTTAATGGACAGGGAAAATATACAGAGAAGTCCTGATGATTGAGTGAAAGTGGAAGACGAAATTTGTGACTTGCACGGAAAAAGTAATCGAAATCTATATATTAATCCATACGATCCTGCGAAACCCGACGATTGCTGCACAGAGCAGTTTGGAACGAAATCAACTATGTAAATGCGAATTCACAAGTTATATTTCTTTAAGTTCACAATATAATTCTTTAAGTTCACAATTTAATTCTTTCAATTAGCTTTTTAAAAACTTTTTATACAATGCACAAAATTCAAAATTGATGACAATTGTTTCACCCCGCACGCGTCAACTGGTTGATAGTAAGAATCGGAAGGGAGTGCCTGGTGTGGGTCCAGCGACGATCGCTGGCAGCCAGGAGAGCAACGCCAGTCGCCGATGGGAGAGCCTGCAGCCGAGCTTACTCTTTCGAGAGAGGCGCATCTCATGACCTGCAGGCTGACAAGAGAGAGAACTGCAGTTCTCACTCCTGACACCCTACCGATCGATGAGGGAGCACCTCTGGCGAGCGGCAGTTGCCGTTAACAAACTATATGTAGCGGTAGTAATCAGAGTTGCCTCAAAACAAGCACAACGCAAGCAGTTTCACAACGTCGTACTACTACGAAAATCAAGCGCGTAGATATGAAGGTAGTATTCAAAATTGTCCTCACCTGCATTGGAGGCCAACGCTTCATCACCTTTGCCAGCAGCATCACAACCATCCACACAAGGACATATCATGCATTTACCTCAGCCTCATCGAATGCAGAACATGGAGGATTATCAGCTGATGCCACCACCTGATTTCGACACGCAAACCTTGGAGAAGCAAGTTTTTTCCTTGCTGGAGTGCTGGATAATCACCTTCCCAGAGTTCGTAACAACTCGCAACAGCTACAGCAGAATTACGCGCATCCATCACCACCGTTCCATAAACCTCAGAGTACAAAGAGATCACAGGCCTCTAAACCGAACTACCGGGAGTTAATTAATCATGTTTACACAATGCGGAATTCAACTTCGGAAGAGGAATTATATCTGAAAATAATAAAGAAAGCTTTAATCGTAGACGCCCAAATAATGCGGTCCCATGTTGCACCAGTACCTGTCCCTGGGTGGACACTTAATGAGAAATTGCATTACAATATATCCATTCGATATACCAAAAAAACATGTTTGCGAGCCAGTGTTTCCAGTGCGATGCCATCGAATTATTCCCACAAATCAAACTTGATGAGCAAATTGAAAAATTCAAAAGTTTAAGCACCGGGAATACGCAGTTGTAGTGGCTTGTACGCCCTTATGTCGTAAAAGCTAAAGTGCCAAAAGCACACAGTTGTAGTGGATTGTACGCACTTCTGTTGCAAAAATCGAAGCGCCAGGAATACGGAGTTGTAGTGGCTTGTAGGCCCTCCTGTCGTAAAAGCTAAAGCGCCAGAAGCACACAGTTGTAGTGGTTTGTGCGCCCTCCTATTGCAAAAATCGAAGCGCCAGGAATACACAAACGTGGGTAAAACCAGAAACAGATAAGTTTTAGTCACAGTGGCTGGTATGCTCTCCTATAGAAAGCTTCAGTAAGCAAATTCACCGGATATACCAGAGAATGGCCGCGGTGGCTGGTAGACCTATTCCGCCAGTGCAGATATCAGAATAGCGAGCAATTCAGTGGGAATATCAACGTACCAGTGAATCAACCCCGGTCTCGAAAACTCGTCGAGATATCAGTTCAGAGAACCATCAGTGATCTCAAAACGGAGTGAGATACCAACGCCCCAACAGAATACCAGTGATCTTAAAACGAAGTGAGATATCAACGAGCCAACAGAATACCAGGGATCTCAAAACGCAGTGAGATACAGCGACCCGGTAGAAAAGCAAAGATCTCAAAAACGCAGTGAGAAATCGACAACGCAAAACTCAGCAAAGTACCCATTCAGTCAACCATCGGCGATCTTAAAGCGCACAGAGGTACCAACGTCAATAAATTATTAATAATACAACTACCATTTGTATAAGCAAACTCAATACAAATATTAGAATAAGCTATTTGTAAGGTGAATAAAGATATTGAACCTATTAACATACTCTTCTTTTGTAAACGAACCCTGGAATCCCGGCGAGCTAATCCAAGCCATAGGAAGAGGCAAGAAGGTTCGCTACAAGTGGCGCCCGAACAGGGACAATATCATATTCACCAATAGCTAAAAAGACTAGAAATCGGAAAAAATTTATCATGGATCCAACCAAAACGTACCGAACAGAATGGTTATACCGGCTAAATAAAGAAGCGCTTGCTCAGTGCTTGACTGAGTTGGGACTTGTCGCCGAAGGAACCTTGAATGACATGAGGAAATCGTGTTCATCAAGGAAGGAAACCACGCGGAGAGTGTGGAACGAAGGTTGAGGGTGTATAAAACGGAAGACGGTCGCGCAACACCGGAATCCAGTGACCTGTCGAAGGCACTGATGATGGATGTTCCAACGAGGGAACGCAGCCCAATTGGCCTAGGGAGCGTAAACACCCCACGGGTGATGGACAGAAACCTGCGGGAAATAATTTAGCGTCATTCGTACACTGATGTTATAGACAAGGGAAGGAAATGCTCCGTGAGGTATGATGGTGGCGTTGACCCTTTAGCCTTCGTGGAGCGGATGAAGCAACTTGCAGAAACATATGGTCTCGACAGTAATATGTTGCCACTCGCGATGCCAGAGTTCCTGGAAGGCAAAGCCTTGCTCTGGTATCGCAACAATAATAATCATTAGTGGTCGTGGGAGGCCTATAAGCGAGACTTCCTAGATTTCCTTTCTACCTAGTCGTTTCTTTGAGAGACTCGGCGATGACATTCGCAGTCGGTAACAGCGCGCGAATGAGAAGTTCGGGGATTACGTCATTACCTTGAAAAATGTGATGAGACATAGCAGGTACACTGAGAGAGAAAATCTGGAGAGAATTTACCAAAATTCGGCGTTCGAGTACCAATTTTATATAAAAAGGCAAGATTTCGGGAACTAAAAGTGTTGCTCTCGTTGGCCGAGAATTTCGCGTGCCTGCGATTTGCCAATTCGGATGAGTCGGCAGAGGAATACCAGACGCGGCCAGTAGCCTCAAGACGATGGCCATCTGAACGCAATCATGCGGTGAGGCAGGCGATCTCAAGGCCTTTCAACTCAAAAACGGCATGCGGACGCTGCGGGCAGGAAGGACATATGCGCCGAAATTGCCGGAACAAAGTCGTGATTTTCTGCTGTGAGTGTGGCCGAGAGGGACAACCATTGACTGTTGCAGACAGACACAGGGTAACGACCTGGGTCGCCGCCGGAAGCGAGAGGAGGCGGGCCCCATCCAGAGAACCTCTCGCAGAACCTAAAGCCCCTCCGAATAAACAACCGACGCATTGTGGCCAGGGTATCCATCCAAGGCAAACGAATACGAGCGACAGTCAACATGGGAGCGACGCGAAGCAGGACGCTCCCGGAAAGGCTGGTGAGAAAGCGGTCGTTTGAGAAAGTGGAGGTTGATATTCGCATGGAAGACGGGACAATCAGGAAGTGTCTGAACCAGGAAAGTGCGGGATAGGAGCGACACTCTCCTTCGGAGCCGAGACCGTGTCTTTGGGACCGACGGAGAAACAAGAGAAGCCGAATGACGCAGTCATTTGCACATCAGCACAAGAATCAGGCCCTAAACAACCGGAGGACATCGAGACTTTTCTTTAGGAGGAAATGAAGAAATTTTAAACCCTGAAAGGCGTCTCCAATATTACCGAGCACAAGATAGTAATGCGTGACGAGCTTCCTATAAAACAACGGCACTTTCCCAGAAACCCGGCGATGCAGGCTGTCATCGACAAAGAGATCGACGAACTCCTAGAGAAGGACTGCATAGAACCCTCACGCAGTCCATACAGCGCACCAATCGTGTTGGTGAGAAAGAAGTCTGGTGAATGGCGGTTGTGCGTAGACTACCGCCAGCTGAATGCCCGATCAATTCCAGATGCATACCCCATTTTAAGAATTGACCACATTTTGGAGCGACTGCGAAATGCAAAGCAGCCTTGACTTAAAGAGCGGGTACTCGCAGATTCCAATGCCCTTCTGGCTATATTCGGCTGCAGTCACTTTTCGGGACCAGGTTATCAGTCCCGATTTGACACCTAAAGCTTTCACCTACCTGGACGACATAATTGTCACAGGATCGTCCGCGGAAGAGCACATTGCGAATCTTCGAGAGGTTTTCCGGCGTTTGAGACAGGCGAATCTCAAACTCAACGTCAACAAGTGTGAGTTCTTTAAAGAAGAATTGAAATATCTGGGGCATGTGGTAAACGAACAAGGCATCCAGATAGACCCAGATAAAATTTGGGCGATATAAAATTTAAAACCGCCAACCACCACCAAAGAACTGCGAAGATGTTTGGGCATTGCTTCCTGGTATCGCAGGTTCGTGGCAGATTTCGCGAAGACCGTCCCACCAATGACCACACTGCTAAGAAAAGGAAAACATTGGAAATGGGGCGAGGCACAACAGGAAGCGTTCGAAACCCTCCAGCAAAAACTCAAGGAGGTACCAGTATTGGCGTGCCAAGATTTCAACGAGAACCTTCAACTTCAAACTGACGCAAGCGACTTCGGACTTGGAGCCGTGCTCACTCAACAACTGGAAGGTTAGGGGCGTTATCGCGTACGCCAGCCGACCGAAAAGAATTACTCGGCAACAGAGAAAGAATGCCTGGCCATAGTGTGGGGTATTGGCGAGATGCGCGCTTACTTTGAGGGCTACCGGTTCAAGGTAATCACAGATCATCTGGCGCTAAAGTGGCTAAATTCTATAGAGAGCCCTCCGGAAGAAAAGCGAGATGGGCCTTGGAGCTCCAACAGTGTTCTTTTGACATCCAGTACCAGAAGGGGAAGCTGAATGTAATCGCGGATGCACTATCCCGACAGTCGCAAGAAACCGTCGCCAGAATAGCAACAGAGGAGACACGCGCACAGCCCTGCACGTGGTTACAAGCAAAGGTTAGAGAAGTGGAACAAAATCCTGAGAAGTTTCCAGACTACACTTTGGAGAATGGGAATCTATACCGTCTTATTCCGAATCGTCTCGGGGACGAGGACTGCACGCCGTGGAAACTATGCGTGCCTAGGACAATGAGAGGCAGAGTACTTAAAAAAGTCACGACCATCCGTCCGCTGGCCAGGGAGGAGTCCACAAGACCATATGCCGGTTGACGAATAAATATAACTGGCCAGGAATGTTTCATGATGCTAGAAGATATGTGCGGCAATGTGAATCGTGCCAATGTTACAAGCCGAACCAGCAAAAGGCCGCAGAGAAAATGCTCACCAAGTTGGAAGAAGAACCTTGGTCGATACTCTGCGCGGATTTTGTGGGTCCGCTACCGCGTTCTACACACGGAAAAATAACTCTTCTCTTATTCTTTGATAAATTTTCAAAATGGACTGAAATGATACCCTTACTCAAAGCCTCAACGGAACACTTGCAGCGAGTGTTCCGAGAACGCATTCTAGCCCGGTTCGGAGTACCCAAGATACTAGTAACGGATAATGGGACTCAGTTTACGAGTCGCAGTTTAGGTCGTTTCCTCCAAGAAATGGGTGTGAAGCAATAGTTTACTGCTCCATATACGCCACAGGAGAATCCCACGGAGAGAATCAACAGGACGATAAAAACGGTAATAGCACAACTATCGGATAACAAGCACCGGAACTGGGACGCACTGCTTCCAGAAATTACGCTGGTCATCAATAGCAGCGTATCCGAGACCATAGGATACAGTCCAGCATATCTCACGCAAGGACTAGACCAAGACTTCCGGGAACCTACTACGTCGAACAAACGCCGGGCAGCGGTCAGAAACCCAGCGGTCAAAACAACACGCAGAGAAGGGGAAAAATCTAGAAGAAGTCTTCAAATTGGTAAAGGCAACGCAGGATCAGGCGCACCACTATAACTTGCGACGCCGGCAATGGAAACCAGAAATTGGGCAGTCAGTACTTGTTCGACAGCACCCCCTGTCAAAAGCAATCGACAGCTTTGCGGCGAAATTGTCTCCGAAGTTCGACGGCCCATACCAGGTAATCGGATTCGTGTCACCAGTGATCTTCCGTTTACAGAAAAAGGTGATACTCGGCCAAGAACGGCTCATGTGAGCGAGCTAAAGGCGTACCAACAGGCGGCAGCGCAAAGTGACCATACTTCCGAGGGAGTTTCTGGCAGCGAACGTCTGGTTTAGGGTACAGGAAACCCGCCAACCACTGACGCTGACGGTCAAACCAAATCGGAAGCGAAAAGAAGCAAACGCGGGGGCAGACTGTGTCAGGTAGAACCTGAAGAGGAAACCGGAAGAGGAAACCGGCTACAGCAAAGATAGCCACAGCCAGCGAAGAATTCAGCGACGACCGAAAAGCAAAACACAGGCCACAGGTGGACACCCGTGGCACAGATATAAAAAAGAAGCAGAAGGCCACACATCCGTCGGGCGAAAAACAAACGACTCGAACATATTCACAAGATCGCGAGCACTTGATATTCGGCGACTTCACACCGGAAGAAAGGAAGGCATTATTTTACAACGAATTGTCCGTCCGGCTATCAGCTTCGCGAACCAAAACAAAGACTGAACAACAGAAAGGGAAAAAATTGAAAAGTAAGCAGCAGCAGAAGCGTCGGTAGCCACAGCGAGCATCTAGCGAAATCTAGGAGCGCTAAATGATCTGCTGTGCCTTACGAGCGCGGGTCTCGCGGCAATAGAAGGAACCCGAATTTTCTAGCACAGCACAGAAACAGTAATTAAGCGGACGAATCAGCTGCTGCCCCAGTATCAAAGCAGTCGCCGTAACAGCAATCACAAAAGTAGGCGCAGAAACAACAGCAATCGTTGTCGCAGGGGAAGCAACATAATGTTTATCGTCAGGAATTCTATGTCCAACCGCCTCTGCGACGGCAATATCAAAAACGACAACATAATTCAACGTCCGAGACTTCTGACTCGAACTCATACTCTTCCAACTACGCAGGAAAATCGCGTGACTCGCAACGTCCAACGCAGTAACAGTTGCGTCAACAAAGGCTGCAACACCAGCAGCAACAGCACTCCAAGATGCCACCTCCCCTGACGTCTTCATTCCGAAGTGAAGCGCTGATCTCCGCCTGCTGATCCACATCGATTGTATCCATATCGTCCGAATCGTCGGTATCTTCACCGTCGTCTTCATCGTCGGCGTTGATTTCGTCCCAAATCACAACAGGAATGCTGCAAGCAGAGTAAAAAGGATAAGGAAAAAACGAAAAAAGGGAATAACAATAACAGCACCAAGAACTACATCAGCAGCAGTACCCAGCGGTTTCCTACTGTACTCAAAAATGGGATGTGCACCATTAGATAATACAAACGGATTAGGGGCAAACATCCGCGATCACAATTTCAACATCTCATACAATCACAGTTGATCAACATGTTGTAAATCCTAGTAATATTATGGCAATGAAAGACCAGCAACCGACGCCGGACTATGCGCGAAAATGTCCACAAATCTTCAGCAGTGGACTTAGGGGCAAATATCCGCGATCACAATTTTCTAAAAATATAAACATCTCATACAATCACAGTTGATCAGCATGTTGTAAATCCTAGTAATATTATGGCAAAGAAAGTCCAGTAACCGAGGCCGGGCTTTTCTACGTCTCAATCGGCCAATCTGCATCCGGAAAACCGCGGAAGTCTATTACTTTCAGAAATGTCTACTCCAATAATGACATTATTACCCAGCCAAAGCATCTATCCACCATCCCAAGGATTGCAAAACCCCCGATATTTAATGAATTCCACTAGCACTATCATCTTTTGTACTCCTCCATCATCTTCCACAACAGACATATGTGGAAGACAAATGTCACCAGTTACGGTACGCAGTCACCATCAGTATTCAGAAGGACCTTTGCCTACTTCCAATTTAATGGACAGGGAAAATATACAGAGCAGTCCTGATGATTGAGTGAAAGTGGAAGACGAAATTTGTGACTTGCACGGAAAAAGTAATCGAAATCTATATATTAATCCATACGATCCTGCGAAACCCGACGATTGCTGCACAGAGCAGTTTGGAACGAAATCAACTATGTAAATGCGAATTCACAAGTTATACTTCTTTAAGTTCACAATATAATTCTTTAAGTTCACAATTTAATTCTTTCAATTAGCTTTTTAAAAACTTTTTATACAATGCACAAAATTCAAAATTGATGACAATTGTTTCACCCCGCACGCGTCAACTGGTTGATAGTAAGAATCGGAAGGGAGTGCCTGGTGCGGGTCCAGCGACGATCGCTGGCAGCCAGGAGAGCAACGCCAGTCGCCGATGGGAGAGCCTGCAGCCGAGCTTACTCTTTCGAGAGAGGCGCATCTCATGACCTGCAGGCTGACAAGAGAGAGAACTGCAGTTCTCACTCCTGACACCCTACCGATCGATGAGGGAGCACCTCTGGCGAGCGGCAGTTGCCGTTAACAAACTATATGTAGCGGTAGTAATCAGAGTTGCCTCAAAACAAGCACAACGCAAGCAGTTTCACAACGTCGTACTACTACGAAAATCAAGCGCGTAGATATGAAGGTAGTATTCAAAATTGTCCTCACCTGCATTGGAGGCCAACGCTTCATCACCTTTGCCAGCAGCATCACAACCATCCACACAAGGACATATCATGCATTTACCTCAGCCTCATCGAATGCAGAACATGGAGGATTATCAGCTGATGCCACCACCTGATTTCGACACGCAAACCTTGGAGAAGCAAGTTTTTTCCTTGCTGGAGTGCTGGATAATCACCTTCCAAGAGTTCGTAACAACTCGCAACAGCTACAGCAGAATTACGCACATCCATCACCACCGTTCCATAAACCTCAGAGTACAAAGAGATCACAGGCCTCTAAACCGAACTACCGGGAGTTAATTAATCATGTTTACACAATGCGGAATTCAACTTCGGAAGAGGAATTATATCTGAAAATAATAAAGAAAGCTTTAATCGTAGACGCCCAAATAATGCGGTCCCATGTTGCACCAGTACCTGTCCCTGGGTGGACACTTAATGAGAAATTGCATTACAATATATCCATTCGATATACCAAAAAAACATGTTTGCGAGCTAGTGTTTCCAGTGCGATGCCATCGAATTATTCCCACAAATCAAACTTGATGAGCAAATTGAAAAATTCAAAAGTTTAAGCACCGGGAATACGCAGTTGTAGTGGCTTGTACGCCCTTATGTCGTAAAAGCTAAAGTGCCAAAAGCACACAGTTGTAGTGGCTTGTACGCACTTCTGTTGCAAAAATCGAAGCGCCAGGAATACGGAGTTGTAGTGGCTTGTAGGCCCTCCTGTCGTAAAAGCTAAAGCGCCAAAAGCACACAGTTGTAGTGGTTTGTGCGCCCTCCTGTTGCAAAAATCGAAGCGCCAGGAATACACAAACGTGGGTAAAACCAGAAACAGATAAGTTTTAGTCACAGTGGCTGGTATGCTCTCCTATAGAAAGCTTCAGTAAGCAAATTCACCGGATATACCAGAGAATGGCCGCGGTGGCTGGTAGACCTATTCCGCCAGTGCAGATATCAGAATAGCGAGCAACTCAGTGGGAATATCAACGTACCAGTGAATCAACCCCGGTCTCGAAAACTCGTCGAGATATCAGTTCAGAGAACCATCAGTGATCTCAAAACGGAGTGAGATATCAACGCCCCAACAGAATACCAGTGATCTTAAAACGAAGTGAGATATCAACGAGCCAACAGAATACCAGTGATCTCAAAACGCAGTGAGATACAGCGACCCGGTAGAAAAGCAAAGATCTCAAAAACGCAGTGAGAAATCGACAACGCAAAACTCAGCAAGGTACCCATTCAGTCAACCATCGGCGATCTTAAAGCGCACAGAGGTACCAACGTCAATAAATTATTAATAATACAACTACCATTTGTATAAGCAAACTCAATACAAATATTAGAATAAGCTATTTGTAAGGTGAATAAAGATATTGAACCTATTAACATACTCTTCTTTTGTAAACGAACCCTGGAATCCCGGCGAGCTAATCCAAGCCATAGGAAGAGGCAAGAAGGTTCGCTACAAGTGGCGCCCGAACAGGGACAATATCATATTCACCAATAGCTAAAAAGACTGGAAATCGGAAAAAAATTATCATGGATCCAAGCAAAACGTACCGAAAAGGATGGTTGTACCGGCTAAATAAAGAAGCGCTTGCTCAGTGCTTGACTGAGTTGGGACTTGTCGCCGTAGGAACCTTGAATGACATGAGGAAATACTAATCGAGTTCATCAACGAAGGAAACCACGCGGAGAGTGTGGAACGAAGGTTGAGGGCTTATGAAACGGAAGACGGTCGCGCAACACCGAAATCCAGTGACCTGCCGAAGGCACTGATGATGGATGTTCCAACGAGGGAACGCAGCCCAATTGGCCTAGGGAGCGTAAACACCCCACGGGTGATGGACAGCAACCTGCGGGAAATAATTTAGCGTCATTCGTACACTGATGTTATCGACAAGGGAAGGAAATGCTCCATGAGGTAAGATGGTGGCGTTGACCCTTTAGCCTTAGTAGAGCGGATGAAGGAACTTGCAGAAACATATGGTCTCGACAGTAATATGTTGCCACGCGCGATGCCAGAGTTGCTGGAAGGCAAAGCCTTGCTCTGGTATCGCAACAATAATACTCATTGGTGGTCGTGGGAGGCCTTCAAGCGAGACTTACTCGATTCAGCTACACGGAGAGTGAAAAGCTGGAGAGAATTTACAAATACTCGGCGTTAGAGTACCAATAAAAAGGCAAGATTTCCGGGAACTAAAAGTGTTGCTCTTGTTGTCCGAGAATTTCGAGTGCCTGCCATTTGCCAAGTCGGACGACTCGGCAGAGGAATACCAGACGCGGCAAGTAACCTCAAGACGATGGCCATCTGAACGCAATCATGCGGTGAGGCAGGCGATCTCAAAGCCTTTCAACCTAAAACGGCATGGGGACGCTGCAGGCAGGAAGGACATATGCGCCGGAACCCTGTCGTGATTTTCTGCTGGGAGTGCGGCCGAGAGTGGATTGTTGACTGTTGCAGACAGACACACGGAAACGACCTGGGACCCCGCCGGAAGCGAGAGGAGGCGGGCTCCATCCAAAGAACCTCTCGCAGAAACTGAAGCCCTTCCGAATAAACAACCGGCGCATCGTGGCCATGGTATCCATCCAAGGCAAACGAATACAGGCCACAGTGGACACGGTAGCGACGCGAAGTTTCATGAGCAGGACGCTCGCGGAAGGGCCGGTGGGAAAGTGGTCGTTTGAGAAAGCGGAGGTTGATATTCGCATGGCAGCCGGGACAACCAGGAAAGTGTCCATATGTACCACGCTAGAAGTTGCTATGGGAACTGGTACATGCGAGTTGTCCGTCCTTATTTTGACGAAAGTCCTAGACCATAAACCTCAGAGTACAAAGAGATCACAGGCCTCTAAACCGAACTACCGGGAGTTAATTAATCATGTTTACGCAATGCGGAATTCAACTTCGGAAGAGGAATTATATCTGAAAATAATAAAGAAAGCTTTAATCGTAGACGCTCAAATAATGCGGTCCCATGTTGCACCAGTACCTGTCCCCAGGTAGACACTTAATGAGAAATTGCATTACAATACATCCATTCGATATACCAAAGAAACATGTTTGCGAGCCAGTGTTTTCAGTGCGATGCCTTCGAATTATTCCCACAAATCAAACTTGATGAGCGAATTGAAAAATTCAAAAGTTTAAGCACCGGGAATACGCAGTTGTAGTGGAATGTACGCCCTCCTGTCGTAAAAGCTAAAGTGCCAAAAGCACACAGTTGTAGTGGCTTGTACGCACTCCTGTTGCAAAAATCGAAGCGCCAGGAATACGGAGTTGTAGTGGCTTGTACGCCCTCCTGTCGTAAAAGCTAAAGCGCCAGAAGCAAACACTCGTAGTGGCTTGTATGCCCTCTTGCTGCAAAAGTCGAAGTTCCAGAAATAAACAGTTGTAGCGGCTTGTGCGTCTTCCTGTTCCATGGCAAAAGTGGGTAAAACCAGCAACACAGAAGTTTTAGTCACAGTGGCTGGTATGCTCTCCTATAGAAAGCTTCAGTAAGCAAACTCACCGGATATACTAGAGAACGGCCGCGGTGGCTGGTAGACCTATCCCTCCAGTGCAGACATCAGAATAGCGAGCAACTCAGTGGGAATATCAACGTACCAGTGAATCAACCGCGGTCTCGGAAACGCAGTGGGATATCAACGCTGTTGAATTGAGGGAGGAGTGGACTGTATATGCGTGGGAGGTCGCATCGAAGAATGCGGCCTTTCTTGCTGGGAAGCATGATGGGTCGAACCTGGTATAAAGTTCGAATAGGCAGGGGCACGGGTACGCGAAGCGTTATCATACCGTTGCTATTGATTTCGTTGCTGTGTGGGGGTAGGAGTAGACTGTATATGCGTGGGAGGTCGCATCGAAGAATGCGGCCCTTCTTGCTGGGAAGCGTGGTAAGTCGAACCGGAAATAAAGTTCGAATAGGCAGGGGCTTGAGCACGCGGAGCGTTTTCAAACCGCCACTCTTGATGTGTGGCACGTAGGGTAGAATCTGGTGCAGCATTCGATGAGGATGGAGCAGGCTCACGATGCAAGAGGGTATGATGCCTGCCATTGCATCTGAGGCTATTGAATCTGCTTGGACAGTTTTTCACGGAATGAGATCTGGCCAAGCAGTTACTACACAAGCGGTTTTTCTGGACGGTATTCAGCCGCTGTGGAACGGGCAAGCTGATAAACTGAGAGCAGGATCTCAGCTTGTGCTGCTTCTGACAAAGAAGGCAGCTATCTTGGGACACTTTCAATTGAAAGGCGTTGACACGTTTAGAGGCTGTTGTCGAGTGAGTGGGGGGCTGTGTTGACTTCGAGGCGGGTGTGCATTTGATGTCTTGCACCGTTTCAAGGGTCTGGAAGCGATGAGTGAGAAACGCATCCAGATCTGTCCATTTTGGGATCTCCGTTTTGTTAGTGAGAGATTGCTCCCAGAGGGAAAGCGTTGCTTCCGGGAGCTTGCTTGAACACAAAAATACAATTATCGTGTCCCAATGGGAGGTATCAACCCCTTGTAGCGCGAGTGCGGCGAGAATATTATTTATTTCGCGCTGCAGGTCTTTAATAACGCTACCAGTTTCTTTCGTGAGGGGGACAGGCCGAAGAGCTCCTTTAAATGGGCGTTGGTGAGAACGCGCCTGTTCTCGAATCTGTCGGACAGATTTTTCCACGCTTGGGCAAAACCTTCATTCGTGAGAGGGGATTTCTGCACGATTTCTTTCGCTTCGCCCGTAGTTTTTTGATTCAGGTGGGAACGCTTCTCAACCGGCGCAATTCGAGTATTTTGAATATAAAGGGCGGTGAACATATCCCTAAAAGAGGGCCGGGAAAGGTAATCGCCATGGAAGGCTTGGGTAGGCTGATATTGTAGCCGGACTGGGGCATCTCAGCTGGCACCGGCGAAGGGTTCGCAGCAACCGGAGGGACGCTGCGGCTTCGGTCAGTTGATCAATTTTTCCCGCGCAGCGCAGATATACCGCGTAGCATTGGCGCCGCTTCTCCTTTACGCCTTCGAATTCTTTGTCTTTGTCCTTCGTCGAGTCCAGCTCCGCCAGCACCCTTTCATAGGCGCTTTTAATCAACAGCCACTGTGATCGGATTTCTTCCCGCTGAATTACAAGGGTGTAAAGGGTGTGGTCCGTGGTGGGTGTCTGGTCGAAGTTCACCTCGAACTCGATCAGCGCATCGGCTATCCGAATAAATGATGCGAGCGTAGCCATTATATGTCTCGGTTTCGGTTAGGGGCGGCGAAGAAAGTCGCAAAATCGGAATAAAACGTACCGAAAACTTATTGCGGAAACAAAAAAGCTTTTTATTTTATTTGTAAAAATCGCAAAAAAAGGTTTCGGGTCGCTATGCGGTGGCGTTGGGGCTCGAAAAGCTTGCTGCAGACGGTTGACCACTTGTTTACTAAAGTGCTTGCAACTATTTGAAGAGAGACTAGTTGCTTCGAACACTTCTGCCTACTGGGTATTTCGCTTTTTGTAATTCCCGTTGGGTCGCCGTTGAATCGCGAATTCCACGCTGCTATCACCAGCGTGAGTGCAGACAGAAAAAACTGAAAGGTTAAATTTACCACCTGAGGGAAGTATTTATATATATATATATATATATATATATATAATAAATTTAATTTACCACCTGAGGGAAGTATTTACTCCAAACACATCTGATAACATATGTTGAGCTATATATATATATATAGTATATATATATACTATATATATATATATATATATAGCTCAACATATGTTATCAGATGTGTTTGGAGTAAATACTTCCCTCAGGTGGTAAATTAAATTTATTATATATATATATATATATATATATATATATATATATATATATATATATATATATATATATATATATATATATATATATATATATATATATATATATATATATATATATATATATATATATATATATATATATATATATATATATATATATATATATATATATATATATATATATATATATATATATATATATATATATATATATATATATATATATATATATATATAAATACTTCCCTCAGGTGGTAAATTTAACCTTATTATATATATATATATATATATATATATATATATATATATATATATATATATATATATATATATATATATATATATAGATATACTATATATATATATAGTATATATATACGACCGGAAGGGCTGGGGGTTAAATTAAAGTAACATAAAAGGTGAACTCACCTTTTCACTCGAGTCACTTGATTGGGCGTCGGTGACGATGGTTTGGGCGTCGGTGACGACGATTTGGGCGTCGGTGACGATGGTTTGGGCGTCGGTGACGATGGTTTGGGCGTCGGTGACGATGGTTCCTGGGCGGCAGCAATCCGGCTCGTCTTGGACCAAATGTTTATCTCAGAACGGTTGGGTGGTCTCCGAGCAGAAATCCGGCTCGAAGGACCAAATGTAAATGCGAATTCACAAGTTATATTTCTTTAAGTTCACAATATAATTCTTTAAGTTCACAATTTATTATTTCAATTAGCTTTCTAAAAACTTCAAACCAATTTTTCAACCCGCGTCAACTGGTTGATAGTAAGAATCGGAAGGAAGTGCCTGGTGTGGGTCCAGCGACGATCGCTGGCAACCAGGAGAGCAACGCCAGTCGCCGCGGGAAGAGCCTGCAGCCGAGCTTACTCTTTCGTGAGAGGCGCATTTCATGACCGGCAGGCTGACAAGAGAGAGAACTGCAGTTCTCACTCCTGACACCCTACCGATCGATGAGGGAGCACCTCTGGCGAGCGGCAGTTGGCGTTAACAAACTATATGTAGCGGTAGTAATCAGAGTTGCCTCAAAATAAGCACAACTATATGGAACAAAAGGGGAAAAATTCGATAATACTCTTCAGCAGATTCACACTTCTGTGTACAGTAATACGTTATACTACTACGAAAATCAAGCGCGTAGGTATGAAGGTAGTATTCAAAATTGTCCTCACCTGCATTGGAGGCCAACGCTTCATCACCTTTGCCAGCAACATCACAACCATCCACACAAGGACATATCATGCATTTACCTCAGCCTCATCGAATGCAGAACATGGAGGATTAGCAGCTGGTGCCACCACCTGATTTCGACACGCAAATCTTGGAGAAGCAAGTTTTTTCCTTGCACACCTGGTGCAGACAGCGGCGGAATGAAAGTGCTGGATTATCACCTTCCAAGAGTTCGTAACAACTCGCAACAGCTGCGGCAGAATTACGCGCATCCATCACCACCGTTCCATAAACCTCAGAGTACAAAGAGATCACAGGCCTCTAAACCGAACTACCGGGAGTTAATTAATCATGTTTACGCAATGCGGAATTCAACTTCGGAAGAGGAATTATATCTGAAAATAATAAAGAAAGCTTTAATCGTAGACGCCCAAATAATGCGGTCCCATGTTGCACCAGTACCTGTCCCCAGGTAGACACTTAATGAGAAATTGCATTACAATACATCCATTCGATATACCAAAGAAACATGTTTGCGAGCCAGTGTTTTCAGTGCGATGCCTTCGAATTATTCCCACAAATCAAACTTGATGAGCGAATTGAAAAATTCAAAAGTTTAAGCACCGGGAATACGCAGTTGTAGTGGAATGTACGCCCTCCTGTCGTAAAAGCTAAAGTGCCAAAAGCACACAGTTGTAGTGGCTTGTACGCTCTCCTGTTGCAAAAATCGAAGCGCCAGGAATACGGAGTTGTAGTGGCTTGTACGCCCTCCTGTCGTAAAAGCTAAAGCGCCAGAAGCACATAGTTGTAGAGGCTTGTACGCCCTGTTCCCTGGCAAACGTGGGTAAAACCAGAAACAGATAAGTTTTAGTCCCAGTGGCTGGTATGCTCTCCTATAGAAAGCTTCAGTAAGGAAATTAATCGGATATACTAGAGAACGGCCGCGGTGGCTGGTAGACCTATCCCGCCAGTGCATATCAGAATGGCGAGCAACTCAGTGGGAATATCAACGTACCAGTGAATCAATCGCGGTCTCGAAAAATGAGATATCAACGCCCCAACAGAATACCAGTGATCTCAAAACGCAGTGAGATATCAACGAGCCAACAGAATACCAGTGATCTCAAAACGCAGTGAGATACAGCGATCCGGTAGAAAAGCAGAGATCTCAAAAACGCAGTGCGACATCGACAACGCAAAACTCAGCAAGGTACCCATTCAGTCAACCATCGGCGATCTTAAGGTGAATAAAGATATTGAACCTATTAACATACTCTTCTTTTGTAAACGAACCCTGGAATCCCGGCGAGCTAATCCAAGCCATAGGAAGAGGCAAGAAGGTTCGCTACAAGTGGCGCCCGAACAGGGACAATATCATATTCACCAATAGCTAAAAAGACTGGAAATCGGAAAAAAATTATCATGGATCCAAGCAAAACGTACCGAACAGGATGGTTGTACCGGCTAAATAAAGAAGCGCTTGCTCAGTGCTTGACTGAGTTGGGACTTGTCGCCGTAGGAACCTTGAATGACATGAGGAAATACTAATCGAGTTCATCAACGAAGGAAACCACGCGGAGAGTGTGGAACGAAGGTTGAGGGCTTATGAAACGGAAGACGGTCTCGCAACACCGAAATCCAGTGACCTGCCGAAGGCACTGATGATGGATGTTCCAACGAGGGAACGCAGCCCAATTGGCCTAGGGAGCGTAAACACCCCACGGGTGATGGACAGCAACCTGCGGGAAATAATTTAGCGTCATTCGTACACTGATGTTATCGACAAGGGAAGGAAATGCTCCATGAGGTATGATGGTGGCGTTGACCCTTTAGCCTTCGTGGAGCGGATGAAGGAACTTGCAGAAACATATGGTCTCGACAGTAATATGTTGCCACGCGTGATGCCAGAGTTGCTGGAAGGCAAAGCCTTGCTCTGGTATCGCAACAATAATACTCATTGGTGGTCGTGGGAGGCTTTCAAGCGAGACTTACTCGATTTTCTTTCTACCTAGTCGTTTCTTTGAGACTCGGCGATGACATTCGCAGTCGGCAACAGCGCGCAAATGAGAAGTTCAGGGATTACGTCATTAGCTTGCAAAATCTGATGAGACATTACAGCTACACGGAGAGTGAAAAGCTGGAGAGAATTTACAAATACTCGGCGTTAGAGTACCAATAAAAAGGCAAGATTTCCGGGAACTAAAAGTGTTGCTCTTGTTGTCCGAGAATTTCGAGTGCCTGCCATTTGCCAAGTCGGACGACTCGGCAGAGGAATACCAGACGCGGCAAGTAACCTCAAGACGATGGCCATCTGAACGCAATCATGCGATGAGGCAGGCGATCTCAAAGCCTTTCAACCTAAAACGGCATGGGGACGCTGCAGGCAGGAAGGACATATGCGCCGGAACCCTGTCGTGATTTTCTGCTGGGAGTGCGGCCGAGAGTGGATTGTTGACTGTTGCAGACAGACACACGGAAACGACCTGGGACCCCGCCGGAAGCGAGAGGAGGCGGGCTCCATCCAAAGAACCTCTCGCAGAAACTGAAGCCCTTCCGAATAAACAACCGGCGCATCGTGGCCATGGTATCCATCCAAGGCAAACGAATACAGGCCACAGTGGACACGGTAGCGACGCGAAGTTTCATGAGCAGGACGCTCGCGGAAGGGCCGGTGGGAAAGTGGTCGTTTGAGAAAGCGGAGGTTGATATTCGCATGGCAGCCGGGACAACCAGGAAAGTGTCCATATGTACCAAGCTAGAAGTTGCTATGGGAACTGGTACATGCGAGTTGTCCGTCCTTATTTTGACGAAAGTCCTAGACCATAAACCTCAGAGTACAAAGAGATCACAGGCCTCTAAACCGAACTACCGGGAGTTAATTAATCATGTTTACGCAATGCGGAATTCAACTTCGGAAGAGGAATTATATCTGAAAATAATAAAGAAAGCTTTAATCGTAGACGCCCAAATAATGCGGTCCCATGTTGCACCAGTACCTGTCCCCAGGTAGACACTTAATGAGAAATTGCATTACAATACATCCATTCGATATACCAAAGAAACATGTTTGCGAGCCAGTGTTTTCAGTGCGATGCCTTCGAATTATTCCCACAAATCAAACTTGATGAGCGAATTGAAAAATTCAAAAGTTTAAGCACCGGGAATACGCAGTTGTAGTGGAATGTACGCCCTCCTGTCGTAAAAGCTAAAGTGCCAAAAGCACACAGTTGTAGTGGCTTGTACGCACTCCTGTTGCAAAAATCGAAGCGCCAGGAATACGGAGTTGTAGTGGCTTGTACGCCCTCCTGTCGTAAAAGCTAAAGCGCCAGAAGCACACAGTTGTAGAGGCTTGTACGCCCTGTGTGGCTGGTATGCTCTCCTATAGAAAGCTTCAGTAAGGAAATTAATCGGATATACTAGAGAACGGCCGCGGTGGCTGGTAGACCTATTCCGCCAGTGCATATCAGAATAGCGAGCAACTCAGTGGGAATATCAACGTACCAGTGAATCAACCGCGGTCTCGAAAAATGAGATATCAACGCCCCAACAGAATACCAGTGATCTCCAAACGCAGTGAGATATCAACGAGCCAACAGAATACCAGTGATCTCAAAACGCAGTGAGATACAGCGATCCGGTAGAGAAGCAGAGATCTCAAAAACGCAGTGCGACATCGACAACGCAAAACTCAGCAAGGTACCCATTCAGTCAACCATCGGCGATCTTAAAGCGCACAGAGGTACCGACGTTAATAAATTATTAATAATACAACAACAATTTGTATAAGCAAACTCAATACAAATATTAGAATAAGCTATTTGTAAGTTGAATAAAGATATTGAACCTATTAACATACTCTTCTTTTGTAAACGAACCCTGGAATCCCGGCGAGCTAATCCAAGCCATAGGAAGAGGCAAGAAGGTTCGCTACAAGTGGCGCCCGAACAGGGACAATATCATATTCACCAATAGCTAAAAAGACTGGAAATCGGAAAAAAATTATCATGGATCCAGGCAAAACGTACCGAACAGGATGGTTGTACCGGCTAAATAAAGAAGCGCTTGCTCAGTGCTTGACTGAGTTGGGACTTGTCGCCGTAGGAACCTTGAATGACATGAGGAAATACTAGTCGAGTTCATCAACGAAGGAAACCACGCGGAGAGTGTGGAACGAAGGTTGAGGGCTTATGAAACGGAAGACGGTCGCGCAACACCGAAATCCAGTGACCTGCCGAAGGCACTGATGATGGATGTTCCAACGAGGGAACGCAGCCCAATTGGCCTAGGGAGCGTAAACACCCCACGGGTGATGGACAGCAACCTGCGGGAAATAATTTAGCGTCATTCGTACACTGATGTTATCGACAAGGGAAGGAAATGCTCCATGAGGTATGATGGTGGCGTTGACCCTTTAGCCTTCGTGGAGCGGATGAAGGAACTTGCAGAAACATATGGTCTCGACAGTAATATGTTGCCACGCGCGATGCCAGAGTTGCTGGAAGGCAAAGCCTTGCTCTGGTATCGCAACAATAATACTCATTGGTGGTCGTGGGAGGCCTTCAAGCGAGACTTACTCGATTTTCTTTCTACCTAGTCGTTTCTTTGAGACTCGGCGATGACATTCGCAGTCGGCAACAGCGCGCAAATGAGAAGTTCAGGGATTACGTCATTAGCTTGCAAAATCTGATGAGACATTACAGCTACACGGAGAGTGAAAAGCTGGAGAGAATTTACAAATACTCGGCGTTAGAGTACCAATAAAAAGGCAAGATTTCCGGGAACTAAAAGTGTTGCTCTTGATGTCCGAGAATTTCGAGTGCCTGCCATTTGCCAAGTCGGACGACTCGGCAGAGGAATACCAGACGCGGCAAGTAACCTCAAGACGATGGCCATCTGAACGCAATCATGCGGTGAGGCAGGCGATCTCAAAGCCTTTCAACCTAAAACGGCATGGGGACGCTGCAGGCAGGAAGGACATATGCGCCGGAGCCCTGTCGTGATTTTCTGCTGGGAGTGCGGCCGAGAGTGGATTGTTGACTGTTGCAGACAGACACACGGAAACGACCTGGGACCCCGCCGGAAGCGAGAGGAGGCGGGCTCCATCCAAAGAACCTCTCGCAGAAACTGAAGCCCTTCCGAATAAACAACCGGCGCATCGTGGCCATGGTATCCATCCAAGGCAAACGAATACAGGCCACAGTGGACACGGTAGCGACGCGAAGTTTCATGAGCAGGACGCTCGCGGAAGGGCCGGTGGGAAAGTGGTCGTTTGAGAAAGCGGAGGTTGATATTCGCATGGCAGCCGGGACAACCAGGAAAGTGTCCATATGTACCAAGCTAGAAGTTGCTATGGGAACTGGTACATGCGAGTTGTCCGTCCTTATTTTGACGAAAGTCCTAGACCATAAACCTCAGAGTACAAAGAGATCACAGGCCTCTAAACCGAACTACCGGGAGTTAATTAATCATGTTTACGCAATGCGGAATTCAACTTCGGAAGAGGAATTATATCTGAAAATAATAAAGAAAGCTTTAATCGTAGACGCCCAAATAATGCGGTCCCATGTTGCACCAGTACCTGTCCCCAGGTAGACACTTAATGAGAAATTGCATTACAATACATCCATTCGATATACCAAAGAAACATGTTTGCGAGCCAGTGTTTTCAGTGCGATGCCTTCGAATTATTCCCACAAATCAAACTTGATGAGCGAATTGAAAAATTCAAAAGTTTAAGCACCGGGAATACGCAGTTGTAGTGGAATGTACGCCCTCCTGTCGTAAAAGCTAAAGTGCCAAAAGCACACAGTTGTAGTGGCTTGTACGCACTCCTGTTGCAAAAATCGAAGCGCCAGGAATACGGAGTTGTAGTGGCTTGTACGCCCTCCTGTCGTAAAAGCTAAAGCGCCAGAAGCACACAGTTGTAGAGGCTTGTACGCCCTGTGTGGCTGGTATGCTCTCCTATAGAAAGCTTCAGTAAGGAAATTAATCGGATATACTAGAGAACGGCCGCGGTGGCTGGTAGACCTATTCCGCCAGTGCATATCAGAATAGCGAGCAACTCAGTGGGAATATCAACGTACCAGTGAATCAACCGCGGTCTCGAAAAATGAGATATCAACGCCCCAACAGAATACCAGTGATCTCCAAACGCAGTGAGATATCAACGAGCCAACAGAATACCAGTGATCTCAAAACGCAGTGAGATACAGCGATCCGGTAGAGAAGCAGAGATCTCAAAAACGCAGTGCGACATCGACAACGCAAAACTCAGCAAGGTACCCATTCAGTCAACCATCGGCGATCTTAAAGCGCACAGAGGTACCGACGTTAATAAATTATTAATAATACAACAACAATTTGTATAAGCAAACTCAATACAAATATTAGAATAAGCTATTTGTAAGTTGAATAAAGATATTGAACCTATTAACATACTCTTCTTTTGTAAACGAACCCTGGAATCCCGGCGAGCTAATCCAAGCCATAGGAAGAGGCAAGAAGGTTCGCTACAAGTGGCGCCCGAACAGGGACAATATCATATTCACCAATAGCTAAAAAGACTGGAAATCGGAAAAAAATTATCATGGATCCAAGCAAAACGTACCGAACAGGATGGTTGTACCGGCTAAATAAAGAAGCGCTTGCTCAGTGCTTGACTGAGTTGGGACTTGTCGCCGTAGGAACCTTGAATGACATGAGGAAATACTAGTCGAGTTCATCAACGAAGGAAACCACGCGGAGAGTGTGGAACGAAGGTTGAGGGCTTATGAAACGGAAGACGGTCGCGCAACACCGAAATCCAGTGACCTGCCGAAGGCACTGATGATGGATGTTCCAACGAGGGAACGCAGCCCAATTGGCCTAGGGAGCGTAAACACCCCACGGGTGATGGACAGCAACCTGCGGGAAATAATTTAGCGTCATTCGTACACTGATGTTATCGACAAGGGAAGGAAATGCTCCATGAGGTATGATGGTGGCGTTGACCCTTTAGCCTTCGTGGAGCGGATGAAGGAACTTGCAGAAACATATGGTCTCGACAGTAATATGTTGCCACGCGCGATGCCAGAGTTGCTGGAAGGCAAAGCCTTGCTCTGGTATCGCAACAATAATACTCATTGGTGGTCGTGGGAGGCCTTCAAGCGAGACTTACTCGATTTTCTTTCTACCTAGTCGTTTCTTTGAGACTCGGCGATGACATTCGCAGTCGGCAACAGCGCGCAAATGAGAAGTTCAGGGATTACGTCATTAGCTTGCAAAATCTGATGAGACATTACAGCTACACGGAGAGTGAAAAGCTGGAGAGAATTTACAAATACTCGGCGTTAGAGTACCAATAAAAAGGCAAGATTTCCGGGAACTAAAAGTGTTGCTCTTGATGTCCGAGAATTTCGAGTGCCTGCCATTTGCCAAGTCGGACGACTCGGCAGAGGAATACCAGACGCGGCAAGTAACCTCAAGACGATGGCCATCTGAACGCAATCATGCGGTGAGGCAGGCGATCTCAAAGCCTTTCAACCTAAAACGGCATGGGGACGCTGCAGGCAGGAAGGACATATGCGCCGGAGCCCTGTCGTGATTTTCTGCTGGGAGTGCGGCCGAGAGTGGATTGTTGACTGTTGCAGACAGACACACGGAAACGACCTGGGACCCCGCCGGAAGCGAGAGGAGGCGGGCTCCATCCAAAGAACCTCTCGCAGAAACTGAAGCCCTTCCGAATAAACAACCGGCGCATCGTGGCCATGGTATCCATCCAAGGCAAACGAATACAGGCCACAGTGGACACGGTAGCGACGCGAAGTTTCATGAGCAGGACGCTCGCGGAAGGGCCGGTGGGAAAGTGGTCGTTTGAGAAAGCGGAGGTTGATATTCGCATGGCAGCCGGGACAACCAGGAAAGTGTCCATATGTACCAAGCTAGAAGTTGCTATGGGAACTGGTACATGCGAGTTGTCCGTCCTTATTTTGACGAAAGTCCTAGACCATAAACCTCAGAGTACAAAGAGATCACAGGCCTCTAAACCGAACTACCGGGAGTTAATTAATCATGTTTACGCAATGCGGAATTCAACTTCGGAAGAGGAATTATATCTGAAAATAATAAAGAAAGCTTTAATCGTAGACGCCCAAATAATGCGGTCCCATGTTGCACCAGTACCTGTCCCCAGGTAGACACTTAATGAGAAATTGCATTACAATACATCCATTCGATATACCAAAGAAACATGTTTGCGAGCCAGTGTTTTCAGTGCGATGCCTTCGAATTATTCCCACAAATCAAACTTGATGAGCGAATTGAAAAATTCAAAAGTTTAAGCACCGGGAATACGCAGTTGTAGTGGAATGTACGCCCTCCTGTCGTAAAAGCTAAAGTGCCAAAAGCACACAGTTGTAGTGGCTTGTACGCACTCCTGTTGCAAAAATCGAAGCGCCAGGAATACGGAGTTGTAGTGGCTTGTACGCCCTCCTGTCGTAAAAGCTAAAGCGCCAGAAGCACACAGTTGTAGAGGCTTGTACGCCCTGTGTGGCTGGTATGCTCTCCTATAGAAAGCTTCAGTAAGGAAATTAATCGGATATACTAGAGAACGGCCGCGGTGGCTGGTAGACCTATTCCGCCAGTGCATATCAGAATAGCGAGCAACTCAGTGGGAATATCAACGTACCAGTGAATCAACCGCGGTCTCGAAAAATGAGATATCAACGCCCCAACAGAATACCAGTGATCTCCAAACGCAGTGAGATATCAACGAGCCAACAGAATACCAGTGATCTCAAAACGCAGTGAGATACAGCGATCCGGTAGAGAAGCAGAGATCTCAAAAACGCAGTGCGACATCGACAACGCAAAACTCAGCAAGGTACCCATTCAGTCAACCATCGGCGATCTTAAAGCGCACAGAGGTACCGACGTTAATAAATTATTAATAATACAACAACAATTTGTATAAGCAAACTCAATACAAATATTAGAATAAGCTATTTGTAAGTTGAATAAAGATATTGAACCTATTAACATACTCTTCTTTTGTAAACGAACCCTGGAATCCCGGCGAGCTAATCCAAGCCATAGGAAGAGGCAAGAAGGTTCGCTACAAGTGGCGCCCGAACAGGGACAATATCATATTCACCAATAGCTAAAAAGACTGGAAATCGGAAAAAAATTATCATGGATCCAGGCAAAACGTACCGAACAGGATGGTTGTACCGGCTAAATAAAGAAGCGCTTGCTCAGTGCTTGACTGAGTTGGGACTTGTCGCCGTAGGAACCTTGAATGACATGAGGAAATACTAGTCGAGTTCATCAACGAAGGAAACCACGCGGAGAGTGTGGAACGAAGGTTGAGGGCTTATGAAACGGAAGACGGTCGCGCAACACCGAAATCCAGTGACCTGCCGAAGGCACTGATGATGGATGTTCCAACGAGGGAACGCAGCCCAATTGGCCTAGGGAGCGTAAACACCCCACGGGTGATGGACAGCAACCTGCGGGAAATAATTTAGCGTCATTCGTACACTGATGTTATCGACAAGGGAAGGAAATGCTCCATGAGGTATGATGGTGGCGTTGACCCTTTAGCCTTCGTGGAGCGGATGAAGGAACTTGCAGAAACATATGGTCTCGACAGTAATATGTTGCCACGCGCGATGCCAGAGTTGCTGGAAGGCAAAGCCTTGCTCTGGTATCGCAACAATAATACTCATTGGTGGTCGTGGGAGGCCTTCAAGCGAGACTTACTCGATTTTCTTTCTACCTAGTCGTTTCTTTGAGACTCGGCGATGACATTCGCAGTCGGCAACAGCGCGCAAATGAGAAGTTCAGGGATTACGTCATTAGCTTGCAAAATCTGATGAGACATTACAGCTACACGGAGAGTGAAAAGCTGGAGAGAATTTACAAATACTCGGCGTTAGAGTACCAATAAAAAGGCAAGATTTCCGGGAACTAAAAGTGTTGCTCTTGATGTCCGAGAATTTCGAGTGCCTGCCATTTGCCAAGTCGGACGACTCGGCAGAGGAATACCAGACGCGGCAAGTAACCTCAAGACGATGGCCATCTGAACGCAATCATGCGGTGAGGCAGGCGATCTCAAAGCCTTTCAACCTAAAACGGCATGGGGACGCTGCAGGCAGGAAGGACATATGCGCCGGAGCCCTGTCGTGATTTTCTGCTGGGAGTGCGGCCGAGAGTGGATTGTTGACTGTTGCAGACAGACACACGGAAACGACCTGGGACCCCGCCGGAAGCGAGAGGAGGCGGGCTCCATCCAAAGAACCTCTCGCAGAAACTGAAGCCCTTCCGAATAAACAACCGGCGCATCGTGGCCATGGTATCCATCCAAGGCAAACGAATACAGGCCACAGTGGACACGGTAGCGACGCGAAGTTTCATGAGCAGGACGCTCGCGGAAGGGCCGGTGGGAAAGTGGTCGTTTGAGAAAGCGGAGGTTGATATTCGCATGGCAGCCGGGACAACCAGGAAAGTGTCCATATGTACCAAGCTAGAAGTTGCTATGGGAACTGGTACATGCGAGTTGTCCGTCCTTATTTTGACGAAAGTCCTAGACCATAAACCTCAGAGTACAAAGAGATCACAGGCCTCTAAACCGAACTACCGGGAGTTAATTAATCATGTTTACGCAATGCGGAATTCAACTTCGGAAGAGGAATTATATCTGAAAATAATAAAGAAAGCTTTAATCGTAGACGCCCAAATAATGCGGTCCCATGTTGCAC
The DNA here is from genome assembly GCA_922984085.1 of Sicus ferrugineus. Lineage (NCBI taxonomy): Eukaryota > Metazoa > Arthropoda > Insecta > Diptera > Conopidae > Sicus > Sicus ferrugineus. The sequence continues at coordinate 27,468,121 of OV277349.1, forward strand.
CAGTACCTGTCCCCAGGTAGACACTTAATGAGAAATTGCATTACAATACATCCATTCGATATACCAAAGAAACATGTTTGCGAGCCAGTGTTTTCAGTGCGATGCCTTCGAATTATTCCCACAAATCAAACTTGATGAGCGAATTGAAAAATTCAAAAGTTTAAGCACCGGGAATACGCAGTTGTAGTGGAATGTACGCCCTCCTGTCGTAAAAGCTAAAGTGCCAAAAGCACACAGTTGTAGTGGCTTGTACGCACTCCTGTTGCAAAAATCGAAGCGCCAGGAATACGGAGTTGTAGTGGCTTGTACGCCCTCCTGTCGTAAAAGCTAAAGCGCCAGAAGCACACAGTTGTAGAGGCTTGTACGCCCTGTGTGGCTGGTATGCTCTCCTATAGAAAGCTTCAGTAAGGAAATTAATCGGATATACTAGAGAACGGCCGCGGTGGCTGGTAGACCTATTCCGCCAGTGCATATCAGAATAGCGAGCAACTCAGTGGGAATATCAACGTACCAGTGAATCAACCGCGGTCTCGAAAAATGAGATATCAACGCCCCAACAGAATACCAGTGATCTCCAAACGCAGTGAGATATCAACGAGCCAACAGAATACCAGTGATCTCAAAACGCAGTGAGATACAGCGATCCGGTAGAGAAGCAGAGATCTCAAAAACGCAGTGCGACATCGACAACGCAAAACTCAGCAAGGTACCCATTCAGTCAACCATCGGCGATCTTAAAGCGCACAGAGGTACCGACGTTAATAAATTATTAATAATACAACAACAATTTGTATAAGCAAACTCAATACAAATATTAGAATAAGCTATTTGTAAGTTGAATAAAGATATTGAACCTATTAACATACTCTTCTTTTGTAAACGAACCCTGGAATCCCGGCGAGCTAATCCAAGCCATAGGAAGAGGCAAGAAGGTTCGCTACAAGTGGCGCCCGAACAGGGACAATATCATATTCACCAATAGCTAAAAAGACTGGAAATCGGAAAAAAATTATCATGGATCCAAGCAAAACGTACCGAACAGGATGGTTGTACCGGCTAAATAAAGAAGCGCTTGCTCAGTGCTTGACTGAGTTGGGACTTGTCGCCGTAGGAACCTTGAATGACATGAGGAAATACTAGTCGAGTTCATCAACGAAGGAAACCACGCGGAGAGTGTGGAACGAAGGTTGAGGGCTTATGAAACGGAAGACGGTCGCGCAACACCGAAATCCAGTGACCTGCCGAAGGCACTGATGATGGATGTTCCAACGAGGGAACGCAGCCCAATTGGCCTAGGGAGCGTAAACACCCCACGGGTGATGGACAGCAACCTGCGGGAAATAATTTAGCGTCATTCGTACACTGATGTTATCGACAAGGGAAGGAAATGCTCCATGAGGTATGATGGTGGCGTTGACCCTTTAGCCTTCGTGGAGCGGATGAAGGAACTTGCAGAAACATATGGTCTCGACAGTAATATGTTGCCACGCGCGATGCCAGAGTTGCTGGAAGGCAAAGCCTTGCTCTGGTATCGCAACAATAATACTCATTGGTGGTCGTGGGAGGCCTTCAAGCGAGACTTACTCGATTTTCTTTCTACCTAGTCGTTTCTTTGAGACTCGGCGATGACATTCGCAGTCGGCAACAGCGCGCAAATGAGAAGTTCAGGGATTACGTCATTAGCTTGCAAAATCTGATGAGACATTACAGCTACACGGAGAGTGAAAAGCTGGAGAGAATTTACAAATACTCGGCGTTAGAGTACCAATAAAAAGGCAAGATTTCCGGGAACTAAAAGTGTTGCTCTTGATGTCCGAGAATTTCGAGTGCCTGCCATTTGCCAAGTCGGACGACTCGGCAGAGGAATACCAGACGCGGCAAGTAACCTCAAGACGATGGCCATCTGAACGCAATCATGCGGTGAGGCAGGCGATCTCAAAGCCTTTCAACCTAAAACGGCATGGGGACGCTGCAGGCAGGAAGGACATATGCGCCGGAGCCCTGTCGTGATTTTCTGCTGGGAGTGCGGCCGAGAGTGGATTGTTGACTGTTGCAGACAGACACACGGAAACGACCTGGGACCCCGCCGGAAGCGAGAGGAGGCGGGCTCCATCCAAAGAACCTCTCGCAGAAACTGAAGCCCTTCCGAATAAACAACCGGCGCATCGTGGCCATGGTATCCATCCAAGGCAAACGAATACAGGCCACAGTGGACACGGTAGCGACGCGAAGTTTCATGAGCAGGACGCTCGCGGAAGGGCCGGTGGGAAAGTGGTCGTTTGAGAAAGCGGAGGTTGATATTCGCATGGCAGCCGGGACAACCAGGAAAGTGTCCATATGTACCAAGCTAGAAGTTGCTATGGGAACTGGTACATGCGAGTTGTCCGTCCTTATTTTGACGAAAGTCCTAGACCATAAACCTCAGAGTACAAAGAGATCACAGGCCTCTAAACCGAACTACCGGGAGTTAATTAATCATGTTTACGCAATGCGGAATTCAACTTCGGAAGAGGAATTATATCTGAAAATAATAAAGAAAGCTTTAATCGTAGACGCCCAAATAATGCGGTCCCATGTTGCACCAGTACCTGTCCCCAGGTAGACACTTAATGAGAAATTGCATTACAATACATCCATTCGATATACCAAAGAAACATGTTTGCGAGCCAGTGTTTTCAGTGCGATGCCTTCGAATTATTCCCACAAATCAAACTTGATGAGCGAATTGAAAAATTCAAAAGTTTAAGCACCGGGAATACGCAGTTGTAGTGGAATGTACGCCCTCCTGTCGTAAAAGCTAAAGTGCCAAAAGCACACAGTTGTAGTGGCTTGTACGCACTCCTGTTGCAAAAATCGAAGCGCCAGGAATACGGAGTTGTAGTGGCTTGTACGCCCTCCTGTCGTAAAAGCTAAAGCGCCAGAAGCACACAGTTGTAGAGGCTTGTACGCCCTGTGTGGCTGGTATGCTCTCCTATAGAAAGCTTCAGTAAGGAAATTAATCGGATATACTAGAGAACGGCCGCGGTGGCTGGTAGACCTATTCCGCCAGTGCATATCAGAATAGCGAGCAACTCAGTGGGAATATCAACGTACCAGTGAATCAACCGCGGTCTCGAAAAATGAGATATCAACGCCCCAACAGAATACCAGTGATCTCCAAACGCAGTGAGATATCAACGAGCCAACAGAATACCAGTGATCTCAAAACGCAGTGAGATACAGCGATCCGGTAGAGAAGCAGAGATCTCAAAAACGCAGTGCGACATCGACAACGCAAAACTCAGCAAGGTACCCATTCAGTCAACCATCGGCGATCTTAAAGCGCACAGAGGTACCGACGTTAATAAATTATTAATAATACAACAACAATTTGTATAAGCAAACTCAATACAAATATTAGAATAAGCTATTTGTAAGTTGAATAAAGATATTGAACCTATTAACATACTCTTCTTTTGTAAACGAACCCTGGAATCCCGGCGAGCTAATCCAAGCCATAGGAAGAGGCAAGAAGGTTCGCTACAAGTGGCGCCCGAACAGGGACAATATCATATTCACCAATAGCTAAAAAAACTGGAAATCGGAAAAAAATTATCATGGATCCAAGCAAAACGTACCGAACAGGATGGTTGTACCCGCTAAATAAAGAAGCGCTTGCTCAGTGCTTGACTGAGTTGGGACTTGTCGCCGTAGGAACCTTGAATGACATGAGGAAATACTAGTCGAGTTCATCAACGAAGGAAACCACGCGGAGAGTGTGGAACGAAGGTTGAGGGCTTATGAAACGGAAGACGGTCGCGCAACACCGAAATCCAGTGACCTGCCGAAGGCACTGATGATGGATGTTCCAACGAGGGAACGCAGCCCAATTGGCCTAGGGAGCGTAAACACCCCACGGGTGATGGACAGCAACCTGCGGGAAATAATTTAGCGTCATTCGTACACTGATGTTATCGACAAGGGAAGGAAATGCTCCATGAGGTATGATGGTGGCGTTGACCCTTTAGCCTTCGTGGAGCGGATGAAGGAACTTGCAGAAACATATGGTCTCGACAATAATATGTTGCCACGCGCGATGCCAGAGTTGCTGGAAGGCAAAGCCTTGCTCTGGTATCGCAACAATAATACTCATTGGTGGTCGTGGGAGGCCTTCAAGCGAGACTTACTCGATTTTCTTTCTACCTAGTCGTTTCTTTGAGACTCGGCGATGACATTCGCAGTCGGCAACAGCGCGCAAATGAGAAGTTCAGGGATTACGTCATTAGCTTGCAAAATCTGATGAGACATTACAGCTACACGGAGAGTGAAAAGCTGGAGAGAATTTACAAATACTCGGCGTTAGAGTACCAATAAAAAGGCAAGATTTCCGGGAACTAAAAGTGTTGCTCTTGATGTCCGAGAATTTCGAGTGCCTGCCATTTGCCAAGTCGGACGACTCGGCAGAGGAATACCAGACGCGGCAAGTAACCTCAAGACGATGGCCATCTGAACGCAATCATGCGGTGAGGCAGGCGATCTCAAAGCCTTTCAACCTAAAACGGCATGGGGACGCTGCAGGCAGGAAGGACATATGCGCCGGAGCCCTGTCGTGATTTTCTGCTGGGAGTGCGGCCGAGAGTGGATTGTTGACTGTTGCAGACAGACACACGGAAACGACCTGGGACCCCGCCGGAAGCGAGAGGAGGCGGGCTCCATCCAAAGAACCTCTCGCAGAAACTGAAGCCCTTCCGAATAAACAACCGGCGCATCGTGGCCATGGTATCCATCCAAGGCAAACGAATACAGGCCACAGTGGACACGGTAGCGACACGAAGTTTCATGAGCAGGACGCTCGCGGAAGGGCCGGTGGGAAAGTGGTCGTTTGAGAAAGCGGAGGTTGATATTCGCATGGCAGCCGGGACAACCAGGAAAGTGTCCATATGTACCACGCTAGAAGTTGCTATGGGAACTGGTACATGCGAGTTGTCCGTCCTTATTTTGACGAAAGTCCTAGACCATAAACCTCAGAGTACAAAGAGATCACAGGCCTCTAAACCGAACTACCGGGAGTTAATTAATCATGTTTACGCAATGCGGAATTCAACTTCGGAAGAGGAATTATATCTGAAAATAAAGAAAGCTTTAATCGTAGACGCCCAAATAATGCGGTCCCATGTTGCACCAGTACCTGTCCCCAGGTAGACACTTAATGAGAAATTGCATTACAATACATCCATTCGATATACCAAAGAAACATGTTTGCGAGCCAGTGTTTTCAGTGCGATGCCTTCGAATTATTCCCACAAATCAAACTTGATGAGCGAATTGAAAAATTCAAAAGTTTAAGCACCGGGAATACGCAGTTGTAGTGGAATGTACGCCCTCCTGTCGTAAAAGCTAAAGTGCCAAAAGCACACAGTTGTAGTGGCTTGTACGCACTCCTGTTGCAAAAATCGAAGCGCCAGGAATACGGAGTTGTAGTGGCTTGTACGCCCTCCTGTCGTAAAAGCTAAAGCGCCAGAAGCACACAGTTGTAGAGGCTTGTACGCCCTGTGTGGCTGGTATGCTCTCCTATAGAAAGCTTTAGTAAGGAAATTAATCGGATATACTAGAGAACGGCCGCGGTGGCTGGTAGACCTATTCCGCCAGTGCATATCAGAATAGCGAGCAACTCAGTGGGAATATCAACGTACCAGTGAATCAACCGCGGTCTCGAAAAATGAGATATCAACGCCCCAACAGAATACCAGTGATCTCCAAACGCAGTGAGATATCAACGAGCCAACAGAATACCAGTGATCTCAAAACGCAGTGAGATACAGCGATCCGGTAGAAAAGCAGAGATCTCAAAAACGCAGTGCGACATCGACAACGCAAAACTCAGCAAGGTACCCATTCAGTCAACCATCGGCGATCTTAAAGCGCACAGAGGTACCGACGTCAATAAATTATTAATAATACAACAACAATTTGTATAAGCAAACTCAATACAAATATTAGAATAAGCTATTTGTAAGGTGAATAAAGATATTGAACCTATTAACATACTCTTCTTTTGTAAACGAACCCTGGAATCCCGGCGAGCTAATCCAAGCCATAGGAAGAGGCAAGAAGGTTCGCTACAAGTGGCGCCCGAACAGGGACAATATCATATTCACCAATAGCTAAAAAGACTGGAAATCGGAAAAAAATTATCATGGATCCAAGCAAAACGTACCGAACAGGATGGTTGTACCGGCTAAATAAAGAAGCGCTTGCTCAGTGCTTGACTGAGTTGGGACTTGTCGCCGTAGGAACCTTGAATGACATGAGGAAATACTAATCGAGTTCATCAACGAAGGAAACCACGCGGAGAGTGTGGAACGAAGGTTGAGGGCTTATGAAACGGAAGACGGTCGCGCAACACCGAAATCCAGTGACCTGCCGAAGGCACTGATGATGGATGTTCCAACGAGGGAACGCAGCCCAATTGGCCTAGGGAGCGTAAACACCCCACGGGTGATGGACAGCAACTTGCGGGAAATAATTTAGCGTCATTCGTACACTGATGTTATCGACAAGGGAAGGAAATGCTCCATGAGGTATGATGGTGGCGTTGACCCTTTAGCCTTCGTGGAGCGGATGAAGGAACTTGCAGAAACATATGGTCTCGACAGTAATATGTTGCCACGCGCGATGCCAGAGTTGCTGGAAGGCAAAGCCTTGCTCTGGTATCGCAACAATAATACTCATTGGTGGTCGTGGGAGGCCTTCAAGCGAGACTTACTCGATTTTCTTTCTACCTAGTCGTTTCTTTGAGACTCGGCGATGACATTCGCAGTCGGCAACAGCGCGCAAATGAGAAGTTCAGGGATTACGTCATTAGCTTGCAAAATCTGATGAGACATTACAGCTACACGGAGAGTGAAAAGCTGGAGAGAATTTACAAATACTCGGCGTTAGAGTACCAATAAAAAGGCAAGATTTCCGGGAACTAAAAGTGTTGCTCTTGTTGTCCGAGAATTTCGAGTGCCTGCCATTTGCCAAGTCGGACGACTCGGCAGAGGAATACCAGACGCGGCAAGTAACCTCAAGACGATGGCCATCTGAACGCAATCATGCGGTGAGGCAGGCGATCTCAAAGCCTTTCAACCTAAAACGGCATGGGGACGCTGCAAGCAGGAAGGACATATGCGCCGGAACCCTGTCGTGATTTTCTGCTGGGAGTGCGGCCGAGAGTGGATTGTTGACTGTTGCAGACAGACACACGGAAACGACCTGGGACCCCGCCGGAAGCGAGAGGAGGCGGGCTCCATCCAAAGAACCTCTCGCAGAAACTGAAGCCCTTCCGAATAAACAACCGGCGCATCGTGGCCATGGTATCCATCCAAGGCAAACGAATACAGGCCACAGTGGACACGGTAGCGACGCGAAGTTTCATGAGCAGGACGCTCGCGGAAGGGCCGGTGGGAAAGTGGTCGTTTGAGAAAGCGGAGGTTGATATTCGCATGGCAGCCGGGACAACCAGGAAAGTGTCCATATGTACCACGCTAGAAGTTGCTATGGGAACTGGTACATGCGAGTTGTCCGTCCTTATTTTGACGAAAGTCCTAGACGACTTGCTCCTCGGAATTTTTCTGTGCGGGATAGGAGCGACACTCACCTTCGGAGGCGATACCGTGTCTTTGGGCCCGACGGAGAAACAGGAGAAGCCGAATGACGCAGTCATTTGCACATCAGCTAAACAACCGGAGAACATCGAGACTTTTCTTTAGGAGGAAACGAAGAAATTCGAAACCCTGAAAGGCGTCTCCAATATTACCGGGCACAAGATAGTGACGCGTGACGAGCGTCCCATAAAACAGAAATCCGGCTTTCCCAGAAATCCGGCGATGAAGGCTGTCATCGACAAAGAGATCGACGAACTCCTAGAGAAGGGCTGCATAGAACCCTCAAGCAGTCCATACAGCTCACCAATCGTGTTGGTGAGAAAGAAACCTGCTGAATGGCGGTTGTGCGTAGACTACCGCCATCTAAAAGCCCGATCGATTCCAGATGCCTCATTCCAGGAATTCAGTACATTTTGGAGCGGCTGCGAGATGCAAAGTATATCAGCAGCCTTGACTTAAAGAGCGGGTACTGGCAGATTCCAATGGCGGAGGACAGTAAGCAATACTTGCTTTTTTTTGGCCGTCCAGCCAATGACCACACTGCTACGAAAAGGAAAAAAAATTGGAAATGGGGCAAGGCACAAACTCACGGAAGTACCAGGAATGGCGTGCCCGGATTTCAAAGAGAAATTTCAACTTCAAACGGACGCAAGCGACTTCGGACTTGGAGCCGTGCTCACTCAACAACTGGAAGGTCAGGAGCGTGTTATCGCGTACGCCAGCCGACACCTCAACAAGGCCGAAAACAATTACTTGGGAACAGAGAAAGAATGCCTGCCCATAGTGTGGGCTATTCGCAAGATGCGCGCTTACCTTGAGGGCTACCGATTCACGGTAATCACAGATCATCTGGCGCTAAAATGTCAAAATTCTGTAGAAAGTCCCTCCGGAAGAATAGCGAGAAGGGCCTTGGAGCTCCAACAATTTCCTTTTGACATCCAGTACCGGAAGGGGAAGCTGAATGTAATCGCGGATGCACTATCCCGACAGCCGCAAGAAACCATCGCCAGAATAGCAACAGAGGAGACACGCGGACAGCCCTGCAAGTGGTTACAAGCAAGAGCTAGAGAAGTGGAACAAAATCCGGAGAAGTTCCCAGACTACACTTTGGAGGATGGGAATCTATACCGTCATATTCCGAATCGACTCGGGGACGAGGACTGCATGCCGTGGAAACTATGTGTGCCTAGGACAATGAGAGACAGAGTACTTAAAGAAAATAACGACCATCCGTGCGCTGGCCACGGAGGAATCCGCAAGACCATATGCCGGTTGACGATAAATATTACTGGCCAGGAATGTTTCACGATGCTAGAACATATGTCCGGCAATGTGAATCGTGCCAACGTTACAAGCCGAACCAGCAAAAGGCCGCAGAGAAAATGCTCACCCAATTGGCAGAAGAACCTTGGGCGATACTCTGCGAACGTCTGGTTTAGGGTACAGGAAACCCGCCAACCACAGACGCGGACAGCCATCAGTACCCTGCTGCGCACCCACTGCAACGGCCGCGCCTTCAACAACATGAGGACGGTGGACGGAGTCCGATATAAATCGGCCGAGCATGGGCAAACAAGAGTGCGCCGGGTTTAAAATGGAGTCTGACTAGAAAATCATTTATACTGGAAAGTTTACTAAGAATTTTTTTTTTTTTTTATGACAGATGAAACCAAGCTCAGGGGATGCCCCCTATCCATGCACAGCATTTGTTGGTTCCGAAGGGATGACAGGTTAGTGGGAAGGGGGAAAGAGGGAGTAGTGACGGTTTACACCTCGCTTGAATGTTTCGACGCTGTAAGTGGGCGGGAAGACATTCGCAGGGAGATTATTCCACAATCTAACGACGCGACCGAAAAACGAACTCTCACGGTAATGCGTGGTTCGTTGGAACGGAATCGCGACATAAAAGGGGTGCACCGCTCTGGAAAGCCGAGTAGTTCTGCTAAATACCTGAATCGGAGGAATCAGGCTGGCTACTTCAGAAGAACATTTACCGTGAAAGTAGCGGTAAAATAGTGATACACACCCCACATCACGACGACGCTCCAAGGTTTCAATAGAGCTGGATACCCTACTGTCCCCTATAAGTTTTAACGCACGACATTGGACACGGTCGAGAAGCTGAAGATATGCCCGCGAAGCTCCCGACCATATATGCGAATTGTACTCCATTTTCGGACGGATATAAGTGGTGTAGATACAACGAAGATCGGTTGGAGTGAAGTACTTCTTACACCGCTTAAGAAAGCCTAAGCACTTGGCTGCTTCTTTCGACACGTCAAAGATGTGATCGTTCCAGCGAAGATCGCATTGGATTGACATGCCCAGAACATCAAGAGCCTCCGACTCATTAATATCCACACCACCCATATTTAAAGGTGGAAAGTTGTCGCCCGCCAGACGCTTGTGGGTCAACAAACAGCATTGGGTCTTCCGCGCATTAAAATCGACCCGATTCGCTTGACCCCACTCCTGGATTTTGTTGAGGTCAGATTGGAGTGTGTCATTCATAATTCTGCGTTTTCTATTGATCTCCAGAATAGAAGGACACCTGGAGAATGAATATGAATGACAAATGCTGCTGTCATCAGCAAACGAGTAGACGGGGTTTGATATCAATGACAGAAGGTCATTGATGAAAATAAGAAAAAGTGTCGGTGACAGGACCGAACCCTGCGGAACTCCAGCATTAATGGAGTGCTCTTCGGAAGCAAAGCCGTCTATCACAACCCGAATAGAACGGCCGCTGAGGAAACTCGATATCCATCGAGTGAAAGTATTACCGACACCATAAGCAGCCAGTTTAGACACGAGTGCTTTATGCCACACCCGGTCAAATGCCTTGGAGATATCCAGAGCAAAGAATTGAAGAAGAAAAAAGAAACAACTAGAGGTTAATCGGTATTTTTTATATACTGAAGGGAAAAGATTTAAATGGAATAAAAGACAAATAGAGCTTAATAGGAAGTTTTTTATACGCTGCAGGGAAAAAATTTAAGAAAGAAATGAGTAAGGGAAAAAGGGAAAAAATCTAACAAACAAAACTAATAGAGCAGGAACGCACTTTCCGATGGCGTTTCTCCTCTTTCCCCACCCCGAAGTAGAGGGGGAGTGTGACGACCCAAATTTGCTATACAAATTTGGCGCACACTCTAAGCAGTCGAACATACCTAAAACTGTCCCCAAGGAGAATGCTGGGAACAGTTCTCAACATAAAGCACACACACGATTGCGAAAACTGAAGAGTTCGTTAGAAACGCCCACACACTGACTTACAGGAGAAAGCATGCAGAAAAAGTGAAAGTGACATGGCGTGCATGTTACACGTAAATTGAGCGGCAGAGCGGGATGGCAGCTGACAACAGGCATGTACAAATTATACCAGCGAGCACAGCAGCCAGAGTGAGAAATCAAATCGCGCTGTGTATCGATAACTTGATTTGTACATTACACAACGTCAGAGAGTGCAGAGAACACATAAGATCAGCGCTCAGCTGATCTAAGCCGTGACCCACTTTTGCAGCTTATGTAATGCAAAAACAATGCATGTAAGGAGACGGCAGAGAAGTTCACTGACCGTATAACTCCTTAACCTTAAAAAGGGGTTTCTTTTAAACAAATATTTTTGCAAGGTTAAATAAGGAAAGCGGCTTAACGGAGTACGAACTACCGTACTCCGTTAAACTAGAACATTCTAGAAGGGAACTCAAGAGAGTATAAAACCAACTGCAAAGCAGAACTCTGGGCTCAGTCAAGTGAGTTCAGTCAGTCAGTTCAGCGAGTTCAGCGGTTCAGTCAGCTCATCAGCGCAGTCAAGACAGTCAGTGCAATTCAATTCAGAAGCTTAGTTGAGTTGATTCAGAGGAAAAAAGTGCAAAGTTATTGGGTGAAATCCAAAATTCAATATGTCCGTCAGAGTCCCAGATTTTCCAGAGAAGTTCGGCGAACAACAACATCTTTCAAACCTATGCGCAGTTTAACAACACCCAGCCAGAAGCCAAGGTACTGTACTTTAATTAAGTTATAAAAATTCAAATGTTAAAGCACCGGGAATACGCAGATGTAGTGGATTGTATGCCCTCCTGTCGTAAAGGCTAAAGCGCCAAAAGCACACAGTTGTAGTGGTTTGTACGCCCTCCTGTTGCACAAATCTAAGCGTAAGGAATACGCAGTTGTTGTGGCTTGTACGTCCTCCTGTCGTTAAAGCTAAAGCGCCAGAAGCAAACACTCGTAGTGGCTTGTATGCCCTCTTGCTGCAAAAGTCGAAGTTCCAGAAATAAACAGTTGTAGCGGCTTGTGCGTCTTCCTGTTCCATGGCAAAAGTGGGTAAAACCAGAAACACAGAAGTTTTAGTCACAGTGGCTGGTATGCTCTCCTATAGAAAGCTTCAGTAAGCAAACTCACCGGATATACTAGAGAACGGCCGCGGTGGCTGGTAGACCTATCCCTCCAGTGCAGACATCAGAATAGCAAGCAACTCAGTGGGAATATCAACGTACCAATGAATCAACCGCGGTCTCGGAAACGCAGTGGGATATCAACGCTGTTGAATTGAGGGAGGAGTGGACTGTATATGCGTGGGAGGTCGCATCGAAGAATGCGGCCTTTCTTGCTGGGAAGCATGATGGGTCGAACCTGGTATAAAGTTCGAATAGGCAGGGGCACGGGTACGCGAAGCGTTATCATACCGTTGCTTTTGATTTCGTTGCTGTGTGGGGGTAGGAGTAGACTGTATATGCGTGGGAGGTCGCATCGAAGAATGCGGCCCTTCTTGCTGGGAAGCATGGTAAGTCGAACCGGAAATAAAGTTCGAATAGGCAGGGGCTTGAGCACGCGGAACGTTTTCAAACCGCCACTCTTGATGTGAGGCACGTAGGGTAGAATCTGGTGCAGCATTCGATGAGGATGGAGCAGGCTCACGATGCAAGAGGGTATGATGCCTGCCATTGCATTTGAGGCTATTGAATCTGCTGGGACAGTTTTTCACGGAATGAGATCTGGCCAAGCAGTTACTACACAAGCGGTTTTTCTGGACGGTATTCAGCCGCTGTGGAACGGGCAAGCTGATAAACTGAGAGCAGGATCTCAACTTGTGCTGCTTCTGACAAAGAAGGCAGCTATCTTGGGACACTTTCAATTGAAAGGCGTTGACGCGTTTAGAGGCTGTTGTCGAGTGAGTCGGAGGGGGGGGCTGTCTTGACTTCGAGGCGGGTGTGCATTTGATGTCTTGCACCGTTTCAAGGGTCTGGAAGCGATGAGTGAGAAACACATCCAGATCTGTTCATTTTGGGATCTCCGTTTTGTTAGTGAGAGATTGCTCCCAGAGGGAAAGCGTTGCTTCCGGGAGCTTGCTGGAACACAAAAATACGATTATCGCGTCCCAATGGGAGGTATCAACCCCTTGTAGCGCGAGTGCGGCGAGAATATTATTTATTTCGAGCTGCAGGTCTTTAATAGCGCTACCAGTTTCTTTGGTGATGGCGGACAGGCCGAAGAGCTTCTTTAAATGGGCGTTGGTGAGAACGCGCCTGTCCTCGAATCTGTCGGACAGATTTTTCCACGCTTGGGCAAAACCTTCATTCGTGAGAGGGGATTTCTGCACGATTTCTTTCGCTTCGCCCGTAGTTTTTTGATTCAGGTGGAAACGCTTCTCAACCGGCGCAATTCGAGTATTTTGAATATAAAGGGCGGTGAATATCCCTAAAAGAGGGCCGGGAAAGGTAATCGCCATGGAAGGCTTGGGTGTCGCAGGGGGGCAGGCTGATATTGTAGCCAGACTGGAGCATCTCAGCTGGCACCGGCGAAGGGTTCGCAGCAACCGGAGGGACGCTGCGGCTTCGGTCAGTTGATCAATTTTTCCCGCGCAGCGCAGATATACCGCATAGCATTGGCGCCGCTTTTCCTTTACGCCTTCGAATTCTTTGTCTTTGTCCTTCGTCGAGTCCAGCTCCGCCAGCACCCTTTCATAGGCGCTTTTAATCAACAGCCACTGTGATCGGATTTCTTCCCGCTGAATTACAAGGGTGTAAAGGGTGTGGTCCGTGGTGGGTGTCTGGTCGAAGTTCACCTCGAACTCGATCAGCGCATCGGCTATCCGAATAAATGATGCGAGCGCAGCCATTATAATCGGTTTCGGTTAGGGGCGGCGAAGAAAGTCGCAAAATCGGAATAAAACGTACCGAAAACTTATTGCGGAAACAAAAAAACTTTTAATTTTATTTGTAAAAATCGCAAAAAAAGGTTTCGGGTCGCTATGTGGTGGCGTTGGGGCTCGAAAAGTTTGCTGCAGACGGTTGACCACTTGTTTACTAAAGTGCTTGCAACTATTTGAAGAGAGACTAGTTGCTGCGAACACTTCTGCCTACTGGGTATTTCGCTTTTTGTAATTCCCGTTGGGTCGCCGTTGAATCGCGAATTCCACGCTGCTATCACCAGCGTGAGTGCAGACAGAAAAAACTGGTTTTCCGTTCTGTGTGCACTCTGCATGTATGGGCAGCGCAAGCAGAAGAGCGCGAGCAGCAGAGAAATTTACCCGCATAAACCAACCAGCAAAAGGTGGTGGTTTTTCGACTTGCACTGAGCGCACAAGTAACTCGCTCTTGTAGAGGCAAGGAGAGCGCAAACCAACAAAGCGAAAGTGTGCTAAATTCTGATCTTTCTACTTTCTTTGTGAGAGCGCGGGCTTGATAGAAAATTAAGCGGTGAATTTGGCGCAAAAAATGTGGGCTTCGCAGCGAGTAATGCTTGCGAAGACGGTCAGCAACAAAAATTTAAGCTTTGGTGCTGCCGTTATTTTTGGGGACCATACCCACGAATCGAAGATTCTGGAAGGTTTGACGGTCAAATGAAGGGTATATATATAGAGAACAGTCCATTATTATATATATATTTCTTTTTTTTGTTGTTTATACGTTTATTATTTAATGTATCTTCAAAAATTTTTTGAACTAACAATAATTATTCAAATCGTAAATCTAACTATTGGTTATTTAAGCCCATCCAATGATAGGCAAAAACATAGTTTCTGCAGTTGCTTCTTTGGTTATCTTTCACGTCACTCGTATCCGGCTGAGAGCAAGAGTGTCAGTCCTCCTCAGCCGAGTGTGGCCACTGTAATTCAGGATGTTGCGTGCTAGTGTATTCGGATGGGACTCAAGCTTCTCTATGTAAGTTGTCACATGTTTCGATAACACCTCTTTTACCAACGGGACGTTAAGATCTTTATGAATGCGCGAATTTTTAACATGATGCTGAGGCAGAACCCCATAACTGAACTCCATAGCACCATATTGGTTTTAAGATCGAGTTGTACAATAGAAGTTTGCAATCTAGACTTAGTGTGGAGTTTCTCCCAATTAGCCAGTTAATTTGAACTGCTTTCAATTTCATTTGGCATAGCTTTGCATCTATGTGAGACTTCCATGTTAAACGCTGGTCAAGGTGAATACCGAGGTATTTGACCTCACAGTGTTGCGGTATATTTTGTCCGTTGATTTTAATAGGTGGGCATTTTTCCCTGCGCAAGGTAAATGTTACGTGTGCATATTTTTGTTCGTTAACCTTTATTTTCCACTGCTTTAGCCATTTTTCCAGCTGGGATATATATTCCTGTAGTTTTCGAGATGCTTCCTGAGGGTTTTGGTGAACGCTTAGAAATGCTGTATCATCAGCAACTGTTGATGTGTGAATATTATTCATTATTGGCATGTCCGAAGCGTATATCAAATATAAGATAGGACCGAAGATGCTGCCTTGTGGAACTCCGGCTATAATCGGTTGTGGGGAGCTCAGAAAACTTCCTTCTTTGATAATGAATGTTCGGTTAACTAAATAGCTTTCTAATAGATTATGTATGTTTACGGGTAAGCATTGCTTCAGTTTGTGAATTAATCCTTCGTGCCATACTTTATCAAAAGCCTGGGAGACATCAATGAACAGAGCCGAACAATATTTATTTTCTTCAAAAGTTTTCCCAACCACATTTACAAGTCTATGCGTTTGTTCGATAGTGCTATGTTTTCTTCTGAAACCAAATTGGTGATCCGGAATACAACCTTTCTCATTTAGTATGGCGGCCAACTTGCTCGTATTTTCTCAAAAAGTTTTGACATGTTCGACAGTAAACTTATAGGCCTATAGGATTCCACTTTCATATGGTCTTTTCCGGGCTTTGAAATCATGGTAATCAATGAAACCTTCCAATCTGTAGGATAGTATTCAATAGCATTTTCAATATCCCATATGCTAAATCTTAGAGGAACCGCTGCGTCAACAGCAATTGGTAGCTCATACTATATATATATATAGTATATATCTATGGCCGGAAGGGCTGGGGGATAAATTAAAGTAACGTAAAAGGTGAACTCACCTTTTCACTCGACTCACTTGATTGGGCGTCGGTGACGATGGTTTGGGCGTCGGTGACGACGATTTGGGCGTCGGTGACGATGATTTGGGCGTCAGTGACTATGGTTTGGGCGTCGGTGACGATGGTTCCTGGGCGGCAGCAATCCGGCTCGTCTTGGACCAAATGTTTATCTCAGAACGGTTGGGTGGTCTCCGAGCACAAATCCGGCTCGAAGGACCAAATGTAAATGCGAATTCACAAGTTATATTTCTTTAAGTTCACAATATAATTCTTTAAGTTCACAATTTAATTATTTCAATTAGTTTTCTAAAAACTTCAACCAATTTTTCAACCCGTGTCAACTGGTTGATAGTAAGAAGCGGAAGGAAGTGACTGGTGTGGGTCCAGCGACGATCGCTGGCAACCAGGAGAGCAACGCCAGTCGCCGCGGGGAGAGCCTGCAGCCGAGCTTACTCTTTCGTGTGAGGCGCATCTCATGAGCGGCAGGCTGACAAGAGAGAGAACTGCAGTTCTCACTCCTGACACCCTACCAATCGATGAGGGAGCACCTCTGGCGAGCGGCAGTTGGCGTTAACAAACTATATGTAGCGGTAGTAATCAGAGTTGCCTCAAAATAAGCACAACGATATGGAACAAAAGGGGAAAAATTCGATAATACTCCTCAGCAGATTCACACTTCTGTGTACAGTAATACGTCATACTACTACGAAAATCAAGCGCGTAGGTATGAAGGTAGTATTCAAAATTGTCCTCACCTGCATTGGAGGCCAACGCTTCATCACCTTTGCCAGCAACATCACAACCATCCACACAAGAACATATCATGCATTTACCTCAGCCTCATCGAATGCAGAACATGGAGGATTAGCAGCTGGTGCCACCACCTGATTTCGACACGCAAGCCTTGGAGAAGCAAGTTTTTTCCTTGCACACCTGGTGCAGACAGCGGCGGAATGAAAGTGCTGGATAATCACCTTCCAAGAGTTCGTAACAACTGGCAACAGCTGCGGCAGAATTACGCGCATCCATCACCACCGTTCCATAAACCTCAGAGTACAAAGAGATCACAGGCCTCTAAACCGAACTACCGGGAGTTAATTAATCATGTTTACGCAATGCGGAATTCAACTTCGGAAGAGGAATTATATCTAAAAATAATAAAGAAAGCTTTAATCGTAGACGCCCAAATAATGCGGTCCCATGCTGCACCAGTACCTGTCCCCAGGTAGACACTTAATGAGAAATTGCATTACAATACATCCATTCGATATACCAAAGAAACATGTTTGCGAGCCAGTGTTTTCAGTGCGATGCCTTCGAATTATTCCCACAAATCAAACTTAATGAGCGAATTGAAAAATTCAAAAGTTTAAGCACCGGGAATACGCAGTTGTAGTGGAATGTACGCCCTCCTGTCGTAAAAGCTAAAGTGCCAAAAGCACACAGTTGTAGTGGCTTGTACGAACTCCTGTTGCAAAAATCGAAGCGCCAGGAATACGGAGTTGTAGTGGCTTGTATGCCCTCCTGTCGTAAAAGCTAAAGCGCCAGAAGCACACAGTTATAGAGGCTTGTACGCCCTGCCCTGTTCCCTGGCAAACGTGGGTAAAACCAGAAACAGATGAGTTTTAGTCACAGTGGCTGGTATGCTCTCCTATAGAAAGCTTCAGTAAGCAAATTAATCGGATATACTACGGCCGCGGTGGCTGGTAGACCTATTCCGCCAGTGCATATCAGAATAGCGAGCAACTCAGTGGGAATATCAACGTACCAGTGAATCAACCGCGATCTCGAAAAATGAGATATCAACGCCCCAACAGAATACCAGTGATCTCAAAACGCAGTGAGATATCAACGAGCCAACAGAATACCAGTGATCTCAAAACGCAGTGAGATACAGCGATCCGGTAGAAAAGCAGAGATCTCAAAAACGCAGTGCGACATCGACAACGCAAAACTCAGCAAGGTACCCATTCAGTCAACCATCGGCGATCTTAAAGCGCACAGAGGTACCGACGTCAATAAATTATTAATAATACAACAACAATTTGTATAAGCAAACTCAATACAAATATTAGAATGAGCTATTTGTAAGGTGAATAAAGATATTGAACCTATTAACATACTCTTCTTTTGTAAACGAACCCTGGAATCCCGGCGAGCTAATCCAAGCCATAGGAAGAGGCAAGAAGGTTCGCTACAAGTGGCGCCCGAACAGGGACAATATCATATTCACCAATAGCTAAAAAGACTGGAAATCGGAAAAAAATTATCATGGATCCAAGAAAAACGTACCGAACAGGATGGTTGTACCGGCTAAATAAAGAAGCGCTTGCTCAGTGCTTGACTGAGTTGGGACTTGTCGCCGTAGGAACCTTGAATGACATGAGGAAATACTAATCGAGTTCATCAACGAAGGAAACCACGCGGAGAGTGTGGAACGAAGGTTGAGGGCTTATGAAACCGAAGACAGTCGCGCAACACCGAAATCCAGTGACCTGCCGAAGGCACTGATGATGGATGTTCCAACGAGGGAACGCAGCCCAATTGGCCTAGGGAGCGTAAACACCCCACGGGTGATGGACAGCAACCTGCGGGAAATAATTTAGCGTCATTCGTACACTGATGTTATCGACAAGGGAAGGAAATGCTCCATGAGGTATGATGGTGGCGTTGACCCTTTAGCCTTCGTGGAGCGGATGAAGGAACTTGCAGAAACATATGGTCTTGACAGTAATATGTTGCCACGCGCGATGCCAGAGTTGCTGGAAGGCAAAGCCTTGCTCTGGTATCGCAACAATAATACTCATTGGTGGTCGTGGGAGGCCTTCAAGCGAGACTTACTCGATTTTCTCTCTACCTAGTCGTTTCTTTGAGACTCGGCGATGACATTCGCAGTCGGCAACAGCGCGCAAATGTTCAGGGATTACGTCATTAGCTTGCAAAATCTGATGAGACATTACAGCTACACGGAGAGTGAAAAGCTGGAGAGAATTTACAAATACTCGGCGTTAGAGTACCAATAAAAAGGCGAGATTTCCGGGAACTAAAAGTGTTGCTCTTGTTGTCCGAGAATTTCGAGTGCCTGCCATTTGCCAAGTCGGACGACTCGGCAGAGGAATACCAGACGCGGCAAGTAACCTCAAGACGATGGCCATCTGAACGCAATCATGCGGTGAGGCAGGCGATCTCAAAGCCTTTCAACCTAAAACGGCATGGGGACGCTGCAGGCAGGAAGGACATATGCGCCGGAACCCTGCCGTGATTTTCTGCTGGGAGTGCGGCCGAGAGTGGATTGTTGACTGTTGCAGACAGACACACGGAAACGACCTGGGACCCCGCCGGAAGCGAGAGGAGGCGGGCTCCATCCAAAGAACCTCTCGCAGAAACTGAAGCCCTTCCGAATAAACAACCGGCGCATCGTGGCCATGGTATCCATCCAAGGCAAACGAATACAGGCCACAGTGGACACGGTAGCGACGCGAAGTTTCATGAGCAGTGTTGGTTGTGTTGGTGAGAAAGAAACCTGCTGAATGGCGGTTGTGCGTAGACTACCGCCATCTGAAAGCCCGATCGATTCCAGATGCCTCATTCCAGGAATTCAGTACATTTTGGAGCGGCTGCGAGATGCAAAGTAATTCAGCAGCCTTGACTTAAAGAGCGGGTACTGGCAGATTCCAATGGCGGAGGACAGTAAGCAATACTTGCTTTTTTTTGGCCGTCCAGCCAATGACCACACTGCTACGAAAAGGAAAAAAATTGGAAATGGGGCAAGGCACAAACTCACGGAAGTACCAGGAATGGCGTGCCCGGATTTCAAAGAGAAATTTCAACTTCAAACGGACGCAAGCGACTTCGGACTTGGAGCCGTGCTCACTCAACAACTGGAAGGTCAGGAGCGTGTTATCGCGTACGCCAGCCGACACCTCAACAAGGCCGAAAACAATTACTTGGGAACAGAGAAAGAATGCCTGCCCATAGTGTGGGCTATTCGCAAGATGCGCGCTTACCTTGAGGGCTACCGATTCACGGTAATCACAGATCATCTGGCGCTAAAATGTCAAAATTCTGTAGAAAGTCCCTCCGGAAGAATAGCGAGAAGGGCCTTGGAGCTCCAACAATTTCCTTTTGACATCCAGTACCGGAAGGGGAAGCTGAATGTAATCGCGGATGCACTATCCCGACAGCCGCAAGAAACCATCGCCAGAATAGCAACAGAGGAGACACGCGGACAGCCCTGCAAGTGGTTACAAGCAAGAGCTAGAGAAGTGGAACAAAATCCGGAGAAGTTCCCAGACTACACTTTGGAGGATGGGAAGCTATACCGTCATATTCCGAATCGACTCGGGGACGAGGACTGCACGCCGTGGAAACTATGCGTGCCTAGGACAATGAGAGACAGAGTACTTAAAGAAAATCACGACCATCCGTGCGCTGACCACGGAGGAATCCGCAAGACCATATGCCGGTTGACGATAAATATTACTGGCCAGAAATGTTTCACGATGCTAGAACATATGTCCGGCAATGTGAATCGTGCCAACGTTACAAGCCGAACCAGCAAAAGGCCGCAGAGAAAATGCTCACCCAATTGGCAGAAGAACCTTGGGCGATACTCTGCGAACGTCTGGTTTAGGGTACAGGAAACCCGCCAACCACAGACGCGGACAGCCATCAGTACGCTGCTGCGCACCCACTGCAACGGCCGCGCCTTCAACAACATGAGGACGGTGGACAGAGTCCGATATAAATCGGCCGAGCGGGGCAAACAAGAGTACGCCGGGTTTAAAATGGAGTCTGACTAGAAAATCATTTATACTGGAAAGTTTATTAAGAATTGAAGAAAAAAAAAGAAACTAGAGGTTAATCGGTATTTTTTATATACTGAAGGGAAAAAATTTAAATGGAATAAAAGACAAATAGAGCTTAATAGGAAGTTTTTTATACGCTGCAGGGAAAAAATTTAAGAAAGAATTGAGTAAGGGAAAAAGGGAAAAAATCTAACAAACAAAACTAATAGAGCAGGAACGCACTTTCCGACGGCGTTTCTCCTCTTTCACCACCCCGAAGTAGAGGGGGAGTGTGACGACCCAAATTTGCTATACAAATTTGGCGCACACTCTAAGCAGTCGAACATACCTAAGAACTGTCCCCAAGGAGAATGCTGGGAACAGTTCTCAACATAAAGCACACACACGATTGCGAAAACTGAAGAGTTCGTTAGAAACGCCCACACACTGACGGACAGGAGAAAGCATGCAGAAAAAGTGAAAGTGACATGGCGTGCATGTTACACGTAAATTGAGCGGCAGAGCGGGATGGCAGCTGACATCAGGCATGTACAAATTATACCAGCGAGCACAGCAGCCAGAGTGAGAAATCAAATCGCGCTGTGTATCGATAACTTGATTTGTACATTACACAACGTCAGAGAGTGCAGAGAGTGCAGATCTTAACACATAAGATCAGCGCTCAGCTGATCTAAGCCGTGACCCACTTTTGCAGCTTATGTAATGCAAAAACAATGCATGTAAGGAGACGGCAGAGAAGTTCACTGACCGTATAACTCCTTAACCTTAAAAAGGGGTTTCTTTTAAACAAATATTTTTGCAAGGTTAAATAAGGAAAGCGGCTTAACGGAGTACGAACTACCGTACTCCGTTAAACTAGAACATTCTAGAAGGGAACTCAAGAGAGTATAAAACCAACTGCAAAGCAGAACTCGGGACTCAGTCAAGTGAGTTCAATCAGTCAGTTCAGCGAGTTCAGCGGTTCAGTCAGCTCATCAGCGCAGTCAAGACAGTCAGTGCAATTCAATTCAGAAGCTTAGTTGAGTTGATTCAGAGGAAAAAAGTGCAAAGTTATTGGGTGAAATCCAAAATTCAATATGTCCGTCAGAGTCCCAGATTTTCCAGAGAAGTTCAGCGAACAACAACATCTTCCAAACCTGTGCGCAGTTTAACAACACCCAGCCAGAAGCCAAGGTACTGTACTTTAATTAAGTTATAAAAATTCAAATGTTAAAGCACCGGGAATACGCAGATGTAGTGGATTGTATGCCCTCCTGTCGTAAAGGCTAAAGCGCCAAAAGCACACAGTTGTAGTGGTTTGTACGCCCTCCTGTTGCAAAAATCTAAGCGTAAGGAATACGCAATTGTTGTGGCTTGTACGTCCTCCTGTCGTTAAAGCTAAAGCGCCAGAAGCAAACACTCGTAGTGGCTTGTATGCCCTCTTGCTGCAAAAGTCGAAGTTCCAGAAATAAACAGTTGTAGCGGCTTGTGCGTCTTCCTGTTCCATGGCAAAAGTGGGTAAAACCAGAAACACAGTTTTAGTCACAGTGGCTGGTATGCTCTCCTATAGAAAGCTTCAGTAAGCAAACTCACCGGATATACTAGAGAACGGCCGCGGTGGCTGGTAGACCTATCCCTCCAGTGCAGACATCAGAATAGCGAGCAACTCAGTGGGAATATCAACGTACCAGTGAATCAACCGCGGTCTCGGAAACGCAGTGGGATATCAACGCTGTTGAATTGAGGGAGGAGTGGACTGTATATGCGTGGGAGGTTGCATCGAAGAATGCGGCCTTTCTTGCTGGGAAGCATGATGGGTCGAACCTGGTATAAAGTTCGAATAGGCAGGGGCACGGGTACGCGAAGCGTTATCATACCGTTGCTTTTGATTTCGTTGCTGTGTGGGGGTAGGAGTAGACTGTATATGCGTGGGAGGTCGCATCGAAGAATGCGGCCCTTCTTGCTGGGAAGCATGGTAAGTCGAACCGGAAATAAAGTTCGAATAGGCAGGGGCTTGAGCACGCGGAACGTTTTCAAACCGCCACTCTTGATGTGAGGCACGTAGGGTAGAATCTGGTGCAGCATTCGATGAGGATGGAGCAGGCTCACGATGCAAGAGGGTATGATGCCTGCCATTGCATTTGAGGCTATTGAATCTGCTGGGACAGTTTTTCACGGAATGAGATCTGGCCAAGCAGTTACTACACAAGCGGTTTTTCTGGACGGTATTCAGCCGCTGTGGAACGGGCAAGCTGATAAACTGAGAGCAGGATCTCAACTTGTGCTGCTTCTGACAAAGAAGGCAGCTATCTTGGGACACTTTCAATTGAAAGGCGTTGACGCGTTTAGAGGCTGTTGTCGAGTGAGTCGGAGGGGGGGGCTGTGTTGACTTCGAGGCGGGTGTGCATTTGATGTCTTGCACCGTTTCAAGGGTCTGGAAGCGATGAGTGAGAAACACATCCAGATCTGTTCATTTTGGGATCTCCGTTTTGTTAGTGAGAGATTGCTCCCAGAGGGAAAGCGTTGCTTCCGGGAGCTTGCTGGAACACAAAAATACGATTATCGCGTCCCAATGGGAGGTATCAACCCCTTGTAGCGCGAGTGCGGCGAGAATATTATTTATTTCGAGCTGCAGGTCTTTAATAGCGCTACCAGTTTCTTTGGTGATGGCGGACAGGCCGAAGAGCTTCTTTAAATGGGCGTTGGTGAGAACGCGCCTGTCCTCGAATCTGTCGGACAGATTTTTCCACGCTTGGGCAAAACCTTCATTCGTGAGAGGGGATTTCTGCACGATTTCTTTCGCTTCGCCCGTAGTTTTTTGATTCAGCTGGAAACGCTTCTCAACCGGCGCAATTCGAGTATTTTGAATATAAAGGGCGGTGAATATCCCTAAAAGAGGGCCGGGAAAGGTAATCGCCATGGAAGGCTTGGGTGTCGCAGGGGGGCAGGCTGATATTGTAGCCAGACTGGAGCATCTCAGCTGGCACCGGCGAAGGGTTCGCAGCAACCGGAGGGACGCTGCGGCTTCGGTCAGTTGATCAATTTTTCCCGCGCAGCGCAGATATACCGCATAGCATTGGCGCCGCTTTTCCTTTACGCCTTCGAATTCTTTGTCTTTGTCCTTCGTCGAGTCCAGCTCCGCCAGCACCCTTTCATAGGCGCTTTTAATCAACAGCCACTGTGATCGGATTTCTTCCCGCTGAATTACAAGGGTGTAAAGGGTGTGGTCCGTGGTGGGTGTCTGGTCGAAGTTCACCTCGAACTCGATCAGCGCATCGGCTATCCGAATAAATGATGCGAGCGCAGCCATTATAATCGGTTTCGGTTAGGGGCGGCGAAGAAAGTCGCAAAATCGGAATAAAACGTACCGAAAACTTATTGCGGAAACAAAAAAACTTTTAATTTTATTTGTAAAAATCGCAAAAAAAGGTTTCGGGTCGCTATGTGGTGGCGTTGGGGCTCGAAAAGCTTGCTGCAGACGGTTGACCACTTGTTTACTAAAGTGCTTGCAACTATTTGAAGAGAGACTAGTTGCTGCGAACACTTCTGCCTACTGGGTATTTCGCTTTTTGTAATTCCCGTTGGGTCGCCGTTGAATCGCGAATTCCACGCTGCTATCACCAGCGTGAGTGCAGACAGAAAAAACTGGTTTTCCGTTCTGTGTGCACTCTGCATGTATGGGCAGCGCAAGCAGAAGAGCGCGAGCAGCAGAGAAATTTACCCGCATAAACCAACCAGCAAAAGGTGGTGGTTTTTCGACTTGCACTGAGCGCACAAGTAACTCGCTCTTGTAGAGGCAAGGAGAGCGCAAACCAACAAAGCGAAAGTGTGCTAAAGTCTGATCTTTCCACTTTCTTTGTGAGAGCGCGGGCTTGATAGAAAATTAAGCGGTGAATTTGGCGCAAAAAATGTGGGCTTCGCAGCAAGCAATGCTTGCGAAGACGGTCAGCAACAAAAATTTAAGCTTTGGTGCTGCCGTTATTTTTGGGGACCATACCCACGAATCGAAGATTCTGGAAGGTTTGACGGTCAAATGAAGGGTATATATATAGAGAACAGTCCCTTATTATATATATATTTCTTTTTTTTTGTTGTTTATACGTTTATTATTTATTGTATCTTCAAAAATTTTTTGAACTAACAATAATTATTCAAATCTTAAATCTAACTATTGGTTATTTAAGCCCATCCAATGATAGGCAAAAACATAGTTTCTGCAGTTGCTTCTTTGGTTATCTTTCACGTCACTCGTATCCGGCTGAGAGCAAGAGTGTCAGTCCTCCTCAGCCGAGTGTGGCCACTGTAATTCAGGATGTTGCGTGCTAGTGTATTCGGATGGGACTCAAGCTTCTCTATGTAAGTTGTCACATGTTTCGATAACACCTCTTTTACCAACGGGACGTTAAGATCTTTATGAATGCGCGAATTTTTAACATGATGCTGAGGCAGAACCCCATAACTGACCTCCATAGCACCATATTGGTTTTAAGATCGAGTTGTACAATAGAAGTTTGCAATCTAGACTTAGTGTGGAGTTTCTCCCAATTAGCCAGTTAATTTGAACTGCTTTCAATTTCATTTGGCATAGCTTTGCATCTATGTGAGACTTCCATGTTAAACGCTGGTCAAGGTGAATACCGAGGTATTTGACCTCACAGTGTTGCGGTATATTTTGTCCGTTGATTTTAATAGGTGGGCATTTTTCCCTGCGCAAGGTAAATGTTACGTGTGCACATTTTTGTTCGTTAACCTTTATTTTCCACTGCTTTAGCCATTTTTCCAGCTGGGATATATATTCCTGTAGTTTTCGAGATGCTTCCTGAGGGTTTTGGTGAACGCTTAGAAATGCTGTATCATGCGCAACTGTTGATGTGTGAATATTATTCATTATTGGCATGTCCGAAGCGTATATCAAATATAAGATAGGACCGAAGATGCTGCCTTGTGGAACTCCGGCTATAATCGGTTGTGGGGAGCTCAGAAAACTTCCTTCTTTGATAATGAATGTTCGGTTAACTAAATAGCTTTCTAATAGATTATGTATGTTTACGGGTAAGCATCGCTTCAGTTTGTGAATTAATCCTTCGTGCCATACTTTATCAAAAGCCTGGGAGACATCAATGAACAGAGCCGAACAATATTTCTTTTCTTCAAAAGTTTTCCCAACCACATTTACAAGTCTATGCGTTTGTTCGATAGTGCTATGTTTTCTTCTGAAACCAAATTGGTGATCCGGAATACAACCTTTCTCATTTAGTATGGCGGCCAACTTGCTCGTATTTTCTCAAAAAGTTTTGACATGTTCGACAGTAAACTTATAGGCCTATAGGATTCCACTTTCGTATGGTCTTTTCCGGGCTTTGAAATCATGGTAATCAATGAAACCTTCCAATCTGTAGGATAGTATTCAAGTCGTAAAATAGCATTAATTATGAGAAGAATAATTTTTTTCGCTAAACGCGGTAGCTCTAGAAGCATCTTGTTAGTGACTTTATCTACGCCTGAGGCTTTTTTCGAGCTTAAGCCAGCAATAGCATTTTCAATATCCCATATGCTAAATCTTAGAGGAACCGCTGCGTCAACAGCAATTGATGGTAGCTCAACATATGTTATCAGATGTGTTTGGAGTAAATACTTTCCTCAGGTGGTAAATTTAACCTTATTATTTATATATATATATATATATATATATATATATATATATATATATATATATATATATATATATATATATATATATATATATATATATATATATATATATATATATATATATATATATATATATATATATATATATATATATATATATATATATATATATATATATATATATATATATATATATATATATATACTTTATATATATATATATATAAATAATAAGGTTAAATATACTTTACTCTTATATATATATATATATATATATATATATATATAGCCGGAAGGGCTGGGGGATAAATTAAAGTAACGTAAAAGGTGAACTCACCTTTTCACTCGACTCACTTGATTGGGCGTCGGTGACGATGGTTTGGGCGTCGGTGACGACGATTTGGGCGTCGGTGACGATGATTTGGGCGTCAGTGACTATGGTTTGGGCGTCGGTGACGATGGTTCCTGGGCGGCAGCAATCCGGCTCGTCTTGGACCAAATGTTTATCTCAGAACGGTTGGGTGGTCTCCGAGCACAAATCCGGCTCGAAGGACCAAATGTAAATGCGAATTCACAAGTTATATTTCTTTAAGTTCACAATATAATTCTTTAAGTTCACAATTTAATTATTTCAATTAGTTTTCTAAAAACTTCAACCAATTTTTCAACCCGTGTCAACTGGTTGATAGTAAGAAGCGGAAGGAAGTGACTGGTGTGGGTCCAGCGACGATCGCTGGCAACCAGGAGAGCAACGCCAGTCGCCGCGGGGAGAGCCTGCAGCCGAGCTTACTCTTTCGTGTGAGGCGCATCTCATGAGCGGCAGGCTGACAAGAGAGAGAACTGCAGTTCTCACTCCTGACACCCTACCAATCGATGAGGGAGCACCTCTGGCGAGCGGCAGTTGGCGTTAACAAACTATATGTAGCGGTAGTAATCAGAGTTGTCTCAAAATAAGCACAACGATATGGAACAAAAGGGGAAAAATTCGATAATACTCTTCAGCAGATTCACACTTCTGTGTACAGTAATACGTCATACTACTACGAAAATCAAGCGCGTAGGTATGAAGGTAGTATTCAAAATTGTCCTCACCTGCATCCTCAATTGCATTACAATACATCCATTCGATATACCAAAGAAACATGTTTGCGAGCCAGTGTTTTCAGTGCGATGCCTTCGAATTATTCCCACAAATCAAACTTGATGAGCGAATTGAAAAATTCAAAAGTTTAAGCACCGGGAATACGCAGTTGTAGTGGAATGTACGCCCTCCTGTCGTAAAAGCTAAAGTGCCAAAAGCACACAGTTGTAGTGGCTTGTACGCACTCCTGTTGCAAAAATCGAAGCGCCAGGAATACGGAGTTGTAGTGGCTTGTACGCCCTCCTGTCGTAAAAGCTAAAGCGCCAGAAGCACACAGTTGTAGAGGCTTGTACGCCCTGCCCTGTTCCCTGGCAAACGTGGGTAAAACCAGAAACAGATAAGTTTTAGTCACAGTGGCTGGTATGCTCTCCTATAGAAAGCTTCAGTAAGCAAATTAATCGGATATACTAGAGAACGGCTGCGGTGGCTGGTAGACCTATTCCACCAGTGCATATCAGAATAGCGAGCAACTCAGTGGGAATATCAACGTACCAGTGAATCAACCGCGGTCTCGAAAAATGAGATATCAACGCCCCAACAGAATACCAGTGATCTCAAAACGCAGTGAGATATCAACGAGCCAACAGAATAACAGTGATCTCAAAACGCAGTGAGATACAGCGATCCGGTAGAAAAGCAGAGATCTCAAAAACGCAGTGCGACATCGACAACGCAAAACTCAGCAAGGTACCCATTCAGTCAACCATCGGTGATCTTAAAGCGCACAGAGGTACCGACGAAAATAAATTATTAATAATACACCAACAATTTGTATAAGCAAACTCAATACAAATATTAGAATAAGCTATTTGTAAGGTGAATAAAGATATTGAACCTATTAACATACTCTTCTTTTGTAAACGAACCCTGGAATCCCGGCGAGCTAATCCAAGCCATAGGAAGAGGCAAGAAGGTTCGCTACAAGTGGCGCCCGAACAGGGACAATATCATATTCACCAATAGCTAAAAAGACTGGAAATCGGAAAAAAATTATCATGGATCCAAGCAAAACGTACCGAACAGGATGGTTGTACCGGCTAAATAAAGAAGCGCTTGCTCAGTGCTTGACTGAGTTGGGACTTGTCGCCGTAGGAACCTTGAATGACATGAGGAAATACTAATCGAGTTCATCAACGAAGGAAACCACGCGGAGAGTGTGGAGCGAAGGTTGAGGGCTTATGAAACGGAAGACGGTCGCGCAACACCGAAATCCAGTGACCTGCCGAAGGCACTGATGATGGATGTTCCAACGAGGGAACGCAGCCCAATTGGCCTAGGGAGCGTAAACACCCCACGGGTGATGGACAGCAACCTGCGGGAAATAATTTAGCGTCATTCGTACACTGATGTTATCGACAAGGGAAGGAAATGCTCCATGAGGTATGATGGTGGCGTTGACCCTTTAGCCTTCGTGGAGCGGATGAAGGAACTTGCAGAAACATATGGTCTCGACAGTAATATGTTGCCACGCGCGATGCCAGAGTTGCTGGAAGGCAAAGCCTTGCTCTGGTATCGCAACAATAATACTCATTGGTGGTCGTGGGAGGCCTTCAAGCGAGACTTACTCGATTTTCTTTCTACCTAGTCGTTTCTTTGAGACTCGGCGATGACATTCGCAGTCGGCAACAGCGCGCAAATGAGAAGTTCAGGGATTACGTCATTAGCTTGCAAAATCTGATGAGACATTACAGCTACACGGAGAGTGAAAAGCTGGAGAGAATTTACAAATACTCGGCGTTAGAGTACCAATAAAAAGGCAAGATTTCCGGGAACTAAAAGTGTTGCTCTTGTTGTCCGAGAATTTCGAGTGCCTGCCATTTGCCAAGTCGGACGACTTGGCAGAGGAATACCAGACGCGGCAAGTAACCTCAAGACGATGGCCATCTGAACGCAATCATGCGGTGAGGCAGGCGATCTCAAAGCCTTTCAACCTAAAACGGCATGGGGACGCTGCAAGCAGGAAGGACATATGCGCCGGAACCCTGTCGTGATTTTCTGCTGGGAGTGCGGCCGAGAGTGGATTGTTGACTGTTGCAGACAGACACACGGAAACGACCTGGGACCCCGCCGGAAGCGAGAGGAGGCGGGCTCCATCCAAAGAACCTCTCGCAGAAACTGAAGCCCTTCCGAATAAACAACCGGCGCATCGTGGCCATGGTATCCATCCAAGGCAAACGAATACAGGCCACAGTGGACACGATAGCGACGCGAAGTTTCATGAGCAGGACGCTCGCGGAAGGGCCGGTGGGAAAGTGGTCGTTTGAGAAAGCGGAGGTTGATATTCGCATGGCATCCGGGACAACCAGGAAAGTGTCCATATGTACCACGCTAGAAGTTGCTATGGGAACTGGTACATGCGAGTTGTCCGTCCTTATTTTGACGAAAGTCCTAGACGACTTGCTCCTCGGAATTTTTCTGTGCGGGATAGGAGCGACACTCACCTTCGGAGACGAGACCGTGTCTTTGGGCCCGACGGAGAAACAGGAGAAGCCGAATGACGCAGTCATTTGCACATCAGCACAAGAATCAGGCCCTAAACAACTGGAGGACATCGAGACTTTTCTTTAGGAGGAAACGAAGAAATTCGAAACCCTGAAAGGCGTCTCCAATATTACCGGGCACAAGATAGTGACGCGTGACGAGCGTCCCATAAAACAGAAATCCGGCTTTCCCAGAAATCCGGCGATGAAGGCTGTCATCGACAAAGAGATCGACGAACTCCTAGAGAAGGGCTGCATAGAACCCTTAAGCAGTCCATACAGCGCACCAATCGTGTTGGTGAGAAAGAAACCTGCTGAATGGCGGTTGTGCGTAGACTACCGCCATCTGAAAGCCCGATCGATTCCAGATGCCTCATTCCAGGAAATCAGTACATTTTGGAGCGGCTGCGAGATGTAAAGTATATCAGCAGCCTTGACTTAAAGAGCGGGTACTGGCAGATTCCAATGGCGGAGGACAGTAAGCAATACTTGCTTTTTTTTGGCCGTCCAGCCAATGACCACACTGCTACGAAAAGGAAAAAAATTGGAAATGGGACAAGGCACAAACTCACGGAAGTACCAGGAATGGCGTGCCCGGATTTCAAAGAGAAATTTCAACTTCAAACGGACGCAAGCGACTTCGGACATGGAGCCGTGCTCACTCAACAACTGGAAGGTCAGGAGCGTGTTATCGCGTACGCCAGCCGACACCTCAACAAGGCCGAAAACAATTACTCGGGAACAGAGAAAGAATGCCTGCCCATAGTGTGGGCTATTCGCAAGATGCGCGCTTACCTTGAGGACTACCGATTCACGGTAATCACAGATCATCTGGCGCTAAAATGTCAAAATTCTGTAGAAAGTCCCTCCGGAAGAATAGCGAGAAGGGCCTTGGAGCTCCAACAGTTTTCTTTTGACATA
Organism: Sicus ferrugineus; assembly: GCA_922984085.1. Taxonomy (NCBI): domain Eukaryota; kingdom Metazoa; phylum Arthropoda; class Insecta; order Diptera; family Conopidae; genus Sicus; species Sicus ferrugineus. The sequence goes on from OV277349.1 coordinate 27,499,098, forward strand.
AAGTACCGGAAGGGGAAGCTGAATGTAATCGCGGATGCACTATCCCGACAGCCGCAAGAAACCATCGCCAGAATAACAACAGAGGAGACACGCGGACAGCCCTGCAAGTGGTTACAAGCAAGGGCTAGAGAAGTGGAACAAAATCCGGAGAAGTTCCCAGACTACACTTTGGAGGATGGGAATCTATACCGTCATATTCCGAATCGACTCGGGGACGAGGACTGCACGCCGTGGAAACTATGCGTGCCTAGGACAATGAGAGACAGAGTACTTAAAGAAAATCACGACCATCCGTGCGCTGACCACGGAGGAATCCGCAAGACCATATGCCGGTTGACGATAAATATTACTGGCCAGGAATGTTTCACGATGCTAGAACATATGTCCGGCAATGTGAATCGTGCCAACGTTACAAGCCGAACCAGCAAAAGGCCGCAGAGAAAATGCTCACCCAATTGGCAGAAGAACCTTGGGCGATACTCTGGGAACGTCTGGTTTAGGGTACAGGAAACTCGCCAACCACAGACGCGGACAGCCATCAGTACGCTGCTGCGCACCCACTGCAACGGCCGCGCCTTCAACAACATGAGGACGGTGGACAGAGTCCGATATAAATCGGCCGAGCGGGGCAAACAAGAGTGCGCCGGGTTTAAAATGGAGTCTGACTAGAAAATCATTTATACTGGAAAGTTTATTAAGAATTGAAGAAAAAAAAAAAAGAAACAACTAGAGGTTAATCGGTATTTTTTATATACTGAAGGGAAAAAATTTAAATGGAATAAAAGACAAATAGAGCTTAATAGGAAGTTTTTTATACGCTGCAGGGAAAAAATTTAAAAAAGAATTGAGTAAGGGAAAAAGGGAAAAAATCGAACAAACAAAACTAATAGAGCAGGAACGCACTTTCCGACGGCGTTTCTCCTCTTTCCCCACCCCGAAGTAGAGGGGGAGTGTGACGACCCAAATTTGCTATACAAATTTGGCGCACACTCTAAACAGTCGAACATACCTAAGAACTGTCCCCAAGGAGAATGCTGGGAACAGATCTCAACATAAAGCACACACACGATTGCGAAAACTGAAGAGTTCGTTAGAAACGCCCACACACTGACGGACAGGAGAAAGCGTGCAGAAAAATTGAAAGTGACATGGCGTGCATGTTACACGTAAATTGAGCGGCAGAGCGGGATGGCAGCTGACAACAGGCATGTACAAATTATACCAGCGAGCACAGCAGCCAGAGTGAGAAATCAAATCGCGCTGACGCCCAATCAAGTGAGTCGAGTGAAAAGGTGAGTTCACCTTTTACGTTACTTTAATTTATCCCCCAGCCCTTCCGGCCATAGATATATATATATATATATATATATATATATATACAGGGCTTTTTTCGAGCTTAAGCCAGCAATAGCATTTTCAATATCCCATATGCTAAATCTTAGAGGAACCGCTGCGTCAACAGCAATTGCTGGTAGCTCAACATATGTTATCAGATGTGTTTGGAGTAAATACTTTCCTTATATATATATATATATATATATATAAGGTTAAAGGTTATTATATATAATAAGGTTAAATTTACCACCTGAGGAAAGTAAGAAATATTGTTCGGCTCTGTTCATTGATGTCTCCCAGGCTTTTGATAAAGTATGGCACGAAGGATTAATTCACAAACTGAAGCGATGCTTACCCGTAAACATACATAATCTATTAGAAAGCTATTTAGTTAACCGAACATTCATTATCAAAGAAGGAAGTTTTCTGAGCTCCCCACAACCGATTATAGCCGGAGTTCCACAAGGCAGCATCTTCGGTCCTATCTTATATTTGATATACGCTTCGGACATGCCAATAATGAATAATATTCACACATCAACAGTTGCGCATGATACAGCATTTCTAAGCGTTCACCAAAACCCTCAGGAAGCATCTCGAAAACTACAGGAATATATATCCCAGCTGGAAAAATGGCTAAAGCAGTGGAAAATAAAGGTTAACGAACAAAAATGTGCACACGTAACATTTACCTTGCGCAGGGAAAAATGCCCACCTATTAAAATCAACGGACAAAATATACCGCAACACTGTGAGGTCAAATACCTCGGTATTCACCTTGACCAGCGTTTAACATGGAAGTCTCACATAGATGCAAAGCTATGCCAAATGAAATTGAAAGCAGTTCAAATTAACTGGCTAATTGGGAGAAACTCCACACTAAGTCTAGATTGCAAACTTCTATTGTACAACTCGATCTTAAAACCAATATGGTGCTATGGAGTTCAGTTATGGGGTTCTGCCTCAGCATCATGTTAAAAATTCGCGCATTCATAAAGATCTTAACGTCCCGTTGGTAAAAGAGGTGTTATCGAAACATGTGACAACTTACATAGAGAAGCTTGAGTCCCATCCGAATACACTAGCACGCAACATCCTGAATTACAGTGGCCACACTCGGCTGAGGAGGACTGACACTCTTGCTCTCAGCCGGATACGAGTGACGTGAAAGAAAACCAAAGAAGCAACTGCAGAAACTATGTTTTTGCCTATCATTGGATGGGCTTAAATAACCAATAGTTAGATTTAAGATTTGAATAATTATTGTTAGTTCAAAAAATTTTTGAAGATACAATAAATAATAAACGTATAAACAACAAAAAAAAAAGAAATATATATATAATAAGGGACTGTTCTCTATATATATACCCTTCATTTGACCGTCAAACCTTCCAGAATCTTCGATTCGTGGGTATGGTCCCCAAAAATAACGGCAGCACCAAAGCTTAAATTTTTGTTGCTGACCGTCTTCGCAAGCATTGCTTGCTGCGAAGCCCAAATTTTTTGCGCCAAATTCACCGCTTAATTTTCTATCAAGCCCGCGCTCTCACAAAGAAAGTGGAAAGATCAGACTTTAGCACACTTTCGCTTTGTTGGTTTGCGCTCTCCTTGCCTCTACAAGAGCGAGTTACTTGTGCGCTCAGTGCAAGTCGAAAAACCACCACCTTTTGCTGGTTGGTTTATGCGGGTAAATTTCTCTGCTGCTCGCGCTCTTCTGCTTGCGCTGCCCATACATGCAGAGTGCACACAGAACGGAAAACCAGTTTTTTCTGTCTGCACTCACGCTGGTGATAGCAGCGTGGAATTCGCGATTCAACGGCGACCCAACGGGAATTACAAAAAGCGAAATACCCAGTAGGCAGAAGTGTTCGCAGCAACTAGTCTCTCTTCAAATAGTTGCAAGCACTTTAGTAAACAAGTGGTCAACCGTCTGCAGCAAGCTTTTCGAGCCCCAACGCCACCACATAGCGACCCGAAACCTTTTTTTGCGATTTTTACAAATAAAATTAAAAGTTTTTTTGTTTCCGCAATAAGTTTTCGGTACGTTTTATTCCGATTTTGCGACTTTCTTCGCCGCCCCTAACCGAAACCGATTATAATGGCTGCGCTCGCATCATTTATTCGGATAGCCGATGCGCTGATCGAGTTCGAGGTGAACTTCGACCAGACACCCACCACGGACCACACCCTTTACACCCTTGTAATTCAGCGGGAAGAAATCCGATCACAGTGGCTGTTGATTAAAAGCGCCTATGAAAGGGTGCTGGCGGAGCTGGACTCGACGAAGGACAAAGACAAAGAATTCGAAGGCGTAAAGGAAAAGCGGCGCCAATGCTATGCGGTATATCTGCGCTGCGCGGGAAAAATTGATCAACTGACCGAAGCCGCAGCGTCCCTCCGGTTGCTGCGAACCCTTCGCCGGTGCCAGCTGAGATGCTCCAGTCTGGCTACAATATCAGCCTGCCCCCCTGCGACACCCAAGCCTTCCATGGCGATTACCTTTCCCGGTCCTCTTTTAGGGATATTCACCGCCCTTTATATTCAAAATACTCGAATTGCGCCGGTTGAGAAGCGTTTCCACCTGAATCAAAAAACTACGGGCGAAGCGAAAGAAATCGTGCAGAAATCCCCTCTCACGAATGAAGGTTTTGCCCAAGCGTGGAAAAATCTGTCCGACAGATTCGAGGACAGGCGCGTTCTCACCAACGCCCATTTAAAGAAGCTGTTCGGCCTGTCCGCCATCACCAAAGAAACTGGTAGCGCTATTAAAGACCTGCAGCTCGAAATAAATAATATTCTCGCCGCACTCGCGCTACAAGGGGTTGATACCTCCCATTGGGACGCGATAATCGTATTTTTGTGTTCCAGCAAGCTCCCGGAAGCAACGCTTTCCCTCTGGGAGCAATCTCTCACTAACAAAACGGAGATCCCAAAATGAACAGATCTGGATGTGTTTCTCACTCATCGCTTCCAGACCCTTGAAACGGTGCAAGACATCAAATGCACACCCGCCTCGAAGTCAACACAGCCCCCCACTCCGACTCACTCGACAACAGCCTCTAAACGCGTCAACGCCTTTCAATTGAAAGTGTCCCAAGATAGCTGCCTTCTTTGTCAGAAGCAGCACAAGTTGAGATCCTGCTCTCAGTTTATCAGCTTGCCCGTTCCACAGCGGCTGAATACCGTCCAGAAAAACCGCTTGTGTAGTAACTGCTTGGCCAGATCTCATTCCGTGAAAAACTGTCCCAGCAGATTCAATAGCCTCAAATGCAATGGCAGGCATCATACCCTCTTGCATCGTGAGCCTGCTCCATCCTCATCGAATGCTGCACCAGATTCTACCCTACGTGCCTCACATCAAGAGTGGCGGTTTGAAAACGTTCCGCGTGCTCAAGCCCCTGGCTATTCGAACTTTATTTCCGGTTCGACTTACCATGCTTCCCAGCAAGAAGGGCCGCATTCTTCGATGCGACCTCCCACGCATATACAGTCTACTCCTACCCCCACACAGCAACGAAATCAAAAGCAACGGTATGATAACGCTTCGCGTACCCGTGCCCCTGCCTATTCGAACTTTATACCAGGTTCGACCCATCATGCTTCCCAGCAAGAAAGGCCGCATTCTTCGATGCGACCTCCCACGCATATACAGTCCACTCCTCCCTCAATTCAACAGCGTTGATATCCCACTGCGTTTCCGAAACCGCGGTGGATTCACTGGTACGTTGATATTCCCACTGAGTTGCTCGCTATTCTGATGTCTGCACTGGAGGGATAGGTCTACCAGCCACCGCGGCCGTTCTCTAGTATATCCGGTGAGTTTGCTTACTGAAGCTTTCTATAGGAGAGCATACCAGCCACTGTGACTAAAACTGTGTTTCTGGTTTTACCCACTTTTGCAGCAAGAGGGCATACAAGCCACTACGAGTGTTTGCTTCTGGCGCTTTAGCTTTAACGACAGGAGGACGTACAAGCCACAACAACTGCGTATTCCTTACGCTTAGATTTTTGCAACAGGAGGGCGTACAAACCACTACAACTGTGTGCTTTTGGCGCTTTAGCCTTTACGACAGGAGGGCATACAATCCACTACATCTGCGTATTCCCGGTGCTTTAACATTTGAATTTTTATAACTTAATTAAAGTACAGTACCTTGGCTTCTGGCTGGGTGTTGTTAAACTGCGCACAGGTTTGAAAGATGTTGTTGTTCGCTGAACTTCTCTGGAAAATCTGGGACTCTGACGGACATATTGAATTTTGGATTTCACCCAATAACTTTGCACTTTTTTCCTCTGAATCAACTCAACTAAGCTTCTGAATTGAATTGCACTGACTGTCTTGACTGCGCTGATGAGCTGACTGAACCGCTGAACTCGCTGAACTGACTGACTGAACTCACTTGACTGAGCCCCGAGTTCTGCTTTGCAGTTGGTTTTATACTCTCTTGAGTTCCCTTCTAGAATGTTCTAGTTTAACGGAGTACGGTAGTTCGTACTCCGTTAAGCCGCTTTCCTTATTTAACCTTGCAAAAATATTTGTTTAAAAGAAACCCCTTTTTAAGGTTAAGGAGTTATACGGTCAGTGAACTTCTCTGCCGTCTCCTTACATGCATTGTTTTTGCATTACATAAGCTGCAAAAGTGGGTCACGGCTTAGATCAGCTGAGCGCTGATCTTATGTGTTCTCTGCACTCTCTGACGTTGTGTAATGTACAAATCAAGTTATCGATACACAGCGCGATTTGATTTCTCACTCTGGCTGCTGTGCTCGCTGGTATAATTTGTACATGCCTGTTGTCAGCTGCCATCCCGCTCTGCCGCTCAATTTACGTGTAACATGCACGCCATGTCACTTTCACTTTTTCTGCATGCTTTCTCCTGGAGGTCAGTGTGTGGGCGTTTCTAACGAACTCTTCAGTTTTCGCAATCGTGTGTATGCTTTATGTTGAGAACTGTTCCCAGCATTCTCCTTGGGGACAGTTCTTAGGTATGTTCGACTGCTTAGAGTGTGCGCCAAATTTGTATAGCAAATTTGGGTCGTCACACTCCCCCTCTACTTCGGGGTGGGGAAAGAGGAGAAACGCCATCGGAAAGTGCGTTCCTGCTCTATTAGTTTTGTTTGTTCGATTTTTTCCCTTTTTCCCTTACTCAATTCTTTCTTAAATTTTTTCCCTGCAGCGTATAAAAAACTTCCTATTAAGCTCTATTTGTCTTTTATTCCATTTAAATTTTTTTCCTTCAGTATATAGAAAATACCGATTAACCTCTAGTTTCTTTTTTTTTCTTCAATTCTTAATAAACTTTCCAGTATAAATGATTTTCTAGTCAGACTCCATTTTAAACCCGGCGCACTCCTGGTTGCCCCGCTCGGCCGATTTATATCGGACTCTGTCCACCGTCCTCATGTTGTTGAAGGCGCGGCCGTTGCAGTGGGTGCGCAGCAGCGTACTGATGGCTGTCCGCGTCTGTGGTTGGCGGGTTTCCTGTACCCTAAACCAGACGTTCGCAGAGTATCGCCCAAGGTTCTTCTGCCAATTGGGTGAGCATTTTCTCTGCGGCCTTTTGCTGGTTCGGCTTGTAACGTTGGCACGATTCACATTGCCGGACATATGTTCTAGCATCGTGAAACATTCCTGGCCAGTAATATTTATCGTCAACCGGCATATGGTCTTGCGGATTCCTCCGTGGTCAGCGCACGGATGGTCGTGATTTTCTTTAAGTACTCTGTCTCTCATTGTCCTAGGCACGCATAGTTTCCACGGCGTGCAAGCCTCGTCCCCGAGTCGATTCGGAATATGACGGTATAGATTCCCATCCTCCAAAGTGTAGTCTGGGAACTTCTCCGGATTTTGTTCCACTTCTCTAGCTCTTGCTTGTAACCACTTGCAGGGCTGTCCGCGTGTCTCCTCTGTTGCTATTCTGGCGATGGTTTCTTGCGGCTGTCGGGATAGTGCATCCGCGATTACATTCAGCTTCCCCTTCCGGTACTTTATGTCAAAAGGAAACTGTTGGAGCTCCAAGGCCCTTCTCGCTATTCTTCCGGAGGGACTTTCTACAGAATTTTGACATTTTAGCGCCAGATGATCTGTGATTACCGTGAATCGGTAGCCCTCAAGGTAAGCGCGCATCTTGCGAATAGCCCACACTATGGGCAGGCATTCTTTCTCTGTTCCCGAGTAATTGTTTTCGGCCTTGTTGAGGTGTCGGCTGGCGTACGCGATAACACGCTCCTGACCTTCCAGTTGTTGAGTGAGCACGGCTCCAAGTCCGAAGTCGCTTGCGTCCGTTTGAAGTTGAAATTTCTCTTTGAAATCCGGGCACGCCATTCCTGGTACTTCCGTGAGTTTGTGCCTTGCCCCATTTCCAATTTTTTGCCTTTTCGTAGCAGTGTGGTCATTGGCTGGACTGCCAAAAAAAAGCAAGTATTGCTTACTGTCCTCCGCCATTGGAATCTGCCAGTACCCGCTCTTTAAGTCAAGGCTGCTGATATACTTTGCATCTCGCAGCCACTCCAAAATGTACTGAATTCCTGGAATGAGGCATCTGGAATCGATCGGGCTTTCAGATGGCGGTAGTCTACGCACAACCGCCATTCAGCAGGTTTCTTTCTCACCAACACGATTGGTGCGCTGTATGGACTGCTTAAGGGTTCTATGCAGCCCTTCTCTAGGAGTTCGTCGATCTCTTTGTCGATGACAGCCTTCATCGCCGGATTTCTGGGAAAGCCGGATTTCTGTTTTATGGGACGCTCGTCACGCGTCACTATCTTGTGCCCGGTAATATTGGAGACGCCTTTCAGGGTTTCGAATTTCTTCGTTTCCTCCTAAAGAAAAGTCTCGATGTCCTCCGGTTGTTTAGGGCCTGATTCTTGTGCTGATGTGCAAATGACTGAGTCATTCGGCTTCTCCTGTTTCTCCGTCGGGCCCAAAGACACGGTCTCGCCTCCGAAGGTGAGTGTCGCTCCTATCCCGCACAGAAAAATTCCGAGGAGCAAGTCGTCTAGGACTTTCGTCAAAATAAGGACGGACAACTCGCATGTACCAGTTCCCATAGCCACTTCTAGCGTGGTACATATGGACACTTTCCTGGTTGTCCCGGCTGCCATGCGAATATCAACCTCCGCTTTCTCAAACGACCACTTTCCCACCGGCCCTTCCGCGAGCGTCCTGCTCATGAAACTTCGCGTCGCTACCGTGTCCACTGTGGCCTGTATTCGTTTGCCTTGGATGGATACCATGGCCACGATGCGCCGGTTGTTTATTCGGAAGGGCTTCAGTTTCTGCGAGAGGTTCTTTGGATGGAGCCCGCCTCCTCTCGCTTCCGGCGGGGTCCCAGGTCGTTTCCGTGTGTCTGTCTGCAACAGTCAACAATCCACTCTCGGCCGCACTCCCAGCAGAAAATCACGACAGGGTTCCGGCGCATATGTCCTTCCTGCCTGCAGCGTCCCCATGCCGTTTTAGGTTGAAAGGCTTTGAGATCGCCTGCCTCACCGCATGATTGCGTTCAGATGGCCATCGTCTTGAGGTTACTTGCCGCGTCTGGTATTCCTCTGCCGAGTCGTTCGACTTGGCAAATGGCAGGCACTCGAAATTCTCGGACAACAAGAGCAACACTTTTAGTTCCCGGAAATCTTGCCTTTTTATTGGTACTCTAACACCGAGTATTTGTAAATTCTCTCCAGCTTTTCACTCTCCGTGTAGCTGTAATGTCTCATCAGATTTTGCAAGCTAATGACGTAATCCCTGAACTTCTCATTTGCGCGCTGTTGCCGACTGCGAATGTCATCGCCGAGTCTCAAAGAAACGACTAGGTAGAGAGAAAATCGAGTAAGTCTCGCTTGAAGGCCTCCCACGACCACCAATGAGTATTATTGTTGCGATACCAGAGCAAGGCTTTGCCTTCCAGCAACTCTGGCATCGCGCGTGGCAACATATTACTGTCAAGACCATATGTTTCTGCAAGTTCCTTCATCCGCTCCACGAAGGCTAAAGGGTCAACGCCACCATCATACCTCATGGAGCATTTCCTTCCCTTGTCGATAACATCAGTGTACGAATGACGCTAAATTATTTCCCGCAGGTTGCTGTCCATCACCCGTGGGGTGTTTACGCTCCCTAGGCCAATTGGGCTGCGTTCCCTCGTTGGAACATCCATCATCAGTGCCTTCGGCAGGTCACTGGATTTCGGTGTTGCGCGACCGTCTTCCGTTTCATAAGCCCTCAACCTTCGTTCCACACTCTCCGCGTGGTTTCCTTCGTTGATGAACTCGATTAGTATTTCCTCATGTCATTCAAGGTTCCTACGGCGACAAGTCCCAACTCAGTCAAGCACTGAGTAAGCGCTTCTTTATTTAGCCGGTACAACCATCCTGTTCGGTACGTTTTTCTTGGATCCATGATAATTTTTTTCCGATTTCCAGTCTTTTTAGCTATTGGTGAATATGATATTGTCCCTGTTCGGGCGCCACTTGTAGCGAACCTTCTTGCCTCTTCCTATGGCTTGAATTAGCTCGCCGGGATTCCAGGGTTCGTTTACAAAAGAAGAGTATGTTAATAGGTTCAATATCTTTATTCACCTTACAAATAGCTTATTTTAATATTTGTATTGAGTTTGCTTATACAAATTGTTGTTGTATTATTAATAATTTATTGACGTCGGTACCTCTGTGCGCTTTAAGATCGCCGATGGTTGACTGAATGGGTACCTTGCTGAGTTTTGCGTTGTCGATGTCGCACTGCGTTTTTGAGATCTCTGCTTTTCTACCGGATCGCTGTATCTCACTGCGTTTTGAGATCACTGGTATTCTGTTGGCTCGTTGATATCTCACTGCGTTTTGAGATCACTGGTATTCTGTTGGGGCGTTGATATCTCATTTTTCGAGACCGCGGTTGATTCACTGGTACGTTGATATTCCCACTGAGTTGCTCGCTATTCTGATATGCACTGGCGGAATAGGTCTACCAGCCACCGCGGCCGTTCTCTAGTATATCCGATTAATTTGCTTACTGAAGCTTTCTATAGGAGAGCATACCAGCCACTGTGACTAAAACTCATCTGTTTCTGGTTTTAGCCACGTTTGCCAGGGAACAGGGCGTACAAGCCTCTACAACTGTGTGCTTCTGGCGCTTTAGCTTTTACGACAGGAGGGCGTACAAGCCACTACAACTCCGTATTCCTGGCGCTTCGATTTTTGCAACAGGAGTGCGTACAAGCCACTACAACTGTGTGCTTTTGGCACTTTAGCTTTTACGACAGGAGGGCGTACATTCCACTACAACTGCGTATTCCCGGTGCTTAAACTTTTGAATTTTTCAATTCGCTCATCAAGTTTGATTTGTGGGAATAATTCGAAGGCATCGCACTGAAAACACTGGCTCGCAAACATGTTTCTTTGGTATATCGAATGGATGTATTGTAATGCAATTTCTCATTAAGTGTCTACCTGGGGACAGGTACTGGTGCAACATGGGACCGCATTATTTGGGCGTCTACGATTAAAGCTTTCTTTATTATTTTCAGATATAATTCCTCTTCCGAAGTTGAATTCCGCAATGCGTAAACATGATTAATTAACTCCCGGTAGTTCGGTTTAGAGGCCTGTGATCTCTTTGTACTCTGAGGTTTATGGTCTAGGACTTTCGTCAAAATAAGGACGGACAACTCGCATGTACCAGTTCCCATAGCAACTTCTAGCGTGGTACATATGGACACTTTCCTGGTTGTCCCGGCTGCCATGCGAATATCAACCTCCGCTTTCTCAAACGACCACTTACCCACCGGCCCTTCCGCGAGCGTCCTGCTCATGAAACTTCGTGTCGCTACCGTGTCCACTGTGGCCTGTATTCGTTTGCCTTGGATGGATACCATGGCCACGATGCGCCGGTTGTTTATTCGGAAGGGCTTCAATTTCTGCGAGAGGTTCTTTGGATGGAGCCCGCCTCCTCTCGCTTCCGGCGGGGTCCCAGGTCGTTTCCGTGTGTCTGTCTGCAACAGTCAACAATCCACTCTCGGCCGCACTCCCAGCAGAAAATCACGACAGGGCTCCGGCGCATATGTCCTTCCTGCCTGCAGCGTCCCCATGCCGTTTTAGGTTGAAAGGCTTTGAGATCGCCTGCCTCACCGCATGATTGCGTTCAGATGGCCATCGTCTTGAGGTTACTTGCCGCGTCTGGTATTCCTCTGCCGAGTCGTCCGACTTGGCAAATGGCAGGCACTCGAAATTCTCGGACATCAAGAGCAACACTTTTAGTTCCCGGAAATCTTGCCTTTTTATTGGTACTCTAACGCCGAGTATTTGTAAATTCTCTCCAGCTTTTCACTCTCCGTGTAGCTGTAATGTCTCATCAGATTTTGCAAGCTAATGACGTAATCCCTGAACTTCTCATTTGCGCGCTGTTGCCGACTGCGAATGTCATCGCCGAGTCTCAAAGAAACGACTAGGTAGAAAGAAAATCGAGTAAGTCTCGCTTGAAGGCCTCCCACGACCACCAATGAGTATTATTGTTGCGATACCAGAGCAAGGCTTTGCCTTCCAGCAACTCTGGCATCGCGCGTGGCAACATATTACTGTCGAGACCATATGTTTCTGCAAGTTCCTTCATCCGCTCCACGAAGGCTAAAGGGTCAACGCCACCATCATACCTCATGGAGCATTTCCTTCCCTTGTCGATAACATCAGTGTACGAATGACGCTAAATTATTTCCCGCAGGTTGCTGTCCATCACCCGTGGGGTGTTTACGCTCCCTAGGCCAATTGGGCTGCGTTCCCTCGTTGGAACATCCATCATCAGTGCCTTCGGCAGGTCACTGGATTTCGGTGTTGCGCGACCGTCTTCCGTTTCATAAGCCCTCAACCTTCGTTCCACACTCTCCGCGTGGTTTCCTTCGTTGATGAACTCGATTAGTATTTCCTCATGTCATTCAAGGTTCCTACGGCGACAAGTCCCAACTAAGTCAAGCACTGAGCAAGCGCTTCTTTATTTAGCCGATACAACCATCCTGTTCGGTACGTTTTGCTTGGATCCATGATAATTTTTTTCCGATTTCCAGTCTTTTTAGCTATTGGTGAATATGATTTTGTCCCTGTTCGGGCGCCACTTGTAGCGAACCTTCTTGCCTCTTCCTATGGCTTGGATTAGCTCGCCGGGATTCCAGGGTTCGTTTACAAAAGAAGAGTATGTTAATAGGTTCAATATCTTTATTCACCTTACAAATAGCTTATTCTAATATTTGTATTGAGTTTGCTTATACAAATTGTTGTTGTATTATTAATAATTTATTGACGTCGGTACCTCTGTGCGCTTTAAGATCGCCGATGGTTGACTGAATGGGTACCTTGCTGAGTTTTGCGTTGTCGATGTTGCACTGCGTTTTCGAGATCTCTGCTTTTCTACCGGATCGCTGTATCTCACTGCGTTTTGAGATCACTGGTATTCTGTTGGCTCGTTGATATCTCACTGCGTTTTGAGATCACTGGTATTCTGTTGGGGCGTTGATATCTCATTTTTCGAGACCGCGGTTGATTCACTGGTACGTTGATATTCCCACTGAGTTGCTCGCTATTCTGATATGCACTGGCGGGATAGGTCTACCAGCCACCGCGGCCGTTCTCTAGTATATCCGATTAATTTCCTTACTGAAGCTTTCTATAGGAGAGCATACCAGCCACTGGGACTAAAACTTATCTGTTTCTGGTTTTACCCACGTTTGCCAGGGAACAGGGCGTACAAGCCTCTACAACTATGTGCTTCTGGCGCTTTAGCTTTTACGACAGGAGGGCGTACAAGCCACTACAACTCCGTATTCCTGGCGCTTCGATTTTTGCAACAGGAGAGCGTACAAGCCACTACAACTGTGTGCTTTTGGCACTTTAGCTTTTACGACAGGAGGGCGTACATTCCACTACAACTGCGTATTCCCGGTGCTTAAACTTTTGAATTTTTCAATTCGCTCATCAAGTTTGATTTGTGGGAATAATTCGAAGGCATCGCACTGAAAACACTGGCTCGCAAACATGTTTCTTTGGTATATCGAATGGATGTATTGTAATGCAATTTCTCATTAAGTGTCTACCTGGGGACAGGTACTGGTGCAACATGGGACCGCATTATTTGGGCGTCTACGATTAAAGCTTTCTTTATTATTTTCAGATATAATTCCTCTTCCGAAGTTGAATTCCGCATTGCGTAAACATGATTAATTAACTCCCGGTAGTTCGGTTTAGAGGCCTGTGATCTCTTTGTACTCTGAGGTTTATGGAACGGTGGTGATGGATGCGCGTAATTCTGCCGCAGCTGTTGCGAGTTGTTACGAACTCTTGGAAGGTGATTATCCAGCACTTTCATTCCGCCGCTGTCTGCACCAGGTGTGCAAGGAAAAAACTTGCTTCTCCAAGGTTTGCGTGTCGAAATCAGGTGGTGGCACCAGCTGCTAATCCTCCATGTTCTGCATTCGATGAGGCTGAGGTAAATGCATGATATGTCCTTGTGTGGATGGTTGTGATGTTGCTGGCAAAGGTGACGAAGCGTTGGCCTCCAATGCAGGTGAGGACAATTTTGAATACTACCTTCATACCTACGCGCTTGATTTTCGTAGTAGTATGACGTATTACTGTACACAGAAGTGTGAATCTGCTGAAGAGTATTATCGAATTTTTCCCCTTTTGTTCCATATAGTTGTGCTTATTTTGAGGCAACTCTGATTACTACCGCTACATATAGTTTGTTAACGCCAACTGCCGCTCGCCAGAGGTGCTCCCTCATCGATCGGTAGGGTGTCAGGAGTGAGAACTGCAGTTCTCTCTCTTGTCAGCCTGCCGGTCATGAGATGCGCCTCTCACGCAAGAGTAAGCTCGGCTGCAGGCTCTTCCCGCGGCGACTGGCGTTGCTCTCCTGGTTGCCAGCGATCGTCGCTGGACCCACACCAGGCACTTCCTTCCGATTCTTACTATCAACCAGTTGACGCGGGTTGAAAAATTGGTTTGAAGTTTTTAGAAAGCTAATTGAAATAATAAATTGTGAACTTAAAGAATTATATTGTGAACTTAAAGAATTATATTGTGAACTTAAAGAAATATAACTTGTGAATTCGCATTTACATTTGGTCCTTCGAGCCGGATTTGTGCTCGGAGACCACCCAACCGTTCTGAGATAAACATTTGGTCCAAGACGAGCCGGATTGCTGCCGCCCAAGAACCATCGTCACCGACGCCCAAACCATCGTCACCGACGCCCAAACCATCGTCACCGACGCCCAAATCATCGTCACCGACGCCCAAATCGTCGTCACCGACGCCCAAACCATCGTCACCGACGCCCAATCAAGTGACTCGAGTGAAAAGGTGAGTTCACCTTTTATGTTACTTTAATTTAACCCCCAGCCCTTCCGGTCATATATATATATAATATATATATATAATATATATATATATATATATATATATATATATATATATATATATATATATATATATATATATATATATATATATATATATATATATATATATATATATATATATATATATATATATATATATATATATATATATATATATATATATATATATATATATATATATATATATACAGTGCACTCGCGGTAACGTGAACTAATTAAAACCAAGAGAGTTCACGTTAGCGAAAATGTTCACGTTAGCGAACGTTGAATTTCAGAACAAAAAATAGCCATATTCAGGAGTTTTACACGTTCTAGCGTGATAGTATTTTATTTTTGTTATTAGTAATATTAAAAACTTAAATTATGAATTTAATTTCATGAAAAAATTATAATAATATATATATATTTTTTTTTTTAATGACAGATGAAACCAAGCTCAGGGGATGCCCCCTATCCATGCACAGCATTTGTTTGTTCCGAAGGGATGACAGGTTAGTGGGAAGGGGGAAAGAGGGAGTAGTGACGGTTTACACTTCGCTTAAATGTTTCGACGCTGTAAGTGGGCGGGAAGACATTCGCAGGGAGATTATTCCACAATCTAACGACGCGACCGAAAAACGAACTCTCACGGTAATGCGTGGTTCGTTGGAACGGAATCGCGACATAAAAGGGGTGCACCGCTCTGGAAAGCCGAGTAGTTCTGCTAAATACCTGAACCGGAGGAATCAGGCTGGCTACTTCAGAGGAACATTTACCATGAAAGTAGCGGTAAAATAGTGCTACACACCCTACATCACGACGACGCTCCAAGGTTTCAATAGAGCTGGATACCCTACTGTCCCCTATAAGTTTTAACGCACGACATTGGACTCGGTCTAGGAGCTGAAGATATGTTCGCGAAGCTCCCGACCATATATGCGAATTGTACTCCATTTTCGGACGGATATAAGTGGTGTAGATACAACGAAGATCGGTTGGAGTGAAGTACTTCTTACACCGCTTAAGAAAGCCTAAGCACTTGGCTGCTTCTTTCGACACGTCAAAGATGTGATCGTTCCAGCGAAGATCACATTGGATTGACATGCCCAGAACATCAAGAGCCTCCGACTCATTAATATCCACACCACCCATATTTAGAGGTGGGAAGTTGTCACCCGCCAAACGCTTGTGGGTTAACAAACAGCATTGGGTCTTCCGCGCATTAAAATCGACCCGATTCGCTTGACCCCACTCCTGGATTTTGTTGAGGTCAGATTGGAGTGTGTCATTCATAATTCTGCGTTTTCTATTTGATCTCCAGAATAGAAGGACGCCTGGAGAATGAATATGAATGACAAATGCTGCTGTCATCAGCAAACGAGTAGACGGGCTTTGATGTCAATGACAGAAGGTCATTGATGAAAATAAGAAAAAGTGTCGGAGACAGGACCGAACCCTGCGGAACTCCAGCATTAATGGAGTGCTCTTCGGAAGCAAAGCCGTCTATCACAACCCGAATAGAACGGCCGCTGAGGAAACTCGATATCCATCGAGTGAAAGTATTACCGACACCATAAGCAGCCAGTTTAGACACGAGTGCTTTATGCCACACCCGGTCAAATGCCTTGGAGATATCCAGAGCAACAACCTTGCTCTCACCGAACCGGTGAATACAACTGCTCCACCGCTCAGTGAGAAACGCCATCAGATCGCCGGTGGAACGGTGAGCACGGAAGCCGTACTGGCGATCGCTGATCATTTCGTTGCTCTCTAGATACCTCATCAATTTAAAATTTACAATGCTCTCCATGACTTTAGAGAGCACTGAGCAGATTGCTATGGGCCGGTAATTTGCAGGATTCGTAGCCTCACCTTTTTTGGGAACTGGCTGCACATTGGCAATCTTCCAGGAAGCTGGAAAAACTCCTGAAGTATAAGATAAATTAAAGAGATTGCGCAATGGGCGAGCCAGTGTTGAGGCGCACTTTCTCAACACATGGGCTGAGATGCCATCCGGTCCCGAGGACTTATTGACATTGAGGTCTGCAAGCACTCTTTTAACAGCTCGCGTTCGAAAATGCATCTGAGGCATAGCATGAGATACACCATCAACCGCGGGCAGTGGTTGACTACTCTCAGGAAGAGAGCAGTTTTCAGCAAACATTTTGGCTAATAAGTTTGCTTTATCAACCGAGTGAGTGAAGATCTGATCGTCCTTAAGGAGAGTTGGAATAGACGATTTCGTCTGATTTTTCACCCTCCCCACAAACGACCAAAAGTTCTTGCTACCCTTATGGTATTCAAGAACTCTGCGTCTAAGGCGCTGCTCGTAAAGAACTTTTTCGCGCCTTAGAGTGGCATTGCACCTATTTCTGGCCTGATTGCGCAGCAGTTTAGTATCAGCAGTTTTATTTAAACGCCAATTCCTAAATGCTTCCTCTTTAGACCTGACTGCTTGTCTGCAAGTCGCATTAAACCACGAATGGTCTTTTGGTTTAATGGAAATTCTTTTATAAGGTATGAAAGACCTCATACCAAATAAAATTATATTTTCTACTAATTTTGCTGCAGCATTTATGTTTCTATCTCTGAAACACAATTGCCAATTGAAACGGCTGAAAAAGCAGTTCAGCGCATCCCAATTAGCCTTCTCATAAAGCCACACTTTCCGCTTCGGAGCTGTCTGGTGAGCGGATTGAAGACTAGAATATGGGAAGGTAGCAGAAATTGTAGCGTGGTCCGAATTACCAAGAGGTGCAAGAACATTCACATCATACTTGCTGTGATGTGAAGTTAGAAAAAGGTCCAGAATATTTTGGTTTTGCCCATCAACGCAGGGAAAGTGCGTTGGTTCCTTCACTAATTGAGTCAAATTATTAGACTCAGCAAATAACTCAACATACAAACCCTCGGGTGTCGTGTGACTCGAATGACGTAGCCAATTGGAATTATGAACATTGAAATCACCAGCAACAACAATTTCACTGTTCGGATACGATTCCAGAATTTTAGAGATCGAATCAGAGAGACTGTCCAGTTTATCAAAAGTTGGCAGCCTCCCTAGACCCGGGCTTCTATAAACGAAGCAGAAGTGCAGGATGTGCGACTGGATTTTGAACTTAACCCACATGGAGCTAAATTCGGCATCCGACGTGCAAAGATGTTGCTGACACTGGTACGCAACATCACTGCGAATGTATAAGGCGAGGCCTCTGTGAGGTAAAAATAATGGCAGTAGATGGTACCCCGGCATGTGAAAGTCCAGTGGATCTGCACCCTCAGACACCTGGGTCTCACCCAGTGCCATTATATGCGGTTGGTGAGTACAAATATGCGCATAGACCGCGAAGAAATTCGCCCTCAAGCCACGTACATTAGTGGAGTCTATGCGGAATTTTGTCATCGCCGCCCACTGTAGCGAAGTGTAAGGTCAGCCGTACAAGCAGCCACGCGTACGACGCAAGCAAAGCAAAACGCGACAAGACAAGTGTTATGCCTTTATCTTGCCGCGCTTCAGCCCACGCAGCACTCACAGCCGCATGCACACCTAACGGGACCAGGAAGAAGGAGGAGGAGTGAAAGCAAACGAAATGCTGAGCTTTACTACGGAGAGCATAAAAAAGCCCCTCGCATGGTTCTCTGCGTTCCGTTTGATTGTGTATTATTTGTTGTAATTGATAGAATTTTTATTTATTTTGTTGTTAAGTTGAGTTGCTAATAAGTGCACTATTGTTTGTTTATGAAAAACTATTGTTTGGTGAAGTTTATTATTGTAATAAAAGTGTTTCGCGGCGTGGGTAATTGTTTGCACTATTGATTTCGGTTTTATTTGCGCGAACACTAATTAACAACAAGTACTGGCGGGCACACCATCCGCCTCCGTCCGCGGTCACATCACAACTCCATATATATAAATACTTCCCTCAGGTGGTAAAAATTATATATATATATATATATATATATATATATATATATATATATATATATATATATATATATATATATAATAAGGTTAAATTTACCACCTGAGGGAAGTATTTACTCCAAACACATCTGATAACATATGTTGAGCTACCATCAATTGCTGTTGACGCAGCGGTTCCTCTAAGATCTAGCATATGGGATATTGAAAATGCTATTGCTGGCTTAAGCTCGAAAAAAGCCCCAGGCGTAGATAAAGTCACTAACAAGATGCTTCTAGAGCTACCGCGTTTAGCGAAAAAATTATTCTTCTCATATTTAATGCTATTTTACGACTTGAATACTATCCTACAGATTGGAAGGTTTCATTGATTACCATGATTTCAAAGCCCGGAAAAGACCATACGAAAGTGGAATCCTATAGGCCTATAAGTTTACTGTCGAACATGTCAAAACTTTTTGAGAAAATACGAGCAAGTTGGCCGCCATACTAAATGAGAAAGGTTGTATTCCGGATCACCAATTTGGTTTCAGAAGAAAACATAGCACTATCGAACAAACGCATAGACTTGTAAATGTGGTTGGGAAAACTTTTGAAGAAAAGAAATATTGTTCGGCTCTGTTCATTGATGTCTCCCAGGCTTTTGATAAAGTATGGCACGAAGGATTAATTCACAAACTGAAGCAATGCTTACCCGTAAACATACATAATCTATTAGAAAGCTATTTAGTTAACCGAACATTCATTATCAAAGAAGGAAGTTTTCTGAGCTCCCCACAACCGATTATAGCCGGAGTTCCACAAGGCAGCATCTTCGGTCCTATCTTATATTTGATATACGCTTCGGACATGCCAATAATGAATAATATTCACACATCAACAGTTGCGCATGATACAGCATTTCTAAGCGTTCACCAAAACCCTCAGGAAGCATCTCGAAAACTACAGGAATATATATCCCAGCTGGAAAAATGGCTAAAGCAGTGGAAAATAAAGGTTAACGAACAAAAATGTGCACACGTAACATTTACCTTGCGCAGGGAAAAATGCCCACCTATTAAAATCAACGGACAAAATATACCGCAACACTGTGAGGTCAAATACCTCGGTATTCACCTTGACCAGCGTTTAACATGGAAGTCTCACATAGATGCAAAGCTATGCCAAATGAAATTGAAAGCAGTTCAAATTAACTGGCTAATTGGAAGAAGCTCCACACTAAGCCTAGATTGCAAACTTCTATTGTACAACTCGATCTTAAAACCAATATGGTGCTATGGAGTTCAGTTATGGGGTTCTGCCTCAGCATCATGTTAAAAATTCGCGCATTCATAAAGATCTTAACGTCCCGTTGGTAAAAGAGGTGTTATCGAAACATGTGACAACTTACATAGAGAAGCTTGAGTCCCATCCGAATACACTAGCACGCAACATCCTGAATTACAGTGGCCACACTCGGCTGAGGAGGACTGACACTCTTGCTCTCAGCCGGATACGAGTGACGTGAAAGAAAACCAAAGAAGCAACTGCAGAAACTATGTTTTTGCCTATCATTGGATGGGCTTAAATAACCAATAGTTAGATTTAAGATTTGAATAATTATTGTTAGTTCAAAAAATTTTTGAAGATACAATAAATAATAAACGTATAAACAACAAAAAAAAAATAAATATATATATAATAAGGGACTGTTCTCTATATATATACCCTTCATTTGACCGTCAAACCTTCCAGAATCTTCGATTCGTGGGTATGGTCCCCAAAAATAACGGCAGCACCAAAGCTTAAATTTTTGTTGCTGACCGTCTTCGCAAGCATTGCTTGCTGCGAAGCCCAAATTTTTTGCGCCAAATTCACCGCTTAATTTTCTATCAAGCCCGCGCTCTCACAAAGAAAGTGGAAAGATCAGACTTTAGCACACTTTCGCTTTGTTGGTTTGCGCTCTCCTTGCCTCTACAAGAGCGAGTTACTTGTGCGCTCAGTGCAAGTCGAAAAACCACCACCTTTTGCTGGTTGGTTTATGCGGGTAAATTTCTCTGCTGCTCGCGCTCTTCTGCTTGCGCTGCCCATACATGCAGAGTGCACACAGAACGGAAAACCAGTTTTTTCTGTCTGCACTCACGCTGGTGATAGCAGCGTGGAATTCGCGATTCAACGGCGACCCAACGGGAATTACAAAAAGCGAAATACCCAGTAGGCAGAAGTGTTCGCAGCAACTAGTCTCTCTTCAAATAGTTGCAAGCACTTTAGTAAACAAGTGGTCAACCGTCTGCAGCAAGCTTTTCGAGCCCCAACGCCACCACATAGCGACCCGAAACCTTTTTTTGCGATTTTTACAAATAAAATTAAAAGTTTTTTTGTTTCCGCAATAAGTTTTCGGTACGTTTTATTCCGATTTTGCGACTTTCTTCGCCGCCCCTAACCGAAACCGATTATAATGGCTGCGCTCGCATCATTTATTCGGATAGCCGATGCGCTGATCGAGTTCGAGGTGAACTTCGACCAGACACCCACCACGGACCACACCCTTTACACCCTTGTAATTCAGCGGGAAGAAATCCGATCACAGTGGCTGTTGATTAAAAGCGCCTATGAAAGGGTGCTGGCGGAGCTGGACTCGACGAAGGACAAAGACAAAGAATTCGAAGGCGTAAAGGAAAAGCGGCGCCAATGCTATGCGGTATATCTGCGCTGCGCGGGAAAAATTGATCAACTGACCGAAGCCGCAGCGTCCCTCCGGTTGCTGCGAACCCTTCGCCGGTGCCAGCTGAGATGCTCCAGTCTGGCTACAATATCAGCCTGCCCCCCTGCGACACCCAAGCCTTCCATGGCGATTACCTTTCCCGGTCCTCTTTTAGGGATATTCACCGCCCTTTATATTCAAAATACTCGAATTGCGCCGGTTGAGAAGCGTTTCCACCTGAATCAAAAAACTACGGGCGAAGCGAAAGAAATCGTGCAGAAATCCCCTCTCACGAATGAAGGTTTTGCCCAAGCGTGGAAAAATCTGTCCGACAGATTCGAGGACAGGCGCGTTCTCACCAACGCCCATTTAAAGAAGCTGTTCGGCCTGTCCGCTATCACCAAAGAAACTGGTAGCGCTATTAAAGACCTGCAGCTCGAAATAAATAATATTCTCGCCGCACTCGCGCTACAAGGGGTTGATACCTCCCATTGGGACGCGATAATCGTATTTTTGTGTTCCAGCAAGCTCCCGGAAGCAACGCTTTCCCTCTGGGAGCAATCTCTCACTAACAAAACGGAGATCCCAAAATGAACAGATCTGGATGTGTTTCTCACTCATCGCTTCCAGACCCTTGAAACGGTGCAAGACATCAAATGCACACCCGCCTCGAAGTCAACACAGCCCCCCACTCCGACTCACTCGACAACAGCCTCTAAACGCGTCAACGCCTTTCAATTGAAAGTGTCCCAAGATAGCTGCCTTCTTTGTCAGAAGCAGCACAAGTTGAGATCCTGCTCTCAGTTTATCAGCTTGCCCGTTCCACAGCGGCTGAATACCGTCCAGAAAAACCGCTTGTGTAGTAACTGCTTGGCCAGATCTCATTCCGTGAAAAACTGTCCCAGCAGATTCAATAGCCTCAAATGCAATGGCAGGCATCATACCCTCTTGCATCGTGAGCCTGCTCCATCCTCATCGAATGCTGCACCAGATTCTACCCTACGTGCCTCACATCAAGAGTGGCGGTTTGAAAACGTTCCGCGTGCTCAAGCCCCTGGCTATTCGAACTTTATTTCCGGTTCGACTTACCATGCTTCCCAGCAAGAAGGGCCGCATTCTTCGATGCGACCTCCCACGCATATACAGTCTACTCCTACCCCCACACAGCAACGAAATCAAAAGCAACGGTATGATAACGCTTCGCGTACCCGTGCCCCTGCCTATTCGAACTTTATACCAGGTTCGACCCATCATGCTTCCCAGCAAGAAAGGCCGCATTCTTCGATGCGACCTCCCACGCATATACAGTCCACTCCTCCCTCAATTCAACAGCGTTGATATCCCACTGCGTTTCCGAAACCGCGGTGGATTCACTGGTACGTTGATATTCCCACTGAGTTGCTCGCTATTCTGATGTCTGCACTGGAGGGATAGGTCTACCAGCCACCGCGGCCGTTCTCTAGTATATCCGGTGAGTTTGCTTACTGAAGCTTTCTATAGGAGAGCATACCAGCCACTGTGACTAAAACTGTGTTTCTGGTTTTACCCACTTTTGCAGCAAGAGGGCATACAAGCCACTACGAGTGTTTGCTTCTGGCGCTTTAGCTTTAACGACAGGAGGACGTACAAGCCACAACAACTGCGTATTCCTTACGCTTAGATTTTTGCAACAGGAGGGCGTACAAACCACTACAACTGTGTGCTTTTGGCGCTTTAGCCTTTACGACAGGAGGGCATACAATCCACTACATCTGCGTATTCCCGGTGCTTTAACATTTGAATTTTTATAACTTAATTAAAGTACAGTACCTTGGCTTCTGGCTGGGTGTTGTTAAACTGCGCACAGGTTTGAAAGATGTTGTTGTTCGCTGAACTTCTCTGGAAAATCTGGGACTCTGACGGACATATTGAATTTTGGATTTCACCCAATAACTTTGCACTTTTTTCCTCTGAATCAACTCAACTAAGCTTCTGAATTGAATTGCACTGACTGTCTTGACTGCGCTGATGAGCTGACTGAACCGCTGAACTCGCTGAACTGACTGACTGAACTCACTTGACTGAGCCCCGAGTTCTGCTTTGCAGTTGGTTTTATACTCTCTTGAGTTCCCTTCTAGAATGTTCTAGTTTAACGGAGTACGGTAGTTCGTACTCCGTTAAGCCGCTTTCCTTATTTAACCTTGCAAAAATATTTGTTTAAAAGAAACCCCTTTTTAAGGTTAAGGAGTTATACGGTCAGTGAACTTCTCTGCCGTCTCCTTACATGCATTGTTTTTGCATTACATAAGCTGCAAAAGTGGGTCACGGCTTAGATCAGCTGAGCGCTGATCTTATGTGTTCTCTGCACTCTCTGACGTTGTGTAATGTACAAATCAAGTTATCGATACACAGCGCGATTTGATTTCTCACTCTGGCTGCTGTGCTCGCTGGTATAATTTGTACATGCCTGTTGTCAGCTGCCATCCCGCTCTGCCGCTCAATTTACGTGTAACATGCACGCCATGTCACTTTCACTTTTTCTGCATGCTTTCTCCTGGAGGTCAGTGTGTGGGCGTTCCTAACGAACTCTTCAGTTTTCGCAATCGTGTGTATGCTTTATGTTGAGAACTGTTCCCAGCATTCTCCTTGGGGACAGTTCTTAGGTATGTTCGACTGCTTAGAGTGTGCGCCAAATTTGT
This sequence comes from Sicus ferrugineus, assembly GCA_922984085.1. Classification (NCBI taxonomy): domain Eukaryota; kingdom Metazoa; phylum Arthropoda; class Insecta; order Diptera; family Conopidae; genus Sicus; species Sicus ferrugineus. The sequence continues at coordinate 27,523,092 of OV277349.1, forward strand.
ATAGCAAATTTGGGTCGTCACACTCCCCCTCTACTTCGGGGTGGGGAAAGAGGAGAAACGCCATCGGAAAGTGCGTTCCTGCTCTATTAGTTTTGTTTGTTCGATTTTTTCCCTTTTTCCCTTACTCAATTCTTTCTTAAATTTTTTCCCTGCAGCGTATAAAAAACTTCCTATTAAGCTCTATTTGTCTTTTATTTCATTTAAATTTTTTCCCTTCAGTATATAGAAAATACCGATTAACCTCTAGTTTCTTTTTTTTTCTTCAATTCTTAATAAACTTTCCAGTATAAATGATTTTCTAGTCAGACTCCATTTTAAACCCGGCGCACTCCTGGTTGCCCCGCTCGGCCGATTTATATCGGACTCTGTCCACCGTCCTCATGTTGTTGAAGGCGCGGCCGTTGCAGTGGGTGCGCAGCAGCGTACTGATGGCTGTCCGCGTCTGTGGTTGGCGGGTTTCCTGTACCCTAAACCAGACGTTCGCAGAGTATCGCCCAAGGTTCTTCTGCCAATTGGGTGAGCATTTTCTCTGCGGCCTTTTGCTGGTTCGGCTTGTAACGTTGGCACGATTCACATTGCCGGACATATGTTCTAGCATCGTGAAACATTCCTGGCCAGTAATATTTATCGTCAACCGGCATATGGTCTTGCGGATTCCTCCGTGGTCAGCGCACGGATGGTCGTGATTTTCTTTAAGTACTCTGTCTCTCATTGTCCTAGGCACGCATAGTTTCCACGGCGTGCAAGCCTCGTCCCCGAGTCGATTCGGAATATGACGGTATAGATTCCCATCCTCCAAAGTGTAGTCTGGGAACTTCTCCGGATTTTGTTCCACTTCTCTAGCTCTTGCTTGTAACCACTTGCAGGGCTGTCCGCGTGTCTCCTCTGTTGCTATTCTGGCGATGGTTTCTTGCGGCTGTCGGGATAGTGCATCCGCGATTACATTCAGCTTCCCCTTCCGGTACTTTATGTCAAAAGGAAACTGTTGGAGCTCCAAGGCCCTTCTCGCTATTCTTCCGGAGGGACTTTCTACAGAATTTTGACATTTTAGCGCCAGATGATCTGTGATTACCGTGAATCGGTAGCCCTCAAGGTAAGCGCGCATCTTGCGAATAGCCCACACTATGGGCAGGCATTCTTTCTCTGTTCCCGAGTAATTGTTTTCGGCCTTGTTGAGGTGTCGGCTGGCGTACGCGATAACACGCTCCTGACCTTCCAGTTGTTGAGTGAGCACGGCTCCAAGTCCGAAGTCGCTTGCGTCCGTTTGAAGTTGAAATTTCTCTTTGAAATCCGGGCACGCCATTCCTGGTACTTCCGTGAGTTTGTGCCTTGCCCCATTTCCAATTTTTTGCCTTTTCGTAGCAGTGTGGTCATTGGCTGGACTGCCAAAAAAAAGCAAGTATTGCTTACTGTCCTCCGCCATTGGAATCTGCCAGTACCCGCTCTTTAAGTCAAGGCTGCTGATATACTTTGCATCTCGCAGCCACTCCAAAATGTACTGAATTCCTGGAATGAGGCATCTGGAATCGATCGGGCTTTCAGATGGCGGTAGTCTACGCACAACCGCCATTCAGCAGGTTTCTTTCTCACCAACACGATTGGTGCGCTGTATGGACTGCTTAAGGGTTCTATGCAGCCCTTCTCTAGGAGTTCGTCGATCTCTTTGTCGATGACAGCCTTCATCGCCGGATTTCTGGGAAAGCCGGATTTCTGTTTTATGGGACGCTCGTCACGCGTCACTATCTTGTGCCCGGTAATATTGGAGACGCCTTTCAGGGTTTCGAATTTCTTCGTTTCCTCCTAAAGAAAAGTCTCGATGTCCTCCGGTTGTTTAGGGCCTGATTCTTGTGCTGATGTGCAAATGACTGAGTCATTCGGCTTCTCCTGTTTCTCCGTCGGGCCCAAAGACACGGTCTCGCCTCCGAAGGTGAGTGTCGCTCCTATCCCGCACAGAAAAATTCCGAGGAGCAAGTCGTCTAGGACTTTCGTCAAAATAAGGACGGACAACTCGCATGTACCAGTTCCCATAGCTACTTCTAGCGTGGTACATATGGACACTTTCCTGGTTGTCCCGGCTGCCATGCGAATATCAACCTCCGCTTTCTCAAACGACCACTTTCCCACCGGCCCTTCCGCGAGCGTCCTGCTCATGAAACTTCGCGTCGCTACCGTGTCCACTGTGGCCTGTATTCGTTTGCCTTGGATGGATACCATGGCCACGATGCGCCGGTTGTTTATTCGGAAGGGCTTCAGTTTCTGCGAGAGGTTCTTTGGATGGAGCCCGCCTCCTCTCGCTTCCGGCGGGGTCCCAGGTCGTTTCCGTGTGTCTGTCTGCAACAGTCAACAATCCACTCTCGGCCGCACTCCCAGCAGAAAATCACGACAGGGTTCCGGCGCATATGTCCTTCCTGCCTGCAGCGTCCCCATGCCGTTTTAGGTTGAAAGGCTTTGAGATCGCCTGCCTCACCGCATGATTGCGTTCAGATGGCCATCGTCTTGAGGTTACTTGCCGCGTCTGGTATTCCTCTGCCGAGTCGTTCGACTTGGCAAATGGCAGGCACTCGAAATTCTCGGACAACAAGAGCAACACTTTTAGTTCCCGGAAATCTTGCCTTTTTATTGGTACTCTAACACCGAGTATTTGTAAATTCTCTCCAGCTTTTCACTCTCCGTGTAGCTGTAATGTCTCATCAGATTTTGCAAGCTAATGACGTAATCCCTGAACTTCTCATTTGCGCGCTGTTGCCGACTGCGAATGTCATCGCCGAGTCTCAAAGAAACGACTAGGTAGAGAGAAAATCGAGTAAGTCTCGCTTGAAGGCCTCCCACGACCACCAATGAGTATTATTGTTGCGATACCAGAGCAAGGCTTTGCCTTCCAGCAACTCTGGCATCGCGCGTGGCAACATATTACTGTCAAGACCATATGTTTCTGCAAGTTCCTTCATCCGCTCCACGAAGGCTAAAGGGTCAACGCCACCATCATACCTCATGGAGCATTTCCTTCCCTTGTCGATAACATCAGTGTACGAATGACGCTAAATTATTTCCCGCAGGTTGCTGTCCATCACCCGTGGGGTGTTTACGCTCCCTAGGCCAATTGGGCTGCGTTCCCTCGTTGGAACATCCATCATCAGTGCCTTCGGCAGGTCACTGGATTTCGGTGTTGCGCGACCGTCTTCCGTTTCATAAGCCCTCAACCTTCGTTCCACACTCTCCGCGTGGTTTCCTTCGTTGATGAACTCGATTAGTATTTCCTCATGTCATTCAAGGTTCCTACGGCGACAAGTCCCAACTCAGTCAAGCACTGAGTAAGCGCTTCTTTATTTAGCCGGTACAACCATCCTGTTCGGTACGTTTTTCTTGGATCCATGATAATTTTTTTCCGATTTCCAGTCTTTTTAGCTATTGGTGAATATGATATTGTCCCTGTTCGGGCGCCACTTGTAGCGAACCTTCTTGCCTCTTCCTATGGCTTGAATTAGCTCGCCGGGATTCCAGGGTTCGTTTACAAAAGAAGAGTATGTTAATAGGTTCAATATCTTTATTCACCTTACAAATAGCTTATTTTAATATTTGTATTGAGTTTGCTTATACAAATTGTTGTTGTATTATTAATAATTTATTGACGTCGGTACCTCTGTGCGCTTTAAGATCGCCGATGGTTGACTGAATGGGTACCTTGCTGAGTTTTGCGTTGTCGATGTCGCACTGCGTTTTTGAGATCTCTGCTTTTCTACCGGATCGCTGTATCTCACTGCGTTTTGAGATCACTGGTATTCTGTTGGCTCGTTGATATCTCACTGCGTTTTGAGATCACTGGTATTCTGTTGGGGCGTTGATATCTCATTTTTCGAGACCGCGGTTGATTCACTGGTACGTTGATATTCCCACTGAGTTGCTCGCTATTCTGATATGCACTGGCGGAATAGGTCTACCAGCCACCGCGGCCGTTCTCTAGTATATCCGATTAATTTGCTTACTGAAGCTTTCTATAGGAGAGCATACCAGCCACTGTGACTAAAACTCATCTGTTTCTGGTTTTAGCCACGTTTGCCAGGGAACAGGGCGTACAAGCCTCTACAACTGTGTGCTTCTGGCGCTTTAGCTTTTACGACAGGAGGGCGTACAAGCCACTACAACTCCGTATTCCTGGCGCTTCGATTTTTGCAACAGGAGTGCGTACAAGCCACTACAACTGTGTGCTTTTGGCACTTTAGCTTTTACGACAGGAGGGCGTACATTCCACTACAACTGCGTATTCCCGGTGCTTAAACTTTTGAATTTTTCAATTCGCTCATCAAGTTTGATTTGTGGGAATAATTCGAAGGCATCGCACTGAAAACACTGGCTCGCAAACATGTTTCTTTGGTATATCGAATGGATGTATTGTAATGCAATTTCTCATTAAGTGTCTACCTGGGGACAGGTACTGGTGCAACATGGGACCGCATTATTTGGGCGTCTACGATTAAAGCTTTCTTTATTATTTTCAGATATAATTCCTCTTCCGAAGTTGAATTCCGCAATGCGTAAACATGATTAATTAACTCCCGGTAGTTCGGTTTAGAGGCCTGTGATCTCTTTGTACTCTGAGGTTTATGGTCTAGGACTTTCGTCAAAATAAGGACGGACAACTCGCATGTACCAGTTCCCATAGCAACTTCTAGCGTGGTACATATGGACACTTTCCTGGTTGTCCCGGCTGCCATGCGAATATCAACCTCCGCTTTCTCAAACGACCACTTACCCACCGGCCCTTCCGCGAGCGTCCTGCTCATGAAACTTCGTGTCGCTACCGTGTCCACTGTGGCCTGTATTCGTTTGCCTTGGATGGATACCATGGCCACGATGCGCCGGTTGTTTATTCGGAAGGGCTTCAGTTTCTGCGAGAGGTTCTTTGGATGGAGCCCGCCTCCTCTCGCTTCCGGCGGGGTCCCAGGTCGTTTCCGTGTGTCTGTCTGCAACAGTCAACAATCCACTCTCGGCCGCACTCCCAGCAGAAAATCACGACAGGGCTCCGGCGCATATGTCCTTCCTGCCTGCAGCGTCCCCATGCCGTTTTAGGTTGAAAGGCTTTGAGATCGCCTGCCTCACCGCATGATTGCGTTCAGATGGCCATCGTCTTGAGGTTACTTGCCGCGTCTGGTATTCCTCTGCCGAGTCGTCCGACTTGGCAAATGGCAGGCACTCGAAATTCTCGGACATCAAGAGCAACACTTTTAGTTCCCGGAAATCTTGCCTTTTTATTGGTACTCTAACGCCGAGTATTTGTAAATTCTCTCCAGCTTTTCACTCTCCGTGTAGCTGTAATGTCTCATCAGATTTTGCAAGCTAATGACGTAATCCCTGAACTTCTCATTTGCGCGCTGTTGCCGACTGCGAATGTCATCGCCGAGTCTCAAAGAAACGACTAGGTAGAAAGAAAATCGAGTAAGTCTCGCTTGAAGGCCTCCCACGACCACCAATGAGTATTCTTGTTGCGATACCAGAGCAAGGCTTTGCCTTCCAGCAACTCTGGCATCGCGCGTGGCAACATATTACTGTCGAGACCATATGTTTCTGCAAGTTCCTTCATCCGCTCCACGAAGGCTAAAGGGTCAACGCCACCATCATACCTCATGGAGCATTTCCTTCCCTTGTCGATAACATCAGTGTACGAATGACGCTAAATTATTTCCCGCAGGTTGCTGTCCATCACCCGTGGGGTGTTTACGCTCCCTAGGCCAATTGGGCTGCGTTCCCTCGTTGGAACATCCATCATCAGTGCCTTCGGCAGGTCACTGGATTTCGGTGTTGCGCGACCGTCTTCCGTTTCATAAGCCCTCAACCTTCGTTCCACACTCTCCGCGTGGTTTCCTTCGTTGATGAACTCGATTAGTATTTCCTCATGTCATTCAAGGTTCCTACGGCGACAAGTCCCAACTAAGTCAAGCACTGAGCAAGCGCTTCTTTATTTAGCCGATACAGCCATCCTGTTCGGTACGTTTTGCTTGGATCCATGATAATTTTTTCCGATTTCCAGTCTTTTTAGCTATTGGTGAATATGATTTTGTCCCTGTTCGGGCGCCACTTGTAGCGAACCTTCTTGCCTCTTCCTATGGCTTGGATTAGCTCGCCGGGATTCCAGGGTTCGTTTACAAAAGAAGAGTATGTTAATAGGTTCAATATCTTTATTCACCTTACAAATAGCTTATTCTAATATTTGTATTGAGTTTGCTTATACAAATTGTTGTTGTATTATTAATAATTTATTGACGTCGGTACCTCTGTGCGCTTTAAGATCGCCGATGGTTGACTGAATGGGTACCTTGCTGAGTTTTGCGTTGTCGATGTTGCACTGCGTTTTTGAGATCTCTGCTTTTCTACCGGATCGCTGTATCTCACTGCGTTTTGAGATCACTGGTATTCTGTTGGCTCGTTGATATCTCACTGCGTTTTGAGATCACTGGTATTCTGTTGGGGCGTTGATATCTCATTTTTCGAGACCGCGGTTGATTCACTGGTACGTTGATATTCCCACTGAGTTGCTCGCTATTCTGATATGCACTGGCGGGATAGGTCTACCAGCCACCGCGGCCGTTCTCTAGTATATCCGATTAATTTCCTTACTGAAGCTTTCTATAGGAGAGCATACCAGCCACTGGGACTAAAACTTATCTGTTTCTGGTTTTACCCACGTTTGCCAGGGAACAGGGCGTACAAGCCTCTACAACTATGTGCTTCTGGCGCTTTAGCTTTTACGACAGGAGGGCGTACAAGCCACTACAACTCCGTATTCCTGGCGCTTCGATTTTTGCAACAGGAGAGCGTACAAGCCACTACAACTGTGTGCTTTTGGCACTTTAGCTTTTACGACAGGAGGGCGTACATTCCACTACAACTGCGTATTCCCGGTGCTTAAACTTTTGAATTTTTCAATTCGCTCATCAAGTTTGATTTGTGGGAATAATTCGAAGGCATCGCACTGAAAACACTGGCTCGCAAACATGTTTCTTTGGTATATCGAATGGATGTATTGTAATGCAATTTCTCATTAAGTGTCTACCTGGGGACAGGTACTGGTGCAACATGGGACCGCATTATTTGGGCGTCTACGATTAAAGCTTTCTTTATTATTTTCAGATATAATTCCTCTTCCGAAGTTGAATTCCGCATTGCGTAAACATGATTAATTAACTCCCGGTAGTTCGGTTTAGAGGCCTGTGATCTCTTTGTACTCTGAGGTTTATGGAACGGTGGTGATGGATGCGCGTAATTCTGCCGCAGCTGTTGCGAGTTGTTACGAACTCTTGGAAGGTGATTATCCAGCACTTTCATTCCGCCGCTGTCTGCACCAGGTGTGCAAGGAAAAAACTTGCTTCTCCAAGGTTTGCGTGTCGAAATCAGGTGGTGGCACCAGCTGCTAATCCTCCATGTTCTGCATTCGATGAGGCTGAGGTAAATGCATGATATGTCCTTGTGTGGATGGTTGTGATGTTGCTGGCAAAGGTGACGAAGCGTTGGCCTCCAATGCAGGTCAGGACAATTTTGAATACTACCTTCATACCTACGCGCTTGATTTTCGTAGTAGTATGACGTATTACTGTACACAGAAGTGTGAATCTGCTGAAGAGTATTATCGAATTTTTCCCCTTTTGTTCCATATAGTTGTGCTTATTTTGAGGCAACTCTGATTACTACCGCTACATATAGTTTGTTAACGCCAACTGCCGCTCGCCAGAGGTGCTCCCTCATCGATCGGTAGGGTGTCAGGAGTGAGAACTGCAGTTCTCTCTCTTGTCAGCCTGCCGGTCATGAGATGCGCCTCTCACGCAAGAGTAAGCTCGGCTGCAGGCTCTTCCCGCGGCGACTGGCGTTGCTCTCCTGGTTGCCAGCGATCGTCGCTGGACCCACACCAGGCACTTCCTTCCGATTCTTACTATCAACCAGTTGACGCGGGTTGAAAAATTGGTTTGAAGTTTTTAGAAAGCTAATTGAAATAATAAATTGTGAACTTAAAGAATTATATTGTGAACTTAAAGAATTATATTGTGAACTTAAAGAAATATAACTTGTGAATTCGCATTTACATTTGGTCCTTCGAGCCGGATTTGTGCTCGGAGACCACCCAACCGTTCTGAGATAAACATTTGGTCCAAGACGAGCCGGATTGCTGCCGCCCAGGAACCATCGTCACCGACGCCCAAACCATCGTCACCGACGCCCAAACCATCGTCACCGACGCCCAAATCATCGTCACCGACGCCCAAATCGTCGTCACCGACGCCCAAACCATCGTCACCGACGCCCAATCAAGTGACTCGAGTGAAAAGGTGAGTTCACCTTTTATGTTACTTTAATTTAACCCCCAGCCCTTCCGGTCATATATATATATAATATATATATAATATATATATATATATATATATATATATATATATATATATATATATATATATATATATATATATATATATATATATATATATATATATATATATATATATATATATATATATATATATATATATACAGTGCACTCGCGGTAACGTGAACTAATTAAAACCAAGAGAGTTCACGTTAGCGAAAATGTTCACGTTAGCGAACGTTGAATTTCAGAACAAAAAATAGCCATATTCAGGAGTTTTACACGTTCTAGCGTGATAGTATTTTATTTTTGTTATTAGTAATATTAAAAACTTAAATTATGAATTTAATTTCATGAAAAAATTATAATAATATATATATATTTTTTTTTTTAATGACAGATGAAACCAAGCTCAGGGGATGCCCCCTATCCATGCACAGCATTTGTTTGTTCCGAAGGGATGACAGGTTAGTGGGAAGGGGGAAAGAGGGAGTAGTGACGGTTTACACTTCGCTTAAATGTTTCGACGCTGTAAGTGGGCGGGAAGACATTCGCAGGGAGATTATTCCACAATCTAACGACGCGACCGAAAAACGAACTCTCACGGTAATGCGTGGTTCGTTGGAACGGAATCGCGACATAAAAGGGGTGCACCGCTCTGGAAAGCCGAGTAGTTCTGCTAAATACCTGAACCGGAGGAATCAGGCTGGCTACTTCAGAGGAACATTTACCATGAAAGTAGCGGTAAAATAGTGCTACACACCCTACATCACGACGACGCTCCAAGGTTTCAATAGAGCTGGATACCCTACTGTCCCCTATAAGTTTTAACGCACGACATTGGACTCGGTCTAGGAGCTGAAGATATGTTCGCGAAGCTCCCGACCATATATGCGAATTGTACTCCATTTTCGGACGGATATAAGTGGTGTAGATACAACGAAGATCGGTTGGAGTGAAGTACTTCTTACACCGCTTAAGAAAGCCTAAGCACTTGGCTGCTTCTTTCGACACGTCAAAGATGTGATCGTTCCAGCGAAGATCACATTGGATTGACATGCCCAGAACATCAAGAGCCTCCGACTCATTAATATCCACACCACCCATATTTAGAGGTGGGAAGTTGTCACCCGCCAAACGCTTGTGGGTTAACAAACAGCATTGGGTCTTCCGCGCATTAAAATCGACCCGATTCGCTTGACCCCACTCCTGGATTTTGTTGAGGTCAGATTGGAGTGTGTCATTCATAATTCTGCGTTTTCTATTTGATCTCCAGAATAGAAGGACGCCTGGAGAATGAATATGAATGACAAATGCTGCTGTCATCAGCAAACGAGTAGACGGGCTTTGATGTCAATGACAGAAGGTCATTGATGAAAATAAGAAAAAGTGTCGGAGACAGGACCGAACCCTGCGGAACTCCAGCATTAATGGAGTGCTCTTCGGAAGCAAAGCCGTCTATCACAACCCGAATAGAACGGCCGCTGAGGAAACTCGATATCCATCGAGTGAAAGTATTACCGACACCATAAGCAGCCAGTTTAGACACGAGTGCTTTATGCCACACCCGGTCAAATGCCTTGGAGATATCCAGAGCAACAACCTTGCTCTCACCGAACCGGTGAATACAACTGCTCCACCGCTCAGTGAGAAACGCCATCAGATCGCCGGTGGAACGGTGAGCACGGAAGCCGTACTGGCGATCGCTGATCATTTCGTTGCTCTCTAGATACCTCATCAATTTAAAATTTACAATGCTCTCCATGACTTTAGAGAGCACTGAGCAGATTGCTATGGGCCGGTAATTTGCAGGATTCGTAGCCTCACCTTTTTTGGGAACTGGCTGCACATTGGCAATCTTCCAGGAAGCTGGAAAAACTCCTGAAGTATAAGATAAATTAAAGAGATTGCGCAATGGGCGAGCCAGTGTTGAGGCGCACTTTCTCAACACATGGGCTGAGATGCCATCCGGTCCCGAGGACTTATTGACATTGAGGTCTGCAAGCACTCTTTTAACAGCTCGCGTTCGAAAATGCATCTGAGGCATAGCATGAGATACACCATCAACCGCGGGCAGTGGTTGACTACTCTCAGGAAGAGAGCAGTTTTCAGCAAACATTTTGGCTAATAAGTTTGCTTTATCAACCGAGTGAGTGAAGATCTGATCGTCCTTAAGGAGAGTTGGAATAGACGATTTCGTCTGATTTTTCACCCTCCCCACAAACGACCAAAAGTTCTTGCTACCCTTATGGTATTCAAGAACTCTGCGTCTAAGGCGCTGCTCGTAAAGAACTTTTTCGCGCCTTAGAGTGGCATTGCACCTATTTCTGGCCTGATTGCGCAGCAGTTTAGTATCAGCAGTTTTATTTAAACGCCAATTCCTAAATGCTTCCTCTTTAGACCTGACTGCTTGTCTGCAAGTCGCATTAAACCACGAATGGTCTTTTGGTTTAATGGAAATTCTTTTATAAGGTATGAAAGACCTCATACCAAATAAAATTATATTTTCTACTAATTTTGCTGCAGCATTTATGTTTCTATCTCTGAAACACAATTGCCAATTGAAACGGCTGAAAAAGCAGTTCAGCGCATCCCAATTAGCCTTCTCATAAAGCCACACTTTCCGCTTCGGAGCTGTCTGGTGAGCGGATTGAAGACTAGAATATGGGAAGGTAGCAGAAATTGTAGCGTGGTCCGAATTACCAAGAGGTGCAAGAACATTCACATCATACTTGCTGTGATGTGAAGTTAGAAAAAGGTCCAGAATATTTTGGTTTTGCCCATCAACGCAGGGAAAGTGCGTTGGTTCCTTCACTAATTGAGTCAAATTATTAGACTCAGCAAATAACTCAACATACAAACCCTCGGGTGTCGTGTGACTCGAATGACGTAGCCAATTGGAATTATGAACATTGAAATCACCAGCAACAACAATTTCACTGTTCGGATACGATTCCAGAATTTTAGAGATCGAATCAGAGAGACTGTCCAGTTTATCAAAAGTTGGCAGCCTCCCTAGACCCGGGCTTCTATAAACGAAGCAGAAGTGCAGGATGTGCGACTGGATTTTGAACTTAACCCACATGGAGCTAAATTCGGCATCCGACGTGCAAAGATGTTGCTGACACTGGTACGCAACATCACTGCGAATGTATAAGGCGAGGCCTCTGTGAGGTAAAAATAATGGCAGTAGATGGTACCCCGGCATGTGAAAGTCCAGTGGATCTGCACCCTCAGACACCTGGGTCTCACCCAGTGCCATTATATGCGGTTGGTGAGTACAAATATGCGCATAGACCGCGAAGAAATTCGCCCTCAAGCCACGTACATTAGTGGAGTCTATGCGGAATTTTGTCATCGCCGCCCACTGTAGCGAAGTGTAAGGTCAGCCGTACAAGCAGCCACGCGTACGACGCAAGCAAAGCAAAACGCGACAAGACAAGTGTTATGCCTTTATCTTGCCGCGCTTCAGCCCACGCAGCACTCACAGCCGCATGCACACCTAACGGGACCAGGAAGAAGGAGGAGGAGTGAAAGCAAACGAAATGCTGAGCTTTACTACGGAGAGCATAAAAAAGCCCCTCGCATGGTTCTCTGCGTTCCGTTTGATTGTGTATTATTTGTTGTAATTGATAGAATTTTTATTTATTTTGTTGTTAAGTTGAGTTGCTAATAAGTGCACTATTGTTTGTTTATGAAAAACTATTGTTTGGTGAAGTTTATTATTGTAATAAAAGTGTTTCGCGGCGTGGGTAATTGTTTGCACTATTGATTTCGGTTTTATTTGCGCGAACACTAATTAACAACAAGTACTGGCGGGCACACCATCCGCCTCCGTCCGCGGTCACATCACAACTCCATATATATAAATACTTCCCTCAGGTGGTAAATTTAACCTTATTATATATATATATATATATATAATAAGGTTAAATTTACCACCTGAGGGAAGTATTTACTCCAAACACATCTGATAACATATGTTGAGCTACCATCAATTGCTGTTGACGCAGCGGTTCCTCTAAGATCTAGCATATGGGATATTGAAAATGCTATTGCTGGCTTAAGCTCGAAAAAAGCCCCAGGCGTAGATAAAGTCACTAACAAGATGCTTCTAGAGCTACCGCGTTTAGCGAAAAAATTATTCTTCTCATATTTAATGCTATTTTACGACTTGAATACTATCCTACAGATTGGAAGGTTTCATTGATTACCATGATTTCAAAGCCCGGAAAAGACCATATGAAAGTGGAATCCTATAGGCCTATAAGTTTACTGTCGAACATGTCAAAACTTTTTGAGAAAATACGAGCAAGTTGGCCGCCATACTAAATGAGAAAGGTTGTATTCCGGATCACCAATTTGGTTTCAGAAGAAAACATAGCACTATCGAACAAACGCATAGACTTGTAAATGTGGTTGGGAAAACTTTTGAAGAAAAGAAATATTGTTCGGCTCTGTTCATTGATGTCTCCCAGGCTTTTGATAAAGTATGGCACGAAGGATTAATTCACAAACTGAAGCAATGCTTACCCGTAAACATACATAATCTATTAGAAAGCTATTTAGTTAACCGAACATTCATTATCAAAGAAGGAAGTTTTCTGAGCTCCCCACAACCGATTATAGCCGGAGTTCCACAAGGCAGCATCTTCGGTCCTATCTTATATTTGATATACGCTTCGGACATGCCAATAATGAATAATATTCACACATCAACAGTTGCTGAGGATACAGCATTTCTAAGCGTTCACCAAAACCCTCAGGAAGCATCTCGAAAACTACAGGAATATACATATATCCCAGCTGGAAAAATGGCTAAAGCAGTGGAAAATAAAGGTTAACGAACAAAAATGTGCACACGTAACATTTACCTTGCGCAGGGAAAAATGCCCACCTATTAAAATCAACGGACAAAATATACCGCAACACTGTGAGGTCAAATACCTCGGTATTCACCTTGACCAGCGTTTAACATGGAAGTCTCACATAGATGCAAAGCTATGCCAAATGAAATTGAAAGCAGTTCAAATTAACTGGCTAATTGGGAGAAACTCCACACTAAGTCTAGATTGCAAACTTCTATTGTACAACTCGATCTTAAAACCAATATGGTGCTATGGAGTTCAGTTATGGGGTTCTGCCTCAGCATCATGTTAAAAATTCGCGCATTCATAAAGATCTTAACGTCCCGTTGGTAAAAGAGGTGTTATCGAAACATGTGACAACTTACATAGAGAAGCTTGAGTCCCATCCGAATACACTAGCACGCAACATCCTGTATTACAGTGGCCACACTCGGCTGAGGAGGACTGACACTCTTGCTCTCAGCCGGATACGAGTGACGTGAAAGATAACCAAAGAAGCAACTGCAGAAACTATGTTTTTGCCTATCATTGGATGGGCTTAAATAACCAATAGTTAGATTTAAGATTTGAATAATTATTGTTAGTTCAAAAAATTTTTGAAGATACAATAAATAATAAACGTATAAACAACAAAAAAAAAAAGAAATATATATATAATAAGGGACTGTTCTCTATATATATACCCTTCATTTGACCGTCAAACCTTCCAGAATCTTCGATTCGTAGGTATGGTCCCCAAAAATAACGGCAGCACCAAAGCTTAAATTTTTGTTGCTGACCGTCTTCGCAAGCATTGCTTGCTGCGAAGCCCACATTTTTTGCGCCAAATTCATCGCTTAATTTTCTATCAAGCCCGCGCTCTCACAAAGAAAGTGGAAAGATCAGACTTTAGCACACTTTCGCTTTGTTGGTTTGCGCTCTCCTTGCCTCTACAAGAGCGAGTTACTTGTGCGCTCAGTGCAAGTCGAAAAACCACCACCTTTTGCTGGTTGGTTTATGCGAGTAAATTTCTCTGCTGCTCGCGCTCTTCTGCTTGCGCTGCCCACACATGCAGAGTGCACACAGAACGGAAAACCAGTTTTTTCTGTCTGCACTCACGCTGGTGATAGCAGCGTGGAATTCGCGATTCAACGGCGACCCAACGTGTATTACAAAAAGCGAAATACCCAGTAGGCAGAAGTGTTCGCAGCAACTAGTCTCTCTTCAAATAGTTGCAAGCACTTTAGTAAACAAGTGGTCAACCGTCTGCAGCAAGCTTTTCGAGCCCCAACGCCACCGCATAGCGACCCGAAACCTTTTTTTGCGATTTTTACAAATAAAATAAAAAGTTTTTTTGTTTCCGCAATAAGTTTTCGGTACGTTTTATTCCGATTTTGCGACTTTCTTCGCCGCCCCTAACCGAAACCGATTATAATGGCTGCGCTCGCATCATTTATTCGGATAGCCGATGCGCTGATCGAGTTCGAGGTGAACTTCGACCAGACACCCACCACGGACCACACCCTTTACACCCTTGTAATTCAGCGGGAAGAAATCCGATCACAGTGGCTGTTGATTAAAAGCGCCTATGAAAGGGTGCTGGCGGAGCTGGACTCGACGAAGGACAAAGACAAAGAATTCGAAGGCGTAAAGGAGAAGCGGCGCCAATGCTACGCGGTATATCTGCGCTGCGCGGGAAAAATTGATCAACTGACCGAAGCCGCAGCGTCCCTCCGGTTGCTGCGAACCCTTCGCCGGTGCCAGCTGAGATGCCCCAGTCCGGCTACAATATCAGCCTACCCAAGCCTTCCATGGCGATTACCTTTCCCGGCCCTCTTTTAGGGATATGTTCACCGCCCTTTATATTCAAAATACTCGAATTGCGCCGGTTGAGAAGCGTTCCCACCTGAATCAAAAAACTACGGGCGAAGCGAAAGAAATCGTGCAGAAATCCCCTCTCACGAATGAAGGTTTTGCCCAAGCGTGGAAAAATCTGTCCGACAGATTCGAGAACAGGCGCGTTCTCACCAACGCCCATTTAAAGGAGCTCTTCGGCCTGTCCCCCTCACGAAAGAAACTGGTAGCGTTATTAAAGACCTGCAGCGCGAAATAAATAATATTCTCGCCGCACTCGCGCTACAAGGGGTTGATACCTCCCATTGGGACGCGATAATTGTATTTTTGTGTTCAAGCAAGCTCCCGGAAGCAACGCTTTCCCTCTGGGAGCAATCTCTCACTAACAAAACGGAGATCCCAAAATGGACAGATCTGGATGCGTTTCTCATTCATCGCTTCCAGACCCTTGAAACGGTGCAAGACATCAAATGCACACCCGCCTCGAAGTCAACACAGCCCCCCACTCACTCGACAACAGCCTCTAAACGTGTCAACGCCTTTCAATTGAAAGTGTCCCAAGATAGCTGCCTTCTTTGTCAGAAGCAGCACAAGCTGAGATCCTGCTCTCAGTTTATCAGCTTGCCCGTTCCACAGCGGCTGAATACCGTCCAGAAAAACCGCTTGTGTAGTAACTGCTTGGCCAGATCTCATTCCGTGAAAAACTGTCCAAGCAGATTCAATAGCCTCAGATGCAATGGCAGGCATCATACCCTCTTGCATCGTGAGCCTGCTCCATCCTCATCGAATGCTGCACCAGATTCTACCCTACGTGCCACACATCAAGAGTGGCGGTTTGAAAACGCTCCGCGTGCTCAAGCCCCTGCCTATTCGAACTTTATTTCCGGTTCGACTTACCACGCTTCCCAGCAAGAAGGGCCGCATTCTTCGATGCGACCTCCCACGCATATACAGTCTACTCCTACCCCCACACAGCAACGAAATCAATAGCAACGGTATGATAACGCTTCGCGTACCCGTGCCCCTGCCTATTCGAACTTTATACCAGGTTCGACCCATCATGCTTCCCAGCAAGAAAGGCCGCATTCTTCGATGCGACCTCCCACGCATATACAGTCCACTCCTCCCTCAATTCAACAGCGTTGATATCCCACTGCGTTTCCGAGACCGCGGTTGATTCACTGGTACGTTGATATTCCCACTGAGTTGCTCGCTATTCTGATGTCTGCACTGGAGGGATAGGTCTACCAGCCACCGCGGCCGTTCTCTAGTATATCCGGTGAGTTTGCTTACTGAAGCTTTCTATAGGAGAGCATACCAGCCACTGTGACTAAAACTTCTGTGTTTCTGGCGCTTTAGCTTTAACGACAGGAGGACGTACAAGCCACAACAACTGCGTATTCCTGGCGCTTCGATTTTTGCAACAGGAGGGCGTACAAACCACTACAACTGTATGCTTTTGGCGCTTTAGCTTTTACGACAGGAGGGCGTACAAGCCACTACAACTGCGTGTTCTCGGTGCTTTAAATTTTTAATTTTTATAACTTAAATAAAGTACAGTACCTTGGCTTCTGGCTGGGTGTTGTTAAGCTGCGCACAAATTTGAAAGATTTTGTTGTTCGCCGAACTTCTCTGGAAAATCTGGGACTCTGACGGACACATTGAATTTTGGATTTCACCAAATAACTTTGCATTTTTTCCTCTGAATCAACTCAACTAAACTTCTCAATTGAATTGCACTGACTTTTTGGAATGCGCTGATGGGCTGACTGAACCGCTGAACTCGCTGAACTGACTGACTGAACTCACTTGACTGAACCCCGAGTTCTGCTTTGCAGTTGGTTTTATACTCTCTTGAGTTTCCTTCTATATTGTTCTATTTTAACGGTGTACGGTAGTTCGTACTCCGTTAAGCCGTTACTCTTCTTTAACCATGCAAAAATATTTGATTAAAAGAAACCTTTTTTTCACGGTTAAGGAGTTGTATGTCAGTGAACTTCTCTGCCGTCTCCTTACATGCATTGTTTTTGCATTACATAAGCTGCAAAAGTGGGTCACGGCTTAGATCAGCTGAGCGCTGATCTTATGTGTTCGCTGCACTCTCTGACGTTGTGTAATGTACAAATTAAGTGAAACGACGTTTTCCGACTCGGTCTCCAAGTGGCGGTGTTTCTTTATTAGGTCCGTGGACCTTGTCTATAGCCAGGGTAAGCTCACGGCTGTCCAGGGTCGAATATTCACGAAAATTTATTGATAGACGGGACCAGTGTTTGTTGTTATTTAGCACATTTATTTTCTAAATCCAATTTTTATCATCTAATAAGATTATGGCGTCTAATTAATGTGTGTTAGCTGTAGTAATTGTTACAAGCGAATCTGTGTATCTCTGTGACTCTGGTGTGCGAGAAAATTCTGTTACAAAAATAAAGCTTCGATGCGGCACAAGTGAACTTCGATGTAATTATATCTTCGGTGCGTAGAAAGACTTCGGTGCTTAGAAAGACTTCGGTGCTTAGAAAAACTGTGCAAAAAAAGAACTTCGGTAGGAAAAAAAAAAGAACTTCGGTAGGAAAAAAAGAACTTCGGTAGGAAAAAAAACTGGCGTTGTTGTGGCGATGAAAACTGTCGTGTAGAAAGACGGCGGCCAGGGTGTCTTGCGGAGCTTGTAAATATTAATTCGTCAGGGCTAACGATCGCGTGTTTCGCTCGGTGTGTCGAAC
The DNA here is from genome assembly GCA_922984085.1 of Sicus ferrugineus. Lineage (NCBI taxonomy): Eukaryota > Metazoa > Arthropoda > Insecta > Diptera > Conopidae > Sicus > Sicus ferrugineus. Next base: position 27,540,863 of record OV277349.1, read on the forward strand.
ACGCTCTTGTTTTGCTATAAGTTTCCCTTGGAGCTCGAACTAATCGTACTTGTTACGTGCTTGATTCTGCGCGAAAGAAAACACAATCTTGATTACGTTTGGGTCGTGGCCGGGACCAGGGATTTACCTACTCACGAAAAATCCCTGGTCACGTTTAGGTCGTGGCCGTGACCATGGATTCCTCGGTGAGTAGGCTTCTCAAAGGTAAACTCCTGGTGAGGGTGTGTAGGGAGGGGAGAAGAGGATACAGCCGTGTGCTCGTGAGCACAGAATGCCAATCCATTGGACCAGCATTTTGCACCCCCATATCCGTCGCTTTGGCTCCAACGAAACGATCCACTGGACCATCCCTTAGAGACCTCGGCAAGGAGAGCGGCAAGAGGCAAGGGAGCCACCTCCTACCACTAGATCCTACGCGTGTCACGGTCCACGAGCAACAGGCGTTTTATGTGTTGTATCGTTCTTTTAAAATGTTTCGAAGCGTCTGCGTTTCGCCGTTTCGTGCGTTTTCTTCACCACAACGTACATAGCTCTGTCTTGCTCTAACTCTATCTCTTTACCCTACGTTCAGCGCTATTGTAACTATTTTACAATGGTAATTATGTGATGAACCTGTGGCCGCCAGTGCAGGTGAGGACATTTTTTGAATACTACCTTCATACGTACGCGCTTGATTTTCGTAGTAGTACGACGTATTACTCTACACAGAAGTGTGAAACTGCTGAAGAGTATTATCGAATTTTTTCCCCTTTTGTTCCATATCGTTCTGCTTGTTTTGAGGCAACTCTGATTACTACCGCTACATATAGTTGATTTCGTTCCAAACTGCTCTGTGCAGCAATCGTCGGGTTTCGCAGGATTGTATGGATTAATATATAGATTTCGATTACCTTTTCCGTGCAAGTAAAAATTTCGTCTTCCAATTTCACGCAATCATCAGGACTGCTCTGTATATTTTCCCTGTCCATTAAATTGGAAGAAGGCAAAGGTCCTTCTGAATACTGATGGTAACTGCGTACCGTAACTGGTGACATTTCCAGTGTGTCTATTGTGGAAAATTATGGAGGAGTATAAAAAATGATATTGCTAGTGGAATTCATATCAGTGGAATATCGGAGGTTTTGGAATCCTTAGGATGGTGGATAGATGCTCTGGCTGGGTAATAATGTCGTTATTGAAGTAGACATTTCTGAAAATAATAGACTTCCGCGGTTTTCCGGATGCAGATTAACCGATTGAGACGTAGTAAGCCGATTTTTTTTCCTGTGAAGATTCTCCAGCTATTTCTCCTTAGGATGGTGGATAGATGCTCTGGCTGGGTAATAATGTCGTTATTGAAGTAGACATTTCTGAAAATAATAGACTTCCGCGGTTTTCCGGATGCAGATTAACCGATTGAGACGTAGTAAGCCGATTTCTTTTCCTGTGAAGATTCTCCAGCTATTTCTCGTTGTGAGTTTGCGTTTGAAAACTTTTCCGAGCTGAACTGAGGTTGAGAGACATAAAGATTATTATGGCAAGAATTGTGTTCGGCACTGTTGAAGATTTGTGAACATTTTCCCGCACAGTCTGGCCTCGGTTGCTGGACTTTCATTGCCATAATATTACTAGGATTTACAACATGTTAATCAACTGTGATTGTATGAGATGTTTCCATTTTTAGCAAATTGTGATCGAGGATATTTGCCCCTAAGTCCACTGTTGAAGATTTGTGGACATTTTCGCGCATAGTCCGGCATCGGTTGCTGGTCTTGTATTGCCATAATATTACTAGGATTTACAACATGTTGATCAACTGTGATTGTATGAGATGTTTCCATTTTTAGCAAATTGTGATCGCGGATATTTGCCCCTAATCCGTTTGTATTATCTAATGGTGCACGTCCTATTTTTGAGCACAGTAGGAAACCGCTGGGTACTGCTGCTGATGTAGTTCCTGGTGCTGTTATTGTTGTTCCTTTTTTTCCGTTTTTGCCTTATCGTTTTTACTCTGCTTGCAGCATTCCTGTTGTGATTTGGGACGAAATCAGCGCCGACGATGAAGACGACGGTGAAGATACGGCGGAGACCAGTGCTTCACTTCGGAATGAAGACGTCAGGGGAGGTGGCATCTTAGAGTGCTGTTGCTGCTGTTTTTGCAGCCTTTGTTGACTCAACTGTTACTGCGTTGGACGTTGCGAGTCACGCGATTTTCCTGCGTAGTTGGAAGAGTATGAGTTCGAGTCAGAAGTCTCGGACGTTGAATTATGTTGTTGTCGTTTTTGATATTGCCGTCGCAGAGGCGGTTGGACATAGAATTCCTGACGATAAAAATTATGTTGCATCCCCTGCGACAACGATTGCTGTTGTTTCTGCGCCTGCTTTTGTGATTGCTGTTGCGGCGACTGCTGTGATACTGGGGCAGCAGCTGATTCGTCCGCTTAATTACTGTTTCTGTGCTGTGCTAGAAAATTCGGGTTCCTTCTATTGCCGCGAGACCCGCGCTCGTAAGGCACAGCAGATCATTTAGCGCTCCTAGATTTCGCTAGATGCTCGCTGTGGCTACCGACGCTTCTGCTGCTGCTTACTTTTCAATTTTTTTCCCTTTCTGTTGTTCAGTCTTTGTTTTGGTTCGCGAAGCTGATAGCCGGACGGACAATTCGTTGTAAAATAATGCCTTCCTTTCTTCCGGTGTGAAGTCGCCGAATATCAAGTGCCCGCGATCTTGTGAATATGTTCGAGTCGTTTGTTTTTCGCCCGACGGATGTGTGGCCTTCTGCTTCTTTTTTATATCTGTGCCACGGGTGTCCACCTGTGGCCTGTGTTTTGCTTTTCGGTCGTCGCTGAATTCTTCGCTGGCTGTGGCTATCTTTGCTGAAGCCGGTTTCCTCTTCCGGTTTCCTCTTCAGGTTCTAGCTGACACAGTCTGCCCCCGCGTTTGCTTCTTTTCGCTTCCGATTTGGTTTGACCGTCAGCGTCTGTGGTTGGCGGGTTTCCTGTACCCTAAACCAGACGTTCGCTGCCAGAAACTCCCTCGGAAGTATGGTCACTTTGCGCTGCCGCCTGTTGGTACACCTTTAGCTCGCTCACATGAGCCGTTCTTGGCCGAGTCGAACTTCGGAGACAATTTCGCCGCAAAGCTGTCGATTGCTTTTGACAGGGGGTGCTGTCGAACAAGTACTGACTGCCCAATTTCTGGTTTCCATTGCCGGCGTCGCAAGTTATAGTGGTGCGCCTGATCCTGCGTTGCCTTTACCAATTTGAAGACTTCTTCTAGATTTTTCCCCTTCTCTGCGTGTTGTTTTGACCGCTGGGTTTCTGACCGCTGCCCGGCGTTTGTTCGACGTAGTAGGTTCCCGGAAGTCTTGGTCTCGTCCTTGCGTGAGATATGCTGGACTGTATCCTATGGTCTCGGATACGCTGCTATTGATGACCAGCGTAATTTCTGGAAGCAGTGCGTCCCAGTTCCGGTGCTTGTTATCCGATAGTGGTGCTATTACCGTTTTTATCGTCCTGTTGATTCTCTCCGTGGGATTCTCCTGTGGCGTATATGGAGCAGTAAACTGTTGCTTCACACCCATTTCTTGGAGGAAACGACCTAAACTGCGACTCGTAAACTGAGTCCCATCTCGCTTTTCTTCCGGAGGGCTCTCTGTAGAATTTAGCCACTTTAGCGCCAGATGATCCGTGATTACCGTGAACCCATAGCCCTCAAAGTAAGCGCGCATCTTGCGAATACCCCCGACTATAGCCAGGCATTCTTTCTCTGTTGCCGAGTAATTCTTTTCGGTCGGCTGGCGTACGCGATAACACGCTCCTAACCTTCCAGTTGTTGAGTGAGCACGGCTCCAAGTCCGAAGTCGCTTGCGTCCGTTTGAAGTTGAAAGTTCTCGTTGAAATCTTCGCCAATACTGGTGTCTCCTTTAGTTTTTGCTTGAGGGTTTCGAACGCTTACTGTTGTCCCTCGCCCCATTTCCAATGTTTTCCTTTTCGCAGCAGTGTGGTCATTGGCTGGACGGTCTTCGCGAAATCTGGCACGAACCTGCGATACCAGGAAGCAATGCCCAAACATCTTCGCAGTTCTTTGGTGGTGGTTGGCGGTTTTAAATTTTATATCGCCCAAATTTTATCTGGGTCTATCTGGATGCCTTGTTCGTTTACCACATGCCCCAGATATTTCAATTCTTCCTTTAAGAACTCACACTTGTTGACTTTGAGTTTGGGATTCGCCTGTCTCAAACGCCGGAAAACCTCTCGAAGATTCGCGATGTGCTCTTCCGCGGACGATCCTGTGACAATTATGTCGTCCAGGTAGGTGAAAGGTTTAGGTTCCAAATCGGGACCGATAACCTGGTCCAGAAAAGTGACTGGAGCCGAATGTAGCCCGAAGGGCATCACCCGCCACTGGAAGAATCTTCTTCCAGGTACAGTAAACGCCGTGTATTGCTTACTGTCCTCCGCCATTGGAATCTGCCAGTAACCGCTCTTTAAGTAAAGGCTGCTGATATACTTTGCATCTCGCAGCCGCTCCAAAATGTGCTGAATTCTTAAAATGGGGTATGCATCTGGAATTGATCGGGCATTCAGCTGGCAGTAGTCTACGCAAAACCGCCATTCACCAGACTTCTTTCTCACCAATACGATTGGTGCGCTGTATGGACTGTGTGGGGGTTCCATGCAGCCCTTCTCTAGGAGTTCGTCGATCTCTTTGTCGATGACAGCCTGCTTCGCCGGATTTCTGGGAAAGTACTGTTGTTTTATAGGAAGTTCGTCACGCATTACTATCTTGTGCTCCGTAATATTGGAGACGCCTTTCAGGGTTTCAAATTTCTTCATTTCCTCCTAAAGAAAAGTCTCGATGTCCTCCGGTTGTTTAGGGCCTGATTCTTGTGCTGATGTGCAAATGACTGCGTCATGCGGCTTCTCCTGTTTCTCCGTAGGGCCCAAAGGCACGGTCTCGCCTCCGAAGGTGAGTGTCGCTCCTATCCCGCACAGAAAATCCATTCCGAGGAGCAAGTCGTCTAGGACTTCCGTCAAAATAAGGAAGCACAACTCGCATGTACCAGTTCCCAAAACAACTTCTAGCGTAGTACATTCGAACACTTCCCTGGTTGTCCCGTCTTCCATGCGAATATCAACCTCCGCTTTCTCAAACGACCGCCACCAGCATTTCCACGAGCGTCCTGCTCATGAAACTTCGCGTCGCTACCGTGTCCACTGTGGCCTGTATTCGTTTGCCTTGGATGGATACCATGGCCACGATGCGCCGGTTGTATATTCGGAAGGGCTTCAGTTTCTGCGAGAGGTTCTTTGGATGGGGCCCGTCTCCTCTCGCTTCCGGCGCCGACCCAGGTCGTTTCCCTGTGTCTGTCTGCAACAGCCAATGGTTCGTATCCCCTCTCGGCCACACTCACAGCAGAAAATCACGACAGTGTCAATCACGACAGCCGACAATCACGGCGCATATGTCCTTCCTGCCCGCATCGTCCGCATGCCGTTTTTGAGTTGAAAGGCCTTGAGATCGCCTGCCTCACCGCATGATTATCTTGAGGCTACTGGCCGCGTCTGGTATTCCTCTGCCGACTCATTCGAATTGGCAAATCGCAGGCACGCGAAATTCTCGGCCAACGAGAGCAACACTTTTAGTTCCCGGAAATCTTGACTTTTTATGTAAAATTGGTACTCGAACGCCGAGTTTTTGAAAATTCTCTCCAAATTTTCTCTCTCCGTGTACCTGCTATGTCTCATCACAGTTTGCAAGCTAATGACGTAATCCCTGAACTTCTCATTTGCGCGCTGTTGCCGACTGCGAATGTCATCGCCGAGTCTCAAAGAAACGACTAGGTAGAAAGAAAATCGAGTAAGTCTCGCTTGAAGGCCTCCCACGACCACCAATGAGTATTATTGTTGCGATACCAGAGCAAGGCTTTGCCTTCCAGCAACTCTGGCATCGCGCGTGGCAACATATTACTGTCGAGACCATATGTTTCTGCAAGTTCCTTCATCCGCTCTACGAAGGCTAAAGGGTCAACGCCACCATCATACCTCATGGAGCATTTCCTTCCCTTGTCGATAACATCAGTGTACGAATGACGCTAAATTATTTCCCGCAGGTTGCTGTCCATCACCCGTGGGGTGTTTACGCTCCCTAGGCCAATTGGGCTGCGTTCCCTGGTTGGAACATCCATCATCAGTGCCTTCGGCAGGTCACTGGATTTCGGTGTTGCGCGACCGTCTTCCGTTTCATAAGCCCTCAACCTTCGTTCCACACTCTCCGCGTGGTTTCCTTCCCTGATGAACACGACTTCCTCATGTCATTCAAGGTTCCTTCGGCGACAAGTCCCAACTCAGTCAAGCACTGAGCAAGTGTTTCTTTATTTAACCGGTACAACCATCCTGTTCGGTACGTTTTGCTTGGATCCATGATAATTTTTTGCCGTTTTTCAGTCTTTTTAGCTATTGGTGAATATGATATTGTCCCTGTTCGGGCGCCACTTGTAGAGAACCTTCTTGCCTATTCCTATGGCTTGGATTAGCTCGCCGGGATTCCAGGGTTCGTTTACAAAAGAAGAGTATGTTAATAGGTTCAATATCTTTATTCACCTTACAAATAGCTTATTCTAATATTTGTATTGAGTTTGCTTATACAAATTGTTGTTGTATTATTAATAATTTATTGACGTCGGTACCTCTGTGCGCTTTAAGATCGCCGATGGTTGACTGAATGGGTACCTTGCTGAGTTTTGCGTTGTCGATGTCGCACTGCGTTTTTGAGATCTCTGCTTTTCTACCGGATCGCTGTATCTCACTGCGTTTTGAGATCACTGTTATTCTGTTGGCTCGTTGATATCTCACTGCGTTTTGAGATCACTGGTATTCTGTTGGGGCGTTGATATCTCATTTTTCGAGACCGCGGTTGATTCACTGGTACGTTGATATTCCCACTGAGTTGCTCGCTATTCTGATATGCACTGGCGGAATAGGTCTACCAGCCACCGCGGCCATTCTCTGGTATATCCGGTGAATTTGCTTACTGAAGCTTTCTATAGGAGAGCATACCAGCCACTGTGACTAAAACTTATCTGTTTCTGGTTTTACCCACGTTTGTGTATTCCTGGCGCTTCGATTTTTGCAACAGGAGGGCGCACAAACCACTACAACTGTGTGCTTCTGGCGCTTTAGCTTTTACGACAGGAGGGCCTACAAGCCACTACAACTCCGTATTCCTGGCGCTTCGATTTTTGCAACAGAAGTGCGTACAAGCCACTACAACTGTGTGCTTTTGGCACTTTAGCTTTTACGACATAAGGGCGTACAAGCCACTACAACTGCGTATTCCCGGTGCTTAAACTTTTGAATTTTTCAATTTGCTCACCAAGTTTGATTTGTGGGAATAATTCGAAGGCATCGCACTGGAAACACTGGCTCGCAAACATGTTTTTTTGGTATATCGAATGGATATATTGTAATGCAATTTCTCATTAAGTGTCCACCCAGGGACAGGTACTGGTGCAACATGGGACCGCATTATTTGGGCGTCTACGATTAAAGCTTTCTTTATTATTTTCAGATATAATTCCTCTTCCGAAGTTGAATTCCGCATTGTGTAAACATGATTAATTAACTCCCGGTAGTTCGGTTTAGAGGCCTGTGATCTCTTTGTACTCTGAGGTTTATGGAACGGTGGTGATGGATGCGCGTAATTCTGCTGTAGCTGTTGCGAGTTGTTACGAACTCTGGGAAGGTGATTATCCAGCACTCCAGCAAGGAAAAAACTTGCTTCTCCAAGGTTTGCGTGTCGAAATCAGGTGGTGGCATCAGCTGATAATCCTCCATGTTCTGCATTCAATGAGGCTGAGGTGAATGCATGATATGTCCTTGTGTGGATGGTTGTGATGCTGCTGGCAAAGGTGATGAAGCGTTGGCCTCCAATGCAGGTGAGGACAATTTTGAATACTACCTTCATACCTACGCACTTGATTTTCGTAGTAGTACGACGTTGTGAAACTGCTTGCGTTGTGCTTGTTTTGAGGCAACTCTGATTACTACCGCTACATATAGTTTGTTAACGGCAACTGCCGCTCGCCAGAGGTGCTCCCTCATCGATCGGTAGGGTGTCAGGAGTGAGAACTGCAGTTCTCTCTCTTGTCAGCCTGCCGGTCATGAGATGCGCCTCTCTCGAAAGAGTAAGCTCGGCTGCAGGCTCTCCCATCGGCGACTGGCGTTGCTCTCCTGGCTGCCAGCGATCGTCGCTGGACCCACACCAGGCACTCCCTTCCGATTCTTACTATCAACCAGTTGACGCGTGCGGGGTGAAACAATTGTCATCAATTTTGAATTTTGTGCATTGTATAAAAAGTTTTTAAAAAGCTAATTGAAAGAATTAAATTGTGAACTTAAAGAATTATATTGTGAACTTAAAGAAATATAACTTGTGAATTCGCATTTACATAGTTGATTTCGTTCCAAACTGCTCTGTGCAGCAATCGTAGGGTTTCGCAGGATCGTATGGATTAATATATAGATTTCGATTACTTTTTCCGTGCAAGTCACAAATTTCGTCTTCCACTTTCACTCAATCATCAGGACTGCTCTGTATATTTTCCCTGTCCATTAAATTGGAAGTAGGCAAAGGTCCTTCTGAATACTGATGGTGACTGCGTACCGTAACTGGTGACATTTGTCTTCCACATATGTCTGCTGTGGAAGATGATGGAGGAGTACAAAAGATGATAGTGCTAGTGGAATTCATTAAATATCGGGGGTTTTGCAATCCTTGGGATGGTGGATAGATGCTTTGGCTGGGTAATAATGTCATTATTGGAGTAGACATTTCTGAAAGTAATAGACTTCCGCGGTTTTCCGGATGCAGATTGGCCGATTGAGACGTAGAAAAGCCCGGCCTCGGTTACTGGACTTTCTTTGCCATAATATTACTAGGATTTACAACATGTTGATCAACTGTGATTGTATGAGATGTTTATATTTTTAGAAAATTGTGATCGCGGATATTTGCCCCTAAGTCCACTGTTGAAGATTTGTGGACATTTTCGCGCATAGTCCGGCGTCGGTTGCTGGTCTTTCCTTGCCATAATATTACTAGGATTTACAACATGTTGATCAACTGTGATTGTATGAGATGTTGAAATTGTGATCGCGGATGTTTGCCCCTAATCCGTTTGTATTATCTAATGGTGCACATCCTATTTTTGAGTACAGTAGGAAACCGCTGGGTACTGCTGCTGATGTAGTTCTTGGTGCTGTTATTGTTATTCCCTTTTTTCGTTTTTTCCTTATCCTTTTTACTCTGCTTGCAGCATTCCTGTTGTGATTTGGGACGAAATCAACGCCGACGATGAAGACGACGGTAAAGATACCGACGATTCGGACGATATGGATACAATCGATGTGGATGAGCAGGCGGAGACCAGCGCTTCACTTCGGAATGAAGACGTCAGGGGAGGTGGCATCTTGGAGTGCTGTTGCTGCTGTTGTTGCAGCCTTTGTTGACGCAACTGTTACTGCGTTGGACGTTGCGAGTCACGCGATTTTCCTGCGTAGTTGGAAGAGTATGAGTTCGAGTCAGAAGTCTCGGACGTTGAATTATGTTGTCGTTTTTGATATTGCCGTCGCAGAGGCGGTTGGACATAGAATTCCTGACGATAAAAATTATGTTGCATCCCCTGCGACAACGATTGCTGTTGTTTCTGCGCCTGCTTTTGTGATTGCTGTTGCGGCGACTGCTGTGATACTGGGGCAGCAGCTGATTCGTCCGCTTAATTACTGTTTCTGTGCTGTGCTAGAAAATTCGGGTTCCTTCTATTGCCGCGAGACCCGCGCTCGTAAGGCACAGCAGATCATTTAGCGCTCCTAGATTTCGCTAGATGCTCGCTGTGGCTACCGACGCTTCTGCTGCTGCTTACTTTTCAATTTTTTTCCCTTTCTGTTGTTCAGTCTTTGTTTTGGTTCGCGAAGCTGATAGCCGGACGGACAATTCGTTGTAAAATAATGCCTTCCTTTCTTCCGGTGTGAAGTCGCCGAATATCAAGTGCTCGCGATCTTGTGAATATGTTCGAGTCGTTTGTTTTTCGCCCGACGGATGTGTGGCCTTCTGCTTCTTTTTTATATCTGTGCCACGGGTGTCCACCTGTGGCCTGTGTTTTGCTTTTCGGTCGTCGCTGAATTCTTCGCTGGCTGTGGCTATCTTTGCTGAAGACGGTTTCCTCTTCCGGTTTCCTCTTCAGGTTCTAGCTGACACAGTCTGCCCCCGCGTTTGCTTCTTTTCGCTTCCGATTTGGTTTGACCGTCAGCGTCTGTGGTTGGCGGGTTTCCTGTACCCTAAACCAGACGTTCGCTGCCAGAAACTCCCTCGGAAGTATGGTCACTTTGCGCTGCCGCCTGTTGGTACGCCTTTAGCTCGCTCACATGAGCCGTTCTTGGCCGAGAATCACCTTTTTCTGTAAACGGACGATCACTGGTGACACGAATCCGATTACCTGGTATTGGCCGTCGAACTTCGGAGACAATTTCGCCGCAAAGCTGTCGATTGCTTTTGACAGGGGGTGCTGTCGAACAAGTACTAACTGCCCAATTTCTGATTTCCATTGCCGGCGTCGCAAGTTATAGTGGTGCGCCTGATCCTGCGTTGCCCTTACCAATTTGAAGACTTCTTCTAGATTTTTCCCCTTCTCTGCGTGTTGTTTTGACTGCTGGGTTTCTGACCGCTGCCCGGCGTTTGTTCGACGTAGTAGGTTCCCGGAAGTCTTGGTCTCGTCCTTGCGTGAGATATGCTGGACTGTATCCTATGGTCTCGGATACGCTGCTATTGATGACCAGCGTAATTTCTGGAAGCAGTGCAGATTCACATTGCCGCACATATCTTCTAGCATCGTGTAACATTCCTGGCCAGTTATATTTATTCGTCAACCGGCATATGGTCTTGTGGACTCCCTGGCCAGCGGACGGATGGTCGTGACTTTTTTAAGTACTCTGTCCCTCATTGTCCTAGGCACGCATAGTTTCCACGGCGTGCAGTCCTCGTCCCCGAGACGATTCGGAATAAGACGGTATAGATTCCCATTCTCCAAAGTGTAGTCTGGAAACTTCTCAGGATTTTGTTCCACTTCTCTAACCTTTGCTTGTAACCACGTGCAAGGCTGTGCGCGTGTCTCCTCTGTTGCTATTCTGGCGACGGTTTCTTGCGACTGTCGGGATAGTGCATCCGCGATTACATTCAGCTTCCCCTTCCGGTACTGGATGTCAAAAGAACACTGTTGGAGCTCCAAGGCCCATCTCGCTTTTCTTCCGGAGGGCTCTCTATAGAATTTAGCCACTTTAGCGCCAGATGATCTGTGATTACCTTGAACCGGTAGCCCTCAAAGTAAGCGCGCATCTCGCCAATACCCCACACTATGGCCAGGCATTCTTTCTCTGTTGCCGATTAATTCTTTTCGGTCGGCTGGCGTACGCGATAACACGCTCCTAACCTTCCAGTTGTTGAGTGAGCACGGCTCCAAGTCCGAAGTCGCTTGCGTCCGTTTGAAGTTGAAAGTTCTCGTTGAAATCTTCGCCAATACTGGTGTCTCCTTTAGTTTTTGCTTGAGGGTTTCGAACGCTTACTGTTGTCCCTCGCCCCATTTCCAATGTTTTCCTTTTCGCAGCAGTGTGGTCATTGGCTGGACGGTCTTCGCGAAATCTGGCACGAACCTGCGATACCAGGAAGCAATGCCCAAACATCTTCGCAGTTCTTTGGTGGTGGTTGGCGGTTTTAAATTTTATATCGCCCAAATTTTATCTGGGTCTATCTGGATGCCTTGTTCGTTTACCACATGCCCCAGATATTTCAATTCTTCTTTAAAGAACTCACACTTGTTGACGTTGAGTTTGAGATTCGCCTGTCTCAAACGCCGGAAAACCTCTCGAAGATTCGCAATGTGCTCTTCCGCGGACGATCCTGTGACAATTATGTCGTCCAGGTAGGTGAAAGCTTTAGGTTCCAAATCGGGACTGATAACCTGGTCCCGAAAAGTGACTGCAGCCGAATATAGCCAGAAGGGCATTGGAATCTGCGAGTACCCGCTCTTTAAGTCAAGGCTGCTGATATACTTTGCATTTCGCAGTCGCTCCAAAATGTGGTCAATTCTTAAAATGGGATATGCATCTGGAATTGATCGGGCATTCAGCTGGCGGTAGTCTACGCACAACCGCCATTCACCAGACTTCTTTCTCACCAACACGATTGGTGCGCTGTATGGACTGTGTGAGGGTTCTATGCAGTCCTTCTCTAGGAGTTCGTCGATCTCTTTGTCGATGACAGCCTGCATCGCCGGGTTTCTGGGAAAGTGCCGTTGTTTTATAGGAAGCTCGTCACGCATTACTATCTTGTGCTCGGTAATATTGGAGACGCCTTTCAGGGTTTAAAATTTCTTCATTTCCTCCTAAAGAAAAGTCTCGATGTCCTCCGGTTGTTTAGGGCCTGATTCTTGTGCTGATGTGCAAATGACTGCGTCATTCGGCTTCTCTTGTTTCTCCGTCGGTCCCAAAGACACGGTCTCGGCTCCGAAGGAGAGTGTCGCTCCTATCCCGCACTTTCCTGGTTCAGACACTTTCCTGATCGTCCCGTCTTCCATGCGAATATCAACCTCCACTTTCTCAAACGACCGCTTTCTCACCAGCCTTTCCGGGAGCGTCCTGCTCACGAAACTTCGCGTCGCTCCCATGTTGACTGTCGCTCGTATTCGTTTGCCTTGGATGGATACCCTGGCCACAATGCGTCGGTTGTTTATTCGGAGGGGCTTTAGTTTCTGCGAGAGGTTCTCTGGATGGGGCCCGCCTCCTCTCGCTTCCGGCGGCGACCCAGGTCGTTACCCTGTGTCTGTCTGCAATAGTCAATGGTTGTCCCTCTCGGCCACACTCACAGCAGAAAATCACGACTTTGTTCCGGCAATTTAGGCGCATATGTCCTTCCTGCCCGCAGCGTCCGCATGCCGTTTTTGAGTTGAAAGGCCTTGAGATCGCCTGCCTCACCGCATGATTGCGTTCAGATGGCCATCGTCTTGAGGCTACTGGCCGCGTCTGGTATTCCTCTGCCGACTCGTCCGAATTGGCAAATCGCAGGCACGCGAAATTCTCGGCCAACGAGAGCAACACTTTTAGTTCCCGAAATCTTGCCTTTTTATATAAAATTGGTACTCGAACGCCGAATTTTGGTAAATTCTCTCCAGATTTTCTCTCTCAGTGTACCTGCTATGTCTCATCACATTTTTCAAGGTAATGACGTAATCCCCGAACTTCTCATTCGCGCGCTGTTACCGACTGCGAATGTCATCGCCGAGTCTCTCAAAGAAACGACTAGGTAGAAAGGAAATCTAGGAAGTCTCGCTTATAGGCCTCCCACGACCACTAATGATTATTATTGTTGCGATACCAGAGCAAGGCTTTGCCTTCCAGGAACTCTGGCATCGCGAGTGGCAACATATTACTGTCGAGACCATATGTTTCTGCAAGTTCCTTCATCCGCTCCACGAAGGCTAAAGGGTCAACGCCACCATCATACCTCACGGAGCATTTCCTTCCCTTGTCGATAACATCAGTGTACGAATGACGCTAAATTATTTCCCGCAGGTTCTGTCCATCACCCGTGGGGTGTTTACGCTCCCTAGGCCAATTGGCCTGCGTTCCCTCGTTGGAACATCCATCATCAGTGCCTTCGACAGGTCACTGGATTCCGATGTTGCGCGACCGTCTTCCGTTTTATACACCCTCAACCTTCGTTCCACACTCTCCGCGTGGTTTCCTTCCTTGATGAACACGATTTCCTCATGTCATTCAAGGTTCCTTCGGCGACAAGTCCCAACTCAGTCAAGCACTGAGCAAGCGCTTCTTTATTTAGCCGGTGTAACCATTCTGTTCGGTACGTTTTGGTTGGATCCATGATAAATTTTTTCCGATTTCTAGTCTTTTTAGCTATTGGTGAATATGATATTGTCCCTGTTCGGGCGCCACTTGTAGCGAACCTTCTTGCCTCTTCCTATGGCTTGGATTAGCTCGCCGGGATTCCAGGGTTCGTTTACAAAAGAAGAGTATGTTAATAGGTTCAATATCTTTATTCACCTTACAAATAGCTTATTCTAATATTTGTATTGAGTTTGCTTATACAAATGGTAGTTGTATTATTAATAATTTATTGACTTTGGTACCTCTGTGCGCTTTAAGATCGCCGATGGTTGACTGAATGGGTACCTTGCTGAGTTTTGCGTTGTCGATGTCTCACTGCGTTTTTGAGATCTCTGTTGTTCTACCGGGTCGCTGTATCTCACTGCGTTTTGAAATCACTGGTATTCTGTTGGGTCGTATATCAGACTCAAAGTTCCTCCCTTGGTCTGAATGCAACTCAATTGGTATTCCAAACCGCGTGACCCAATTCTGCACAAAAGTGGCTAGAAGCGTATATTTCTGGCCACTTACTGAAATAGTCCATAAACACTAACACATATTTTTTCCAAGAGTCGCTAGTAGGAAATGGACCAGCTACATTTATTGCAACGCGTTCAAATGGTGCTCCCGCTTTGTACTGCTGCAAACTTAATCTGCTTCTAACTTTCTGACCTTAGCTGTCATGCATTTAGCGCAGTTTTTAATCCATTCAGCAACAGATTCGTGGAAATTCGTGGGGAAGAATGTTCTGGTGAACAGCAGGTGTGCTTGATGGATTCGAGTTTCAGCACTGAATGCGGATCGTGCCAGCGAAGGCAGAGTTAGTGTTGTTGTTGTTGATGTAGGACACTGACTCAGAAAATTTCATGTAAACAATCAGCGGGCTCGCCTTGTAGTTGTTGTTGTTACAGTTGTTTATTTCATGGAAACTGTGAACTGCGGCTTAGCATGCATTGGGATCGAACTGCGGCTTTTGCTTTGGCCGCATCACATATATCGTTGATTTTTGTGTCAGGAAAACAACGCAATCATCCAGCTTCATTAATATGCGATCCCCAAACTTTGGTTTTGTTCTGCGAACATTTTTTAGGGTGTAGAATCTGCTGGGTTCCATGTCCTTGACATGGAGGATAATTTTCTGGTTGGAATTCTTTTGATTGAAGTCCTTCACAGCAGCATACGAGAGAGAAAAGTCAGTTTGTTGGAGCTGATTCATTTTACTAATATTATTTCAATTTTTATAACAAATTATTTTACAAATTTTTTTTGTTTTTTTTTTTTTTTTTTTTTTTTGTGAAGGACTTCAGTCAAAATAACTCCAACCAGAAAAATATCCTCCATGTAAAGGACATGGAACCCAGCAGATTGTACACCATAAAAAATGTTCGCAGAAAAAAAACCAAATATGGAGATCATATACTAATGCAGCTGGAAGATTGCGTTGTTTTCCTACCACAAAACTTCAACGATATATTTGATGCGACCATAGCAGAATTCAGCAATGTCAACTATTATTTAATAAAGCTGTTGGATGAAGATGGAGAAATTTTCGCTAGGAGGTTCAAGTCGACTTTCCTCAATCGCAACCACTACTCGAAACAAATTTCACAAATTGTCAAAAAGATTTTAATAAAAAATAAATAAATAAATAAAATAATTTTATAAATATGACACCTTTTATTTATAGATATTTGCATAAAATGTTAACAATTTATTTACTATGGTAATAGTTAAATTTATAGTGCAGCAAACGCAGGTGTCTGGTCCATCCACAGTTTCACTAGAAGACCAGCAACATGTAGTATAATGACATCCATATTTGGAGACAATCGCAAAGGCATCTTTGTATTTGGTTAGTTTTGTATAGCCTGTTAAAATGTAATCAAAATGCTCCTCCTGTATATTTTCTCTGTGAGTTACTAAAAACTCATTAACACGAGTTAAAAATGTGTTACTTACGGTTGTATACCGTATTTTCAATTAACCTAATTCCAAGAATTAAGAAAACAATAAGATGTAAAATTTACGAGTACACATTCATTTACATACTCCACCTGAAACCCTTATAAGATAAAAAGAAAAAAAAACATATCAGCAAAACTGAAATTGAGATAACGAAGAGATCCGTCTCTGTGTTCGACCATGTTCGGTTCAGTTCCGCATAATTTTCTCACATTCTTCGAAAATGTTTACATTAATTTAATTCCTGACAAATTCGAGTCAAGGCACAATTCGAAACCAAGCATTTAAATAAAAACTACAACAACAACAACAAGAACAATAAGGCGAGTTTTAAGATATTTCTTAAAATAACAACTCCGCGCTTCAGACCGTGGATGCGAGCCACAGCTTGAACCGCTCCCTTAATGTTTGCATTAAGTTTTACTATACTTCTGGGGCAACGTCTTAAAAACGAAGCAGAAATAAACAACAACTACAACACTACTTCTGCTTACGCAGCTTCTGCTTAGGCAGCCTCTGCTTACCATGCTGCTACCGCGACCGTCACCCGCCAGCCGCCAGCCACCAGTCCGTTAGCCGCCAGCCGCCAGTCCGTTAGCCGCCTGTCCGTCTGCCAGGCCACCAGGGTTGCCACCCACAAAAAAACTCACAAAAATTCCCAACAAAAAAAATTTAAAAAAACAAGTTTTAAAAAAAATTAAACAAAAAATTTGAAGAAAAGGTTTAAAAAAATAAATTAAAAAATCGATCTCGCCTCTCTGTCCACCAAAATCCTCGATCTGGCCACTCTGTCCACCAAAATCCTCGATCTGGCCACTCTGTGATGTTGTTGTTGTTGTTGTGAGGATGTATGCTTTTACCTGTTGTTGTTGTTGTTGTTGTGAGGAGCTATGATTTTACCTGTTGTTGTTGTTGTGAGGATGAATCCTCATTTTCAAATGAGGATGTATGCTTTTGCCTGTTGTTGTTGTGAATTAGAACCGGCCTTTATATACTACTCAAGAATATGGATCTAGTAACTAATGTTTCCAAATCAAGACACAGTTTCCTGTTACCAAATTCAATAAGATGTCTTAACCAAAATATGAATATTTAAAGCAATTAATAAATCCAATTCAAAATATTGGATTATTTACATTTTCCGAGAAAGAACAAGTCCTCAAACCAGATGAAGCAAAAACCAACTCCATTATGATATTCGATGGTGTTGCTTGTGAGAAGCAAAACAACATTCGCGAATACTTTTGTGTGGGTAGACACAAATCCATCGATTGTTTTTATTTATGTCAAACCTATACACAAATCCCTTTTCCCACGCATTTAGTGTGTGCTCTTGGAAAGTTTTTAAATATATGTAGAGAATGTTGGAAAGATAAATATAGATTTCTGGTAATCAGCAAAGATGATCTTATAGACAAAGGACGTTATAGAAAAGGCTTTGATATTTACATCTATAAATAAAAGCACTCCCGATGCTTTCATACTAGTATGCAAACAGTCTTTGAACTGATCTGATAGCTGATATACCTGATCCGATAGCTGACACACCTGAGCTGATCTGATAGCTGATATAACCGATTATAAGAATGAATGAAAAAATATTAAAGGTTAAATTATTTAAAAGTTAAATTATTAAATTTTAAAGGAAGGCGTGTAATCACTAAAAGGATTGACGACCTCTGGCAAGCGGATTTAGCAGAAATAGGAAGTTATTCCAGGGATAACAACGGATTTTATTTCCTACTCACCGTAATAGATACATTTTCAAAATTCGCCTGGGCTATGCCTTTAAAATCTAAAACATACGCTGATGTCACCAAAGCTATGGAAACGGTATTCAATTTGGGTCGGATACCGAGAAATTTACAAACCGATAATGGTAAAGAATTCTTTAATCGACAATTTCAAAATTTAGTGAGGAAATTCCATGTCAACCATTATTCTTCGTATAGTGTTTTAAAGGCGTCAATTGTTGAGCAATTCAATAGGACACTAAAGCAGATGATGTAAAAGGAATTTAGTTACCATGAGTCATATCGATGAATTGAAAATTATAAAAACTTGATTAACGAATACAATAAGAAAAAGCAAAGAACGATAAACATGGCTCCCATTGATGTGAATCCGTCTAATGAAAGGTTGTTATTAAAGACTGCCTGTAATAATCTGAAAATATTTACAAAGTCAAAGTTCCGCATAGGAGACTATGTTCGCATCAGTAAATATAAACATGTCTTCGAAAAAGGCCATACACCGCAAATTACCGGCCCATAGCAATCTGCTCAGTGCTCTCTAAAGTTATGGAGAGCATTGTAAATTTTAAATTGATGAGGTATCTAGAGAGCAACGAGTTATCAGCGATCGTCAGTACGGCTTCCGTGCTCACCGTTCCACCGGCGATCTGATGGCTTTTCTCACTGAGCGGTGGAGCAGTTGTATTCACCGGTTCGGTGAGACCAAGGTTGTTGCTCTGGATATCTCCAAGGCATTTGACCGGGTGTGGCATAAAGCACTCGTGTCTAAACTGGCTGCTTATGGTGTCGGTAATACCTTCACTCGATGGATATCGAGTTTCCTCAGCGGCCGTTCTATTCGGGTTGTGATAGACGGCTTTGCTTCCGAAGAGCACTCCATTAATGCTGGAGTTGCGCAGGCTTCGGTCCTGTCTCCGACACTTTTTCTTATTTTCATCAATGACCTTCTGTCATTGACATCAAAACCCCGTCTACTCGTTTGCTGATGACAGCAGCATTTGTCATTCATAATCATTTTCCAGGCGTCCTTCCACTCTGGAGATCACTAGAAGACGCGGAATTATGAATGACACACTCCAATCCGACCTCAATAAAATCCAGGAGTGGGGTCGTGCGAATCGGGTAGATTTTAATGCGCGGAAGACCCAATGCTGTTTGTTAACCCACAAGCGTTTGGCGGGTGACAACTTCCCACCTCTAAATATGGGTGGTGTGGATATTAATGAGTCGGAGGCTCTTGATGTTCTGGGCATGTCAATCCAATGCGATCTTCGCTGGAACGATCACATCTTTGACGTGTCGAAAGAAGCAGCCAAGTGCTTAGGCTTTCTTAATCGGTGTAAGAAATACTTCACTCCAACCGATCTTCGTTGTATCTACACCACCTATATCCGTCCGAAAAAGGAGTACAATTCGCATATATGGTCGGGAGCTTCGCGAACATATCTTCAGCTCCTAGACCGAGTCCAATGTCGTGCGTTAAAACTTATAGGGGACAGTAGGGTGACCAGCTCTATTGAAACCTTGGAGCGTCGTCGTGATGTAGGGTGTGTATCATTATTTTACCGCTACTTTCATGGTAAATGTTCCTCTGAAGTAGCCAGCCTGATTCCTCCGGTTCAGGTATTTAGCAGAACTAATCGGCTTTCCAGAGCGGTGCACCCCTTTTATGTCGTGATTCCGTTCCAACGAACCACGCATTACCGTGAGAGTTCGTTTTTCGGTCGCGTCGTTAGATTGTGGAATAATCTCCCTGCGAATGTCTTCCCGTCCACTTACAGTGTCGAAACCTTTAAGTCAAGTGTAAACCGTCACTACTCCCTCTTTCCCCCTTCCCACTAACCTGTCATCCCTTCGGAACCAACAAATGCTGTGCATGGATAGGGGGCATACCCTACAAATTACATTGAATTTCAAACCCAACAACGTATATTCTTGAAGACTACCAGCGAAATACAATTAGAGGAGGATTCTACGAAACTGAACTACTGGAGTTCTTAAAATAACAGGAAGCAAAGTTTTCGTCAAGTGGCTAGGATTTTCGAATGAACATAATTCTTGGTTCGATAGTAATGAAATTTTGTAAAATATATGTAAATAAATTTTCTGGTATAAAAAGATTGTTTTGTGTGTTTTCATTTCATTAGTTAATCAACATTCAAGATGTCAATAACTCTTACTTTAAGTGGAAACAAATCCATTTTATAAGCTGATTACTTCACACCTATAGATTTAGATAATAAGTACGTATGTGGTCTGGTCGACTTTCATAGTTACAACACCATACCAAGCGTCGACTATGAAAATAATTTATTTCACATTGGAGACCATACATTTGAAAGTCCTGCCGGTTCATATGAGCTTGATGATATTGCCGAGTACATTCAAAGTACATAATTAAGTATAGAGTCACATGAAAAGCTGCACGAGAAATTGGAGATAGCAGCCAACATTAACACACTGCAAGCTATCGTAGGATCCAGTAAACATGACATTTTCTTTAATAAAGATCGAAGCATTGGCTCTTAGGATTCAGTAAAAGAATATTGGAAGCAGGAAAACTACATACGTCGGACTTGCCTGTGAATATAACACGATCAATGCGATACACATTTAGTGTGACATAGTTACCGGTTCATATATTAATAATGCACCGGCGCACACGATTCATATGTTTGCACTGGATGTCAGTCCTGGGTATAAAATAGATGAGATTCCGAAGAATGTTATCGATTTACCATTAAACACCAGAAAGATAAGTTCGATCACAGTAAAAATTGTTGATCAAAGCGGGCACCTAATTAATTTTTGTGGAGAAAGTATAACCCTAAAACTACATTTAAAATCGCAAGAATAATGAATATGTATAATAAAAACGCTTACATAGGTAGACCTTTTTTCACTTCAACCCTACCACTTGAACTAACAACGTCGCAGAGGCCGCAGACAACACTTGACACTATACATCGCAAACAGCTGACGTTTGTAAATAGAGAGTTTTTAAAATCTTTGGGTTTCAAACTAAAGAAAAACTAAATTAAAATGAGTCAAATACTTGATGTTATACATACCACTATATGATGATAGTATCATTAAAAAAGAATACCATAGCTACTCACCGTATTTACAATCATATAATAGCAACGATGAGATAAGGTCCCAAAATTTTTTTAAAAATAATAAAAAATCCTCGATCTCGATCTGGCCACTGTCCACCAAAATCCTCGATCTGGAAACTCCGTAAGGATTGATCCTCGATCTCGCAACTACGTGAAGATGTTGTTGTTGTTGTAATCCTCCTAATCCTCATGAGTATGTATGGTTTTACCTGTTGTTGTAAACCACATTCTCCTCATGTGGATGTATGCTTTTACCTGATGTTGTTGTGGTCCAGAAGGTACATTTATATACTTCTTGGCCAGATCGAGGGATTTTGTCATGGGATTTTTTGTGGCGATTTGGGGACTTTTTGTGGGGATTTGGAGATTTTCCGTGGAATTTTCCGGGATTTTCAGGTGGCAACCCTGGTAGATGGAGCTGAGGATTTAAGGCTGGAAGCTGAGGGCTGGCGGCTGACGGTCGGTCGGATTGACGGTCGGTCGGACCGACGGTCGGTTGGGGGAGATGGTGAGGAAGGAGGGAGAGGGAGGGGAGCGACATGCGTTATGGTATGTGAGTATTAGGACACCAGTGGCTTGTGGCAGCTTGCTAAGCAGAGGCTGCCTAAGCAGAAGTAGTGTTGTAGTTGTTGTTGTTTATTTAATTGCTTCGCTTTTGAGACGCTGCCCCAGAAGTGTAGTATAGTAAAACTTAATGTAAACATTAAGGGAGCGGTTCGAGCTGTGACTCGCATCCACGGTCTGAAGCGCGGAGTTGTTATTTTAAGAAATATGAAACTCGCCTTGGTGTTCTTGTTGTTGTTTTTGCTTATTTCTTGAGTTCGAATATGAAGCTCATCTTGTTGTTGTAGTTGTAGTTGTTTATTTCTTGGAAACTGCGAACTGCGGCGTAGCATGCATTGGGATCGAACGGCGGTTTAGCTTAAAAATGCTCACTGAAGCAGATTTGACTCTAATTTATTAAATATGACATTCAATCCAGGAGCGAAAAATAACAATAAACATTTTCAAAGAATACGATAAAATCAAACGAAACTGAGCAATATGATTCTTGTAAATCAGGGAATTAGTTTAATTGTGGTTAGGCTGCGAAATATAAACGTTTAAAAAGGATCAAATTATACAAAATTAATAATATGCACGTTAACAATAACAACAACAACAACAACAAAAGCGAGACGTCGCAAGGAAATGTGAGTAGATACCCACATTTACCAGATCTCTCTTTTAACTGTTTGTACTCTTTTTATTTATTTTATTCTCTAATGTTTTTCTTCTATTTCTAGTTGGATTGGATATTAATAATAGAGATTCTCCAGTATTTATCTGAAGCAGACGATATATGCTTCGACTTAGAAGATTTCACCAAAGATGTTAGAACTAGGTTGTTAAGCTGGGGTAACGGCGATCGTTCTCGGGAGGGAGCTCAGCCTCCTCTTTTCTATACTCCAAATAGGCGAGTATCTTCGACGGGTAGGATTTCGAGAGCCAAACCCTCTGTCTGCGTCACTGTTGATAAAAAATATAATATTTTACCAAAATCTAAATATAGTGTTTGTTATAATACGAAATATTAAATAATGAATAAATACAAAGACCTTTTGATTTTTATTTCATTATTTTCTTATTGAAATTGTTTTCATAATTCGAAAACTCATTTTCCAGAAACGGCTGCGATTGGGGAAAGTAAACTTGCACTTC
Source organism: Sicus ferrugineus (assembly GCA_922984085.1). NCBI lineage: Eukaryota > Metazoa > Arthropoda > Insecta > Diptera > Conopidae > Sicus > Sicus ferrugineus. The sequence continues at coordinate 27,563,313 of OV277349.1, forward strand.
CAGTCGAAAGCTTTTTTCACGACCTAGTCTAGAAATTTGAATTTAATTTGGAAGGATTTAACTGAACACAAACATTGTCAAAGAATTTAAGTATAATTTTTTTATTTATAAGAAATGAGTCACATACATATGTAATGATCATGAGACATGACTTTTGGAAAATTTTTAAATGTATATAGAGAATGCTGGAAAGATAAATAAGGGTTTCTGGTAATCAACAAAGACGATCCGATTGTTGATGGGCGTTATAGACAACACATTTACATCCAACTATAAATAAAGGCATCCCCGATACTTTCATACTAGTATGCAAACAGCCTTTGAACTGATCTGATCTAATACCTGATAGCTGTTGCACCTGATCTGATCTGATAGTGGATACATCTCATCTGATAGCTGATATACCAGATCTAATCCGATCTGATCTGATTTGATAGTTGATACACCTAGTCTTGATAACTGACTGTTACAGCTGATTGAAGACACTGAAGATGAATATTAAACTGTTAAAAGAACTTGTAAAAACTAGTCGAGAACTGAAACAAAAATTTAGGGCTTTAAAGTTAAGAAAAGCCGATTTAGAGAATCAATTTAATGAGACTTTTAAACCGGTTACAGTACCTTTGAAGGAATTAGTGGGGATATATAAAAAAATCGATACAACTGAAACAAATGTTAACAAGGATGACCCAGAATATATGCATGATGCAAAAACAAACAAACTTAAAACCAGTACCCCAGTTAAAGCAAAGAAAGAGATCGATTTTACAGACGAAACTCTTACCAAGAGCAATTATGATGATGATAATGATGATGATGATGGTACCTTTTTCTCTCAAATGGATGTTTCAGAGGAAGATGCAATCAAATTAACTGAAGACATGGATTTATCTAAATTAGAGCAGCAAAATGAGCTGGATACAGCATACGGACTGAACAGAGGATTAGATGGTGAATGGAGATTCGGAAGTAGCGCTTTCAAAATACAAAACGGCGAAATATTCATGTCAAACAAACCGTTTGACACCTCATCCCCCACCTCTTTCAACCTTACACCCGGTCTCTTTTAGTTATTCTTCCACAAAACACCATCAAATTACAACGAAGCGGATCTACAAGTTTACAAAACAATACTAATGCTCACAAACGTAACTATGATGAAAATAAGCAAATTAAGGGAACTAAGGCTTATAAGTACACCAACATCATTAAGGGATTATTCAGTGATAAGTCTTTATTGACGTCCACACCACTTCACCATAAAAAAGGAACGGGTGTGATTAGTTTACACCCTCAAACACCTAATTATATTCATCAGAATGATACTAAGGCTATGCATACTGTAAAAGCACTAACCAATGATAAAGAATTCAACGACATAAAAAGCAAATGGTTTAATGCAAGTAAATTCACACAAACCCAAATTTATTTATTGGAATGATCCCAATAAGCTGATTACGCCTTTTGTTATTATCTGCTTCATATGAAGATAGCTTCTATATCAACGAAATAATTTCCATTATCGAAGAATTACGATAAGCAGACATAATTGAGTAACTTTCACATACATATTTTGCATACCAAGAGAAGATCTTATCAACTGATAATCATACATAACCACATCATTTTTATAAACATGTAAATCGAAATTAGCTTTACAATTGTATTATGATTTCCTGAAATATGTATTATTGGAACTATTGTATTTTTATTAAAAATAAATGCATACATGTGTATATGAACAACATATATAAGCGTTTGAGTTGTTTTATTTTTTCAGCAATAAAATCTATATAAATACGGTCGCTTACATGATATGTACGACCTTTGTGTTTCTTTCCTGCTATAATAACACTGATATGTTTGCTGTTTGAACTAATGATGACTGATCTTACAGCTGATCTAGCATGATCTGATCTGATAGCCGATAACCTGATATGAATTTGACTGATCCGATCTGATAGCCGATAACCTGATCTCATCTAATCTGATCTGATAGCAGTTGCACCTGGTTAGATCTGATAGCTGATATATCTGATCTGATCTAATTTGATCTGATCTGATAGCTGTTCTGATAGACCAGATAGTCGCTATGATGAACAGCATTATGCCGTCATGATGATCATCACCGACATACAAAGGATAGCTGGTTTAAATGGTGTAAGATAGCTAGTTTAAATGGTTTAATGCAAGATAGCTGTTTGTCTCATCTGATAGGTGATATAATTGATGCGAAAGTTGATATAAAGGCCACGAACGAAACGATATCAGAGCTTTTTACTTGTGTTGTTGAGGTTTTTACATGTGTTGTTGAGGGTTTTACTTGTGTCATTATTTATAACTCAAAGTACAATTCATAGAAAAGCTGCGGCTACACAAGCTATGTTATGAGTTAAAAGGATATCAAACAGTAAATTAGGATAAGTTGACTTGCTATCCTAGAAAGATTCAAATGGATATATCAAAGAGCCCCGGTACTCATTGCGTAGCATATTATAAAGACAAGAACTGCAAAAAATACTTTGATAACTTTGGAAAATTGCAAACAACTCCATTAATGCTGGAATTCCGCAGGGTTCGGTCCTGTCTCCTACACTTTTTCTCATTTTTATGAATGACCTTCTGTCATTGACATCAAACCCCGTCTACTCGTTTGCTGATGACAGCAGCATTTGTCATTCATATTCATTCTCCAGGCGCCCCTCTATTCTGGACATTAATAGAAAACGCAGTATTATGAATGACACACTCCAATCTGACCTAAACAAAATCCAGGAGTGGGGTCAAGCGAATAGGGTCGATTTTAATGCGCGGAAGACTGTTTGTTGACCCACAAGCGTCTGGCGGGCGACAACTTTCCACCTTTAAATATGGGTGGTGTGGATATTAATGAGTCGGAGGCTCTTGATGTTCTGGGCATGTCAATACAATGCGATCTTCGTTGGAACGATCACATTTTTGATGTGTCGAAAGAAGCAGCCAAGTGCTTAGGCTTTTTAAAGCGGTGCAAGAAATACTTCACTCCAACCGACCTTTGTTGTGTCTACACCACTTATATCCGGCCGAAAATGGAGTATAACTCGCATATTTGGTCGGGAGCTTCGAAAACATATCTTCAGCTTCTGGACCGTATACAAGGTCGTGCGATAAAACTTATAGGGGACAGTAGGGTATCAAGCTCTATTGAAACCTTGGGATGTCGTCGGGATGTAGGGTGTGTAACCTTATTTTACCGTTACTTTAATGGAAATTGTTCCTCTGAAGTAGCCAGCCTGATTCCTTCAGTTCAGGTATTCAACAGATCTACTCTGCTTTCCAGAGCGGTGCACCTTTTACGTCTCGATCCCGTTCCAACGCACTACCCACTAGCGCGAGAATTCGTTTTTCGGTCGTGTAGTTAAGTTGTGGAATAGTCTCCCTGCGCATGTTTTCCCACCCACTTATAACGTCAATGCTTTTAAAAGAGGTGTAAATCGACACTACTCCCACTTTTCCGCTTCCCACTAACCTTTTCCCTTCTAACTAACGAATGCTTTGCATGGATAAGGGCATCCCTTGAGTTTGGTTCTATCTGTCATAAAAAAAAAACAACACATGAAATAATAAATTATTTGGGAGAAGGTGTACGTTACAACTACACTTAACATCAAGACTATAATTCATACAGCTGTGGTCATCTATGTCTAAAATTTCTTTAAATGTTAAATAATAAATAAATAATAAATATAGTTTTTAAAATATAATACTATATATTTTTTATTAAACCTTCTAATATGAGTAAACAATTATTTATATGGTGTGTTGAATTTGGACAATCTTGAAAATATGCTGATGGTGGTGAAGATGAATTTCTCAAGTATTTTTTGTATACTTTTAAGAGTACTGTACTTATGTAACAACATATTCCACGCTGCTTATGTAGTCGTTATATAAATTCTACATTTTAGTTCCAGATATTCGGTCTTTGTGTAACTTTGCTAAGGTGCAGTCAACTTTAAAAATTTTTTTAAATAATTTGTTGCAAAAGTCAATAAAATAATATTAGTAAAATGAATCAGCTCCAACAAACTGACTTTTCTCTCTCGTACGCTGCTGTGGAGGACTTCAATCAAAAGAACTCCAACCAGAAAAATATCCTCCATGTGAAGGACATGGAACCCAGCAGATTGTACACCATAAAAAATGTTCGCAGAAAAAAAAACCAAATATGGAGATCATATACTAATGCAGCTGGAAGATTGCGTTGTTTTCCTACCACAAAAATTTAACGATATATGTGATGCGATCATAGCAGAATACAGCAGTGGCAACTAATATTTAATAAAACTGTTGGGAGAAGATGGAGAAGATTTTCGCTTGGAGGTTCAGGTGGACTGTCCTCAATCGCAACCACTACTCCAAAGATATTTTACAAATTGTCAAAAAGATTTTAATTAAAAAATAAAGAAATAAAATAATTTTATAAATATGTATTTTTATTTATATAATCTGGTATAAAATTATATCAATTTATTTATTCTGCAAACAATTGATATTGCAGCAAACACAAGTGTCTGATCCGTCTACAGTTTCACTTGAAGATCAGCAACACTTAGTCGTCGTGACATCCATGTCGTGACTCAATCACAAAGGCTTAATTTTATATAGTTGGTTAAAATGCTCCTCGAACTCGAGTTAAAAATGCTGGAGTATTTACGTGATTCATGTTGTTAAGTTAATTAAGTTGTAACGAATGTCTTCTCGCCAGGATATCCTCACGGCTGTCCAGCGTTCATTTAAATATAAAAACCCACAATCTATTCTTAATTAGTTTAATTCTTTTCTTTATTTTTTTTCACATACATTAGTACTTTCTCCCTTATAACTAATTATAGTCTAACTTTAAATTTCTGGGTTACACGTTCTTCAATATGTTCATTCGTAAGTATGTCCGGGCTAACTTTGCTTATACACACGGGGATATTTAGCTACTACGAGGAGGGTGATAACGGGACTCTTATTTGGATTCAGGACCTGCTCGCATGATAGCCAGGCTCTCGAGATTCTGAATTTGGCTTCCACTAGAAGCACTCCACCAAATTCAGACAGGCAGGAATTATTCAGGATTTCAGGATTCTGAATTTGGCTTCCACTAGAAGCACTCCACCAAATTCAGACAGGCAGGAATTATTCAGGATTTCAGGATTCTGAATTTGGCTTCCACTAGAAGCACTCCACCAAATTCAGACAGGCAGGAATTATTCGGAATTTCAGGATTCTGAATTTGGCTTCCACTAGAAGCACTCCACCAAATTCAGACAGGCAGGAATTATTCAGGATTGCAGGATTCTGAATTTGGCTTCCACTAGAAGCACTCCACCAAATTCAGACAGGCAAGAATTATTCAACGAGGACTTACCGCTTAGATGGTTGATTTCCAAGAGACCGATTTACAATTCGGAGGCTGCTTTTATATGGCTCACCTAACGGCATTTGGTCATTTTGTTATTTTAGTTTTTTTTTTTGTTTTTTTTTTTTTTATATCAGAATCTAGCAGTAGCCCTTAAGAGATCAAGGAGATCTCTTAAGGGATGGAGATATTTTCCATGATTGGCTACTGATGGAAGGGTTGACAGAGGGAGCGGAAGGGAAAGGGAACTTTTCGCATTCTACAGACTCCGGCAAGTGTTGCGAAGCAAAGCTTCCTAAAGAACTTGCTATTTTTGCTTATTTTATTATTGCAAACACTGCCGGAGTCAGCGAATGGTCCTTATTTTTCACAATTAGCGCTAGGCGAGGCCTTAAGTACGCATTAGAATTTGAGACGTCACGATAAGGAAAGTTAACAACCATGCGCAAGGCGGGACTCGAACCCGCGTCCCCGGAAACCGATGGCTAGTGTGCCACACACTACACCACCGAGCCACCGAGAACCGCTAAGTTTGGCCTTCGAAAATTTCTGTTAATCGCTTCTTTTGCTTTCGACTGGGGTTGTTGTTGCCGTAGCAGAGTGTAAAATTATTTTTTTGCTCAGTATCGACTTTGCATGTTGTTGTTTTTTTAAACCAGTTTTTTGCTCGTTAGCTTGCTGCATGTAATTTGCCTGTGTTTGTTGTTGCTAATTTCTATGTGACTTTGGTTTCATTATTTGCTCTTTATTGCATTCCCGGTTTTGTACATGTTATTGTTGTTGTGCTTGTTGAGTGCGGTGAGAGTTTTGTTTTCTTCCCCGGAGTCGAGCTTTCTGTTTTGTGTTCGATTCGTTCTCCTTCAACAAGTTCCCCCAACTTGGTTGAAGTTGGTTGGCCGTATTCATATAATTAAGTCCACCTCAAGTTGGGTCCGCACAACTCGAGGTTACTGCATCCCTTGAAGCGATTTTCGCGGGATCAGCTCAGGTGGAGTGTGGTCCAGGTTCTACACCCGTATTTGTAAGGAAGTTATGCTTCCTTACACTCCCTCCTTTCTTTCCGGTGGCGGAAGAATGGTGATCGCCCTTGACGTGATGGTCACCCTGTGGCCGGCACAGAGGAACTGGATGCGTTGGCGTTTCCGTGGCTGTTGTGCCAAACGTGGGTATCCCTGCGTATACCGTCTACCACCTCTCGGTTAATGCATGTGCCTGCTGGGCCCTCGAGCTCGTCCAGGTCGCGGAACTGTCGCGGCATTGGGATGTCGTTCTGCTCGACTATTTCGCTGGACTTAGTTGGTGGTGTAACTTCCTCGCTGGCTGGTTTTGGTGGCGGTAGTTCTGCCACCGCTTCTAGCCTCAAATGTCCATCGACTTCGGAGCAGAGGTCGTCGTAGTAGGCGCCGCTCAAAGGGTGGAAATAGTTCGGGTATCCGGTGTCTGTGGGTATCGGTCCTCCTACCAGTTCTGCCCTTTTTGGCGCTTCTGGGGTGGGTTCCCCGAAGTCGAGAGCGGGGAACTTCCGGTGTGTCTTCCCTACGTCGGCTGCCAGCTTCCGGATGGTATTTGCGATGTTCTGCCGCTTTCTGCCTACCTCTTCTCTGGAGAACCACTCCTTCATGTTTAAGTACTCGTCGCGGTAGTCTTCGATTGGCCGGATGAATAGCTTTTCTGCGTATTGTAGCAGAAATATGCCGCAATCCGTCCCGTTGTCCTGCTGCAACACCCTGGGCTCGAATAGGGGTAGGTTCATGTTGCTGAATGTCCGGGGAACGCCGTCGGGCTTGCGTGAGTGGTATTCGCACTCGAGATACTCCCGTATCCGTTGGCCTACCTCCGTCCGTGGACCCGGGCTCAGGGAGTCGAATTGGAGGATACAGGGTAGCTGTGCACCCCATGTCCCGTCCTGCTTCGGCTTCTCCATCATCCTGACGCTGGTGCTACCCACGAAGCACACGACCATTAGGAACCAATGTTGGTCCCTGTTCACTGGGACAAGGATGTGGTTCATCGTGAACAAATCCACACTTTGTCCAGCGCCTCACTCTGCCGTGCCGTCCCCACGGCGTGCCGGCTTGGTTGATGCGATCAAAGAAATGGGTGCTGAACAGATGCACCCGCTGCCTCTCCGATTCTGCGACCCTGGTGTTTTTGATGAATTGGAGGTACATTTCTACCAGAGCGTCATTCAGGAACCGCCCTCTGGCTAAACGGCGATAGTCCTCGGCCCGGATCGGTATTCCACCGCGGCCAGGCGGATAAATAACGAAGGGTTCCTCCTCGTTATCATTCGCGTCCGCTAGTTCGGTCAAGGACTTCATCCTCTGACCCTCGTGGTTCCGCTTTCTCTCCGGCTTTACGCTGTCACTGCTCACACGACGGAGGGGAGCAAAGACGGGTGTTGTCGTTGCCACATACGATTGCCAGACACTCCTTTTCCGTAGCAGAGTAGTTCTGTTCGGCTTTGTTTAAATGACGACTGGCATATGCGATCACCCGCTCTCCTTCTAGACTTTCTTGGGTCAGCACTGCTCCTAAACCGTAGTTACTGGCGTCCGTCTGCAGTGTGAACTTCTTGGAAAAATCGGGACATGCCAATACCGCTGCCTCCGTGAGCTTCTTCTTCATCGTCTCGAAGGTTTGTTGTTGTTCCTCAGTCCATTTCCATCGTTTACCCTTCTTCAAGAGGCTTGTGAGTGGCATGACTAAATCAGCGAAGTCCGGTACGAACCGGCGATACCATGATGCCACTCCCAGAAAGCGGCGAACACCTCTTACGCTTGTTGGTGGCTCTAATTCCTTGATAGCCGCCACGTCTTCTTTGAAAAACTCACATTTTTCGCTGTTTATTTTTAGGTTAGCTGCTCGCAGACGTTGAAATACTTCTTGTAAATTCTTCTTGTGTTCCTCTAGAGTTTTCCCAGTCACAATTATGTCGTCAAGATACGCGAATGCGTGTGGTTCCATTTCTGGCCCGATCACCTGGTCCAATGCCCTTTGGAAAGTTGCTGGAGCCGAATGCAGACCAAAGGGCATGACACGCCACTGAAAGAGTCCTCTCCCTGGAACAGTAAAAGCCGTATACTGCTTGCTGGCCGGGTTCATGGGAATCTGCCAGTAACCATTCTTCAGATCCAGGCTACTGATGTACTGAGCGTCGCGTAACCGGTCCAAGATGTATTGTATCCTAGGAAGTGGGTATGCATCTGGAACTGATCGTGCATTCAACTGCCGGTAATCAATACATAGGCGTCACTTTCCGTTTTTCTTCTTCACCAAGACGATAGGGGCTATCTTCACCAAGACTGTACGGGCTATGCGAGGGTTCAATACAGTCATTTTCTAACAGTTCATCTATTTCCTTGTTTATAATCGGTTGCATGGCTGGGTTTTTCGGGTAATATCTCTGCTTGATGGGTCGGTCATCCTTCATCACGATCTGATGGGTGGTGATGTTAGAAGGGCCCTTCAAAGCCTCGAACTTCGGTAGTTCTGCTTCCAGGAATGTTTTTATAACTTTTCTTTCTTTCGTCTTATCATCTTCACTTCCTTGCGTGCCTTCTGCTGTTTGGTCGTTGGTTGTGGTAGCCCTCTCTTGCGTTGTGCCTCTGTGCGAAGCTGTTTTCGTCTCTATCCTCATTGTCCGAAGTGTAGAACCGCCGGCTTGTCCACCATTTGGAGCTGTTGTCACCGGAGCACCTAAAGTTATGGTTTCACCTCCACAGCTGATCGATGCTCCTATATTCGTGAGGAAGTCTATCCCCAGAATTACGTGATCGATGGCATCCTTGAGTATGAGCAACGGCATTTCACATTCCGCCGCTCCTAGCCGGATAACCACCTCCATTGCTTGGTCAATTGTACGCGGCGTACCATCTGCCATCTTAACGTCGACATATACGTCTACTTGTCGTCCTTCGGCGGCAATCTCTCTGGCTAGTAATTCGCTGATGAAACTTCTCGAGGCTCCCGTGTCGATAGTGCCGGTGACAAGTTCCCTTCCTAATGCCACTTTTGCGAAGATTCTGTCCTGACTGAAGTTTAAGCACTTGGTGGGGTACGAGGAGAGTTTTGGTTCCCTGGCTCCAGCAGTCCTCGTCTCTGCTGGATGCCCTGCCCGTTTTCCGGAGCTTTCCTGCAACAATCAATCGTTCGTAGCCCTTGTTTTCCACACTCCCAGCAGAACAGTTTTCGGGGGTCATGGCATTCTCTCTGGAAATGGCCGTTTTCACCGCATCTCCTACAGACGGTCCGCGGGTCTATTCGGTTCCCCGATGGTGCGGCTGACATCATTCGATGGTATTCCGGTTTTGATCGCCACGGTTCCCGGGGCGTACGTGAGGGCTCTGTGTCCTGGCGTATACCCTCGAAATCTTCCGCCATGGATACTAATTCTTCTAGTGACGAGAAGTCTGTCCGTCTTATGTAAAGCAGATAGTCTCGATGACAATTCCGGTAGATTCTCTGTAGCTGGTGTTCTTCCGTATAGCCGACATGACGCATCAACGTTTGCATGGCTAACACATAATCCTTGAACTTCTCTTTTGTGGCTTGGGTTCTTTTCCTAATATTGTCTTCCAGTTCTTCGAAATATCTCGACGATAAAAAGAATTTCATGAAATCCACTTTGAAGGATTCCCACGTGAGCCAACCTTTATTATTATTTCTGAACCAACAGTAGTGTCGTGACCACGGACGAGGGTGGATGCAGCTACCCACCGCAGTGCAGTGTTTAGTGTGCTCGCGGAAACAAAGAAACAAATATAAAGAAATATTTTCAAACAAACAAAGTCACAGTGCAATAACATTGATTTGGATTACAGATTAAAACATAACAATAGACATCAATAAATTCGCTAAAACAATAACACCAAATATCACAAATAGACAATTAAACGGAATGCAGAGAACCAAGCGAAGGGCTTATTTATGCCCTCCGCAGTAAAGCTCAGCATTTCGTTTCTTTCTTCTCCTCCTCCTTCTTCCTGGTCCCGTTAGGTGTGCAGGCGGCTGTGAGTGCACCGTGGGCTGAAGCGTGGCAAGATAAAGGCATAACACTTGTCTTGTCGCGTTTTGCTTTGCCTGCGGTGTAGGCTTGTCCGCTTGTGCAGCTGACTTTATACCTCTTTACAGTGGGTGGCGATGACAAAATTTCGTATAGACACCACAAATGTGCGTGGCTTGAGGGCGAATTTCTTCGCGGTCTATGCGTATGTCTGTACTCACCAACCGCATATAATGGCACTGGGTGAGACCCAGGTGTCTGAGGGTGCAGATCCACTGGATTTTCACTTGCCTGGGTACCACTTACTGCCATTGTTTTCATCACACAGAGGCCTCGCCTTATATATTCGCAGTGATGTTGCGTACCAGTGTCAGCAACACCTTTGCACGACGGATGCCGAATTTAGCTCCATGTGGGTTAAGTTCAAAATCCAGTCGCACATCCTGCACTTCTGCTTCATTTATAGAAGCCCGGGTCTAGAGAGGCTGCCAACTTTTGATAAACTTGACAGTCTCTCTGATTCGATTTCTAAAATCCTGGAATTGTATCCGAACAGTGAAATTGTTGTTGCTGGTTATTTCAATGTTCATAATTCCAATTGCCTACGTCATTCGAGTCACACAACACCTGAGGGTTTGTATGTTGAGTTATTTGCTGAGTATAATAATTTGACTCAATTAGTGAAGGAACCAACGCACTTTCCTTGCGTTGATGGGCAAAACCAAAATATTCTGGACCTTTTTTTAACTTCGCATCACAGCAAGTATGATGTGAATGTGCTTGCACCTCTTGATAATTCGGACCACGCTACAATTTCTGCTACCTTCCATTATTCTAGTCTTCAATCCGCTCATCAGCCAGCTCCGAAGCGGACAGTGTGGCTTTATGAGAAGGCTAATTGGGATGCGCTGAACTCCTTTTTCAGCCGTTTCAATTGGCAATTGCGTTTCAGGGATAGAAACATAAATGCTGCAGCAAAATTGGTAGAAAATATAATTTTATTTGGTTTGAGGTCTTTCATACCTAATAAAAGAATTTCCATTAAACCAAAAGACCATTCCTGGTTTAATGCGACTTGCAGACAAGCAGTCAGGTCTAAAGAGGAAGCATTTAGGAATTGGCGTTTAAATAAAACTGCTGATACTAAACTGCTGCGCAATCAGGCCAGAAATACGTGCAATGCCACTCTAAAGCGCGAAAAAGTTCTCTACGAACAGCGCCTTAGACGCAGAGTTCTTGAATACCATAAGGGTAGCAAGAACTTTTGGTCGTTCGTGGGGAGGGTGAAGAATCAGACGCGATCGTCTATTCCAACTCTCCTGAAGGACGATCGGATCTTCACTCACTCGGTTGACAAGGCAAACTTATTAGCCAAAATGTTTGCTGAAAACTGCTCTCTTTCTGAGAGTAGCCAACCACTACCCGTGATCGACGGTGTGTCTCATATTATGCCTGAGATGCACTTTCGAACGCGGGCTGTTAAAAGAGTGCTTGTAAACCTCAACGTCAATAAATCCTCGGGACCGGATGGCATTTCAGCCCACGTGTTGAGAAAGTTCGCCTCAACATTGGCTCGTCCATTGCGCAATCTGTTTAACTTATCGTTCACTTCAGGAGTTTTTCCTAGTTCCTGGAAGATTGCCAATGTGCAGCCAGTTCCCAAAAAAGGTGAGGCTACGAATCCTGCCAATTACCGGCCCATAGCAATCTGTTCAATGCTCTCCAAAGTTATGGAGAGCGTTATAAATTTTAGCCTGATGAGGTATCTAGAGAGCAACCAATTGGTCAGCGATCGCCAGTACGGTTTCCGTGCTCACCGCTCCACAGGCGATTTGATGGCGTTCCTCACTGAGCGGTGGAACAGTTGTGTTCACCAATTCGGTGAGAGTAAGGTTGTTGCTTTGGATATCTCCAAGGCATTTGACCGAGTGTGGCATAAAGCACTTGTGTCTAAACTGGCTGCTTATGGTGTCGGTAATACTTTCACTCGATGGATATCGAGTTTCCTCAGCGGCCGTTCTATTCGGGTTGTGATTGACGGCTTTGCTTCCGAAGAGCACTCCATAAATGCTGGAGTTCCGCAGGGTTCGGTCCTGTCTCCAACACTTTTTCTCATTTTTATCAATGACCTTCTGTCATTGACATCAAACCCCGTCTACTCGTTTGCTGATGACAGCAGCATTTGTCATTCATATTCATTCTCCAGGCGTCCTTCTATTCTGGAGATCAATAGAAAACGCAGAATTATGAATGACACACTCCAATCTGACCTCAACAAAATCCAGGAGTGGGGTCAAGCGAATCGGGTCGATTTTAATGCGCGGAAGACCCAATGCTGTTTGTTGACCCACAAGCGTCTGGCGGGCGACAACTTTCCACCTTTAAATATGGGTGGTGTGGATATTAATGAGTCGGAGGCTCTTGATGTTCTGGGCATGTCAATACAATGCGATCTTCGTTGGAACGATCACATTTTTGATGTGTCGAAAGAAGCAGCCAAGTGCTTAGGCTTTTTAAAGCGGATGCAAGAAATACTTCACTCCAACCGACCTTCGTTGTATCTACACCACTTATATCCGTCCGAAAATGGAGTACAACTCGCATATTTGGTCTGGAGCTTCGAAAGCATATCTTCAGCTTCTGGACCGTATACAAGGTCGTGCGATAAAACTTATAGGGGACAGTAGGGTATCCAGCTCTATTAAAACCTTGGGATGTCGTCGGGATGTGGGGTGTGTAACCTTATTTTACCGTTACTTTAATGGTAACTGTTCCTCTGAAGTAGCCAGCCTGATCCCCTCGGTTCAGGTATTCAACAGATCTACTCGGCTTTCCAGAGCGGTGCACCCCTTTTACGTCTCGATCCCGTTCCATCGCACTACCCACTACCGCGAGAATTCGTTTTTCGGTCGCGCAGTTAAATTGTGGAATAGTCTCCCTGCGCATGTTTTCCCACCCACTTATAACGTCGATGCTTTTAAAAGAGGTGTAAATCGACACTACTCCCACTTTTCCCCTTCCCACTAACCTTTACCCTTCTAAACCAACGAATGCTTTGCATGGATAGGGGGCATCCCCTGAGCTTGGTTCTATCTGCCATAAAAAAAAAAGGGCTTTGTCCTTTAACAGCTCAGGCATGCTTCGGGGTAATAAATCCTTGGGTAGTTCGTATGCCTCTGTGAGTTCTTCGACCCTTTCTATGAAGGTAATAGGGTCTTTCCCGCCATCATACTTACAAGTATGATGGCGGGAAAGACCCACTTACGTACTTTACCACTTACGTACTTTATCTATTACCTCCGAATAACTAGAGACGCTTCTTCGTTGGTCCGCATATTCCCGTTCAGTTCCTGTGGTTCTTGGGTCTCTTGCGGCTGTTTGGTCGTTGTACACGGGTCTGTGACTTGGCATCGTTGTCAGTAGCACCTTGGGCATGGCACCTAGACCTCCCTTGCCTGTATCCTGTTTCGGAGGGGGTGTCTGACGCATCGGCGACAACGCCCTCGCCCCTGGAGAAACACTACGGCTCCATTGCGCCTCTAACTTATCCAATCGATCTCTGACCTCGGCTGACAAGTCGGACGATGACACAAATCCGGACATTAGACTGCGTAATTCTTCAACCCCGCCATTCGGCTCTATCCCAAATTCGCGTAGAATGTCTTGTAACTTCTCCTTCGAAACGTTGTAAATCCAGCTTTTACCCATTGCACACTTTGTTTCCGAAGGTTTATAATTTACTAGTTCTATTATATTTTCCTGAATATTTTTTTTTTCCCACTGGCGTAATTTTTCCCTATTCTTCAGCTGCACGGTTTTCAAGATACAATGATTTTTTCCCCTGCGGTCTTCCTTTTCCTATAATTCGTTTTTGGTTTACGAGATACACGCTTTTTCTTCCCTCGCGGGGTTTTTTTTTCCAAAGTCACTTTCGGTTTACGAGATACGCAATTTTTCTCCACTCGCGGTCTTTCTTTTGTTTTCTACAAAGTCACTTTCAGTTTACGAGATATACGAATCCTCTCATCTCTCATGGGTTTTTTCTCTACAAGGTCACTTTTGGTTTACGAGATATGCAATTTTTCTCCACTCGGGGTCTTTCTTTTATTTTCTATAAAGTCACTTTCAGTTTACGAGATATACGAATCTTCTTGTCCCTGTTCGGGCGCCATTTGTAACGAATGTCTTCTCGCCAGGATATCCTCACGGCTGTCCAGCGTTCATTTAAATAGAAAAACCCATAATCTATTCTTAATTAGTTTAATTCTTTTCTTTATTTTTTTTTCACATACATTAGTACTTTCTCCCTTATAACTAATTATAGTCTAACTTTTATTTCTGGGTTACACGTTCTTCAATATGTTCATTCGTAAGTATGTCCGGGCTAACTTTGCTTATACACACGGGGATATTTAGCTACTACGAGGAGGGTGATTACGGGACTCTTATTTGGATTCAGGACCTGTTCGCATGATAGCCAGGCTCTCGAGATTCTGAATTTGGCTTCCACTAGAAGCACTCCACCAAATTCAGACAGGCAGGAATTATTCAGGATTTCAGGATTCTGAATTTGGCTTCCACTAGAAGCACTCCACCAAATTCAGACAGGCAGGAATTATTCAGGATTTCAGGATTCTGAATTTGGCTTCCACTAGAAGCACTCCATCAAATTCAGACAGGCAGGAATTATTCGAAATTTCAGGATTCTGAATTTGGCTTCCACTAGAAGCACTCCACCAAATTCAGACAGGCAGGAATTATTCAGGATTGCAGGATTCTTAATTTGGCTTCCACTAGAAGCACTCCACCAAATTCAGACAGGCAAGAATTATTCAACGAGGACTTACCGCTTAGATGGTTGATTTCCAAGAGACCGATTTACAATTCGGAGTTGGTTGGCCGTATTCATAGAATTAAGCCCACCTCAAGTTGGGTCCGCACAACTCGAGGTTACTGCATCCCTTGAAGCGATTTTCGCGGGATCAGCTCAGGTGGAGTGTGGTCCAGGTTCTACACCCGTATTTGTAAGGAAGTTATGCTTCCTTACAAGTTGATTGTTGAGAATAGAATAGAATTACAAAACCCAACAACATATATTCTTGAAGACTACCAGGGAAATACAATTAGAGGAGGATTCGACGAAACTGAGCTACTGAAGTTCTTAAAATAACAGGAAGCAAAGTTTTCGTCAAGTGGCTAGGATTTTCAAATGAACATAATTCTTGGATCGATAGTAATGAAATTTTGTAAAATTTATGTAAAGAAATTTTTTGGTATAAACAGATTGTTTTGTGTGTTTTCATTTCATTAGTTAATCAACATTCAAGATGTCAATAACTCTTACTTTAAGTGGAAACAAATCCATTTTATAAGCTGATTACTTAACACCTATAGATTTAGATAATAAGTACGTATGTGGTCTGGTCGACTTTCATAGTTACAACACCATACCAAGCGTCGACTATGAAAATAATTTATTTCACATTGGAGACCATACATTTGAAAGTCCTGCCGGTTCATATGAGCTTGATGATATTGCCGAGTACATTCAAAGTACATAATTAAGTATAGAGTCACATGAAAAGCTGCACGAGAAATTGGAGATAGCAGCCAACATTAACACACTGCAAGCTATCGTAGGATCCAGTAAACATGACATTTTCTTTAATAAAGATCGAAGCATTGGCTCTTAGGATTCAGTAAAAGAATATTGGAAGCAGGAAAACTACATACGTCGGACTTGCCTGTGAATATAACACGATCAATGCGATACACATTTAGTGTGACATAGTTACCGGTTCATATATTAATAATGCACCGGCGCACACGATTCATATGTTTGCACTGGATGTCAGTCCTGGGTATAAAATAGATGAGATTCCGAAGAATGTTATCGATTTACCATTAAACACCAGAAAGATAAGTTCGATCACAGTAAAAATTGTTGATCAAAGCGGGCACCTAATTAATTTTTGTGGAGAAAGTATAACCCTAAAACTACATTTAAAATCGCAAGAATAATGAATATGTATAATAAAAACGCTTACATAGGTAGACCTTTTTTCACTTCAACCCTACCACTTGAACTAACAAGGTCGCAGAGGCCGCAGACAACACTTGACACTATACATCGCAAACAGCTGACGTTTGTAAAAAGAGAGTTTTTAAAATCTTTGGGTTTCAAACTAAAGAAAAACTAAATTAAAATGAGTCAAATACTTGATGTTACACATACCACTATATGCTGATAGTATCATTAAAAAAGAATACAATAGCTACTCACCGTACTTACAATCATATAATAGCAACGATGAGATAAGGTCCCAAAATTTTTTTAAAAATAATAAAAAATCCTCGATCTGGCCACACTGTCCACCAAAATCCTCGATCTGGAAACTCCGTAAGGATTGATCCTCGATCTCGCAACTACGTGAGGATGTTGTTGTTGTTCTTGTTGTTGTTGTTGTTGTAATCCTCCCAATCCTCATGAGGATGTATGGTTTTACCTGTTGTTGTAAACCACATTCTCCTCATGTAGATGTATGCTTTTACCTGTTGTTGTTGTGTGGATTAATCCACATTCTCCACATATGGATGTATGCTTTTACCTGATGTTGTTATGGTCCAGAAGGTACATTTATATACTACTTGGCCAGATCGAGGGATTTTGTCATGGGATTTTTTGTGGCGATTTGGGGATTTTTTTGTGGCGATTTGGAGATTTTCCGTGGAATTTTCCGGGATTTTCAGGTGGCAACCCTGGTAGATGGAGCTGAGGATTTAGGGCTGGAAGCTGAGGGCTGGCGGCTGACGGTCGGTCGGATTGACGGTCGGTCGGATTGACGGTCGGTCGGACCGACGGTCGGTTGGGTGAGATGGTGAGGAAGGAGGGAGAGGGAGGGGAGCGACATGCGTTATGGTATGTGAGTATTAGGACACCAGTGGCTTGTGGCAGCTTGCTAAGCGGAGGCTGCCTAAGCAGAAGTAGTGTTGTAGTTTTTGTTGTTTATTTAATTGTTTCGCTTTTGAGACGCTGCCCCAGAAGTGTAGTATAGTAAAACTTAATGTAAACATTAAGGGAGCGGTTCGAGCTGTGACTCGCATCCACGGTCTGAAGCACGGAGTTGTTATTTTAAGAAATATGAAACTCGCCTTGGTGTTCTTGTTGTTGTTATTGCTTATTTCTTGAGTTCGAATATGAAGCTCATCTTGTTGTTGTAGTTGTAGTTGTTTATTTTTTGGAAACTGCGAACTGCGGCGTAGCATGCATTGGGATCGAACGGCGGTTTAGCTTAAAAATGCTCACTGAAGCAGATTTGACTCTAATTTATTAAATATGACATTCAATCCAGGAGCGAAAAATAACAATAAACATTTTCAAAGAATACGATAAAATCAAACGAAACTGAGCAATATGATTCTTGTAAATCAGGGAATTAGTTTAATTGTGGTTAGGCTGCGAAATATAAACGTTTAAAAAGGATCAAATTATACAAAATTAATAACATGCACGTTAACAATAACAACAACAACAACAACAAAAGCGAGACGTCGCAAGGAAATGTGCTGGATACAGCATATGAGCTGGATACAGCATATGGACTGAACAGAGGATTAGATGGTGAATGGAGATTCGGAAGTAGCGCTTTCAAAATACAAAACGGGGAAATATTCATTTCAAACAAACCGTTTGACACCTCATCCCCCACCTCTTTCAACCTTACACCCGGTCTCTTTTAGTTATTCTTCCACAAAACACCATCAAATTACAACGAAGCGGATCTACAAGTTTACAAAACAATTCTAATCAATACTAATGCTCACAAACGTAACTATGATGAAAATAAGCAAATTAAGGGAACTAAGGCTTATAAGTACACCAACATCATAAAGGGATTATTCAGTGATATGTCTTTATTGACGTCCACACCACTTCACCATAAAAAAGGAACGGGTGTGATCATGTTGTTAAGCTAATATTGTTGACTGACTTCTATTTGTTCTATCACCTAATTTTCTGAAGTGAAAAAATCACACGTTACGGTTTTATGTTTTTTTCCAAGAATTAATTAAGCTAATCCCAAGAATTAATAAAACGATAGGATATAAAATTTATGTATGCATACTCATGCAATCCTAAATTGTGGCAAAGATTTCTATGCATATACACTCATGCATCCCTGAATTGCGTAAGATTTCATCATATCCTTTGAAGTTTTTACATTAATTTAATTCCTGGCAAATTCGAGTCAAGCCACAATTCGAAACTAATGTTGCATGTCGCATTCACACCGTCAAGGCAAGAACATTGGCACTTGTTAATAACTCAGTTAGTGAGTCAAGGTCAAGTTCAGCCTTTAGTGCAAGCCAAGCATTTTGTTTGGGAAGCTCGAAAGCCAAGCTAGCAACAATCGCACTCTGCATGGTAGCAAGTGTGGAAGCTAATTATAAGCTCCGGGCAAAGCTTTCGAAAGCCAAGTTAGCAACCAGCACAGTCTGCATTGTAGCAAGTGTGGAAGCTAACTGCCACCAAATAGCTTTTCTCGAGTTCAAACCAAGCAGCTTTCGGAGTAAATAAAATTAGCCAAAACAAAAAGTAAAGAGCAAACGCGGAAGAATTAAATCGTTCCCAATTTAACCCACAGAGTCCGTGCAGGAACAAGTTTACTTAGACTTGAAAATTTTACTAGACTTGAAAATTAGACTAGACTTGAAAATTAGACTAGACAAGTTTACTTAGACCCCTGAGGAATTGCAAAGAGAGCTGGGGGAGGTTTTAGCGAAAATTTGGGAGGTTCTAAAAAGCACAGTAGCGAATTAAGATAATTGGGAACTTATTAATACAAGAATAGTGGAATTAGGTGATATTAGGAAAGTTGAAAAAGCGGATGCCATTGTAGAAGAGCTGCTGCAGTTTATGCAGCATAAGGTACATGCTAAAGAGGAAGAGATAAATGAATGGAAATTGCAGTTCGCGGCATTAAAGAATAGATATGATAGAATATTTCAAGAAGAATTAATAAAAAACGTAGAAACAGAAAACGAGAAGCTGAGGAAATTATTTAATAGAAAAGATTTAGCAGCGAGTACAATAGAGCCTGCATTAACGAATGAATCCGCACAGAAGAAAAGGGAAGATTGTTTATCTTTAGAAGCAGCAAACAAAAGAATTCAGGAACTAAAAGAACAGAACCGACTGCGAAACCAGGAAATTTTGTTAGCTCATGATCAGAGCCTCTATCATAAAGAAGCCACCCCTCCCAGAGCGTGTCAAAAAGTTGACAGATTACGCTCCTTTCCTCAAGCTAGACATTCAGAAACCCAACTAAAAAAGATGGGTATAACAGTCTGGTTCCACTGTTTTCAGGAACCCAGTCTCCGGATTTAAACGGGTGAAGTATATAAATTTATACAGGGGTGAGAGTTATGATAGATTCGACAGCAAAACAGTCGTTTAAAACGGGTTTAAAGACGCCACATTGAGGGTTTATATCCTAAGTTTCACGGGGAAAACCCTGGAGGAAATCAGAGAATGTGTTTTTGGGTTTCCTATCTAAGAGAAAGTGTTTTTGGGTTTCCTATCTAAGATTTTACGTTACATATTTATAAAAATTTTTATACATAAGTTCTAGAGTTTGAAGAAAATAAGTTATTGACTTCAAACCCTGGAACTCCAAATACAGAAATTAAAATTTTTACAATCAAAAAATCATTGCAATCAAAAAATCGAAAATTCGCGATTTCTGTGTGGTAATTCATACGAATGTCGAATAACTTGACAATCATTTTTCAAACCCCACAGAGTATTTGATTCTCTCATTGAAATTGAGAGAAAGAAACGGACCTATCTAACCTGCCTAAAAATTCCCTAACCTGCTTAAAAACTAGAACTAGCTCTGATTTTAATTTGTTTCCTACCTTATCTATTAATACTCCTGAGAATGTGTTTTTGTATAACCTGTCTAAGATTTTAATATTTAAAAATGTTTTATATGTATAAAAATTCAAGAGTTTGGAGAATAAACTATTCGTTCACACCTTGGAATTTCCAGTTCAAAAATTAACATAAAGACATCAAAAATTCGAAGAATCAAAATTTCGCGAATTCTGTGTGGTAATTCGAACGATCATCAAATAACTTGGCGATCGCTCTACAAACCCCACAGAATATGGAACATCTCATAGAAATTGAGAGAAAAGAAAACGGACCTATCTAACCTGCCTAAGAATTCCCTAACCTTTTTTCTTTTTTATGGCAGATAGAACCAAGCTCAGGAGATGCCCCCTATCCATGCAAAGCATTCGTTGGTTTAGAAGGGTAAAGGTTAGTGGGAAGGGGAAAAGTGGGAGTAGTGTCGATTTACACCTCTTTTAAAAGCATCGACGTTATAAGTGGGTGGGAAAACATGCGCAGGGAAACTATTCCACAATTTAACTGCGCGACCGAAAAACGAATTATCGCGGTAGTGGGTAGTGCGATGGAACGGGATCGAGACGTAAAAGGGGTGCACCGCTCTGGAAAGCCGAGTAGATCTGTTGAATACCTGAACCGAAGGGATCAGGCTGGCTACTTCAGAGGAACAGTTACCATTAAAGTAACGGTAAAAAAAGGTTACACACCCCACATCCCGACGACATCCCAAGGTTTCAATAGAGCTGGATACCCTACTGTCCCCTACAAGTTCTATCGCACGACCTTGTATACGGTCCAGAAGCTGAAGATATGCTTTCGAAGCTCCAGACCAAATATGCGAGTTGTACTCCATTTTCGGCCGGATATAAGTGGTGTAGATACAACGAAGGTCGGTTGAAGTGAAGTATTTCTTGAACCGCTTTAAAAAGCCTAAGCACTTGGCTGCTTCTTTCGACACATCAAAAATGTGATCGTTCCAACGAAGATCGCATTGTATTGACATGCCCAGAACATCAAGAGCCTCCGACTCATTAATATCCATACCACCCATATTTAAAGGTGGAAAGTTGTCGCCCGCCAGACGCTTGTGGGTCAACAAACAGCATTGGGTCTTCCGCGCATTAAAATCGACCCGATTCGCTTGACCCCACTCCTGGATTTTGTTGGGGTCAGATTGGAGTGTGTCATTCATAATTCTGCGTTTTCTATTGATCTCCAGAATAGAAGGACGCCTGGAGAATGAATATGAATGACAAATGCTGCTGTCATCAGCAAACGAGTAGACGGGGTTTGATGTCAATGACAGAACGTCATTGATAAAAATGAGGAAAAGTGTTGGAGGCAGGAGGAGTGCTCTTCGGAAGCAAAGCCGTCTATCACAACCCGAATAGAACGGCCGCTGAGGAAACTCGATATCCATCGAGTGAATGTATCACCGACACCATAAGCAGCCAGTTTAGACACAAGTGCTTTATGCCACACTCGGTCAAATGCCTTGGAGATATCCAAAGCAACAACCGTAAACGGAAACCGTACTGGCGATCACTGACCAATTGGTTGCTCTCCAGATACCTCATCAGGTTAAAATTTATAACGCTCTCCATAACTTTGGAGAGCATTGAGCAGATTGCTATGGGCCGGTAATTGGCAGGATTCGTAGCCTCACCTTTTTTGGGAACTGGCTGCACATTGGCAATCTTCCAGGAACTAGGAAAAACTCCTGAAGTAAACGATAAGTTAAACAGATTGCGCAATGGGCGAGCCAATGTTGAGGCGCACTTTCTCAACACGTGGGCTGAAATGCCATCCGGTCCCGAGGATTTATTGACGTTGAGGTTTACAAGCACTCTTTTAACAGCTCGCGTTCGAAAGTGCATCTCAGGCATAATATGAGACACACCGTCGATCACGGGTAGAGGTTGGCTACTCTCAGGAAGAGAGCAGTTTTCAGCAAACATTTTCGCTAATAAGTTTGCCTTATCAACCGAGTGAGTGAAGATCTGATCGTCCTTGAGGAGAGTTGGAATAGACGATCGCGTCTGATTCTTCACCCTACTCACGAACGACCAAAAGTTCTTGCTACCCTTATGGTATTCAAGAACTCTGCGTCTAGGGCGCTGTTCGTAGAGAACTTTTTCGCGCTTTAGAGTGGCATTGCACGTATTTCTGGCCTGATTGCGCAGCAGTTTAGTATCAGCAGTTTTATTTAAACGCCAATTCCTAAATGCTTCCTCTTTAGACCTGACAAGCTTGTCTGCAAGTCGCATTAAACCAGGAATGGTCTTTTGGTTTAATGGAAATTCTTTTATTAGGTATCATACCAAATAAAATTATATTTTCTACCAATTTTGCTGCAGCATTTATGTTTCTATCCCTGAAACACAATTGCCAATTGAAACGGCTGAAAAAGGAGTTTAGCGCATCCCAATTAGCCTTCTCATAAAACCACACTGTCCGCTTCGGAGCTGGCTGATGAGCGGATTGAAGACTAGAATATGGGAAGGTAGCAGAAATTGTAGCGTGGTCCGAATTACCAAGAGGTGCAAAAACATTCACATCATACTTGCTGTGATGCGAAGTAAAAAAAAGGTCCAGAATATTTTGGTTTTGCCCATCAACGCAAGGAAAGTGCGTTGGTTCCTTCACTAATTGAGTCAAATTATTAGACTCAGCAAATAACTCAACATACAAACCCTCAAGTGTTGTGTGACTCGAATGACGTAGCCAATTGGAATTATGAACATTGAAATCACCAGCAACAACAATTTCACTGTTCGGATACGATTCCAGGATTTTAGAAATCGAATCAGAGAGACTGTCAAGTTTATCAATAGTTGGCAGCCTCTCTAGACCCGGGCTTCTATAAATGAAGCAGAAGTGCAGGATGTGCGATTGGATTTTGAACTTAACCCACATGGAGCTAAATTCGGCATCCGTCGTGCAAAGGTGTTGCTGACACTGGTACGCAACATCACTGGGAATATATAAGGCGAGGCCTCTGTGTGATGAAAATAATGGCAGTAAGCGGTACCCAGGCAAGTGAAAATCCAGTGGATCTGCACCCTCAGACACCTGGGTCTCACCTAGTGCCATTATATGCGGTTGGTGAGTACAGACATACGCATAGACCGCGAAGAAATTCGCCCTCAAGCCACGCACATTTGTGGAGTCTATACGAAATTTTGTCATCGCCACCCACTGTAAAGAGGTATAAAGTCAGCTGCACAAGCGGCCAAGCCTACACCGCAGGAAAAACGAAACGCGACAAGACAAGTGTTATGTCTTTATCTTGCCACGCTTCAGCCCACGGTGCACTCACAGCCTCATGCACAACTAACGGGACCAGGAAGAAGGAGGAGGAGTGAAAATCAACGAAATGCTGAGCCTTACTGCGGAGAGCATAAACAAGCCCCTCGCATGGTTCGCTGCATTCCGTTAAGTTGACTATTGAATTATTAAATTTTGTTCTTAGTGCACATTATTGATTTTTTTTTGTTTGTTTATTGACTTTTTGTTTATTAATGTTTCACTGCATTTCTGTGTATTATTGTGATGATTTAGGATGGGGTAGGTTTTGTTTTCACTATTTTTCCGCGCGAGCACTCGTCACGAACACTAAATTGTGGGAGGTGACGTCCTCCTTCGCCCGCGGCCACGACGCAACTGACTTACTACTTAAGACTTGGAGTTGTGATGTGACCGCGGACGGAGGCGGATGGTGTGCCCGCCAGTACTTCTCGTTAATCAGTGTTCGCGCAAATAAAATCGAAAACAATAGTGCAAACAACTACCTACGCCGCGAAACACGTTTAACATATTAATAAACTTCACCAAACAACAGTTTTTCACAAACAAACAATAGTGCACTTATTAGCAACTCAACATAATAACAAAATAAATAAAAATTTTATCAAATTACAACAAATAATACACAATCAAACGGAAAGCAGAGAATCATGCGAGGGGCTAATAATTAAAATTAACAAAATTACAAATTTAATAATATACAAATTTTTGTATAAGATACAAATGTTATAACAATACATTATTGAAAAATCAATTTTTCTGATTTTAATTTCTTTCCTACCTTATCTATTATTACTCCTGAGAATGTGTTTTTGTATAACCTGTCTAAGATTTTAATATTTAAAAATGTTTTATATGTATAAAAAATCAAGAGTTTGGAGAATAAACTATTCGTTCACACCCTGGAATTTCCAGTTCAAAAATTAACATAAAGACATCAAAAATTCAAAGAATCAAAATTTCGCGAATTCTGTGTGGTAATTCGAACGATCATCAAATAACTTGGCGATCGCTCTACAAACCCCACAAAATATGGAACATCTCATAGAAATTGAGAGAAAAGAAAACGGACCTATCTAACCTGCCTAAGAATTCCCTAACCTACTTAAGACTTGGAGTTGTAATGTGACCGCGGACGGAGGCGGATGGTGTGCCCGCCAGTACTTCTCGTTAATCAGTGTTCGCGCAAATAAAATCGAAAACAAGAGTGCAAACAACTACCTACGCCGCGAAACACGTTTAACATATTAATAAACTTCACCAAACAACAGTTTTTCACAAACAAACAATAGTGCACTTATTAGCAACTCAACTTCATAACAAAATAAATAAAAATTTTATCAAATTACAACAAATAATACACAATCAAACGGAACGCAGAGAACCATGCGAGGGGCTTTTTTATGCTCTCCGCAGTAAAGCTCAGCATTTCGTTTGCTTTCACTCCTCCTCCTTCTTCCTGGTCCCGTTAGGTGTGCATGCGGCTGTGAGTGCTGCGTGGGCTGAAGCGCGGCAAGATAAAGGCATAACACTTGTCTTGTCGCGTTTTGCTTTGCTTGCGACGTACGCGTGGCCGCTTATACAGCTGAGCTTACACTTCGTCACAGTGGGTGGCGATGACAAGGTTCCGCATAGACTCCACTAATGTACGTGGCTTGAGGGCGAATTTCTTCGCGGTCTATGCGCATATTTGTACTCACCAACCGCATATAATGGCACTAGGTGAGACCCAGGTGTCTGAGGGTGCAAATCCACTGGACTTTCACATGCCGGGGTACCATCTACTGCCATTATTTTTACCGCACAGAGGCCTCGCCTTATACATCGCAGTGATGTTGCGTACCAGTGTTAGCAACACCTTTGCACTACGGATGCCGAATTTAGCTCCATGTGGGTTAAGTTCAAAATCCAGTCGCACATCCTGCACTTCTGCTTCGTTTATAGAAGCCCGGGTCTAGGGAGGCTGCCAACTTTTGATAAACTGTACAGTCTTTCTGATTCGATTTCTAAAATTCTGGAATCGTATCCGAACAGTGAAATTGTTGTTGCTGGTGATTTCAATGTTCATAATTCTAATTGGCTACGTCATTCGAGTCACACGACACCCGAGGGTTTGTATGTTGAGTTATTTGCTGAGTCTAATAATTTTACTCAATTAGTGAAGGAACCAACGCACTTTCCCTGCGTTGATGGGCAAAACCAAAATATTCTGGACCTTTTTCTAACTTCACATCACAGTAAGTATGATGTGAATGTTTTTGCACCTCTTGGTAATTCGGACCACGCTACAATTTCTGCTACCTTCCCATATTCTAGTCTTCAATCCGCTCACCAGACAGCTCAGAAGCGGAAAGTGTGGCTTTATGAGAAGGCTAATTGGGATGCGCTGAACTGCTTTTTCAGCCGTTTTAATTGTTAATTGTGTTTCAGAGATAGAAACATAAATGCTGCAGCAAAATTGGTAGAAAATATAATTTTATTTGGTATGAGGTCTTTCATACCCAATAAAAGAATTTCCATTAAACCAAAAGACCATTCCTGGTTTAATGCGACTTGCAGACAAGCAGTCAGGTCCAGAGAGGAAGCATTTAGGAATTGGCGTTTAAACAAAACTGCTGATACTAAACTGCTGCGCAATCAGGCCAGAAATAGGTGCAATGCCACTCTAAAGCGCGAAAAAGTTATTTACGAACAGCGCCTTAGACGCAGAGTTCTTGAATACCATAAGGGTAGCAAGAACTTTTGGTCGTTCGTGGGGAGGGTGAAAAATCAGACGGGATCGTCTATTCCAACTCTCCTCAAGGACGATCAGATCTTCACCTACTCGGTTGATAAGGCAAACTTATTAGCCAAAATGTTTGCTGAAAACTGTTCTCTTCCTGAGAATAGCCAACCACTGCCCGCGGTCGATGATGTATCTCATGCTATGCCTCAGATGGATTTTCGAACGCGAGCTGTTAAAAGAGTGCTTGCAGACCTCAATGTTAATAAGTCCTCGGGACCGGATGTCGTGCGTTAAAACTTATAGGGGACAGTAGGGTATCCAGCTCTATTGAAACCTTGGAGCGTCGTCGTGATGTGAGGTGTGTATCATTATTTTACCGTTACTTTCACGGTAAATGTTCCTCGGAAGTAGCCAGCCTGATTCCTCCGGTTCAGGTATTTAGCAGAACTACTCGGCTTTCCAGAGCGGTGCACCCCTTTTATGTCGCGATTCCGTTCCAACGAACCACGCATTACCGTGAGGGTTCATTTTTCGGTCGCGTCGTTAGATTGTGGAATAATCTCCCTGTGAATGTCTTCCCGTCCACTTACAGCGTCGAAACATTTAAGAGAAATGTAAACCGTCCCTCTCTTTCCTCCCTCTTTCCCCCT
This sequence comes from Sicus ferrugineus, assembly GCA_922984085.1. Classification (NCBI taxonomy): domain Eukaryota; kingdom Metazoa; phylum Arthropoda; class Insecta; order Diptera; family Conopidae; genus Sicus; species Sicus ferrugineus. The sequence goes on from OV277349.1 coordinate 27,590,301, forward strand.
TCCCACTAACCTGTCATCCCTTCGGAACCAACAAATGCTGTGCATGGATAGGGGGCATCCCCTGAGCTTGGTTTCATCTGCCATAAAAAAAATGATACAGATGATGCAAACAAATCAACAAAATTCTATTAACAAATTCTGTCACAATTAGAGGAACGAAATGAGCTGGACACCGCATATGGGCCGAAGTGACATAGTTTAAGAGAAATTATTGAAAAATTGACAATGCGCTTGCATAAAAAACACCCCCCAACTAACGTGACGACTATGGCCATAGGGCTAGATCAGTCTTAAGTAAGTTAGGGAATTCTTAGGCAGGTTAGATAGGTCCGTTTTCTTTGCTCTCAATTTCTATGAGATGGTCCATATTCTGTGGGGTTTGTAGAGCGATCACCAAGTTATTTGATGATCGTTCGAATTACCACACAGAATTCGCGAAATTTTGATTCTTTGAATTTTTGATGTCTTTATGTTAATTTTTGAACTGGAAATTCCAGGGTTTGAACGAATAGTTTATTCTCCAAACTCTTGAATTTTTATACATATAAAACATTTTTAAATATTAAAATCTTAGACAGGTTATACAAAAACACACTCTCAGATGCACATATACACACACACATACAAGATATATAGATGCCATTGGTCACCAAAAAGGTGGTTGAAACACCTAGAGTAACTTGACACCAGTCATTGGTTGGAACTACAGAAAGAGGAAGAAGAGAAAAAGATGGCATATATAGGAAAGAATCTTTAAATCTGAAATAAAAGGGACCAATAAACATATTTCCCCTGACAGTACAAATTCTACGCGAAAGGCACTCACAACATTAAACTATAAGTAGATGTGTAAAAACAGCACAAAAATAGTGAAAAATTAAAATATATATATATAAAAATAGTGGTAAATTGAAAAAATATATATATAAAAAATATAAATATATATAAAAAATGAAGTGACAGTAAAGGTGATGTTGTGAGTCACTGGTTCCGCTAGGCATACTTTCAGGCGATACTTAAATTATGACATCGCACTGAGCATTTTTTGCACGTTGTGCTTGTTGGTTTAATTCAGCATTGTAACTTGCCAAGTTCAGTTCATCGAGCGCGCGCTAGCCGCTGGTGAAGCGGTATTGCACTTGTTGACCGTGGAACTAGTGACCCACTTTCTTGCGCTCAGGTGTTGAGGCAGGTCTTTTTCGCTACAGTTAGCATATTGTTGTTTCCGTGTTTAAGCTTCCTCATACAGAAATATAAATAAGACTGGTATGAGTTAGTTAAAGAGAGTTGAGTTGCGTAAGTCAGTCAGTAGTAATCAGTGAGTAGTGAGTAGTGAACGTGGAAAACGTATTCCAGACAATAAAGTGCCCAAAGTGAGATATAGTGTTTTTATTCGGACGGACTGTGGACTTTGGAGGAGCCCACAGCGAGGACTTTCCAGGAGAACCACAACATATTTGGCGCAGCCGGTTTTTACGAACCGAAAATCGTTCGCACAGGTGAGTTTGTGAAAACATAAAATTTTAAGGGTGATAAATGAAGATAGGAATTTGTAGCGAATATATATAAATACTAACACGCATAAATAATCCTGGGCAAGACTCCCTTACCCGTAATCCTGTGGCTGAGTCTGGTTACGGTGGGGATAAATATTTTTACTGACATTGTTCTTTTTGAAATTATTGGGGTAAATGACATAAAAAAGTGTGAAAAAAGTAATTGTGTTTGCTATGAAGATACAAAACGTTTAAGACGCGAGCGCAATCAATTAGTACGCGAACTTTTCTGTTTGTTTCAAGTTTCGTAATTCAAGTGCACCTACTGGCGCTTGCTTGGGGCGAACATTCAGTCGGTTGTTTTTCCTCCTTTCTATTTTGTCGCGTGCACAAAAGGAAGTGTAAAAAAAAAGAAGTGTTGTGTTTAGTTCAGAGAAGGCTGGTACCTAAAAATACCTAAAGAGAAAAAAAAGGCAAGCACACGAAATAGTAGCAGTTACAATGCAAGTTTTATGGATACCTCATATGACATAGAAATTCAGTTAAGGGAATTAAGCAGAGATCATAAAAACTTGGTGGGAGAATTGGATAGATTTGTAGAAAAAATTTGGGGTAGTCTTGCGTGTACTGTAGGTAATAAAGAGAATTTAGAACTGATAAAGGAAAAACTTCGTGGCTTAGGCAGGCTTTCTAAGGTAGAAAAAGCAGATGCAATTTTAAAAGAGTTACTAAACTTCATAGATAGTAAGAATAAAAGTGCCCGAAAGGAATTGGAAAATTGGAGGAACGAATTTCAAGCCATTAAAAATAGATACGAGAACTTATTAGTAGAGAGAGAGAAATAAAAAGTGGTTCGGTAAGGGAAGTTGAAGAGGAAAACGAGAAATTGAGAAGGTTGGTGGAAGAAAAGGGAATTTCTGAAAATTTTCTCGCGAAATTTCTAAACCGAAGAAGCAGGGAAGATTTTGACTCTCTAGAAGAAGCCCACAGGAGAATAGAGGAGTTGAAGGAAGAGAATAGACTCCTTCAGCAGGAAAATTTTTTAGCAGACACAACTCTCCCTCACAAGAATCCAGTGGGACGCCCGTCAGTAGTTTCAACAGATTTTAAGATCCCGAGGGGTAAAAGCGGCGTAGATATGGGTATAGAAGCAGTGGCCATAGTAGTGAACAAATTAATACCTTTGTTCTCGGGAACACCCTCCCCAGATTTGCGCAATGAAGTATATAGATTCATTGACGGCTGCGAATTGGCGGCTCAAGGTATTGAGGAAGGAAACAGACAATATTTGATACCTTGCATTAAGCAGAGATTGCATGGGAACGCGTATAGTTTGCTCAGATCTAGGAAATTCAGTACAGTTGAGGAATTTTGCGCGACGATACGAAAAAGTTATTTGCAGATTAGTTCGTTAGACACAGTGCGGTTAGAACTGCAACAGGTTTGTCAATTGCCAGGGGAAAATGTGAGGCAATATGCAGGGAGGTTGTACGCGTTAAAGTCGCAAGCGGAAGAAATTATAGGGATCAGGTACAAGGACCCAGCTGGCACGGGCTTAATGCAGGATTTGGAAAGATCGGCAGTACAGTGTTTCAAAATGGGTCTCAATGAACCGACGCTAAGGTTACACATGCTAGGGTCAAAAGGAAATTGCTTGGAGGATTCGGTAAAGGAAGCAGTGAGGTTTAGCCATGAAATTCACCAGTGTAACCTGAGGCAGCTAAACCATCAATATGCGATTAGAGAGCAAGCGCAAGAGATGAGTAATAAAGCGCTCCTGCGGGGTAACAACAGGGTGGACCCAACACTGCAACAGGCAGCATTTCGCGGTGACGCTAACTCTTTCGCGCAGCGGACAACTGCGAGCCCGCCGGCACAGTTCAGGAACAAAAATGATACTGGGAAGAAATCATTAGAAGCTAACGTGACCTGCAGTTTCTGCAATAAGAAGGGACACACCAGAGAAGACTGCATCACGCGAAAGAACACGCCTTTCTGCCAGGAGTGTAAAATATATGGACATGAGATGAGCCGAAGGTGTGCAAGTTCGTCAGAAGTGAAGTGCGATACGGGCTGGAAGAATTACCGGACGGGACCACGGGAATTCATGCAATCACCAAGACTTAGGCAAGGAGATCAGACGAATGGAAACCGACAATTATCGGAGAATATCGGGAGCACAGGTAGGTTTAACCAGCGCGGGAAATCTACAGACGAGTCTGCAATTCATTTGAGATGCCATTTTTGCAACCGAGCAGGACATTTTGTGACGGACTGCCAAGCTAAGCGAAATTGGGATACATTTCAGGGAAACTGGCAGGGGCCCAGCCAAGGCCGCTAAGCTGGGAACCCGAAAAGAAAAGGAAAATTAGGCCACACATCATGGGGACAGCGAGTCAGACGTCGGAAACGATTGTTGAACCGTCCTCCTCTGATTGCTGTAAGAAGGTTGAGGACTGTCGACCAAAAAAGAGCATAAAAAATATAGAAGAAGTTGAAGAAGAAATGTTAAATAAGTTTTTCCCAGAAATGAACGATGAGAAAGTTGATGCGGGCAGCAAGATATTGGAGACGGAAGTGAAACAAAAAGTAAATGACAACAAAACAGTAAGTCCAACGGCCGTTGAGTCAGTGGATACGTTTGGAGTTTTTGCTTCTTGTTTAAGTGCAAGCATTACACAAATTTTCATTCTGGTTTTGTTGCTCGCGACTATAATAAAAGACATTATTGGGGAATTAAATATATTGGTCTTTAATTGTTGTGGTAGGTTATGGAATAATCGCAAGACGTTTCCAAATACGTTGCAAAAAAGCGCAATGAAAACGTTGAAGGGTTTTTACTCGAAAGTTGGCGGCAGGAAAATTTCAAATGCCAAAAATTATATAAGACTACAAACAGGAAGGGATGCAGGAAGAATAAACTCGGGGTACAACAGGCAGAAGGGCCGCCCAGACACCTTAAATGATGTGTTCATTGAAGTACCGTGTACGGGTGCAAGAAATGGAAAACGCATTTTACTGGTGGACTCAGGGGCGGACACAAGCCTGGTTAAGGAAAATGCGCTAAGTCATTCGCTAGAAGTGGACACTAGCGAAATTAAAACCCTTAGTGGGGCATTCGGTGGATGCGAGACCACAAGAGGTTTGGTATTCGTTCACCATAATGACAATGAGCGCATTAACTTTGCGTTACATGTGGAATCTTCAGAGGAAGGAGTGCCAGGGGATGGCATAGTTGAAAGGGATAACTTGTGGAATAGATCCGTTATAAATACCCTTACTAAAAAAGTGACATTCTTAAGAGGAGCCAAATAGAGTGTTGGGACTTTAATTATGAGGTCAAAGGAAGCAATAGATGAAGAGTCTTACAGAGAGAGAGCCAAAGTATTAGCACGGACAATAAGAATAGTTCCAGTTGGAATTAAAACCAATATTCCAGTGGTAGTAGTACATAAACAGGAAATTACGCCAGGGGTATATATGGGAGAGACACTGGTAAATGTACAAGAGGATACAGTTTATGTGCCAATGTTAAATTCAAGGGATAAGGACGTAAATATTAGCAGTAACTTTAGACCAAAGTTTACTGATTTCAATAAGTTTAAAACACCGGGTACCGGTGCGGTAAGTAGAATAGAGGAGATAGACGTTAGGGATAGAATAAGCACACTTATAGGTAAATTACGATTAGATGAAAATTTGAATAAGGAGGAAAGAAGCTCAGTAGAGAGAATGTGCGCAGCCTTCAATGATATTTTCCTTCTGGAAGGGGATAAACTGTTTTACACGACCGTTTTTGAGCACGAGATACCAACCTTGCAGGATCAGCCTCCGGTTAATCAGAAACAGTATAGGCTTCCACAGGTGCATAGGGAGGAGATTAATAGACAGTTGGGGAAAATGTTAGATGACGGGATTGTCTCCCACAGCAAATCTCCTTGGAATTCGCCCTTGCTACTAGTGCCAAAAAAAGCCTCAAAGGATGGACAGAAAAAATGGCGACTAGTGATTGACTATAGAAAATTGAACGATGTAACTATAAAGCAAGTCTTTCCGATTCCAAGAATTGAGGAAATTCTGGAGCAGTTGGGACACTGCAGGTATTTCTCGACTCTAGATCTTGCTAGTGGATATCATCAAGTTTTAGTTGACGAAAGGGACAGGGAGAAAACTGCTTTTAGCTCGGGTCTAGGACATTTCGAGTTTAACAGAATGCCATTCGGGTTGACTGGAGCGCCTTCCAGAGAATAATGAATCATATTCTCACTGGACTTCAGGGGATAGACTGTTTTGTTTATTTAGATGACATAGTAGTTTACGGTAGAAACCTACAACAGCATGAGGATAGGTTATGTAAAGTATTTAAGGTTCTTAGAGAAAATAATTTAAAATTGAACACAGAGAAGTGTCAATTTGGAGTAGTGTCGTGACCACGGACGAGGGTGGATGCAGCTACCCACCGCAGTGCAGTGTTTAGTGTGCTCGCGGAAACAAAGAAACAAATATAAAGAAATATTTTCAAACAGTGCAATAACATTGATTTGGATTACAGATTAAAACATAACAATAGACATCAATAAATTCGCTAAAACAATAACACCAAATATCACAAATAGACAATTAAACGGAATGCAGAGAACCAAGCGAAGGGCTTATTTATGCCCTCCGCAGTAAAGCTCAGCATTTCGTTTCTTTCTTCTCCTCCTCCTTCTTCCTGGTCCCATTAGGTGTGCAGGCGGCTGTGAGTGCACCGTGGGCTGAAGCGTGGCAAGATAAAGGCATAACACTTGTCTTGTCGCGTTTTGCTTTGCCTGCGGTGTAGGCTTGTCCGCTTGTGCAGCTGACTTTATACCTCTTTACAGTGGGTGGCGATGACAAAATTTCGTATAGACACCACAAATGTGCGTGGCTTGAGGGCGAATTTCTTCGCGGTCTATGCGTATGTCTGTACTCACCAACCGCATATAATGGCACTGGGTGAGACCCAGGTGTCTGAGGGTGCAGATCCACTGGATTTTCACTTGCCTGGGTACCACTTACTGCCATTATTTTCATCACACAGAGGCCTCGCCTTATATATTCGCAGTGATGTTGCGTACCAGTGTCAGCAACACCTTTGCACGTCGGATGCCGAATTTAGCTCCATGTGGGTTAAGTTCAAAATCCAGTCGCACATCCTGCACTTCTGCTTCGTTTATAGAAGCCCGGGTCTAGGGAGGCTGCCAACTTTTGATAAACTGGACAGTCTCTCTGATTCGATCTCTAAAATTCTGGAATCGTATCCGAACAGTGAAATTGTTGTTGCTGGTGATTTCAATGTTCATAATTCCAATTGGCTACGTCATTCGAGTCACACGACACCCGAGGGTTTGTATGTTGAGTTATTTGCTGAGTCTAATAATTTGACTCAATTAGTGAAGGAACCAACGCACTTTCCCTGCGTTGATGGGCAAAACCAAAATATTCTGGACCTTTTTCTAACTTCACATCACAGCAAGTATGATGTGAATGTTCTTGCACCTCTTGGTAATTCGGACCACGCTACAATTTCTGCTACCTTCCCATATTCTAGTCTTCAATCCGCTCACCAGACAGCTCCGAAGCGGAAAGTGTGGCTTTATGAGAAGGCTAATTGGGATGCGCTGAACTCCTTTTTCAGCCGTTTCAATTGGCAATTGTGTTTCAGGGATAGAAACATAAATGCTGCAGCAAAATTGGTAGAAAATATAATTTTATTTGGTATGAGGTCTTTCATACCTAATAAAAGAATTTCCATTAAACCAAAAGACCATTCCTGGTTTAATGCGACTTGCAGACAAGCAGTCAGGTCTAAAGAGGAAGCATTTAGGAATTGGCGTTTAAATAAAACTGCTGATACTAAACTGCTGCGCAATCAGGCCAGAAATAGGTGCAATGCCACTCTAAGGCGCGAAAAAGTTATTTACGAGCAGCGCCTTAGACGCAGAGTTCTTGAATACCATAAGGGTAGCAAGAACTTTTGGTCGTTTGTGGGGAGGGTGAAAAATCAGACGAAATCGTCTATTCCAACTCTCCTTAAGGACGATCAGATCTTCACTCACTCGGTTGATAAAGCAAACTTATTAGCCAAAATGTTTGCTGAAAACTGCTCTCTTCCTGAGAGTAGTCAACCACTGCCCGCGGTTGATGGTGTGTCTCATATTATGCCTGAGATGCACTTTCGAACGCGGGCTGTTAAAAGAGTGCTTGTAAACCTCAACGTCAATAAATCCTCGGGACCGGATGGCATTTCAGCCCATGTGTTGAGAAATTGCGCCTCAACACTGGCTCGCCCATTGCGCAATCTCTTTAATTTATCTTATACTTCAGGAGTTTTTCCAGCTTCCTGGAAGATTGCCAATGTGCAGCCAGTTCCCAAAAAAGGTGAGGCTACGAATCCTGCAAATTACCGGCCCATAGCAATCTGCTCAGTGCTCTCCAAAGTTATGGAGAGCGTTATAAATTTTAGCCTGATGAGGTATCTAGAGAGCAACCAATTGGTCAGCGATCGCCAGTACGGTTTCCGTGCTCACCGCTCCACAGGCGATTTGATGGCGTTCCTCACTGAGCGGTGGAACAGTTGTGTTCACCAATTCGGTGAGAGTAAGGTTGTTGCTTTGGATATCTCCAAGGCATTTGACCGAGTGTGGCATAAAGCACTTGTGTCTAAACTGGCTGCTTATGGTGTCGGTAATACTTTCACTCGATGGATATCGAGTTTCCTCAGCGGCCGTTCTATTCGGGTTGTGATTGACGGCTTTGCTTCCGAAGAGCACTCCATAAATGCTGGTGTTCCGCAGGGTTCGGTCCTGTCTCCAACACTTTTTCTCATTTTTATCAATGACCTTCTGTCATTGACATCAAACCCCGTCTACTCGTTTGCTGATGACAGCAGCATTTGTCATTCATATTCATTCTCCAGGCGTCCTTCTATTCTGGAGATCAATAGAAAACGCAGAATTATGAATGACACACTCCAATCTGACCTCAACAAAATCCAGGAGTGGGGTCAAGCGAATCGGGTCGATTTTAATGCGCGGAAGACCCAATGCTGTTTGTTCACCCACAAGCGTCTGGCGGGCGACAACTTTCCACCTTTAAATATGGGTGGTGTGGATATTAATGAGTCGGAGGCTCTTGATGTTCTGGGCATGTCAATACAATGCGATCTTCGTTGGAACGATCACATTTTTGATGTGTCGAAAGAAGCAGCCAAGTGCTTAGGCTTTTTAAAGCGGTGCAAGAAATACTTCACTCCAACCGACCTTCGTTGTATCTACACCACTTATATCCGTCCGAAAATGGAGTACAACTCGCATATTTGGTCTGGAGCTTCGAAAACATATCTTCAGCTTCTGGACCGTATACAAGGTCGTGCGATAAAACTTATAGGGGACAGTAGGGTATCCAGCTCTATTGAAACCTTGGGATGTCGTCGGGATGTGGGGTGTGTAACCTTATTTTACCGTTACTTTAATGGTAACTGTTCCTCTGAAGTAGCCAGCCTGATCCCCTCGGTTCAGGTATTCAACAGATCTACTCGGCTTTCCAGAGCGGTGCACCCCTTTTACGTCTCGATCCCGTTCCATCGCACTACCCACTACCGCGAGAATTCGTTTTTCGGTCGCGCAGTTAAATTGTGGAATAGTCTCCCTGCGCATGTTTTCCCACCCACTTATAACGTCGATGCTTTTAAAAGAGGTGTAAATCGACACTACTCCCACTTTTCCCCTTCCCACTAACCTTTACCCTTCTAAACCAACGAATGCTTTGCATGGATAGGGGGCATCCCCTGAGCTTGGTTCTATCTGCCATAAAAAAAAAAAAAAAAAAAAAAAAAAATTTTAAGGCGAGAAATTGTATATTTAGGTCATAAGTGTTCAGAACAGGGTGCACTCCCTGACCCACAGAAGGTGGAATGTGTAAAAAATATAAAGCCACCAAGGAGTAAAAAGGAAGTGCGAGCGTTTTTAGGGTTAGTAAAATACCCTCGAATAAAAATCGCGTTGCCAATAAACAAACTATTGAGAAAAGAAGTAAAATTCCAATGGACAGATGAATGTCAAGAGGCGTTTGAAAGTTTGAAGAAAACGATAATTTCACCACCGGTACTTGCTTATCCTGATTTTTCAAAACCGTTTTTATTAACAACAGACGCCAGCAACGAGGCTCTGGGCGCGGTGTTGTCCCAAGGTATAGTAGGCCAAGACAGGCCAATAGCTTTTGCCAGTAGGGCATTGAATGAAGCCGAGAAACGGTATTCCACAATTGAAAAAGAATTTTTGGCTATAGTGTGGGCAACAAAGAACTTTAGAGCGTATCTCTTGGGCAGGCTATTCAAAGTGTACACGGATCACCAACCCTTGAAGGGGATAGCGAATTTGAAGGATCAGACTTCACGCCTGGCTAGGTTCAGACATAAATTGTCGGAGTATGAATGCGAGATTATTTATAAGCCCAGCAAGAAGAATCTGAATGCAGACGCTTTGAGCAGAATCCCACAAGAAAACAAGGGTATTATTGCCGTACAGACTCGCTCTAAGGCTAAAGCGCAGGAGCTTGAGGACCAAGTGGAGCCAAGAAACACTCAGACAACCACAGGCGATATGGACAGTGAAAGCGGTCTAGAGGTTGACAAGGTGGCAGTTTTAACAAGGCCGGAGGAAATAAGAACGGTTTTGAGAGATTTCCATAATTCACCTCTGGGGGGGCCATCAAGGCGCGGTAAAAACATTTCTGCGCATTAGAAAACAGTTCAGGTGGCCTGGTATGCAAAGACAAATTAAGGATTATGTCAGGAATTGTCCGAAGTGCCAAGCGAATAAAAGTTCGAGACTTACGAAAATGCTGATGGTGTTAACTGATACACCGAAGCGTCCTTTCGAAAAGGTGTATATGGATATAGTAGGTATTTTGCCGGAGACTGTGTCAGGAAATAAATACATACCATAGAGGTTATAAGATATAGAGTTCGTATCCAGTGTAAAATTTTGTGTCAATTTTTTGTCTGCTTAGGACGTACTAATACGTCCTAGTATCTAAACATTGTTTATCAACATGGGTTGCTAAGAGTAAAAAAGCATACAAACATGAAATATTTGTTTCCAACATGTTTCGATGGCAGTGAGGAGCATATGTGAATATGAATGTGTGCAGTTGGTCACAAACTGATGTTCGTACGTTTTTGCTGTTGGATTTTTTGCAAGGCAGCTAGAATTTATTTTGGTTCCTTTTTAGCTTAAGCAACGTCGTCACTCTTGTGCAATATATGGAGATCTTAATCGATATTGAAGAATGGGAGTTGTAGGGTAAAATAAACGATATGCAAAAACAAAAATTAATTTCAAAGCCGGAAAGAAAGTGCCCTACAGCAATAAATGATAAATAATATAAATGTTTGAATTTTTATTCATTTACCAGGTCAAGTTAATATAATATTTGAATCTTTGGACTTTTACTATCTGAGCTTTTATTTGTTTGCCAGGAACAATGCTTTCGTAGCAGAATTAGCAACATAAATTCTAAATTTTTGATTCTGTGAGCAAAACATTTAATATAATGCAGATGCATTGGTTTCGCGAATATATTTCAACTTTATAGTCGTTTTAAAGTTTCTTGTCTCTTTCAATTTTGGGGAAAAAATTATGGAAGTTAATAGAAATGTATTTTGCATAAATTATAAAAATAATCGCTTGTTGCGTAGATTTTCCCAAAATCTCCTTTTTGTGAAAAATTTTTTGCAAATATAAAAACTTCAGATATTTGTCCGACTTCTCTTAATAAAAAATTACGGCAATTTTGACTGTTATTTCCTTTTGGAATTTTTTGAATTTTAGTGTTATTTATTTTTACTTCTATTTATTTTTTAGGGCTTTTATTATATTTTATCCCAATCTATTTTTGCAAACTTTTTTGCTGTAGGGCATTTACAGTTCGGCTTTGAACTCAGTTTTTTTTTGCATTCTGTATATTTTACCCTACAATTACGATTTAGCGGAATCGATTCAGATCTCACTATACAAGAGAGACGATTTTGCTTAAGCTAAAAAGAAGCCAAAATAAATTTTAAGCTGACTTGGAAAACAACCAACAACAAAAACGTGTGAGCATCAAAATGTACACTAACAACGACTTAGAAAACCGGTTTTTCAAGAGCTGCCTCATGCAAATTAAGAAATACGAAAAACAAAAACAAAACAAAGCAAATTCTCATAGCAGAAAATATACATATTCTGTATGTATCGTATATCTGATTGTGTATTCTTTGCTCAAACTCGCCTTGGTCACATGATGCGTAAAGTTGCGTGATTTCAGGTTAAGCTTCTTTTCTGTTCTCTGCAACATGCTGCATCCTTTTTTGATATACATGTTTATAAGAATTCAAAATAAAAGTGGCGCAAAAATATGTACTGGATGCGAACTCTATATCTTATAACCTCTATGTACATACTCACTTTTCAGGATGACTTCTCAAAACTAATGGCGTGCGTAGCAATTCCGGATGCGGAAGCGAGCACAGTAGCCAAGGCATTTTTCGACGAGATAGTAACTCGCTACGGAGCTCCAAAAGTGTTAGTAACGGACAATGGTACTAATTTTATTTCCAAAATATTCTCGGACACGTGTAAGATGTTATGCATTAGGAAGTTGCATATCACTCCGTACCACCCCCAGGCCAATGGTTCACTCGAACGCAGCCATAGACCGCTAGCGGAATATTTGCGCAGCTTCGCTAAACAGGACAGGTTCCAATTGGGACCAATGGTTGTCGGCAGCGATGCATGTGCATAACCATACGCCCCATACTAGCACAAGACAAACACCTTTCCGTACTTTATACGGTTTTGATTCAGAAATGCCAACCAACTTGAGACGTAAGTGCAGTCCGGTGTATAATCCGGACGATCCCTTGAAGATTCAGAAATATCAGATCCAGAAAGCGCATGAAATAGCTCGACAAAACCAAGAGAAGGCGAAGGTGTTGTCTAAAAGACAATATGATAGCAAGTTAAATCCTGTTGTTTTTAAGGTAGGTGACAAGGTCTTAATGAAAAATCAAACCAGGAAAAGTAAGTTTTCACCTATCTGGTCGGGTCCATACCAAGTAATTTCTGTCAACAGTCCAGTCACCACAACAATTTCAATTAAAAGTAAATGTACAAAAATTCACAACAACCTGCTCAAAATTTTTAATGAGTAGGCCATTCATTCAAGAATTGTATTCATTTGACTAGAAGGAATGAGTGTATAATTTATTATGCACCGGGGCTGGCGGAATTGGGACGTCCAACGTTCTCAGGTATCTCCGGGTTGTCTACGTTGGGTTCAACACCTTTGGAGGTTGCAACTCAAGGGCCATCTCCTCCTCCTGCGACACACGAGGACACGGCAAGGTGGGATTTCGTATAGGTAAATATACGAATGAGTAGCGAATGGGTAGTAATTAGAGTTCATTGAAAATCAGCCTGAAATTTTCAACGCGGAAGAGTTCGCGAAATAGCGAATAACGCGAAATCGGCGTTTTATTGGAAATTTTGGGTCGATAAAATGTAAGTCAGTGTTACTGCCGAAATTGATTAAATGAAAATTTCGGGCGATTTGGTAGCTATGCCGAGAATCAGGAGCGCCGTTTTGGGGGTCCGGAATTGAGCCGGTCGGCGCATCAACAGTAAGCCGAGGTAGCTGAAAATGAAAAAAGTAAAAAAAAACAACAGTCAGCTATGAGCAGCGCACTTCGCATTAGCACGAGACCAGGGGGGGAATACAGTGAATGAAGTGGCGACAGCTCAGGTTCTTGCTGGACGGAATTAACTGACTCAGCGAAAACTTGAGGGAAGTCATTTTCGCTGCAATTAAAACTTATTAAATTAAGTTCTGCCCTAAACAGTAGTGTAGTCAAATTGAGTGGTTATTAACTTGGTTCAATGCATTAACTAACTGAATGTACTAACTTAGTAATCATGCAATGAATACCAAATGCACATAAGTAATTACGTCGGGAATCTTTTTGGTAACACCAAACGGTTCCGGGTTTAATATGTAATTTTAAGAGGAATTTTCGTTTAACTAACCGGACACTAGCATAGCTTACTAACAAGGTGTATTAATTAATTATAGGATTTGTTTAAACCATATATCTAGGCTTGGTCAAGGCAATATATTAAGTTTATGTTGTTTATTTTGCTTTTTTATGTTGTTTTATTGCTTTATTATGTTGTTTACATTGTTTCCAAGTGCATGTATATGGTTGAAACAATATAAACTTAGTTTTAAATCAATTCCTGCTTGGACCTAACTCTATTTAACAGAAGTCCAAGTTGAAATAATTTTGGGGTAGAGAGTTCGTAGACGATTTTGTCACATGGTGTCAGGGCGCCATGACATTATGTGGCATCGCAGATCACTCTACCGCTACATGTAATGAATACGTTTGATATACAAGCGTGTGGTATCACATTTTAAGAAAAGGGAGCAAGTAAAATAGAATTTAAAGTTAGCTTGCTAGAGAATTAAATTAAATGAAGTTAATTTTGATTGTTAAGTTAATTTAAGCAGAGTTAATAATTGTGTATAGCAATAAGGGAAAAGTTTACATATAAAAAAAAAAAAACAAACTGACAAAACTTTTGAGTAAAATGAAAAAGAAAGAAAAATAGAGAAGAGAAGAAGAAAGGAAGAGAAACAAAAAAAAATAAATATCAAAGAGGAAAAAAAAGAAAGAAAACAAAGGGGTGAAAAAGAAGAAAGAAAAAACATTCTGAAAAATGTATAAAAATTATAAAATGAAAGGAAAAGAAAATGAGAATGGAAAAAAAAAGAAACTCGATATAAGGCACTAGGAAAATATTTTTAAGGACACATAACCAAAAGTGTAAAAAATTTCACCTAAAATTGTATGGTTTCACTTGATGATATATTTATCGAACGCAAGTTGTACATAGTCATAAGTATATAAATATTACAGAACAAGCATAAGATACTTATGAAATAACAAATGTCATTAAATTACTTCGTAGTATAAGTATTAGAAAATAAATAGGATAAGCCACCAACAGCATCAACACGTAGCTGGTAGCTTCAATTTAATTATGGACTCCAAGATACGAGCGGTACATCGAAGTTGCTTCTCCGAACCATCACGTTGTACGGCACCATCACAGAAATAAGAGACATCATTGTTCGATAAAGACGGCCATGGCGGTGTTTTCTCGCTAGCATTAGTCAACAGGGTGGACGTGCTAAAATATTTTTCTTGGGACCATCCCTGCAAATCATCTGCCTACAGATCATAGTCGCAAATTAGAACTAACGTCCCGAAGTGAGACAAGGGAATCGTGAAGCCACAGTCGAGATATGAGCTATGATCAATTAAATTAGATTAACCCCAGCAGTCCGAGAAAACGAGAAAGAAACACCGAAGGCCACATCACTCCGTTCAAAGTAGACTAGAACTACGAGCAGCATGTCCATTCGGTGCTGTCACACAGTTACACACCATTTTTTCAAATGTGGGTGCCCTGCAACGCGTCATATCACCGTAAGACGAGATGACCATTCGTAGCAGCGAAAGCATGATTCGGTGGAACCATTATCTCCATCTACAATCAGCATGTCCGAGGAGAGCCAGACAAGAAGCGATTATCGTATTTAGATAAGAAATTTGTAATAGCATTAAGACTAATATCAAACAGTTGACCACCCAGTAGAAATATTGTAATAAAAGGAAAACTTAACATCGCTTCGCGATATTAATTTTTCCTTTCCCTAGGGGTGGAGGGATGGAGGCGATACATAAATTATGACATCGCACTGAGCATTTTTTGCACGTTGTGCTTGTTGGTTTAATTCAGCATTGTAACTTGCCAAGGTCAATTCATCGAGCGCGCGCTAGCCGCTGGTGAAGCGGTATTGCACTTGTTGACCGTGGAACTAGTGACCCACTTTCTTGCGCTCAGGTGTTGAGGCAGGTCTTTTCCGCTACAGTTAGCATATTGTTGTTTCCGTATTTAAGCTTCCTCATACAGAAATATAAATAAGACTGGTATGAGTTAGTTGAAGAGAGTTGAGTTGCGTAAGTCAGTCAGTAGTAATCAGTGAGTAGTGAGTAGTGAACGTGGAAAACGTATTCCAGACAATAAAGTGCCCAAAGTGAGATATAGTGCTTTTATTCGGACGGACTGTGGACTTTGGAGGAGCCCACAGCGAGGACTTTCCAGGAGAACCAAAACAGTGAAGTGACATAGTTAAAGAGAAATTATTGGAAAATATTGCCGTGAAGTGACATAGTTTAAGAGAAATTATTGAAAAATTTACATTGCGCTTGCATAAAAAAACACCCCCCAACTAACGTAACAGTGACGACTATGGCCATAGGGCTAGATCAGTCTTAAGTAGGTTAGGGAATTCTTAGGCAGGTTAGATAGGTCCGTTTTCTTTTCTCTCAATTTCTATGAGATGTTCCATATTCTGTGGGGTTTGTAGAGCGATCACCAAGTTATTTGATAATCGTTCGAATTACCATACAGAATTCGCGAAATTTTGATTCTTTGAATTTTTGATGTCTTTATGTTAATTTTTGAACTGGAAATTCCAGGGTTTGAACGAATAGTTTATTCTCCAAACTCTTGAATTTTTATACATATAAAACAGTTTTAAATATTAAAATCTTAGACCGGTTATACAAAAACCCATTCTCAGATGCACATATACACACACACACACAAGATATATATATATGCTGTCAAAGCAGTGAGAAAGGCCTACAGAGGTACAAAAGTCGCCTTGATCAGCTTGCCTGTCGAAATAGCGAACAAAGTCTTGAGCATTGGCAAAATAAAAGTTGGTTGGGTTGTCAGCCGGCTGCGCCGCTCGCAACAGCCGCTGCTGTGTTACCGGTGTTCAGAGTTCGGGCACATGGCCAAGACGTGCAAAAATACTGACCGCTCGAAAACCTTTTTTTTTTTTTTTTTTTTTTTTTTTTTTATGGCAGATAGAACCAAGCTCAGGGGATGCCCCCTATCCATGCAAAGCATTCGTTGGTTTAGAAGGGTAAAGGTTAGTGGGAAGGGGAAAAGTGGGAGTAGTGTCGATTTACACCTCTTTTGAAAGCATCGACGTTATAAGTGGGTGGGAAAACATGCGCAGGGAGACTATTCCACAATTTAACTGCGCGACCGAAAAACGAATTCTCGCGGTAGTGGGTAGTGCGATGGAACGGGATCGAGACGTAATAGGGGTGCACCGCTCTGGAAAGCCGAGTAGATCTGTTGAATACCTGAACCGAGGGGATCAGGCTGGCTACTTCAGAGGAACAGTTACCATTAAAGTAACGGTAAAATAAGGTTACACACCCCACATCCCGACGACATCCCAAGGTTTCAATAGAGCTGGATACCCTACTGTCCCCTATAAGTTTTATCGCACGACCTTGTATACGGTCCAGAAGCTGAAGATATGCTTTCGAAGCTCCAGACCAAATATGCGAGTTGTACTCCATTTTCGGACGGATATAAGTGGTGTAGATACAACGAAGGTCGGTTGGAGTGAAGTATTTCTTGCACCGCTTTAAAAAGCCTAAGCACTTGGCTGCTTCTTTCGACACATCAAAAATGTGATCGTTCCAACGAAGATCGCATTGTATTGACATGCCCAGAACATCAAGAGCCTCCGACTCATTAATATCCACACCACCCATATTTAGAGGTGGGAAGTTGTCACCCGCCAAACGCTTGTGGGTTAACAAACAGCATTGGGTCTTCCGCGCATTAAAATCGACCCGATTCGCTTGACCCCACTCCTGGATTTTGTTGAGGTCAGATTGGAGTGTGTCATTCATAATTCTGCGTTTTCTATTGATCTCCAGAATAGAAGGACGCCTGGAGAATGAATATGAATGACAAATGCTGCTGTCATCAGCAAACGAGTAGACGGGGTTTGATGTCAATGACAGAAGGTCATTGATAAAAATGAGAAAAAGTGTTGGAGACAGGACCGAACCCTGCGGAACTCCAGCATTTATGGAGTGCTCTTCGGAAGCAAAGCCGTCAATCACAACCCGAATAGAACGGCCGCTGAGGAAACTCGATATCCATCGAGTGAATGTATCACCGACACCATAAGCAGCCAGTTTAGACACAAGTGCTTTATGCCACACTCGGTCAAATGCCTTGGAGATATCCAAAGCAACAACCTTACTCTCACCGAATTGGTGAACACAACTGTTCCACCGCTCAGTGAGGAACGCCATCAAATCGCCTGTGGAGCGGTGAGCACGGAAACCGTACTGGCGATCGCTGACCAATTGGTTGCTCTCTAGATACCTCATCAGGCTAAAATTTATAACGCTCTCCATAACTTTGGAGAGCATTGAACAGATTGCTATGGGCCGGTAATTGGCAGGATTCGTAGCCTCACCTTTTTTGGGAACTGGCTGCACATTGGCAATCTTCCAGGAACTAGGAAAAACTCCTGAAGTAAACGATAAGTTAAACAGATTGCGCAATGGGCGAGCCAATGTTGAGGCGCACTTTCTCAACACGTGGGCTGAAATGCCATCCGGTCCCGAGGATTTATTGACGTTGAGGTTTACAAGCACTCTTTTAACAGCCCGCGTTCGAAAGTGCATCTCAGGCATAATATGAGACACACCGTCGATCACGGGTAGTGGTTGGCTACTCTCAGAAAGAAAGCAGTTTTCAGCAAACATTTTGGCTAATAAGTTTGCCTTGTCAACCGAGTGAGTGAAGATCTGATCGTCCTTCAGGAGAGTTGGAATAGACGATCGCGTCTGATTCTTCACCCTCCCCACGAACGACCAAAAGTTCTTGCTACCCTTATGGTATTCAAGAACTCTGCGTCTAAGGCGCTGTTCGTAGAGAACTTTTTCGCGCTTTAGAGTGGCATTGCACGTATTTCTGGCCTGATTGCGCAGCAGTTTAGTATCAGCAGTTTTATTTAAACGCCAATTCCTAAATGCTTCCTCTTTAGACCTGACTGCTTGTCTGCAAGTCGCATTAAACCAGGAATGGTCTTTTGGTTTAATGGAAATTCTTTTATTAGGTATGAAAGACCTCATACCAAATAAAATTATATTTTCTACCAATTTTGCTGCAGCATTTATGTTTCTATCCCTGAAACACAATTGCCAATTGAAACGGCTGAAAAAGGAGTTCAGCGCATCCCAATTAGCCTTCTCATAAAGCCACACTGTCCGCTTCGGAGCTGGCTGATGAGCGGATTGAAGACTAGAATATGGGAAGGTAGCAGAAATTGTAGCGTGGTCCGAATTACCAAGAGGTGCAAGAACATTCACATCATACTTGCTGTGATGTGAAGTTAGAAAGAGGTCCAGAATATTTTGGTTTTGCCCATCAACGCAGGGAAAGTGCGTTGGTTCCTTCACTAATTGAGTCAAATTATTAGACTCAGCAAACAACTCAACATACAAACCCTCAGGTGTTGTGTGACTCGAATGACGTAGCCAATTGGAATTATGAACATTGAAATCACCAGCAACAACAATTTCACTGTTCGGATACGATTCCAGGATTTTAGAAATCGAATCAGAGAGACTGTCAAGTTTATCAAAAGTTGGCAGCCTCTCTAGACCCGGGCTTCTATAAATGAAGCAGAAGTGCAGGATGTGCGACTGGATTTTGAACTTAACCCACATGGAGCTAAATTCGGCATCCGTCGTGCAAAGGTGTTGCTGACACTGGTACGCAACATCACTGCGAATATATAAGGCGAGGCCTCTGTGTGATGAAAATAATGGCAGTAAGTGGTACTCAGGCAAGTGAAAATCCAGTGGATCTGCACCCTCAGACACCTGGGTCTCACCCAGTGCCATTATATGCGGTTGGTGAGTACAGACATACGCATAGACCGCGAAGAAATTCGCCCTCAAGCCACGCACATTTGTGGTGTCTATACGAAATTTTGTCATCGCCACCCACTGTAAAGAGGTATAAAGTCAGCTGCACAAACGGACAAGCCTACACCGCAGGCAAAGCAAAACGCGACAAGACAAGTGTTATGCCTTTATCTTGCCACGCTTCAGCCCACGGTGCACTCACAGCCGCCTGCACACCTAACGGGACCAGGAAGAAGGAGGAGGAGAAGAAAGAAACGAAATGCTGAGCTTTACTGCGGAGGGCATAAATAAGCCCTTCGCTTGGTTCTCTGCATTCCGTTTAATTGTCTATTTGTGATATTTGGTGTTATTGTTTTAGGGAATTTATTGATGTCTATTGTTATGTTTTAATCTGTAATCCAAATCAATGTTATTGCACTGTGACTTTGTTTGTTTGAAAATATTTCTTTATATTTGTTTCTTTGTTTCCGCGAGCACACTGAACACTGCACTGCGGTGGGTAGCTGCATCCACCTGTCGAAATTGCGGCGAAGAAGGTCATTACGCTAAAGACTGTAAGAATGAAACTAAATGCATGCTATGCTTCCAAAGCAAGGAGCCTTATGACCACGTCATGAGTAGCAGTCGATGCCATGCGTACCGAAGGGCCTTGGAGTCACAAAGCAAATGAGATTGCTGCAAATCAATCTCAATCACTGTGAGGCAGCACAGGACCTGCTGCGGCAAATGATATTTGAGACGAGAGCGGACATTGCCGTAATATCAGAGCCGTACAAGATACCAAATAATAGTTTATGGGTTTCTGATACCACCAAGAAGGCAGCGATTTGGGCGTGCGGCAACCATTCTATCCAGAGTGTAGCTCAGCAGTCGGGCAGCGGCTATGTATACGCCAAGATTGGAGGCATGCATATTTACAGCTGCTACGCGGCACCCAGTTTGACCAGTGCCGAATATGAGCAGATGCTGTCCAACATAGTGGCAGATGCCCAGAGGAGACACCCTGTAATTATTGCGGGGGACTTTAATGCCTGGGCAACAGAATGGGGCAGCAGGTATACTAACGCCAGAGGCAGAGTATTGCTGGAGACCTTCGCATCGCTGGATATTGTTTTAGCTAACAGTGGAAATGTCAGCACCTTCAGAAGAAACGGCAGAGAGTCAATAATCGATGTCACTTTCGTCAGCAGCGCGCTGATGCGACACACCCACTGGATGGTAAGCGATGGATTCACCTTCAGCGATCACCAAGCCATCGTCGTTAAAATGGAACAGACGCAGCTCAGAGAGAATGGTCAATCGCAGAGTGGCTGGAAGGCGAGCACTTTAGACAGAGAAGTTTTTAATCTGATATTCTCTGAGGCACGTGATTATCCAACAGAAGCTGAGGAACAGGCTGTGCAACTAGCTCACCAGGTGGCAGAAGCATGCGATGCCGCGATGATCAAACGCAGAAGAGGAACAAACCGAGGGAAGCCTGCACATTGGTGGACAGAAGAAATAGCAGAACTTCGTCGTCAATGTTTTCGTGCAAGGCGACATTTTCAGCGCAGCAGACAAGCAGCAGATAGGATCCACCTTCGGGAAGAATTCTCACGATTGAGGAAGAACCTTCGTGATGCGATCCGCAGATCAAAAAGAGAATGCTTTAAGAGGTTATGCGAGGAAGCGAACTCAAACCCATGGGGTGATGCCTACAGAATTGTGATGGCGAAGGTTCGGCACCACACACAAGAAAGGTGCCCACGGCTGCTTCTACGTATTGTGGCTACCTTATTCCCGCAACAAAATCAAAGCGCAACAAGCATCCTTTTGTATCCACGGCATGTCAATGACATTGTGGTTTCGCCTGATGAACTCATCTGTGCTGCAAAGCGAATCCAGCCGAATAAAGCTCCAGGGCCCGATGCTATCCCAAATGGGACAATCAGGATAGCAATACAAAACTGTCCACAAAGATTTGCAGAGGTGATGCAGACGTGTATGCGACAGGGTGTTTTCCCACAGATTTGGAAGACCCAAAAATTGGTTTTGCTGCCAAAACCGGGTAAGCCGCCTGGGGTTCCATCATCGTACAGGCCGATATGCCTACTGGACACTGCAGGAAAAGTGCTCGAGAGGTTAATTTATGAGCGATTGCTACCTTTCACGGAAGGCCCTCGGGGTCTTAGCAGCAACCAGTATGGATTCAGGAGAGGTCGCTCAACCGTCGATGCCCTTGGAGCAGTAGTCTCTATAGCCAGGGAGGCTATTCAAGGGACGAGATGGAAAGGTGGATCCAAGAAGTATTGCGCGGTCATTACACTCGATGTCAAAAACGCCTTCAACACGGCGTCCTGGTCTCATATCCTCCAGGCCTTGGAAGAAAAGTTTGTACCGTTGTACCTTCAGCAGATCGTCAGTAGCTACCTCAGCGCCAGAACACTGCTTTATGACAGCGATGACGGGCCCAAACGATACTCTATAACAGCCGGCGTTCCTCAAGGCTCAGTGCTTGGTCCCCTCCTGTGGAACGTTATGTATGACGGAGTTCTGAGGCTTCCAAGCCCGGATGGAGTCCACGTGATTGGATTTGCTGACGATATAGCAGTGGTGGTTGTGGCGAAATACACACATCAGGTTACACAGAATGCAAATGCGGCAATTGAAAGCATTCGACTATGGTTGAGATCAACTGGCTTGGCACTGGCAGCCGATAAAACTGAAGCTGTGTTAATCTCGAGTCGTAAGCAGGTCGAAAGCGTGCGTCTGAGTGTGGATGGTGTTATAATCCAATCGACACGCGCGATTAAGTACCTCGGCGTTTTGGTGGACGACCGCCTCTGTTTTCGACAACACACAGAGTACGTATGCAAGAAAGCATCGGCTCGCTACGCAGCACTAGCGCGAATGCTACCAAACGTCGGCGGTCCAAAATGCAGTAAGCGTCGCTTACTAGCGAACGTAATCACGTCAGGGCTTATTTATGCGGCGCCCATCTGGGCTGAATGTCTTAAAAATAAAACAAGCAGAAAGCAGTTTTCCAGGGTATATAGACTAAATGCGCTACGTGTAATTAGCGCCCACAGAACTATCTCCGACGAAGCGGCCTGCGTACTGGCTAACATGATGCCAATTGATATACTAGCTGATGAGGCTCGCCGGTGCTATACAGAAAGGTCCACTGGCGTCCTGGAATTCGTCAAACTACGTGAAAGGGCTGTCTCGATAGAAAGGTGGCAGAGACGCTGGGATGAATCGAGCAAAGGGCGGTGGACATATAAGCTTATCCCGAACCTAGAAAAGTGGATAAGTCGAAAGCACGGCGAACTGGACTATTATCTGACACAGTTCTTGACGGGCCATGGAGTGTTTAGGCGCTCAATGTATCGCTTTGGTAACGATAGCTCGCCACTCTGTCCGGAGTGTAATGAAGACGAGGACCCAAGCCATGTGCTGTTTGCGTGCCCGCGTTTCGCTGCAGAGAGAGCCTTTCTGAACGATGTTCATGGTTCGAGGATCAATGCTTCAAACTTGGTCGACGCAATGCTTGATTCAGAGAAGACGTGGAGAGCGACATCTCAAGTTGCTGAGCGAATACACGCTAGCCTAAGAAGCCAGGAGAGGGCTAGAAGAACTGCGGCTGCCGAAGCCAACATGGGGGATACGTAAGACGGTAAACACTTTACGTTAGGGCCTTTCTTGAACGAACGAACTCGACGGTGGACGAACGGACCTAAATGACTATTGAGCTTAAAGCTCCGTCTGCCTCCTGACGCAATACTTAACGGTAGTTCCGGGAGGACAGACAGACCAAGGGGGAGGGGTTTTAGCGTGTTAAAGTCGCGCACTAAGGCTTTCGATGCTTTCCCCTCATTTATAAAAAAAAAAAAAAAAAAAACACAAGATATATAGATGCCATTGGTCACCAAAAAGGTGGTTGAAACACCTAGAGTAACTTGACACCAGTCATTGGTTGGAACTACAGAAAGAAGAAGAAGAGAAAAAGATGACATATATAGGAAAGAATCTTTAAATCTGAAATAAAAGGGACCAATAAACATATTTCCCCTGACAGTACAAATTCTACGCGAAAGGCACTCACAACATTAAACTATAAGTAGATGTGTAACAACAGCATAAAAATGGTGAAAAATTAAAATATATATATAAAAAATAGTGGTAAATTGAAAAAATATATATATAAAAAATATAAAAATATATAAAAAATTAAGTGACAGTAAAGGTGAAGTGACATAGTTAAAGGGAAATTATTGAAAAATATTGCAGAGAAGTATTACCAAAAAAAAGTGAAAAATGTAAAATATAAAAAAGTGAAGTGACATAGTAAAAGTGAAGTGACGTAGTAAAAGAAATATTAGAATATTAGTAAAATAGAAAATATTGAAAAATATTAGTAAAATAGAAAATATTGAAAAATATTGAAAAGAAGCATCCACTAAAAAAGTGAAAAGAGAAGTGATATTGTAAATATGGAAGAAAAAACAGCAACACGATGGTCCGATGAAAAATCCGAGTAATAACAACAAGATGAAAAACAATAAGATCAGTAAACAGGAAACTACCAGGAGAATACAAAGACATCAGAATACAACAAACAGAAAATTACCAGGAAAATACCAAAAAGGAAACAGATGAAGACATTAGAATAATACAAACATAAAATAGAAGGTAGGAAACGAATTGTATTATAAATATTACATTATAAAAATCATAATACAAAATATATACCTATAAAATATGAATTTCTCTTAAATCTAAAAACAGAACTTCATTAATCGTTTGATTCTCCAAGGCATCAAGCCGTGTGAACTCCAAATAACTTTTGATAAAATACTCATATATTTTGTACAGTTTAAAATTATTAAATAAACTATAATTATATTTATAACTAAAGAAGTATATAAAAAAATTATTTGCTAATATTCGAATTGGATGAAACGCATTAGTTTACAAAACTAAAACTCAGAGCACTCACAAAGAGTACATTAAAGTGTAAAGTAAAACTCAAAGTTTTTATAAAGAACGCTCAAATTTTTAGAAGACTGCAGTGAAATCTTCTTCATTAATATTATCATCATAATCATCATCAACAATAACGACATCTTCAGTTAAACCTTTTCAAAATGGAAGGATTCATTTGCAGTGAGTGTGGTGTTCTGTTCACCAAAAATTGCAACCTTAAACGTCATGTTTTAAACAAACATGCTGAAAAACAAGCATTCGATTGCAATGAATGCGACATTAAACTTACCCGACGCGATAATCTGAAAAAACATGTAAATTTATTTCATCCACAACTAAGCTGTGCTTCACCAGTAAAACGTATTCATAATGAAAACTTTTCAATTTGTTCCGATTGTAATGAGAACGTTTTGAAGAAAGACTGGAATTATCACATTAGGACCTGTTGGAACTTTATTCGTCAGAAGTTCAATCGGGGAAAAAAAGGTTTTTACATTCAGTGTGTATTTACAGTGTTGCAATTTTCTTTACTACGATCAGCGTTGCATTATGATGTTTTATTACATTTTTAACACTCTTCCTCAACGCTGATACGAAAATAATATATATAATAGTAATTACATATTTTATAGTTATAAATATAAATCAATAATTATAACTGATTTTAATACAAACCAAGAAGCTTTGTCAATTTGTTATGCTTATTTTTACAAACATTTTTTGTGAAAATGTCAGCGATCATTTCGCTACTTGCTACATAATTCAATACAATTTCTTTCCTTTTTATTACATCGCGAATATAATGATGGCGAGTGTCTATATGTTTTGTTCTACCATGATACATAGGGTTATTTGCAATTTGGTGGCTACTTAGATTATCTCCGTTAATTACGATTGGATCATCATTATGTAAGCCTATTTCTTTTAATAAACGTCTTAAATAAACCGCTTCTTTTGTTGCCTCTGACATTGCGACATATTCAGCCTCTGTGCTGCTCAGTGCTGTCGTAGTTTGCTTCTTTGATCGCCATGAAATCGGTCCATTACTTAATAAGAACACATATCCAGAGTATGATTTTCTATCAATCTTGTCGTTTGCCCAATCGGCGTCTACAAAACCCTTTATAGCTTCTTCTGATTTGCTATAATGTAAATTATAATGAATCGTTTTGGCTAGGTAACGTAAAATGTGCTTTGCGCTATTCATATGACACTTTGTAGGATTTGTACTAAACTGTGCTAACTTATTAACAGAGTGAACAATATCTGGTCGAGACAAAACTGCTACATCAACGCTCCAATAAGCGATTGATATTCTGTTTTATCAATAATTTCGTCATCATCGGACCTTGCTATTAAACTATCTCCAGGATCAAGTGGTGTTGAGCATGGTCGACAGTTGTAAATATCGAATTCTCTTAAAAGATTCTCTACAAATTGTTTTTGACCCACACTTATTGATCCGTTTTCAGATTTTCGTTCTACTTCGAAACCAAGGAAAATTTTTACCGAACCTTTATCGACTACATCGAACTGATTTGCAATTTTTTCTTTAATTGCCATAAGCTCATTTTTACTTGAAGATGCAATAAGAAGATCGTCTACATAAACAACAATAATGTTTATATCGCTATTTGAATTCAACCAATACAAACACGGTTCATTCATCGACTGTTTGAACCCAATATTCTTCAAAACCTTTTCTAACAAATTATTCCATTGTCTGCCGGATTGTTTTAATCCGTAAATAGATTTTTTAAGTTTTAATACACTTGTTGGATTTTTTTCATCACGAAAACCATCTGGCTGTTTCATATAGCATTCTTCTTTCAAATCGCTATTTAGATATGCGGTGGTAACATCCATTTGATGTAAATATAGCTCATATTTCGCGGAAAGGGCAAATAACAAACGAATAGTTTCATATCGCGCTACAGGCGAAAATGTTTCGAAATAGTTTACGCCATGTTTTTGGCTACACCCTTTTGCGACAAGTCGAGCTTTATAGCGTATAACTTCACCATTAGTATTTCTCTTTATACTAAAAACCCATTTATTTCCAATTGGTTTCTGACCATTTGGTAAATTACTCAGTGTCCAAGTATCGTTTCTTATTAACGCGTCATATTCTTCTTTCATAGCTTGTTTCCACTCATTTGCATGTGGACTTGACATCGCTTCTTCTAATGAATTAGGTATTAACATATCAGTATATAAAATTTTTAAAGTATTGTATTGTTTGCGAGGACGTCCGACTTTGCCGGTTCGAATTATTCTAGGTCTACCCGGACCTACATTTTCATTGACACAGGAATCAAGGTTTACTATTTCTTCGGCATCATCATATGGATCACTAGAATCTGATTCGTCATACGAATCACTCGACTCTGATTCTTTAAAAACATCATTACGTTCTTCTGTAGTATTATGATTAGTTTCATTATGCTCTACCGCAGCTTCATGATTATCTTCGCCAGTGTTTAAACTAATCAGATTTTCCGTCGCGAGCGAAACAGATTCAATTTCATTGTCTTTTTCATTTTTAGACTTGTTTAAAGCGTTCTCGTCAAATAATACGTCACGTTTTTCAACAACAACTCGGGTTTTGCGATTGTAAAGTCTATATGCTTTCCTATTTAACGAATAACCCACCATAACATACTCTTCACATTTCTTGTGAAGTTTATTAGACTCAGTTTTATCCAAACCTATGGCAAGGGAACCGAACACTCGTAAATGACGTACATCCGGCTTTCGGCTACACCATAACTCATAAGGAGTCGTATCACCAATTGCTTTACTCGGACTTCTATTTCTTAAATACACTGCCGTTGCAATAGCTTCCGCCCACAGAAAATCGTCTAAGCCTGCATGAACCAACATCGATCTAGCCATTTCTACGATTGTTCGGTTCAGGCGTTCCGCTACACCATTCTGTTGCGGGGTGTACGAAACTGTCAATTCGCGTTTAATACCTTTTAGCTTTAAATAATCATCAAATGCATTATTTATGTATTCACGTCCGTTGTCAGTACGCAAACATTTAATCATTTTTCCAGTTTGTCGTTCTACTACTGCTTGAAATTCTTTAAATTTCTCAAAAACCTCACCTTTGTGTTTTATAAAATATACAAAAACCCTTCTAGACATGTCATCTACAAATATTACATAGTATCCAGAATAATGTCATCTACAAATATTACATAGAACCAGATAATGTAGTACAGCTGAACGGACCACAGACGTCTGAATGCACTAATTGAAGCAGTTCATTTGTACGGTTTTGTGCTTCTGCAAATGGTAATGCATGTATCTTACTCTTCATGCATGTATGACAAGAATTATCTTTAGAGAAAGAATTTACGTTTATCCCTGTAACTAACTGATTTTTTACTAAATTATCAAGGCTTCCATAATTAAGATGACCAAATCGTTCATGCCACTTTTCTGTTAAACCTGATTTTAAATTATTACATACGTTCTTGTTTTCGCCAAACCAATATAAATTCATTCTCTTAGAAGCGTTAAGCGCTACAGCACCATCAGAGTTTACAATTTTTGCTGATTCTTTTTCAAATATAACTTTAAGTCCCTGGTCTGTGGCTTTTGAAATAGAAATAAAATTATTCTTTAACTCCGGGACATATAATACATTGCTAAGTAATATATCATTTAATTCGAATGAAATGCGGACATCTCCAAAACCTTTAGCATTCACAAAGTTATCTGCTGCTAGCTCTACACGTTCTGACTTTTGAATGAAATTTGTAAACTTACTGAAATCACCAGACATATGAGCAGTTGCACCACTATCCAAACACCAATATCCACTTTCTGTATTTGCGTGCTCGGTCAACGAAAAATTGAAGTGGTTTGGCCGCTGCTGATTATCCACAAGTTTTCCTTGATGCTGCGATTTTCGATGGTACTTTTGTCGATTGTTCGCTGTTGTAGAGTTGTTTCTTGAAAATTTCTGGTCACAATTTTTCTTCTGGTCACAATTCACTGCAATGTGGCCTCGAACACCACAATTAAAACATTTTACATGTTGATTGCTGACTTTCGTTTTCGCCGCAAATGCTTTCTGCGTTTCACTTTCGATGGACTGCCCCTGCAGTTGCCGGTCGGCCTCCTCCAATAATTTCGATTTAATCGCGCTAAGTTCTGGTAGAGAATCTCTAGTCTCCACTGCAATAACAAAATTCTCGTAATTACTCGGCAAACTTGATAATAAAATAATTTTCAATAGCTCTTCCTGAATCTCAATCCCAATTTCTGCAAGCTTTTCAACTGTGTCGGTAAACATGTTTAAATATTGAGCCATGCCGTCTGCAGTGTCCACCATTTTGAGGTTAAGTAACTTTTTATATAAAGCTACTTTACGTATTGGAGCATCACGTTGATGGATTTTCTTTAATTCCTGCCAAGCCTCCAACGACGTCTTACAATTTTTTATGTAAATTAATTGGGATGGTTTCACATATAGGATAACAGTCGCAAGCGCTTTTTCATCTTTTGTCATCCATTGTGCGGACTCCTCCGCCCCTTCTGGCTTTAATGACTTTCCGCAGACAATATTCCACAAATCTGCGTGTATCAAAACACTTTTAATCTGAATGGACCAGACGTCATAATTTTTTTCATCCAGTTTCTCAAACTGATATGATAAATTCATTTTCGTACAAAAAGAAACGTGGTTTGATATTTGTAAAAACTTGTCGACTAGACAAAAGAACTGGAGACACACTCCAAGCGTTGTAACCTAGGCCAGAAAAACTATAAACTTATTCCAAAAACTTCGTGGTCTGGGCCCATAACCTTTGTTAGATCTTTATTCGTCAGAAGTTCAATCGGGGAAAAAAAAGGTTTTTACATTCAGTGTGTATTTACAGTGTTGCAATTTTCTTTACTACGATCAGCGTTGCATTATGATGTTTTATTACATTTTTAACAGGACCAATAAACATAAAAAAATGCTGGCATCCCGATTAACGAGCACTTTAAAACAATAAAGTCAGCCTTCAATGAAAGGATTGAAACGCTTATGTTCGAAAACGTGAACAAGGGTTTGCTAATTCCAGAAACGTTTTTTATAGTAAACAGGAACATCATTATAAAAGCCTTGGAAGATTTACTCGAAAAGCACTTGGGTTATAAATTCAATTTAGAGATATTTTGTGAGTATGTGAAGATGAGTATTGAAGAAGATATGATGTGAATGTAAAATCGTTCCAAACCAAACAAACTTTAATACAGACAAGAGAAGATATCGAAAGCAGCCACAATAATATGATTTATCAGATTTGTAAGAAAATGTCTGAGTTTCAGGAAAGGGACAGTGGCTGGTCTCTCGTAAGGATATGTGGTTCAATATCGATACGTCGAGTTCAATATTAATCAATATCAGCCAATAAGGGAATAGCTATAAGTAAAATATTGTTATATATTAATTTCAATTTACAAACAAAATAATAAACTAAATTATAAATATAAATATTAAGCAAAACAAGTGTTAGATTTAAGAAATTGTATGAATAAATTTGAATATAACATACCATAAGACAGTCGATTACCTACATTTTCTTTGAACTGATATCACTGATTTTTAACTCATTTGCTCTGATAACTAACTTTGAAATACATGGATACCGACTCTTTTATACATAACATACAAATCGACGACTATTACAAAAGTATTCTTGATGATATCGATTTAAAATCTGATACCTCAGAATATTCACCAGGCGACCGATTGATGAAGGACATCGATCCCTTTAGTGATTACACGTCTTCGTTTACAATTTTTGAGCTTGAGTGTGAAGCTACTCTATGAAACCCGCTTTTTACTCATTTTGTCATTTCTTGTAGAATTTTTTTCCTAGAAGAAAGACTTCGTTACTATGTCATAACCATCAATAGGTGTGTCAACATTCTTTAAACGCTTCCAGCGGAGATTTAAGTTGTAATTATTATCTAAACTGAATCCCAACACTTTTGAAATATTTCTCTTTATTTTATTATTTGATGTTTTATGTGCGGAATAATAACCGAACTTATCGACACGTATTTCAATTATGCTTACAACCACACCAACATCATAAAGGGATTATTCAGTGATAAGTCTTTATTGACGTCTTCACCACTTCACCATAAAAAAGGAACGGGTGTGATAAGTTTATACCATCAAACACATAATTATATTCATTAGAATGGTACTAAGGCTATGTATATTGTAAAAGCACTAACCAATAATAAAGAATCATCAACGACATACAAAGGAAATGGTTTAATGTAAGTAAATTCACAGAAAACCCGAACTTATTTATAGGAAGTAAATTCACAGAAACCCCAATTTATTTATTGGAATGATCCCAATATGCTGATAGACAGATTACGCCTTTTGTTATTACTGCTTCAGATGAAGGTAACTTCTATATCAACGAAATAATTTACGTTATCGAAGAATTACGAGAAGCCGACATAATTGAGTAACTTTCACATACATAATTTGCAAACCAAGATAACATCTTATCAACAGATAATCATACATAATCACATAATTTTCATGAACATGTAAATCGAAATTAGCTTTACAATTGTTTTATAATTTTTTTGAAATATGTATTATTGAAACTATTGTACTTTTATTAAAATTAAATGCGTATATGTGTATATGAACAACATAATTAAGCGTTTGAGTTGTTTTAATTTTTCAACAATAAAATCCTTATAAATACGGTCGCTTATATGATATGATGTCACTGATATCTTTGCTAGTTGAACTAGTCAGATAACTGATCTATCAGTTGATATGCTAGATCTGATCTGTCAGCCGATAACCTGGTCTGATCTGATCTGTTAACAGTTGCACCCGGTCAGATCTCATAGCTGTTATATCTGATCTGATAGCTAATATACATGACCTGATCTAATCTGGCAGCTGATATGCATGATCTGATCTAATCTGAACTGATCTGATAGTTGTTATGATAGACCAGATAACCGTTATGATGAATCACCAACGACTTACAAAGGAACTGGTTAAATCCAAAATAGCTGCTTGTCTCATCTGATAGGTGATATAATTGTTGCGAAAGTTGATATAAAGACCACAAACGAAACGATATCAGAAGTTTTACTGGAGTTGAGTTATTATATATTTATTTATTTGAGTTATTATATATATCAAACAGTAAATTAAGATAAGTTGACTTGCTATCCTGGAAATATTCAAAATAAAACTGTCGATCTTCCCGAGGATAAGTATCCTCACATTCCGCTACGACGGATGGTGATAGATCCGGAAGAGGGACCATCCGCGAAGGTCGCACGTGAAGACCTCGACGATGGCATCATCTGGGTGGACTCTTCCGACTCTGAGAGTCAGCAGGACCAGCAGGCAGCCAACGAAGCCACTCAGAGAAATACCGGGCCCCATAAGGAATGGTGTAACGAACACCCCTGAAGCACCAGCACCACCACGAGAGTCAACCACAATGGGTACTGAAGGGAGCTACGAACCCTGGGTTTCGGAAGAGGGATCATCCGCGAAGGTCACACGTGAAGACCTCGACGATAGTATAATCTGGGTGGACTCTTCCGACTCTGAGAGTCAGCAGGATCAGCAGGCAGACGAATCCTGGGTTTCGGAAGAGGACCCGGAGTGCAACAACGACGACAGCGACGGTCAAAGTAGTGAACGCGATAGCCAGAGTGGTGAGTCTACAACGGGCCCACAAAGTGTTCGCCGCCACCTCGGTCGAGCAAGAGGTGGTAACCGGGCCTGGGTACACTCAACAGATCACCACACTAAGGTACATCAAAAGAGTGTTGAACCCAGAGGTTTGGACGGACGAGGTCCTGCAGAATCATACTTGGCCGAAAGGTGTCTCACGGCCACTAGCGTGCCAGCCGACACACCCACACAAGGTCATGTCGCGATCAGCATTAGCCGGCGCAAGCGGCTACCCCCTAGATTCAGACAACCGTAGCCGGATCGCCATATTAGAAGTAACACCACCTGAAGTAGAGGAGTCAGTGATAGCCCGGTCATGTCTGCGTATTTAATTTTTATTCGATTTTAATATCTTTTATATTACTATTTAATAATTATTTCATTTATCTTTTATTTCATATAATTTCTATTTGATTTTTTATTTTAATTCAGATTATTTTATTATACTATATTTTATCCTATTTTATTTTATTTAATTCTTATTTTATTTCATATTGTTTTATTATACCATATTTTATCTTATTATTTACATTATGTTATTTACTTTAATATTTAGTTTTTAATTTATCTTGTTTTATGCTGTTTTAGTTTATTTTATTTCATTTTATTATTAGTTTGCATTTTAATCCTTTAATTTTATTTTATTTTATCTTATATGGTTTTAGTTTTATATCTCATTATATTTTAATTCATATTTTTTATTTTATAAATTATTTATTATTATATTTTAATATATTTTTATTTTATATTTGTTCATTTAATTTTTTTTTATTATTTATTTATTAATTTATTATTTTTTCCCCCCTATTCTATATTTATTTTCATTTTCAGTTTATTTAGTTTTCATTTTCATTTAGTTTAGTTTTATTTTGAATATTTCCAGGAGAGCAAGTCAACTTATCTTAATTTACTGTTTGATATATATAATAATTCAAATAAATAAATATATAATAACTCAACCCCAGTAAAACTTCTGATATCGTTTCGTTTGTGGTCTTTATATCAACTTTCGCATCAATTATATCACCTATCAGATGAGACAAACAGCTATTTTGCATTTAACCAGTTCCTTTGTAAGTCGTTGATGATTCATCATAACGGTTATCTAGTCTATCATAACAACTATCAGATCAGTTCAGATTAGATCAGATCCTGCATATCAGCTGCCAGATTAGATCAGGTCATGTATATTAGCTATCATATCAGATATAACAGCTATGAGATCTGACCGGGTGCAACTGCTAACAGATCAGATCAGACCAGGTTATCGGCTGACAGATACGATCTAGCATATCAACTGTTGGATCAGTTATCTGATTAGTTCAACTAGCAAACATATCAGTGACATCATATCATGTAAGCGACCGTATTTATAAGGATTTTATTGTTGAAAAATTAAAACAACTCAAACGCCTAAATATGCTGTTCATATACACATATACGCATTTAATTTTAATAAAAGTACAATAGTTTCAATAATACATATTTCAAAAAAATTATAAAACAATTGTAAAGCTAATTTCGATTTACATATTCATGAAAATGATGTGGTTATGTATGATTATCTGTTGATAAGATGTTATCTTTGTATGCAAATTATGTATGTGAAAGTTACTCAATTATGTCGGCTTCTCGTAATTCTTCGATAACGTAAATTATTTCGTTGATATAGAAGTTACCTTCATCTGAAGCAGTAATAACAAAATCTGTCTATATTGGGATCATTCCAATAAACAAATTGGGGTTTCTGTGAGTTTACTTCCAATAAATAAGTTCGGGTTTTCTGTGAATTTACTTACATTAAACCATTTCCTTTGTATGTCGTTGATGATTCTTTATTATTGGTTAGTGCTTTTACAATATACATAGCCTTAGTACCATTCTAATGAATATAATTATGTGTTTGATGGTATAAACTTATCACACCCGTTCCTTTTTTATGGTGAAGTGGTGAAGACGTCAATAAAGACTTATCACTGAATAATCCCTTTATGATGTTGGTGTGGTTGTAAGCATAATTGAAATACGTGTCGATAAGTTCGGTTATTATTCCGCACATAAAACAGCAAATAATAAAATAAAGAGAAATATTTCAAAAGTGTTGGGATTCAGTTTAGATAATGATTACAACTTAAATCTCCGCTCCCGAATCGTTTAAAGAATGTTGACACACCTATTGATGGTTATGACATAGTAACGAAGTCTTTCTTCTAGGAAAAAAATTCTACAAGAAATGAAAAAATGAGCAAAAAGCGGGTTTGATAGAGTAGCTTCACACTCAAGCTCAAAAATGTTAAACGAGTTGAGTTGTGATGTGACCGCGGACGGAGGCGGATATTGTGCCCGCCAGGACTTCTTGTTAATCAGTGTTCGCGCAAATAAAACCGAAAACAATAGGGCAAACAATTACCCACGCCGCGAAACACTTTTAACACAATAATAAACCTCACCAAACAACAGTTTTTCATAAACAAATAATAGTGCACTTATTAGCAACTCTTATTAGCAACTTAACAACAAAATAAATAAAAATTCTATCAATTACAACAAATAATACACAATCAAACGGAACGCAGAGAACCATGCGAGGAGCTTTTTTACGCTCTCCGTAGTAAAGCTCAGCATTTCGTTTGCTTTCACTCCTCTTCCTTCTTCCTGGTCCCGTTAGGTGTGCATGCGGCTGTGAGTGCTGCGTGGGCTGAAGAGCGGCAAGATAAAGGCATAACACTTGTCTTGTCGCGTTTTGGTTTGCTTGCGACGTACGCGTGGCCGCTTGTACAGCTGAGCTTACACTTCGTCACAGTGGGTGGCGATGACAAGGTTCCGCATAGACTCCACTAATGTACGTTGCTTGAGGGCGAATTTCTTCGCGGTCTATGCGCCTATTTGTACTCACCAACTGCATATAATAGCACTAGGTGAGACCCAGGTGTCTGAGGGTGCAGATCCACTAGACTTTCACATGCCGGGGTAACATCTACTGCCATTATTTTTACCTCACAGAGGCCTCGCCTTATACATTCGCAGTGATGTTGCGTACCAGTGTCAGCAACACCTTTGCACGTCGGAAGCCGAATTTAGCTCCATGTGGGTTAAGTTCAAAATCCAGTCGCACATCCTGCACTTCTGCTTCATTTATAGAAGCCCGGGTCTAGGGAGGCTGCCAACTTTTGATAAACTGGACAGTCTCTCTGATTCGATCTCTAAAATTCTGGAATCGTATCCGAACAGTGAAATTGTTGTTGCTGGTGATTTCAATGTTCATAATTCCAATTGGCTACGTCATTCGAGTCACACAACACCTGAGGGTTTGTATGTTGAGTTGTTTGCTGAGTCTAATAATTTGACTCAATTAGTGAAGGAACCAACGCACTTTCCCTGCGTTGATGGGCAAAACCAAAATATTCTGGACCTTTTTCTAACTTCACATCACAGCAAGTATGATGTGAAAATCCGCTCACCAGACAGCTCCGAAGCGGAAAGTGTGGCTTTATGAAAAGGCTAATTGGGATGCGCTGAACTGCTTTTTCAGCCGTTTCAATTGGCAATTGTGTTTCAGAGATAGAAACATAAATGCTGCAGCAAAATTGGTAGAAAATATAATTTTATTTGGTATGATGTCTTTCATACCCTATAAAAGAATTTCCATTAAACCAAAAGACCATTCCTGGTTTAATGCGACTTGCAGGCAAGCAGTCAGGTCTAAAGAGGAAGCATTTAGGAATTGGCGTTTAAATAAAACTGCTGATACTAAACTGCTGCGCAATCAGGCCAGAAATAGGTGCAATGCCACTCTAAGTCGCGAAAAAGTTCTTTACGAGCAGCGCCTTAGACGCAGAGTTCTTGAATACCATAAGGGTAGCAAGAACTTTCGGTCGTTTGTGGGGAGGGTGAAAAATCAGACGAAATCGTCTATTCCAATTCTCCTCAAGGATGATCAGATCTTCACTCACTCGGTTGATAAGGCAAACTTATTAGCCAAAATGTTTGCTGAAAACTGCTCTCTTCCTGAGAGTAGCCAACCACTACCTGTGATCGATGGTGTGTCTCATATTATGCATGAGATGCACTTTCGAACGCGGGCTGTTAAAAGAGTGCTTGCAGACCTCGATGTCAATAAGTCCTCGGGACCGGATGCCATTTCTGCCCATGTGTTGAGAAAGTGCGCCTCAACACTGGCTCGCCCATTGCGCAATCTCTTTAATTTATCCTTTACTTCAGGAGTTTTTCCCACTTCCTGGAAGATTGCCAATGTGCATCCAGTTACCAAAAAAGGTGAGGCTACGAATCCAGCAAATTACCGGCCCATAGCAATCTGCTCAGTGCTCTCTAAAGTCATGGAGAGCATTGTAAATTTTAAATTGATGAGGTATCTAGAGAGCAACGTGTTGATCAGCCAGTACGGCTTCCGTGCTCACCGTTCCACCGGCGACCTGATGGTGTTTCTCACTGAACGGTGGAGCAGTTGTATTCACCGGTTCGGTGAGAGCAAGGTTGTTGCTCTGGATATCTCCAAGGCATTTGACCGGGTGTGGCATAAAGCACTCGTGTCTAAACTGGCTGCTTATGGTGTCGGTAAAACTTTCACTCGATGGATATCGAGTTTCCTCAGCGGCCGTTCTATTCGGGTTGTGATAGACGGCTTTGCTTCCGAAGAGCACTCCATTAATGCTGGAGTTCCGCAGGGTTCGGTCCTGTCTCCGACACTTTTTCTTATTTTCATCAATGACTTTCTGTCATTGACATCAAACCCCATCTACTCGTTTGCTGATGACAGCAGCATTTGTCATTCATATTTTTTTTTTTTTTTTTTTTTTTTTTTTTAATGACAGATGAAACCAAGCTCAGGGGATGCCCCCTATCCATGCACAGCATTTGTTGGTTCCGAAGGGATGACAGGTTAGTGGGAAGGGGGAAAGAGGGAGTAGTGACGGTTTACACTTCGCTTAAATGTTTCGACGCTGTAAGTGGGCGGGAAGACATTCGCAGGGAGATTATTCCACAATCTAACGACGCGACCGAAAAACGAACTCTCACGATAATGCGTGGTTCGTTGGAACGGAATCGCGACATAAAAGGGGTCATGGGTCATATTCATTTTCCAGGCGTCCTTCCATTCTGGAGATCACTGGAAGACGCAGAATTATGAATGACACACTCCAATCCGACCTCAATAAAATCCAGGAGTGGGGTCGTGCGAATCGGGTCGATTTTAATGCGCGGAAGACCCAATGCTGTTTGTTGACCCACAAGCGTCTGGCGGGTGACAACTTCCCACCTCTAAATATGGGTGGTGTGGATATTAAGGAGTCGGAGGCTCTTGATGTTCTGGGCATGTCAATCCAATGCGAGCTTCGCTGAAACGATCACATCTTTGACGTGTCGAAAGAAGCAGCCAAGTGCTTAGGCTTTCTTAAGCGGTGTAAGAAGTACTTCACTCCAACCGATCTTCGTTGTATCTACACCACTTATATCCGTCCGAAAATGGAGTACAATTCGCATATATGGTCGGGAGCTTCGCGGGCATATCTTCAGATTCTCCACCGTGTCCAATGTCGTGCGTTAAAACTTATAGGGGACAGTAGGGTATCCAGCTCTATTGAAACCTTGGAGCGTCGTCGTGATGTGGGGTGTGTATCACTATTTTACCGCTACTTTCACGGTAAATGTTCTTCTGAAGTAGCCAGCCTGATTCCTCCGATTCAGGTATTTAGCAGAACTACTCGGCTTTCCAGAGCGGTGCACCCCTTTTATGTCGCGATTCCGTTCCAACGAACCACGCATTACCGTGAGAGTTCGTTTTTCGGTCGCGTCGTTAGATTGTGGAATAATCTCCCTGCGAATGTCTTCCCGCCCACTTACAGCGTCGAAACATTTAAGCGAAGTGTAAACCGTCACTACTCCCTCTTTCCCCCTTCCCACTAACCTGTCATCCCTTCGGAACCAACAAATGCTGTGCATGGATAGGGGGCATCCCCTAAGCTTGGTTTCATCTGTCATAAAAAAAAAAACAAAAAAAAAACGAAGACGTGTAATCACTAAAGGGATCGATGTCCTTCATCAATCGGTCGTCTGGTGAATATTCTGAGGTATCAGATTTTAAATCGATATCATCAAGAATACTTTTGTAATAGTCGTCGATTTGTATGTTATGTATAAAAGAGTCGGTGTCCATGTGTTTCAAAGTTAGTTATCAGAGCAAATGAGTTAAAAATCAGTGATATAAGTTCAAAGTCAGGTACTGTCCTAATCTGAAAATGTAGGTAATCGACTGTCTTATGGTGTGTTATATTCAAATTTATTCATACAATTTCTTAACTCTAACACTTGTTTTGCTTAATGTCTATATTTATAATTTAGTTTATTCTTTTGTTTGTAAATTGAAATTAATATATAACCATATTTTTCTTATAGCTATTCCCTTATTGGCTGATATTGATT
Organism: Sicus ferrugineus; assembly: GCA_922984085.1. Taxonomy (NCBI): domain Eukaryota; kingdom Metazoa; phylum Arthropoda; class Insecta; order Diptera; family Conopidae; genus Sicus; species Sicus ferrugineus. The sequence goes on from OV277349.1 coordinate 27,628,828, forward strand.
AATATTAAACTCGACGTGACATATCCTTACGAGAGACCAGCCACTGTCCCTTTACTGAAACTCAGACATTTTCTTACATATCTTATAAATCATATTATTGTGGCTGCTTTCGATATCTTCTCTTGTCTGTATTAAAGTTATTTTGGTTTGGAACGATTTTACATTCACATCCATATCTTCTTCAATACTCATCTTCACATACTCACAAAATATCTCTAAATTGAATTTATAACCCAAGTGCTTTTCGAGTAAATCTTCCAAGTAAATCTTCCAAATAAATTCTGGGAAATTAATGACTCATACTAATATCTATGAATTCTTTAACAAAACACACACACACACACACACACACACAGCAAACAATAAGTACTTTATACGCTTACAGTATAGTATACATAATTGTGTATTGTGTGTGTATAGTGTATAGTACACATAATTGTGTGATATAATATTTAGCGTTATATTCAGAAATTAACGATAACAAAAAAGTTACGATGTTAAAACAAAACCAACAACAAGAGCAACAACAAAATAAAAAGTTTTCGCCTCAATGCCTTCATTAAAGTGCTAAAACATTAAATACAATTCAATTCCATCAAAAATTCGAATCAAACTATAGTTCGATCTCAAGCAATTAAATAAACAACAACAACTACAACACTACTTCTGCTTACGCACCCGCGAGCACACCCATTTCCTCAGCTCAGCTACTTCTGCTTACGCAGCTTCTGTTTAGGCAGCCTCTGCTTAGGCAGCCTCTGCTTAAAAAAATTTCATTGCATTCTTCGGAAAAATGTTTACATTAATTTAATTCCAGCAAATTCAAGCCAAGCCACAGTTCGGTCCCAAGCTATTAAATAAACAATACAAACACTCTACCTCTGCTTAGGCAGCCCACGCTCCAGATCATGCATGCACGCAAAACCTCAGTTCGATTCATTCACTTTATGTTTACATTCAATTTCGCTATGATTCTGGGTAGAGTCTCTAAAGCGAAGCAATTAAAGACAAGAGACGTGTGTTATGGTATGTGAGTACTGGGAGATCATAAGTAGCAAGAGTGAGTGTCAGCGTGTGACTTTTGTTTTGTTCGTTTTGTTTATTGGAGAAGGTGAACTGTGGCTTGTGTCTCACATAGGGTTGGTAAGTGGAGTTATTTTTAGGAAATTTAGGAAGTATGGTGTTGTAGTTGTTGTTGTCGTTTTAATGTTTGTATGTAGGATACAGAGCTGAGGAAATGTGTGTGCTCGCGGGTGACAGCTTGCTAAGCAGAGGCTGCTTAAGCAGAAGTTGCGTAAGCAGAAGTAGTGTTGTAGTTGTTGTTGTTTATTTAATTGCTTCGCTTTTGAGACGCTGCCCCAGAAGTGTAGTATAGTAAAACTTAATGTAAACATTAAGGGAGCGGTTCGAGCTGTGACTCGCATCCACGGTCTGAAGCGCGGAGTTGTTATTTTAAGAAATATTAAACTCGCCTTGGTGTTCTTGTTGTTGTTATTGCTTATTTCTTGAGTTCGAATATGAAGCTCATCTTATTGTTGTAGTTGTAGTTGTTTATTTCTTGGAAACTGTGAACTGCGGCGTAGCATGCATTGGGATCGAACGGCGGTTTAGCTTAAAAATGCTTACTGAAGCAGATTTGACTCTAATTTATTAAATATGACATTCAATCTAGGAGCGAAAAATAACAATAAACATTTTCAAAGGATACGATAAAATCAAACGAAACTGAGCAATATGATTCTTGTAAATCAGGGAATTAGTTTAATTGTGGTTAGGCTGCGAAATATAAACGTTTAAAAAGGATCAAATTCTACAAAATTAATAACATACACGTTAACAATAACAACAACAACAAAAGCGAGACGTCGCAAGGAAATGTGAGTAGATACTCACATTTACCAGATCTCTCTTTTAACTGTTTGTACTCTTTTTATTTATTTTATTCTCTGTTTTTCTTCTATTTCTAGTTGGATTGGATATTAATAATAGAGATTCTCCAGTATTTATCTGAAGCAGACGATATATGCTTCGACTTAGAAGATTTCACCAAAGATGTTAGAACTAGGTTGTTAAGCTGGGGTAACGGCGATCGTTCTCGGGAGGGAGCTCAGCGCCTCCTCTTTTCTATACTCCAAATAGGCGAGTATCTTCGACGGGTAGGATTTCGAGAGCCAAACCCTCTGTCTGCGTCACTGTTGATAAAAAATATAATATTTTACCAAAATCTAAATATAGTGTTTGTTATAATACGAAATATTAAATAATGAATAAATACAAAGACCTTTTGATTTTTATTTCATTATTTTCTTATTGAAATTGTTTTCATAATTCGAAAACTCATTTTCCAGAAACGGCTGCGATTGGGGAAAGTAAACTTGCACTTCCAGTCGAAAGTTTTTTTCACGACCTAGTCTAGAAATTTGAATTTAATTTGGAAGGATTTAACAGAACACAAACATTGTCAAAGAATTTAAGTATAATTTCTTTATTTATAAGAAATGAGTCACATTCATATGTAATGATCATGAGACATGACTTTTGGAAAATTTTTAAATATATATAGAGAATGCTGGAAAGATAAATAAGGGTTTCTGGTAATCAACAAAGACGATCCGATTGTTGATGGGCGTTATAGAAAAGACATTTACATCCAACTATAAATAAAGGCATCCCCGATACTTTCATACTAGTATGCAATCAGCCTTTGAACTGATCTGATCTAATACCTGATAGCTGTTGCACCTGATCTGATCTGATAGTGGATACATCTCATCTGATAGCTGATATACCAGATCTAATCCGATCTGATCTGATTTGATAGTTGATACACCTTGTCTTGATAACTGACTGTTACAGCTGATTGAAGACACTGAAGATGAATATTAAACTGTTAAAAGAACTTGTAAAAACTAGTCGAGAACTGAAACAAAAATTTATGGCTTTAAAGTTAAGAAAAGCCGATTTAGAGAATCAATTGAACAAATGTTAACAAGGATGACCCAGAATATATGCATGATGCAAAAACAAAAAACTTAAAACAAGTACACCAGTTAAAGGAAAGAAAGATATCGATTTTACAGACGAAACTCTTACCAAGAGCAATCATGATGATGATAATGATGATGATGATGGTACCTTTTTCTCTCAAATGGATGTTTCAGAGGAAGATGCAAACAAATTAACTGAAGACATGGATTTATCTAAATTAGAGCAGCAAAATGAGCTGGATACAGCATACGGACTGAACGGAGGATTAGATGGTGAATGGAGATTCGGAAGTAGCGCTTTCAAAATACAAAACGGCGAAATATTCATGTCAAACAAACCGTTTGACACCTCATCCCCCACCTCTTTCAACCTTACACCCGGTCTCTTTCAGTTATTCTTCCACAAAACACCATCAAATTACAACGAAGCGGATCTACAAGTTTACAAAACAATTCTAATCAATACTAATGCTCACAAACGTAACTATGATGAAAATAAGCAAATTAAGGGAACTAAGGCTTATGAGTACACCAACATCATAAAGGGATTATTCAGTGATAAGTCTTTATTGACGTCCACACCACTTCACCATAAAAAAGGAACGGGTGTGATCATGTTGTTAAGTTTATAGTTGATTGTTGACTGACTTCTATTTGTTCTATCACTTAATTTTATGAAGTGAAAAAAGTCACACGTTACTTACGGTTGTATATTTTTTTCCAAGAATTAATTAAGCTAATCCCAAGAATTAATAAAACGATAGGATATAAAATTTATGTATGCACACTCATGCAATCCTAAATTGTGACAAAGATTTCTATGGATATACACTCATGCATCCCTGAATTGCGTAAGATTTCATTATATCCTTTGAAGTTTTTACATTAATTTAATTCCTGGAAAATTCGAGTCAAGCCACAATTCGAAACTAATGTTGCATGTCGCATTCACACCGTCAAGGCAAGAACATTGGCACTTGTTAATAACTCAGTTAGTGAGTCAAGGTCAAGTTCAGCCTTTAGTGCAAGCCAAGCATTTTGTTTGGGAAGCTCGAAAGCCAAGCTAGCAACAATCGCACTCTGCATGGTAGCAAGTGTGGAAGCTAATTATAAGCTCCGGGCAAAGCTCTCGAAAGCCAAGTTAGCAACCAGCACAGTCTGCATTGTAGCAAGTGTGGAAGCTAACTGCCACCAAATAGCTTTTCTCGAGCTCAAACCAAGCAGCTTTCAGAGTAAATAAAATTACCCAAAAAAAAAGTAAAGAGCAAACGCGGAAGAATGCTGATTGCTGCAGCGTTGGTAACTAGTCGGGTTAAATGCTACTTGGAAATATTAAATGAATGAATGAGAGGGAAAAAATTAAAAGAGAACGAAAAGCAATGTGATTAATGGCAGAGTCCGTGCAGGAACAAGTTTACTTAGACTTGAAAATAACCCCTGAGGAATTGCAAAGAGAGCTGGGGGAAGTTTTAGCGAAAATTTGGGAGGTTCTAAAAAGCACAGTAGCGAATAAAGATAATTGGGAACTTATTAATACAAGAATAGTGGAATTAGGTGATATTAGGAAAGTTGAAAAAGCGGATGCCATTGTAGAAGAGCTGCTGCAGTTTATGCAGCATAAGGTGCATGCTAAAGAGGAAGAGATAAATGAATGGAAATTGCAGTTCGCGGCATTAAAGAATAGATATGATAGAATATTTCAAGAAGAATTAATAAAAACGAGAAGCTGAGGCTAGACATTCAGAAGCTCAAGCTAGACATTCAGAAACCCAACTAAATAAGATGGGTATAACAGTCTGGTTCCACTGTTTTCAGGAACCCAGTCTCCGGATTTAAACGGGTGAAGTATATAAATTTATACAGGGGTGTGAGTTATGATAGATTCGACAGCAAAACAGTCGTTTAAAACGGGTTTAAAGACACCACATTGAGGGTTTATATGCTAAGTTTCACGGGGAAAACCCTGGAGGAAATGATTGAAATAGCAATACATACATTTAGTACTATACAGAGGAGTAGTTCCCTCTGGCAACAAACAACCACACCAATTAGTAATATGAATTTATTGGAATTTATTTATTCCACAGAAAACCTCCTGCGCAGAATCGATTGGAAAAGCCGGAGGCAAGGCAAAACATCCCGAGGGGGCCACAGGAAAAAATAATTTGTTCATTTTGCAATAAAAGGTGACATACAAGGGAAAAATGTTTGGTGAGGGAAAACTCTCCGTATTGCTTTTTAAAGTGTTTTAAATATGGACATGAGACAAATTGGAGGTGCGGAAATCAACGGACTCAGGACCACGGGTCAAATAACACCACGAGAGAACCACTTAATGGTTACCGAGGTCAGTCGAACCGGAAAGTGGAAATGCCACAAAGGAACCAACTACAGCAGAATTGGCAACCAAATCCAATGCAACAGAATTGGCAATAGACTCAGAGAAGGTTCGAAAACCCGAAGTCGAATGCATCAAACAGTGTGCAAAGGAATCAGGGTACAGTGTCCTTGGTGTAACAGACCAGGACATATGGTGGCAGATTGCCAGGCTAAGGGAAATTGTTAAAAGTTTCAAAACAATCGCCAGGAAAACTGGCAATGGCCCAGAACAGGCCAGTAAATTGGGAACCCAATAATAATAGGTCCAAACGAAGGAGTAACTGTAAGTCCGACATCGGAAATGATTGTGGATACGTTACCAATTTCAAGAAATGAAGGAGTAACTGTAAGTCCGACATCTGAAACGATTGTGGATACGTTATCAACTTTAAGAGATTTTGGAATTAATACAAGCCCAAATAGTACAAGTAGTGCAGAGAATAAAAATTTACAGAGAAAGCATATGGTTATAGGAGCAGTAGATTAAAAAATACAAAACCACGATCTGGAGCAGAAGTCTGGAAATGGAATAGATCGATTATAAACACAGTTACTAAGCAAGTAACATTCATAGATGAGAGGAAGAAACCTGGTTGTGCGGTCAAAGGGAGAACTATATCAAATTTTTTATAACAAAAATTCAAAAGTAATGGCGAAAACAGTTAGGATCTGGATGAATATTCCGGAGATAATAGTTCATAAGCAGGAAATTGTTCCAGGAGTGTATATGGGGGAAAAGTTAGCGAAGGTAAATAGGGACGTAGTTTATGTTCCAATAGTGAATTCAACGGAGAAGGAGGTAGATATAGACAGTGGTTTTAGGCCGGATTTTCTAGTTTCAATAAATTTCAAACACCCCGTGTTAGTATGAAAAATAGAGTAGGGGAAATAGATATTAAGGGTAGAATAAGTACTCTTATAGATAAATTAAATTTAGATGACAGTTTAAATAAGGAGGAAAGGGATTCAGTAGAGAGAGTATGCGCAGCTTCTCACGATATTTTTCTACTGGAAGGGGATGAATTATCCTATACGCCGGTATTAAAGCATGAAATACCGACCAGGCACGACCAATCACCGATTAATCAAAAGCAGTATAGGTTACCGCAGGTCCATAGGGAGGAAGTAAACAGGCAGGTGCGAAAGCTGTTAGACGATGGGATTATATCCCCCAGCTAATAGCCTTGGAATTCGCCATTGTTGCTAGTACCAAAGAAAGCCACAAAAGAGGGTCTGAAAACATGGCGTCTGGTGATTAGCTTTAGGAAATTAAATGACGTTACGATTAAGCAGGTTTTCCCCATACCTGCTTAATCGTAACGTCATAGAATTGAGAATTTTCCCTATACCTAAAATTTTTGAGCAGTTGGGACATAGTAGGTATTTCTCGACACTAAATCTTGCTAGTGGGTATCACCAGGTTTTGGTTGATGAAAAAGACAAAGAGAAAACCGCGTTTAGTTCAGGATTGGGTCATTTTGAATTCAATAGGATGCCTTTTGGTTTAACGGGAGCGCCCGCGACGTTTCAGGGGATAATGAATCATAGTCTCTCTGGGCTTCAGGGAATAGATTGTTTTGTTTATTTAGATGATATAGTAATTTATGGTAGGAATTTAGAACAGCATGAGGATAGACTATTTAAGGTGTTTAGGGAGGATAATTTAAAATTAAACACAGAAAAGTTGTTAAGACGAGAAATAGTTTGTTTAGGCCATAAGTGCTCTGAGCAGTGTGCACTGCCTGACCCGCAGAAGGTTGAGTGTGTAAGGAATATAAAACCTCCCAGGAACATAAAGAAGGTACAGGCATTCTTGGGGTTAGTCAACTACTATAGAAAATTTATTGGAAGCATGGCAAAAATCGCCTTGCCAATTAACAAATTACTGAGAAAGGATACCAAGTTCCAATGGTCGGAGGACTTTTAGAAAGCGTTTGATAAGCTGAAAGAAGCAGTAATTTCACCACCGGTACTGACATACCCGGATTTTAGTAGAGAATTTCTGTTGACCACCGATGCTAGCGGTGAAGCTCTAGGGGCCGTGTTGTCGCAAGGGAAAATTGGCGATGATAGACCGATAGCTTTCGCTAGCAGAGCGTTGAGTGACACTCAACTATAGAAAGGGAATTATTGGCCATTGTCTGGGCTACACGAAAATGCAGAGCGTATATTCTGGGAAGGCCTTTTAAGACAGTGACAGACCACCAACCATTAAAGGATATAACGAATTTTAAGGATCAGATTTGTCGTCTAGCCAGGTTTAGACATAAACTATCGGAATACGAATTCGAAATTTTATATAAACCCGGTAAGAAGAATTTGAATGCAGACGCATTAAGCAGGATTCCGCAGGAAAATAACGGTATTGTTACCGTTATTCCATCAGGGGGCAGTGAAGACTTATTTACGGCTTAGGCAAGAATACAGGTGGCCAGGCATGCAAAAACAGATTAAATAATATGTTAAAACCTGTCCCAAATGCCAAGACAACAAAAGTTCAAAATTGACGAAAATGCCACTAGTATTAACAGACACGCCAGTGCGGCCTTTTGATAAGGTTTACATGGACACTGTGGGTATTTTACCAGAAACTGTGTCCGGTAATAAGTACATCCTAACATTTCAGGATGATTTTTCAAAATTTATGACATGCACAGCTATCCCTGACGCAGAAATAAGCACCGTATCTAGGGCTTTTTATGACGAGGTAATAACGCAGTACGGAATTCCACGAATTCGGGTAACAGATAACAGTACTAATTTCACTTCAAAATTATTTACCGATACTTGCAAACTTTTGGGAATTAAGAAATTACACACAACACCGTATCACCCGCAGGCCAATGGTTCATTGGAGAGGAGCCATAGATCCCTGGCAGAAGTGTCTCCGGGTGTTTAACGTGAGCGCCTGCCAAGACTGGCTTAAGCTCACGGTGTGCCATCACACATTGGGTTGAAGTCTATGCGTCAACCAACGCCCCCTTGAATAGGTACCTGGTACCGGTCCGCGGGAACCAATTCGAGTGCTTGCGTAAAGGACAAGTACTCCCTCTTGGTGAGGGGTCGATGCCTTTCTAACACCTCTGCCGTTCTATGGGTCACGGCACCCGGTTGCAATGCAACTCCACACCGAGCTATAAAAGAATAGCTCTGCCCGCGTACGTTTGGGCGTCAACCACAGCCCCCACTATTCTCCCACTAGGGGTCCTTCCAACAATGACCAGGCTGAGCGTGAGCGAACACGCTACAGGGGCTCCTGATCCCCGTGGTACCAGACAAAGCCTCTGGTCAGACTTCGTAGTCAAGACTACTACCAGTTGGGCTCCTTACAGCCCGGGACCGGACGCCCAAAAGTTCTTAAGTCCAGCTGTGGATAGAACTTGGTGCAGACAGAAACTGCCCACACCAAACGTGAAAACAGTCTAAAGACATGTGTATGGACATGTCTTCCTCACTGCGGGAGCGAGGCCTATCCGTACCTCTTTCACTCAGACATGGAGTGGCACCTAAGACGGGGTTTAACCCCAATTTAGCTGGACCCCCAAACAAGATGTAAAAATCTTTGATTCCGGGGTGAGGCGTTGAGACCAATCTCAGCACCCCCCGAAACCCGTGGTACCAGACAACCTCTGGTCAGGCTTCGTAACGGTGTTGCTACCGGTGAGCTCCATACCGCTCGGGGACCGGTGGCCCCAGGAGAGACGGACACCAGGAACGCAACACCAGTGCAGCACAACAGCTCTGTCCTCCCGAAGGACGACAGTTAGGCTGGCACACACATACACACTTCATTCACCTACAACTTACCTATTCATACAACCCATACGCCACATACACAAGACCACCCACGCACAAAATTGGGCGGCTAACCTACCCTCGCACGACGCTCCACGAACACTCTACCGGCGAACCGGTCCAGACATTCCAGTTGCTCTGATGTGGAGAGAGCATCACTCACACAGAACCCCTGGTCAGTCCAACTAATACCCATAGCCCCCAAATCCCTAAAGTCAGAGTACAACGGACAGACACACAGGACATGCAGCCAATCCTCAATCTCTGCTCCACAGTCACAAGCTTCTGAAGCCGTGAGGCATCTCTTAAACAAAAATGCATTAAGAGAGCCATGGCCAGTTAGCAAAAAGCCCAAGCTCAGACTGAAGCCAAACCAAGAATGACTTGCAGCAAATGTGACGTCCCGTATGTACTCATACGTCGTCCTACCCTTTTCACTATTGTTCCATCTAGTTTGCCAGCTAGATGAAACACATTCACTCAAGAACGCTTTGCGCTCTGTCACACTAGGCCTCTCCACATCACTCTCAAACCATTCATGCTGAGGCAATGGTAATCCCCTCCTGCATCTGAAGATGGCCGCACGACGGACCACCTCCAAGTCAAGAGGGGCAACCCCCATTAATACCTGTAGGGCCTCCGTGGAGACCGTACGGCATACTGGCAGGCATGCAGCAAGAATAACCCTCTGGCATGCCAGAATCTTGCGATACCCAGCAGCAGACGTTACCACATCGCACCAGACCGACGCACCAAAAGTTGCACACGCAAGAAAGAGACCCCCCATAGAGGACACGGACAGCACGTCTACTCAGACCCCAGTCACACCTAAGCAGCCGACGCACCTGACCTACCACACACACAAGACGCTCTCGCGTATGTGTCAGATGGGGAAGGAAGTTCATCCTTTCACCGATAGTCACCCCCAAGTACTTGACCTCAGTCTCATACTTGAGGGAGACACCAGATGCACGGACAATTGGATGTCGATTACGTGATAATCTGCACTTGAGCAGCATTATCACGGTCTTATCCATTGCCACGTCCACACCCACCTGAGCACCCCACTTACACACAACACTCATGGCACTCTCTCCCAAGGATTCAATCGCGGCACGCGACCGACCCTCAACGAGGGCAAGCAGATCGTCGGCGTAAGCACAGCACTTCCAGGACAGACCAAGACGCCGCAACAGAGGATCCATCATGAGGTTCCAAATAAATGGACCACAGACGGAACCCTGCGGACAGCCCCTGACCACATCAGCCCAGACGCACTGATTACTTCCAGCCACGCAGGCCTTTCTGTCAGAGAAGTAACTCTCCCACAGTCCAACCTCACGGCAGCCCAACTCACGTAGCCTACTGGTGATACTAGACCAGCTCAAGTAGTCAAACGCACCCTTGAAGTCCACGAATACACCCAAGACGTATTCCGCACTAGAGGAGCTCACACAATCCCTCACATACGCCCACGCATCCTCCACAGACCGACCACTCCTGAAACCAAACTGCCAAGGACACATGTCATCACGCAAGCACTCATGAAGCCGTTATACCATAACCCTCTCCAGCATTTTTCCAAGTACCGGAAGAAGGCTAATCCCCCGAGAGGATCTAGGATTAGACCTGACCCTATCAGGCGACTTCAAGAGCACAATGACTCGGTCTTCCATTCAGAAGGAAAGCATCCGTCACGCACACACTTCCCGAGCAGGGCAACCAGGTATTCAGGAATTACCTTCCAGATGGCTTTCACCATCTCTCCAGTAATCCCATCCAACCCGGGAGACCTCCTGGACCTTATCAGCGAGACCGCACACCCAACTTCCGCGGTCACCAATTCAGGGGGACCAACAGGCAGCCCCACATCGTGAGGATGACCTGAAGGCACCGCACCAGGAAAGAACTCAGAAAGAAGTGCACTCACAGAAGCATTCCATGTTGGCAACACGGAATCGCCAACACGGATGCCACTAATTTCAACAATCCTTCTGTTGCCACGACACACCTTATACAGCTGACCCCAGGGGTCATCGCTGTGGCGCACAGCAAACTGTCTCCATTCATTCTCCTTAATCGCCATAAGCATGCGCTTATATTCTTTCAATTCGCGCCTAAACGACAACCTGAACTGATCAATATTCGCATCACCAGCAATTCGCGCTCTCTGGAAACGTTTCCTGAGGCGGCGAACCTCCCTACGTTTCTCCGTCAAGCCGCGTGTCCACCACTTCATCCCTCTACGATTTGCCAACCGGCATCTCTCGAAGAGCTCGTCGTTGACACGCCAAACGGCCTCAGTTAAACTGGCTACCTGCTCATCCACACCAAGGTTGTCAAAGTCAGCAAGTGGTACCGAAGTAACCGCCTCCCCGATCCTAACCGCTTACGTATCCCAATTGACCCCCAAGTACGCCAACGCTTAGTGATACTGCCCGTATTTTCTACGTGGCCATAAGTGACCTCAATCTCAATGAGATTGTGATCACTTACACTTAAGCCCCCCCGGATGGACCAACGAAATCCATACAGATTCATTGCCGCCTCATTCGCAAACGTCACGTCAATGTCACTCACACCTCTAGGCCCCTCAAAGGTATACCACTCACTCGGCTCATTGAGCACGTGCACGCCACTACTCGTGACCCAATCACTCAGCATCTCACCCCGCTGTTGACTCAGCCGCCCAGCCAATCTGGAGGTTTTGCTGAACCAAAGCGCGGACGATGCATTCGCGTCAGAACCGAGGATAACGGGATTGCTACTCGCAAGTAGTAGCACCCTATCCATATACCTTATATAGGGCTCTAGATCACCGCTATAACGGCAGTACATACTTGCCAACAAGAGCTTGCCGTACACACCCTCCACACTCACACAAACACCCCATTCGCTTGAATCAACGAGCATACACTGGGTATGCACGTCATTCACTACCACAGCAGCATTGCCCCCCACATCGGAGAAGACACGCATACCAGCTGGCAAACCCCTTACCCCACCCTGCTGGTAGTACGGCTCCTGCAGCAGAGCAAAGCTGCTGCCAGACTCGCACAGAAACTGCCCCAAGTCACCCATCGTAGCGTAAGCGCGCTGACAGTTCAACTGCACAATCTTACAAGACATTCTAATGTCTTGCATTCGCGCGGGCAACATATGCAGCGTGAATGGGGCAGTCAGCCGACATCATACGATGTGCAGCTGGCTTCCCATTGAACGCGCAGTTCCGACAGTGCAGAGCATTCTCGCACTTCCGACCATGATGGCGTGACTGCCCACAACGACGGCAGACATCCTCTTTCAGCCTACACTCGCTCACCCTGTGGTCCAAGCTGAGACAGCGGAAGCAGCCAGGAGTCATCTCGTGTTCCCACACACGGAAGCAGAACCACTTAATGTAGCAACTACCTACCTCCAGGAGAGCTTCCATGGCACGGCCACTACCCTCCAGGATGACGTTAGTCGCATCATCTCCGCCCTCCTTCCAAGGGCGGCTCACGAGTTTGACCTCCTTCTTGAAAGTCTCCAAGGTCATCCGCTCCTTGAGGTTCATATCATAGAGATCACCCATGAACTCGTCAAGAGTGATCCTACAGTGGACCCCACGAACGACGACCTTGGGACCAAGCTTCTTGTTCACACTCACGTCCAACCCAACCTCGCTAAACTTCGGATTTAGCACGATTTTTTCGCGCTCGGACACGGAAGGGGTGCGAATAATCGCACCACCACCACGAAGAGCCTTAACCTCGTGTACGCGCACACCCAGGGTCGGGCCCACCTGCTTCACCACCTTATCAACCACTTCCTTGGGTGTCTCACCGGCCTTCCGGCTCTTGACCACCAAGAACCACGTCTCAACAGGTTTGACAGCGGGGCGCGCAGGAGGCAGGGCTGGAAAGGCCGAGGGCGCTGCCACAACGGTGCTACCACCAGCACCAGCAGGTACCCCCGAAGGACCCACCATACCCCCCAACACCGGCCGATTCACCGGCACTGACCGACCCACCGGCGCCACGAAGCCGCCACTGGCGGTTCCTCGCTCCTCCAAGCGTCCTTTAGACGCTCGTTCTCTCAAGAAAGCTCGATGTGCAAACACTCATACCCCCCGGCTACATCTAAGATTCGACGGGTCAGCGGCCGGCTGACACCGTCACCCTCAAAAAGGACCCCACTGAGGGCACCCGTGACTGCCTTGAGCCGTTCACCGAACGACCCAGAGGCAGCGGTGGCAACCACCGTAGCACTCACATGAGTACCCTCACGGGCACTCCCACCGGAACCCTTACCTGCCTTAACTTTATTACTTACCTTGGTGGCAAACGTGGGGCTTACCACCTTCATCTCACAGTCTGACGACGATGACGAGGACTCGCAATCGCTCGTCAGACCCACCATCTTCAGCGCGTCCACCGAAAACGCCTTCTTTATGGCCTTCCCGGTTCCATTCGCCTTCCTGGCGTGTTTAGAGGCCGCAGCGAGCTCCGACTCGGAGACCGCCGACGAGTCCTCCCTTGCGGACTTCACCACAACGACGCCCACCTCAGTCGCACCGTTCACGTCAACCGCGACGGCCTTCTTTCGCGACTTCACGCGCGTCGTCTTTGTGGACATTTCCACCGCACTCGACACTTCTACAAGTGTACAACACGAACCACGGGACCGTCAAAATCGGCACAACAGTATGATATATAATATATTATATAATAATATTATATACTCGCGCAAATAACCGCACTCGCACGATTTACAACGCAAAAATCGCAAATATCCAAAAAAGTCACCCCTAGGTAGGACTTAAAAACAAAATAATTTGTTTAAACAAATTATTAACAAAATTTGTGCAAAAAACGCACTCGCACAACTTATCTCCGTATACCGACGGTATCGCAGCACCAAAAACTGCAAAAACTTCGAAAACTCCGAAAAAGGCCTACCTAGGTAGTCCGCCACGAAAACACGACAGCACCACACCTGGAAAGCAACTGATAGATCCCTGGCAGAATATTTACGGAGTTTTGCGAAAGAAGACGGTTCGAATTGGGATATGTAGTTAACTGCAGCTATGCACGTTCACAACCACACACGCCATATTACAACAAAGCAAACACCTTTCCGCATTCTATTCAGTTTCGATATAGAGATGACGACAAATTTGAATAGAAAATGTAGTCCGGTATACAATGCCGAAGACCCAAATAAGGTTTTAAGGTTTCAAATACAGAGGGCTCACGAAATAGTGAGAAAAAATCGAGATAGGGCTAAGCAAATAGCAAAGGAGCGATATGATAATAAGTTAAATTTAGTAGAATTTAAGGTAGGAGATAACGTTTTGATTAAGAATCAGGCTAGGAAAAATAAGTTTTCTCCAATATGGATAGGTCCCAAAGTTAAGAGAATAAAGGGTCCAATTACTACGTTTTTAGAGATTAAGGGAAAGGATAAACCCTTTCACAATGATCTTATCAAATTGTATAGCAACGGGCATAGAGTGTAGGAATGTAAATATAAAGAATTAGAAATTAGAACAGTAGCAGGTAATTTGTATATAACTATAGTGTAGACAACTTTTAGGTAAAAAGAATACGCAAGAAGAATTAGGTCACATATAAGACCTACCTAAAACTGAGGGAAATTAATATATATTTGTTTTCCTGTGTAACTTGCCCAAACAGGAGAAATAAATATATATTGTAAAATACACTTCCACTTTCTTAGACATCTATAGTATACATTCGGTATGGACTATAATGGGGAAATGCAAGTGTTTACTAGGACCAGCATTGACCAAGATTTGATGTTTCCGCTCCTAAAACAAAAACAAAAGGGGGTAGAGTACAATATTAATAGGAAAGGGAAAAAACCTTACTTACAAACTAACCCTAAATGTTGAAAAGAAAAAAAAGAAAAACAAAGAAAATATAAAAGTTTAAAAGAAAGCAAGAAAGAAGAAAAGGAAAAACAAAAACGAAAAACATAAAAAGTTTATAAGAATTAATATTAAAATAAAATAAAAAAGAAATGATTTAAAAAAAAGAAAATACAGAGAGAAAAAGTTGTAGAAAAAAAAGAAATATATAAAGGTTAAGAGGAAAAAAAAGAAAAATATGTAAAAAAAGAAAAAAAAATTTTTACTAACAAAACTAATTTAAACTAATCACTAATCTTTAGCTACATGCGTTTCAGTAAGCAAATACTTAAACGCAAATTACACCAATTGTACAAAAAAGGGTACAAATTACCTCTTTGCTCTAAAACAGCAACGTCCCAGGTTTTTGAAAACCAAACAAATTCAAGACATTTAAAAAAACCCGAGGAAGAATTGTTTCAAGCCGCCATTAGGGCCTTGCACTTAGCAATTAAAATTATGCCTGCAAAGCATTTATTTGCAAGTATGATAATACAAGAAAAGAGGGGAAAAAATCGTTTCAACAAGCAAGAATCATTTGCTTATTCAAACGAAAAAAAAAGAGAAAATGAATAAGGTTAAAATGAAAAGAAGAAATATTATGTAAATAAGTTCCAGAAAATTAAATATCTTAAATTAATCAATATGATAAATTAATTGAATTTTAAGAAAACAGAAAATTATTGCTCGAATAATCAATCAATGATTTGTGTAATTTTTGAAACAAGATATACGAATAAAACATATTGTAACCTATTTTAAGAATAAATTAATTTTCATTACACATTTGTTAAGGATAATTATTATAATACAATAGATAATAAAATAATTTCAGTCTTATATTTATCGATACAGATTCTGGAATTAACTTCTAACTAGCTTCTTAAAAGATTTCTAAACAGCTAGAATGTGTAAATTAATGGTGATAACGAAATAAATTAGATATACTTTATAAATTTATATCATAGAGTATTAATAGTTAAGGAAATGTAATTTATATTTATTAACGAGAATTAAGTCAACAACAATAACTGCCGCTACATCAAATGCAATAGCGGAACAACACAAATAGTGCTTAAAACGCAGGAACATCAATATCAACTAAGGTCGTCGGCAACAAAAACATCGACAGTAATAGAAGCAGCAACAACAGCATCGCCAGTAATAAAAGGACAACAACAACGGTGACAGTAAACTCCAAAATCCGAATGCTGCTGCGTACTGATTAATTTCCTGGATGTCGTCACGAATCTGAAAGGCAATGAACACACCACACCTGCAGTTTATCTCGGGACATTAAGTCGCATAAATTCTTTCGACTACCTTTTTTCTCTGACACCGAACCAGGCTGCAGTCTGCCGCAGCTATTGATATTACATTACATCGCTACCGAGCATGATTCTGCTCAATTGCACCTTTGTAAACAAATTCCGTCCAAACAGTCGTTACAGAAGGCGGATTGATCGCACCTGACGAATCTAATTAGGTAATTGGAAAAGACGCAATGAAGATAGCAATGAAGTTGGTTGCAGTTTAATTTCTCTGATTGGAATTCAGTTGGGAGTACAAACCGGTGGTTGTGGTGCACGGGATACTTTCGGGGTCGGAGTCCATGGTGCTCTTGGTTCGCCAAGTGGAACAGCAACGTCCAGGAATCAAGGTCTACAACTGCGATAGGTACAGCGGTTAATACAGCGTGGATAGTGCATGGAAGCAAGTCCAGGAGCTGCGTGACTACACACGCAACATCCACGACAATACAACACATTCAACGGTCCACATGAGCAACAGAGTTGTGAATACTACGATCAGCAAATGCAATAGAATGGGATTCAAGGTAGATTTAAGGTAAACAATTATAGAGACTTAATTTTAAGCCACCCAAGTACAGAAAAATTTTTTGTTTCCCTAGGGGTGAAGGGATGTTGTACATATGTCGCATTCACACCATCAAGGCAAGAACATTGGCACTTATTAATAACTCAGTTAGTGAGTCAAGGTCAAGTTCAGCCTTTAGTGCAAGCCAAGCATTTTGTTTGGGACTCACACTCACTCTTGCCACTACTGGTGTCCCAATACTCACATACCATAACGCACGTTGTTCCCCTCCCTCTCCATGCTTCCTCACTATATCCCCAACTGACCGTCGATCCGACCGACCGTCAGCCGCCAACTGCCAGCTGCCAGGCCTCCGCTGCCAGCCTTTAATCAACACAGCTTCAGCCGCCAGGGTTGCCACCTGGAAATCCCGGGATATTCCACGGAAAGTCTCCAAATCCACACAAAAAATCCCCACAAAAAGTCCCCAAATCCCAACAAAAAAATCCCATGACAAAATCCCTCGATCTGGGCACTATGTCTACCAAGATCATCGATCTGGCAACTCCGTGAGGTTATTGTTGTTGGTGTAATCCTCATACTCTTCATGAGGATGATGCTTTTACTTGTTGTTGTGAGGATTAATCATCATTCTCCTCATGAAGATGTATGCTTTTTACATGTTGTTGTTGTGAATTAAAAGGTACATTTATATACTACTAACGTTTCACGCATTCGATCACTGCCAAAAGTTCCCGCCTTGTAACGCAATAGTTCCTTTCTGGTTTTCCAAGAACTCTGCTGTAGTACCCAATTACTTTTTCCTGACCATCGATAATCTGTGAGAGCATACCTCCTATTCCATGTGCACTAGCATCTGTGTCTAGGACGAACTTTCCGCCAGGAACTGGATAAGCCAACATTGGAGCTGTACAAAGCAATTCCTTCAACTACTGAAAAGCATTCTCTTCCTTTTCGTTCCACACTAATTTGCAGTTTTTATTTGTTAATTTACTTGTTTAACAAAGCGTCGGTAATATGTATAGAGTCCAAGGAAGCTTTGCACTTCAAGAACATTCGTGGGTCGAGGCCAATCTCTTACCGATTTTATTTTGTCTTCATCAATGTGAATTCCTCTATTAGTGATTTTCCTCTAGAGTGAAATCACACATTTTCCTCTAGTGTGAATTCCTCTAGAGGCCCAAATAAGTTACTTCGGTTATAAATAAATTGCATTTCTTTAGATTCAACCGTAATCCAGCAGAAGAAATTCGTCGAAAGATATTTTCTAAATTTTTGAGGTGGTCATCAAAACTCTGGCCCATGACGATGATGTCACCAAGATACACCAAACATGCTTTCCAGTGAAGTCCTTTTAGTACGTGTTCCATTAAACACTCAAAAATTGCCGGAGCGTTACATAATCCAAATGGCATCACGGAGAAATGCCACAATCCATCTCCGATGCTAAAAGCAGTTTTTTCGCGATCGGATTCCTCGATCTCCACTTGCCAATAACCACTTTGCAAATCCGGCGTTAAAAACCATTTCGCACCGGATAATGTGTCCAGGGTGTCGTCTATTCGTGGCAGTGGGTAGCTGTCCTTTTTAGTGACATCGTTTAGCTTCCGATAGTCAACGCAAAACCAACTTTTTTTTAACTAACACGACCGGTGAACTCCATGGGATAGTTGACGCTTCAATAACTCCGCCTTTTTGCATTTCGTCTATTATCTGTCCCCCTTCTTCTTGTTTTGCTAGTGGGCCTCTGCCTGGAGCTTGCCGAATCGGTCTTGCATCGTCTATCCGATGTTTGTGTCTGTCCGATGTTGCACGATGGCAGTTCTTCCAAATTTATTGCCATCATTGGCAATCGTATGGAGCTATACTTTTCCAGTAGCCGTTTTTCTTTCGTCCTTTCTGGACCGCTCAACTCATTCAACCAGGTACCCACGATGAGTACCAGGCCATCTTTGAGTACCACGCTTTTGCATTCCTGGGGAGGATTGTAACAATTAACTACGGCTTATACAGTTTGGCATTGTCCTACTAACGCTCCTTTCTCAAAACTGATCGGTGACCTGAACTCATTCATCAGTCTGATTGGAATCCGCTTATTATTTCCCGTTTGCACCAAGGTTCGTCCAACCAATATATTCGCAGTCCTTACTGATGCCTCTACTACCCACAGCTTGCTAGCTCCACAGTCTCCTTCTACACATGCCCACAGTACTGCTTCGGACTTTTCTGGAATCTGCTGACGGTGAGTTACACTTACATTCCTGCTCTGAGGCCGTTCATACCCAGTGCTTAAGAGTATCTCCATGTTCTGTCAAGAGAGCATTCTTTTCTTCAGATCTAGGGTAAGACCATGGGCTAGCATAAAATCCATGTCGATTGTTACCTCGTCTATTATTGCAGCCACTAAGAAGATGTGAACCACTTCTAGCGTTCCAATCTGAACCTTGCACACCAGTTTTCCAGAAATCGCAGATTCCTCCCCTGTAGCTGTTCGAGTTTGCAACCAGTCAGCGGCTCAACGTTATCTCCTGCTAGGTCTGATCGAATGGTGGAATGTGTTGCGCCCGTGTCCAGAGTTAAAACCAGCGATCGTCCGTTTACAGTCCGGTTTACGGTTCGTTCCCGTTTACAATCGTACCCGTTTACTTTCGTACAGTCCCGTTTACAATCCCGTAACGATCGTTTTTCTCCAGAAGCACCACTTGCATCTTCGGTACTTCTCTTCCGTGCGTTTCAGTTTTTTTTTATTGCGAATTAGACCAAACTCAGGGGATGCTCCCCTTTCCATGCAATGCAATTGTTGGTCTGTGATAGTAAGATAGGTTAGAGAGTGGGGGAAAAGAAGAGTATTGACTTGCTTTAAAGGATTTGAGCTTGATTGCTTAAAAGGCATGCTGTTTCCTGCGTCAAAGCAAATGACACTGTCTCGGCATACGTCTTCTTTGGCATGGAATAGACTGCACGTTTGGTATCCGCATCTCGTATTCCATTCATGAACGCCTGAATTTTAAATAATTCAGTTATTTATGCTGATGCATCTGCGTCGTCCAAATGTGCGAGCCGCTCTATCTCCGTTGCTTATTCTTGTAACGACTCGTCAGCTTTTTGGTAACGATTTATCAGATCAATTTGGAATACTTGTTTTCTATGGTCGTTACCATATCGTCATTCAATGGCTGCCACTAATGCGTCATAACTACTACGTTCAATTTCTAAACGGAACTGTTTGCAAAACTTCAACGATACTACCAAAGCTACGGCTTTGTCTGTCGTAGTCCAGTGATTGGCTTGTGTAGACAACACGAATAGGTAAAAGTGTTGTCTTCGGCCTGGCCGAAATCTAAATACCCTACACCCGAGTAACTGCAAAAATAAGTAGGCGGACCACGCCCATTTTGGGCAAATATTTTTGTAATGTCTCTATAAAGTTTAAATGTCAGAATCACGTATTAATATTTTTAACCGTTTATGGGATATTGACATCTTTTGTATAAGTGGGCGGACCACGCCTATATTTGGTATACAAATTGGTAATACCGGTCGATACCTCGTAATAAAATTACGTGTTCTATCTTATACCGTTTACTCGGTTGTGAGGAACTCACCGAAGGTGGGTTCCAGCAAAAAGATAACAACATCAGCGGCACATCGTCACCCACCACCGGTAGGTTCCCACAACTCAACTTTCAGCGGCGACAACAACCACGACAGGTGCAACGCCATCTTCCGGCGGCAAGCGCCAACGCTAGTGCAGACACCTACAGCCCGTAAGCAGAACCCACTGACACCATCAGCTAGGGACGGAAAAGTCCCGCAAGCAACAACGCTCCGAATTGACTGTAAGAGGATCACAAGCGGCATGACGTGCCGTTACGCCAACCCAGCAACTATAGCATGAAAGCGCGCGGATAGCGGGATCCCACGAGAGGGAGGTAGCCGGGCGCCGTGTGGCGAAGCCACTCACACCGTCGCCGCTGGAAGTCCAGCGGCTAGCTATTTAAGGGACCGACGCGCAGAAGTCGGTCTCTGTTCTTCAGCCCTCGCGCAGCTAAGCAGTGAAAACCGTGTACTAGAAGTGAATAAAAATTAATAGAGTGAATAAAAATTAATAGAGTGAATAAAAATTAATATAGTGAAGACGCAGCGACAATTGTGCTTGACACCCTTCGAAGGACACCTGGCGATCAGCAACAAACACAGTGGGCCATCATTGTTAGCTATGTACCCATACCATCAAAGTTTATATCTACCACCCTATATCCCGTGTGGTTTCTAAACCGACGGGCTCCCATCCTTGATTCCCCATAATCTCGCGTAGTTGGCTAGCTGACGAGATTACCGACTTACGACGGAAACCGTGTAGTTGGCTAACTGGCGTCTTCTTCCCGTGAAGAACGCGGGTGGAATTGAAATCAAAGGTATAAGGTAGAATAAGCCCAAATTATAAGCACGATTACAGTTGATTGATTACTGCAAACCAACTGTGCATGAAAAATAAGTGTTTAGATTAAGTAATCGCTAGATTAATGCAACTTATTGTATGTGAATAAAGTACAATTGAAAAGAGAACCACTCGTTACATGATCTGAGGGGGCTGGGAGGGCTTACGAATAGGTACCATAGGCTACACTATTGACGTCGTATACTATTGTGACCCGAACCTCTGGACACGCGACGGCTAATACACGCCGCCAAAAAAAGGTACGTCACAATTGGCGCCCGAACAGGGACCCTTGGGTTCCTGCGACGACAATGGCAGCAGAAATCTCACGCGTTAAGGACCGGAAGTTCGAGAAAGCAATCAGAATCGGCACCGGATAAAGCTATAGATACGAAAAGCCAAGCAGTGCACCCAGTAAACAAGCAACAGAGATATACACCGCACAGAGGTTAGTGAAGAATAAGACCAAGCAAATAAAAATCAGAGAAACACACCGGCAAGATCGTTAGCAAAGAACTCATAGCGGAGAACCTCAGCGCAAGCCAAGACACACAATGCACGCAAGCCAAGACACGCATCGCAAGAAAACTCACCAAGACGAATTCATCAGAGCTGCAAACCAGAAATATATTCTGGTTTCAAATATTCAATAAATTAAGTAATAAATAAAAATTAACTGAAATATCATTATATCACATAAAATAATTAATACATAAAATAAATACTAAAATACAAAAATTAATATATAGAATCACTAAGTAAATAATAATTATAATAATTAATAAGTAAAAAAATAATAAAAAAACCCTCATTACCAAAATAATGAATGTCAGCACCGCCGAAACCCATAAAAACTGGATGGGTGTACAACGTACAGAAGGAGGAGTTCCAGAAAATTATGGAGAAACTTGGGCTCGATGCAACAGTGACGGTAGAGGAGTTACGACGACGATTACGCCACCAGAACAGAGTTAAGCGACGCAGAGGAGTCACGCCTGAGAGAACTCGAAAGAAATACAAGCGCTCTCCCTCACCGGGGCACAGTGGAAAGCAACGAGTCAGCCTTACGACGACGACAACGACAACCAGCGCGACTCCACTACCAACGCTATATATCGGTTCACCCCTGGCAGCCCAAACGGACGCTCACACTTCGAATGGATCTGTTATTGACATAGTCCGCAGGTGTGCGACGCGGTATGACGGCGGCCAAGAACCACTCGCATTTTGTAACGGCTCGAAGAATTAGCAAAGGCGTACGGCCTTTGAGTGCTGCAGAAGACGAGCTCGAAACGCCGAGGAGGACCAACAGACAGGAGGGGTGTTGGAATCTCAAGACCAGTAAATCCCCCAAACACAAGCCCAGGCATCCCCCCAACCAAATTAAACACGAGCAATACAAGGAATTACAAAGTAACAGCAGGTGCGACAAGCTGCTCCTATGAGCCACACCAGTTGGCAGCCACGACGGCTGCATCGGCACCTTTGTTTAGCGACGGCAGAAAGATCCTGGCAAAGGTGAGAATCGGAGAAGTGAATCTGGAGGCGACGTTGGACACTGGAGCCACGCGAAGTTTCGTCAGCGCCAGTCGAGTAGCGGAATGGGGGCTCCCCGAGACGTCCGACAACACAGGAGTAAAGGTCCAGCTGGCAGACGGTGGCGTGCGAATGGTACATCGGCCCCTTCGAGCAGAAGTTCAACACGGCAATAGCAGTGGCATGATAGATCTACTAGACATGCAGGGAGTGATCGATCCGCTGGTGCTAGGAATGGACTTCCTGTCAAAAATTGGGACCACTCTACAGTGCGGGGGCCAACAGCTCCAACTCAGGGAAGGAGCATCTTGCCAACAGATCGATGCACCCTAACACAGGCAACGGACACCTCGGCCGGACAAGAACAAAACCCCAGTAGCAACCCAACAAGACAGCAGGCTATCGTCTAACGAAGAGTGGTCAGTGAGGACGGTAAATTCGTACCCTTCCACGTACTGTCGCATTTTTCGAATGCCCCACACTATCGCGAGACATTCTTTCTCGGTGGTTGAGTAACGCTGTTCCACGTCGGTGAGGTGGCGGCTGGCATACGCGATCACTCACTCTCCTCCTTCTTGCTCCTGCGCTTCTTGCACGGGCGCTTCGATTAGTTTACTCTTTATTGTTTCCGAAGCCTGCTGTTGCTCAGAGTCCCATCGGAAACGTTTGCCTTTCTTGAGAAGTGTCGTCAGTGGAGTCGTGATGTCCGAGAAACCGGGTATGAATCTGCGATACCATGACGCGGTGCCAAGAAAACGACCAACGCCTTGTATGTCGGTACGGGGTGGCAAATGTCGTATTGCCGTGACTTTGTCCGGGACGGTGTGGATACCTTCGGCACTCACTACGTGACCGAGGTACTTGATTTCCTCTTGGAAGAGCTTGCATTTTTCTCTGTTGATTTTTAATTTTGCCGTTTTCAAAGTGCGTAATACTTACCTCAGATTGTCCATATGATCTTGCCACGATTTTCCAGTGACGATAATATCGTCCAAATATGCGAAGGCGTAGGGTTCCAGTTCCGGCCCGATGACCTGGTCGAGCGCTCGTTGAAATGTAGCCGGCGCGGAGTGCAACCCGAATAGCATCACACGCCATTGGTAAAGGCCACAGCCAGGTACGGTAAATTCCGTATACTTTTTGATCTCGGGGTGGGGGGGGGATAGGGATCTGACAATAGCCATTTTTGAGATCGAGGCTAATTATGTACCGCGCTTCTCGTAAACGATCCAGAATGTGGTGTATCCTTGGCAGTGGGTACGCATCAGGTACAAACCGAGCATTGAGTTGGCGATAATCAACGCAGACGCGCCGTTGTCCGGTCTCCTTCTTGACCAGCACCACAGGAGCGCTAAATAGGCTGTTTGATGGTTTGATGAACCCTTCTCTAATAGCTAATGCACTTCTTCGTTAATTACTTTCTGCAAAGCGGTATTTCTCGGGTATTAGCGATGCTTGAGGAGCCGTTCGTCTTTCATTACAACACAGTGTGTAGCTATGTTTGACAAATGTCAAACAAATGTCCGACGACAGACAAACGGCGATGACTGTGGCGTGTTCATGCTCCACTATGCGGAGGAGATCATCAAAGACCCAGCAGCCTTCAAAGCAAGAATGTTGGCACACCAGGACGCCCCCTTCAATCCGCAAGAGAAACGCGAGGCGATCGCGCAAGTATTAAAGCAACTCGCCACGGAGCAAGGAAGGGACGTAAGCCCCTTCCCAATGTTAAAATTCACCCCCATGTGCCCGACGATGCCAAATACGCACCCGACGACGCATGAGCGAAACAGATGCACAGTCGAAGCCGCTGAGCTCCATATCGCGCCAAAACCGATGCAAGTGTGCTACAGCCTGCGAGCAGAGCCTGAGGCCACGTCCGAACTCTCTGGAGACTCCGACGATGAAGCGCAGTCCACTCAGGCCCGGGAAGGCATAAAGACAAGTGACCAAGCAGCCGCTACCACAGCATATCTGGCACCAACGACCAAGCAGGACAACGATGAGGCCATGCAGTGGATCAAAACCAGCAAAGAGCCATATGGAGGAGGCCAATACGGCTTTAAGGTGGATGCCGCCTTAAAAATGGCCATCGAGGCACGTTCGCCCCCTCCAATGGCCTCTATGATTCAGACGGCCACAACGCCACCACCAGGCCACGACCTGGAGTTCACACACCAGGGTGCGACCGAACACCCGTGGCACCTTTAGAGCGAAGAGGACCTAGCCATATAATGCCCCGTCAGTTTCGGGTATTTCTACGACCCGATCGAAGGAGGGTTCTATGACCAGATATATGCAGAGGTCCAAGGCACACCTCTAGAAAATTTGGCCGCGTCAGTTACGACCGAGACCGAGACCGAGAAAAGTGCCCCTAACATGGTGCATCAGGCACCTGCGATGCCACTTCAACCCTTCGGGCAGGATCGCGTGGTACCACCTCAAGTCAAGGGCATGTAGTTCGTGGGACTGGACGATTTCTACTACAGAGGTCATCAGATGCTGCCTCCATACATATGCAACAACATAAATTCTCGTTGCGAAGAGCTGCAGCGACGCGCAGCGGCCAACAAAAACAAGCGGAGGCTGCGATACCACTTCGACGGATATCGCGTGGTGATCGCTATTGGCTCCCAAGGAACCACCTTTTCCCTCCACTCTCTAAGTTGGACCCACCGCCGGTGGGTTCCCACAACTCAACTTTCAGCGGCGACAATAACCACGACAGGTGCAACGCCATCTTCCGGCGGCAAGCGCCAGAAGATGTCACGCTAGCGCAGACACCTACAGCCCGTAAGCAGAGCCCACTGACACCATCAGATAGGGACGGAAAAGTCCCGCAAGCAACAAGGCTCCGAATTGACTGTGAGAGGATCACAAGCGGCATGACGTGCCGTTACGCCAACCCAGCAACTATAGCATGAAAGCGCGCGGATAGCGGGATCCCACGAGAGGGAGATAGCCGGGCGCCGTGTGGCGAAGCCACTTACACCGTCGCCGCTGGAAGTCCAGCGGCTAGCTATTTAAGGGACCGACGCGCAGAAGTCGGTCTCTGTTCTTCAGCCCTCGCGCAGCCAAGCAGTGAAAACCGTGTACTAGAAGTGAATAAAAATTAATAGAGTGAATTAAAATTAATAGAGTGAAGACGCAGCGACAACAGTGCTTGATACCCTTCGAAGGACACCTGGCAACAAACGGCAGAGTGAGCAACAAACGGCAGAGTGAGCCATCATTGGCTATGTACCCATACTATCAAATTCTCCCCGTGAGGAACGCGGGTGGAATTGAAGTCAAAGGTATAAGGTAGCATAAGCCCGGGATGTGGGGTGTGTAACCTTATTTTACCGTTACTTTAATGGTAACTGTTCCTCTGAAGTAGCCAGCCTGATCCCTTCGGTTCAGGTATTCAACAGATCTACTCGGCTTTCCAGAGCGGTGCACCCCTTTTACGTTTCGATCCCGTTCCATCGCACTACCCACTACCGCGATAATTCGTTTTTCGGTCGCGCAGTTAAATTGTGGAATAGTCTCCCTGCGCATGTTTTCCCACCCACTTATAACGTTGATGCTTTTAAAAGAGGTGTAAATCGACACTACTCCCACTCTTCTCCTTCCCACTAACCTTTACCCTTCTAAACCAACGAATGCTTTGCATGGATAGGGGGCATCCCCTGAGCTTGGTTCTATCTGCCATAAAAAAAAAAAAAAAATTATAAGCACGATTACAGTTAATTGATTACTGTAAAGCAACTGTGCATGAAAAACAAGTGCTTAGATTAAGTAATCGCTAGATTAATGCAACTTATTGTATGTGAATAAAGTACAATTGAAAAGAGAACCACTCGTTACATGATCTGAGGGGGCTGGGAGGGCTTACGAATAGGTACCATCGGCTACACTATTGACGTCGTATATTATTGTGACCCAAACTTCTGGACACGCGACGGCTAATCCACGCCGACAAAAAAAGGTACGTCACAAGGTATTGACAAATTTTGTATGAGTGGGAGTCGCACGCCAATTTTTGACAAGCTTATTGGTAATGCTTCCGGATAGATCTCAATGTCTTGTATCGTTAATGAAATACTGCCAACTTTGTTATAAGTGGGCGTGGCACGCAAAAATTTTAGTAATGTCCCTATATGTTCCGGAATAAAATTATACCTTCATATCTCGTACAGTTTATGAGATATCCACAATATAACATTTGTAAGAATGAGGTGCTTTTACAATCCGTGTGTAAAGTAGGCGCGGCTGTTAACCGATCTCGCCCAATCACAAACTGTCCTACATAACAAAGAACATTTGCGCCAAATTTAATTTCGATATCTCTTTTCGTTCTCTCGTAATCGAGATTTCAACAGACAGACAGACGAACAGGGCTGAAAGAATCGATTCTGGAGGTGACGCTGAGCAAAAATATATATACTTTTCTAAATCTATCTCGCCTCGTTCTCTGCGTTAGAAACGGAAGAATAAAGTCAATATACCCTAAAAAATTATTAAAGGCGTAATTCCCACAATCGAGGAGCTGAGCTGTCACGTTGAAAACGCAATATTTCAAGACGATAGTGCACCTTGCCACCGTGCTCATATTAGTAAATTTTTAATTTTTATCTAAAACTGCATTCTAATGGATATTTTGTGTTACAGGTAACGCAATACAGAGAAAATCTTTGGATAACATCAATGTCCTAGCCAGGAAACAGTTCAGACCTCAATATCATCGAGAATTTGCACTCTTTATATTTTGTTAACCTCTTTTATAATGAGGTCAAAAATAAGGGATTAAGGCTTTTTTCACTTTTTTGCGGAAATCTACCTGCCGACCCAGCATTGCTCTTTTGCTAAAAGATTTGTTTGCAGGTAGAGGTTATAGGGATTTTTATTTTAATGTAGCTTTAATTTTTTTATTAAATTTTTTATGTACAATGGAATATTACTAGTGAACAAGAACACTCAGATGTTCTGAGGACTGCCAGTAGCGCCGAAGCCAAAAAACTGATCGATAGGAACCGAGGACTAGCAACGCACAGAGAAGAAAACTGATGAGATGGGGCGGTTGGACGAGCCGTCGTAATCTTCCATGTTTGGCAGAAGACTAGGAGACTGCTATTTATTTGTACATTCTTAAAGAACGGTGCCGGGGTTTAGCTAGCCAAATCTCCAGCAGCACCGAAGATGCGGAGTGAGCCAGTAGGAAGCTTTCAATCGCTTACCGTGAAAAATGCTGTCGTTGTAAATTTCTTTGTTAAATTCACTGGTGGATAATAACTTGTTGAGAATAATGGGCTGACTGTCGCCGGTGTTTGCCTGTGCGTTGTTGTTTTTCTCTTTTTTCATGCTTTGCTTTTATCTATTTTAATAATTTTGTAACGTGGTACTTTGTATACATTACAGTCTACCCCTACTAAAGTAGCAAAAACATAAACGAGTGGTCAATGCAAGGAATTTATGCATTTCTGTTCGGGAACAGAATTTTATTATTTACTGGCTGTTACCCGCAACTTTGGTATTCAGTTAATACAATGATATATTTATTTTACTATAACTGCACTTGTATGAAGACTGTAATCATAATTAGCATTTAATGGAATGCTACACCGATATTTGAATCAGAGTGCAGTGTTCGTTTGGATCGAGAAGTGCGTACTCGAATGGATTCCAGTCTTGTTTCCCGTTGCTCGACTGTTGTGTCAGATGAACTCATCTGTTGATGGACGGGCTTGGGCAGTGCATACTCGAATGGTTTCCAGCCTTGCTTCCCACCGCACGTCTGTTTCAGATGAACGGGCTTGAGCAATGTTTACTGGAACTGTTTTCAGCTTTGCTTTCCGCTGCTCGTATGTTTCAGACGAACCAGTATGTGAAACATACGAGCAGCGGAAAGCAAAGCTGAAAACAATTCCAGTAAACATTGCTCAAGCCCGTTCATCTGAAACAGACGTGCGGTGAGAAGCAAGGCTGGAAACCATTCGAGTATGCACTGCCCAAGCCCGTCCATCAACGGACTTGAGCATAGCGTACTTGAATGTTTTCCAGTCTTGCTTCCCATTGTTTGTCTGTTTCATATGAGTGGGTTTGAGTAATACGCACTCGAATGGATTCCAGTCTTGTTTCCCGTTGCTCGAGTGTTTCACATGAACGGTCTTGAGGAGTGCGCACACTCTAGTCTTGCTTCCCCTTGCTCGACTGTTGTTGACAGTGGCACGGGTACGTTCTGGTGATAAAGGGTGGCTCTCCTGACTCTGGCCGCTGTTGTTGCGGTCCATCGGATCGCTTCTGCAGTGGTTAGAGACGGGAGAAAACTTCTCTTCCTCCTCTCTGCAGCCGCTCTCGCTGCCGAGGATGCAACATGGTGGTCCGTTGGATCGCTCATGTTGGGACCAACGCAGCGAACCTGCGAGTTCAACATACTGGTTCGGTGAATCGACATGTTGTCCTCGCGGAAGAACGTCTGTACCCTCTCTCCCTTCTACATTCTCTACCTCTTCTCTGCAGCCGCTCTCGCTGCCGAGGTTGTCACATGGTGGTTCGTTGGATCGCTCATGTTGGGACTGACGCAGCGAACCTGGGGGAACAACATACTGGTTCGGTGAATCGACATGTTGTTCTCACGGGAGCATGTCTGTGGCCTCTCCTGCTCTCTACAGCCGCTCTCGTTGCCGAGGTTGCACCATGGTGGTCCGTTGGATCGCTTATGTTGGGACCAACGCAGCGAACCTGGGAGTTCAACATACTGGTTCGGTGAATCGACATGTTGTTCTCACGGAAGACCGTCTGTACCCTCTCTCTCTCCTCCCTCTCCCTTCTATATTCTCTACCTCCTCTCTGGGAGTTCAACATACTGGTCCGGTGGATCGACGTGTCGTTCTCACCGGAGCATGTCTGTGTTTCCCCTCTCCTCTACAATTTCTTGTTATACTCCAATGTACCGTTCTAAGTGAAATAAGCCGCACCGCCCTCTTTCACCTGGGTTTCCTGGTCACTGTCACCAACCCAAACGAAACCAGCAGTGTATTTCTTTACAAACAGGATCAAGAAAGTAACCAGTGTGATTAGTTCAAGCTTTGAAGGTGCCCTAATAGTGAACACGATCGTGTTAGATAAAACAAGTGAAACACACGACCGTTAGCCCAGACAAGTCGCAACATTCAAGCTCCATCGTAATTCCATGATTTTCATCTTTCTGTACATCAGTATTCATCGCCACCACAACGCCAGTTTTTTTTTATGCTGAAGATTTTGCGCAACTAAGATTTATGCCGGAGATTTTGCACAACTAAGACAACTTGTTAGCCGTAATTCAATTAGCGTGCAAGAATTGGATTTTATAAAATAAAAGTGTTATACAACAGCAGACACAAGTCCCGTTTTTCTTAAAAAAAATAAAAATTTCTTGAAAGTCGACCCTGGACAGCCGTGAGCCTGCCCTGGCTTTAGACAAGGTCCACGGACCTCATAAAGAAACCCCGTGTCTAGGAGACCGAGGCGAGAAGGTCGTTTCAAGTGGCTCCCCAGCAGGGACCCGAGCTAACAAGTAGAGCACAAGCAAAGTAAGCAAGCACAAGAAGCACTGCCAACCCAGCCCTCAATAAAGATCACAACTCCTACGCCTATGCGCATGTCACCTGCGTCACAGACGACCACCTGTATCGGTCAACAGAGTCAACCAGAGCAGTCATCGATAAACTACAGTAGCATAATGAACCAGGTGCGTAAGTGGTCCATACGATTTGATGACAGAATGGACCCACTGGGACTAACAGGCTTGAGCATTGCGATCTTGAGCGGTTTCCAGTCTTGCTTACTGTAGCTCATATGTTTCAGACAAACGGGCTTGGGCAGTGCATACTCGAATGGTTTCCAGCCTTGCTTCACACCGCACGTCTGTTTCAGATGAACGGGCTTGAGCAGTGTTTACTGGAATTGTTTCCAGCCATGCTTCCCGCTGCTCGTATGTTTCAGACGAACGGACTTGAGCATAGCGTACTTGAATGTTTTCCAGTCTTGCTTCCCATTGCTCGTCTGTTTCATATGAGCGGGTTTGAACAATGCGTACTCGAACGGATTCCAGTCTTACTTTCCGTTGCTCATCTGTTTCACACAAACGGTCTTGAGCGGTGCATACTCAAATGATTTCCAGTCTTACTTCCTATTGCACGTCTGTTTCAGATGAACTGCCTTAAGCAGTGTTTGCTCAATTAGTTTCCAGTCTTGATTCTCTTTGCTCGCTGCTTCATACGAACGGGTTTTATTATTTTTATTTATATATATTTTTCGGGACAAAAAGCGTAAAATGAAAGCAGCACTCAGACTTACTTAATCAATTGTACTGCCCGCATTGGTCCCATTTTTATGACAATTTCTGAGTTTTCTTTATGAAACTCAGAAAAGATTTAAGTGGCCCCCTACACTAAAGAGTAATGTGAAAATTTTCACAAACCTCTTTAATATTGAAACGACCTTTTTCGCCTCGGTCTTCTAGAGACGGTATTTCTTTATTAGGTCCGTGGACCTTGTCTATAGCCACGGTAACCTCACAGCTGTTCAGGGTCGAATATTCAAGAAAATTTATTGAAAGACGGGACCAGTGTTTGTTGTTATTTAACACATTTATTTTCTAAATCCAATTCTTATTGTTGAGTTTCGGGGGTTGCTGCATTCCATTCCCTACAATTAGTAAATCAATCTTTTTTTTTTATTTGTCTGACTTGACAATGAATGCAACAGTCATCGCTTTGCTTCGTTCGTGAGAACTTATTTGCACACCACCTGAAATGTGCGTTTTGTGGTGTCAAATGCATAGGCAGCGGCGTCAGCACCGCTGCTTTTTCATTTCCCATCAAAAACGATGACGCGAGAATTTTTGGTTCTGACTCCACTTGGTGGTTTTAAGTTTCGCCTAATTCTATGGGAACAAACCATTTTCATGGGAATGGAATTCAGCGACCCAAGAAACTCAACATAAATGTATGCACATACACAAATGACATGTATTTATATAATTGTAATCAATATTAGTATAAATAGTAGGATTTTAGGAATAAAAGTTCATTTCACTTCTAACAAGGTGTGTGCCTCGTCATTCAGAGTTCAGCTTCTTGTGCAGTTCAAGTGCTTGCACAAGAAAGAGCAAAAATTCTTATTCAGTAAAAGTGCTGGAATAAGAAACTTCACAAAAATTCCCTACCAACTACTTCGGTACAAGCGCCAGAAGTAGTTTATAAACAATTGGGATAAAAAATAATAACACTTATCATCTAATTAGATTATGGCTAACAAGGTGTCTTTGTTGTAGTAATTGTTACAAACGAATCTGTGTA
Source organism: Sicus ferrugineus (assembly GCA_922984085.1). Taxonomy (NCBI): domain Eukaryota; kingdom Metazoa; phylum Arthropoda; class Insecta; order Diptera; family Conopidae; genus Sicus; species Sicus ferrugineus. The sequence continues at coordinate 27,661,042 of OV277349.1, forward strand.
TCTCTGTGACTCTGGTGTGCAAGAAAACTCTGTTGCAAAAAAAAAAAACTTCGGTGCTGTACAAAAGAACTTCGATGAAATATAAACTTCGGTGCGTAGAAAAACTTCGGTGCTTAGAAGAACTTCGGTGCGTAGAAAAACTTCGGCGTGTGAAAAAAACTTCGGTGCGTGGAGAAAAAAACTTCGGTGCGCGAAAAAAAACTGGCGTTGTTGTGGCGATGAAAACTGTCGTGTAGAATGACGACGGCTAGGGTATCTAGCGGAGCTCGTGAGTATTAATTCGACAGGACTAACGATCGTATGTTTTGCTTGGTGTATCTTGGTGTATAACACGCTCGTATTTTGCTATGTTTCCCTCGAAGCTCGAATTAATCGTACTAGTTACTTGCTTGATTCTGCGCGAAAGAAAATACAATCTTACTTACGTTTGGGTCGTGGCCGTGACCAGGGATTTTCCGGTGAGTAGGCTCTTCAAAGGTTGGGACTCTTCGGTCCCAACGAAACGATCTACTGGACCATGCCTTTGAAACCTCAACAATGAGAGCGGCTACAGAGAGGAGAGGCAAAGGAGAATCTTCCTCCCGTCTCCAACCACGGCACGAGCGATCCCACTGAACCACCCGTGCAGCGGTTAGAGGTAACGGAGTCATCTCCTACCACTAGGTCCTATCCGTGTCACGGTCTACGAGCAACTGGCGTTTTATGTCTTGTATCGGTCTTTTTAAGTGTTTCGAAGCGTCTGCGTTTCGCCGTTTAGTGCGTTTTCTTCACCACAACGTACATAGCTCTGTCTTATTCTAACTCTATTTCTTTACCCTACGTTCAGCACTATTGTAACTATTTTACAATGATAATTATGTATGACCTAATATATATATCCTAAAAATCATCACCAATATAACATAAAAAAATCACCACCAGTATAACTAATGAAATATACTCAATTTAATGAAATTAGAAGTATTACATATTGTAATATGAAAAAAAAATATAAGATAATTTATAATACAAAAAAAAATTAAATCCATTAAATTTGTGGGCGCATTTCGTAGCGCCGAAATGCGTCCTCACTACATAGACACCAGCTCCTGACAAAATGTCGATTCTGGATCCGTTAGTAAATATACGCACACAGCCGCCAATCGTTTCAAGCTCAGGCGTTAACCAGGCTCTAGCAGTCGGAAACTCGACCGTACAGCGTCTTTTTGTTTCTAAGCGGGTGTTGTGTCTAGCTTCGAGTCCCCCGTCCTTGGTCCTTTCCTGGAGATTCCGTTTCCACCAGTTTTCTTTTCTCAAAACGCTTCTCCTTTATTTAAAAAACTTTTAAAGTTTCTTTATTGATTCTCAACACCTGTTTACTAATTGTTACTTTCACAGAGTAGAACTAACTCTGACTCTATTCGCTAAAAGCCGGTTTATATACTCTTAAATCTAGTTTTTGCACAGAATTATTGCTCAATAATTTGTGCAACTATCTCAGAAATTATTTATTAATATTTTTAAAATTAAAATTGCAAACTATCTCAAGATATTTTCTGTGGCTATTTCGCAATAGTCACAGAAAATATCGTTTTCCATTCAATTTACAATTTAGTCCATTCTTTTTGGCTTTTTCTTATTATGGCAAAAATGCGGCCACGCGTGTCGGCTTCTATCTTGGATACCTCCAAGTTTTATTTATATCGCAGCCTGAAAGTATGCCAACACAACCCGCGATCGAACATTGTACACATTGTTACCGATCGTCGCATTGTTACCGATCTTACAATTAAAGGCAAAAAGTATGCGTCAAAAGATACTGCTCTCACGAGAGGCAGTGTTACAGGGTGTTACCAAAAGCAACAATTCCGGTTTACAACATCCCTCCACCCGTAGGGTAAGAAAAAATTATTATCGAGAAGCGATAGTCATTTTTCTTGTTACAATTTTGTGGGTGGTCCTATAATTTATTATTTGTCTATAACTTATTGTGTGGCGAGCTCCTTTGTTGCCTTAACGACCATGGATATTACCCAAAATGTTTATGAAGTTGTATATGTTCTTGGGAACAAAACCTTTTATTTCCTTGCTCTTTCAGATCCGTGATGACATCCAGCAAATTAAGTGTTGTTAGAATTTCGGAGACTTCTGTTGGCGTTCTTTTTGCTTCTTTGTGTTGTTGTTGTCGCTGCTTTCTTCGTGTTATTGTTGTTATTGTTTTATACCTAAATTTTTTCCTCTATTCTTGATATTAGTATATTTATACCCTACACCCGAAGGGAGTAGGTATATTCACTTTGTTCTTCCGTTTGTAACGCAGAGAAGAAGACGAGATAGATATAGAAAAGTATATATTATATACTTTTATTAAGTATATAAATATATATATTATATACTAAAGTATATATTATATACTTTTAGACGAGATAGATATAGAAAAGTATATATATCGCAATGAAATTTTGCACAAATATTTTTAGGGCAAAATAGTCGGTTAACAACCACGCCTATTTTACATACGGAATTAAAGGGAAGGGGTATATTCACTTTGTTCTTCCGTTTGTAACCCAGAGAAGAAGACGAGATAGATATAGAAAAGTATATATATTCCTGCTCAGGGTCACCTCCTGAACCGATTTAGCACTGTCCGTCCGTCTGTCTGCCTGTATGTCTGTCTGTCTGTTGAAATCACGATTACTTGAGAACGAAAAGAAATATCGCAATGAAATTTTGCACAAATATTCTTAGGGCAAAATAGCCGGTTAACAACCACGCCTATTGTACATACGGAATGTAAAGGCACCTCGTTTTAAAAAATGTTATAATGTGAATATCGCATAACCCATGCGAGATATTAAGGTATTTTTTTTTTTATGGCAGATAGAACCAAGCTCAGGGGATGCCCCCTATCCATGCAAAGCATTCGTTGGTTTAGAAGGGTAAAGGTCAGTGGGAAGGAGAAAAGTGGGAGTAGTGTCGATTTACACCTCTTTTAAAAGCATCGACGTTATAAGTGGGTGGGAAAACATGCGCAGGGAGGCTATTCCACAATTTAACTGCGCGACCGAATAACCAATTATAATTTTATTCCGGAACATATGGCGCCATTACTTAATTTTTTGCACAAAATTGGCTTTCAACGCCCACTTATAACAAATTTGGCAATGTCTCATGAACGGTATAAGACATCGGTATGTAGTTTTACTATACATCGAGTATAGGGAAGCATTACTAATAAGCCTGCCATTGGTCCCACGCCAAATTCATACAAAGTTGTCAATATCTCGTAAACGGTATAAGATATTAACACGTGGTATCACGTTATCTACAGGTATTACCAATTTGTGTACCAAACATGGGCGTGGTCCTCCCACTTATCCAAAAATTCTCAATATCCCATAAACGGTTCAAAATATTTATACGTGATTCTATCCAGCAGTATCTAGAGACATTTCAAAAATATTTGCCAAAAATGGGAGTGGTCCACCTACTTATACAAAAGTTGTTAAGTGACGAAATTATAATTTTTTCAGTTACTCGGGTGTAGAGTATTTAGATTTCGGCCAGGCCGAACACAACACTTTTACTTGTTTTTAATTTCACAACTTTATTCTTTTCTGTTTCCTCTTCTTAACACTTATTACTTGACACTTTGCTGACATGAAGGTCGATGTATTTCCTTCAATGACCAAACACGAATTAATTCATTGAGACGACTACAAGAATTATCTATAAATTGTCTTATTGCAGCGAAATAAAGTAAATCAATAATAGTGCAAATTGCACGTCTCCTGAGTATTCTGCCTAAAATCTATCTGTCAAAACGCCAGAAAATATCTGACAGCCAAATCTTTTCAGCAATAGATAGCGTAAGAATCGCATTAGTCGCCACAGTCACTACCTCCCGAGTGACTTTCCACTGGATTTCTGAAAGTCACGTTACGAGAATACTTACGAACCGGCCTGCTCTGAGCCGATGTCCAATGGTGTGGTTGTAATGTGGATGATTCAGCTATGGATGTATCGGTAATTTGAGTATCCATGTCGTTCTTGTTGATATAACACGGTTTGAGTCTTTCAATCGAAACATTTTTCTCTTCGCCGTCTATGTAAATTTTATAAAGCATGTCGGTTTTTCGTTCAATAACTTTGTATGGACCTTGATGTGGAGTTTCCAATGGAGCTTTTAAGTGTAGATCTTTGGGAACGAAAATTCTAAATTGTGGGCTGTTGGTGTAGGACGTATTCCGCGCATATATTCTCGATGTTTTACCACGAAGATTTGAGGATCCGGAGTAAACTGAGTAGTGTTGAAAAATTCTCCAGGAACTCTGAGACATGTTCCGTATAACATTTCAGCTGGAGTCTTCCTTGAAAGAGGTTCTTACTCCGAGGAGTACCATTGACAGAATGTCAATCCATGGTTTTCGAGAGCATATGAGTGCAGCTTTTAGAGTCCTGTGCATGCGTTCAACCATGCCGTTTGACTGTGGATGGTATGGTGTTGTTCTAGTCTTCCTGGAACCAACAAGATGAGCAAGAGCTCGAAAAAGGGCTGAGTCAAATTGGGTGCCATGATCAGTGGTGCTGGTGATTGGAGTTCCAAAGTAAGCAATCCAACGGTTAAAAAGAGCTGTTGCAACAGTGTCAGCTCTCATATCTGTAATTGTAACTGCTTCTGGCCATCTAGAGAAACGGTCTATGATGGTTAAACAGTACTGATGTCCACGGACCTTTGGTAGAAAAATTATGTCAATATGTATCTGGTTAAACTTGGTGCTCGGAACTTTGATATGGCTTGGTTCAGTACTTGTATATCGATGGTAAAACGTCTCTTCCCATCCCGGGCTAAACGTACTTTTTCCGAAGGACTTTTGATGTGTTTCTGCCGCTGGAGTATGCTGGATTGTGAATAATTTTGAATGCAGTTTCCCGAAGTTCCGTATGATAATGCCTAATGTGGTGTCACAAAAAATCTTAATGTTTGGTTCCACTTGCAATTGTTGGAGATTTAAAGATGTAGATTGTTGTATTAGCTTCTTTAACTCTTCGTTATTAATCTGTGCGTCTTAAATTATTTTGAAGCTGAATACTGTAGGCATATAAATGGCGTTAATACGTGAAAGTGCGTCTGCAACCGTTGTCTTCGCCTTTTACGTGAACTATTTTTGTTGAAAACTGAGAAATAAAATCTAATTGTCTTATTTATCGTTCTGAAGCTTTATCAAGTTTCTTATTGAAAACAAAAATTAATGGTTTGTGATCTGTTCGGATTGAAAAATTTCGGCAGTCTAGAAGATATTGGAAAAATTTAATGGAGAACAAAATAGCAAGTAGTTCACAATCATAAGTACTGTAGCTCTGCTCTGTTTGGCTGAGTTTACGTGAGAAGAATCCAAGTGGCTGCCAGATATCATCAATGAGTTGGTCAAGTTTTGCTCCTATTGCTGATGAGGAAGCATCTGTGGTTAAAGCAAAAAGTGCCCTTGGAAACGGAAACGCTATTAGAGTAGCATTTGCCATTTTTCTTTACATTTATTGAAAGCTCTGCTGGCTGCATTAGTCCAAAGTATTTTTGTTTTGTCTTTCTTGATAGATTGTTTCAAGTAACTGTTTAAATGTAGTTGTGAATGTGCTAATTGAGGACTGCATCTGCGATAGTAATTAGTGCTTAGAAATCGTCTGAGTTTTTCGATGGTATCGGGCTTTTTGTAGTTTACAATCGCCTCCACTCGTTTGTTAGTGGGGTTGTAACCATTTTCTATGATGTTATAACCTAAAAAATCAATTTCAGATTTTCCAATAGGCATTTTTCAGTATTAATGCTGAGTGAGTGTTCATGCAACCGTTCGAAAACTGTTCTGACATGCTTTTTGTGAGTTTCTTCACAAGCGATGAAAAAGTCATCTATGTAGACCAAAATAAAATCCAGACCCTGAAAATGGTGCTCATGAACCTTTGAAATGTTTGGGAGGTGTTATTGAGCCTAAAAGGCATCACGATGTAAGAAAAAATATTTTTTCATACAACTTCGGGTGTAGAACCTGGCCTGCATCCCAACCGAGCCCGTTTTTAGTAAACGTAAACTGAAAACGCGGTGACCTGGGTTGTGCGGACCCAACTTCAGGTGGAATAAATTCTATCAACAACAATAAAACGAAAAAAGGCGACGTAGCAAAGGCGAAAATATGCAAAACTAACAATAACAACAACAACCACATTAACTCGCTTGCTAACAAAGGGCTTAAAAAACCACAGTCACAAAGAATACATGAACTACATACTTTTTACAACAATTACAACACAGACCGAGACGCCAAATCAGCAAGACAAAAATTAAAGCAGAGCCTTGGGAAATTACTAATGAAATCAGGTGGAATACTGTTTACAACAACTACAACACAGACTGAGACGCGAAACAAGCAAGCAAAAATTAAATTAGAGCGTGGGAAGCTACCAACAAAATCACAAGAATTTATTTTTTTTTTTTTTTTTTTTTTTTTTTTTTTTTATATCAGATTCTAGCAGTAGCCCTTAAGAGATCAATCTCTTTTTTTTTCATGATTGGCTACTGGTGGAATGGGGGACAGTGGGAGAGGAAGGGAAAGGGAACTTTTCGCATTCTACTAATTCGACTCCGGCAAGTGTTGCGAAGCAAAGCTTTCTAAGAACAGCTATTTTGCTTTATTATTGCAAACACTGCCGGAGTCAACGAATGGTTCTTAATTTCACAACTAGCGCTAGGCGAGGCCTTAAGTACGCATTAGAAATTGAGACGTCACGATAAGAAAAGTTAACACCCATGCACACGGCGGGACTCGAACCCACGTCCCCGGAAAATCGATGGCTAGTGTGCCACACACTAGACCACCGAGCCACCGAGAACTGCGAGAAACTGCATTTCGAGAAATAAGCACAACAACAACAAGTACGTTGTGTGCCGCTATGCAGATTAGAAAATTCTGGAATGTGAACAAGGACTACCAACAAAATCACAAGAAATATATCTCGAAATTAGCACAACAACAACAAGTACATTGTGTGCCGCTATGCCCATTAGAAAATTCCAGAATGTGCATAAGAACAACGACTGCAGCGGAGTTGTTTTGATCGGTGTATAAAAGGGCCCACCGCGCTGAATTCGATCTCTTTTGGAATCTCGTGCTCCAAGTGGTAAGTCGTCAAACCTTGAACCTCTAGTACCTCGTAGTGGCTGAGTGCTCTTAAGCGGACGCCAATCCCAATTCCAAGTAAATTTTAGTACCTCGTCCTGGCTGAGTGCTCTTAAGCGGACGCCAATCCCGATTCCAAGTAAATTTTAGCACCTCGTCCTGGCTAAGTGCTCTTAAGCGGACGCCAATCCCGATTCCAAGTAAATTTTAGTACCTTGTCCTGGCTGAGTGCTCTTAAGCGGACGCCAATCCCAATTCCAAGTAAATTTTAGTACCTCGTCCTGGCTGAGTGCTCTTAAGCGGACGCCAATCCCAATTCCAAGTAAATTTTAGTACCTCGTCCTGGTTGAGTGCTTTTAAGCGGACGCCAATCCCGATTCCAAGTAAATTTTAGTACCTCGTCCTGGCTGAGTGCTCTTAAGCGGACGCCAATCCCGATTCCAAGTAAATTTTAGTACCACGTCCTGGCTGAGTGCTCTTAAGCGGACGCCAATCCCAATTCCAAGTAAAATTTTAGTACCTTGTCCTGGCTGAGTGATCTTAAGCGGACGCCAATCCCAATTCCAAGTAAATTTTAGTACCTTGTCCTTGCTGAGTGCTCTTAAGCGGACGCCAATCCCAATTCCAAGTAAATTTTAGTACCTCGTCGTGGCCGAGTGCTTTTAAGCGGACGCCAATCCCGAATCCAAGTAAATTTTAGTACCTCGTCGTGGCCGAGTGCTTTTAAGCGGACGCCAATCCTGAATCAAAGTAAATTCTAGTACCTCGTAGTGGCTGACGCCGACAATCATAAAACCTCGTATTCTAGAACTCTGTGTGTATATAGATTTTGTATTTTACGGACTGAGTGCTATTCAGCGGACATTAGAATTAGAGGAACTAGTTTTAAGAAATACTGTTAGCAATAAAATACCGAAAAATTAAACTTTGAATTACGGTAAATAAATAGTCGAAAAACTGTGAAAAGAAAACCGAAAGCTTTTTATTTAAGTCTTCGGTACGGGACTCTGGCGAGACTGAGTATACCCCGGCAAGAAACTTCGTTACAAAATGGCGCCCGAGCAGGGACAATAGTTTCCGAGAAAAATCAAAAACTATAGTGCTGAATCGCGAAAATTTAGGAAAAAACGGTATTATAAACAGTTACGCGAAGCGAACGGTAAATCGAACAAATAATTGAACGCTAAACTGTGCTAAGGGCAAATTCAAATAGAAAAAAAAACATTGTGCAAAAAAAAATAATGCGGTATTTCAAAGGAACAGTTACACGAAATAAACAGAAAATCGAAATGGGTAAACGGTGGATTTATAATGTTCCAAAAGAGAATCTGCAGGAGATTCTACGCGAATTCGGTGTGGAATCAAAAGGCACGGTCGACGAACTTCGTAAAGTGCTCTCCGGGTTTTTGATGTCGCCTGATCTGACCGACGAGCTGATCGACAGGTTACGCGAACTTGAAGTGCAGTGGAATCGCGGTGTTTCTCCAAGTGCGCGACCGGCGACTCCATCATTGCAAGGTGCGGTTCCGAAACACAGCGAACAGAGGGCAAATCCAACAGAAGTGCTTAACATGAACCCCGGCAATCAAGTTTCCATGTCAACAGGTGGTTGCATAGCAGCGAGGTGCGAGCCAGAGAATGCGGCCCGTAGTAGGATGTGCTACTCTGAGATAATTGACAAGGTACGTAAATGGTCTTGTAGGTACGACGGTGGTAGGGACCCAATAGACTTCATCGAGAGAGTCGAGGAGCTCACCGAGGCATACGAATTGCCTAAGCATATGCTGCCACGAACCATGCCGGAGTTGCTGAAGGACAAGGCTCTTCGTTGGTACAGGAATAACAATAGGAGCTGGTCAAGATGGGAATTGTTTAAAACCGATTTCCTGAAATTCTTCTTGCCATCGAGATATTTCGAAGAACTAGAGGACAACATTAGGAAAAGGATCCAAGGGCCTCGCGAGAAGTTCAAGGACCATGTACTGGCCATGCAGACATTAATGCGACATGTGAACTATACAGAGGAGCAAAAACTACCGAGGATTTACAAGAATTGCCATAGGGATTATCTTCTTTACATAAGGAGGTCTGATTTCTCTGCGTTGGGGGATCTCATTGAATTGGCTGAAGATTTTGAAGGCATACGAAAGGAACCCGAACCTCCACGAGAAATTCATACTCAGCACCGACAATTACCAGGGACACACAGGATGATGACCATAGAAAACACAGGAAAACAGCGAGACCTTCGAACAGCCTGTAGAAGATGTGGCGAAAGCGGACATTTTCAACGAGAATGCCGAAACTCAAGGAAACTTTTCTGTTGGACTTGTGGAAAGGAGGGGGTCCGGACGATTGAATGCTGCAAGAAACCTTCGGGAAACGCGCAGGGTGTCCAGCAGGGACGAGGGCTGCTGGAACCGAACAAGATAGGCTCTCCTCGTACCCCACGAAGTGCTTAAACTACAATCGAGACCGGATTTACGCCAAGGTAACCTTAGGAAGGGAACTCGTCACAGCAACTCTAGTGAGATGTGGTGGTGAGACGATTACGCTGGGAGGCTCGAAAGCCGAACGAACGACTTGTTCGACAGTTCACACGGATTACGCCCAAGTTCCTGAGGCAAAACCATTGGAGAAGACTGATGTGGAGAACGAACAACACTCTGAACCAGGCGTAGAAACCAACAACTCGCGAAAAGAAGACCAACACATCATCAAGGAATTCCTAAAAACAGAGCATGAGAAATTCGAGATGCTGGAAGGACCTTCCAACATAACGACCCATAAAATCGTCATGAGAGATGATAGGCCAATAAAGCAGAGGTATTACCCCAAGAACTCTGCAATGCAAGCGATAATTAACAAGGAGATAGACGAGCTGCTGGAAAAAGGCTGTATCGAGCCCTCTCATAGCCCTTACAGTGCACCAATTGTTCTTGTTAAAAAGAAGAATGGGCAATGGAGACTTTGCGTGGATTATCGTCAGCTAAATGCAAGATCAGTGCCTGACGCATACCCACTTCCGAGGATACAACATATTCTAGATCGACTCCGCGACGCGCAATACATTAGTACACTTGATCTCAAGAACGATTGCTGGTAAATACCCCATGAGTCCAGAAAGCAAGCAATATACCGCGTTCACAGTACCAGGAAGGGGACTCTTTCAATGGAAAGTTATGCCGTTCGGCCTACATTTGGCACCCCCGACGTTCCAAAGGGCATTGGACCAAGTCATTGGACCGGAGATGGAACCACACGCGTTTGCTTACCTGGACGACATCATTGTAATAGGAAAGACGCTGGAACAACACATGAACAATTTACAGGAAGTATTTCGACGTTTAAGAGCGGCTAATTTGAAAATCAACAAGGAGAAGTGCGAGTTTTTCCAGCAAGATTTGAAATATTTAGGTCACGTCGTGAGCCGCAGAGGAATTCACACAGATCCAGACAAGGTAGCGGCTATTCAGGAACTGGCGGCCCCAACAAATGTCAGAGGCGTTAGGCGATTCCTCGGGATAGCATCCTGTTACCGGCGGTTCGTACCGGACTTCGCCAAATTGGTAGTCCCACTCACCAGCCTTCTTAAGCAGGGCAAACGCTGGCAGTAGAAAAACTGAGCACGGTTACGACTAACGGGGAAAAGTGCAACTGGACAGAAACCAAGATAGCAGAAATTAAGAGGAATCCAGAGAAGTTTGCCGATTATACTATGGAAAACGGTCAACTGTATCGACATATCCCAGGGCAGGTAAACGACGAGGATTGTGCCGCATGGAAGCTCTGTGTTCCGAGGTATCTTCGTGCCCGAGTTCTTAAAGAAAACCACGATGACCCCAGCGCTGGACATCCAGGCATTAGAAAAACCGTCACCAGGATAGCCAACAGATACTACTGGCCAGGCATGTTCAGGGATATAAGGAAACACGTGCGCTGCTGTGAATCATGTCAGCGATATAAACCTTTGCAGAGCAAAGCCGCCGGAAAAATGCTGACACAGTTACCAGAGGAGCCTTGGTCAGTCGTCTGTGCCGACTTCGTTGGACCATTACCCCGAAGCAAGCACGGCAACACGATGATTCTAGTTTTCTTTGACAAATTCTCCAAGTGGACCGAAATCGTACCACTGAGACAAGCAACCGCAGACAGTGTGAAGAAGGCGTTTCGAGAAAGGATTCTAGCGAGGTATGGAGTTCCAAAAGTTCTCGTCACGGACAACGGAGTTCAATTCAACAGTAGGACACTGCAGCGATTTCTTCAAGATTTAGGAATCCGACAACAGTTTACAGCACCTTATACCCCCCAGGAGAACCCAACAGAAAGAGCCAACCGAAACGTGAAAAGAATTCTTGCACAAGTGGCCGATAATAGGCAAACCCAATGGGATGAGTTGATCCCAGAAATTTCTTTGGCAATCAACAGCATGGCATCGGAGACGACAGGTTTCAGCCCCGCTTTCCTCACACAGGGACGAGAACTGCGGCTTCCAGGATCGCTTTTCGATGAGGTTACCATAGGTACAGGGTCAGCACCACAGAGTCCCGAACACAAGGGTAACCGGCTGCAGGAGATATTCAACATCGTGAGGAGGAACATCGAACGAGCATCCAAGGACCAAGCCCGACACTATAACCTTCGGCGAAGACAATGGAACCCGGCAATAGGAACGTGGGTATTATTGAGAAGTCATCCCCTCTCGAAAGCAGTGGATAAGTTTACCGCCAAGCTGGCTCCAAAATACGACGGGCCATACCAGATCCAGAGATATATATCACCGGTTATCGTCGAGCTCAACTCCCAGGGAAATACGAAAACTCGCACGGCTCACATTGGTGAGCTAAAAGAATACCACCATGCAACCGAAGTATCGCGTGACACTGACCCCTAAACGGATCACTGTCCTGCTATCCGAAAGAAAGGGGGGAGTGTAAGAAAAAATATTTTTTCTTGCAACTTCGGGTGTAGAACCTAGCCTGCATCCCAACCGAGGCCGTTTTTAGTAAACGTAAGCTGAAAACGCGGTGACCTGGGTTGTGCGGACCCAACTTCAGGTGGAATAAATTCTATCAACAACAATAAAACGAAAAAAGGCAACGTAGCAAAGGCGAAAATATGCAAAACTAACAATAACAACAACAACCTCATTAACTCGCTTGCTAACAAAGGGATTAAAAAACCACAGTCACACAGAATACATGAACTACATACTTTTTACAACAATTACAACACAGACCGAGACGCCAAATCAGCAAGAAAAAAATTAAAGCAGAGCCTTGGGAAATTACTAATAAAATCAGGTGGAATACTGTTTACAACAACTACAACACAGACTGAAACGCGAAACAAGCAAGCAAAAATTAAATTAGAGCGTGGGAAGCTACCAACAAAATCACAAGAATTTATTTCGAGAAATAAGCACAACAACAACAAGTACGTTGTGTGCCGCTATGCAGATTAGAAAACTCTGGAATGTGAGCAATAACTACCAACAAAATCACAAGAAATATATCTCGAAATTAGCACAACAACAACAAGTACATTGTGTGCCGCTATGCCCATTAGAAATTCCAGAATGTGCATAAGAACAACGACTGCAGCGGAGTTGTTTTGATCGGTGTATAAAAGGGCCCACCGCGCTGAATTCGATCTCTTTTGGAATCTCGTGCTCCAAGTGGTAAGTCGTCAAACCTTGAACCTCTAGTACCTCGTAGTGGCTGAATGCTCTTAAGCGGACGCCAATCCCAATTCCAAGTAAATTTTAGTACCTCGTCCTGGCTGAGTGCTCTTAAGCGGACGCCAATCCCGATTCCAAGTAAATTTTAGTACCTCGTCCTGGCTGAGTGCTCTTAAGCGGACGCCAATCCCAATTCCAAGTAAAATTTTAGTACCTTGTCCTGGCTGAGTGCTCTTAAGCGGACGCCAATCCCAATTCCAAGTAAATTTTAGTACCTTGTCCTGGCTGAGTGCTCTTAAGCGGACGCCAATTCCAATTCCAAGTAAATTTTAGTACCTCGTCCTGGCTGAGTGCTCTTAAGCGGACGCCTATCCCGATTCCAAGTAAATTTTAATACCTCGTCCTGGCTGAGTGCTTTTAAGCGGACGCCAATCCCGATTCTAAGTAAATTTCATTAGTACCTCGTCGTGGCCGAGTGCTTTTAAGCGGACGCCAATCCCGAATCCAAGTAAATTTTAGTACCTCATCGTGGCCGAGTGCTTTTAAGCGGACGCCAATCCTGAATCAAAGTAAATTCTAGTACCTCGTAGTGGCTGACGCCGACAATCATAAAACCTCGTATTCTAGAACTCTGTGTGTATATAGATTTTGTATTTTACGGACTGAGTGCTATTCAGCGGACATTAGAATTAGAGGAACTAGTTTTAAGAAATACTGTTAGCAATAAAATACCGAAAAATTAAACTTTGAATTACGGTAAATAAATAGTCGAAAAACTGTGAAAAGAAAACCGAAAGCTTTTTATTTAAGTCTTCGGTACGGGACTCTGGCGAGACTGAGTATACCCCGGCAAGAAACTTCGTTACAACGAGATATTCAAATAGTCCCCATGGAGTTATAATCGCTGTTTTTTTATTGTCTTCTGGGCGCTAAAGGTCTTGTACAAGTGGTAGTGCATACAGATTCGGTTTTTGCATTTAACTGTCGATAGTCCGCCGCACAATCTCCATTAATTTTTTTTCTTTTTGATCAAGTGTATTGGACTGGCGTATGGACTGCTGGATTGTCTAATGACTCCGTTGATGAGCATTTCTGTTATCTCTGCTTTTGTTGCTATCGCCTTTTCACCGGCAAGCTTGCGAGCGCGAGCTGTGACAGGTGGACCTTGTGTAATGATACGATGAGCATACTGAATATTGTTGAAATTAGGTTTTGAAATTGGCTTCGTAATTCCTATGAATTGTTTGAGCATTAACCTACATCGTGATGGAAGATCAGTATTGAGTGTTGATACATTGTAAGTATGTGTGCCAACAGTTTTCCCTTTCGTCTATAAATTTGTGAGTGGATCAATGAGACTTTGATTTTTTAAATCGACCAACAAATTGAATTGTGATAAAAAGTCGGCATCGATTATGGCTATTTGTATCTCTGCTATGCTGAACGACCAGGTAAAACTTCTACGTAAATTTAGGTTTAATACTAATAATTTTGTACCATATGTGGTTATTCTTGTAGAATTGGCTGCGTAGAGTGTGAGATAATCTTGTTTCCGTCTATGATCAGACGAGAAATAGAAATAATTGAAAATACGGAACCTAAATCTATTAAAAATTTCTGATTGGTGTTTGAATCATATATATGAAGACGAAGTTCTTTGGGGAAAAGTTGTTGTGAAAATGCTGTTGTTGCTGTTGTCAATATCTGCCCCCATTACTGACAGCGTGTCTAGTTTATTGGATTATTCGGAGTTGTTGGTATGAAGTTGCACGGTTTTATACAGTGTCTTGCATCATTGCCCCATTTCGAATGATAATAGCACATATCCTTGCGCACTGGTGTGAGTGATCTTTGTATTGATCGTTAGCCGCTTGCTGGTTGCAGTTTTTGTTGTAACTGGTTGATATCAAGTTGTTGTTGAGTTTGTATTTCATATAAATGTTTTGGTGCATTTGTTAACTAGACTGAAAACTGATTAAATTTTTTGATAATTTTGTAGTGTAAGGTTTATTTGACAAAGTTGATTTTCGATTGATGCAGTTACTGATTCCAAGTTTAATCCAAGACCCTCAGATATAATCAGTAGCAGACGGATTTTGTGAGGAAGTCGTTCAGACCAGAGTTGGTGTAACAGCTCTTCAGTGATTGAATTCTTAGCTAGAGCTCTCATCTCATGTAATAGTTGTGAGCGTTTTTTGTCACCGACAACTTTTTCATTGAGTAAGGCCTGTAGTTATTTTTTGCGAGATATGGAAAAACGTGTGAATAGTGTCTTTTAAAAAATTTTACTTATCTTAAACCGAAGGTTGACTGACGACGTCTTGAAGCTGTTTTACAGTAAGGAAGTAAGTAGTTTTACGAAGGAAGTAACCTTTGTTTAAGCGTTTCGCTACCACATGCTGTTTGATCCAAATTTTGAAATATTTGTTGTTCTTGGTTGTTGTTTGTTTTGCTGACGTTGTCAAAATTCATTGTGTTAAAGTTGGTTGATTTATGTACTGGCGTTCGCTGCATGAGTTCACAAAAATTTAAATTGTTATCGGGGTCACCAATACGTAGTTACTTTCAACGCACAATGAATACGACTAAATTGTATGTTGTCTAAGATTATGAGTCTTTATTTAACACAAGTTGAAAAAACCACATTTTACATAGACTGTATTGCAGCGAAATAAAGTAAATCTATAATAGTAAAAATTGCGCGTCTTCTGAGTATTCTGCCAAAAATCTATCTGTCAAAACGCCAGAAAATATCTGACAGCCAAATCTTTTCACCAATAGACGGCGTAAGAATCGCATTAGCCGCCACAGTGGCAGGTTGTGGAAGTAGCTATCTATCTCTTTCTTTCTTAGGCTAGATAACATGTAGATGTCGCGATTAAAGCATTTGGATAGTTTCCAGTAGATTCGTAGAACCTCGATTGTATATTTGCCACAATATATAACTCATTTCTTATAAATTAATCCCAAATATTTAAAAATAAAAAATTAAAAAATGTTCAAAAAATATACAGGACAAAACTGTTTTATTAAGCGTTTTCAACACATCACCCCCACACCTCCACCAGCAAAATAAACGGCATAATATATACTATTCATAAATTCTTTGAAAATTTAATTCCTTCCAAATTCAAGTCAAGTTTCTAGACTAGGTCGTGGAAAAACTTTCGACTGGAAGTGCTAATTGACTTTCCCCAATCGCAGCCGTTTCTTGAAAATAATTTTTCGAATTATGAAAACAATTTCAATAAGAAAATAATGAAATAAAGAATAAAATTTATGAATATGTCTTTCATTCATTATATTTAGCTTTGGGTTTTGGAGGCGCTGAGCCCCCTACATGGATCGTACGTTGTTATTCCTGTCTAACGAAAATCACACGGTTTTCACTTCACATCACACTTTTTTTCAAGAATTAATAAAGCAAATTTCAAGAATTAATAAAGCTAATTCCAAGAATTAAGAAGACAATAAGGTTTAGAATCTATGAATGCACATTCATGCAACCCTATATTGTGACGAATAAATCTATGCATGCACACTCATGCACCCCTAAATTGTGTAATTGTGATTTCATCATATTCTTCGAAGTTTTTCCATTCCATTATACTATGTTGTTTGATTTTATATAACTCATGAGTTGAGGGTAATACTTTAGTTGTTGTTGTCTTAGAGCTGTACGCAAGTGACTCTTGTAAACAGAATTATCAGCAGATATGTAGGTAGTTTTGGTGTGGTCTGCACACCTTTCTTGTTTCAGAAGCCAGCACGGCTTTTTGATACGATAAACACCGATTTAAATTTCGTTGACTGAGCGCACTTGGACAGAAATATTGAGAAGCATGAAGAATCAGACCACCATGGAATTGCGAATTTTGCTATCGCTGGCAAATTGGTGCGGCACTACCGTGTGGGAACAAGCACAAAAAGTATTATTGCAATATCCCGCATACTTTTTCCCCATTATCGTGGAATTCAGAGCAGCCATCATTGGTTCTTTAACTACGTATGTATCCATTGCTCACTGATCGCAGAGGAAATAAAAGGGGAGGTTTGCGTGCGTATGGCTTTGTAGACATGCATGCCTGTCGATTTTTTAATTTAGAAGAAATACAAATCTAGAGTTTCGAACTTAAGAACAGCCCATGATTTTGATTTTCCGTTTTCCGGATTTGATGACGGCCAAATTTTTCTTATATTAAGTTCCACTTCAGTTTTATTTTAACAACAATTCCAACAATTTTTTTAATAATAATACAAAGTAAAATATTTGGATCTGTTAATACAGTTTCAGAAATGCTACAAGGTGATCATGAATATATTAATTAAATATTGGATTCTGTTCGAGAACTATGTGTTCTTTTTAAGTGTTTATCACCTGCATATCTCGTTAAGTCATTAGATCTAGGCCTAACAATGAAAGAAAAATGTTTTCTTTTGTTTGAAAGAAAAAGATTTTCTTTAATTGTTAGGCCAAGAAGTTTTCAGACTGTCAGACAAGGTATCGGATATAATGTAATTCATTTTTTGAACATGTTTGGCAAAGTTGTTTTGAATATTTATGCATTTAAAAAGCATATACTTACTTATTTAGATATAAAACTCGCAAAAAAATCAACAATATGATATTAACTGAACAATATGACATCTAATCTTTTGAGTACTTTTGAGTTAAGAAGCTCGTAACTTCGGACCCCCACTGCTGGAAAAAGTATTTTCGAACGTATTAATAAATATATTTTTATTTTTATATTAGTACTCAAGAGATTAGATGTCATATTGTCAAGAAAATCGATGACCCATACTAATTCTGAGAATTCTTAAAATGATACGCATACATTTCCAGAACAATCTAAAGAAATTTCGCTTTGATAATTGAAGACTCATTCTAATTCCAATTCATTCCAAATTCCAGTCAAGCCACAGATCGATCGCAACAACAACTTACAAATATCAAGCGTCCCACAAAGCCTTTAGTGCTACTAAAAACAGTTACAATTAAAACAACAATAGCAAAACAAATTAAGTTTTAGGTTTTTACCCTAAAACATCTCCAGGCTCCAACCCAATACAAGCCAATACAGCCAATGCAGAGATAGTTCGAACAAAAAACAAAGCAGATTTCTATAAACTCTGACATTTCTGCTCAACAACCATCACTTAGCAACTATTGACGGACCTTTAATTATGCTTTTCTCAATGAAAACACTACAGCACATCCAGCTGTCATTGAGCCATGAAAGCTTCATATAAATTCTAAATGCAAAAACCAAAAATACTGTTTACACTGAAGTTCTACGTAATAAGTTTAAAAGCTATATATAAAAAAATTTGTATAAGGAAAATGTAAAAATTATATTGTATATTTAAGTTAATGCAATATAATACCAATGTTGGGATAGTTATTAAAAAATAATAATAATAAAGAGAAATATACCAAAAAAATAAAATAAATTTAATTTATAAATTTGCCGTAAAAATATTCAATTTTTAAATTTTAACGTGTACTTTTTCGGTAGAAAATATTTCTACTCGTCAATGGGAAATTAGAATAAGCATTCATATTCAACTGAGCATTCACATTGAAAATTTGCAGTTCTCTTATGACAAGTTTTTGTTAACTCTTTCAAGATTGGGCTGTTAATTTCAATTCTAAAGTAATATAGTTTTGCAAAAATGGTAGGTGGAAGAAAATCAATATTTCAACTTAAAAAGTTTTCATACCCTTGGACGTCTTGTTCGAAGTCTATAAATTTCGAAATATTTCTAGGTATATATTCCTCCATTTTCCATAATAAATTGTACTCTTCTTCGAAAAGTGCTTGGGCGCTGGAGTATAGATCACAATATAATAGCTCAGAGTCGCAAAGCGCGCAAACGACACCAATACTTGGAATTAATATTGTTACAAATCTGCACGCCACCTGCAAAAATAAGTACACAAAATACAGTGAATATTAACATAAGCTACTATAATTTTCTAAAATCATTGAAAAAAAATAAAAAAATAAATACTGGTATTATAATAACCTAAGTGAGCATTTGTATAGTTTCGTGAACTTAAGGCAACAACAGTCATGGTTTAATTACAAGGTTATATATGTGAGTGTAGAAATACACTATATTACACACACACATACACATCGACTTTCTAAAGTCTCATGCAAAGGGTTCTAAGGAATACTGCGCGGTGGTCACTCTTCATGTGAAGAATGCTTTAAACCCAGCCAACTAGTCCCACAAGGTTCTACGCTTGGCCCATTGTAACAGTGGCTAAATATATTCAGCAAATCAAAGCCGGAACCAATGTAGCTATTGCCAAGGTGAAGGCTTGGCTGGAGTCCAACTTCTGGAACTAGCTGATCATAAAACGGAAGCACTTCTAATTAACAGCCGAAAAAAATATCTCATTTCCGTAGATATTTTTGCAAATACGGCGTGTTTACTACCGTAGTTTCAACAACAGAGGTCGCAAGGATGAGGTAGCTGCAGTAGAATTGCAACATGGTAAGACCGTTGGACTTCCACTACGAAGGGAGGATGGATTTTCCGCCTGAGTAGTATAAATGTGGGGTTTCTAATCTAAAGGCACCACCCGTGTATTTCGCTGGTGGCACCACATAAGGGGCGGTGTGTGTGTGTGTAAGAGCGAGACAGTGGCAGCATAGCGAACAGAATTGACAGATCGATGATTTTGGTGGACGGAGATACCAGATCGAGGATTTTGGAGGGCTTAGTGGCCAGTTCGAGGAATTTTGGTGTACGGAGTTGACAGATCGAGTAAACGTTTCAAAATTTATTACATGTTAAGGTTTTTACTGACATTGTGTGGATGAGGGTAAGATAGGGATATGTAGAGTGAGCGTCAGAGTGTGACTTTTGTTTTGCTCGTTTTGTTTATGAGAGAAGGCGAACTCTGCCTTGTGTCGCATAGGGTTAGTTGGTTGGTTGGTCAGTGGAGTTATTTTAGAGAATTAGGAAGTATGTTGTTGTAGTTGTCGTTGTTGTTTATTTAATTACTTCACGTTTTAGACGCTGTCCTAGAAGTGTAGTGAAACCTAATGTAAGCATAAAGTGAACGGATCGAACTGCGGCTTTGCGTGCATGGTCTGAAGCGCGGAGATGCTATTTTACAGAAATTTGAAGCTGGAATTATTCTTGTAATACCCTACACCCGAAGGGAGTAGGGTATATTAACTTTGTTCTTCCGTTTGTAACGCAGAGAAGGAGACTATATACATATAGAAAAGTATATACATTCTTGCTCAGCGTCATCTCCTGAATCGATTTAACCCTGTGCGTCCGTCTGTGTCTGTCTGTCTGTCTGTCTGTCTGTTGAAATCACGATTACGGGAGAACTAAAAGAGATATCGCGATGAAATTTGGCACAAATATTCTCTGTTATGTAGAGCTGGTTGGGATTGAAAATGAGCGAGATCGGTAAACAGCCACGCCTACTTTACATACGGATAGTAAAGGCACCTCGTTTCAAAAAATGTTATAATCTGAATATTTCATAAACCGTGTGAGATATTAAGGTATAATTTTATTCCGGAACATATAGCGCCAATATCTCACCTTGTAAACGGTATGAGATATTAACACGAAATTTTATCACGAGCTATCCACAGGTATTATCAATTTGTATACAAAGAATGGTAGTAAGTGTAGTCCGCCCACTTATACAAAAGTTGTCAATATCCCATAAACGGGTCAAAATGTTAATACGTAATTCTATCTAGCAGTATCTAGAGACATTACAAAACATATACCCGAAATGGGCGTGGTCCGCCTACTTATACAAAAGTTGTTAAAATTATAATTTATCAGTTACTCGTGTGTAGGGTATTTAGATTTCGGCCAAGCCGAAGACAACACTTTTACTTGTTGTTTTTAATTAGGATCAAACTGTGGCTTAACTTCAATTTTGGAAGGATTTAATGTAAACATTTCCGAAGAATACGATGAAATCAGAGTTTAAGCTAGGTATGAGGGAACTGGAATTCTCAACAGAAATTCATTCATCATCCAACATTGGCGATAATAACTAAAAAATATTAATATTATAAATTAATTGTTTTAAAACAAACCACAAAAAAAAGAAAAAAAAATTGAAATAATCCACCACAATGTGAGAGTACTTATTTCAGTTAATTTTTTACCTATTTATAACTTTTTATTCTTCATTTTCTAAACTGACTGTTTGTTTGTTAGGGAAGTACTAAATTTTTTGTCCCACGCCGGATATGTGACGTGGGATCTGCAGGATTACGTCAAAGAACTACGAATCAGAATTAGTGGCTAAATTTGCAATCCCTACCTGAAAGATATGAAACCACGTGACATTCATAGGTATTGATGAGTACCTACAACAAAATCATTATGAATTACCAAAATCTCTATCGTTACAACATCTTGTAAAATATAATATTTTAGCAGGTTTGGAGATTTTTCATTAAAAAATGTTCATTAAAAATGTTTTTTGTAGATTTTTTTCATTCAGTTATATACTCAAACATTGTTTCTCTTGTTGTTGCTTATTGTTTGGGTTCGAATTGTGACTTGTCTCGAATTTGTCAGGAATTGGAAACATTTTTAAAATTTAATGTACGATCCGATTGATGAAGGACGTTTTAAAGAAAAGACTTTGATATTTACCTTCCAACTATAAATTAAAGCACCCCGATACTTTCATACTAGTATGCAAACGGCCTTTGAACTGATCTGATCTAATAGCTAATAGCGGTTGCACCTGATCTGATCTGATAGTTGATACACCTAATCTTTATAACTGACTGTTACAGCTGATTGAAGACACTAAAGATGAATAATAATTTGTTAAAAGAACTTGTAAAAACTAGACGAGAACTGAAGCAAAAATTTAGGGCTGTAAAGTTAAGAAAAGACGATTTAGAGAATCAATTGAATGAGACTTTTAAACAGCTTACGGTACCTTTGAAGGAATTAGTGAGGATATATAAAACAAACGATACAACTGAAACAAATGTTAACAAGGATGACCCAGAATCTATGCATGATGAGATAACAAATAAACTTAAAACCAGTGCCCCAGTTAAAGAGGTCGATTTTACAGAAGAAACTCTTACCAAGAGTAAAGATGACGATGATAATGATGAATATAGTAGTATGGATATGTATGTTCTGGCTCAATAGCTCCGCGCGTGTATTTCGGCGGAGTCTCCTCCTAAGGGGCGGTGTGTGTGTAAGAGCGAGACAGTGGGCGTAGTGTGTGTAAGAGTGAGAAAGACTTGCCTTTGGAATTGTTGTTTTAGGATATCATATTAAGATTTTTTATTGCTGAGGTGTGAATGAATGAGGGTAGGATTTTTATGAGCCAAGCGACTGTGCCTTGTGTGTCGCATAAGGTTGATCAGTGGAGTTATTTTAGAAAATATAGAGAACGTTGTAGTTGTAGTTGTTGTAGTTCAATGCTTGTCGGATACAGAGCTGTGGGAACGTGTGCGGGTGCGGATAGCGGCTGCGTAAGCAGAGGTTGTGTTGCTAGTGGGAAGTATATGTCAAGTGGCTGCGTGCTCCGTATCTTGGCACGCATGCGGTTAGCGCGCAGAGAGATGTTTGAGGAAAATTTGACACCTCTGTTTTAGATGTGTAAAACTTTAAATACCGCAATCGTGTTGACAATTTTATTTTATGACTTCACAAAGAATACCGACACAGGCAGTCTAACAAATTAGTGTCAAGAATTAAAAATTTATTGCTTGGACCAACGCGTGGCTAAAGTGTAGTAAAGCTTAATGTAAACATAAAGTGAACGGATCGAATTGCGGCTTTGCGTGCGTTCATGATCTGGAGCGTGGGACTGCGTAAGCATGACTTGAATTTGCTAGGAATTGTATTAATGTAAACATTTCCGAAGAATACGATAAAATTTTACGGCACTGGGTCGAACATGATTGAACATATACAGATTTTTTTAATCTCAATTTTACAAGGGTTCAGCTGGAGTATGAAAGGACTGAAATTTATAATAAGACTTCAATCAGTATCTGAACGTGGTATCGAAAAGTTGTGAATTCGTCATTTGTCTTCGTCGTTTGTTATATTTTCAACAAATTTTTAGTGAAAGTGAAAATTTTAGAGTGAATGAAACCGAAAAAAATTTAAACAAAATATTTTTAAAAATTGTAAAAATTTAAATAGAAAAGGAAAGAATTTTAGAAAGTGCACAGAACATTTCAGAAAGTAAAGAGAAAGTGCACAGAATATTTCAAGAAAGAGAAAAACTCTAATAAAAAAATTTTAAAAAGTGCACAGAACATTTCAGAAAGTAAAGAGAAAGTGCACAGAACATTTTAAAAAGTAAAAACATTTTAAAAAAGTGAAAGAAAGAAAATATTTTAGAAAAACCTAGAAAACATTTTGAAAGGTGGAAAATTTTAAACTAAAAAAATTCTAAACTATCATCAGCAACAAAAACAACACCAACAACAACACCAATAACAACAACAAAGTTCAAGAACCAACAAAAACTACATACAAGAGTGTTAACTAAAAGTGGAAAAAGAAAACTTCGCATTATTTGTGAGGTAAATAAATTTATAGAACAAATATAATAAAATATTTGTTAATAATAACGGTAATTAGTAATTAAATAGTAATATAGGTGTAATTATAATTGTAATATTGATAACAATAATAATAATAATAATAATAATAATAATAATAATAATAATAATAATAATAATAATAATAATAATAATAATAATAATAATAATAATAATAATAATAATAATAACAATAATAATAATAATAATAATAATAATAAAAATAATAATAATAATAATAATAATAATAATAATAATAATAATAATAATAATAATAAAAATAATAATAATAATAATAATAATAATAATAATAATAATAATAATAATAATAATAATAATAATAATAATAATAATAATAATAGTAAATAAATATATAAGTATAAAAATATTTTTTTCCTTATTTTTACTCAAATATTTTTTCACATAATATTTTCTTTTTCTGTAGTCTGTAGATTTTTATGTTTAATATACTCCCTTAATTTAAAGCATCAACGGCAAGAGCAGCACCAGCAACATCAGCTGCAGCAGAAACAACAATAACAAATCAACAAAACCAACACCATCACTGTTGGGGTGGTCTCCGAGTGCGGGCGAGATCCGGCTCGAAGAACCAAAATATGCTCACGCGGGAGTGTGTGATTTTTTATAACAATGAAGGGGACTTACCGGCTGAATTTTCTTCGAAGTAGGATGTTGCGTAGGACGAGATGGTAGACGGCGCCGTCGTCGATGTTGAGGATGGTCAAGCGTGATCCGGATGAAGATTGTGTACGCGTGGAATTGAGTATGCGTGGGATTGAGTATGCGTGGAACTGAGTATGCGTGGAACTGAGTATGCTTTCTTATTCACTGCTCACGATCGAATGAAAGTCTGCCGCTTCCGGAAACCGATGATGAGCTGCTGGCCCTTCTGCTGAGATGCAGAAGAGCCGCTTTCACTCCGAGAGTGAGAGAAAACGGTAGCAGAACTCACCAGGTACCGAACCGCGGGAGAGAGAGACCAAATTAGCATGGCATGGTGAGCTGCTTGCCTTTCTGCTGAGATGCAGAAGAGCCGCTTTCGCTCAGAAGCGAGAGAAAGCGGCGGCAGATCTCACCGCATGCCAAAGAAGTTGGGAGGGGCGAGGGTTGCCGTTGCTAACTGCGGCGAACAGCAGTTTGGCGTAAACATACCGCCCGCCTTGCAGTACTGCAACCTTAGCACCTATTGCAGCCATACGAAGTAGGGGGAGTTCGTATGGGACGGACTGGGAGTTGATCTGAGCGACGAGAGATGCGGATCAGATCAACGTCATTGCCGGGAGCTCCAACGGGGAGGGGAGCGGCTGGTTGGACCGAAGATGGACTACGGACAAATAGAGAGCGTTGATTAGGGGACATCAACGCAAGTGCTGTCACACTTTAGGTGCATATATGACCAGACAGCACCCATCCAAAGATGGAATTTTGGGCGAAAGGCTGCCCATGGACGTAAGGCAAAGATCCGGGTAGGAACAGCCTAGTGATAACATCGGCCCCGAGTCGTAATCGAAGGGTGTGGGGCGAGTAGAATTCGGTGTCCGCCAACTTTATGTTGACAAAGGAGTGTCGTATTCGGGCATCGATGCAGCGACTGGGGGTGACAACTTCCCAGTCCGTGAAGAGAGACTTGTACCGGAGTAAGGCCGAGGGTGCGTACGAGCTTGCGGGAAATTTGAGAGATCTCGCCGCCGGAATCCAGTAGAGCGCACTCGTACACAAACCCATCGCATCCGAGCACTCTCACTTTCGCAGTGGGCCGTAGTACTACGGATCGCTGCATCGCAGGCGCCAAGGAGACTCGGGATACCGACATCGAGGGAAGTGTTTTCGGGATTCATGTCTAAAATGAGAAAATTAGTAAATGCTGAAAACATCAAGGGGGAGGTTCCGATTTTGTGTCGAGTTACTGGGGCAACACGACTTATTTCGAGATTGGACGGGTCAGGGTTCCTTTTTCGGTTCGGACGTCGGCGACACGCGTTCTGCTATCAGAACCGAGATAGGTGTGGGTTATACGACCGAGTCTCCACTTCGTGGGTGGAAGGTTATCGTCTCGTAAGACTACGAGGTCATTGGGTTTTAAATTCAACTGAGGGTATTTCCATTTAGTGCTTTTATGGAGTTCAGTTAAATATTCATTTTTCCAGCGGCTGCAAAAGTGCTGATACATGGATTTAAACTTTTACAACCGATTGACAATTTTGAGAGGGGAATTGAGTATTTCGGGTTAAAATGGGACCACCGATGAGAAAGTGTCCTGGTGTAAGGGGTTGGAAATCAGAGGGGTTCTCGGACATGCTGTTCAGCGGTCGCGAATTGAGATATGCTTCAATTTAGTAGAGAATGGTCGTAAATTCCTCAAAGGTGAAATGCATGTTTCCGACATATTTTCGGAAGTGAAGCTTAAAGCTTTTGACTCCGGCTTCCCAGTGTCCACCCACGTGAGGCGCAGCGGCTGGTATGAAATGCCACTGCAAGTTTTGGTAGGAGAATTGAGTGAGGACGGCGTCCTTACTTTGCTGGAGGAAGGCTTTCCAGTCGTTCAGCAGGGCTTTAGATGCTCCAACGAAGTTTTTTCCATTGTCTGAGTATAGATCCTTGGGACATCCTCTGCGTGCGGTGAAACGGCTGAACGCAGCGAGAAAAGTGGGCGTCGATAGATCGCTGGTAGCTTCGAGATGAATAGCCTTGGTCGCGAAGCAGACGAATATGCAGACGTAACCTTTCGTGATGAGGCACGCCCTGCCGGTATAATTTTTAGTTTTAAACGGTCCCGCGAAGTCGAGACCGGTGGCAGCAAATGGTCGAGAGAGAGAGAAAGGTGCGTTCAGGCGGCAGTGCAGCCATCAGTTGTGTTTGGATTTGTTTCCGTTGTAAAGCACAGCTTTTGCAATGGTGAATTGTGGTGCGAATAAGATTTTTCGCCTTAGGGATCCAATATTGAGTGCGAATTAAGCGTAGCATGAGTTGGTTTCCTCCATGCAAACTGATCTCATGGATGAACCGGACTAAGAGTCGAGTAAAAACACAATTATAGGGGATTATAATCGGATGACGTTCGTCATAGGAGAGTGACGGACATGAGGTTAAACGTCCTCTTGCGCGGAGGACTCCATCTTGGGATAAGAATGGATTGATTGACAGAGTTGTACTCTTTCTGTCAAGACTCATCTTCATTTTCAGACAGTGATATTCATTGGCAAAATGAACCTTCTGCATGAGATTAGTTAGTCGGGTTTTAACATATTGAATCTCATCCGAATCAATACTTTTATCGTGTCGTCTAAATGAGGGGCGATGTTGGGGGTGTGAGTGATGGAAGAACCGGAAAATGTACGAAAGTACGCGGAGAGCTCGTGGTAAAGAAGAAAATCTTTCCAAGAGGTCTTCATAGTGAGGAAAATATGCAAAATACGATTTGATGGGTATTGCTTCCAGTTCGGTTTCAAAGATGTCGGGGTGAGGGGAGTGAGGCCAGTACTTTTTCTCTTGGCGCAACCAATCCGGACCTTGCCACCATAATGACGTTTGTTGCAATTCAAGCGGATACATGCCACGACTGGCTAAGTCCGCTAGATTGTGTTGGGATTGGACATGAGACCAGTGAGTGGGATCTACGATTTCCACAATTTTGGCCACACGGTTAGCAACGAACGTAGTCCAGGTGCAAGGCGGTCGTTTTACCCAAGCGAGCACGATGGTCGAATCAGTCCAGCAGTAGAGTTCATACTGAGGAAAATCAAGATGAGGGATAACCGCATTTAACATGTCGGCTAAGAGGGCTGCACCGCACAATTCAAGTCGAGGTACAGATATTGTTTTGATGGGGGCAACTTTGGTTTTTGCATAAAGTAGAGAGATACGGATTTCGTGAGAGTTACGAAGGCGTACATAGACCACGCCTGCGTATGCTTTTTCGGAAGCATCGCAAAACGCATGGATTTCAATGCCACTCGTTGGAGTGAAATGAATCCATCGAGGGATTTTTATGAGGTTAATTTGGTGATAGTACTGGACGAATTTTATCCAGAGTTGTAGGGTTGACGGGGTCAAGGGGTCATCCCAGCCGGTGGCATCCAGCCAAACTTGTTGCATGAGGGTTTTTGCGATAATAATGACCGGAGCCATCCAGCCTGCAGGATCAAATAATTTTGCAAGGAGTGACAGCATTTCTCGTTTGGTGTAAGAGGGGGCAATATCGAATGGTTTGGATTCAATGGTGCAGTAATCAGCCTTTGCATTCCATCGGATACCGAGTGTTTTTGCTGTGCTGGTGTCTTCCAATTCTAGAAAATCCTTATTCAGTAGGTCTTCAGGAGGTATGCCTGATAGAATTTCCTGATGGTTAGCTGTCCATTTTCGCAGGGTAAATCCAGCAGAGCGAAGGGCTGCTGTCAATTCCTTTCGCGCACGGAGCGCCGTGTCGATAGTATGAGCACCACACAGCGCGTCGTCGACATACATGGCTGTCCTCAAAATGGTAGCAGCCAGTGGGAACTCGGTTTCGACATCCTGGGCCAGCTGATGAAGCGTGCGAATTGCAAGATAGGGGGCACAGTTTACACCGAAGGTGACTGTTTGAAGTTCAAATTCGTGCACTTCATCATCTGGTGAATTTCTGAAAAGAATTCGTTGATAGCGCGAATGCTTCGGATCCACCAGAATCTGGCGATACATCTTCTCGATGTCTACGTTGAACACATATTGATAAAGACGCCATTTGAAAATGAGGAAAGTTAGATCTGCTTGTAAAGCCGGACCGGGGTAGAGGGTGTCGTTGAGACTGAGACCATTGGTTGTGGGGCAGGAAGCGTTAAAAACAACTCGCACCTTGGTGGAGCTGCTTTCTGGCTTGATGACTGCATGGTGAGGTAAGTAGTAAGTGTCAGAATGGAGCGAGGTTTGTTCGGGGTGAACAGAGATCATATGATTCAAATGATAGTATTCTTGAATCACTGAATCATAAAGTTCTTTAAAACACGGGGTTTTCAGGAGCCGCGCTTCGTTGCGGAGAAATTGTTTAAGAGCTATTTCTCTTGAACGTCCAAGTTGTAACTGCGAAGGGAATTCTTCTTTAAACGGCAGCGAGACGATGTAGCGCCCATCGGGACGTCTTTGTGTTGTTTTCTCATACAAATCGTTGCAGTATTTTTCAGTTGGAGTGCGAGGACGCTGTTTTGGGATCTCCTCTAGTTCCCAGAAGCGCGAAATCTGACGGTCGAGGGAGACCTCGTTGAAAAACGAGACCCGCGTGGTAATTGAAGGTGTTGGCAGGTCCTGAGGGAGAGGACCCGTTAGAATCCAGCCGAATATTGTTTCTTGGGCTACGAGTGAACCCAGAATATTTCGCTTTATGCCATCCAGCAGGATTAGTGGGTAAATGTCAGCTCCAATTAAGACATCGATCTGATCACTTTGGTAGAAATGGTCATCAGCCAAAGGGATATTAGGGAGGGATTCACAGAGGTTCCGGTCAAGGGAGCAGACGGGAAGATTTCCGGTTAATTTTGGGAGGACGAAGCCTTTGTTTCTATACGAGTTCCGGAATTGCGAGGAGAGCCAATGTTAAACATACAAAGTTTGCTAACAAGGGCTGTGATAGCTTGCTTGACACTTGCCACCCGCGCTTGAATGGTTTTCGTAGGAAGATGTAAGCGTTTTTGAATGCGCTCGAAGAGAAAAGTGGCTTCTTATTATTTGGCGCAGAGCCACGATGAGTGGAGGTATGAGGGCGCGTGGTTGCGGTGGTAGAGCTCGAGCGGAGCTTTGAATTGGGAATTGGGGTCGCCTCGCGATGTAATAGCGAATGATGTCGTTTATTACATGACATACACGTGTAAATACTTTGACAATCGCGCATTTGGTGCGAATACGCAAGACAATTCGAACAAAATTTCAACCGTTGAATTGTTGACCAACGGGTTTCGGAGCTCATAGCTAGAAAACGTGGACATTGGCGTAGAGGGTGAGTTTGATCTGTGCATAGTCTGCAGCTAGTCGGGAGCATATTCGCCTGGAAAGTATGCACAGGCTTTGAAGCGGGGAGATTGCGAGCATTGCTGATCGATGCCTTTTTAACCGAATCAGCGGACTTGCGAATATCGAAGACTGTTTCCAGGGTTTGGAAATGAGGTGTTAAAAACGAATCCATTTCCTTCCACTTCGGAATATCGCGATTTTGGGAAATGGATTGTTCCCACAGAGAGAAGGTGTTTTTGGGGAGGCGAGTTGAATAAAGATAAACTATAATGGCATCCCAACTCTCGACATCTACATCATATAAAGTTAAAGCGGACAGACAGTTATTAATTTCCCGCTGAAGTCGTTTAATTGCAACTCCGGATTCTTTTGAGATTGGGGTGAGGTTAAAAAGGGTCCGGAGTTGCGTATTAATGAGTATGCGCTTGTTTTCGAAACGGTCGATCAAATTGTTCCACGCTTGTTCGAAGCCGCTGTCGATCAGTGGAGATTTTTGAACGATCTCCTTTGCTTCACATTGGGTTTTTTGGTTTAGGTGGAACAATTTTTCGACGGGAGAAAGTCGATTATTTCTAATATAGAGCGCGGAGAACATGTCTCTAAAGGTTGGCCATGATTGGTAATCACCTTTAAAGACATCAGTGTCGCACGGTGGTAAATTGAGGTTGTGTCCCGAGAAATGGGAAGCGAGAGAGGGGATTGCGACTGCCGCTGAAGCTGAAAATGTAGGTGAGGCAGCGAGATGTTGCTGTTCGTTAATTTGCGCTGAGAAGCGAACATATATCTGATAACAGCGTCGGTACTTCGTTTTGACGACGATTATATCAGCTCCACGAGCCTCTGGGTTAGCGTCGTTGATGGGATCCTTTGAGGTGATGAGGTACTCTACGCAAGAGTTGTATGAAGACTTGAGGTCCGACCAGACCGCCTTAAGTTCCTCGAGATGAGTAGCGAGGGAGAATTCCGAATGATCACGCACTGGGAAGAGGGTCCATCGTTGTGAAAAGTTAGAGATGAAAGAATTAGCAAAGAATAAAACCAAAAGGAGGAATTGGAAATTTGTTATATTTTATTTTTTATTTTTTGTTTTTTTTTTGTTTTATGAGAATTTATTAAGAGACACGATTATCAAAGATTGGAATTTTAATCGTATTTATTTTCCAAATAATTTGTATTTATGTGAATTGAGATGTGGTCATTTAGCGTTGTATAGCGGGGGGCTGTATTAGTGTCACTTCATAAATTTTCACAAGTGATTTAAATGAAACTAATTCAACTAATTAAAATATAACCAGTTGAACCACTTACACAAATGTGTTTTCCCAACCGGGCACTTGCTGCTTGTACGACGTCGACGACGATGGCAGCGGATATAGCAGAAAGCAAACCACGAAAAAGTTTGCTTTTGCCTGTAGAAAGGTGGTGGTTTTTTCTTGTTGAGGATCCCACGCTGCTGCAGACTGTACTGCTGCTAAAATTCTAGTTGCTAAACTAGAAGCGATCAACGGTAAATTTCAAATAACGTTTGAAATTTAACCGTTGTGAGTATTTGGTGAAAATATAATTTATAATATATATATATATATATATATATATATATATATATATATATATATATATATATTATATATATATATATATATATATATATATATATATATATATATATATATATATATATATATATATATATATATATATATATATATATATATATATATATATATATATATATATATATATATATATATATATATATATATATGTGTATTTTTAGAAATAACTTTTTCTAATTTTATGAGAAAATGATTGATTTGATGTGCACCACGGGATGGGTGCACATAAATCCAGCTAAAAATTGTGATTTCTTTGGGGGAGATTAGCACTTGGTCACACGGCCTTGAGATTCCAGGCGAGGAAAAGTAAAGAACCGTGTGGTATTCCAAGTGCTGCCGCGCGACGCCGAACCGATATTTGGTAAAGTTATATATGCACGAGAGTGCATATATTTATGTAATATATTTCACTGGAATCGTATGCGTGGAACTGAGTATGCTTTCTTATTCACTGCTCACGATCGAATGAAAGTCTGCCGCTTCCGGAAACCGATGATGAGCTGCTTGCCCTTCTGCTGAGATGCAGAAGAGCCGCTTTCACTCCGAGAGTTCTGCTCCGAGAGAAAACGGTGGCAGAACTCACCAGGTACCGAACCGCGGGAGAGAGAGACCAAATTAGCATGGCATGGTGAGCTGCTTGCCCTTCCGCTGAGATGCAGAAGAGCCGCTTTCGCTCAGAAGCGAGAGAAAGCGGCGGCAGATCTCACCGCATGCCAAAGAGGTTGGGAGGGGCGAGGGTTGCCGTTGCTAACTGCGGCGAACAGCAGTTTGGCGTAAACAATCACCTTCATCAACAACAAAAGTAGTAACAACAACATAAGCAGCAATATCAACAAAACAAACATCATCAACAACAACAACAACAACAACAACTACAAAAACCACATTAACATCGCCTCCACCGTTACCGCCACCACCAACGTCACCTCCACTACTACCATGGCTACCAACGGCAACAGGAACAACATCATCAACAATAACACCATTTCCAATACTATGAAAGGCTCTATTTGTAGCGAGTGTGGTCAGCGTTTCTCTGAAATGCGCAACCTCAAACGCCACATTGAACCCAAACACGAAAAGCGGTCATTCGTGTGCAACTTCAGAGGCATAAAACTAAATTTCACCCTCATTCATCATCATCATCGTCAGTTGCAACAGCAGCGTATTTAGCCAATCCTCAGCCTTCAACATCGACAGCATCATCATCAATACCAGCTCATGTTCGTTGTCCCAACTGCAACGAGATCGTCTTAAAAAAGATTGGGCTCATGTTCGGACCAACAAACATAAAAAAAGCAAGTGTCTTTTCTTTGCATATTAGTATAATTCGGTTCAAGTACCGAATTTATAACGCATGCTAAACTTGGTTCAAGTACCAAATTTAGCACCATACTTTTTTATTCTCAACAAAACATCAGACTCGGTTCAAGTACCAAGTTGAATATTTTGATTTGAATTATCAACATAATTTTTATAAAATTGGTATTATTGTTTTTTTAAATATCTTCACTTTCTGATTCCAAAATTCTCAAATTTTTATTTCTGTTATATATTTTTGAAAAATATATATTTCTGAAAAAATAACAAGTAAGAGAGTTGTCTTCGGCCTAACAGAAATCTAAAACCCTACACCCACTTAACAACTTTTGTATAAGTAGGCGGACCACGCCCATTTCGGGAAAATGTTTTTGTAATGTCTCTAGGTACTGCTAGATAGAATTACGAAGGTATTAATATTTTGAACCGTTTATGGGACATTGACAACTTTTGTATAAGTGGGCGGACCACGCCCATTTTTTGCATACAAATTGGTAATACGCGTAGATACCTCGTGATAAAATTTCGTATTAATATCTTATACCGTTTACAAGATATTGACAACTTTTCTATGAGTGGGCGTAGCACGCCCATTTTTGGCGAGCTTATTGGTAATGCTTCCCTATATATCTTGATAAAATGACATATCAATATCTTATGCCGTTCATTAGATATTGCCAACTTTGTTATCAGTGGGCGTGGCACGCCCATGTATCCTGTAACTAAGAATGCGGATAGATATTCATCAGCTATCATATAAATAATTCAGCTATCATATAAATAGATTCAGCTATCATATAAATAATATTGAAGAGCCTTTCATAGTATTGGAGAATGCTGTTATATTGAACTTCATCGCATTAACGTTCCCGCTGTCGCTGAATCAAGTCTCCCGATTCGAGGAACGTAACCAACACATTAGTGTAAATGTGTTAGTAAAACGTAACCAACACATTAGTGTAAATGTGTTACGACGAGGATATCGGTTGCATCGTGGGACCATACTACTCCACTTCGGTGGGGAAGTCCTCCCACATAAACCTCCTGCTGATTCAGGAAGAGGAGCGGTCCGACTACGTGTGGATAAAGAACATGTCAAGGTAATTTAAATTAAAACTAAAGATTAGTGATTTTCATAACACTCATTTTATATTTTGCCTCTTTTCTCTTTTCAGATTGATAAAATCTCAACAGACAAACCAGTGTCGCATGATTTCCTTCTTCAACAGCTGCCTGCAGTACTCGCACAATGCGACTACTGCATAGCAACACAAAGAGGTATGCAAGAAGGTGGTGACGGTGATGTCTAAGCAGGAGGAGGCATTACTTAGTTTTAAGAATTTAGAACGTTAGTTAGATGTACCATTTGTAGTTTATAGTGATTTTAAGTGTATTTTAAGAAATGTAGATAGTAGTGTAGATGTAAGTTTAAATAGTAATAATGTGCAGAAGCACATACCAATAGCTTTTAGTTACTATATAGTTTGTAAGTATTTTGTATTTTTTAATTTATTATTAATAATAATGTTAGTACTATAAGAACTTATGTTCTTTTAATGTACAAAGCACGATTACAAGTGATTTTAATGTACAATGCATGATTAGAAGAATTAGCCTATAGATAGTGAAAGTTACAGAAAGAAATGGAGAGTAAAGAAAGAAATGGTAAAGAAAGAAATGGAGATGAATAGAGGAGGGATTGTAGAGAACTTCATTGAGAGGAGAAGTAATTTAGTGTGGCATCCCTAAAACTGGCCCTTCGTGGAATGTTTTTTAGAGCTTGTAGCAGCGAGTTCCACAAACGTATCGCATTGATAAAGAAGAATCTTGAGGAGTTTAAGGTTCGAAAAATTGGAATTATTAAGTGGTCCTACTTGATTGCGCAAAGCGTATTTTTTCATACAAGTAAACAGCTTGCTTAGTCAGTAGAAGTTTATGAAGAAAAACGCAATTCCTTGCTTTAAGATACTCAATGATATCACAACCGATAATGGCTTTCTTAAATTGCGATATGTGATCATACTTCCGAAGACCAAACACATATCTCGTTACACAATTATATGCCAGTTGTAATTTTAATTGAGAGCGTGAATCCAATTTACTGTAAACAAGATCAGAGTATGTAATCACAGGCAATATTAAGTGTATGACAAGTTTACGCTTAGTTTCAATGGGCATAAAGTCAGCTGTTGTTCTTAGATTTCGAAGTATGCCATACTCTTTTCCAATAATACTGTTTATGTGGTCAGTGCATGTTAAAGAAGAATTTATTCTGAAGCCCAGATTAGTAATACAGTTAACTACCTCTAACCTGTTACCCCCTATGAATAATGATGGAATATCACTATTTATTATTTTGTACTTGGAAACTGGTAAGACAGTTGACTTTGAGGCGTTCACCTGAAGATTGTTATTGGTGGCCCATTTACTGATTCTGGAAAGATCTTCATTTACTCTGCATGACAAGTCTTCCAAGAGGTTGGTTTCACCCGAGAGATACATCTGCACATCATCAGCATAGGCATGAAGTGAGCAGTAATTACAAACAGAGAAAATATTATTTATGTAGAGGGAAAACAATAAAGGGCCCAGAACCGACCCTTGGGGAACACCATTCCTTACTGGCATATACTCAGAAGAATTGTTAGCACACTTAACTTTTTGTAGTCGCCCTCGGAGATAATTTTCCACGAAATGCACTACATTATCACAGAAACCAAACAAATACTTTAGCTTATGACAAAGAAGACCGTGGCTTACATTGTCGAAAGCTTTGGAAAAATCAAGTAGACAAAGCAGTGTAAAAGATCCATTATCATATACAGGCCTAATGTCCTCCATAATTTTAAAAATTGCAGTTGAACAACTGTGTGCAGGACGGAAACCAGACTTGAGTGGAGATAACAACTGTTTATCTTGTATGTATTTTGTAATCTGACTGGCTATGAGTATTTCAAAAACCGTGGACAGAGATGATAAAATACTTATTGGTCTGAAATCCTTTGGTTCAATTGCTGCTGATTTTTTTGCCAGAGGCACGACGACAGCAACTTTCCATAGGGTTGGAAACGTCGAAGATGCGAAACAGAAATTAAATATGTGGGTCAACGGTCTTAATATATAAGCAACAATGAGTTTTAAGAATCTAATGCGAATATTGTCTTCGCTCACTGCATTATCTTCATTACTGACTTGATCTTCATTACGCCGATAGCCACTTCAGCTTCAGTAATTGCATTGAATTGAAACGATTGTTGCGTTGGACTGGTCGTAAATCGACGTTCGTACCCAACTTGGTAGAAAGAAAATAACTGTTTAGAGCATTATGGTCAATATTGCATTCTGACGTTTGCTTAGCACCAATGCCTTCTTCGGATTTCTCCATAGGATCTTAGAAGGCAGAGAGACATCCAATTTTACCGCGTATTTAGCTTTTGATTGTCT
Source organism: Sicus ferrugineus (assembly GCA_922984085.1). NCBI lineage: Eukaryota > Metazoa > Arthropoda > Insecta > Diptera > Conopidae > Sicus > Sicus ferrugineus. The sequence goes on from OV277349.1 coordinate 27,696,839, forward strand.
CGTAATCAAAACAGCTGCATTTCTAGCGCGAGTATAATTGCGCCACGTATGTGGACACGGGTTTTTTTCCACATAGAATGCAACCTATTTCGTTCATTAATAGCGCGTCGCACACGGTTCGTGAACCATGGACAGGATACATTTTTTATAGTAATCGTTTTATGTGGTACATGCTTATAAAAGAAGTTATTAATGGTTCTTGTAAAAAATTGTATTTTCTCATCTGCAGTAGTACGGTACCAAACCTGGTCCCAAATAACAGAGGAAATGTCTTGAAACAGTTCTGGGTACTTTATCGACTTGAAGTCAAAATAAGAAAAATTTTGCGAGACTGTAGCAAATGATAATTTAATATTCAGTGTACAAAAAATTACGTCATGGTCTAACAGAAAAAATATTTGGTCAAACAGTAATACAGCTGAGCTATCAGATACGATAAAAAGGTCAAGCAGATTGGGACGGTCCTTATCCGTGAAACGTGTTGGCTCCGAGCAATTAACTACTGACATGCCAACAGATGAGACATGCTCATGAAATGATACAGATAAATTATCATCACGCATCAAATTTATATTAGTCTCCACATAACATGAAGAAATCGAAGTTGGGTGACAGTTCATATAAATCAGTAAAGAAAGCGGAAAGGTTATTACTTTTATTAGGGTTGTAAACGCAGGTCAAACATATTTTAACAATGTTGTCGGCTATAGAAACACTTCAATATTCTACATTACTGTTCAAAGATTTAGAAACAACAGCTGACTTTAGCGTACTCCGGCAGTATATTGCAACACCGCCACCTTTTTTTCCATGTCTATCATTTCTATATAGAGTAAAATTCTTAATGGTATAGAATGAGCTGCTCACTTCTGTAACAAACCATGTCTCAGACACGCATATTACGTCGACAGATGAATTCTCTGTCGACGTAATATGCGTCTTACATAATCTACCTTATTAAAACCATGACTAGCAGAACCACTCATAGCCACCAATACAAAGAGGACCAGAAACAAATATGCCCACTAAATCAAAGTTAAGGGAGATAGTATAAGAAACTAAGAATGGGGGGGGGGGGAAATAGTACAGTAAACTAAGATTATAATTACTATAAGGAATAATTAGTTCCAGTTGAGAAGCAACTGCAAAAACATAAGCGAGAACGTTAAGAAACCATTGATGCTCCAATACATCCATTGCCCGCAACTTCCTCCGTGACACCCACAATAGCGTTTAGCTCATCCAAGGCTTCTACAAGAAAATTTTCACCACCATCAAGCTTTTTCACGAGTACCGATCCTTTCTTAACATACACCGAGTGCAACTGCTTACGTTTTAGTGACAAAGCATGCTGAAAGAGTTGCCGAGCACGCCTTGCCAAACTCTCATTAATAAAGCAGCTAGAGGATGAGTCCAGACCAACATAATTTAATTTTAACGTAGCTTTATTTATACGTCGATAAGATGCTGCGCAGCGTAAGACATAATCCCTCTCATAGCCACTAATAAATTTGAGAATGACCGGCCGCACATGAGAGGAATTTTTTTCGCGTATTATTTGCAGCTCTTTTCACACGAAAGACTCTTTTCGCTCTTCAACGGTGGAGGACTGCAGCCAACAGTCGAACACAGCTTGTTAAAAACCAGTGGTAGATTCTCTTCAGCACTCTCAGGTATACCAAACAGCACAGCGTCCGCAGCAACCTCTTTTCGGTCCAGAACACCAATTCTCTTAGATACACTCCGCAAGGCCTCTCCAAGCGAAGCGATCTCAGATGTTTTACGAGAAGAGTCAGCTTCAATACTTTCAACTCGCGAGGAAATACCATTTATGCTGGATTTCACCTCATTAATCTTTGATAGCCAACTTGAGTTCATATTATTTAGTTTTCTAGTGAAATCCTCACGCAATTTTGAAATCTCTTCTTTAAAGCCCATAAGTAGCAATCTATTGAGTTGTTTGACACGCTCATCAAATTCCAAGACAGTGAGGACACAGGAACTTCCACTGGCAGCGAGAGAGCCACCGTTGTTAGATGTCGACAGCAATTTTTCGCACTCATTTGCACTCTTTTTCTGCCTTATTGAGTTTGACATCTTCTTTACTCCGAAAGATCGGTAAAGAATAAAAGAAAGCGTGGAAGGTAACGGTAAGTTTTCACTTTCACAAGAATATTTATTTCAATTATATTTATTTGGATATATTTCAGTTCGCTTTATTTAGCTTTTAGTCTTTCCAAAATGCACAAACTTAGTAATTTTCACGCCAGGCAGAAAAGGAGAAAAACTATTTTTTTTAAACTATTTTTACAAGCCGAGACTACGGTTTTGGCTTAGCTATTGCGGAGCACTTGAAAACACATATACTCTGACAGAATCATAGAGCAGAAAAAAAGTAAGTGTAATAGCAATTTAAATAAGTTTGTAATATATTCGGGTGAATATTTACTAAATTTATACTAAATTTATTCAAAGCTTAGTGGGGGATGTCAAAGAAATCTACAATAATTATTTGAGTGTCGTGAGGCCTATGACTCCCTTGAGTCCGGCAGAACTCAGGCATCAGTGACCGGAATGTCTGTCACATTTGACATTGACTGTCACAGCCAGGGGGGGGGGGGGGGCAGATCATTGTCATTTAACGGGAAAGTATAGACGTTCGGCGCACAACGAGTGAAATTTGAAATATCAAATTTGAAATATCAAATTGCACACTTTATCCCTATATTTTTCCACAATTTTTCTGGCTATGACTGCCACCTATTTACTAAGGAACTCAATTTATATGAGGGGGATATAAATGTTATCCCCCTGAATAAAGAGTTGTACGTATCCCTGTCGAAGAGCATACGCTTAAGCGAAAAGAAGACCATTGAAATCAGGTTCTTGGATTCTTTTCGCTTTATGGCTTCCAGTTTGGATACATTGGCGCAAAATCTTACACCTAATGATTTTCATGCAGTGCGTCAAATGTATCCAAACGATGAAGAATTTAATCTTCTTAGGAGAAAGGTGTATTCCCATATGAATACATGAATTCAGTTGATCGCCAGCAAGAAACCAACCTTCCTACTCGGGCTGATTTCTTCAGTCGATTGACTGGTACAGAATGTGGAGTAGAGGATTATGAGCATGCTCAAAGAGTTTGGCAAGTTTTCAATTGTCAAACACTGAATGATTACATGATCCTCTATCTGAAAACAGATGTACTTAATTTGTCAGACGTTTTTGAAAATTTCAGAAATGTCTGCAAAAATATTTACAATCTGGATCCCCGTCAGTACTATACAGCTCCAGGTTTGTCTTGGGATGCAATGTTGAAAACAACCAATATAGAACTGGAGCTGCTTACTGACTTAGATACGCCTTTCTTTTCGTTAAGAAAGGCATACGGGGCGGCATTGTTCAATGTAGCAAGAGGCATTCAAAGGCAAATAATAAGTATAGGGCGGATTACGATCCAAGTAAGCCGACAGAATACTTAATGTATGTATATGCCAATAACTTATACGGTTGGGCAATGTCGCAATATTTACCGTGGGTGGATTTGAATGGGTTACTGATGTTAATAATTTTAACGTCAGCAGTATTCTTTCAATGCCAGAGAATTCGTCCACTGGATACATTTGGGAAGTAGACTTGGACAAAATATTGACTTAAATACCCATCACCGCAGTTCAGCAAGAAATACTTTTGAAAATAATTTCTTTAAACTGCTAAACAATGCGGTTTAGAGGAAAACAATGGAGAATGTTGATAAACAGAAAGATGTCAAGATTGTGAATAGCTGGGGAAAGTCGATGAAGGCGATTGGAAGCTCGCGCAATAATTTGCAAACCCAATTTTCACAGCTCACAATTTACTGAAGACATGATTGCGATTCAAATGAGTAGGATTCGCACCGTTTATAATAGGCCCATTTACTTGGGATTTTCGGTGCTTGAATTGTCGAAGTGGAAGATGTATAATTTCCACTACGACTTCATGGTACCGAAATTCCAACAGAGTCTTGTATTGAACTATATGGATACAGAGTCATTCATATATTTAATCAAGACTCTAGATTTTTATTGGGATATTCGAAATCAAAATTCGATACATCCGAATATCCGGCGGACAATGTATTTAATTTTCACCTTAAGAATGCTAAAGTCCTCGGCATGATGAAAGATGAGAGTAAGGGGAAAATAATGAGGAAGTTCATAGGCCTCCGCTCAAAAATGTACTCCATAGCCATTGTAAATAGTAAAGACATTAAAAAGGCTAAAGGAGTTAAAAAATTAGTATTAGATAAGTTAAGTCTTAGTGATTATAGGAATTGTTTAGTAAATAAGAATATTGTATATGGAAATATGTATATATTTAAAAGAAAGATGCATAAAATATATACACGATTAGTTCATAAGGTAGCTTTAAGTTTTAGTGATGATAAGCGGTATATTAGAAGTTATTGCATCCACACTTATGCGTGGGCCATCACAAAATAGATGTAGAAATGGTATTAGATATAAACGAAGAAATGTTTAATAATTTAAACTTTTAAATATTCATAAATAATTCTAAAGTTAAACAAATAATTTAATTTTAAATGAACTTTTTATTAATATAAAATTAATATAGATATTACGTTAACAATTGTTAGGTTTAAGAAATTTTTATAAATAAAAAATGTAAATATGATTTTATAACCATTTTCTTTTTATTTATTGAAAGAATTTAGGAATTTTCTTAACAGAATAGCGTTTTGAAGCGTACAACAGCTATTAGGGGAATGGCACATCCTTTGTAGTAAGTATGTATCTCGAAGAGTTTCAAAGTTGCTGGCGCCGAATTCTTCAACGTTAAATATGGGCTCGTCCAAAATTTCTTCAACCCATTTGGATTTTTCAGCTCCCTTAACGTACACGGGTATATTTTTAGGATTTTACTTCACGAAATATTTTACACTACAAAAGTCGATGAAGCCATCATTCCATGTGAAACCATGATGATTACGATATAACCAGTGCACTTGTTTTTGGGACTGACGTGTTAATGTGTTAAATCCATATGCTGGTTTTATAATAAAATTCTGGTACTCATTAAAGCTGAAGGTGACTGCCAACTCTTTGACTATAAATTCATTAAAATTGCCTTTGAATCCCTGCACATCCAAAGTTATAAATTTGTCGGTCTCCATTTTCACTTAGACGACTTTTTTAATTTCACCAGTCCAGCATAACGGTCACGATCGAAATTCATATTAAGGTCATCATACGGATATGTATCAGAGTTTAAATGCACTTTAACATCAGACAAATGGCAATGTTGAAACTTGTTGCCTCTTCGAAGAGCAATCAGTATAAAGTGTGGTCTTTCATTCTGACCAGATAATTTAACGTTTCACAGGTGCTTGCTTCCTTTAAAATTTAAGTTATTTTTAACCTTTTATTTTACTTTTAAATTTCCAAGTTTTCTTTAGTTCATTTCTAATTTGTAACATTGTTATTTGTTTAAAAAGAAATCAAAATAAACAAGTAACTTTTTATTTGCTGTTGTCTTCGGCCAGGCCAAGTCTAAGTACCCTATACCCGAGTAGCTAAAGGAAATAATAATTTCGACAGTTAGCAACTTTTTATAAGTAGGTGAACCACGCCCATTTTTGCAAACAGTTTGCTAATATCTCTAGGTACCCCGAGATAAAATCACGTATAAATATTTTGTACCGTTTATAAAATATTGACAACTTTTGTATGAGTGGGGTGCCAGGCCCACTTTTGGGAAGCAGATAGGTAATCCTCCAGATACCTCGCGATCAAATTACGTCTTCATATCTTATAAAAAGGCACCTCGATTTAAAAATGTTATAAGGTGAAACTTTCATCTCATAAGAACTTTTTGTATGTAACTTTAACACATGAAATAAATTCATTAAAATTGCCTTTGAATCCCTGCACATCCAAAGTTATAAATTTGTCGGTCTCCATTTTCACTTAGACGACTTTTTTAATTTCACCAGTCCAGCATAACGGTCACGATCGAAATTCATATTAAGGTCATCATACGGATATGTATCAGAGTTTAAATGCACTTTAACATCAGACAAATGGCAATGTTGAAACTTGTTGCCTCTTCGAAGAGCAATCAGTATAAAGTGTGGTCTTTCATTCTGACCAGATAATTTAACGTTTCACAGGTGCTTGCTTCCTTTAAAATTTAAGTTATTTTTAACCTTTTATTTTACTTTTAAATTTCCAAGTTTTCTTTAGTTCATTTCTAATTTGTAACATTGTTATTTGTTTAAAAAGAAATCAAAATAAACAAGTAACTTTTTATTTGCTGTTGTCTTCGGCCAGGCCAAGTCTAAGTACCCTATACCCGAGTAGCTAAAGGAAATAATAATTTCGACAGTTAGCAACTTTTTATAAGTAGGTGAACCACGCCCATTTTTGCAAACAGTTTGCTAATATCTCTAGGTACCCCGAGATAAAATCACGTATAAATATTTTGTACCGTTTATAAAATATTGACAACTTTTGTATGAGTGGGGTGCCAGGCCCACTTTTGGGAAGCAGATAGGTAATCCTCCAGATACCTCGCGATCAAATTACGTCTTCATATCTTATAAAAAGGCACCTCGATTTAAAAATGTTATAAGGTGAAACTTTCATCTCATAAGAACTTTTTGTATGTAACTTTAACACATAGTTGGTTGGACCACTCCCATTTTTTGAAAAAATTTTTATAATGGCGCTATGTGTTTCGGTATAGAATTATACCTCAATATTTCGCACGGTTTATAAGATATGAGTTTCACCTTATAACATTTTTTAAAACGAGGTGCCTTTATATTCCGTATGTAAAGTAGGCGTGGTTGTTAACCGATCCCGCCTATTTTCAATCCCAAACTTCCCTACATAACGAAGAACATTTTATTGCGATATCTCTTTTCGTTCTCCCGTAACCGTGATTTTAACAGACAGACAGACAGACGGACGGACTACTCCCTTCGGGTGTAGGGTATAAAAATATTTTTGATAGTGGTTTAAGTCCACTTGAAAAAAATAACTTTGATATGGAATGTTTTACGTAACAAAAATTGATAAAATGTGTTAATGCATAGTACTATAGAGTATGACATTGTAAATATTCTAAAGCAGAAAAAATATATAAATTTTAAAACTGGGACTTTCTCGGTAATAGAAAGTGTTTTTAAAATAGCAAGGTCTAGTATTATTTAAGAGTGCATTAAGAATTTTTTTTTGTAATTATTATTCGCAATAATTTTTCAAGTTTAATTATTATAAAATTGAATATGTATGAAAACGATTACTCTGAAATTATCTCCGGTAGTGACACAGGTAACAAAAAAGAATTTACTTATGTAATTAAAATTACACTGTGATGATTTGTGAGATATTAAGGTATAATTTTATTCCAGAACATATAGCGTCATTACTAAAATGTTTGAAAAAATGAGCGTGCCACGCCCACTGATAACAAAGTTGGCAATATCTAATGAACCGTATAAGATATAGATACGTAATTTTATCAAGATATATAGGGAAGCATTACCAATAAGCTTGCCAAAAATGGGTGTGCCACGCCCACTCATACAAAAGTTGTCAATATCTTGTAAAGGGTATAAGATATTAATACGAAAAATCAATAGGTATCTACGCGTATTACCAATTTGTATACAAAAAATGGGCATGGTCCGCCCACTTATACAAAAGTTGTCAATATCTAATAAACGATTCAAAATATTAATTACTTCGTAATTCTATCTAGCAGTACCTAGAGACATTACAAAAACATTTTCCCGAAATGGGCGTGGTCCGCCTACTTATACAAAAGTTGTTAAGTGGGTGTAGGGTATTTAGATTTCGGCTAGGCCGAAGACAACACTCTTACTTGTTATTTTTTCAGAAATATATATTTTTCAGAAATATATAACAGAAATTAAAATTTGAGAATTTTGAAATCAGAAAGTGAAGATATTTCAAAAAACAATAATACCATTTTTATAAAAATTATGTTGATAATTCTAATCAAAATATTCAACTTGGTACTTGAACCGAGTCTGATGTTTTGTTGAGAATAAAAAAGCAAGGTGCTAAATTTGGTACTTGAACTAAGTTTAGCATGCGTATAAATTCGGTACTTGAACCGAATTATACTAATATGCAAAGAAAAGACACTTGTTTGTTTTTGTGCAGAGATTGATTGAATCTGTCTTTATTAATTAATGAGGTGCTTTATATAAGGAAATAATGAATTATGACAGTAAGAAAAATACAATTTAGGTAGTGAATAGCACATATTCAGCAAAGTCAGCAATCGGAGCAATGACCGCTGACCGTTGGCATTGAATACTGTCAACTGCTTGAGCGTGTAAACGATAGTTGGCTCGAGCGTGTGAATCGCGTATAGTTGGCTCGCATTATGCCAAACATTCGAAATCAGATACCGTAATTTTTGTTAAATAATTGCCAATGGCATTGAAAGTTGTCGTCCGTTTACTGATTGTGCTGATTAGTGCATAACATTGTTATGAATATTAAAACTGAAACACTGAAACACTACATCCTCCCACCCGTTGAATGATGTTCAACCTTATATGTGGATGGAGTATGAGGACTCTTGACTGGTGCGAGGAGGGTTCGGTGAGGCTTCTCGTCGTTCCGGAGTTGATGAAGAGCGGGAACAAGGTTTCTTGATTCGCAAATGACACAATATCCAGACAACTGCTAATAAACCCACAAACAAAGCGCTGTAACTAACAATATGATGATGTGTGGAATTGTCTTGAAACGTTTCGGGAAGAGTTGTGTCCCTTAGTCGATTATTAAATTCTCTTAAATTGTTGTTTTCAGCTGAGATTATTTTTCTGTTTCTTCTATGACCTCTTGTCGTATTTATTGTCATTAATTGTTGAAATTCCGCAAACCGGGCGTAGGATGTATGCAGAGTTGATAGTATTGATCAGTGCCCGTCAATGCTCATTAAGCCATTTCGAATGGTGCAACTATTATTTAACTCCAGCATACCGGAATTGAACAAATAGATTGGCATAGATTCTCCATCGCATACGCTTCAATTTTCTTGATAACAGCAAAAATCCGTTTTTTTTTTGCTTGTACGGAACCATTCTAAACTGGTTTTGGAGAGATTAATTGTGCAACTTGATGCAGTTTTGTTGGTTAGGAGGTTTATTTCAAATCTATAAGCTCCTGATTCAATACCATAAGTTATCTGTGTGTTTGAGCAAATATATTGACTTGATGTTAGCAAAACACAGTTTTCGAGTTCATCGCAGTTCATGGGTATATATCTGTCAAGATGGGAGTTAATGGCTAGGATTTCTGTATTGGGTATAATTTTTGCTATGGAATTATTTATTATTGTCGGAATAGGTATCAAGTTGAATAACTGGTAAAATTCTAGATCAACCAATGGAATGGTGATGAAAAAAAAACACATGATCGATCGTTATGGTGCCTTTGGTATCCATAATTTTATAAAATTCTAGAAGATCTTCTGGATTAATTGGAAAGGACAATGCTGTTGGAAGATGATTTCTTTTTTCCTTAGTTTGATTTTTCAATTGAATTGGGGTTAGTAGTAGTGGACCAATTCTTCCATGATGAGCAACGGTGAGCACGTCAAGGATATCTGCGTGTATTTTTCTGAGCCTTGCTGCTACAGTTGTTAATTGTGTTGAGAGTGTAATGTACCACTGGAATATCTTGCGCTGATCCACTTCCCTTAGTAATACCCGGAGACACTTCTTCTTCCCTTAGTATTTCGGCTATTTGAGTCGGCATTCAATCGACATATACTCTGCTATCGTGTTGCTCTCTTTTTATAATGTTCACTATTGATGTTTGATTTTTTATTAAGTTGAGTAGGAAGTTCTCAATTTGTAGTGGAAATTTTTGTAGTTCCCATACCTTCGAAGTAGATTCCTAAATTGTCAAATTTCGATATATTTATAGGACCAGCAACAACAATCGGTAGCATTAGTAATGCGATTAAACAGTTGAATATCAGAGCAGCACGTGAGGTTCCTTTTATTTTTCTAGATGGAGTGTCTGCATGTTCAGTTGTAATTCTAAGCTTTTTAGAGGTTGAAGGTACAGAATCATCGGATGGTTCCTGCGGCTCATCATGTAACAATGGAGCTAATCGATGTATTGGTCGACGACAGATTCCAGATGTTGTTTTTAAATCGACAACGTATTATCCTACTTGATTATTGCAAGTGTTCCTTCCTTTGGGTTCGGTAACTGATTTTTCCACTGTGGCCTTTGCTGCAATGTTGTTAAATATTCGGAGCTCCAACGTTTCCAGAAATCATGTTTCACTTGCGATACAAGGTTCCACCTTTTTAGTGCAGTTCCTCTAAAATTGGACACTGTCCTGTCCACTTGTGCTGTTAAGGGTTCGTCGATGAGAAAGTGCCCAGGCGTAAGTGCAGTTAAATCATTAAGATCTATTGACATTGGAGTGATCGGTCGAGAATTCAGAATACCTTCAATTTGAACTATAACTGTTTCTAACTCTTCATAAGTGAGCGAGGCTGTAGATACGCTTCTAAGTAGCAGGTGTTTGGCTGATTTTACAGCAGCTTCCCATAGCCCTCCGAAATTAGGTGCTTTAGGTGGAATGAATTTAAAATCGATTCCATTTGCACTGCAAGAGCTCATGATTTTTTGTTGCGAGTTATGTGAGAACACTGAGTCACGCAATTCGCATAAAAGATTCTTGGCACCGACGAAGTTAGTTGCGTTATCGGAATAAATGGTTTGACATCGTCCTCTTCGACTGATAAATCTTTTAATTGCACCAATAAATGCTTCCGTTGTTAAGTCACTAACCAATTCAAGATGCACCGCCTTAGTTGAGAAGCAGCAAAAGATAGCAAGGTAGACCTTATGAGGTTCCTTGCCTCTAATTTTAAAGTGTATCCAAAGAAAATCGCAGTAGTCCACTCCTGTTACAAAAAAGGGGCGAGTTGGGGTTATTCTATCTACTGGCAGGTTACCCATTATCTGATTGTACAGGTGATATTACGTGTCATCGTTTTCCCTTTATGATCCAATACCGCTGCCTTAATGTAGCAAGAAGAGCTTGAGGTCCACAATGTTTGTTGTCTTCATGTAGTTCCTTCAGTAAAAGTTTAACCAAGGGATCGCTGTAAGGCAACAGGAAAGGGTGTTTTGTGTCGAAGGCTAGATTAGCCGCCTTTCAGCGGCCACCAACGCGAATAAGCTCATTTTCGTCTATAAATGGTGACAGGGTTATTATAGAGCTGTATTTACTTAGAGGCTTCCGTTTAGTTAGCAGCTTAATTTCGTTGTTGAAATCTGACCTTTGAATTGTTCGTATAATAATTCTTAATGCATTTTCAAGCTACTCTACGGACAATGATATCTCCGACGTAAGCCTGTAGATTTACGAACGTTTCGGGCAAACCTTAACATGTATGCGATTACCTTTTGGAGAGTTCTAAATTAATTTCTGTGATTTATTCCATAAATAATTTGTTCGGCATCTTTTACATCTGCTGAAACTTCTGCTGGATGCTGGCCAAACTGATTCGTGCCAATGTAGGAAAAATGGGCCAAAGAACCACGTATTACATGTTGATAAAGTGTCGGGAGGTAGTTCTCTAGAAAGAATATCGGCTGGATTTTCTGTTGATGCGACATGGCGCTATTGTTCAGCCGATGATAATTGTTGGATTTTAGCCACTCTAGTCGCCACGAATGTATGGAATCATACTGCTGTGGCGTTGATTCGGGATAACGTAATCTCGGAATCTGACCAGAAGAAATCCTTGGTATTTTGAAGCCTCAAATCCCTTCTTACTCTGCATGTGAGTTCAGCTCCCAAGAGGGCTGCACACAGTTCCAACCGAGGAATGGTTTGTGTTTTTAGTGGAGAAATCCTAGATTTTGTGCACAAAAGTTTCAAGTTTATTTGTTTATTTTTGTATGTAGATCGCAGAAATACTGCCGCTCCGAATGCTTTCTCGGAAGCGTCGACAAAAGTATGTATCTGCACTGACGTGGGCATTTCTTTACAAAAGACGTGTCTATCAATCTTAATATTATTTAAGGTAGCAGACATGTCTTGAAATTTGTGCCACTCGCTTTGCAATAGGTCTGGAAGACTGTCATTCCAATACAACTTCATTTGCCAAAGCCGTTGGATGAATATTTTTGCAGTTACCACAGGTGCCAGGATTCCCAAGGGATCGAAGATACGACCTAAGTCTGATGTTACTGATCGTTTTGTTACGATTTCTGTAATTGGCATGCGAACCCAATGCTTAATTGATCAATCTTTCTTAGTCAAACGACTCCTAAGGTTTTGATGCAAGGTGAAACTGAGTTGTTGAGGTCTGGATCGACTTCCTGATCTTGTTCTGGAATATTTTGTAGCAGCCTTTGATGGTTAGCACACCATTTGCGAAGGTTAAGACCGGCACTAGACATTATCTTTATTAGCTGCGTCTATATTTATTGCATCGGAAAGAGTGTCTGCTCCACTTAAACAGTCATAGAAATCTTCACGAAGTGATTGAGCTCCTGCTGGAAATGTAGTGTTATGTTGCTCTGCTAATATTTGAAGACATTTGTGGCTAGATAAGGCGCGGATGAGGTGCCGTATGTTATTGTCTTTAGCCGATAATATTTTATTTCTTGCGTTATGTCTTCTCTCCATATGATTAGTTGACATCTTTGATCACCCTTATTGATCATGAACGCCTGGTCACCTCACGTGTAGATTTTGTACGCCTGGTCACCTCATTTGTTACATTCTGTGCGGTATTATTCCGCAACTCAGATTGCAGCTGACGTCGCTTTCTTTGCTCGTTATTGTTGCGGTCGCGCCACGAACACCGTTTTTTATAATATACTGCGCATTGGGTCTGGACTAGCGGTTTTTGGAATTACGCAGGGTTGAGGCAAGGACTCGCTTGCTGAAGTGTGATTTGAGTCAGTCTGAATTAGCAGCCGTCGACAACGCATCATTGAATCCAGAGCACTCAGCGCACACTCATTTTACATATATTTCCATATTGACAAATCTAATAAATTTAACTATATTCATCATCATAAAAGTTGGTCCTTCGAGCCGGATCTGGTGAAATTAATCAGCAATGGCAACAACTTAGTACGCAGCACTTATACAGATTCGAGGTAGGCTTAAAACGTCAATTACGAAAGCTTATACGTTCGCACAGCAGGCAGTTGAAAACGTTACCTTTGAGCAAGTAATCACGCGGATGGAACGACTTGAGCAGGTTTTTGAAGCATTTACGCAAAATACGGACAGCATTCTGCTTCTCACAGATGCAGCTGCTTATACAGATCCGAATGTGGATTTCGATGAGTATGAGGAGAAGTACTTGTCTACCAGGGCTTTATTGCTATCGTTCGAGTCGAGTTTACGTCCGCATGTGGAGCCTACAAATCAATCAGCAAGCGCAGCTCTGTTGGCAGAGCAGCAAGCTTCGTTTTTGCAGCAGGTCTCTAGTGCTAGCGCACCCAGCGCAGTTAATGAATTACCCAAAATCAATATTCCGAAGTTGTCTGGAAATTATAGTGAATGGCCGTCGTTTAGTGATATTTTCTCGAGTAGTGTCGCCACAAGATCAAGGCTCTCCAACACGCAAAAATTATACTACTTAAAGTCGGTATTACAGGATGACTCTGCCGAGTTAACTCGACACATAGCGGTTACTGAATCCGCGTTTGAGACGGCTTGGGCGCGCCTCAAAGAGCGATATGATCGACCGCGGCAGATAATCAACTCCTTTATCGATCGGTTCGTGTCACTGCCGACCACATCTCATGAGGAGGCTCCCATGTTACGTCAGATTGCAGATGGAGCAAACGCAGTGTTGAGAGGTTTGACCTCCGTAGGATATGAGGACCGCGACTGCTGGTAGATTTTCATCTTATTGAATAAGCTTGACTCGAACACTTCTCGAAGGTGGATACACGAAAGCAGAAACATGGTTCGTCCAACGATTCACAATTTTCTTGAGTTTCTCGACTCACGATGTGAGGAGCTTGAACTAGGAGCTGTAAACTGCAGTTCAGCATCGAAACAGAAGTCAGGGAGGTGTAAAACTACAAGGTCATTTGTTACCGGCCAACAGAAGTCAATTCGCTGTTATGGTTGTGATGGATCTGATCATCTTTTGCACAAATGTGAGTCGTTTTCAAAGCGCAGTGTTAAAGATCGGCGTCGACAAGTAAGAGACAAGACTCTCTGCTTTAATTGTCTTCAACATGGACACTCGGTGTCTCAGTGTCGGTCTAAATTCAACTGTAGAATATGCCACCAACGTCACCACACACTCGTGCACGACCCAGCAGAGCGGTCGGTAGCCACGACTTCAGCGTCGGCGTTGGCATCGGCGATTTCATGAAACACGCGGCGACAACGGTCAGCGCCTTGGCGTCAGTGGGGGTTTCACTTACATCGGTTGCAGGCAGGACCAAGGCGGAGTTGACACCAATTTTACCTACTGCATTGATCGATATCGTGGATGTTCATGGTAAAACCGTCGCGTGTAGAGCCCTACTCGATTGTGCCTCAGAATTATCCTATATATCGGAACATTGCATACAGCGCCTGGGCATATCAAGCACACAGTCCCGTATATTAGTCACTGGCATTGCGTCAGCCAATGCCGATTATACACGCGGCCTTTGCAATGCTCGCATACAGTCGCGCATCAAAACATTTGGATTCAACGCATGCCTATATGTTTTACGCCAGATCACTGCCTTCATGCAAGAGTATATACGTCTGGGACACATGACGCAACTGACAACCGAAGAGTTATCGACCTCGAACGAGGCCGTATTTTATTTACCGCATCATCCCGTGATGGGCAAGAAGCTAGGCATAGTATTTGATGGCTCGTACAAAGGTGGAAATGATATCTCGCTAAACGATTGTCTTCATGTTGAACCCAACCTTCAACGAGACTTGTTCTCCGTCTGTGTTTGATTTCAGTTTCATCGGTTTGGATTCTCGGCCGATATTGTAAAGATGTTTCGTCAGATATGGGTTACGGATGCTCATCGTAATTTTCAACGAGTCGTCCTCTGCAGAGCCAGTACACCGTTTTCAGTTATGCACCGTTACGTATTCTACTTCCTGTGCACCATTCCTTGCGGTTCGAGTATTGAAGCAATTAACTGAGGATTACCGGACAGAGTTTCCTTGGGCTTCAAGAGTGGTGGCAGAAGATTTTTACATGGATGATGTACTATCTGGCGCAAATACAGAAGCTGCGGTAAAGCCATTACAACATGAGCTAATTCATCTATTTTCTCGAGCAGGTATGGAGTTAAGTAAATGGGTTTCTAACGCGACCGGTGCGAACGTTACTCGCATTCAGCAACCGATTGAAATTCCTTTACAAGACGGTTCCAGAGAGCCGAAGGTACTTGGGTTGCATTGGAATCCGGAGGCAGACTGTCTTCATTATCATGTACGAATACCTGCGCTAGTGTTACAAGGCGTCAGGTACTAGCAGAAATCTCCAGCGTTTTTGACCCATTGGGGCTGAGGGCACCGGTGACTACTCGGCGTAAGATTTTCTTCCAAGAATTGTGGCTGACAGACTTAGGATGGGACGACCCGCTGCCAGGAAATATCTCAAACTGGTGGACTACGTGTCGTCAAGATATGCATCGAATACGAGAAATTTCCTTACCACGATTCGTTCCAAGAAACGAGCACGCCCTCGAGATACACGCGTTTTGTGACGCATCTACTAAGGCTTACGCGGCAGCACTTTATTGTCGAGAGGTGGCATCAGACGGGAAGGTCACGGTGACTCTCATGGCGTCCCGTACTCGAGTGGCTCCGCTGAAACCGACCTCGGTACCTCGTCTCGAGTTGTGTGGAGCGTTGCTGTTATCACGGCTAATTAAGCGGTTTCAATCGATCGGCTTAGGAAAGCCACTTAAACTATACACCTGGACGGACTCCACGGTGGTACTCGCATGGTTGTCACAGGCTCCTAATAAATTAAAGTTCAACACTTTACAAGGAAATACCTCCGACGCAAGCCGCTAGACAGAGTTGACGAGATCCGGATAGCGCGGGTCCTTCTGTTACAGCACACGCAGCTAGCATTCAAGGATGATATCGCAGCTCTTACTGCTAGCCACGAGCTGAACGCACGGTCTAAACTGAAGCATTTGGCTCCGTTCATCGACTCTTCAGGACTGCTACGTGTAGGCGGACGAATTTGTCACTCCAACTTATCTTTTGCTACGAAACACCCGATATTGCTTCCCAAAGCTGGTCAAGTAACAGAGTTGATTCTGCACGATGAGCATATACGAAATCTACATCCAGGTGTTTCCACGCTCTTTGTTATCGTTCGTCAAAAATACTGGATTCTTGGTGCACGTAATTTGATCCGAAAACTCACCCATCAGTGCCCGAAGTGCTTTCGCCAACGCCAACTTACGACCAAACAACTGATGGCTGATCTTCCATTATATCGAGTGCGACAGGCTTATCCCTTTGAGAAGACCGGTTGCGATTACGCCGGTCCACTTACACTAAAGCTGTATCATGGACGAAACACACAAACCACTAAGGGTTACATAAGTATCTTTGTCTGTATGGTGACATCCGCGGTGCACTTGGAACTCGTGGCCAACCTAACTACTGACGCGTTTTTGGCTTCACTGCGGTGCTTCATGGCGAGACGTGGGAAATGTGCGCAAATCTTTAGTGACAACGGGAGGAATTACGTGGGTGCTGCCCACGCTCTCAATCAGCTCATCAACTCTCAAGAGCACAACGATACGGTAGCAGCAACGCTGGCCAATGACGGGGTCCGCTGGAGCTTTATTCTACCCAAGGCTCCACACTGGGGTGGAATGTGGGAGTCAGCGGTACGATCAGTAAAGTTGCATTTACGACGCGTAATTGGCGAAACCGTTCTCACTGTCGAGCAGATGCGGACCTTGTTGGTACAAATTGAAGGCGTGGTGAATTCAAGACGTCTGGGAACCACCTCTGATGCTCACATTGGTTACTTGTCGCAATCACCCTTCCTTATTGGAAGGCCATTAACCCTCCTGCCGAAGGAGGATTTAAAAGATGTACCTGTTTCCCGGCTGAGTTATTGTCAGCACGTTCAATCTATGATGCAAGGGTTTTGGCGTCGATGGCACCACGAATATCTTACTTCGTTGCAGCAAAGACCAAAATGGGACACGCGACAACCGAATCTCAAGCTGGATGCACTCGTCGTCATCAAGGATCCAAACTCGCGCCCAGGAATTTGGTGTTTGGGCCGAGTAATTGAAGTTCATACCGGAAAGGACGGGCTGGTCCGTGCGCCAACGGTAAAAACGACTCATGGAGCTTCGACTCGTCCGATTTCAAGATTAGTTACATTACCTGTATCCTGAGACCATGTCTCAGCGCTGGCCGGGATGACCATGAACGCCTGGTCACCTCACATGTAGATTTTGTACGCCTGGTCACCTCACTTGTTACATTCCGTGCGGTATTATTCCGCAACTCAGATTTTTTTTTTATGACAGATGAAACCAAGCTCAGGGGATGCCCCCTATCCATGCACAGCATTTGTTGGTTCCGAAGGGATGACAGGTTAGTGGGAAAGGGGGAAAGAGGGGTTAGTGGCGGTTTACACTTCGCTTGAATGTTTCGACGCTGTAAGTGGGCAGATTGCAGCTGACGTCGCTTTTTTTGCTGATTGTTGTTGCGGTCGCGCCATGAACATCGTTTTTTATAGTATACTGCGCATTAGGTCTGGACTAGCGGTTTTTGGAATTACGCAGTGGTTAGGCAAGGAATCGCTCGTTTATGCATCAATATTTGACGATACATTTTTTCTACGTCGGTGGAGAATGCATATCTATGCGAACGGAATCGTAATAAAGTTGAAAATAATTCTTCTTGGATTGTTGGTCCCGTATGGAGTATGTCGTTCAAAGATAATCCAGTTGAAGATTTTGCAGAAGCATCAAAAACAACACGAAATTTTGTGGTAGTGCTTTCATCAGGTTTAACGACGGAATGGTGTGGTATAAAATAATGCGGCGATGGAATATGTTCAGCTGCAAGTTCCTCCATGTGGTTGAGCTCCAAATACTCCTTTAAAAAAATTCAGTATGCTGTCTTTAGATTAATGTCCTTATTCAGTCGCCTCTCAAGCGAATAAACACGTTTCAATGCTTTCTTTTGATTATCCTAAAGCAGTTCCGTCTTTTAAGAATGGTAAACGTACTATAAAACGTCCATACGTTGCTCTTGAGACAGTTTGAGCAAAATAATTTTCACAAAATTTTTTCGACGTTTGATTACCTTGTTCTTCAAAATTTTCAAATTTCCAAAAGCGCTCCACAAGTTCGTTAATAGATTCCTCAATTTTTCCGGAAACAATCCATCCCAAGAGGATGGCAAGCGGTCACTAATCCTTAGCTGTTCTGGTTGAATTAGATCGTTGTAGAATTCTGCACCAATCAGAATTTCTATCTTGCAAAGTTGATAAAACTTCGGATCAGCCAGATTAAGATTGTTTGGTAGTGGCCAACTTCTTACGTCTATTGGCTGTGCAGGTTGCTGGGATATGACATGTGCCTCAAATCTAGTAGAAAATCCTCCAATTAGTGCTTGCAGCTTAAAATTGACACGCTCTATTGTGTTTTGTTTCCTTCCTCCAATGCCATCAACGCGAAGTATTGACTTTTCAGGAGATAGGCCCAATTTTTTTACCACTGCTTTAGATACCAAATTAACCTGTGAACCGGAGTCAAGAATTGCTTTAAACTTATAGGTTTTGCCATTATTTGCGGTAGCGAGAACCATGGCAGTGCCCAATACAACAAGTTTCTGCTGGGCATTATTAGTATTAGTATTGCTGCTACAGTAGCTGGTGAGCTATTATCCTTAAAAATTGTAGCAGGAGTTGACTGAATTTTCTCCCTTGACGTAGAAATCTTTTGCCTATTCTCTATATGCAAAGTACAAAGTTTTTCTCTTCGGACGAGATTAAGGCGATCTGATGCTCGCTGTTGTAAGAATGTTGGACATGCGAACATGGATGATATAGATCCTTGCAAGTATTGCAAGTACCATTTTCTTGTGTTGAAGAGGCAGTTGTACGAAACTGTACAGCCTTGTGCGACATTTGAATTCGCTCCTTGTGCCCTATAACTTCTAGCGATTGGAAATGATTTTCCAAGAAGATTATTTAAGGCTAAGAGGCATTCTTGTGTTGTATCTCTCAATCTTTTGACCTCAGCTACCGAACAGCTTATTGAAGGCTGTTCTACAATTTTTTGTATTAATGTAGATACCAATATTCTTTTGTTATTGTAACGTTCTTACAACATTGTCCACGCGGTACTGTAGTTTTCTTCTGTTGGAGCGAGATGACTTATGAGTCGCTCTGCTTCTCCAGTTAAATTTGACTTCAGATAAAACATCTTCTGGATGTTTGGTAGTGGTTGACGGTCCACTATTTGTGAAAATAACTCATAAAATTGACGGCAATTGAGGTAATTCCCTTCAAATTGGGAATGGTCAACTTGGGCAGATGTAAGGTATTTCATAGAGTTGAATCAGCTGAGGCAGAAGACGTAGAGGGGCTGTTATTCACGTGTTGTTCCGCAAAGATAGCCAAATCGATGAGTAATTGTTTTATCCTTTGTTCCAAGTCTGCATAATTTTCTAGATTGTGGCCTATAGTTGTAGGATCTTCAAATTGAGCCCATATTTCGTCGTTCAGTGCTTCAATTTGCTGCCATGTTTGATTAATTGTTCTAATTTCGACCTCGTAAAATTGCCGCGATTGGTTGTCAATGTTGACGGGAAGTGATCGGAGATTAATCTTTCCAAATCGGGAGATTAATCGTTCCAAAGACGCCATTCGGCATGATAGCTTCCTTACTAATCCGTCTGCACTGCTATGGAGGACCTTTGTTTGATCATCATCATCCTTATTTTTCTTTTGCTGCACACCTTGAGCAGCAGCATTGCTTGCATGTTCTTTCAATATAGATTTCACGGTGTTCTGATCGGAGGATTCCGCTTGTAGCCTTACTATTTCTTGTTCAAACGTCTTTGAAAATGATTCAACCAACTCCATTATTTGATTGTAGTAATCCATTGTAAGGTACTCGTTATCCATTGGAGTGTCCTTGATTATACGAATTTTGTTGTCCGTTGCTTCAGAACGGTCCCATATGTCTCTCAGGCGTTGTAAGCGATCTTTGAAGTAAGCGACGCTTTTCTTTAGATCAGCAGAATCCTTCTTGTAGTTTCTGATGATTTGCTGGATTTGACCATCAGCTTCCAATTGAGCTGCTGCTAGTTGCGTAAATGAATCCATAATTTATCTTCAAAGGACCTGTTCCAGGATCACGTCGGGGTCACCAAAAATGTTGATAATTCAAATCAAAATATTCAACTCGGTACTTGAACCGAGTCTGATGTTTTGTTGAGAATAAAAAAGCATGGTGCTAAATTTGGTACTTGAACCAAGTTTAGCATGCGTTATAAATTCGGTACTTGAACCGAATTATACTAATATGCAAAGAAAAGACACTTGTTTGTTCTTGTGCAGAGATTGATTGAATCTGTTTCTATTATTTAATGAGGTGCTTTATATAAGGAAATAATGAATTATGACAGTAAGCAAAATACAATTTAGGTAGTGAATAGCGCATATTCAGCAAAGTCAGCAATTAGAGCAATGACCGCCGACCGTTGGCATTGGGTAATGTCAACGGCTAGAGCGTGTGAACGATAGTTGGCTCGAGCGTGTGAATCGCGTATAGTTGGCTCGCATTACGCCAAACATTCGAAATCAGATACCGTAATTTTTGTTAAATAATTGCCAATGGCATTGAAAGTTGTCGTCCGTTTATTGACTATGCTGATTAGTGCATAAAATTGTTATGAATAATAAAACTGAAACACTGAAACACTACAAATTATAAACAGAAAAAGAATAATACAAACTTATTTGTCATCAGATAATGATAGTATTTCTTCCGATTTTAGCACAAATTTTCTATGGAGGATTGGGTTATTAAATAGAAATGATGAGATTTATGCTCAAAAATTAGGAAAAACTAATATGAATAAAGGAAAAAAAATTTTACACTAAATGTGGAAAATTTTATTAATTCTTTTTACTTTAAAAATTATATTTAATACATTCATCTACATCAAAAAAAAAAAAGTACAATATCTACTGTTTAATTCCTTTAAAATAATTCCAAGGATAAACAATAAAAAATAACTTTTCAACGATTAGAAGAATCAATAAACAAACAATGGCTTTATATAAACATAATTGAGTAAATTTAAGTGAAAAAAAATAACTTATAACATACCATCTATATATATTATATAAATATATATATAAATACGTTTTATAAACTTTCATTTCATTCGTCTAGAAACCAACAGTTTTACTAAAAACTTTATTAGTATTGCTTTAAACCAAAGTTTAATATAGCGTAAAATTTATTCAGTGCTCCTAAAACTATTTTATGTTTATACCCTACACCCGAAGGGAGTAGAGAATATTCACTTTGTTCTTCCGTTTGTAGCGCAGAGAAGGAGACGAGATAGATATAGAAAAGTATATATATTCTTGCTCAGCGTCACCTCCTGAATCGATTTAGCCCTGTCCGTCCGTCTGTCTGTCTGTCTGTCTGTTGAAATCTCGATTACGGGAGAACGAAAAGAAATATCGCGATGAAATTTGGCACAAATATTCTTTGTTATGTAGGGCTGTTTGGGATTGGGATACCGATCTCGCCGGTAAACAGCTACGCCTACTTTACATAAGGAATGTAAAGGCACCTCATTTCAAAAAATGTTAAAATCTGAATATTTCATAAAGCGTGTGAGATATTAAGGTATAATTTTATTCCGGAACATATATAGTCTTTACTAAAATGTTTGAAAAAATGGGCGTACCACGCCCACTGATAACAAAGTTGGCAATATCTAATGAACGGTATAAGATATTGATACGTAATTTTATCAAGATATATAGGGAAGCATCACCAATAAGCTCGCAAAAAATGGATGTGCCACGCCCACTCATACAAAAGTTGTCAATATCTTGTAAATGGTATAAGATATTAATACGAAAGATCTTATCACGAGGTATCTACGCATATTACCAATTTGTATACAAAAAATGGGCGTGGTCCGCACACATTTAAAGGGTGTCAATAGCCCATAAACGGTTCAAAATATTAATACTTTCGTAATTCTATCTAACAGTACCTAGACATTACAAAAAAATTTTCCCGAAATGGGCGTGGTCCGCCTACTTATACAAAAGTTGTTAAGTGGCGAAATTATAATTTTTTCTGTTACTCGGGTGTAGGGTATTTAGATTTCGGCCAGGCCGAAGACAACACTCTTACTCGTTTTATTTTGACCTACTAGGCTCACACTCCCACACCCTTTTTCAAATGCGTATTCAAATCTCTATTAACGGATTTTAATGACAAATACCTCATTTTATTTCTGGAATCATCTACTTTCACGAATGGTATGACCCGTTATGTCTTATTGATATTTGTGGTCTGTGGGCGTGTTTGACTGATACAAAGAAAATTTATTTACAAAATCTCATTACTATTGATCCAAGAATTATGTTTATTGGAAAACCCTATCCACTTGACAAAGACTTTATTCCCTTTAGTTTTTAAAATTTTTTCTACAAGGTATGTACTGGGATATTTTGTTTTCAATAGTTCGCTTTCGTAAAATCCTCCTCCAATTGTGTTTCCCTGGTAGTCTTCAAGAATATACTTCGGTGGGTTTGTAATTCTTATATTTTTAATTTTTAAAATTTCTGTAGTCCAATTCGGTGTGTAGCCTTTTTCAAAAACGTGTTTATGTTTACTGATGCGAACATAGTCTCCTATACAAAACTTTGGCTTTCTAAATATTTTCATATTGTTGTAGGCTGTCGATCAAATTTTTATAATTATCAATCTATCGATATGATCCATGGTAACTAAATTCCCTCCATCATTTATTTTAGTGTTAAAAACGCTCAACAATTGACGCCTTCAAAACACTGTACGAAGAATAATGGTTGACATGGAATTTCCTCATTAAATTTTGAAATTGTCGATTGAAGAATTCTTTGCCCTCATCGGTTTGTAAATTTCTGCGTATCCGACCCAGATTGAATAGGGTTTCCATGGCTTTAGAAACATCAGCAGATGTTTTCGTTTTTAAAGGCACGGTGAGAAGGAGGCGAAATCCATTGTTATCTGTGGAATAGCGTCCCATTTCTTCTAAATCCGCTTACCAGAGGTCGTCGAACCCTTTAGTAATTACACGCCTTCGTTTAAAATTTTTACGAGCTTGAGTATGCAGTTCATCTACTAAACCCCGCTTTTTACTCATTTTGGCATTTCTCTTACAATATTGTCCTCCAATGCGGCTGTTGATTTCGGCTTTTATGCTTGCTGAAATAGGTAGCTCTCAATTCGTTCAATTTGTACACTAATATATTTTGTATAATCTTGAATATTATTGTCGAAGAATTCTTTAGTGTCTTGAAATTTTGTGTAGACTACTTCAATGTCGTCATCTATTGTTTCTTTTAGTGTTTGGTTTTCTTTATCAAATTCTGATTTCAACTGCTTTATACTATCTTTCACAAATGTCTTGCTTACTATATCCTTTTGCTTCATATAGTCTTCCACAAAAGACTTAGCTACAGCATCATTATTTTCAACAGACTCACCAAAACTCTTTAAACGCTTCCAGCGCAGATCCAAATAGTTATCATTGTCTAAATTAAATCCCAACACTTTTGAAAAATTTCTCTCTAATTTATTTCTTGATGCTTCTCGCATGGAATAACGACCGAACTTGTCGACGCTCATTGTCGATTAGGCTTATTATTACAGCATAGTATTTATACAATTATATTAGCTTCTCTCAACTCCTCAATGATAGAAATAATACAATTGTTGTGATTGTTGTGTCCAGCTGACTGTGAGGATAATAAAAGTCGTACTGTAGCGACTAATTCAGTTGTTCCTGCTGTGGTGGCGACTAGTTGTGTTTTCTCGGTGTCCTACTTAGGTAGGCCTGTTTTTCGGTTTTGGCGGTTTTTTTGGTGTTCTTGTGCTGCGATACCTTCGGTCGGTGTGGGCAGTCAGTGCTAGCGCGTTTTGGAACAATATTTGTTAATAATTTATTATTAACAAATATTTCAGTTCTGAAAGTCATCCCCAGGGGTGACTTTTTGAGATTATTTGCGGATTTGTGCCGGTTATTGCTGCAATACCTTCGTTTGGTGTTGGCATTCGGTGACAGTGCATTTTGGTGCAATAATTTGTTAATAGTATGTTATTAAAAATTATTTTAGTTCTAAGTCATCCCCAGGGGTGACTTTTTTGCGATTTTTCGGAGTTCTTGCCGGTTCGGTGTTCCGGTGCCGTTTTTGCGGTTAATAATTTGTTGAGACAAATTGGCGCCGGTGGGTCGGCCAGTGCCGGTGAATCGGCCGGTAGCGGGGGGTATGGTGGGTCTTTCGGGGGTTCCTGCCGGTGCTGTCAGCATCGTTGTGGCAGCGCCCTCGACCTTTGCAGTCCTGCCTCCTGCGCGCCCCGCCGTAAAACCAGTTGAGACGTGGTCCTTGGTGGTCAAGAGCCGGAAGGCCGGTGAGACACCCAAGGAAGTGGTCGACAAGGTGGTGAAGCAGGTGGGCCCGGCCCTAGGTGTGCGCGTCCACGAAGTAAAGGCTCTTCGTGGTGGTGGTGCGATTATTCGCACCCCCTCCGTGTCCGAACGCGAGAAAATCGTGTTGAACCCGAAATTCAGCGAGGTTGGGTTGGACGTGAGCGTCAACAAGAAGCTGGGTCCGAAGGTCGTGGTTCGTGGGGTTCATAGTAGAATCACCCTTGACGAGTTCATGGGTGATCTCTACGAGATGAATCTCAAGGAGAAAATGACCTTGGAGACCTTCAAGAAGGGCGGAGATGGTGCGACTAACGTCATCCTGGAGGGCAGTGGCCGTGCCATGGAAGCTCTCCTGGAGATAGGTAGTTGCTACATTAAGTGGTTCTGCTTCCGTGTGTGGGAACACGAGATGACTCCTGGCTGCTGCCGCTGTCTCAGCTTGGACCACAGGGTGAGCGATTGTAGGCTGAAAGAAGATGTCTGCCGTCGTTGTGGGCAGTCTGGCCATCATGGTCGGAAGTGCGAAAATGCGTTGCACTGCCGAAACTGCGCGTTCAATGGGAAGCCAGCTGTACATCGTATGATGTCGGCTGACTGCTCCATTCACGCTGCATATGTTGCCCGCGCGAATGCAAGACATTAGAATCCTAGATTTTGCGAAATCCTAGATTTTGCGCACAAAAGTTTCACGTTTATTTGTTTATTTTTGTATGTAGATCGCAGATATACTGCCGCTCCGAATGCTTTCTCGGAAGCGCTGACGTGGGCATTTCTTTACAAAAGACGTGTCTATCAATCTTAATATTATTTAAGGTAGCAGACATGTCTTGAAATTTGTGCCACTCGCTTTGCAATAGGTCTGGAAGACTGTCATTCCAATACAACTTCATTTGCCAAAGCCGTTGGATGAATATTTTTGCAGTTACTACCACAGATGCCAGGATTCCCAAGGGATCGAAGATACGACCTAAGTCTGATGTTACTGATCGTTTTGTTACGATTTCTGTAATTGGCATGCGAACCCTGATGCTTAATTGATCAATCTTTCTTAGTCAAACGACTCCTAAGGTTTTGATGCAAGGTGAAACTGAGTTGTTGAGGTCTGGATCGACTTCCTGATCTTGTTCTGGAATATTTTGTAGCAGCCTTTGATGGTTAGCACACCATTTGCGAAGGTTAAGACCGGCACTAGACATTATCTTTATTAGCTGCGTCTGTATATTTATTGCATCGGAAAGGGTGTCTGCTCCACTTAAACAGTCATCTGCATAGAAATCTTCACGAAATGATTGAGCTCCTGCTGGAAATGCAGTGTTATGTTGCTCTGCTAATATTTGAAGACATTTGTGGCTAGATAAGGCGCGGATGAGGTGCCGTATGTTATTGTCTTTAGCCGATAATATTTTATTTCTTGCGTTATGTCTTCTCTCCATATGATTAGTTGACATCTTTGATCATCCTTATTGATCATGAACGCCTGGTCACCTCACGTGTAGATTTTGTACGCCTGGTCACCTCATTTGTTACACTCTGTGCGGTATTATTCCGCAACTCAGATTGCAGCTGACATCGCTTTCTTTGCTCGTTGTTGTTGCGGTCGCGCCACGAACATCGTTTTTTATAGTATACTGCGCATTGGGTCTGGACTAGCGGTTTTTGGAATTACGCAGGGTTGAGGCAAGGAATCGCTTGCTGAAGTGTGATTTGAGTCAGTCTGAATTAGCAGCCGTCGACAACGCATCATAGAATCCAGAGCACTCAGCGCACACTCATTTTACATATATTTCCATATTGACAAATCAAATAAATTTAACTATATTCATCATCATAAAAGTTGGTCCTTCGAGCCGGATCTGGTGAAATTAATCAGCAATGGCAACAACTCAGTACGCAGCACTTATACAGATTCGAGGTAGGTTTCAAACGTCAATTACGAAAGCTTATACGTTCGCACAGCAGGCAGTTGAAAACGTTACCTTTGAGCAAGTAATCACGCGGATGGAACGACTTGAGCAGGTTTTTGAAGCATTTACGCAAAATACGGACAGCATTCTGCTTCTCACAGATGCAGCTGCTTATACAGATCCGAATGTGGATTTCGATGAGTATGAGGAGAAGTACTTGTCTAGAAGGGCTTTATTGCTATCGTTCGAGTCGAGTTTACGTCCGCATGTGGAGCCTACAAATCAATCAGCAAGCGCAGCTCTGTTGGCAGAGCAGCAAGCTTCGTTTTTGCAGCAGGTCTCTAGTGCTAGCGCACCCAGCGCAGTTAATGAATTACCCAAAATCAATATTCCGAAGTTGTCTGGAAATTATAGTGAATGGCCGTCGTTTAGTGATATTTTCTCGAGTAGTGTCGCCACAAGATCAAGGCTCTCCAACACGCAAAAATTATACTACTTAAAGTCGGTATTACAGGATGACTCTGCCGAGTTAACTCGACACATAGCGGTTACTGAATCCGCGTTTGAGACGGCTTGGGCGCGCCTCAAAGAGCGATATGATCGACCGCGGCAGATAATCAACTCCTTTATCGATCGGTTCGTGTCACTGCCGACCACATCTCATGAGGAGGCTCCCATGTTACGTCAGATTGCAGATGGAGCAAACGCAGTGTTGAGAGGTTTGACCTCCGTAGGATATGAGGACCGCGACTGCTGGTAGATTTTCATCTTATTGAATAAGCTTGACTCGAACACTTCTCGAAGGTGGATACACGAAAGCAGAAACATGGTTCGTCCAACGATTCACAATTTTCTTGAGTTTCTCGACTCACGATGTGAGGAGCTTGAATTAGGAGCTGTAAACTGCAGTTCAGCATCGAAACAGAAGTCAGGGAGGTGTAAAACTACAAGGTCATTTGTTACCGGCCAACAGAAGTCAATTCGCTGTTATGGTTGTGATGGATCTGATCATCTTTTGCACAAATGTGAGTCGTTTTCAAAGCGCAGTGTTAAAGATCGGCGTCGACAAGTAAGAGACAAGACTCTCTGCTTTAATTGTCTTCAACATGGACACTCGGTGTCTCAGTGTCGGTCTAAATTCAACTGTAGAATATGCCACCAACGTCACCACACACTCGTGCACGACCCAGCAGAGCGGTCGGTAGCCACGACTTCAGCGTCGGCGTTGGCATCGGCGATTTCATGAAACACGCGGCGACAACGGTCAGCGCCTTGGCGTCAGTGGGGGTTTCACTTACATCGGTTGCAGGCAGGACCAAGGCGGAGTTGACACCAATTTTACCTACTGCATTGATCGATATCGTGGATGTTCATGGTAAAACCGTCGCGTGTAGAGCCCTACTCGATTGTGCCTCAGAATTATCCTATATATCGGAACATTGCATACAGCGCCTGGGCATATCAAGCACACAGTCCCGTATATTAGTCACTGGCATTGCGTCAGCCAATGCCGATTATACACGCGGCCTTTGCAATGCTCGCATACAGTCGCGCATCAATACATTTGGATTCAACGCATGCCTATATGTTTTACGCCAGATCACTGCCTTCATGCAAGAGTATATACGTCTGGGACACATGACGCAACTGACAACCGAAGAGTTATCGACCTCGAACGAGGCGGTATTTTATTTACCGCATCATCCCGTGATGGGCAAGAAGCTACGCATAGTATTTGATGGCTCGTACAAAGGTGGAAATGATATCTCGCTAAACGATTGTCTTCATGTTGAACCCAACCTTCAACGAGACTTGTTCTCAGTCTGTGTTCGATTTCGGTTTCATCGGTTTGGATTCTCGGCCGATATTGTAAAGATGTTTCGTCAGATATGGGTTACGGATGCTCATCGTATATTTCAACGAGTCATCCTCTGCAGAGCCAGTACACCGTTTTCAGGTATGCACCGTTACGTATTCTACCTCCTGTGCACCATTCCTTGCGGTTCGAGTATTGAAGCAATTAACTGAGGATTACCGGACAGAGTTTCCTTGGGCTTCAAGAGTGGTGGCAGAAGATTTTTACATGGATGATGTACTATCTGGCGCAAATACAGAAGCTGAGGAAAAGCCATTACAGCATGAGCTAATTCATCTGTTTTCTCGAGCAGGTATGGAGTTAAGTAAATGGGTTTCTAACGCGACCGGTGCGAACGTTACTCGCATTCAGCAACCGATTGAAATTCCTTTACAAGACGGTTCCAGAGAGCCGAAGGTACTTGGGTTGCATTGGAATCCGGAGGCAGACTGTCTTCATTATCATGTACGAATACCTGCGCTAGTGTTACAAGGCGTCAGGTACTAGCAGAAATCTCCAGCGTTTTTGACCCATTGGGGCTGAGGGCACCGGTGACTACTCGGCGTAAGATTTTCTTCCAAGAATTGTGGCTGACAGACTTAGGATGGGACGACCCGCTGCCAGGAAATATCTCAAACTGGTGGACTACGTGTCGTCAAGATATGCATCGAATACGAGAAATTTCCTTACCACGATTCGTTCCAAGAAACGAGCACGCCCTCGAGATACACGCGTTTTGTGACGCATCTACTAAGGCTTACGCGGCAGCACTTTATTGTCGAGAGGTGGCATCAGACGGGAAGGTCACGGTGACTCTCATGGCGTCCCGTACTCGAGTGGCTACGCTGAAACCGACCTCGGTACCTCGTCTCGAGTTGTGTGGAGCGTTGCTGTTATCACGGCTAATTAAGCGGTTTCAATCGATCGGCTTAGGAAAGCCTCTTAAACTATACACCTGGACGGACTCCACGGTGGTACTCGCATGGTTGTCACAGGCTCCTAATAAATTAAAGTTCAACACTTTACAAGGAAATACCTCCGACGCAAGCCGCTAGACAGAGTTGACGAGATCCGGATAGCGCGGGTCCTTCTGTTACAGCACACGCAGCTAGCATTCAAGGATGATATCGCAGCTCTTACTGCTAGCCACGAGCTGAACGCACGGTCTAAACTGAAGCATTTGGCTCCGTTCATCGACTCTTCAGGACTGCTACGTGTAGGCGGACGAATTTGTCACTCCAACTTATCTTTTGCTACGAAACACCCGATATTGCTTCCCAAAGCTGGTCAAGTAACAGAGTTGATTCTGCACGATGAGCATATACGAAATCTACATCCAGGTGTTTCCACGCTCTTTGTTATCGTTCGTCAAAAATACTGGATTCTTGGTGCACGTAATTTGATCCGAAAACTCACCCATCAGTGTCTCATCAGGGTTATGATGACATCCGCGGTGCACTTGGAACTCGTGGCCAACCTAACTACTGACGCGTTTTTGGCTTCACTGCGGTGCTTCATGGCGAGACGTGGGAAATGTGCGCAAATCTATAGTGACAACGGGAGGAATTACGTGGGCGCTGCCCACGCTCTCAATCAGCTCATCAATTCTCAAGAGCACAACGATACGGTAGCAGCAGCGCTGGCCAATGACGGGGTCCGCTGGAGCTATATTCCACCCAAGGCTCCACACTGGGGTGGAATGTGGGAGTCAGCGGTACGATCAGTAAAGTTGCATTTACGACGCGTAATTGGCGAAACCGTTCTCACTGTCGAGATGCAGTTGCTTTCCAGGTGTGATCGCGACTGGACGTGTTTTTCTGAGTGCTCCTAGCGATTTTTGGTGTCCTAACTAGGTAGGCCTTTTTTTCGGTTTGTGCGAAATTTTCGTGTTTTTGTGCTGCGATACCGTCGGTCGGTGTCGGCAGACAGTGCTAGTGCGTTTTAGCACTAAAATCGTTGATAATTTGTTAATAACAAATTATTTAGTTTTTTGAAGTCCTTCCTAGGGGTGACTCTGCGTAAGCCTTTTTTGGTTTTTACGCGGTTTTTGCCGGTTTTGTGTTGCGTTGCCGTTGTTTTGCGGTGGCAATTCGGGCCGGTGTGTTTACGCGCATATTACGCGCATATTAATATACTGTTGTGCCGATTTTGACGGTTCCGTTGACGCGGTTTATCGAGTGCGCTGCTCGTGTCTCGACCCAGTTTTATTGGGAAGTGTGCCATCATGAGCACCAAAACGGCGCGTGTGAAGTCGCGAAAGAAGGCCGTCGCGCTTGACGTGAACGGTGCGACTGAGGTGGGCGTCGTGGTCATGAAGTCCGCAAGGGAGGACTCGTCGGCGGTGTCCGAGTCAGAGCTCGCTGCGGCCTCTAAACACGCCAGGAAGGCGGATGGTACCGGGAAGGCCATAAAGAAGGCGTTTTCGGTGGACGCACTGAAGATGGTGGGTCTGACGAGCGATTGCGAGTCCTCGTCATCGTCGTCAGACTCGGAGATGAAGGTGGTAAGCCCCAAGTTTGCCACCAAGGTAAGTAGTAAGGTAGGTAAGGCAGGTAAGGGTTCCGGTGGGAGTGCCCGTGAGGGTACTCATGCGAGTGCTCCGGTGGTTGCCACCGCTGCCTCTGGGTCGTTCGGTAAACGGCTCAAGGCAGTCACGGGTACCCTCATCGGGGTCCTCTTTGAGGGTGACGGTGTCAGCCGGCCGCTGACCCGTCGCAATATAGACGTAGCCCGGGTGTATAAGCGCTTGCTCATCGAGCTTGCTGGGGAGAACGAGCGTCTGAAGGGACGCTTGGAGGAGCGGGGAACCGCCGGTAGCGGCTTCGCGGCGCCGGTAGCGGCTTCGTGGCGCCGGTGGGTCGGCCAGTGCCGGTGAATCGGCCGGTAGCGGGGGGTATGGTGGGTCTTTCGGGGGTTCCTGCCGGTGCTGTCAGCACCGTTGTGGCAGCGCCCTCGACCTTTGCAGCCCTGCCTCCTACGCGCCCCGCTGTAAAACCAGTTGAGACGTGGTCCTTGGTGGTCAAGAGCCGGAAGGCCGGTGAGACACCCAAGGAAGTGGTCGACAAGGTGGTGAAGCAGGTGGGCCCGGCCCTAGGTGTGCGCGTCCACGAAGTAAAGGCTCTTCGTGGTGGTGGTGCGATTATTCGCACCCCCTCCGTGTCCGAGCGCGAGAAAATCGTGCTAAACCCGAAGTTTAGCGAGGTTGGGTTGGACGTGAGTGTTAACAAGAAGCTTGGTCCCAAGGTCGTCGTTCGTGGGGTTCACAGTAGAATCACCCTTGACGAGTTCATGGGTGATCTCTACGAGATGAATCTCAAGGAGAAAATGACCTTGGAGACCTTCAAGAAGGAGGTCAGACTCGTGAGCCGCCCTTGGAAGGAGGGCGGAGATGATGCGACTAACGTCATCCTGGAGGGTAGTGGCCGTGCCATGGAAGCTCTCCTGGATGTAGGTAGTTGCTACATTAAGTGGTTCTGCTTCCGTGTGTGGGAACACGAGATGACTCCTGGCTGCTTCCGCTGTCTCAGCTTGGACCACAGGGTGAGCGAGTGTAGGCTGAAAGGGGATGTCTGCCGTCATTGTGGGCAGTCTGGCCATCATGGTCGGAAGTGCGAGAATGCTTTGCACTGCCGGAACTGCGCGTTCAATGGGAAGCCAGCAGCACATCGTATGATGTCGGCTGACTGCCCCATTCACGCTGCATATGTTGCCCGCGCGAATGCAAGACATTAGAATGTCATGTAAGATTGTGCAGTTGAACTGTCAGCGCGCTTACGCTACGATGGGTAACTTGGGGCAGTTTCTGTGCGAGTCTGGCAGCAGCTTTGCTCTGCTGCAGGAGCCGTACTACCAGCAGGGTGGGGTAAGGGGTTTGCCAGCTGTTATGCGTGTCTTCTCCGATGTGGGGGGCAATGCTGCTGTGGTAGTGAATGACGTGCATACCCAGTGTATGCTCGTTGATTCAAGCGAATGGGGTGTTTATGTGAGTGTGGAGGGTGTGTACGGCAAGCTCTTGTTGGCAAGTGTGTACTGCCGTTATAGCGGTGATCTAGAGCCCTATATAAGGTATATGGATAGGGTGCTACTACTTGCGAGTAGCAATCCCGTTATCCTCGGTTCTGACGCGAATGCATCGTCCGCGCTTTGGTTCAGCAAAACGTCCAGATTGGCTGGGCGGCAGAGTCAACAGCGGGGTGAGATGCTGAGTGATTGGGTCACGAGTAGTGGCGTGCACGTGCTCAATGAGCCGAGTGAGTGGTATACCTTTGAGGGGCCTAGAGGTGTGAGTGATATTGACGTGACGTTTGCGAATGAGGCGGCAATGAATCTGTATGGATTTCGTTGGTCCATCCGGGGGGGGCTTAAGTGTAAGTGATCACAATCTCATTGAGATTGAGGTCACTTATGGCCACGTAGAAAATACGGGCAGTATCACTAAGCGTTGGCGTACTCTGGGGGTCAATTGGGATACGTGTGCGGTTACTTCGGTACCACTTGCTGACTTTGACAACCTTGGTGTGGATGAGCAGGTAGCCGGTTTGACTGAGGCCGTTTGGCGTGTCAACGACGAGCTCTTCGAGAGATGCCGGTTGGCAAATCATAGAGGGGTGAAGTGGTGGACAGGTGGCTTGACGGAGAAGCGTAGGGAGGTTCGCCGCCTCAGGAAGCGTTTCCAGAGAGCGCGAATTGCTGGTGATGCCAATATTGATCAGTTCAGGTTGTCGTTTAGGCGCGAATTGAAAGAATATAAGCGCATGCTTATGGCGACTAAGGAGAATGAATGGAGACAGTTTGCTGTGCGCCACAGCGATGACCCCTGGGGTCAGCTGTATAAGGTGTGTCGTGGCAACAGAAGATTGTTGATATTAGTGGCATCCGTGTTGGCGATTCCGTGTTGCCAACATGAAATGCTTCTGTGAGTGCACTACTTTCTGAGTTTTTTCCTGGTGCGGTGCCTTCAGGTCATCCTCACGATGTGGGGCTGCCTGTTGGTCCCCCTGAATTGGTGACCGCGGAAGTTGGGTGTGCGGTCTCGCTGATAAGGTCCAGGAGGTCTCCTGGGTTGGACGGGATTACTGGAGAGATGGTGAAAGCCATCTGGAAGGTAATTCATGAATACCTGGTTGCCCTGCTCGGGAAGTGTGTGCGTGACGGATACTTTCCTTCTGAATGGAAGACCGCCAGAGTCGTTGTGCTCTTGAAGTCGCCAGATAGGGTCAGGTCTAATCCTAGATCCTATTGGGGGATTAGCCTTCTTTCGGTACTTGGAAAAGTGCTGGAGAGGGTTATGGTAGAACGGCTTCATGAGTGCTTGCGTGATGACATGTGTCCTTGGCAGTTTGGTTTCAGGAGTGGTCGGTCTGTCAAGGATACGTGGGCGTATGTGAGGGATTGTGTGAGCTCCTCTAGTGCGGAATACGTCTTGGGTGTATTCGTGGACTTCAAGGGTGCGTTTGACTACTTGAGCTGGTCTAGTATCACCAGTAGGCTACGTGAGTTGGGCTGCCGTGAGGTTGGACTGTGGGAGAGTTACTTCTCTGACAGAAATGCCTGCGTGGCTGGAAGTAATCAGTGCGTCTGGGCTGATGTGGTCAGGGGCTGTCCGCAGGGTTCCGTCTGTGGTCCATTTATTTGGAACCTCATGATGGATCCCCTGTTGCGGCGTCTTGGTCTGTCCTGGAAGTGTTGTGCTTACGCCGACGATCTGCTTGTCCTCGTTGAGGGTCGGTCGCGTGCCGCGATTGAATCCTTGGGAGAGAGTGCCATGAGTGTTGTGTGTGAGTGGGGTGCTCAGGTGGGTGTGGACGTGGCAATGGACAAGACCGTGATAATGCTGCTTAAGGGCAGATTATCACGTAATCGACATCCAATTGACCGTGCATCTGGTGTCTCCCTCAAGTATGAGACTGAGGTCAAGTACTTGGGGGTGACTATCGGTGAAAGGATGAACTTCCTTCCCCATCTGACACATACGCGAGAGCGTCTTGTGTGTGTGGTGGGTCAGGTGCGTCGGCTGCTTAGGTGTGACTGGGGTCTGAGTAGACGTGCTGTCCGTGTCCTCTATGGGGGTCTCTTTCTTGCGTGTGCAACCTTTGGTGCGTCGGTCTGGTGCGATGTGGTAACGTCTGCTGCTGGGTATCGCAAGATTCTGGCATGCGAGAGGGTTATTCTTGCTGCATGCCTGCCAGTATGCCGTACGGTCTCCACGGAGGCCTTACAGGTATTAATGGGGGTTGCCCCTCTTGACTGGGAGGTGGTCCGTCGTGCGGCCATCTTCAGATGCAGGAGGGGATTACCATTGCCGCAGCATGAATGGTTTGAGAGTGATGTGGAGAGGCTTAGTGTGACAGAGCGCAAAGCGTTCTTGAGTGAATGTGTTTCATCTAGCTGGCAAACTAGATGGAACAATAGTGAATAGTAGCGTGTTCGCTCACGCTCAGCCTGGTCATTGTTGGTACGACCCCTAGTGGGAGCAACGTAGGGGCTGTGGTTGACGCCCAAACGTACGCGGGCAGAGCTATTCTCTTATAGCTCGGTGTGGAGTTGCATTGCAACCAGGTGCCGTGACTCATAGAACGGCAGAGGTGTTAGAAAGGCCTCGACCCCTCACCAAGAGGGAGTACTTGTCCTTTACGCAAGTACTCGAATTGGTTCCCACGGACCGGTACCAGGTACCTATTCAAAGGGGCGTTGGTTGACGCATTGACTTCAACCCCATGTGTGAAGGCACACCGTGAGCTTAAGCCAGTCTTGGCAGGCGCTCACGTTAAACACCCGGAGACACTTCTGTCTCCGGGTGTTTAACCACCTGAACCACCTCTGATGCTCACATTGGTTACTTGTCGCCATCACCCTTCCTTATTGGAAGGCCATTAACCCTCCTGCCGAAGGAGGATTTAAGAGATGTACCTGTTTCCCGGCTGAGTTATTGTCAGCACGTTCAATCTATGATGCAAGGGTTTTGGCGTCGATGGCACCACGAATATCTTACTTCGTTGCAGCAAAGACCAAAATGGGACACGCGACAACCGAATCTCAAGCTGGATGCACTCGTCGTCATCAAGGATCCAAACTCGCGCCCAGGAATTTGGTGTTTGGGCCGAGTAATTGAAGTTCATACCGGAAAGGACGGGCTGGTCCGTGCGCCAACGGTAAAAACGACTCATGGAGCTTCGACTCGTCCGATTTCAAGATTAGTTGCATTACCTGTATCCTGAGACCATGTCTCAGCGCTGGCCGGGATGATCATGAACGCCTGGTAACCTCACATGTAGATTTTGTACGCCTGGTCACCTCACTTGTTACATTCCGTGCGGTATTATTCCGCAACTCAGATTGCAGCTGACGTCGCTTTTTTTGCTGGTTGTTGTTGCGGTCGCGCCACAAACATCGTTTTTTATAGTATACTGCGCATTAGGTCTGGACTAGCGGTTTTTTTTTGGAATTACGCAGTGGTTAGGCAAGGAATCGCTCGCTTATGCATCAATATTTGACGATACATTTTTTCTACGTCGGTGGAGAATGCATATCTATGCGAACGGAATCGTAATAAAATTGAAAATAATTCTTCTTGGATTGTTGGTCCCGTATGGAGTATGTCGTTCAAAGATAATCCAGTTGAAGATTTTGCAGAAGCATCAAAAACAACACGAAATTTTGTGGTAGTGCTTTCATCAGGTTTAACGACGGAATGGTGTGGTATAAAATAATGCGGCGATGGAATATGTTCAGCTGCAAGTTCCTCCATGTGGTTGAGCTCCAAATACTCCTTTAAAAAAATTCAGTATGCTGTCTTTAGATTAATGTCCTTATTCAGTCGCCTCTCAAGAGAATAAAAACGTTTCAATGCTTTCTTTTGATTATCCTAAAGCAGTTCCGTCTTTTAAGAATGGTAAACGTACTATAAAACGTCCATACGTTGCTCTTGAGACAGTTTGAGCAAAATAATTTTCACAAAATTTTTTCGACGTTTGATTACCTTGTTCTTCAAAATTTTCAAATTTCCAAAAGCGCTCCACAAGTTCGTTAATAGATTCCTCAATTTTTCCGGAAACAATCCATCCCAAGAGGATGGCAAGCGGTCACTAATCCTTAGCTGTTCTGGTTGAATTAGATCGTTGTAGAATTCTGCACCAATCAGAATTTCTATCTTGCAAAGTTGATAAAACTTCGGATCAGCCAGATTAAGATTGTTTGGTAGTGGCCAACTTCTTACGTCTATTGGCTGTGCAGGTTGCTGAGATACAATCTGGGATATGACATGTGCCTCAAATCTAGTAGAAAATCCTCCAATTAGTGCTTGCAGCTTAAAATTGACACGCTCTATTGTGTTTTGTTTCCTTCCTCCAATGCCATCAACGCGAAGTATTGACTTTTCAGGAGATAGGCCCAATTTTTTTACCACTGCTTTAGATACCAAATTAACCTGTGAACCGGAGTCAAGAATTGCTTTAAACTTATAGGTTTTGCCATTATTTGCGGTGGCGAGAACCATGGCAGTGCCCAATACAACAAGTTTCTGCTGGGCATTATTAGTATTAGTATTGCTGCTACAGTAGCTGGTGAGCTATTTTCCTTAAAAATTGTAGCAGGAGTTGACTGAATTTTCTCCCTTGACGTAGAAATCTTTTGCCTATTCTCTATATGCAGCAAGGTGTTGTGCTTTTTGTTGCATTTGCTGCAGTTTCGAGAAGTGAGAGTATAAGAGAAGACTTGCCATATGACCTGGTTTCAAACAATTAATACAAAGTTTTTCTCTTCGGACGAGATTAAGGCGATCTGATGCTCGCTGTTGTAAGAATGTTGGACATGCGAACAATGGATGATATAGATCCTTGCATGTATTGCAAGTACCATTTCCTTGTGTTGAAGAGGCAATTGTACGAAACTGTACAGCCTTGTGCGACATTTGAATTCGCTCCTTGTGCCCTATAACTTCTAGCGATTGGAAATGATTTTCCAAGAAGATTATTTAAGGCTAAGAGGCATTCTTGTGTTGTATCTCTCAATCTTTTGACCTCAGCTACCGAACAGCTTATTGAAGGCTGTTCTACAATTTTTTGTATTAATGTAGATACCAATATTCTTTTGTTATTGTAACGTTCTTACAACATTGTCCACGCGGTACTGTAGTTTTCTTCTGTTGGAGCGAGATGACTTATGAGTCGCTCTGCTTCTCCAGTTAAATTTGACTTCAGATAAAACATCTTCTGGATGTTTGGTAGTGGTTGACGGTCCACTATTTGTGAAAATAACTCATAAAATTGACGGCAATTGAGGTAATTCCCTTCAAATTGGGAATGGTCAACTTGGGCAGATGTAAGGTATTTCATAGAGTTGAATCAGCTGAGGCAGAAGACGTAGAGGGGCTGTTATTCACGTGTTGTTCCGCAAAGATAGCCAAATCGATGAGTAATTGTTTTATCCTTTGTTCCAAGTCTGCATAATTTTCTAGATTGTGGCCTATAGTTGTAGGATCTTCAAATTGAGCCCATATTTCGTCGTTCAGTGCTTCAATTTGCTGCCATGTTTGATTAATTGTTCTAATTTCGACCTCGTAAAATTGCCGCGATTGGTTGTCAATGTTGACGGGAAGTGATCGGAGATTAATCTTTCCAAATCGGGAGATTAATCGTTCCAAAGACGCCATTCGGCATGATAGCTTCCTTACTAATCCGTCTGCACTGCTATGGAGGACCTTTGTTTGATCATCATCATCCTTATTTTTCTTTTGCTGCACACCTTGAGCAGCAGCATTGCTTGCATGTTCTTTCAATATAGATTTCACGGTGTTCTGATCGGAGGATTCCGCTTGTAGCCTTACTATTTCTTGTTCAAACGTCTTTGAAAATGATTCAACCAACTCCATTATTTGATTGTAGTAATCCATTGTAAGGTACTCGTTATCCATTGGAGTGTCCTTGATTATACGAATTTTGTTGTCCGTTGCTTCAGAACGGTCCTATATGTCTCTCAGGCGTTGTAAGCGATCTTTGAAGTAAGCGACGCTTTTCTTTAGATCAGCAGAATCCTTCTTGTAGTTTCTGATGATTTGCTGGATTTG
The DNA here is from genome assembly GCA_922984085.1 of Sicus ferrugineus. Lineage (NCBI taxonomy): Eukaryota > Metazoa > Arthropoda > Insecta > Diptera > Conopidae > Sicus > Sicus ferrugineus. Next base: position 27,735,399 of record OV277349.1, read on the forward strand.
ACCACCAGCTTCCAATTGAGCTGCTGCTAGTTGCGTAAATGAATCCATAATTTATCTTCAAAGGACCTGTTCCAGGATCACGTCGGGGTCACCAAAAATGTTGATAATTCAAATCAAAATATTCAACTCGGTACTTGAACCGAGTCTGATGTTTTGTTGAGAATAAAAAAGCATGGTGCTAAATTTGGTACTTGAACCAAGTTTAGCCTGCGTTATAAATTCGGTACTTGAACCGAATTATACTAATATGCAAAGAAAAGACACTTGTTTGTTCTTGTGCAGAGATTGATTGAATCTGTTTTTATTAATTAATGAGGTGCTTTATATAAGGAAATAATGAATTATGACAGTAAGCAAAATACAATTTAGGTAGTGAATAGCGCATATTCAGCAAAGTCAGCAATTAGAACAATGACCGCCGACCGTTGGCATTGGGTAATGTCAACGGCTAGAGCGTGTGAACGATAGTTGGCTCGAGCGTGTGAATCGCGTATAGTTGGCTCGCATTACGCCAAACATTCGAAATCAGATACCGTAATTTTTGTTAAATAATTGCCAATGGCATTGAAAGTTGTCGTCCGTTTATTGACTATGCTGATTAGTGCATAAAATTGTTATGAATAATAAAACTGAAACACTGAAACACTACAAATTATAAACAGAAAAAGAATAATACAAACTTATTTGTCATCAGATAATGATAGTATTTCTTCCGATTTTAGCACAAATTTTCTATGGAGGATTGGGTTATTAAATAGAAATGATGAGATTTATGCTCAAAAATTAGGAAAAACTAATATGAATAAAGGAAAAAAAAATTTTACACTAAATGTGGAAAATTTTATTAATTCTTTTTACTTTAAAAATTATATTTAATACATTCATCTACATCAAAAAAAAAAAAAGTACAATATCTACTGTTTAATTCCTTTAAAATAATTCCAAGGATAAACAATAAAAAATAACTTTTCAACGATTAGAAGAATCAATAAACAAACAATGGCTTTATATAAACATAATTGAGTAAATTTAAGTGAAAAAAAATAACTTATAACATACCATCTATATATATTATATAAATATATATATAAATACGTTTTATAAACTTTCATTTCATTCGTCTAGAAACCAACAGTTTTACTAAAAACTTTATTAGTATTGCTTTAAACCAAAGTTTAATATAGCGTAAAATTTATTCAGTGCTCCTAAAACTATTTTATGTTTATACCCTACACCCGAAGGGAGTAGAGAATATTCACTTTGTTCTTCCGTTTGTAGCGCAGAGAAGGAGACGAGATAGATATAGAAAAGTATATATATTCTTGCTCAGCGTCACCTCGATTTAGCCCTGTCCGTCCGTCTGTCTGTCTGTCTGTCTGTCTGTTGAAATCTCGATTACGGGAGAACGAAAAGAAATATCGCGATGAAATTTGGCACAAATATTCTTTGTTATGTAGGGCTGTTTGGGATTGATAATGGGCGAGATCGGTAAACAGCTACGCCTACTTTACATAAGGAATGTAAAGGCACCTCATTTCAAAAAATGTTAAAATCTGAATATTTCATAAAGCGTGTGAGATATTAAGGTATAATTTTATTCCGGAACATATAGCGTCATTACTAAAATGTTTGAAAAAATGGGCGTACCACGCCCACTGATAACAAAGTTGGCAATATCTAATGAACGGTATAAGATATTGATACGTAATTTTATCAAGATATATAGGGAAGCATTACCAATAAGCTCGCCAAAAATGGGTGTGCCACGCCCACTCATACAAAAGTTGTCAATATCTTGTAAACGGTATAAGATATTACGAAATTTTATCACGAGGTATCTACGCATATTACCAATTTGTATACAAAAAATGGGCGTGGTCCGCACACATTTAAAGGGTGTCAATAGCCCATAAACGGTTCAAAATATTAATACTTTCGTAATTCTATCTAGCAGTACCTAGAGACATTACAAAAAAATTTTCCCGAAATGGGCGTGGCCCGCCTACTTATACAAAAGTTGTTAAGTGGCGAAATTATAATTTTTTCTGTTACTCGGGTGTAGGGTATTTAGATTTCGGCCAGGCCGAAGGCAACACTCTTACTCGTTTTATTTTGACCTACTAGGCTCACACTCCCACACCCTTTTTCAAATGCGTATTCAAATCTCTACTAACGGATTTTAATGACAAATACCTCATTTTATTTCTGGAATCATCTACTTTCACGAATGGTATGACCCGTTATGTCTTATTGATATTTGTGGTCTGTGGGCGTGTTTGACTGATACAAAGAAAATTTATTTACAAAATCTCATTACTATTGATCCAAGAATTATGTTTATTGGAAAACCCTATCCACTTGACAAAAAAAAGACTTTATTCCCTTTAGTTTTTAAAATTTTTTCTACAAGGTATGTACTGGGATATTTTGTTTTCAATAGTTCGCTTTCGTAAAATCCTCCTCCAATTGTGTTTCCCTGGTAGTCTTCAAGAATATACTTCGGTGGGTTTGTAATTCTTATATTTTTAATTTTTAAAATTTCTGTAGTCCAATTCGGTGTGTAGCCTTTGTTACACGCAAACTACGTAATAACACTCTGAGTATTTGTAGGATACTGATTTATTTTTCGTTTTTAGTTGGCTTATATACTAATTTAGAGTACAAGTTTACATCATATGTTACAGTAGATATGGTACAGTTTTAGAGATAAGAAGTAAAAAGGTTGGATATGAAGACTGCCTGACCCAAGATAAGACGCTGTCCCAAGATTAGATGTTGCTGCAGAGTTGTCTTGTTGACTCAACCGATGATAAAAAGGGTGTGAATATTCGACGCGAGATGTTTGAGTGCAGCTGGATTTTACGTGTTCTCCCTTTTGCCTTATCAGGCACCGCTGATTAACGTCGGCGATCCTTTTCCATCGACTCCTCGTAAATTCTTATCTTATGTTTAGTTTGTCTCTAAACATTTTGCCGCCCAGCTAGCGTGGGTGGAGCGGTGAAGTCGATTTGTAGATGGTTTGATGACTGACAACATTTCTGCTTTATATAGAAACAGAGAAATATTAGTATTATTATAACAACTAATATAAATGCGGAGTGCCCGCTAGTTGTATGCCATTTTAGTGTACGCAGTTCAATGTGAGATGATTTCAATTCCTTTATTTGTTTGCTAAGGTCATCAATCAGTTGAGAATTGTTGTTAATTACACTGTCAAATGGTTTGATGTTTGCCTCAGATAAACGACTTAAGTTTTTGGTCCAGGCTGAGGATTGAATACTTAATTCTTCTTGATGTCCAAAACGTTGAGTAGCCGTTAACGCAATCCCCTCGTAGAACGCTGAACACCCAGCTCGTAGTTTCAGCACGCCTTGCGATGTAACCTTTAACCAATTTTGTTGGCCGGGACTACAATCAATTTTTAATATGCTCTTGTCAAATACCTTAAAAAGCCAATAATTTTCCTTGGATAGGTGCGCCCAAAAATCTCGCTGTCTTATTTCTTTAAAGAGACAGTCTGCATGGTCTAACTTTTTCAAAGTTGCGATTTCACAGGATCTTCCTGTTGCCGGTTTCCATGGCCAATTTTCTCTGCACATAAAATGGTTTTCTTTAATTTTTGTACATTTGTTTATTTCAGGTTTAGTCAGCAAAGTATAGACACTCTCATCCATATTGTATGCAATATACTCAGCCATAATTCTTGCTATTAATGTCCGATTGGCGCTATTGATGGGGAGTGGGATCAATCTATATAACTCGGATGATTTATTATAAATGAGCGGTATCTCAGCATTTATTACTAGGCGTTGGTTCATTATAATTCCTTTTGCCTTCATGAAAGAATAAACACCCCTTAGTTCCACCTTCGAGTCACCTCCAGGCAGCGCTAGATTACTGGGAAGATGAGCCTTAATATACTCCACTTCACCCTTTAATTGTGCTGGTGTGAGGAGGTTGGGATTAACATGACCGTGATTGATATCTATCAAAATGTCGATAACCGCTGTTTGGACTCTATAACATTCGTCGATCATCATGTTTAATCGCGCCGCCATTACTTGAAATGATAACATTATTCTTTCTTAATTTTGTTGTTGTGTAATTTTTTCATAAAAAAGCCTTAAATGGTCCTCCATCCTGCGAGAATTCCTGTTCACATCATCGGTCGTCTTTTTTAATATATTTACCGTTGAGTCTACGATAGAAGTCTGATGTTCCATTAAGTGCTTCAAATCCTTTTGGTTTTCGAATACATTTTTTATGTTCTCTTCTATTTCTATTCGGTCGTCAGCGTCCATCATGCCAAACAACATGTGGTAGAGTGACCCAACAAACTCAAATGGTGCTCTGGGTTTTCTATTCTTACTTATCAGCAGATCGTTGTTTTGTCTCAATGTTCTATACCGCTGACCCATTGCAGTTGCAGTTTCTTCGCAGATTTCTTTTTATTCCTTTAAATTAGCACATTGTTTTCGCAAGACTTCCATAAAGGATTCTATTTTGCTTAATTCCTGCGAATATGGCTTTAAGTCGTAATGTATTATTAAATTCCAATACGAGTTTATCCTATCTATTTTCCCTACCTTGTCACTATAAACTGCAGTGTTATTTGGAATTTCTGTTAATATTGCACCTATTGTGCCATACACTGTTGCTGCTTTTGATTGTCCTAACAACATTAGTAAGACAATTAGAATCCAAAGCTTACTATTAGGTTTCTGCTGATCGCTTTTGTGGCTCGTTTGGATTGTTGTTAAGTGAAATTTGCTATCCTTCTTTTCTTCGAAGTCCTTTTCTTTTGAAATTTGCAGAGGAACTAATTTATGAATTGGCCGCTTTATTACACTGTTCTCTAGTTTCAATGTGACAACTCTGACTTTTTCATCTTTTCCTTCATGAGTTTCTATAACTCGCCCTAGTGGCCACCTCGATGGATGAGTATTTTCATTTTTCAGCAAGACAATTTGACCCTTTTCCAAATTATTTTGTTGAGTTTTCCACTTATATCTTTGCTGTAGAGTGGTAAGATACTCCTCCTTCCATCTTTTCCAGAAATCTCTTCTTATTTTTTGGAGTAACTTCCACTTGTTCAATGATGATAGACCATCGTCTTGCGATTCGGGACAGTCGATCATCGGTTTTCCAATTAGAAAGTGTCCTGGCGTCAATACATCAATGTCATCGATTTCATTTGTGATGGAATAGAGTGGTCTCGAATTAAGTACCGCTTCAATTTGGCATAAAACGGTGCTGATTTCTTCAAACGTCAACTTAGTATCTCCAATTACTCTATTAAGGTGATACTTTATCGACTTAACACCAGCTTCCCAAATTCCTCCAAAGTGAGGAGCTGCCGGAGGAATAAATTTCCACTCTATTTCCTCTTCAGCCAATATTGGAGCTACTTCTGCAAGTTCCTTAATTGCTTTTTTAAAATCCTTGTCTAGAACCCTAGACGCTCCAAGGAAGTTTGTTCCGTTGTCTGAATAAATGTATTTACTTTTGCCCCTTCGTCCAAAAAACCTCTTCAGTGCTGCTACAAAAGCCTCCGTTGTAAGGTCGCTTACTGCTTCTAAATGGATAGCCTTAGTTGACATACACACAAATATAGCTATATATACCTTGTATGATTTCTGTCCTCTCCCTTTTGAAGTTTTCATATGAATCGGTCCTGCAAAGTCAACTCCTGTGGCTGTAAATGGATATGACAGTGTGACCCGTGTCTTTGGTAATTCGCCCATAATTTGATTACTTGATTGGCGTTGATAGCGGACACATTTAGGACAATTCCGAATACATTTCTTTATGGCATCCGAAACTCTTAAAATCCAATATCTTCTACTCAAAGTTATCTTCATTAATCTATTTCCCCCATGTAACGTTAACATATGAATGTGATTAACAATTAGGGAAGATAACGTCGATTTGTCCAGTATTATCGGATGTTTTTGGTTGTATTCTAAGCAGGATCTTCCGATTCTTCCTCCAACTCTGAGAATACCATGTGCATCCAAAAAGGGATTTAATGTGGCAATTTTACTGCTTCTGTGTACTTGCTGATTTTGCTTTAGATCCTCTATTTCTCTCCCGAATTCCTTATTCTGCTGATATTGAATAATTATATTTTTTGCTGCTTCCAGCTCATTTCTTGCGGTCTGTCGACGCATAGCTTTGCTTTTTCTAGTGAATTTAAGTACATACCCCACTATTCTTTTAAGTTTTGCATAACTTGATATCCTCGGTATCAGATCATCTAAAAAGTGATACCAGTTCGATGTTTTTGTTGTAGTCATAATTGCTTGCTCTATTGGTTGTTGATGTATATATTCTTCCATTCCACTCCGCTTTTGGTATAAATTGCCGAATTTCTGCTACTTTATTTCGAATGAATTTGTCCTTATTTTTGTTATTCACGATCCAACCTAATGTTATCATCGAATCAGTTCAGGCAATCGTCTTTACTTCTCGTTGAGTTATTTGTAAAATTTTCTTCATTAGTTTTGCTAATAGGTGAGCTGCTAACAATTCTAATTTTGGTAGTGTTTTCCTGTTTTTTACTGGATTCACCTTACTCTTTGCTGTCAGTATTGATACGCACCTTCCAGCTTTAACATATATAACCGCTCCGTATGCTTTCTCTGATGCGTCAGCAAATCCATGTAGTTCCCACGGCATTTCGCTCGACACTTGCACCCATCTCGGTATTCTTATTGACTCGGTAAGAGGAAGTTTTTCTATTATTTCTTTCCATTCTTTAGTGAGTTCTTCGTTGAGAATTTGATCCCATTCCATTTCCATTAGCCAGAGTTTCTGAATAAATAGTTTTATTACTACTGTAATGGGAGTCAGCCAGCCTACTGGATCAAATATTTTTGCTAAGTTGGACAATGCTTGTCTTTTGGTAATCACTTCGTGCCGTTCAAATTCTAACTTGAATAAGAATTCATCGTTACCTGTATGCCACTGTATCCCCAACGTTTTGGTCGATTCCTGTTTATCTATTCCAAGAATCTCCTTTTCTTCTCCATCATTTTCTATTATAGCCTTAGAATTTGATACCCATTTTCGTAAGTGGAATCCATACTTGTTTAATTCGTCTGCGGTATCCTCCTTTAATTTAATGCATTCGCTTATTGTATCTGCTCCGGTTATTAAGTCGTCCATGTAAAAATCCTCTCTTATAACCCTGCTGATTTTTTCATTTTTGCATCTATCTGCGATTTCCTTTAATGACATCGTAGCTAGAAATGGTGCACAAGCCGTACCGTAAGTTACAGTCGTGAGCTGATATTCCTTTATTGGCTTGTTTTCGTTTTCTCTCCATACGATGGTTTGAAACTGCTGGTCTGATTCTGCTATCTTTATTTGCCGGTACATTTTTTCTATGTCGGCATACAGGGTGAACTTCCATAATCTCCACTTAACAATGATATCAACTAAATCCTTTTGAAGTCTTGGACCCACCATTAGTACATCGTTTAAGCTTTGACCATTTGAAGTTTTTGCTGATCCGTCAAATACAACTCGGACTTTTGTAGTTGTACTCAACTCTCGAATTACTGCGTGATGAGGTAAATAATATTTCTTTGAGCATGTACTATTTACTTCCTTCATATGGCCTAAATCTTGGTATTCTCTCATAAACTTCACATATTCAGCTTTTAATTCGTTATTATTTTTCAGCTTCTTTTCCAGATTTATTAATCTTGCCACAGCCATTTTGCGCGATTCTCCTAGTTGATAGTCTTCTTTGAACGGCAATTTTGTGATAAATCTGCCGTTGATATCTTGCGTGGTGGTTTCGTTGTAATATTGAATACAGTGGTCTTTTTCGTTCACTTTATTTTCAGGAATGTCCTCTACTTCCCAAAACCTTTCCAGATTTGTTGTTACCGCTGCTGTAATTCTATTTGAATTCCCTGCCACTTTGAGAACACCAGACAAAATCCAACCCAACTTTGTTGCTTGTCCCAGTAGTTTATCGACCTTTCGAATTCCGACTTCCAATATTTCATGATATAAGTCTCCACCAACTATGATGTCAACCCGATCTGACTTATTGAAATACGGGTCCGCAAGGGTGTAATTTTTCCAGTCTTCAATATTGTATTTAAAGGATTTATCAGGGTGTACGCCTGATAGCTTTTGCAGAACTAAGGCTTCTGCTTTGAACTTCTCACTGCTCATAAATCGTGGATGAATTTCAAGACTTATCTTGTATTTTGATACTCCTACTAATGATTCTCCTAAACCACGAAGTTCTGTTCTTATATTTTTTCTTTTCAGCTGCAGCCACTGTGCTGCTTCTTCAGACACGGCCGTCTTTTGTGATCCTTGATCAATTAACGCCCTCAGTGTTAGAAAACTGCCATCTCCTGCCCGTACTCGAACCTGAGCTGTTGCTAATAAAACTGTTGAAAACTTATCTTCCTCTGTTAACATTGCTGAAGTCTTTTGTGATTCCTTCGTATCTTTCTTAAATTCATCAATGTGTAGTAACGTGTTGTGACCTCTACCACACTTCTTGCATTTGTTTGTTATTTGTGAACATCTTTCTTGAAATTTGTGACTCATACATATATAACACAACTTGTTTTTGTTGACAAATTGCCTGCGTTCCATCACGGTGGTGGATAGAAATCTTCTACAAGTTTGAATCTCATGGCCAGCTAGAGTACAGAAATCGCATACCTTCTGTGTTGTATGAAATGAATTTCTGAGTGGATAGAAATCTTCTACAAGTTTGAATCTCATGGCCAGCTAGAGTACAGAAATCGCATACCTTCTGTGTTGTATGAAATGAATTTCCTGGCTTAGAGTGTGCCTTGTAATTGCCACTGTTACCTTGTTTCTTGCCTCTCACTGCTTCCAATGCCTGATACTGCTGTTCAAGAAAACTCAGAACGTCTTGAAGTGTTTGAATTTCTTTTGTTTTCTTAACACTTTGTTCATATAAACGAAGTCCATCGCGATCAAGCTTACGTACAATTATTCTGGCTATAAATGGCTCAGCGTCAACAATCTTAATATTGAGACCCTTAAGTGCCTGGACACATTCATTTGTTGTGTCTAATAATTGTTTAATGCTTGACGCTGATTCGCTGTTTACTAGAGGATGATCCAACATTCGATCTACCTGAGTTGCGAACAGAAGCCTGTTATTCTCCAATCTCATCTTTAAAATTTCCCAAGCTGCTTCATAATTAGCGTCAGTGATTTTTAAATGTTGAATAAGTCTACCAGCTTCTCCTTTCACATAATTTTTCAAACGGTACATTTTTTCTGCATTTGAAAATGACTGGCAATCATGTACTGAATTTTTAAAAAGATCATGAAAGGAGGGCCATTCATTGATGTTCCCGAAGAATATTGGAATTTTTATGTCTTCCAATTTTATTTGATTTTTATATTTTGCTTCCGTTCCTGAAAGTGCCACCATTATCTTTTTCAGTATTACCCGGTATTCTTTGTTTATTTCTAAATATTCGTCTTCAATTATCTCGCTCTGAGTTTCATTGCCACTTTCTTTTAATAATTTTTCGTAACTTTCTTTTAATTTCTCTATTTGTTCTTCAATCGCAGTTTTTGTAACCATCAGTTCCGTTTTTTGGCCGTTGTTTATTTCTAATAGAGCTTCATCCATCAATTCGTGTAGATAATATTTATATTTTTGAATTTTTTTGAATATTGGTTTACTAGTATAGTTATTTCCTATTGGGTTCATAATTTTTGCTCTAGTTTTCTCATTTTCAGTTACCATTCTGCTTGACTGAGGGTCGCTTTCGACTTCCAATTTCTCCTCTAGTTTTTTGCAAGCCTCTTCTATAACTATTCCAATTGCTTCAAAATACTGCTTTTCAAAGTATGGTTCCTCTGTAACTCCCTTAGCCAATAGTTTGCTATGATTAGTCTCTAGTTGAAGTTTAATCCGCTCCAAGCGTTTCTTCGTTTCTTCCACTTGCGTTGACCGGATTCTGTCTTCGAAAATTTTATCCCTTATGGATATAGCTTCTTCACCGAGCTCCTTCTGCTTCTCCAGAATTTGTTGCTTTTCTTTCGACATTTTACTCGGTATTATTATTTTTTTTTTTAATATTTTTTGTTTTACACTTTTCACTATCCGATGTCTAAGCCCCGGATACGCTTCCACTTTTTTCACTCTCCGATGTCTAAGCCTCGGATACGCTTTCACTTTTTTCACTCTCCGATGTCTAAGCCTCGGATACGCTTTCACTTTTCACTCTCCGATGTCTAAGCCTCGGATACGCTTTCACTTAGTTTTCTCGCTCTCTAGCGACTGGAAAACTTATCTATTGGTTTCTAGATAAAATCTAAGTCTCTTACCGCTGGTGGGGGAAAACTTAGTTTTATTTTCTAGAATGACCAAATTTAAAGTCTCGGTTCAATTATTCTCAGAGTCTCTTACCACTGGTGGGGGAAAACTCTGAGAAATGCTCGAAGGACCAAATGTTACACGCAAACTACGTAATAACACTCTGAGTATTTGTAGGATACTGATTTATTTTTCGTTTTTAGTTGGCTTATATACTAATTTAGAGTACAAGTTTACATCATATGTTACAGTAGATATGGTACAGTTTTAGAGATAAGAAGTAAAAAGGTTGGATATGAAGACTGCCTGACCCAAGATAAGACGCTGTCCCAAGATTAGATGTTGCTGCAGAGTTGTCTTGTTGACTCAACCGATGATAAAAAGGGTGTGAATATTCGACGCGAGATGTTTGAGTGCAGCTGGATTTTACGTGTTCTCCCTTTTGCCTTATCAGGCACCGCTGATTAACGTCGGCGATCCTTTTCCATCGACTCCTCGTAAATTCTTATCTTATGTTTAGTTTGTCTCTAAACAGCCTTTTTCAAAAACGTGTTTATGTTTACTGATGCGAACATAGTCTCTTATCCAAAACTTTGGCTTTCTAAATATTTTCATATTGTTGTATATATTTTCATATTTTCTTTTCATTAGACGGCTTGACATCGATGGGAGCCACATTTATTGTTCTATGCTTTTTCTTATTGTTTCGTCGATCAAATTTTTATAATTATCAATCTATCGATATGATCCATGGTAACTAAATTCCCTCCATCATTTGTTTTAGTGTTAAAAACGCTCAACAATTGACGCCTTCAAAACACTGTACGAAGAATAATGGTTGACATGGAATTTCCTCATTAAATTTTGAAATTGTCGATTGAAGAATTCTTTGCCCTCATCGGTTTGTAAATTTCTGCGTATCCGACCCAGATTGAATAGGGTTTCCATGGCTTTAGAAACATCAGCAGATGTTTTCGTTTTTAAAGGCACGGTGAGAAGGAGGCGAAATCCATTGTTATCTGTGGAATAGCTTCCCATTTCTTCTAAATCCGCTTACCAGAGGTCGTCGATCCCTTTAGTAATTACACGCCTTCGTTTAAAATTTTTACGAGCTTGAGTATGCAGTTCATCTACTAAACCCCGCTTTTTACTCATTTTGGCATTTCTCTTACAATATTGTCCTCCAATGCGGCTGTTGATTTCGGCTTTTATGCTTGCTGAAATAGGTAGCTCTCAATTCCTTCAATTTGTACACTAATATATTTTGTATAATCTTGAATATTATTGTCGAAGTATTCTTTAGTGTCTTGAAATTTTGTGTAGACTACTTCAATGTCGTCATCTATTGTTTCTTTTAGTACTTGGTTTTCTTTATCAAATTCTGATTTCAACTGCTTTATACTATCTTTCACAAATGTCTTGCTTACTGTCTCCTTTTGCTTCATATAGTCTTCCACAAAAGACTTAGCTACAGCATCATTATTTTCAACAGACTCACCAAAACTCTTTAAACGCTTCCAGCGCAGATCCAAATAGTTATCATTGTCTAAATTAAATCCCAACACTTTTGAAAAATTTCTCTCTAATTTATTTCTTGATGCTTCTCGCATGGAATAACGACCGAACTTGTCGACGCTCATTGTCGATTAGGCTTATTACTCTATTAATACAGCATAGTATTTATACAATTATATTAGCTTCTCTCAACTCCTCAATGATAGAAATAATATAATTGTTGTGATTGTTGTGTCCAGCTGACTGTGAGGATAATAAAAGTCGTACTGTAGCGACTAATTCAGTTGCTTTCCTGCTGTGGTGGCGACTAGTTGTGTTTTCTCGGTGTCCTACTTAGGTAGGCCTGTTTTTCGGTTTTGGCGGTTTTTTTGGTGTTCTTGTGCTGCGATACCTTCGGTCGGTGTGGGCAGTCAGTGCTAGCGCGTTTTGGAACAATATTTGTTAATAATTTATTATTAACAAATATTTCAGTTCTGAAAGTCATCCCCAGGGGTGACTTTTTGAGATTATTTGCGGATTTGTGCCGGTTATTGCTGCAATACCTTCGTTTGGTGTTGGCATTCGGTGATAGTGCATTTTGGTGCAATAATTTGTTAATAATATGTTATTAACAACTATTTTAGTTCTAAGTCATCCCCAGGGGTGACTTTTTTGCGATTTTTCGGAGTTCTTGCCGGTTCGGTGTTCCGGTGCCGTTTTTGCGGTTAATAATTTGTTGAGACAAATTATTAACATTATTAATACTGTTGTGCCGATTTTGACGGTCCCGTTGTCGAGTGTTACACTTGAGAAGTGTCGGGTGTAGTGGAAATGTCCACAAAGACGACGCGTGTGAAGTCGCGCAAAAAGGCCGTCGCGATTGATGTTAACGGTGCGACTGAGGTGGGCGTTGTGGTCATGAAGTCCGCAAGGGAGGACTCGTCGGCGGTGTCCGAGTCAGAACTCGCTGCGGCTTCCAAGCACGTCAAAAAGGATGGTGCCGCGAAGGCTATGAAGAAGGCGTTCTCCGTTGACGCACTGAAGATGGTGGGTCTGACGAGCGATTGCGAGTCCTCGTCATAGTCGTCAGACTCGGAGATGAAGGTGGTAAGCCCCAAGTTTGCCACCAAGGTAAGTGGTAAGGTAGCTAAGGCAGGTAAGGGTTCCGGTGGGAGTGCCCGTGAGGGTACTCATGCGAGTGCTCCGGTGGTTGCCACCGCTGCCTCTGGGTCGTTCGGTAAACGGCTCAAGGCAGTCACGGGTACCCTCATCGGGGTCCTCTTTGAGGGTGACGGTGTCAGCCGGCCGCTGACCCGTCGCAATATAGACGTAGCCCGGGTGTATAAGCGCTTGCTCATCGAGCTTGCTGGGGAGAACGAGCGTCTGAAGGGACGCTTGGAGGAGCGGGGAACCGCCGGTAGCGGCTTCGCGGCGCCGGTAGCGGCTTCGTGGCGCCGGTGGGTCGGCCAGTGCCGGTGAATCGGCCGGTAGCGGGGGGTATGGTGGGTCTTTCGGGGGTTCCTGCCGGTGCTGTCAGCACCGTTGTGGCAGCGCCCTCGACCTTTGCAGCCCTGCCTCCTACGCGCCCCGCTGTAAAACCAGTTGAGACGTGGTCCTTGGTGGTCAAGAGCCGGAAGGCCGGTGAGACACCCAAGGAAGTGGTCGACAAGGTGGTGAAGCAGGTGGGCCCGGCCCTAGGTGTGCGCGTCCACGAAGTAAAGGCTCTTCGTGGTGGTGGTGCGATTATTCGCACCCCCTCCGTGTCCGAACGCGAGAAAATCGTGTTGAACCCGAAGTTCAGCGAGGTTGGGTTGGACGTGAGCGTCAAGAAGAAGCTGGGTCCGAAGGTCGTGGTTCGTGGGGTTCATAGTAGAATCACCCTTGACGAGTTCATGGATGATCTCTACGAGATGAATCTCAAGGAGAAAATGACCTTGGAGACCTTCAAGAAGGAGGTCAGACTCGTGAGCCGCCCTTGGAAGGACGGAGTAGTGGCCGTGCCATGGAAGCTCTCCTGGAGGTAGGTAGTTGCTACATTAAGTGGTTCTGCTTCCGTGTGTGGGAACACGAGATGACTCCTGGCTGCTGCCGCTGTCTCAGCTTGGACCACAGGGTGAGCGAGTGTAGGCTGAAAGAAGATGTCTGCCGTCGTTGTGGGCAGTCTGGCCATCATGGTCGGAAGTGCGAAAATGCGTTGCACTGCCGAAACTGCGCGTTCAATGGGAAGCCAGCTGTACATCGTATGATGTCGGCTGACTGCTCCATTCACGCTGCATATGTTGCCCGCGCGAATGCAAGACATTAGAATGTCTTGTAAGATTGTGCAGTTGAACTGTCAGCGCGCTTACGCTACGATGGGTGACTTGGGGCAGTTTCTGTGCGAGTCTGGCAGCAGCTTTGCTCTGCTGCAGGAGCCGTACTACCAGCAGGGTGGGGTAAGGGGTTTGATTGGGTCACGAGTAGTGGCGTTCACGTGCTCAATGAGCCGAGTGAGTGGTATACCTTTGAGGGGCCTAGAGGTGTGAGTGATATTGACATGATGTTTGCGAATGAGGCGGCAATGAACTTGTATGGATTTCGTTGGTCCATCCGGGGGCTTAAGTGTAAGTGATCACAATCTCATTGAGATTGAGGTCACTTATGGCCACGTGGAAAATACGGGCAGTGTCACTAAGCGTTGGCGTACTCTGGGGGTCAATTGGGATACGTATGCGGTTAGGGTCGGGGAGGCGGTTACTTAGGTACCACTTGCTGACTTTGACAACCTTGGCGTGGATGAGCAGGTAGCCAGTTTGACTGAGGCCGTTTGGCGTGGTCATCCTCACGATGTGGGGCTGCCTGTTGGTCCCCCTGAATTGGTGACCGCGGAAGTTGAGTGTGTGGTCTCGCTGATAAGGGCCATGCGGTCTCCTGGGATGGATGGGATTACTGGAGAGATGGTGAAAGCCATCTGGAAGGTAATTCCTGAATACCTGGTTGCCCTGCTCGGGAAGTGTGTGCGTGACGGATGCTTTCCTTCTGAATGGAAGACCGAGTCATTGTGCTCTTGAAGTCGCCTGATAGGGTCAGGTCTAATCCTAGATCCTTTCGGGGGATTAGCCTTCTTCCGGTACTTGGAAAAATGCTGGAGAGGGTTATGGTAGAACGGCTTCATGAGTGCTTGCGTGATGACATGTGTCCTTGGCAGTTTGGTTTCAGGAGTGGTCGGTCTGTGGAGGATGCGTGGGCGTATGTGAGGGATTGTGTGAGCTCCTCTAGTGCGGAAAACGTCTTGGATGTATTTGTGGATTTCAAGGGTGCGTTTGACTACTTGAGCTGACCTAGTATCACCAGTAGGCTACGTGAGTTGGGATGCCGAGAGGTTGGACTGTGGGAGAGTTACTTCTCTGACAGAAGGGCCTGCGTGGCTGGAAGCAATCAAGGATCTGGGCTGAGCTGAGCTGAGCAATCAATGTGGTCAGGGGCTGTCCGCAGGGCTCCGTCTGTGGTCCATTTATTTGGAACCTCATGATGGATCCCCTGTTGCGGCGTCTTGGTTTGTCCTGGAAGTGTTGTGCTTACGCCGACGATCTGCTTGTCCTCGTTGAGGGTCGGTCGCGTGCCGCGATTGAATCCTTGGGAGAGAGTGCCATGAGTGTTGTGTATGAGTGGGGTGCTCAGGTGGGTGTGGACGTGGCAATGGACAATACCGTGATAATGCTGCTCAAGGGCAGATTGTCACGTAATCGACATCCAATTGTCCGTGCATCTGGTGTCTCCCTCAAGTATGTGACTGAGGTCAAGTACTTGGGGGTGACTATCGGTGAAAGGATGAACTTCCTTCCCCATCTGACACATACGCGAGAGCGTCTTGAATGTGTGGTGGGTCAGGTGCGTCGGCTGCTTAGGTGTGAGTAGACGTGCTGTCCGTGTCCTCTATGGGGGTCTATTTCTTGCGTGTGAAACCTTTGGTGCGTCGGTCTGGTGCGATGTGGTAACGTCTGGTGCTGGGTATCGCAAGATTCTGGCATGCCAGAGGGTTATGCTTGCTGCATGCCTGCCAGTATGCCGTACGGTCTCCACGGAGGCCTTACAGGTATTAATGGGGGTTGCCTCTCTTGACTTGGAGGTGGTCCGTCGTGCGGCCGTGAGGGGATTACCATTGCCACAGCATGAATGGTTTGAGAGTGATGTGGAGAGGCTTAGTGACAGAGCGCAAAGCGTTCTTGAATGAATGTGTTTCATCTAGCTGGCAAACTAGATGGAACAATAGTGACAAGGGTAGGACGACGTATGAGTACATACGGGACGTCACATTTGCTGCAAGTCATCCTTGGTTTGGCTTCAGTCTGAGCTTGGGCTTTTTGCTAACTGGCCATGGCTCTCTTAATGCATTTTTGTTTAAGAGATGCCTCACGGCTTCAGAAGCTTGTGACTGTGGAGCTGAAATTGAGGATTGGCTGCATGTCTTGTGTGTCTGCCCATTGTACTCCGACTTTAGGGATTTGGGGGCTATGGGTATTAGTTGGACTGACCAGGGGTTCTGTGTGAGTGAGGCTCTCTCCACATTAGAGCAACTGGAATGGTTGGACCGGTTCGTCGGTAGAGTCTTCGTAGAGCGTCGTGCGAGGGTAGGTTAGCTGCCCAATTTTGTGCGTGGGTGCTCTTGTGTATGTGACGTATGGGTTGTATGAATAGGTAAGTTGTAGGTGATTGTGTGTGTGTATTGGGTAGGGATGGCGATGTATGTGTTGGTTGTGCTGAATGTAGTGTGCATGTTATGTGTGTGCCAGCATAACTGTCGTCCTTCGGGAGGACAGAGTTGTTGTGCTGCACTGGTGTTGTGTTCCTGGTGTCCGTCTCTCCTGGGGCCAGCGGTCCCCGAGCGGTATGGAGCTCACCGGTAGTAACTCGGTTACGAAGCCTAACCAGAGGTTGTCTGGTACCACGGGTTTCGGGGGGTGCTGAGGTTGGTCTCAACGCCTCACCCCCGAATCAAAGATTTTTACATCTTGTGGAGGGTCCAGCTAAATTGGGGTTAAACCCCGTCTTAGGTGCCGCTCCCTGTCTGAGTGGAAGAGGTACGGATAGGCCTCGCTCCCGCAGTGAGGAAGACATGTCCATACACATGTCTTTAGACTGTTTTCACGTTTGGTGTGGGCAGTTTCTGTCTGCACCAAGTTCTATCCACAGCTGGACTTAAAAACTTTTGGGCGACAGGTCCCGGGCTGTAAGGAGCCCAACTGGTAGTAGTCTTGACTACGAAGTCTGACCAGAGGCTTTGTCTGGTACCACGGGGATCAGGAGCCCCTGTAGCGTGTTCGCTCACGCTCAGCCTGGTCATTGTTGGTACGACCCCTAGTGGGAGCAACGTGGGGGCTGTGGTTGACGCCCAAACGTACGCGGGCAGAGCTATTCTTTTATAGCTCGGTGTGGAGTTGCATTGCAACCAGGTGCCGTGACCCATAGAACGGCAGAGGTGTTAGAAAGGCCTCGACCCCTCACCAAGAGGGAGTACTTGTCCTTTACGCAAGTACTCGAATTGGTTCCCACGGACTGGTACCAGGTACCTATTCAAGGGGCGTTGGTTGACGCATTGACTTCAACCCCATGTGTGAAGGCACACCGTGAGCTTAAGCCAGTCTTGGCAGGCGCTCACGTAAAACACCCGGAGACACTTCTGTAGCGACTAATGCATTCGGATCATCCCAGTAAATGTAATTATGTGTTTGAGGGTGTAAACTCATCACACCCGTTCGTTTTTTAGGGTGAGGTGGTGTGGACGTAAATAAAGACTTACAGCTAAATAATCCCTTTATGATGTTGGTGTACTTGTAAGCATTAGTCCCTTAATTTGCTTATTTTCATCATAGTTACGTTTGTGAGCATTAGTATTGATTAGAATTGTTTTGTAAACTTGTAGATCTGCGTCGTTGCAATTTGATGGTGTCTTGTGGAACAATAATAGAGGTAGGGGATGAGGTGTCATACGGTTTGTCGGATATTAATATTTCGCCGTTTTGTATTTTGAAAGCGCTACTTCCGAATCTCCATTCACCATCTAATCCTCTGTTCAGTCCGTATGCTGTATCCAGTTCATTTTGCTGCTCTAATTTAGATAAATCCATGTCTTCAGTTAATTTGTTTGCATCTTACTCTGAAACATCAATTTGAGAGAACAAGGTACCATCATCATCATCATCATTAGCATCGTCATCATTGCTCTTGGTAAGAGTTTCGTCTGCAAAATCCATCTCTTTCAATGTTTTAACTGGAAGATTAGTTACATCCGTGCCATCAGTTCAAAGTCAGATGCTGTCCTAATCTGAAAATGTAGAATCGCCTGTTTTATGGCGTTTCAAATTTTATTCATACGATTTCTTAAATCTAACAGTTGTTTTTTTTAATATATATATTTATATTTAACTTCATTATTTTGTTTGTAAATTGAATTTAATATATAACAATATTTTTCTTCTAGCGATTCCCTTATTGGCTGATATTGATTAATATTGAACTCCAGGTGACATATCTTTACGAGAGACCAGCCACTGTCCCTTTCCTGAAACTCAGACATTTTCTTGCAAATCCTATTATTGTAGCTGCATTCGATATCTTCTCTTATCTGGATTAAAGTCATTTTGTTTTGGAACGATTTTACATCCACAACTATATCTTCTTCAGTACTCAATTTCACATACTCACAAAATATCTCTAAATTGAATTTAAAGCCCAAGTGCTTTTCGAGTAAATCTTCCAGAACTTTTATAATGATGCCTTTGTTAACTGTAAGAAACGTTTCTGGAACCAGCAAAACAAGGCTCGTTTTCGAGCAGAAGCGTTTCAATCCTGTCATTGAAGGCTAACTTTATTGTTTAAAAGTGCTGATTAATCGGGATACCAGCATTTTTTTATATTTATCGGTTTTAATGTGATAATTCCTTTGCTTCTTCAAAACGTTCTCATTGCAGTCGGAACAAACTAAAAAGTTTTCATTATGAATACGTTTTGCTGGTGAAGCGCAGCTTCTGCTTGGTTGTGTATGAAAAAAAATTTATATCTTTTATCAGGTTATCGCGTCGGGTAAATTTATTGTTGCATTCATTGCAATCGAATGCTTGTTTTTCAACAGGTATGTTTAAAACATGGCGTTTAAGGTTGTGATTTTTGGTGAAACGAACACCACACTCACTGCAAATGAATCCTTCCATTTTGAAAAGATCTAACTGAAGATGTCGTTATTGTTGATGATGATTATGATGATAATAATATTAATGAAGTAGATTTCACTTCAGTCTTCTTAAAAATTGAGCATTCATTATAAAAACTTTAAGTTTTAGTTCTGCACTTTAATGTACCCTTTGTGAATGCTCCGGGTTTTAGTTTTGCAAACTAATGCGATTTATCTTTCCAATTTGTATAATAGTAAATAATTTTTTATTTACTATTTTTAGTTATAAATATAATTATAATTTATTTATTTAATAATTTTAAACTGTACAAAATATATAAGTATTTTCTCAAAAGTTATTTGGAGCTCACACGACTTGATGCTTGGAGAATACAACGATTAATGAAGTTCTGTAATAACTTCTTGCTTCTTTTATAGTCCTCCGCCGTAGCGATTCACCTCTCTTAAATTTTCAACATCAACAATAGTATAAAAAACGCGTCTCTGCAAAATAAATTCTAGGAAATTGATGACTCAAACTAATATCTGTGAATGCCTTAACAAAACAGCCACACACACACGCACAGCAAAAAATAAGTGTTTTGCGCTTATAGTATAGTATAGTATACAGTATGTATACATAATTACGTAATATAATATTTAACGTTATAGTATATTCGGAAATTAACGATATCAAAAACTTACGATGTCAAAACAACAGCAACAACAACGTAAAATAGATGGGGAGACATGCCTTCAGTCAAGTGCTATTAAAACATTAAATACAATTCAATTCCACAAAAATTCGAATCAAGCTATAGTTCGATCTCAAGCAATTAAATAATACAAGAACAACGCCACTACCTCTGCTTACACAGCTCCAGATCATGCATGTCCACCAAACCGCAGTTCAATCCATTCACTTCATGTTTACATTAAATTTCTGAGACAGCGTCTAAAAAGCAAAACAATTAAATAAACAACAACACTACGTCTGCTTAGAAAGCCTCTGCATAGGCAGCCACTGCTTAGGCTGCCGCTATCCGCACCCGCACTTGTTCCCACAGCTCTGTATCCAACAAGCATTGAACTACAACAACTACAACTACAACGTTCTCTATATTTTCTAAAATAAGTCCACTGATCAACCCTATGCGACACACAAGCCATAGTCGCTGAGCTCATAAAAAATCCTCATCCATTCACACCTCAGCAATAAAAAATCCTAATATGATATCCTACAACAACAATTCCAAAGGCAAGCATCTTGCTGCTGCTGGTCTCCCAATACTCACATACCATAACACACGACCTCTCCCTCTCCCTCTCACAATCTCCCCCAACCGACCGTCGGGACGACCGACCGACTGATCGTCTGTCCGTCCGCCAGCCGTCAGGGTTGCCACTTGACAACATCTTTAAAAAAAAATCCCTGGAAAAATACCCAAATCCCCACAAAATTCTCCACAAAAAGTCCACAAATTCCCACAAAAATTCCAATAAAAAAATCCCTCGATCTGCCAACTCCGTTTGCCACTCATATAGTCTTTCTCACTCTTACACACGCTACGCCCACAATCTCGCTCTTACACACACAGCGCCCTTAGGTGGTGGAACCTCCGAAATACACGTGTGGTGCCATTGACCCAGAATCGGCATATCCCTACTACTGAAGTTCCCCGGTCTTCCGGTTTATAGCGTGGGTGAGCTCGTCGGATGTTCACGGTTCGTCACAAAAATTTATAATTTTGCTGGGATTTCTCTCCAAATACACTTTATTTGTGGCTTAAAATATTACACTAATGGGTAGTCTTGGGCGATAGATATAGTGATCTTAACTAGGCTGTCTAGGCGAGAGGAGCCGAGCCCCGCGGGATGCTACTCGGCCTGGTCGAGCGTGTTGTTCTCCTTCGCTTGTAACGCACACGCGTACTGCACACGGCCGTGACGTCCGATGAATCTTTGGTCTCAGGTCACGTCTAGTTTACGAACTATATATATATCATCGAGCAGTCGATCCGGATACACGCACTGACTACTAGACCGGCACCCGATCCGAAGACACGCGATAACCAGAATAGTCGACAATATATATTTATACCTCCCGCCAAATCTTAGCTTACGCTTCGTCAGCGCGCCTGGTCTGAGGTAACGTTACGCGGTTCAAAGATATATCGTTCCGAGCAGTCGATCTGAAGACACGCACTGACTACTAGACTGGTACCCGATCCGAAGACACACGATGAACAGAACAGTCGACATTATATATTTATATATTTATATATTGTATGTTCACTTGTGAACACTACCGTGTCCGTTACGAAGTCGCGTAGAAATTGTTTGGTCTCGATATTACGGCCGGTACCCGTAGCTGATGTACCAATAATTATGCGAGCAGTCTCCAGGAAAAATGCGTGCGTCAGCTTCAGCAGTCTATAAAATAAGATCTCCGGTAGAACGCGTCCGTTCCCTTCAGCAGTCGATCCAAGAAGAAGGATCTGGTTCCGTTGGGCCTTGTTGCAAGCTACTGCTTGCTTTCCATTCTGTTGTCTTCCTATTGTGTGCGTGTGTATGTTTCTCTGCTTGGGTTGTGTTCACTCTCTCTCGCTTGTACTACTTATCTGCTCATGAGTTTCTACTGTTTCGTTGGCGTGTGTGTGTTTGACTTCTAACGTTGGCTCACTCTCTCTAGCTTAACTAATAGAATTCTTAATCTAGTGTAGTTAAGTCATAATCTATTACATTTAATATTGGTTGGTGTACCCACTTATCCTACTCGTACAGCTTAGCTAACAACCATTCGGCTTACCAATACTAATTTTAATTCCCTTTGCTTTTATGTTTTAATTTACAGAGTAACTTTGTAAATTAAAACTTTGTTTGAATTTACAGAGTAAACTATGTAGATACAGAAAACAAAATACTACGGCTGTCGTTTCCTGATCCGCATGCCATGTTGATTTGTTCGGTGCAATTTGTGAGAAAAATGCGCCGTCACATCCTCCCCTTACTTCGGGTTGGGTAAGACAGTCTAGGTCACTGCCCCCGCTCTGCTGATTTTCATGCGGTATGTCTGGCTGCCAACCGTTCACTTTGTCGAGATTCGATGATCAGATTCCCAGCGGCCCAGAAGGCGTGCGGCTACTTGTTCGATGCCCTCGCATACCTCTGAATCCGAATCTTTGGTGCTGGCGGTATCGGCCCGCATAGCGCAGCATCCAGGAATAACTTCTTCCAAATATTCTTCAAGAATTTGGCCGATGTCTTCGGTCGGAGTTGGTGTCTCAATGTGTCGGCCCTCGTGGTCAGCCGTGGCTGGGGCAGAGCTCGCTGCCATTTTCGCTATTATATAGTTGCGTCCCAAGGAGTAACGCTACTCGACTTTATTGGTCGAGTCGCACCGCATAATTGGGGTACCCGGCCAATGTTGACTCGTATACCGTCTTGTCTGGGTGGGCCGCTTGGTTGGTCACAGGGCGCGGGATCTTGTCTGGCCACGTGCCCTTCTCTAGGACCTCATCTGTCCAATTTGTTGGGTCCAAGACCGTCCGTGTCATTCGTAGGGTTACAACTTGTTGGACATACTCCGGTCCGTGAATCCATTCCGGTTCAGCCGTGAGTGCACGAAGTACCGGGAAGTCCGTGGTTGTGCTGTTGTATGTCGCATTCACACTATCAAGGCAAGAACGTTGGCACTTGTTAATAACTCAGTTAGTGAGTCAAGGTCAAGTTCAACCTTTAGTGCAAGCCAAGCATTTTGTTTTGGGAAGCTCGAAAGCCAAGCTAGCAACCAGCACTCTGCATGGTAGCAAGTGTGGAAGCTAATTATAAGCTCCGGGCAAAGCTCTGGAAAGCCAAGATAGTAACCAGCACCGTCTGCATGGTAGCAAGTGTGGAAGCTAATTGCCACCAAATAGCTTTTCTCGAGCTCAAGCCAAGAAGCTTTCCAAATAAATAAAATTAGCTAAAATAAAAAGCAAAGAGCAAACGCGGAAGAATTAAATCGTTCCCAATTTAATTCTGCCGACGTTAATATTGGCAAATACTAATATTAAGAATTTAATATTGCAAAATAGTGGAATTGCGACATACCGGTCCACTTTAGTTTCGCCGACGGTTACGTCGACCGAGCTTAAGTAAAAATGATTTAATGTTTAAAAGTAGAGTTCTGTTTGTGAGCCCATAGCGCGCAGACCGGCGCTGCACTGAAATACATAAAAAGGGACGTTAGAAGAGGAACAAGGCTTTTCATTAAGAGGACCCGCATTCTTTTCAGAAGGACACTACAACATTTTGCCGCAGCCGGATTTTCGAGCCGAGGATCGCTCGAAGAAAATTAAAGGTAAGTGAGTGGAAATTTTGGTGAAGTTTGTGGAATAAATAAAAGGAGTGCCAGCGTCAAGCCAGGCACCCTTGTCTGTCCAATGGCGTTCCACGCCGGACGAAACCTTTGCTGAGGTCGACCCTTTCACTCTGGGAAGTTGTTTGAAAGGTTTTTAAATA
Organism: Sicus ferrugineus; assembly: GCA_922984085.1. Taxonomy (NCBI): domain Eukaryota; kingdom Metazoa; phylum Arthropoda; class Insecta; order Diptera; family Conopidae; genus Sicus; species Sicus ferrugineus. Next base: position 27,758,882 of record OV277349.1, read on the forward strand.
GTTTCAAAAGTTTTGAATAGTTTTTAAGTGAAATTTGAAAGTGAATTGTTGGAGAATGAATGAATTTTTGAGGAAAATTAAATTAATTCTTAATATGATAATGGTAATATGGGGAATAATAAGAAAGATATCATTTTGGAATAATTTTTTTTTGGTTATTTTAAAAACCAAAATTAAAAGTTTAATCGTTACAGTAAATCGCTTAGAGACTTCATATCGTTTGGTGAATCAAAGCCACTTTAGTGTCATCCTTTTTCAATAACAAGCAATTACAATTGCTTGCTTATAAAAACAATTAACAAAAGCAGGCAATTAGCAAAGAAATAACGCTAACCATAGCTCACTCATTTAATTGTTCGAGTTCTAAATTGCAAACGTTGCAGTTTTGTGTGCCGCTACGAAAAAGAAGAAATTCGTTCGTTCATTTTGAGGTTTTAAATTACCTCAGGGAAGGCGACAAAATAATTCACAATTCGTCTCCGATTGAAACAAAGAAATGGCGAGCTCAGGCTGCAAAATGAAAAGAAAAAAAAAAGTAACAAAAGTAAAACAAGCGTACGTACTGGAAACCATTTGTACGGCGAATGTTTACACCATGCTCGGTAAACGAAGCATGCAGGAAACCTAAACCGTTTAAGGAAATTAAAACTTGATAAGCAAAATTTAATTGTTTCGTTAATTGTCTCTCGTTTTAAGGTACTACGAGTAGTAATAAAAATTGGACGTTTAATAAAACGATGGAACGTTAATTGGCGACGCTAAGTAGTCGTTTTACAATATTCTGAATCCAACACTTCAAAATAAATTTAACTTCTCAATATTAAGAAAAATTTACTCTTACATATGTTAATTGTAAACGTTAAGAAAAATAAAAACCCACTAAAGTACATGTCGTTCTTTAATTAATGGCCGAGTCGTTGCAAGAACAAGCATATATAGAATTAGAGAGAACCCATAAGGATTTGAAACGTCAGTTGGGGGAGTTTATATCCAAAATTTGGGCAATTTTAAAAGAGACAGTAGGCAACAAAGAAAACTTAGAATTGATAAAGTCTAGAGTAGGGGACTTAAGAGACCTTTCAAGTGTAGAAAGGGCAGACGCGATAGTAGAGGAATTGCTTAAATTCCTACACCAGATAATAGAGAATAAGACAGAAAATTCGAAGGTATGGGAATCGGAATTTAACGCACTGAAGAATAGGTACGATAATTATTTAGTAGATAAAATGTTTCAGGAGGATATATTAAGGAACTTAGAGGACGAGAACGTAAAACTAAGGGAATTATTAAAGGAAAAGAGGCTAACCGAAGAAACGTTAAATAAAACAGTAGAACAGGGATTTGCACAGAAATCAAGAGAAGACTGTAGTTCCTTAGAAGAAGCGAACACAAGAGTCCAAGAATTAAAAGAGGAAAACAGACGGCTGAAGCAAGAAATAGAATTAGATAACGATCAGACACTATACCATAAAGAAGCTACCGCTGCTATAGTCAGTCCGAAGGAATATAACTCAGTTTCATTTCCTACGTTTAAGCAATCAGGGGCAAATCAAACCATGATGGGTATAGCAGAAATCGCGAATATAACAAGCAGTCTTGTTCCACTGTTTTCAGGGACACAGTCACCAGACTTAAGAGGTGAGGTGTATAAGTTTATACACCTCATGAGGACATTCGGCAGTACGCAAGACGCCTAAATACCAAAAAAGCACAGGCGCTACAAGTAATAAAAGACACCTATAATGGACAGGGCGACAGCGCACTTGTATCTATGGTTCTGTTGCGGCGTCTTGGTCTGTCCTGGAAGTGCTGGGCTTACGGCGACGATCTGCTTGTCCTCGTTGAGGGTCGGTCGCGTGCCGCGATTGAATCCTTGGGAGAAAGTGCCATGAGTGTTGTGTGTGAGTGGGGTGCTCAGGTGGGTGTGGACGTGGCAATGGACAAGACCGTGATAATGCTGCTCAAGGGCAGATTATCACGTAATCGACATCCAATTGTCCGTGCATCTGGTGTCTCCCTCAAGTATGAGACTGAGGTCAAGTACTTGGGGGTGACTATCGGTGAAAGGATGAACTTCCTTCCCCATCTGACATATACGCGTGCGTCTTGTGTGTGTGGTGGGTCAGGTGCGTCGGCTGCTTAGGTGTGACTGGGGTCTGAGTAGACGTGCTGTCCGTGTCCTCTATGGGGGTCTCTTTCTTGCGTGTGCAACCTTTGGTGCGTCGGTCTGGTGCGATGTGGTAACGTCTGCTGCTGGGTATCGCAAGATTCTGGCATGCCAGAGGGTTATTCTTGCTGCATGTCTGCCAGTATGCCGTACGGTCTCCACGGAGGCCTTACAGGTATTAATGGGGGTTGCCCCTCTTGACTTGGAGGTGGTCCGTCGTGCGGCCATCTTCAGATGCAGGAGGGGATTACCATTGCCGCAGCATGAATGGTTTGAGAGTGATGTGGAGAGGCTTAGTGTGACAGAGCGCAAAGCGTTCTTGAATGAATGTGTTTCATCTAGCTGGCAAACTAGATGGAACAATAGTGAAAAGGGTAGGACGACGTACGAGTACATACGGGACGTCACATTTGCTGCAAGTCATCCTTGGTTTGGCTTCAGTCTGAGCTTGGGCTTTTTGCTAACTGGCCATGGCTCTCTTAATGCATTTTTGTTTAAGAGATGCCTCACGGCTTCAGAAGCTTGTGACTGTGGAGCTGAGATTGAGGATTGGCTGCATGTCCTGTGTGTCTGCCCGTAGTACTCTGACTTTAGGGATTTGGGGGCTATGGGTATTAGGTGGACTGACCAGGGGTTCTGTGTGAGTGAGGCTCTCTCCACATCAGAGCAACTGGAATGTCTGGACCGGTTCGCCGGTAGAGTGTTCGTGGAGCGTCGTGCGAGGGTAGGTTAGCTGCCCAATTTTGTGCGTGGGTGCTCTTGTGTATGTGGCGTATGGATTGTATGAATAGGTAAGTTGTAGGTGATTGTGTGTGTGTGTTGGGTGGGGTTGGATGGCGATGTATGTGTTGGTTGTGCTGAATGAAGTGTGCATGTTATGTGTGTGCCAGCCTAACTGTCGTCCTTCGGGAGGACGCTAAATACCATAAAAGCACAGGCGCTACAAGTAATAAAAGACACCTTTAATGGACAGGGCGACAGCGCACTTGTATCTATGGTTCTGTTGCAGTGTCTTGGTCTGTCCTGGAAGTGCTGCGCTTACGCCGACGATCTGCTTGTCCTCGTTGAGGGTCGGTCGCGTGCCGCGATTGAATCCTTGGGAGAAAGTGCCATGAGTGTTGTGTGTGAGTGGGGTGCTCAGGTGGGTGTGGACGTGGCAATGGACAAGACCGTGATAATGCTGCTCAAGGGCAGATTATCACGTAATCGACATCCAATTGTCCGTGCATCTGGTGTCTCCCTCAAGTATGAGACTGAGGTCAAGTACTTGGGGGTGACTATCGGTGAAAGGATGAACTTCCTTCCCCATCTGACACATGCGCGAGAGCGTCTTGTGTGTGTGGTGGGTCAGGTGCGTCGGCTGCTTAGGTGTGACTGGGGTCTGAGTAGACGTGCTGTCCGTGTCCTCTATGGGGGTCTCTTTCTTGCGTGTGCAACCTTTGGTGCGTCGGTCTGATGCGATGTGGTAACGTCTGCTGCTGGGTATCGCAATATTCTGGCATGCCAGAGGGTTATTCTTGCTGCATGCCTGCCAGTATGCCGTACGGTCTCCACGGAGGCCTTACAGGTATTAATGGGGGTTGCCTCTCTTGACTTGGAGGTGGTCCGTCGCGCGGCCATCTTCAGATGCAGGAGGGGATTACCATTGCCGCAGCATGAATGGTTTGAGAGTGATGTGGAGAGGCTTAGTGTGACAGAGCGCAAAGCGTTCTTGAATGAATGTGTTTCATCTAGCTGGCAAACTAGATGGAACAATAGTGAAAAGGGTAGGACGACGTACGAGTACATACGGGACGTCACATTTGCTGCAAGTCATCCTTGGTTTGACTTCAGTCTGAGCTTGGGCTTTTTGCTAACTGGCCATGGCTCTCTTAATGCATTTTTGTTTAAGAGATGCCTCACGGCTTCAGAAGCTTGTGACTGTGGAGCTGAGATTGAGGATTGGCTGCATGTCCTGTGTGTCTGTCCGTTGTACTCTGACTTTAGGGATTTGGGGGCTATGGGTATTAGTTGGACTGACCAGGGGTTCTGTGTGAGTGAGGCTCTCTCCACATCAGAGCAACTGGAATGTCTGGACCGGTTCGCCGGTAGAGTGTTCGTGGAGCGTCGTGCGAGGGTAGGTTAGCTGCCCAATTTTGTGCGTGGGTGCTCTTGTGTATGTGGCGTATGGGTTGTATGAATAGGTAAGTTGTAGGTGATTGTGTGTGTGTGTTGGGTGGGGTTGGATGGCGATGTATGTGTTGGTTGTGCTGAATGAAGTGTGCATGTTATGTGTGTGCCAGCCTAACTGTCGTCCTTCGGGAGGACAGAGCTGTTGTGCTGCACTGGTTTTGCGTTCCTGGTGTCCGTCTCTCCTGGGGCCACCGGTCCCCGAGCGGTATGGAGATCACCGGTAGTAACACCGTTACGAAGCCTGACCAGAGGTTATCTGGTACCACAGGTTTCGGGGGGTGCTGAGGTTGGTCTCAACGCCTCACCCCGAAATCAAAGATTTTTACATCTTGTTGGGGGTCCAGCTAAATTGGGGTTAAACCCCGTCTTAGGTGCCGCTCCCTGTCTGAGTGGAAGAGGTACGGATAGGCCTCGCTCCCACAGTGAGGAAGACATGTCCATACACATGTCTTTAGACTGTTTTCACGTTTGGTGTGGGCAGTTTCTGTCTGCACCAAGTTCTATCCACAGCTGGACTTAAAAACTTTTAGGCGACCGGTCCCGGACTGTAAGGAGCCCAACTGGTAGTAGTCTTGACTACGAAGTCTGAGCAGAGGCTTTGTCTGGTACCACGGGGATCAGGAGCCCCTGTAGCGTGTTCGGTCACGCTCAGCCTGGTCATTGTTGGAAGGACCCCTTGTGGGAGCATCGTGGGGGCTGTGGTTGACGCCCAAACGTACGCGGGCAGAGCTATTCTTTTATAGCTCGGTGTGGAGTTGCATTGCAACCGGGTGCCGTGACCCATAGAACGGCAGAGGTGTTAGAAAGGCCTCGACCCCTCACCAAGAGGGAGTGCTTGTCCTTTACGCAAGTACTCGAATTGGTTCCCGCGGACTGGTACCAGGTACCTATTCAAGGGGGCGTTGGTTGACGCATAGACTAAAACCCCATGTGTGATGGCACACCGTGAGCTTAAGCCAGTCTTGGCAGGCGCTCACGTTAAACACCCGGAGACACTTCTGTATCTTTGGTAGAGACGTCAGCAAATAAGGCGTTTAGAACAGGGTTAAAAGATGCAACTTTACGAATTCACATGCTAAGTGTTAAAGGGAAAAGTATGGAGGAAATGATAGAAATAGTAGTGAACACGTTGATTGAAATACAAAGAAGTAACTCCCTCCATCAACCAACGGTTACACCCATAATTAATATGAATTCGGTAGAACCCTACACAGGACCACCTGTACATAATCTAGTGGCTTATAAAAGACTAGAAGAAAGGCAGAACGTTTCGAGAGCACCACAGGAGAAAATAGTTTGTTCATTTTGTAATAAACGTGGGCATACGCGAGAAAAGTGTTTAATTGCCGTCCTCGGTGGCGCAGTGGGTGATAACCTCGCTGCGAGCTTCGGGGATGCGGGTTCGAATCCCGCCTGGGCATGGACGTTAATTGTGTTCTTTTCAGCGTACTTAAGGCCTAGCCTAGCGCTAATAGTTCTACAAAAACTAAAAAATAGTTCTACAATTTAAAAAAAAAAAAAAAACAAAAAAAAAACAAAAAAAAACACTTTCCACTCACCTCCCTCTATCAACCCTCTTAACAGTAGCTCGTGCTATCAGCACAAAAAAGCTTTGAAGCTTAGCAGCTCCTGAACTTTGATATAGAAAAAAAAAAAAATTAGGGAAAACACACCGTATTGCAAAAAGTGTTTAAAATATGGACACGAGACAAACTGGAGGTGTATTAACAATGAAAACAAAAAAAGTGGGTCGAACAACAAAAATCAAGGGCCGAATAACTGGAACCAGGGGAGTCAACAATGGAACCAACACCAACGAAGTTGGCAACCAAAGCAACCCCAGCAAAATTGGCAACAAAAACAAGTCCAAACGAAATGGAATCAAAAGCAAAATAACCTAGTGAACCCAAATTCGACTACCTTCAAGGGGGCGCAGATGAATCGGAGTCCTGTGAACATGCCAAACGAAACGAAACAAACAATATGTCATTGGTGTAACAGACCAGGACATATGATGGCAGATTGCGAGGCTAGAAGAAATTGGGAAAAATTCCAAGGCAATCGCCAGGGAAACTGGCAAGGGCCCAGAACAGGCCAGTAATCTGGGAACCCAATAATGACAGTAATTTAAGGCCAAATGTAATAACGGTAAGTCAGACATCGGAAACGATTGTGGATACATTACCAACTTCACCAAGCGAAACAGTAACTGTAAGTCCGACGTCGGAAACGATTGTGGATACGTTACCAATTTCGTCGAGTGAAGAAGTAACTGTAACTCCGACATCGGAAGCGATTGTCGATACGTTACCAGCCTCAATAACTGAAGCAGTAGCCGTACGTCCAACATCGGAAGCGATTGTGGATACGTTACCAACTTTAAAAATGCTGCAACCGAAAAGAGATCAAAACATTAGGTACAATAATAATATAGTAAAAATTATAGCACAAAACAATAAAGTAAATGAGACAGTGAATAAATTAACCAATAAAGCAAAGATGTTAATAGAAATGGGAACAGAGTTATTACTAATCATCTTGCTAATTACACAGTTAGCATGCACATCGATTATAAAAGCAATGTTTTTCAATTTTCAACGATATAAAGCAAGGAGCACTAGTCTTAATATATCAGAATATATTACAGATGTAAAAGCACTTGCAAGTAATATAAAATCAAAAGTATTAACGAAATTTAGAATTTTCATTTCAAATTTACAGAAAAAATACTGGAGTTCAGCCACGTTAAGTGATGTGTTCATTGAAATGCCTTGCGTAGAGGCGAGAAATGGAAAACTCATTTTACTGGTGGATACGGGAGCAGATACAAGCCTAGTAAAAGAATGCGCATTAAAGGAAGATGCCATTATAAATAAAAGGGTTAAAAAGGAATTAAGTGGAGCATTTGGAGGCTGTATAACCACAATAGGGTCCACTAACATATGCCATGATGAGGTACAGCCTTTACGTTTAACGCTACACGTTGTGTCACTTAAACAAGGAGTACCGGCGGACGGCATACTGGGCAGAGACAACATGTGGAACAGATCCATTATAAACACGCTCAGTAAAAACTTAACAATATTTAATGAAAATAAAGAATTTATAATTAAATTGCCATTAATAGGCATCAAAAATACAGTAGATCAAAGAAACAAAAGTAATATAACAATTGAAGCAAGAACAGTTAGAATAACGCCGTTAAAAATCAAAACTAAAGTTATGACTGTGGTAGTTCATAAACGTAGATTGCACCAGGAGTCTACCTGGGGGAAACACTAGCAAATGTGGAAAATAAAGAGGTCAAGGTACCCATCCTAAATTCAACGGTAAAAGATGTCATTCTTAGTGACAACTTTGTACCGAAATATAGTGATTTCCACAAATACAGGCTAAGTGATGTTTCATACAATCAATGGACTACCGTCAACAGTATAAGTAATGCGGACATAGCGCAACGAAGAAACACTTGAATGAAAGATTTAGATTTGGATCCTTCCTTAAACCAAGAGGAAAGAGAATCCATAATAAAACTATGTGCGAAATATAATGATATTTTTCTTTTGGATGGTGACCAATTGACATACACCCCAGTACTAACACATAAAATTCCAATAAAGGTGGATCAACCACCAATTAACCAAAAGCAGTACCGAATTCCTCAAACACATAGAGAAGAAATGAATAGGCAAATTCATAAATTCCTAAAGGAGGATTTGATATCCCCAAGTGTATCTCCACGGAACTCTCTACTGCTTCTGGTTCCAAAGAAGAGTGGAAAAGACGGAGAAAAGAAATGGCGTCTAGTAGTAGATTATAGAAAAGTAAATGAAGCAACAATAAATCATGTCTTTCCACTTCCTAGGATAGATGAGATATTGGATCAGTTAGGAAGTAGTAGATATTTCTCGACGTTAGACTTGGCAAATGTGTACCACCAAGTCGTAATGGATAAGGCGGACAAAGAGGAGACCGCATTTAGTTCAGCTTTAGGACATTTTGAGTTCAACCGAATGCCTTTCGGCTTGACCGGCGCCCCAGCGACGTTTCATCGTCTAATGAACCATATTCTGACAGGACTTCAGGGTATGGATTGTTTCGTTTATTTGGACGACATAGTCGTATATGCAACCAATTTGGGCCAACATGAAGAAAGATTAGGCAAAATCTTCGAGGTCATGAGGGAAAATAACTTAAAGTTAAACATTAGCAAATGCCAATTTCTACGACGAGAAGTCGTATATTTAGGTCACAAGTGTTCAGAACATGGAGCACTTCCAGACCCCAGCAAGGTGGGGTGCGTCAAAAACATTCCACCTCCTAAAAATAAAAAGGAAGGCCTTGTGAATTATTATAGAAAATTTATACCGGGAACCGCAAAAATAGCGCTTCCCATTAACAAATTGTTAAGAAAGGACGCTAAGTTCGTCTGGACAGAAGACTGCCAGAGAGCGTTTGAACAGTTAAAAGAATCAGTCATGTCACCACCAGTGTTAGTATACCCAGATTTTTCAAAAGAATTTCTTTTAACTACCGACCCAAGTAATGAAGCGTTAGGCGCGGTCCTTTCTCAAGGAAACGTAGACAAAGATAAACCAATAGCTTTCGCTAGCCGAGCGCTGAGACACAGAACAAAGATATTCAACAATAGAAAAGGAATTCTTAGCAATAGTTTGGGCGACAAAAAACTTCAGAGCATATCTCCTAGGCAGACATTTTAAAATTTTTACTGATCACCAGCCATTAAAAGGAATAGCCAATTTAAAAGACCAAACTTCAAGACTGGCAAGATTCAGACACAAGTTGTCAGAGTATGATTTCGAAATAATATATAAGCCAGGCAAGAAACGGCTCTCCCAGACGCGGAGGCCAGTACTGTTGCCAGGGCCTTTTATGATGAAGTGATCACGCGTTACGGAATTCCGCGAATTCTAATTACAGATAACGGAACTAATTTCATTTCGAAATTTTTCTCAGATACTTGTAAATTGTTAGGTATTAAAAAATTACATATAACTCCATACCATCCGCAAGCTAATGGTTCATTAGAAAGAAGCCACAGATCTTCTAATGAACGGAATATTTGCGTAGTTTTGCTAAAGAAGACGGGTCGAATTGGGATCAATGGTTAACTGCAGCGATGCATGTTCACAACCACGCACCCCACATTACGACCAAACAGACACCGTTCCCTACTTTATTTGGATTCGATACAAAGATGCCGACTAACTTAAAAAGAAAGTGTAGTCCGGTATATAATGCCGAAGATCCGAATAAAGTATTAAAATTTCAAATACAAAGAGCTCACGAAATAGTGAGGAAAAATCAAGAGAGGGCCAAGCAAATAGCAAAGGAGCATTATGATGCTAAGTTAAATTTAGTAGAATTTAAGATAGGAGATAGTGTATTGATTAAGAATCAAACTAGGAAGAATAAGTTTTCCCCAGTATGGGTAGGGCCATATAAGGTAGCAAAAATTAAAAGTCCAATTACGACAGTTTTAAATGTTAAGGGGAGGGAAAAACCTTTCCACAATAACTTACTAAAATTATATAATAGTAGATAAGAAAATATGATTAATCGGAAAGTAATGATAATAACAATAGCCACCTTATTATGAGTAAGATAGAATAGATATATAGAATAGGATTGATAAGATTTTATATTACATGTTAATTTTATAATTTTTATTTTACATATTATATGGTAATATAATTTTATATTACATATTATAGGGCAATATAAAATTATCTTTTTATTATACAGACATTAAGAAAGGAATCAGAGCAAACACTGATATAAATTATAACTTGAGAATAGAAATTGGAAGAAAAAGAAAAAACTCATCTGAATCCCAAACATCGGAAACTCATATGATAAAACCTCATAGTGTTAAAATTTCTTTTTATTGGATAATTTTAAAATTTTAAAAAAAAAATTTAACAACACAAAGACGAAATTTTTTTTTATTCCAACACCTGCAGGCAAGGAAATAATGCCGGGATCTCGGGGTCATCTCGTCGCAAAACGCGGAGTAGATCCAGAATGAGCCACAACTTCCTGATGGTGGGGTACTTGTTGAAGTCTCCCTGGAGACTTTGTATAGCAACAACCAGGGGATCCAGATCCCATCGCCTGTTTTCGACGTCCTCCAGCAGGGCAGTCATGTAGAGTCCCAGCGGTAGCCGATACTGGTTTACGGGATAAGGCAGTTTAAACATTATAATTTTCAACTACGGACAAATTCGCGGAGCACTTGAAGTTAAATAATCCACAGCTCTGTATCCAACAAGCATTGAACTACAACAACTACAACTACAACGTTCTCTATATTTTCTAAAATAAGTCCACTGATCAACCCTATGCGACACACAAGCCATAGTCGCTGAGCTCATAAAAAATCCTACCCTCATCCATTCACACCTCAGCAATAAAAAATCCTTATATGATATCCTACAACAACAATTCCAAAGGCAAGCATCTTGCTGCTGCTGGTCTCCCAATACTCACATACCATAACACACGACCCCTCCCTCTCCCTCTCCCTCTCACCATCTCCCCCAACCGACCGTCGGGACGACCGACCGACTGATCGTCTGTCCGTCCGCCAGCCGTCAGGGTTGCCACCTGACAACATCTTTAAAAAAAAATCCCTGGAAAAATACCCAAATCCCCACAAAATTCTCCACAAAAAGTCCACAAATTCCCACAAAAATTCCAATAAAAAAATCCCTCGATCTGCCAACTCCATTTGCCACTCATATAGTCTTTCTCACTCTTACACACGCTACGCCCACAATCTCGCTCTTACACACACAGCGCCCTTAGGTGGTGGAACCTCCGAAATACACGTGTGGTGCCATTGACCCAGAATCGGCATATCCCTACTGCTGAAGTTCCCCGGTCTTCCGGTTTATAGCGTGGGTGAGCTCGTCGGATGTTCACGGTTCGTCACAAAAATTTATAATTTTGCTGGGATTTCTCTCCAAATACACTTTATTTGTGGCTTAAAATATTACACTAATGGGTAGTCTTGGGCGATAGATATAGTGATCTTAACTAGGCTGTCTAGGCGAGAGGAGCCGAGCCCCGCTGGATGCTACTCGGCCTGGTCGAGCGTGTTGTTCTCCTTCGCTTGTGACGCACACGCGTACTGCACACGGCCGTGACGTCCGATGAATCTTTGGTCTCAGGTCACGTCTAGTTTACGAACTATATATATATCATCGAGCAGTCGATCCGGAGACACGCACTGACTACTAGGCCGGCACCCGATCCGAAGACACGCGATAACCAGAATAGTCGACAATATATATTTATACCTCCCGCCAAATCTTAGCTTACGCTTCGTCAGCGCGCCTGGTCTGAGGTAACGTTACGCGGTTCAAAGATATATCGTTCCGAACAGTCGATCTGAAGACACGCACTGACTACTAGATGGTACCCGATCCGAAGACACACGATGAACAGAATAGTCGACATTATATATTTATATATTGTATGTTCACTTGTGAACACTACCGTGTCCGTTACGAAGTCGCGTAGAAATTGTTTGGTCTCGATATTACGGCCGGTACCCGTAGCTGATGTACCAATAATTATGCGAGCAGTCTCCAGGAAAAATGCGTGCGTCAGCAGTCTATAAAATAAGATCTCCGGTAGAACGCGTCCGTTCCCTTCAGCAGTCGATCCAAGAAGAAGGATCTGGTTCCGTTGGGCCTTGTTGCAAGCTACTGCTTGCTTTCCATTCTGTTGTCTTCCTATTGTGTGCGTGTGTATGTTTCTCTGCTTGGGTTGTGTTCACTCTCTCTCGCTTGTACTACTTATCTGCTCATGAGTTTCTACTGTTTCGTTGGCGTGTGTGTGTTTGACTTCTAACGTTGGCTCACTCTCTCTAGCTTAACTAATAGAATTCTTAATCTAGTGTAGTTAAGTCATAATCTATTACATTTAATATTGGTTGGTGTACCCACTTATCCTACTCGTACAGCTTAGCTAACAACCATTCGGCTTACCAATACTAATTTTAATTCCCTTTGCTTTTATGTTTTAATTTACAGAGTAACTTTGTAAATTAAAACTTTGTTTGAATTTACAGAGTAAACTATGTAGATACAGAAAACAAAATACTACGGCTGTCGTTTCCTGATCCGCATGCCATGTTGATTTGTTCGGTGCAATTTGTGAGAAAAATGCGCCGTCACATCCTCCCCTTACTTCGGGTTGGGTAAGACAGTCTAGGTCACTGCCCCCGCTCTGCTGATTTTAATGCGGTATGTCTGGCTGCCAACCGTTCACTTTGTCGAGATTCGATGATCAGATTCCCAGCGGCCCAGAAGGCGTGCGGCTACTTGTTCGATGCCCTCGCATACCTCTGAATCCGAATCTTTGGTGCTGGCGGTATCGGCCCGCATAGCGCAGCATCCAGGAATAACTTCTTCCAAATATTCTTCAAGAATTTGGCCGATGTCTTCGGTCGGAGTTGGTGTCTCAATGTGTCGGCCCTCGTGGTCAGCCGTGGCTGGGGCAGAGCTCGCTGCCATTTTCGCTATTATATAGTTGCGTCCCAAGGAGTAACGCTACTCGACTTTATTGGTCGAGTCGCACCGCATAATTGGGGTACCCGGCCAATGTTGACTCGTATACCGTCTTGTCTGGGTGGGCCGCTTGGTTGGTCACAGGGCGCGGGATCTTGTCTGGCCACGTGCCCTTCTCTAGGACCTCATCTGTCCAATTTGTTGGGTCCAAGACCGTCCGTGTCATTCGTAGGGTTACAACTTGTTGGACATACTCCGGTCCGTGAATCCATTCCGGTTCAGCCGTGAGTGCACGAAGTACCGGGAAGTCCGTGGTTGTGCTGTTGTATGTCGCATTCACACTATCAAGGCAAGAACGTTGGCACTTGTTAATAACTCAGTTAGTGAGTCAAGGTCAAGTTCAACCTTTAGTGCAAGCCAAGCATTTTGTTTTGGGAAGCTCGAAAGCCAAGCTAGCAACCAGCACTCTGCATGGTAGCAAGTGTGGAAGCTAATTATAAGCTCCGGGCAAAGCTCTGGAAAGCCAAGATAGTAACCAGCACCGTCTGCATGGTAGCAAGTGTGGAAGCTAATTGCCACCAAATAGCTTTTCTCGAGCTCAAGCCAAGAAGCTTTCCAAATAAATAAAATTAGCTAAAATAAAAAGCAAAGAGCAAACGCGGAAGAATTAAATCGTTCCCAATTTAATTCTGCCGACGTTAATATTGGCAAATACTAATATTAAGAATTTAATATTGCAAAATAGTGGAATTGCGACATACCGGTCCACTTTAGTTTCGCCGACGGTTACGTCGACCGAGCTTAAGTAAAAATGATTTAATGTTTAAAAGTAGAGTTCTGTTTGTGAGCCCATAGCGCGCAGACCGGCGCTGCACTGAAATACATAAAAAGGGACGTTAGAAGAGGAACAAGGCTTTTCATTAAGAGGACCCGCATTCTTTTCAGAAGGACACTACAACATTTTGCCGCAGCCGGATTTTCGAGCCGAGGATCGCTCGAAGAAAATTAAAGGTAAGTGAGTGGAAATTTTGGTGAAGTTTGTGGAATAAATAAAAGGAGTGCCAGCGTCAAGCCAGGCACCCTTGTCTGTCCAATGGCGTTCCACGCCGGACGAAACCTTTGCTGAGGTCGACCCTTTCACTCTGGGAAGTTGTTTGAAAGGTTTTTAAATAGTTTCAAAAGTTTTGAATAGTTTTTAAGTGAAATTTGAAAGTGAATTGTTGGAGAATGAATGAATTTTTGAGGAAAATTAAATTAATTCTTAATATGATAATGGTAATATGGGGAATAATAAGAAAGATATCATTTTGGAATAATTTTTTTTTGGTTATTTTAAAAACCAAAATTAAAAGTTTAATCGTTACAGTAAATCGCTTAGAGACTTCATATCGTTTGGTGAATCAAAGCCACTTTAGTGTCATCCTTTTTCAATAACAAGCAATTACAATTGCTTGCTTATAAAAACAATTAACAAAAGCAGGCAATTAGCAAAGAAATAACGCAAACCATAGCTCACTCATTTAATTGTTCGAGTTCTAAATTGCAAACGTTGCAGTTTTGTGTGCCGCTACGAAAAAGAAGAAATTCGTTCGTTCATTTTGAGGTTTTAAATTACCTCAGGGAAGGCGACAAAATAATTGACAATTCGTCTCCGATTGAAACAAAGAAATGGCGAGCTCAGGCTGCAAAATGAAAAGAAAAAAAAAAGTAACAAAAGTAAAACAAGCGTACGTACTGGAAACCATTTGTACGGCGAATGTTTACACCATGCTCGGTAAACGAAGCATGCAGGAAACCTAAACCGTTTAAGGAAATTAAAACTTGATAAGCAAAATTTAATTGTTTCGTTAATTGTCTCTCGTTTTAAGGTACTACGAGTAGTAATAAAAATTGGACGTTTAATAAAACGATGGAACGTTAATTGGCGACGCTAAGTAGTCGTTTTACAATATTCTGAATCCAACACTTCAAAATAAATTTAACTTCTCAATATTAAGAAAAATTTACTCTTACATATGTTAATTGTAAACGTTAAGAAAAATAAAATCCCACTAAAGTATATGTCGTTCTTTAATTAATGGCCGAGTCGTTGCAAGAACAAGCATATATAGAATTAGAGAGAACCCATAAGGATTTGAAACGTCAGTTGGGGGAGTTTATATCCAAAATTTGGGCAATTTTAAAAGAGACAGTAGGCAACAAAGAAAACTTAGAATTGATAAAGTCTAGAGTAGGGGACTTAAGAGACCTTTCAAGTGTAGAAAGGGCAGACGCGATAGTAGAGGAATTGCTTAAATTCCTACACCAGATAATAGAGAATAAGACAGAAAATTCGAAGGTATGGGAATCGGAATTTAACGCACTGAAGAATAGGTACGATAATTATTTAGTAGATAAAGTGTTTCAGGAGGATATATTAAGGAACTTAGAGGACGAGAACGTAAAACTAAGGGAATTATTAAAGGAAAAGAGGCTAACCGAAGAAACGTTAAATAAAACAGTAGAACAGGGATTTGCACAGAAATCAAGAGAAGACTGTAGTTCCTTAGAAGAAGCGAACACAAGAGTCCAAGAATTAAAAGAGGAAAACAGACGGCTGAAGCAAGAAATAGAATTAGATAACGATCAGACACTATACCATAAAGAAGCTACCGCTGCTATAGTCAGTCCGAAGGAATATAACTCAGTTTCATTTCCTACGTTTAAGCAATCAGGGGCAAATCAAACCATGATGGGTATAGCAGAAATCGCGAATATAACAAGCAGTCTTGTTCCACTGTTTTCAGGGACACAGTCACCAGACTTAAGAGGTGAGGTGTATAAGTTTATACACCTCATGAGGACATTCGGCAGTACGCAAGACGCCTAAATACCAAAAAAGCACAGGCGCTACAAGTAATAAAAGACACCTATAATGGACAGGGCGACAGCGCACTTGTATCTATGGTTCTGTTGCGGCGTCTTGGTCTGTCCTGGAAGTGCTGTGCTTACGGCGACGATCTGCTTGTCCTCGTTGAGGGTCGGTCGCGTGCCGCGATTGAATCCTTGGGAGAAAGTGCCATGAGTGTTGTGTGTGAGTGGGGTGCTCAGGTGGGTGTGGACGTGGCAATGGACAAGACCGTGATAATGCTGCTCAAGGGCAGATTATCACGTAATCGACATCCAATTGTCCGTGCATCTGGTGTCTCCCTCAAGTATGAGACTGAGGTCAAGTACTTGGGGGTGACTATCGGTGAAAGGATGAACTTCCTTCCCCATCTGACATATACGCGTGCGTCTTGTGTGTGTGGTGGGTCAGGTGCGTCGGCTGCTTAGGTGTGACTGGGGTCTGAGTAGACGTGCTGTCCGTGTCCTCTATGGGGGTCTCTTTCTTGCGTGTGCAACCTTTGGTGCGTCGGTCTGGTGCGATGTGGTAACGTCTGCTGCTGGGTATCGCAAGATTCTGGCATGCCAGAGGGTTATTCTTGCTGCATGTCTGCCAGTATGCCGTACGGTCTCCACGGAGGCCTTACAGGTATTAATGGGGGTTGCCCCTCTTGACTTGGAGGTGGTCCGTCGTGCGGCCATCTTCAGATGCAGGAGGGGATTACCATTGCCGCAGCATGAATGGTTTGAGAGTGATGTGGAGAGGCTTAGTGTGACAGAGCGCAAAGCGTTCTTGAATGAATGTGTTTCATCTAGCTGGCAAACTAGATGGAACAATAGTGAAAAGGGTAGGACGACGTACGAGTACATACGGGACGTCACATTTGCTGCAAGTCATCCTTGGTTTGGCTTCAGTCTGAGCTTGGGCTTTTTGCTAACTGGCCATGGCTCTCTTAATGCATTTTTGTTTAAGAGATGCCTCACGGCTTCAGAAGCTTGTGACTGTGGAGCTGAGATTGAGGATTGGCTGCATGTCCTGTGTGTCTGCCCGTAGTACTCTGACTTTAGGGATTTGGGGGCTATGGGTATTAGGTGGACTGACCAGGGGTTCTGTGTGAGTGAGGCTCTCTCCACATCAGAGCAACTGGAATGTCTGGACCGGTTCGCCGGTAGAGTGTTCGTGGAGCGTCGTGCGAGGGTAGGTTAGCTGCCCAATTTTGTGCGTGGGTGCTCTTGTGTATGTGGCGTATGGATTGTATGAATAGGTAAGTTGTAGGTGATTGTGTGTGTGTGTTGGGTGGGGTTGGATGGCGATGTATGTGTTGGTTGTGCTGAATGAAGTGTGCATGTTATGTGTGTGCCAGCCTAACTGTCGTCCTTCGGGAGGACGCTAAATACCATAAAAGCACAGGCGCTACAAGTAATAAAAGACACCTTTAATGGACAGGGCGACAGCGCACTTGTATCTATGGTTCTGTTGCAGCGTCTTGGTCTGTCCTGGAAGTGCTGCGCTTACGCCGACGATCTGCTTGTCCTCGTTGAGGGTCGGTCGCGTGCCGCGATTGAATCCTTGGGAGAAAGTGCCATGAGTGTTGTGTGTGAGTGGGGTGCTCAGGTGGGTGTGGACGTGGCAATGGACAAGACCGTGATAATGCTGCTCAAGGGCAGATTATCACGTAATCGACATCCAATTGTCCGTGCATCTGGTGTCTCCCTCAAGTATGAGACTGAGGTCAAGTACTTGGGGGTGACTATCGGTGAAAGGATGAACTTCCTTCCCCATCTGACACATGCGCGAGAGCGTCTTGTGTGTGTGGTGGGTCAGGTGCGTCGGCTGCTTAGGTGTGACTGGGGTCTGAGTAGACGTGCTGTCCGTGTCCTCTATGGGGGTCTCTTTCTTGCGTGTGCAACCTTTGGTGCGTCGGTCTGATGCGATGTGGTAACGTCTGCTGCTGGGTATCGCAATATTCTGGCATGCCAGAGGGTTATTCTTGCTGCATGCCTGCCAGTATGCCGTACGGTCTCCACGGAGGCCTTACAGGTATTAATGGGGGTTGCCTCTCTTGACTTGGAGGTGGTCCGTCGCGCGGCCATCTTCAGATGCAGGAGGGGATTACCATTGCCGCAGCATGAATGGTTTGAGAGTGATGTGGAGAGGCTTAGTGTGACAGAGCGCAAAGCGTTCTTGAATGAATGTGTTTCATCTAGCTGGCAAACTAGATGGAACAATAGTGAAAAGGGTAGGACGACGTACGAGTACATACGGGACGTCACATTTGCTGCAAGTCATCCTTGGTTTGGCTTCAGTCTGAGCTTGGGCTTTTTGCTAACTGGCCATGGCTCTCTTAATGCATTTTTGTTTAAGAGATGCCTCACGGCTTCAGAAGCTTGTGACTGTGGAGCTGAGATTGAGGATTGGCTGCATGTCCTGTGTGTCTGCCCGTTGTACTCTGACTTTAGGGATTTGGGGGCTATGGGTATTAGTTGGACTGACCAGGGGTTCTGTGTGAGTGAGGCTCTCTCCACATCAGAGCAACTGGAATGTCTGGACCGGTTCGCCGGTAGAGTGTTCGTGGAGCGTCGTGCGAGGGTAGGTTAGCTGCCCAATTTTGTGCGTGGGTGGTCTTGTGTATGTGGCGTATGGATTGTATGAATAGGTAAGTTGTAGGTGATTGTGTGTGTGTGTTGGGTGGGGTTGGATGGCGATGTATGTGTTGGTTGTGCTGAATGAAGTGTGCATGTTATGTGTGTGCCAGCCTAACTGTCGTCCTTCGGGAGGACGCTAAATACCATAAAAGCACAGGCGCTACAAGTAATAAAAGACACCTTTAATGGACAGGGCGACAGCGCACTTGTATCTATGGTTCTGTTGCAGCGTCTTGGTCTGTCCTGGAAGTGCTGCGCTTACGCCGACGATCTGCTTGTCCTCGTTGAGGGTCGGTCGCGTGCCGCGATTGAATCCTTGGGAGAAAGTGCCATGAGTGTTGTGTGTGAGTGGGGTGCTCAGGTGGGTGTGGACGTGGCAATGGACAAGACCGTGATAATGCTGCTCAAGGGCAGAT
Source organism: Sicus ferrugineus (assembly GCA_922984085.1). Lineage (NCBI taxonomy): Eukaryota > Metazoa > Arthropoda > Insecta > Diptera > Conopidae > Sicus > Sicus ferrugineus. The sequence goes on from OV277349.1 coordinate 27,777,685, forward strand.
TATCACGTAATCGACATCCAATTGTCCGTGCATCTGGTGTCTCCCTCAAGTATGAGACTGAGGTCAAGTACTTGGGGGTGACTATCGGTGAAAGGATGAACTTCCTTCCCCATCTGACACATGCGCGAGAGCGTCTTGTGTGTGTGGTGGGTCAGGTGCGTCGGCTGCTTAGGTGTGACTGGGGTCTGAGTAGACGTGCTGTCCGTGTCCTCTATGGGGGCCTCTTTCTTGCGTGTGCAACCTTTGGTGCGTCGGTCTGATGCGATGTGGTAACGTCTGCTGCTGGGTATCGCAATATTCTGGCATGCCAGAGGGTTATTCTTGCTGCATGCCTGCCAGTATGCCGTACGGTCTCCACGGAGGCCTTACAGGTATTAATGGGGGTTGCCTCTCTTGACTTGGAGGTGGTCCGTCGCGCGGCCATCTTCAGATGCAGGAGGGGATTACCATTGCCGCAGCATGAATGGTTTGAGAGTGATGTGGAGAGGCTTAGTGTGACAGAGCGCAAAGCGTTCTTGAATGAATGTGTTTCATCTAGCTGGCAAACTAGATGGAACAATAGTGAAAAGGGTAGGACGACGTACGAGTACATACGGGACGTCACATTTGCTGCAAGTCATCCTTGGTTTGACTTCAGTCTGAGCTTGGGCTTTTTGCTAACTGGCCATGGCTCTCTTAATGCATTTTTGTTTAAGAGATGCCTCACGGCTTCAGAAGCTTGTGACTGTGGAGCTGAGATTGAGGATTGGCTGCATGTCCTGTGTGTCTGTCCGTTGTACTCTGACTTTAGGGATTTGGGGGCTATGGGTATTAGTTGGACTGACCAGGGGTTCTGTGTGAGTGAGGCTCTCTCCACATCAGAGCAACTGGAATGTCTGGACCGGTTCGCCGGTAGAGTGTTCGTGGAGCGTCGTGCGAGGGTAGGTTAGCTGCCCAATTTTGTGCGTGGGTGGTCTTGTGTATGTGGCGTATGGGTTGTATGAATAGGTAAGTTGTAGGTGATTGTGTGTGTGTGTTGGGTGGGGTTGGATGGCGATGTATGTGTTGGTTGTGCTGAATGAAGTGTGCATGTTATGTGTGTGCCAGCCTAACTGTCGTCCTTCGGGAGGACAGAGCTGTTGTGCTGCACTGGTTTTGCGTTCCTGGTGTCCGTCTCTCCTGGGGCCACCGGTCCCCGAGCGGTATGGAGATCACCGGTAGTAACACCGTTACGAAGCCTGACCAGAGGTTATCTGGTACCACAGGTTTCGGGGGGTGCTGAGGTTGGTCTCAACGCCTCACCCCGAAATCAAAGATTTTTACATCTTGTTGGGGGTCCAGCTAAATTGGGGTTAAACCCCGTCTTAGGTGCCGCTCCCTGTCTGAGTGGAAGAGGTACGGATAGGCCTCGCTCCCACAGTGAGGAAGACATGTCCATACACATGTCTTTAGACTGTTTTCACGTTTGGTGTGGGCAGTTTCTGTCTGCACCAAGTTCTATCCACAGCTGGACTTAAAAACTTTTAGGCGACCGGTCCCGGACTGTAAGGAGCCCAACTGGTAGTAGTCTTGACTACGAAGTCTGAGCAGAGGCTTTGTCTGGTACCACGGGGATCAGGAGCCCCTGTAGCGTGTTCGGTCACGCTCAGCCTGGTCATTGTTGGAAGGACCCCTTGTGGGAGCATCGTGGGGGCTGTGGTTGACGCCCAAACGTACGCGGGCAGAGCTATTCTTTTATAGCTCGGTGTGGAGTTGCATTGCAACCGGGTGCCGTGACCCATAGAACGGCAGAGGTGTTAGAAAGGCCTCGACCCCTCACCAAGAGGGAGTGCTTGTCCTTTACGCAAGTACTCGAATTGGTTCCCGCGGACTGGTACCAGGTACCTATTCAAGGGGGCGTTGGTTGACGCATAGACTAAAACCCCATGTGTGATGGCACACCGTGAGCTTAAGCCAGTCTTGGCAGGCGCTCACGTTAAACACCCGGAGACACTTCTGTATCTTTGGTAGAGACGTCAGCAAATAAGGCGTTTAGAACAGGGTTAAAAGATGCAACTTTACGAATTCACATGCTAAGTGTTAAAGGGAAAAGTATGGAGGAAATGATAGAAATAGTAGTGAACACGTTGATTGAAATACAAAGAAGTAACTCCCTCCATCAACCAACGGTTACACCCATAATTAATATGAATTCGGTAGAACCCTACACAGGACCACCTGTACATAATCTAGTGGCTTATAAAAGACTAGAAGAAAGGCAGAACGTTTCGAGAGCACCACAGGAGAAAATAGTTTGTTCATTTTGTAATAAACGTGGGCATACGCGAGAAAAGTGTTTAATTAGGGAAAACACACCGTATTGCAAAAAGTGTTTAAAATATGGACACGAGACAAACTGGAGGTGTATTAACAATGAAAACAAAAAAAGTGGGTCGAACAACAAAAATCAAGGGCCGAATAACTGGAACCAGGGGAGTCAACAATGGAACCAACACCAACGAAGTTGGCAACCAAAGCAACCCTAGCAAAATTGGCAACAAAAACAAGTCCAAACGAAATGGAATCAAAAGCAAAATAACCTAGTGAACCCAAATTCGACTACCTTCAAGGGGGCGCAGATGAATCGGAGTCCTGTGAACATGCCAAACGAAACGAAACAAACAATATGTCATTGGTGTAACAGACCAGGACATATGATGGCAGATTGCGAAGCTAGAAGAAATTGGGAAAAATTCCAAGGCAATCGCCAGGGAAACTGGCAAGGGCCCAGAACAGGCCAGTAATCTGGGAACCCAATAATGACAGTAATTTAAGGCCAAATGTAATAACGGTAAGTCAGACATCGGAAACGATTGTGGATACATTACCAACTTCACCAAGCGAAACAGTAACTGTAAGTCCGACGTCGGAAACGATTGTGGATACGTTACCAATTTCGTCGAGTGAAGAAGTAACTGTAACTCCGACATCGGAAGCGATTGTCGATACGTTACCAGCCTCAATAACTGAAGCAGTAGCCGTACGTCCAACATCGGAAGCGATTGTGGATACGTTACCAACTTTAAAAATGCTGCAACCGAAAAGAGATCAAAACATTAGGTACAATAATAATATAGTAAAAATTATAGCACAAAACAATAAAGTAAATGAGACAGTGAATAAATTAACCAATAAAGCAAAGATGTTAATAGAAATGGGAACAGAGTTATTACTAATCATCTTGCTAATTACACAGTTAGCATGCACATCGATTATAAAAGCAATGTTTTTCAATTTTCAACGATATAAAGCAAGGAGCACTAGTCTTAATATATCAGAATATATTACAGATGTAAAAGCACTTGCAAGTAATATAAAATCAAAAGTATTAACGAAATTTAGAATTTTCATTTCAAATTTACAGAAAAAATACTGGAGTTCAGCCACGTTAAGTGATGTGTTCATTGAAATGCCTTGCGTAGAGGCGAGAAATGGAAAACTCATTTTACTGGTGGATACGGGAGCAGATACAAGCCTAGTAAAAGAATGCGCATTAAAGGAAGATGCCATTATAAATAAAAGGGTTAAAAAGGAATTAAGTGGAGCATTTGGAGGCTGTATAACCACAATAGGGTCCACTAACATATGCCATGATGAGGTACAGCCTTTACGTTTAACGCTACACGTTGTGTCACTTAAACAAGGAGTACCGGCGGACGGCATACTGGGCAGAGACAACATGTGGAACAGATCCATTATAAACACGCTCAGTAAAAACTTAACACTATTTAATGAAAATAAAGAATTTATAATTAAATTGTAATTACTAGGCATCAAAAATACAGTAGATCAAAGAAACAAAAGTAATATAACAATTGAAGCAAGAACAGTTAGAATAACGCCGTTAAAAATCAAAACTAAAGTTATGACTGTGGTAGTTCATAAACATAGATTGCACCAGGAGTCTACCTGGGGGAAACACTAGCAAATGTGGAAAATAAAGAGGTCAAGGTACCCATCCTAAATTCAACGGTAAAAGATTTCATTCTTAGTGACAACTTTGTACCGAAATATAGTGATTTCCACAAATACAGGCTAAGTGATGTTTCATACAATCAATGGACTACCGTCAACAGTATAAGTAATGCGGACATAGCGCAACGAAGAAACACTTTAATGAAAGATTTAGATTTGGATCCTTCCTTAAACCAAGAGGAAAGAGAATCCATAATAAAACTATGTGCGAAATATAATGATATTTTTCTTTTGGATGGTGACCAATTGACATACACCCCAGTACTAACACATAAAATTCCAATAAAGGTGGATCAACCACCAATTAACCAAAAGCAGTACCGAATTCCTCAAACACATAGAGAAGAAATGAATAGGCAAATTCATAAATTGCTAAAGGAGGATTTGATATCCCCAAGTGTATCTCCACGGAACTCTCTACTGCTTCTGGTTCCAAAGAAGAGTGGAAAAGACGGAGAAAAGAAATGGCGTCTAGTAGTAGATTATAGAAAAGTAAATGAAGCAACAATAAATCAAGTCTTTCCACTTCCTAGGATAGATGAGATATTGGATCAGTTAGGAAGTAGTAGATATTTCTCGACGTTAGACTTGGCAAATGTGTACCACCAAGTCCTAATGGATAAGGCGGACAAAGAGGAGACCGCATTTAGTTCAGCTTTAGGACATTTTGAGTTCAACCGAATGCCTTTCGGCTTGACCGGCGCCCCAGCGACGTTTCATCGTCTAATGAACCATATTCTGACAGGACTTCAGGGTATGGATTGTTTCGTTTATTTGGACGACATAGTCGTATATGCAACCAATTTGGGCCAACATGAAGAAAGATTAGGCAAAATCTTCGAGGTCATGAGGGAAAATAACTTAAAGTTAGACATTAGCAAATGCCAATTTCTACGACGAGAAGTCGTATGTTTAGGTCACAAGTGTTCAGAACATGGAGCACTTCCAGACCCCAGCAAGGTGGGGTGCGTCAAAAACATTCCACCTCCTAAAAATAAAAAGGAAGTACAAGCCTTCCTAGGCCTTGTGAATTATTATAGAAAATTTATACCGGGAACCGCAAAAATAGCGCTTCCCATTAACAAATTGTTAAGAAAGGACGCTAAGTTCGTCTGGACAGAAGACTGCCAGAGAGCGTTTGAACAGTTAAAATAATCAGTCATGTCACCACCAGTGTTAGTATACCCAGATTTTTCAAAAGAATTTCTTTTAACTACCGACCCAAGTAATGAAGCGTTAGGCGCGGTCCTTTCTCAAGGAAACGTAGACAAAGATAAACCAATAGCTTTCGCTAGCCGAGCGCTGAGACACAGAACAAAGATATTCAACAATAGAAAAGGAATTCTTAGCAATAGTTTGGGCGACAAAAAACTGCAGAGCATATCTCCTAGGCAGACATTTCAAAATTTTTACCGATCACCAGCTATTAGAAGGAAAAGCCAATTTAAAAGACCAAACTTCAAGACTGGCAAGATTCAGACACAAGTTGTCAGAGTATGATTTCGAAATCATATATAAGCCAGGCAAGAAACGGCTCTCCCAGACGCGGAGGCCAGTACTGTTGCCAGGGCCTTTTATGATGAAGTGATCACGCGTTACGGAATTCCGCGAATTCTAATTACAGATAACGGAACTAATTTCATTTGGAAATTTTTCTCAGATACTTGTAAATTGTTAGGTATTAAAAAATTACATATAACTCCATACCATCCGCAAGCTAATGGTTCATTAGAAAGAAGCCACAGACCTTTAGCGGAATATTTGCGTAGTTTTGCTAAAGAAGACGGGTCGAATTGGGATCAATGGTTAACTGCAGCGATGCATGTTCACAACCACACACCCCACATTACGACCAAACAGACACCGTTCCGTACTTTATTTGGATTCGATACAAAGATGCCGACTAACTTAAAAAGAAAGTGTAGTCCGGTATATAATGCCGAAGATCCGAATAAAGTATTAAAATTTCAAATACAAAGAGCTCACGAAATAGTGAGGAAAAATCAAGAGAGGGCCAAGCAAATAGCAAAGGAGCATTATGATGCTAAGTTAAATTTAGTAGAATTTAAGATAGGAGATAGTGTATTGATTAAGAATCAAACTAGGAAGAATAAGTTTTCCCCAGTATGGGTAGGGCCATATAAGGTAGCAAAAATTAAAAGTCCAATTACGACAGTTTTAAATGTTAAGGGGTTGGGAAAAACCTTTCCACAATAACTTACTAAAATTATATAATAGTAGATAAGAAAATATGATTAATCCGAAAGTAATGATAATAACAATAGCCACCTTATTATGAGTAAGATAGAATAGATATATAGAATAGGATTGATAAGATTTTATATTACATGTTAATTTTATAATTTTTATTTTACATATTATATGGTAATATAATTTTATATTACATATTATATGGTAATATAAAATTATCTTTTTATTATACAGACATTAAGAAAGGAATCAGAGCAAACACTGATATAAATTATAACTTGAGAATAGAAATTGGAAGAAAAAGAAAAAACTCATCTGAATCCCAAACATCGGAAACTCATATGATAAAACCTCATAGTGTTAAAATTTCTTTTTATTGGATAATTTTAAAATTTAAAAAAAAAAATTTAACAACACCAAGACGAAATTTTTTTTTATTCCAACACCTGCAGGCAAGGAAATAATGCCGGGATCTCGGGGTCATCTCGTCGCAAAACGCGGAGTAGATCCAGAATGAGCCACAACTTCCTGATGGTGGGGTACTTGTTGAAGTCTCCCTGGAGACTTTGTATAGCAACAACCAGGGGATCCAGATCCCATCGCCTGTTTTCGACGTCCTCCAGCAGGGCAGTCATGTAGAGTCCCAGCAATAGCCGATACTGGTTTACGGGATAAGGCAGTTTAAACATTATAATTTTCAACTACGGACAAATTCGCGGAGCGCTTGAAGTTAAATAATTACTGACAGAGGGAACCGCCCGAATTTATACTGCATTTCCACAGGGCGAACTTCGATTTTCCCTGAGTATGCAAAACGCTAATGTAGTAAAAAGGTTTTAAAATTGCAATTTCAGCGGGGGAAAGTAACTAAAAAAATAACTTAAAATTAAGCGAAATAATCAATATTCGCGAAGACATCCGTGGAATGCATAACAGCTGACATTTTTTACACCCTACATTAGATGCGTATGAACACTGGGTATACGCATTCAGGTCAATGGGTGAATAGGGAGAATAGGTCAGGTTAATATGTGAATACATATTCATAAGGTGCGCATTACATTAAACAATACATATTACACAGTACACATTCAAAAGACTCAAACCAATATGTGAGACATATTGGAGGCGTAAAGAAATCCAGTTCCATTTTAGATTATTTCAGTGTGTATTATATATTTTCTAGCTAATGAAGGATAGTAGAATTCAATTTTAGATCATTCGCTGGAAATTGAGCTGGAAATTGAGCCGATTGGCAATCCTCACCAATTCAAAGGATATGACATTGGCAAAGATGGCCTAAAACAATGTCCAACGATTCGAAATCTTACTTACAACTAACCCTAAATGTTGAAAAGAATAGAAAGAAGAAAAAATATACACAATATACACAAAAAAAAAAGCAAAAACGAAAACATATTAAAAAATGTTATAAGAATTAATATTAAAACAGAATACAAAGAAATTGATTAAAAAAAATCAGAAAGAGAGAAAGATGTAGAATAAATAAAATAAGAGAAAAAAAATGAAATATAAAAAAAAAGTTAAAGAAAAAAAAAAGACAAAAAAATGAAAAAAAAGAAGAATTTTACTAACACAACTAATTTAAATTAACCGCTAACTTTTAACTACGTGCGTTTCAGTAAGCAAAATTTGTTTACTTAAACGCAATGACAACACTTTTACAAGAAAGGGTACAAATTACCTCGTTGCTCCAAAATGGCAACGTCCCAGGTTTTTGAAAACTGAAGAAATTCAAAACCAGAAATAAAAAAAACCTGGGGAAGAATTGCTTCAAGCCGCCTTCAGGGCATTGCACTTAGAAGTTAAAATTATGCTTGCAAAGAAATCCGAAACCTAAAAAAAAAAAACAAACATAAGGAAGATTTGTTTCAAGCCACCTTCAGGGCATTGCACTTAGCAATTAAAACCATGCTTGAAAAGCATTTATTTGCAACAATTAAAATATAACAAAAGAGAGAAACAAAAAAAAATCGTTTTAGCAAGCAAGAAAATTTGCTTATTAAAACGATGTTAAAATGAGTAAAAGAAGAACAAAATGATATTGTAATCAATTACTATGTTAATTACTATATAAATGAAAATATGGAATTATTAAGGATATTTATTGTTACATATTAATAGTTAATAAAATAATTTTAGTTACAAGTACTATATATAATAGCAATAAGTTTAATGATTCATGCTTGTCCCTTCAAGTTAACTTTCAAATAGTTTTGTTGAGTAGGAAAATCCCAAATAGCTAAAATCATTAAAATAATTGTGAAATAAATGGGATCTACTTTATAGATTTGTATATAAATAGTTAAGGAAATGTAATTTATATTTATTAAAGAGTCAACATTTATTAATTAACTCAACAACACCAAAAACAACAAGAGCAACAATAACAATACAATCGCAGTGTTCGTCCACCAATAAACCAGCTCCAAAATTGCAAAATTGCAACAACAACAAAACAACACGAAGAAAACACAACAACGTCGACAGCGAGTAAAACCGTCAGCAACAACAACATCGCAGCAAGTTAAGGAATAAAAGCAGCAACAACAACGGCGACAGAAAACTCCAAAATTTGAATGCCGTGCATACCAATTAATTTCCTGGATGACGCCAAGAATGTAGAACTCGAATCTGAGAAGAAGAAAGACGAGTCTGAAAGGCAATGAACAGACCACACATGCAGTTTATATCGGGACAATAAGTCATCTTTTTTCTCTAACGCCGAAACAGGCTGCAGTCCCACAGCTACGAATATTACACTATATCCCTTCCGAGCTTGATTGTGCTCAATTGCACTTTTTCACACGAATTCCGTCCAAACAGTCGTTACAGAAGGCGAATTGGTCTCACCTGACGAATCTAATTAGTTAATTGTAAAAGACGCAATGAAAATAGCAATGAAGTTGGCTGCAGTTTAATTTCTCTGGTTGGAATGCAGTTGGAAGTACAAACCGATGGTTGTGGTGGACGGGATACTTTCGTGGTCTGAGTTCATGGTGCTGTTGGTTCGCTAAGTGTAACAAGATAATCCAGGAACCAGGATCTACAACTGCGATAAGTACAGCGTTTGGTACAGCTTAGAGAGTACATGGGAACAAGTCCAGGAGCTGCGTGACTTCACACACAACAACCACAACCACAACACACGTGAACAACGAGGATATACTAAGGTAGAACTTAAGGTAGATTTAAGTTACATAATATTAGAGAATTAGAATAAACCACTCCTGTATCATATTGTACAGAAAAAATTAATATCGCTTCACGATAAATTGGAAATCGCTTCACGATATTAATTTTTTCTTTCCCTAAGGGTGGAGGGATGTTGTATGTCGCATTCACACTATCAAGGCAAGAACGTTGCCACTTGTTAATAACTCAGTTAGTGAGTCAAGGTCAAGTTCAGCCTTTAGTGCAAGCCAAGCATTTTGTTTTGGGAAGCTCGAAAGCCAAGCTAGCAACCAGCACTCTGCATGGTAGCAAGTGTAGAAGCTAGTTATAAGCTCCGGGCAAAGCTCTGGAAAGCCAAGATAGTAACCAGCACCGTCTGCATGGTAGCAAGTGTGGAAGCTAATTGCCACCAAATAGTTTTTCTCGAGCTCAAGCCAAGAAGCTTTCCGAATAAATAAAATTAGCTAAAATAAAAAGCAAAGAGCAAACGCGGAAGAATTAAATCGTTCCCAATTTAATTCTGCCGACGTTAATACTGGCAAATATTCATATTAAGAATTTAATATTGCAAAATAGTGGAATTGCGACATACCGGTCCACTTTAGTTTCGCCGACGGTTACGTCGACCGAGCTTAAGTAAAAATGATTTAATGTTTAAAAGTAGAGTTCTGTTTGTGAGCCCATAGCGCGCAGACCGGCGCTGCATTGAAATAAATAAAAAGGGACGTTAGAAGAGGAACAAGGCTTTTCATTAAGAGGACCCGCATTCTTTTCAGAAGGACACTACAACAGTGCCTTCGCGCGGTGGAGGCGGGACTCTGTGCTGCCCTCGGGGATCGTCTTCGGTTAGGTCTTGGGACTCGATCGGTGAACTGTTGTCTTCGGCTACCATGGTGTTCTCGTCATCTGGGTCTTTTGCCTTTTCCCAGTTTCGCCGGAATGCCTGGGCGCTGGCGGTAAATTTATCTTATTTTCACTGGACATGTTATTCCTTTCGAGGTTGATTGACAACTGAATTGTGTTTTGTTTTCTTCGGGGATCATCACTTCGCTGGAGTGTGTAATTCGAGAACACTTTTTCCGGTTGGGGGGGGGGGGGGTGTGTGTAGCGTCTGTACCCTTGTCTTGACTGATGGCTGAACATTGCTGTTAATCCACGTTGTTGTTGTTTTTGTTGTCGTTGGGCTGATGGAACTCTGTTAACTTGCCACGTGTGCCGATCGTGTTCGCTTGTCCCCTGGCCTCCTAATTTTTGCGATTACAGGCGAGACGAACCCTTCCACCACAAATGGTCCATCATAACGTGGGGCCAGTTTGGCCGCAAATCTGTCAACGGCTTTGGAGAACGGGTGTTGTTTCAGCATCACCTTTTGCCCGATCTTCGGCTTCCACTCTCGCAGGTTGTGTTCTCCTTCGCGATGGCAAAGGCCTGTCGGATGCGTGCTGCGTGCTATTCGGGTTTATTTGTACTATGCCCCGTTCCTTCGATTCCTCGGTCAAACAGTGCGTTTAGCAAACGGGGTTGCCTGCCTTGAACCAGGAATGCAGGCCTGTACTCGGTTGTTTCTGATGTACTGGAATTGAAGGCTAAGCTGAGTTCCGGGAGGAGTTCATCCCACTTGGTCTGTTGGGATCCAGCATATTGTGACAGCATAGTCTTAATAGTGCAGTTGGTTCGCTTGGTCTGGTTTCCTTTGGGGGTGTATGGGGCGGTATACCGGTGTTTGATTTCGAGCTCCTGTACAAAGCGTTAAAACGCTCTGCTGGTGAATTGGACACCGTTGTCCGAGATAAATATCTTAGGCACCCCAAACAAGAGCCAGGATCCGCTCTCGAAATGCCCTTGTCAATATATCTTGTGTCTCTTTCCTACAAGTAATCAACTCCACCCATTTAGAAAACTTATCGGTGAGCATCAACAGTATTGATTACTTTTGTGAGCACTAGTATTCATTAAAATTGTTTTATAAACTTGTAGATCTGCTTCGTTATAATTTGTTGGTGTCTTGTGAAATAATAGTTAATGGAGACCGGGTGTAAGGTTGAAAGAGTGGGGCGTGAGGTGTCATACGGTTTGTCGGATATTAATATTTCGCCATTTTGTATTTTGAAAGCGCTATTTCCGAATCTCCATTCACCATCTGATCCTCTGTTCGGTCCATATACGGTATCCAGACCATTTTCTTGCTCCACTTCAGATAAATCCATGACTTCAATTGATTTGTTTGCATCTTCCTCGTGTAATATCCATTTGAGAGAAAAAGGTACCATCATCATCATCATCATCATCATCATCATCGTCACTATCATCACCATCATTAACATCAGCATTATCATCATCATCGTTACTATCGGTAAGAATCTAGTCAGTAAAATCGATCTCTCTCTCTCTTTACTTTAACTGGTGTACTGGTTTTAAGTTTGTTTGATATCTCATCATGCATAGATTCTGGGTCACCGTTGTTAACATTTGCTTCAGTTGTATCATTTATTTTATAAATCTCCACTAATTCATTTAAAGGTACTGTAACCGGTTTAAAAGTCTCATTCAATTGATTCTCTAAATCAGCTCTTCTTAAATTTAAAGCTATAAATTTTTCTTTCAGTTCTCGTCTAGTTTTTACAAGTTCCTTTAATAGTTTAATATTCATCTTTCAGCAATAAGAGTGTCTTCAATCAGACGTAACAACCAATTATCAAGATCAGGTGCATCAACTATCAGATTAGATCAGTTCGAAGGCTGTTTGCATACTAGTATAAAAATATCAGGGTGCTTTCATTTATAGTTGGTTGTACAATTCAAAGAATTTTTTATAAAGCCCTTCATTAATCGGATCGTCTTTGTTGATTACCATAAATCCATATTTATCTTTCCAACATTCTCTACATAAATTTAGAAATTTTTCAAAAGTAACACGACAATAATTGTGTAATTCTGTGTGTGTTTTTTTTCAGAAACTAAAAAGACTACATGAAGGATCAACCTAGGCGTGACATTCTACGCGAGATACGTTGACGACATCATATGTATACTAACTGGAAACAACGAAGAACGGACATTGGAGTACCTCGACAAAGAACATGAAAACATAAATATTATGATAGAAACGGAAAAGGAAGGAAAAATAACTGATGTAGACATGACAATCAAGATAAAGAAAACCCGTTAAATTTTATTTCGAAGTATATAGAAGAACTACAGACACAGATACAATACACAATACATCAAACCACCCTCAGCAACACAAAAATGCCGCAATTAGATAATTAATAAGTAGACCTCTAACAGAGTAAACATATAAGAGAGAACTGAACATAATGTATGCGACAGCTGCAAACAACGGACACAAAAAAGAACTGGTGGACAACATCAGAAAAGACTCTAAAACAACCAAGAAGTGCAACAAAGAAAATGACGAGAAAACTTGGACAACCTTAACATGCATAGGAAAATCTACATACCAAATAGCCAAATTTTTCAAAAAATAAAACATTAGCATAGCTTTTGAAATAGGAAACGACTTGGGACGAATATTACGGACCAACACAACTAAAGAGGACCCAGTAGATAAACGTAGCGTATATAAACTTACTCGTGCATGTCAATATATATATATATATCGGAAGAAAAGAAAGCGTAAAAAGGAAATAAAGTTGAAATGAAATTAAATTGAAATTCTTAAATTAAAGTGGAATTAGAAGTTAAAACGGAACAATAGAAATGAAATGGTAAAACAATAAAGAAGAAATAATAAAAGTAAAAGGAAAAATATTTTTAAAAAAAGGAAATTTTGTGAAATTAGTGCAGTGTAAAAAATTTTATGCAGTACAAAAATTTAAGTGCAGTTTAAAAATTGTCAAACATTTTTGCCAGAAAGCAGCGGAGAAAGAGGGAAGAGGATAGACGAAGCTTAGAGAAGTCTAAATTTTGTTTCGGTGAGTTCTTTTTATTCATTATTACTTTTTACAGAGAGTGCGGAATTTTGGGGGAACTTAAAATTTTGGATCTGGTCGTAATCTTGCGAGAAATAATTTTTGTCAAAAATTAATTAAGTGATGGTGTTTTAAATGTTTAGTTCAATGTAGAAAAGTTGTTTTAGTTAAAAAAAAGAACAAAGGACGAAATTTGATTACACATAAGTATAGCAGATGGTTGCTTTTATTTATAAATTAAAATATAACAAGTTTATTAAGATATATTCCACAGAACAATTATTTTTTTTTGTACTAACAAAACTCAATCATGGGCAAGACTCCTTTACCCTTTAACCTGAGGCTGAGTCTGACTTTGGGGGGATTGTTACTGACTTTGGGGGGATTGGGGGGATTGGGGAAGTCTTGGTTGAAGCCAATACCAATTGCAGGAGAGTCCGACCCAGTGGCATATTATGCCGGGTTCATTTTTTTTGTACACCTCAAACTAACCAGACGAAAAATAATTTCTCTCAACGTTTTGCAGTATTATTTTGGTATTTTGGGGAATTATTTTAAGAAAAGGGACATTGGGTTCAGTGGAAATTGGTTCCCAAATGTTTTACCCACATACCGCGCGTATTCTAACAAAGTTTAACGCAGTGAACTTTGTTTTGTATCAGGTTACGCGTTTTACAAACCTGAAGTGTCAGTAGTTTTCTTTTCGTTGGCCCCGCTGACCGATATTGAGGTGAACAAAAAGAAACAAGTAAGAGTCTTGTCTTCGGCCTGGCCGAAATCTAAATACCCTACACCCGAGTAACTGAAAAACTTATAATTTCGCCACTTAACAACTTTTGTATAAGTAGGCGGACCACGCCCATTTAACGCGCCCAGTGTATACACATTGGTAATACGTTTGCAGTTCTCGGTGGCTCGGTGGTTTAGTGTGTGGCACACTAGCCATCGATTTTCCGGGGACGTGGGTTCGAGTCCCGCCGTGTGCATGGGTGTCAACTTTTCTTATCGTGACGTCTCAATTTCTAATGCGTACTTAAGGCCTCGCCTAGCGCTACTTGTGAAATTAAGAACCATTCGTTGACTCCGGCAGTGTTTGCAATAATAAAGCAAAATAGCTGTTCGTAGAAAGCTTTGCTTCGCAACACTTGCCGGAGACGAATTAGTAGAATGCGAAAAGTTCCCTTTCCCTTCCTCTCCCACTATCCCCCATTCCCCCAGTAGCCAATCATGAAAAAAGAGATTGATCTCTTAAGGGCTACTGCTAGAATCTGACATAAAAAAAAAAAAAAAAAAAAAAAAAAAAAAACGTGATACGTGATAATGAGATACCTCGTGATAAAATTTCGTATTAATATCTTATACCGTTTACAAGATATTGATAACTTTCGTATGAGTAGGCGTGGCCCGCCCATTTTTGGCAAGCTTATTGGTACTGCTATGCTTCCTGATAAAATTACATATCAATATCTTTTACCGTTCATTAGATATTGCCAACTTTGTTATAAGTGGGCGTGGCACGGCTACATTCAAACATTTTAGTAATGACGCTATATGTTCCGGAATCAAATCATACCTTAATATCTCACACGGTTTATGATGAAATATTCAGATTTTAACATTTTTTGAAACGAGGTGCCTTTCCATTCCGTATGTAAAGTAGGCGTGGCTGTTTACCGATCTCGCCCATTTTCAAACCCAAACAGCCCTACATAACAAAGAATATTTGTGCCAAAATTCATCGCGATATCTCTTTTCGTTCTCTCGTAATCGTGATTTCAACAGACAGACAAACAGACAAGCAGACAGACGGACGGACAGGGCTAAATCGATTCAGGAGGTGACGCTGAGCAAGAATATATATTCTTTTCTATATCTATCTAGTCTCTTTCTCTGCGTTACAAATGGAAGAACAAAGTGAATATACCCTACCTCCCTTCGGGTGTAGGGTATAAAAATATGCAGGGTTTGCATGAGATCATACCATACTAACACGCCCTCTCAAACATGCATATTTTTTCTTTTCCTTTTTACAAATATTCAAGAATTAAAATAAAATATTCATCAAAGGGAGTCGCGACCGTGGTCGAAGGTGGATGCCGCTGCCCACCGCAGTGCAAGTTTTTATAAACAGTGCTCGCGGCATAGAAATAGAAAAAATAAACCAACCACATCCTACAACAATACAATAGTAAACCGAAACACTTAGTGCAAAAATCCACAACACATTAAAATTCAACAAACATAAATATCACAAAATATATAATAAATAGCAAAAACAGTCAATCAAATGGAATGCAGAGAACCAAGCGAGGGGCTTATTTATGCTCTTCGCAGTAAAGCTCAGCATTTCGTACTCCTCCTCCTTCTTCTTGCTTCCGTTAGGTGTGCAGCCGGCTGTGAGTGGACCGTGGGCTAAAGCACGGCAAGATAAAGGCATAACACACTTGTTTTGTCGTGTTTT
Organism: Sicus ferrugineus; assembly: GCA_922984085.1. NCBI lineage: Eukaryota > Metazoa > Arthropoda > Insecta > Diptera > Conopidae > Sicus > Sicus ferrugineus. The sequence continues at coordinate 27,793,477 of OV277349.1, forward strand.
GCTTTGCTTGCGACGTACGCGTGGCCGCTTGTACAGCTGACCTTACACTTCCTTACAGTGGGTGTCGATGACAAAATTCCGCATAGATTCCACTAACGTACGTGGCTTGCGGGCGAATTTTTTCGTGGTCTATGCGCATATTTGTATCCACCAACCGCATGTAATGGCACTAAGTGAGACCCAGGTGTCTGAAGGTGCAAATCCTTTGGATTTTCTCATGCATGGGTACCACTTACTGCCATTGTAAAACCAAAATATTCTGGACCTTTTTCTAACTTCACATCACAGCAAGTATTATGTGAATGTTCTTGCACCTCTGGGTAATTCGGATCACGCTAAAATTTCTGCTACCTTCCCATATTCTAGTCTTCATGCGCCCATCAGACATTTCCGAAGCGGACAGTGTGGCTTTATGAGAAGGCTAATTGGGATGCGCTGAACTCCTTTTCCAGCCGTTTCAATTGGCAATTGTGTTTCAGAAATAGAAACATAAATTCTGCAGCAAAATTGGTAAAAAATATAATTTTATTTGGTATGAGATCTTTCATACCTAATAAAAGAATTTCCATTAAACCAAAAGACCATTCCTGGTTTAATGCGATTTGTAGACAAGCAGTCAGGTCCAGAGAGGAAGCATTTAGGAATTGGCATTTAAACAAAACTGCTGATACTAAACTGCTGCGCAATCAGGCCAGAAATAGGTGCAATGCCACTCTAAAGCGCGAAAAATGTCTCTACGAGTAGCGCCTTAGACGTAGAGTTCTTCAATACCATAAGGGTAGTAAGAACTTTTGGTCGTTCGTGGGGAGGGTGAAGAATCAGACGCGATCGTCTATTCCAATTCTCCTCAATCTTCACTCACTCGGTTGATAAGGCAAACTTATTAGCCAAAATGTTTGCTGAAAACTGCTCTCTTCCTGAGGGTAGCCAACCACTACCCGTGATCGATGATGTGTCTCATATTATGCCTGAGATGCACTTTCGAACGCGGGCTGTTAAAAGAGTGCTTGTAAACCTCAACATCAATAAATCATCGGGACCGAATGGCATTTCAGCCCACGTGTTGAGAAAGTGCGCCTCAACACTGGCTCGCCCATTGCGCAATCTCTTTAATTTATCGTTTACTTCAGGAGTTTTTCCTACTTCCTGGAAGATTGCCAATGTGCAGCCAGTACCCAAAAAATTGAGGCTACGAATCCTGCCAATTACCCACCCATAGCAATCTGTTCAATGCTTTCCAAAGTTATGGAGAGCATTATAAATTTTAACATGATAAGGTATCTGGAGAGCAACCAATTGGTCAGTGATCGCCAGTACGGTTTCCGTGATCACCGTTCCACGGGCGATTTGATGGCGTTCCTCACTGAGCGGTGGAACAGCTGTGTTCACTAATTCGGTGAGAGTAAGGTTGTTGCTTTGGATATCTCCAAGGCATTTGACCGAGTGTGGCATAAAGCACTCGTGTCTAAACTGGCTGCTTATGGTGTCGGTAATACATTCACTCGATGGATATCGAGTTTCCTCAGCGGCCGTTCTATTCGGGTTGTGATAACGGCTCTGCTTCCGAGGAGCACTCCATTAATGCTGGACTTCCGCAGGGTTCGGTCCTGTCTCCGACACTTTTTCTTATTTTCATCAATGACGTTCTGTCATTGACATCAAACCCCGTCTACTCTTTTGCTGATGACAGCAGCATTTGTCATTCATATTCATTCTCCAGGCGTCCTTCTATTCTGGATATCATTGAAAAACGCAGAATTATGAATGACACACTCCAATCTGACCTCAATAAAATCCAAGAGTCGAGCGAATCGATTTTAATGCGCGTAAAACACAATGCTGTCTGTTAACCCACAAGCGTTTGGCGGGTGACAACTTCCCACCTCTAAATATGGGTGGTGTGGATATTAATGAGTCGGAGGCTCTTGATGTTCTGGGCATGTCAATCCAATGCGATCTTCGCTGGAACGATCACATCTTTGACGTGTCGAAAGAAGCAGCCAAGTGCTTAGGCTTTCTTAAGCGGTGTAAGAAATACTTCACTCCAACCGATCTTCGTTGTATCTACACCACTTATATCCGGCCGAAAATGGAGTACAATTCGCATATATGGTCGGGAGCTTCGCGAACATATCTTCAGCTCTTAGACCGTGTCCAATGTCGTGCGTTAAAACTTATACAGGACAGTAGGGTATCCAGCTCTATTGAAACCTTGGAGCGTCGTCGTGATGTAGGGTGTGTATCACTATTTTACCGTTACTTTCATGGTAAATGTTCCTCTGAAGTAGCCAGCTTGATTCCTCCGGTTCAGGTATTTAGCAGAACTACTCGGCTTTCCAGAGCGGTTTACCCCTTTTATGTCGCGATTCCGTTCCGACGAACCGCGCATTACCGTGGGAATTCGTTTTCGGTCGCGTCATTAGATTGTGGAATAGTCTCCCTGCGAATGTCTTCCCGCCCACTTACAGCGTCGAAACCTTTAAGCGAGGTGTAAACCGTCACTACTCCCTCTTTCCCCCTTCCCACTAACCTGTCATCCCTTCGGAACCAACAAATGCTGTGCATGGATAGGGGGCATCCCCTGAGCTTGGTTTCATATCTTTAAAAAAAAAAAAGAAAAAAATAATAATAATTTACCAGAAACTATATCCGGTAGTAAATACATTCTCACATTTCAAGGTGACTTTTCAAAGTGTATGGCATGTACAGCCATCCCAGACGCAGAAGTAAATACTGTGGCCAGAGCTTTCTACGCTGAGGTGATAACGCGATACGGAATCCACGTATTCTAGTAACGGTTAACGGCAATAATTTTACTTCAGAATTATTCACAGATACGTGTAAACTGTTAGGTATGAAAAAATTACACATAACGCTGTACCACACACAGGCTAATGGCTTATTACCTCTAGCGGAATATTTAAGGAATTTTTTAAAGGAAGACGGTTCGAATTGGAACAGGTGGTTAACTGCAGCTTTGCACGTTCATAACCACACACCGCATATAACGACGAAGCAAACACCTTTCCATACTCTATTCGGTTTTGATGTAGAGATGTAGAGACGTACTCTATTCGGTTTTGATGTAGCCAACAAAAAAAGGAACATGCAGTCCATTATATAACGCGGAAGACCCGAATAAAATTCTAAAATTTCAAATACAAAGGACACAAGAAATTGTTATTAGAAATCAAGATATATAGTAGCTAAGCAGATAGTTAAAAAACAGTACGATAGTAAATTGAATTTAATAAAATTTAAGGTAGGAGATAGAGTGTTAGTAAGGAATCAGATTAGGAAAAATAAATGTTCACCTATTTGGCTAGGCCTATATGAGGTTGTCGCGGTTAAAGGTCCAGTGACCACCACAATAGCAGTTAGAAATAAAAACAAAAATTTTCATAACAACCTCCTCAAACCATTAAAATCTACTCTTAATGAAAATAATCAGTGTTAGTTGTAGGTGTAACGAGTTTCCGTTTGTTTTGTTTCTTTGTAGGGCAAGTAAATTGAAATGGTGAGAATGGACATACTAATATTGCTGGTTTTGTGGGCAATACGCGCAGGATCCACCGAGACGCCTTCTGTGTCGATAAAAAAGATTTCGTCAACACCCATTTTTTTCGAAAAATTAGACGAATGCTTGTTTTACGAGGACGAGTGGACCGTAATAACAAGCTTAAGATTGTTTAATTTTACGGAATTGGTGGAAAATAAAGACTCGGAAAATAAAGGTACTCGGAGAAGATTGAAAAAACTTGTGGAGAACTGGACAAGAAACTTGTAAAGTTGGATTTTAAGGAATTGTGCGCTGCATTTACGGGTCTAACGCAATCAATATTGGAGAGGTTGCGAAGCAACGAAAAAATAATAAATCCCAAATTGAGAAGAAGAGAAAAGCGCGCATTAGATTTCGTAGGAGAAGCCTTGAATTGGGCGTTTGGAACCATGGACCACAAAGATTCGGAATCTATAAGCTTACACTTAAATGAATTAGACAATCAACAGTGCAGAAACTTGGAGCTACTGAATAATCAAGTCACAGTAATCAAGAACAATTATGAAGAGTTAGCCAGACCTTTACAAAAATCAATTGAAAGAATAAATAAAATGCAAAGCGACCTTACAGAGACCGTATCTAAACAAAACCAGGTGAACGACCTAATTGAAGAAGAACTGAACATACAGCTAACCATGCATATGATGCAAGTGCAGTCTGCAATCGAGATTGAATTAATGAAGGTACAACGACAACAAGCTTTAGAACTATCACTCATCGATGATCTTCAGAAAGGAATGCTACATCCGGCAATCTTGGATGAAGATGATTTGATGACTACTGCAAAATCTGTACATTTAAAAGACAAGGCAAAATGGTTTATGGAAAACAGTTTTGACATTCATGTAGTCGCGACAGCGAAATCATTTAGAGAAGAAAATAAACTGATGATTATAATAAAAACTCCGTTACCACTTGCCGATCGATATGTATTACTGAAACCCCACCCTCTGCCCATTTTTCTTCCAGGAAAATGGGTTGTGATGGCAAAGGTTACATACGATTATATTGCAGAATGCGAGAATGACTGGAAGTTCGAAGGTTTAACACAGGATGAAATTCATAAATGCAAATACGTGTTAGATAATAGTCGGGAAAATAAAGGAAAGGAAATTAAAATTTGCAGAAAATCCAACAAAATTATACCAGGGTCGCACAAAATTTGTGAAATTTACTTAATAAAGCAAAATTAATAAGACAGTGAAATATGTAAACAGGTCACGGTGCCATCTAGTCAATGACTGATAATTAAAATGAGCGTACCAAATGTTTGGTTGTTTACGTTTCGAGATACAATGACCTTTAATTTAATATGCGGAAACTACTCAGAGGAATTAAATTTGGCAGGCGTGGGACAAATCAGATTAACTAATAATTGTGATCTCAGTGGTGAAGGAGTAATGTTACGATACGACAAAAACGATACTTACAACCTAGACACCAAATTTAAAACGTTCGAGACTTATGAAAGTATTGCAGGAAAATTTAACTGTAATAATTAGGGAATTGAAAACCGACATCATAGCAAGTCAACCAAAGCCTATAACAGTAGTGAAAGAATTAGACTACCAGCAGAGTTTGACAAATGGGGGGGAAAGAGATAACGCACCTACAAAATGAAATACAAAAGGAGCGTGCATTGAGAACACAACATAATCGGCAAAATATAATAGAGATTACAAGCATTTCTTCACTAGCTGGGGTAACAACGTTGGCAATGCTATACATATTATCCCGAGTCGTAATATTTGTAAAGCGTAAACGAAACAATGCAAGAAATCAACAACCTCAATTGGAATTGATGAGGCTTCACGACGCCACATTCCAGCACCAGTAATCTCCCTACCTCCGATTACAACAATTCCATCTGTACCTTCTGTACCACCACCACCAATTCCACAAACACAGCACCGAGCTGGAAAATCAACAAAAACCCTACAACAATAGATGAGTACGAGGTTCCCAAGGAAAGAACTCGAACCTCATATCTCTTAGTTTCACAATAATTATTCCCAGCATATAACAAAACTAAAACATAAGGAGCGCTGCAGCCACCTAAGGTGAATACTCAGGGCCTTTTCCGTAACCAACGCCCGTCCGTGTTCGTCTTAAAAATCAGCTGTTTTACACCCGACTTTCCCGGATTTGGTATTCTGTAACAAGGCAACGTCTACCAAATGGTCAATGCAACGGCGTTACGTAGTTTGGACATTATGGCATGGAAAGCAAACAGTCACGGCTGATAAATCAGACGTTTAGTTTGAAGCTGCCGTCTAGGTACTTGTATGGACTCAAAGGCGATTCTTTTTCTTTTTTCGTTTTATTTTTTCCAATCTATTCATTTTTAACTTCATTTATTACATTTTTATTTGAGTTTAATTTAATTTTGCATAAATAATTAATGCTAGCATAATAAGTGTTACAAATATAAGATAGGCAAATTTCTAAAATATTTAAAATAACATCAAACACTTATTTTAAATTTTATTTATTGAAGAACTATCATAGCTTTTACATCATAATATAATAATATTATAAGTGCTTCAAGTCGTTTCTTCAATACAAATTGTTCGGTTAGTTCAGATATAAAAAACTCAAACTGCCACTCCTGGAATACGAACGGCGTACGTCTACTACATTTTAGTAATGACGCTATATGTTCCGGAATCAAATCATACCTTAATATCTCACACGGTTTATGATGAAATATTCAGATTTTAACATTTTTTGAAACGAGGTGCCTTTCCATTCCGTATGTAAAGTAGGCGTGGCTGTTTACCGATCTCGCCCATTTTCAAACCCAAACAGCCCTACATAACAAAGAATATTTGTGCCAAAATTCATCGCGATATCTCTTTTCGTTCTCTCGTAATCGTGATTTCAACAGACAGACAAACAGACAAGCAGACAGACGGACGGACAGGGCTAAATCGATTCAGGAGGTGACGCTGAGCAAGAATATATATTCTTTTCTATATCTATCTAGTCTCTTTCTCTGCGTTACAAATGGAAGAACAAAGTGAATATACCCTACCTCCCTTCGGGTGTAGGGTATAAAAATATGCAGGGTTTGCATGAGATCATACCATACTAACACGCCCTCTCAAACATGCATATTTTTTCTTTTCCTTTTTACAAATATTCAAGAATTAAAATAAAATATTCATCAAAGGGAGTCGCGACCGTGGTCGAAGGTGGATGCCGCTGCCCACCGCAGTGCAAGTTTTTATAAACAGTGCTCGCGGCATAGAAATAGAAAAAATAAACCAACCACATCCTACAACAATACAATAGTAAACCGAAACACTTAGTGCAAAAATCCACAACACATTAAAATTCAACAAACATAAATATCACAAAATATATAATAAATAGCAAAAACAGTCAATCAAATGGAATGCAGAGAACCAAGCGAGGGGCTTATTTATGCTCTTCGCAGTAAAGCTCAGCATTTCGTACTCCTCCTCCTTCTTCTTGCTTCCGTTAGGTGTGCAGCCGGCTGTGAGTGGACCGTGGGCTAAAGCACGGCAAGATAAAGGCATAACACACTTGTTTTGTCGTGTTTTGCTTTGCTTGCGACGTACGCGTGGCCGCTTGTACAGCTGACCTTACACTTCCTTACAGTGGGTGTCGATGACAAAATTCCGCATAGATTCCACTAACGTACGTGGCTTGCGGGCGAATTTTTTCGTGGTCTATGCGCATATTTGTATCCACCAACCGCATGTAATGGCACTAAGTGAGACCCAGGTGTCTGAAGGTGCAAATCCTTTGGATTTTCTCATGCATGGGTACCACTTACTGCCATTGTAAAACCAAAATATTCTGGACCTTTTTCTAACTTCACATCACAGCAAGTATTATGTGAATGTTCTTGCACCTCTGGGTAATTCGGATCACGCTAAAATTTCTGCTACCTTCCCATATTCTAGTCTTCATGCGCCCATCAGATATTTCCGAAGCGGACAGTGTGGCTTTATGAGAAGGCTAATTGGGATGCGCTGAACTCCTTTTCCAGCCGTTTCAATTGGCAATTGTGTTTCAGAAATAGAAACATAAATTCTGCAGCAAAATTGGTAAAAAATATAATTTTATTTGGTATGAGATCTTTCATACCTAATAAAAGAATTTCCATTAAACCAAAAGACCATTCCTGGTTTAATGCGATTTGTAGACAAGCAGTCAGGTCCAGAGAGGAAGCATTTAGGAATTGGCATTTAAACAAAACTGCTGATACTAAACTGCTGCGCAATCAGGCCAGAAATAGGTGCAATGCCACTCTAAAGCGCGAAAAATGTCTCTACGAGTAGCGCCTTAGACGTAGAGTTCTTCAATACCATAAGGGTAGTAAGAACTTTTGGTCGTTCGTGGGGAGGGTGAAGAATCAGACGCGATCGTCTATTCCAATTCTCCTCAATCTTCACTCACTCGGTTGATAAGGCAAACTTATTAGCCAAAATGTTTGCTGAAAACTGCTCTCTTCCTGAGGGTAGCCAACCACTACCCGTGATCGATGATGTGTCTCATATTATGCCTGAGATGCACTTTCGAACGCGGGCTGTTAAAAGAGTGCTTGTAAACCTCAACATCAATAAATCATCGGGACCGAATGGCATTTCAGCCCACGTGTTGAGAAAGTGCGCCTCAACACTGGCTCGCCCATTGCGCAATCTCTTTAATTTATCGTTTACTTCAGGAGTTTTTCCTACTTCCTGGAAGATTGCCAATGTGCAGCCAGTACCCAAAAAATTGAGGCTACGAATCCTGCCAATTACCCACCCATAGCAATCTGTTCAATGCTTTCCAAAGTTATGGAGAGCATTATAAATTTTAACATGATAAGGTATCTGGAGAGCAACCAATTGGTCAGTGATCGCCAGTACGGTTTCCGTGATCACCGTTCCACGGGCGATTTGATGGCGTTCCTCACTGAGCGGTGGAACAGCTGTGTTCACTAATTCGGTGAGAGTAAGGTTGTTGCTTTGGATATCTCCAAGGCATTTGACCGAGTGTGGCATAAAGCACTCGTGTCTAAACTGGCTGCTTATGGTGTCGGTAATACATTCACTCGATGGATATCGAGTTTCCTCAGCGGCCGTTCTATTCGGGTTGTGATAACGGCTCTGCTTCCGAGGAGCACTCCATTAATGCTGGACTTCCGCAGGGTTCGGTCCTGTCTCCGACACTTTTTCTTATTTTCATCAATGACGTTCTGTCATTGACATCAAACCCCGTCTACTCTTTTGCTGATGACAGCAGCATTTGTCATTCATATTCATTCTCCAGGCGTCCTTCTATTCTGGATATCATTGAAAAACGCAGAATTATGAATGACACACTCCAATCTGACCTCAATAAAATCCAAGAGTCGAGCGAATCGATTTTAATGCGCGTAAAACACAATGCTGTCTGTTAACCCACAAGCGTTTGGCGGGTGACAACTTCCCACCTCTAAATATGGGTGGTGTGGATATTAATGAGTCGGAGGCTCTTGATGTTCTGGGCATGTCAATCCAATGCGATCTTCGCTGGAACGATCACATCTTTGACGTGTCGAAAGAAGCAGCCAAGTGCTTAGGCTTTCTTAAGCGGTGTAAGAAATACTTCACTCCAACCGATCTTCGTTGTATCTACACCACTTATATCCGGCCGAAAATGGAGTACAATTCGCATATATGGTCGGGAGCTTCGCGAACATATCTTCAGCTCTTAGACCGTGTCCAATGTCGTGCGTTAAAACTTATACAGGACAGTAGGGTATCCAGCTCTATTGAAACCTTGGAGCGTCGTCGTGATGTAGGGTGTGTATCACTATTTTACCGTTACTTTCATGGTAAATGTTCCTCTGAAGTAGCCAGCTTGATTCCTCCGGTTCAGGTATTTAGCAGAACTACTCGGCTTTCCAGAGCGGTTCACCCCTTTTATGTCGCGATTCCGTTCCAACGAACCGCGCATTACCGTGGGAATTCGTTTTTCGGTCGCGTCATTAGATTGTGGAATAGTCTCCCTGCGAATGTCTTCCCGCCCACTTACAGCGTCGAAACCTTTAAGCGAGGTGTAAACCGTCACTACTCCCTCTTTCCCCCTTCCCACTAACCTGTCATCCCTTCGGAACCAACAAATGCTGTGCATGGATAGGGGGCATCCCCTGAGCTTGGTTTCATATCTTTTAAAAAAAAAAAGAAAAAATAATAATAATTTACCAGAAACTATATCCGGTAGTAAATACATTCTCACATTTCAAGGTGACTTTTCAAAGTGTATGGCATGTACAGCCATCCCAGACGCAGAAGTAAATACTGTGGCCAGAGCTTTCTACGCTGAGGTGATAACGCGATACGGAATCCACGTATTCTAGTAACGGTTAACGGCAATAATTTTACTTCAGAATTATTCACAGATACGTGTAAACTGTTAGGTATGAAAAAATTACACATAACGCTGTACCACACACAGGCTAATGGCTTATTAGAGAGAAGCCATAGACCTCTAGCGGAATATTTAAGGAATTTTGTAAAGGAAGACGGTTCGAATTGGAACAGGTGGTTAACTGCAGCTTTGCACGTTCATAACCACACACCGCATATAACGACGAAGCAAACACCTTTCCATACTCTATTCGGTTTTGATGTAGAGATGTAGAGACGTACTCTATTCGGTTTTGATGTAGCCAACAAAAAAAGGAACATGCAGTCCATTATATAACGCGGAAGACCCGAATAAAATTCTAAAATTTCAAATACAAAGGACACAAGAAATTGTTATTAGAAATCAAGATATATAGTAGCTAAGCAGATAGTTAAAAAACAGTACGATAGTAAATTGAATTTAATAAAATTTAAGGTAGGAGATAGAGTGTTAGTAAGGAATCAGATTAGGAAAAATAAATGTTCACCTATTTGGCTAGGCCTATATGAGGTTGTCGCGGTTAAAGGTCCAGTGACCACCACAATAGCAGTTAGAAATAAAAACAAAAATTTTCATAACAACCTCCTCAAACCATTAAAATCTACTCTTAATGAAAATAATCAGTGTTAGTTGTAGGTGTAACGAGTTTCCGTTTGTTTTGTTTCTTTGTAGGGCAAGTAAATTGAAATGGTGAGAATGGACATACTAATATTGCTGGTTTTGTGGGCAATACGCGCAGGATCCACCGAGACGCCTTCTGTGTCGATAAAAAAGATTTCGTCAACACCCATTTTTTTCGAAAAATTAGACGAATGCTTGTTTTACGAGGACGAGTGGACCGTAATAACAAGCTTAAGATTGTTTAATTTTACGGAATTGGTGGAAAATAAAGACTCGGAAAATAAAGGTACTCGGAGAAGATTGAAAAAACTTGTGGAGAACTGGACAAAAAAATTGTAAAGTTGGATTTTAAGGAATTGTGCGCTGCATTTACGGGTCTAACGCAATCAATATTGGAGAGGTTGCGAAGCAACGAAAAAATAATAAATCCCAAATTGAGAAGAAGAGAAAAGCGCGCATTAGATTTCGTAGGAGAAGCCTTGAATTGGGCGTTTGGAACCATGGACCACAAAGATTCGGAATCTATAAGCTTACACTTAAATGAATTAGACAATCAACAGTGCAGAAACTTGGAGCTACTGAATAATCAAGTCACAGTAATCAAGAACAATTATGAAGAGTTAGCCAGACCTTTACAAAAATCAATTGAAAGAATAAATAAAATGCAAAGCGACCTTACAGAGACCGTATCTAAACAAAACCAGGTGAACGACCTAATTGAAGAAGAACTGAACATACAGCTAACCATGCATATGATGCAAGTGCAGTCTGCAATCGAGATTGATTTAATGAAGGTACAACGACAACAAGCTTTAGAACTATCACTCATCGATGATCTTCAGAAAGGAATGCTACATCCGGCAATCTTGGATGAAGATGATTTGATGACTACTGCAAAATCTGTACATTTAAAAGACAAGGCAAAATGGTTTATGGAAAACAGTTTTGACATTCATGTAGTCGCGACAGCGAAATCATTTAGAGAAGAAAATAAACTGATGATTATAATAAAAACTCCGTTACCACTTGCCGATCGATATGTATTACTGAAACCCCACCCTCTGCCCATTTTTCTTCCAGGAAAATGGGTTGTGATGGCAAAGGTTACATACGATTATATTGCAGAATGCGAGAATGACTGGAAGTTCGAAGGTTTAACACAGGATGAAATTCATAAATGCAAATACGTGTTAGATAATAGTCGGGAAAATAAAGGAAAGGAAATTAAAATTTGCAGAAAATCCAACAAAATTATACCAGGGTCGCACAAAATTTGTGAAATTTACTTAATAAAGCAAAATTAATAAGACAGTGAAATATGTAAACAGGTCGCGGTGCCATCTAGTCAATGACTGATAATTAAAATGAGCGTACCAAATGTTTGGTTGTTTACGTTTCGAGATACAATGACCTTTAATTTAATATGCGGAAACTACTCAGAGGAATTAAATTTGGCAGGCGTGGGACAAATCAGATTAACTAATAATTGTGATCTCAGTGGTGAAGGAGTAATGTTACGATACGACAAAAACGATACTTACAACCTAGACACCAAATTTAAAACGTTCGAGACTTATGAAAGTATTGCAGGAAAATTTAACTGTAATAATTAGGGAATTGAAAACCGACATCATAGCAAGTCAACCAAAGCCTATAACAGTAGTGAAAGAATTAGACTACCAGCAGAGTTTGACAAATGGGGGGGAAAGAGATAACGCACCTACAAAATGAAATACAAAAGGAGCGTGCATTGAGAACACAACATAATCGGCAAAATATAATAGAGATTACAAGCATTTCTTCACTAGCTGGGGTAACAACGTTGGCAATGCTATACATATTATCCCGAGTCGTAATATTTGTAAAGCGTAAACGAAACAATGCAAGAAATCAGCAACCTCAATTGGAATTGATGAGGCTTCACGACGCCACATTCCAGCACCAGTAATCTCCCTACCTCCGATTACAACAATTCCATCTGTACCTTCTGTACCACCACCACCAATTCCACAAACACAGCACCGAGCTGGAAAATCAACAAAAACCCTACAACAATAGATGAGTACGAGGTTCCCAAGGAAAGAACTCGAACCTCATATCTCTTAGTTTCACAATAATTATTCCCAGCATATAACAAAACTAAAACATAAGGAGCGCTGCAGCCACCTAAGGTGAATACTCAGGGCCTTTTCCGTAACCAACGCCCGTCCGCGTTCGTCTTAAAAATCAGCTGTTTTACACCCGACTTTCCCGGATTTGGTATTCTGTAACAAGGCAACGTCTACCAAATGGTCAATGCAACGGCGTTACGTAGTTTGGACATTATGGCATGGAAAGCAAACAGTCACGGCTGATAAATCAGACGTTTAGTTTGAAGCTGCCGTCTAGGTACTTGTATGGACTCAAAGGCGATTCTTTTTCTTTTTTCGTTTTATTTTTTCCAATCTATTCATTTTTAACTTCATTTATTACATTTTTATTTGAGTTTAATTTAATTTTGCATAAATAATTAATGCTAGCATAATAAGTGTTACAAATATAAGATAGGCAAATTTCTAAAATATTTCAAATAACATCAAACACTTATTTTAAATTTTATTTATTGAAGAACTATCATAGCTTTTACATCATAATATAATAATATTATAAGTGCTTCAAGTCGTTTCTTCAATACAAATTGTTCGGTTAGTTCAGATATAAAAAACTCAAACTGCCACTCCTGGAATACGAACGGCGTACGTCTACTACATTTTAGTAATGACGCTATATGTTCCGGAATCAAATCATACCTTAATATCTCACACGGTTTATGATGAAATATTCAGATTTTAACATTTTTTGAAACGAGGTGCCTTTCCATTCCGTATGTAAAGTAGGCGTGGCTGTTTACCGATCTCGCCCATTTTCAAACCCAAACAGCCCTACATAACAAAGAATATTTGTGCCAAAATTCATCGCGATATCTCTTTTCGTTCTCTCGTAATCGTGATTTCAACAGACAGACAAACAGACAAGCAGACAGACGGACGGACAGGGCTAAATCGATTCAGGAGGTGACGCTGAGCAAGAATATATATTCTTTTCTATATCTATCTAGTCTCTTTCTCTGCGTTACAAATGGAAGAACAAAGTGAATATACCCTACCTCCCTTCGGGTGTAGGGTATAAAAATATGCAGGGTTTGCATGAGATCATACCATACTAACACGCCCTCTCAAACATGCATATTTTTTCTTTTCCTTTTTACAAATATTCAAGAATTAAAATAAAATATTCATCAAAGGGAGTCGCGACCGTGGTCGAAGGTGGATGCCGCTGCCCACCGCAGTGCAAGTTTTTATAAACAGTGCTCGCGGCATAGAAATAGAAAAAATAAACCAACCACATCCTACAACAATACAATAGTAAACCGAAACACTTAGTGCAAAAATCCACAACACATTAAAATTCAACAAACATAAATATCACAAAATATATAATAAATAGCAAAAACAGTCAATCAAATGGAATGCAGAGAACCAAGCGAGGGGCTTATTTATGCTCTTCGCAGTAAAGCTCAGCATTTCGTACTCCTCCTCCTTCTTCTTGCTTCCGTTAGGTGTGCAGCCGGCTGTGAGTGGACCGTGGGCTAAAGCACGGCAAGATAAAGGCATAACACACTTGTTTTGTCGTGTTTTGCTTTGCTTGCGACGTACGCGTGGCCGCTTGTACAGCTGACCTTACACTTCCTTACAGTGGGTGTCGATGACAAAATTCCGCATAGATTCCACTAACGTACGTGGCTTGCGGGCGAATTTTTTCGTGGTCTATGCGCATATTTGTATCCACCAACCGCATGTAATGGCACTAAGTGAGACCCAGGTGTCTGAAGGTGCAAATCCTTTGGATTTTCTCATGCATGGGTACCACTTACTGCCATTGTAAAACCAAAATATTCTGGACCTTTTTCTAACTTCACATCACAGCAAGTATTATGTGAATGTTCTTGCACCTCTGGGTAATTCGGATCACGCTAAAATTTCTGCTACCTTCCCATATTCTAGTCTTCATGCGCCCATCAGACATTTCCGAAGCGGACAGTGTGGCTTTATGAGAAGGCTAATTCGGATGCGCTGAACTCCTTTTCCAGCCGTTTCAATTGGCAATTGTGTTTCAGAAATAGAAACATAAATTCTGCAGCAAAATTGGTAAAAAATATAATTTTATTTGGTATGAGATCTTTCATACCTAATAAAAGAATTTCCATTAAACCAAAAGACCATTCCTGGTTTAATGCGATTTGTAGACAAGCAGTCAGGTCCAGAGAGGAAGCATTTAGGAATTGGCATTTAAACAAAACTGCTGATACTAAACTGCTGCGCAATCAGGCCAGAAATAGGTGCAATGCCACTCTAAAGCGCGAAAAATGTCTCTACGAGTAGCGCCTTAGACGTAGAGTTCTTCAATACCATAAGGGTAGTAAGAACTTTTGGTCGTTCGTGGGGAGGGTGAAGAATCAGACGCGATCGTCTATTCCAATTCTCCTCAATCTTCACTCACTCGGTTGATAAGGCAAACTTATTAGCCAAAATGTTTGCTGAAAACTGCTCTCTTCCTGAGGGTAGCCAACCACTACCCGTGATCGATGATGTGTCTCATATTATGCCTGAGATGCACTTTCGAACGCGGGCTGTTAAAAGAGTGCTTGTAAACCTCAACATCAATAAATCATCGGGACCGAATGGCATTTCAGCCCACGTGTTGAGAAAGTGCGCCTCAACACTGGCTCGCCCATTGCGCAATCTCTTTAATTTATCGTTTACTTCAGGAGTTTTTCCTACTTCCTGGAAGATTGCCAATGTGCAGCCAGTACCCAAAAAATTGAGGCTACGAATCCTGCCAATTACCCACCCATAGCAATCTGTTCAATGCTTTCCAAAGTTATGGAGAGCATTATAAATTTTAACATGATAAGGTATCTGGAGAGCAACCAATTGGTCAGTGATCGCCAGTACGGTTTCCGTGATCACCGTTCCACGGGCGATTTGATGGCGTTCCTCACTGAGCGGTGGAACAGCTGTGTTCACTAATTCGGTGAGAGTAAGGTTGTTGCTTTGGATATCTCCAAGGCATTTGACCGAGTGTGGCATAAAGCACTCGTGTCTAAACTGGCTGCTTATGGTGTCGGTAATACATTCACTCGATGGATATCGAGTTTCCTCAGCGGCCGTTCTATTCGGGTTGTGATAACGGCTCTGCTTCCGAGGAGCACTCCATTAATGCTGGACTTCCGCAGGGTTCGGTCCTGTCTCCGACACTTTTTCTTATTTTCATCAATGACGTTCTGTCATTGACATCAAACCCCGTCTACTCTTTTGCTGATGACAGCAGCATTTGTCATTCATATTCATTCTCCAGGCGTCCTTCTATTCTGGATATCATTGAAAAACGCAGAATTATGAATGACACACTCCAATCTGACCTCAATAAAATCCAAGAGTCGAGCGAATCGATTTTAATGCGCGTAAAACACAATGCTGTCTGTTAACCCACAAGCGTTTGGCGGGTGACAACTTCCCACCTCTAAATATGGGTGGTGTGGATATTAATGAGTCGGAGGCTCTTGATGTTCTGGGCATGTCAATCCAATGCGATCTTCGCTGGAACGATCACATCTTTGACGTGTCGAAAGAAGCAGCCAAGTGCTTAGGCTTTCTTAAGCGGTGTAAGAAATACTTCACTCCAACCGATCTTCGTTGTATCTACACCACTTATATCCGGCCGAAAATGGAGTACAATTCGCATATATGGTCGGGAGCTTCGCGAACATATCTTCAGCTCTTAGACCGTGTCCAATGTCGTGCGTTAAAACTTATACAGGACAGTAGGGTATCCAGCTCTATTGAAACCTTGGAGCGTCATCGTGATGTAGGGTGTGTATCACTATTTTACCGTTACTTTCATGGTAAATGTTCCTCTGAAGTAGCCAGCTTGATTCCTCCGGTTCAGGTATTTAGCAGAACTACTCGGCTTTCCAGAGCGGTTCACCCCTTTTATGTCGCGATTCCGTTCCAACGAACCGCGCATTACCGTGGGAATTCGTTTTTCGGTCGCGACATTAGATTGTGGAATAGTCTCCCTGCGAATGTCTTCCCGCCCACTTACAGCGTCGAAACCTTTAAGCGAGGTGTAAACCGTCACTACTCCCTCTTTCCCCCTTCCCACTAACCTGTCATCCCTTCGGAACCAACAAATGCTGTGCATGGATAGGGGGCATCCCCTGAGCTTGGTTTCATATCTTTAAAAAAAAAAAAAGAAAAAAATAATAATAATTTACCAGAAACTATATCCGGTAGTAAATACATTCTCACATTTCAAGGTGACTTTTCAAAGTGTATGGCATGTACAGCCATCCCAGACGCAGAAGTAAATACTGTGGCCAGAGCTTTCTACGCTGAGGTGATAACGCGATACGGAATCCACGTATTCTAGTAACGGTTAACGGCAATAATTTTACTTCAGAATTATTCACAGATACGTGTAAACTGTTAGGTATGAAAAAATTACACATAACGCTGTACCACACACAGGCTAATGGCTTATTAGAGAGAAGCCATAGACCTCTAGCGGAATATTTAAGGAATTTTGTAAAGGAAGACGGTTCGAATTGGAACAGGTGGTTAACTGCAACTTTGCACGTTCATAACCACACACCGCATATAACGACGAAGCAAACACCTTTCCATACTCTATTCGGTTTTGATGTAGAGATGTAGAGACGTACTCTATTCGGTTTTGATGTAGCCAACAAAAAAAGGAACATGCAGTCCATTATATAACGCGGAAGACCCGAATAAAATTCTAAAATTTCAAATACAAAGGACACAAGAAATTGTTATTAGAAATCAAGATATATAGTAGCTAAGCAGATAGTTAAAAAACAGTACGATAGTAAATTGAATTTAATAAAATTTAAGGTAGGAGATAGAGTGTTAGTAAGGAATCAGATTAGGAAAAATAAATGTTCACCTATTTGGCTAGGCCTATATGAGGTTGTCGCGGTTAAAGGTCCAGTGACCACCACAATAGCAGTTAGAAATAAAAACAAAAATTTTCATAACAACCTCCTCAAACCATTAAAATCTACTCTTAATGAAAATAATCAGTGTTAGTTGTAGGTGTAACGAGTTTCCGTTTGTTTTGTTTCTTTGTAGGGCAAGTAAATTGAAATGGTGAGAATGGACATACTAATATTGCTGGTTTTGTGGGCAATACGCGCAGGATCCACCGAGACGCCTTCTGTGTCGATAAAAAAGATTTCGTCAACACCCATTTTTTTCGAAAAATTAGACGAATGCTTGTTTTACGAGGACGAGTGGACCGTAATAACAAGCTTAAGATTGTTTAATTTTACGGAATTGGTGGAAAATAAAGACTCGGAAAATAAAGGTACTCGGAGAAGATTGAAAAAACTTGTGGAGAACTGGACAAAAAACTTGTAAAGTTGGATTTTAAGGAATTGTGCGCTGCATTTACGGGTCTAACGCAATCAATATTGGAGAGGTTGCGAAGCAACGAAAAAATAATAAATCCCAAATTGAGAAGAAGAGAAAAGCGCGCATTAGATTTCGTAGGAGAAGCCTTGAATTGGGCGTTTGGAACCATGGACCACAAAGATTCGGAATCTATAAGCTTACACTTAAATGAATTAGACAATCAACAGTGCAGAAACTTGGAGCTACTGAATAATCAAGTCACAGTAATCAAGAACAATTATGAAGAGTTAGCCAGACCTTTACAAAAATCAATTGAAAGAATAAATAAAATGCAAAGCGACCTTACAGAGACCGTATCTAAACAAAACCAGGTGAACGACCTAATTGAAGAAGAACTGAACATACAGCTAACCATGCATATGATGCAAGTGCAGTCTGCAATCGAGATTGAATTAATGAAGGTACAACGACAACAAGCTTTAGAACTATCACTCATCGATGATCTTCAGAAAGGAATGCTACATCCGGCAATCTTGGATGAAGATGATTTGATGACTACTGCAAAATCTGTACATTTAAAAGACAAGGCAAAATGGTTTATGGAAAACAGTTTTGACATTCATGTAGTCGCGACAGCGAAATCATTTAGAGAAGAAAATAAACTGATGATTATAATAAAAACTCCGTTACCACTTGCCGATCGATATGTATTACTGAAACCCCACCCTCTGCCCATTTTTCTTCCAGGAAAATGGGTTGTGATGGCAAAGGTTACATACGATTATATTGCAGAATGCGAGAATGACTGGAAGTTCGAAGGTTTAACACAGGATGAAATTCATAAATGCAAATACGTGTTAGATAATAGTCGGGAAAATAAAGGAAAGGAAATTAAAATTTGCAGAAAATCCAACAAAATTATACCAGGGTCGCACAAAATTTGTGAAATTTACTTAATAAAGCAAAATTAATAAGACAGTGAAATATGTAAACAGGTCGCGGTGCCATCTAGTCAATGACTGATAATTAAAATGAGCGTACCAAATGTTTGGTTGTTTACGTTTCGAGATACAATGACCTTTAATTTAATATGCGGAAACTACTCAGAGGAATTAAATTTGGCAGGCGTGGGACAAATCAGATTAACTAATAATTGTGATCTCAGTGGTGAAGGAGTAATGTTACGATACGACAAAAACGATACTTACAACCTAGACACCAAATTTAAAACGTTCGAGACTTATGAAAGTATTGCAGGAAAATTTAACTGTAATAATTAGGGAATTGAAAACCGACATCATAGCAAGTCAACCAAAGCCTATAACAGTAGTGAAAGAATTAGACTACCAGCAGAGTTTGACAAATGGGGGGGAAAGAGATAACGCACCTACAAAATGAAATACAAAAGGAGCGTGCATTGAAAACACAACATAATCGGCAAAATATAATAGAGATTACAAGCATTTCTTCACTAGCTGGGGTAACAACGTTGGCAATGCTATACATATTATCCCGAGTCGTAATATTTGTAAAGCGTAAACGAAACAATGCAAGAAATCAACAACCTCAATTGGAATTGATGAGGCTTCACGACGCCACATTCCAGCACCAGTAATCTCCCTACCTCCGATTACAACAATTCCATCTGTACCTTCTGTACCACCACCACCAATTCCACAAACACAGCACCGAGCTGGAAAATCAACAAAAACCCTACAACAATAGATGAGTACGAGGTTCCCAAGGAAAGAACTCGAACCTCATATCTCTTAGTTTCACAATAATTATTCCCAGCATATAACAAAACTAAAACATAAGGAGCGCTGCAGCCACCTAAGGTGAATACTCAGGGCCTTTTCCGTAACCAACGCCCGTCCGCGTTCGTCTTAAAAATCAGCTGTTTTACACCCGACTTTCCCGGATTTGGTATTCTGTAACAAGGCAACGTCTACCAAATGGTCAATGCAACGGCGTTACGTAGTTTGGACATTATGGCATGGAAAGCAAACAGTCACGGCTGATAAATCAGACGTTTAGTTTGAAGCTGCCGTCTAGGTACTTGTATGGACTCAAAGGCGATTCTTTTTCTTTTTTCGTTTTATTTTTTCCAATCTATTCATTTTTAACTTCATTTATTACATTTTTATTTGAGTTTAATTTAATTTTGCATAAATAATTAATGCTAGCATAATAAGTGTTACAAATATAAGATAGGCAAATTTCTAAAATATTTAAAATAACATCAAACACTTATTTTAAATTTTATTTATTGAAGAACTATCATAGCTTTTACATCATAATATAATAATATTATAAGTGCTTCAAGTCGTTTCTTCAATACAAATTGTTCGGTTAGTTCAGATATAAAAAACTCAAACTGCCACTCCTGGAATACGAACGGCGTACGTCTACTGCTCCTTAGTTGGTCCCGTGCGAGGCGAAGGAGTCCCACGATCAGTCTGGCGGTGTTGAGAGATGGTTTCTCTTCATACTCTTCCTTATACGCCTCAAGAGCCTCGACCAAAGTATCGCACTCCCAGCAGACATCTCGAATGTGGTCGATCACTTCCTTCAAATATTTGACGAAATCCGTTTGCTGCGACATGACTTGCCTTGAATATACTCGCTTGATTGAGTAAATTCGTGAATATTCGAGCGACTATTTCTACTATGTTGGATGAGTGAAATATAGCCCACATTTAGCTATATTGAAAGGAAGCAATTTTTTTTAATTTCATTTCAATTCTAAAAAAAAACCCCAAATTGCAACAGAACGGAATACATATCCAGGCGTTACACTAAAGTAAATTTAACTTTGAATTAGTTTTTATACGGAAAATTTTTAGATAGCATAATCAGGAAACTCGAACTGAACCAACAGTGGGGAAGGAAGATCACAACTCCAAAGGATATGACATTGGCAAAGATGGCCTGAAACAATGTCCAACGATTAGAATATCCTACTTACAAACTAACCCTAAATGCTGAAAAAAGAAAAACAAAGAAACTATACAAAAAAAAACACAAAAAACAAAAAAAACCATAAAAACCAAAAAAAGGAGTTTAAGAATTAATATTTAAATAAGAACAAATTTGATTTCTAAAAAAAAAATAGAGAAAGAGAAATGTGAGAAAGAAAAAAATACAGAAAAATGTAGAACAGAATAAAAAAAAATTAATATAAAATATAAAAAAAAGTTAAGAAAAAAAAGAGAAAGAAAAGTTTTTTACTAACACTAATTTTTTACTAACTAATTGAAACCAACTACTAATTTTTAACTACATGCGTTTCAGTAAGCAAAGACCTGCTTACTTAAATGCAAATTACAGCATTTGTACAAAAAGGGGTACAAATTACCTCGTTGCTCTAAAACAGCAACGTCCCAGATTTTTGAAAACTGAAGAAATTCAAAACCAGAGAAGGAAAGAAACAGCAACGTCCCAAGTTTTTGAAAACTGAAGAAATTCAAAACCAGAAACAAAACACCTGAGGAAGAATTGCTTCAAGCCGCCTTCAGGGCATTGCACTTAGCAATTAAATTATGCTTGCAAAGTATTTATTTGCGACTATTAAAATATAAGAAAAGAGGAAAAAAATCGTTTCAGCAAGCAAGAAAATTTGCTTATTAAAACGAAGTTAAAATGAGTAAAAGAAGAACAAAATTAAATTAAATAATTAAATTGAAAAATAATGTACTATGTTATGTATTAGAATATGGAACTTTTAAGGAGTAATTAATTATTAGTTATTTATATTTAATGAAATTACTAAAATTAAATAAATTATATAGTAAGAATAAATTAAAAATGTAATTATAATTCAATATTATAACCTTGCTACTATAGCATTATACAATAGAGTGTAAACAGTAAAAATGTACTGTTTGTATAGTATAGTAATTTATTTTCAATAAATATGAGTAAGTCAGCAACAACAAAAACAACATGAAGAAAACAATAACAACAACTGCCGCGACAGCAGATGCAATATTAGAACTACACAAATAGTATTTAAAACACAAGAACATCGCAGCAAGTTAAGTAATAAAAGCACCAATATCAACGTTACCAGTAATAAAAGCAGCAACAACAACGGCGACAAAAAACTCCAAAATTAGAATGCCGCGATATGCTGCCGACTTAATCCAGAAATAATATTCGCGTCTTTTGCGAAAACTCCAAAATTTGAATGCCGCTGCATACCAATTAATTTCCTGGATGTCGTCACAAATCTGAAAGGCAATGAACAGACCACACCTGCAGTTTATCTCGGGGCAATAAGTCATCTCTTTTCTCTAACACCGAACCAGGCTGCAGTCTGCCACAGCTACGGATATTGCACTACATCCCTACCGAGCTTGATTCTGCTCAATTGCACTTTTGCACACAAATTCCGTCCAAACAATCATTGCAGAAGGCGGATTGATCGCACTTGACGAATTTCTAACTAGCCTACAAACCAGTGGTTGTGGTGCACGAAATACTTTCGGGGTCAGAGTCCATGGTGCTGTTGGTTCGCCAAGCGGAACAGCAACATCCAGGAACCAAGGTCTACAACTACGATAAGTACAGCGGTTGGTACAGCTTAGATAGTGCATGGACAAGTCCAGGAGCTGCATGGCTACACACACAACATCTACGACAATACAACACAATGGCAGACGTGAACAACGAGGATACACTAAGGTAGAACTTAAGGTCGAATTAAATTAAACAGTTTTAAAGACTTAATTTTAAGCGACACCTGTATCATTATGTTGTGGGTCAATCTGCACACCCTAAAACCAGCGCAAGTATTTTGGTTAATACGGTACTTTGCCAGTTTACGCTGCATACTTCCAACGTGGAGGCTTGCAGTTATTTTTTTGAAGGCATACTTTTAGGCCAAACTGTGGTTGCTTCTCGATCACAGTTCAATAAATTCAAAGTAGAATTTAAATTGCGCAAGAGCATTTTTGTCAAAATAGCAAGTCCGCTTGCGGAATCCAAGTTCCGCAAGCGAGGCATCAAAGTTTGAGTTGCGAAACTCACACTTGCCCAACAGCCAATAATTTCCAGCAGAATTCCAATTCTGCAAGAAAGGCATATTGCACAATTGGACAAAGTGCAGAGATTGATTCACTTAGCTGGCTCAACCGAGCTGGCTGGTAATTTGTTTTAATATTAAGAAAAGAGTCGGGTTTTGAACTTAATAAAGTACTGACGTCGTGTCCGTTGTAAAATTTTAAAAAATAGTGTTTCCTTGAGCGGAAGGATACCACAACATTATTTAAGTTTAATTTCTTTTGTCGTGGGTGTCCTTCAGCGGAAGGATACCACAACACAACGCCTTCTGTTTCATCGACGTCTATTTCAACACCTTCTCGTTCATTGCTTACACCAGCAATATTTTCGTCAATCACATCCAACTCCGTGGGAACCTGTCCTTCTGGTAACTTTCGTAACTGTTCATGCGAATATTTGTAAGTCCTTTTATTGGGCACTGATTTCAATACGCATCTGTCGCCTTCTAAAATTTTTATCACTAGAAATAGACCTCTGAACTTAGGATCTAACTTTGTTTGGTGTCTTTCCTCGTTTTTGAGCAAGACATAGTCAACAATCTTATGCCTAACAATTTTGGCTTTGTTTTTGTCAACCCTAACCTTATCGTAAATGGCGGATTTCTGTATATTTTCTGCCGCCACAGATCGTACATGAGTTACATTAACTTGGTTTTCGTCTTCATTAAATGGCACTAGACCAAACGGTCTTGCAAACGATCGCCTCCTGCCACGACCGCCTACTAATCTCAACTGCCGTCAACAAATTTTTCAGCGTATCCATTATTCGTTCCACCTGGTTCTTCATTAAATGGCACTAGACCAAACGGTCTTGCAAACGATCGCCTCCTGCCACGACCGCCTACTAATCTCAACTGCCGTCAACAAATTTTTCAGCGTATCCATTATTCGTTCCACCTGGCCGTTAGCACGACTTGCACCTGTAGCGATCAGATGCAAATTCGTTTTCTGCGAAGAACAGAAACCACGAAATTCTTTACCAGCAAAACATCTTTCCTGATCAGCCACCACACGTGAGGGAACACCAAATAATGATATCTAAAACTTCAGTGCCTTAATACAACTTTCAGCATCAATTTTAAGAGTGTGATACAACAAGACATATTTTGTGAAGGCGTAAATCCTGCCACGACCGCCTACTAATCTCAACTGCCGTCAACAAATTTTTCAGCGTATCCATTATTCGTTCCACCTGGTTCTTCATTAAATGGCACTAGACCAAACGGTCTTGCAAACGATCGCCTCCTGCCACGACCGCCTACTAATCTCAACTGCCGTCAACAAATTTTTCAGCGTATCCATTATTCGTTCCACCTGGCCCTTAGCACGACTTGCACCTGTAGCGATCAGATGCAAATTCGTTTTCTGCGAAGAACAGAAACCACGAAATTCTTTACCAGCAAAACATCTTTCCTGATCAGCCACCACACGTGAGGGAACACCAAATAATGATATCTAAAACTTCAGTGCCTTAATACAACTTTCAGCATCAATTTTAAGAGTGTGATACAACAAGACATATTTTGTGAAGGCGTAAATTAGAACTGTATTCCTTAAGATCATTTTTGCCACTTAATCTTCCAGTAATATCAACGTGAACAGTATGCCAAGGTATGCTGACCTTAGGGATGGGATAAAGTTCAGCTTGAATTTTGACTGAGGAAAGCTTATATAATTTGCAAGTAATACAATTATCTACAAATTTGCGTACGTATTTCGCCATGTTTTCAAACCAATAATAATCATAAGCTTTATCAAGTGTTTTCTCCCATCCCAAATGCATAATCGATTCATGAACATGGTTTATTACTGACCAACTAAAACCTCGGGTAACCACCGGCAAACATCGTGTTCTACAATTTCTTTGTATTTCTCTATAAAGTGTTCCCGCCCTCAATTCATAAGTCCTCTCCAAATCTTCTGAGAGTGCATTATTACGCAGCTTAGTTATTGTAAGAGAAATTTCTGTGTCTCGTTGCTGTTCAGCTAAAAGCCAGTTCTCTAAAATTTCCGCTAAATCAACACGTTTTTCCTCGTTTTTCGTGACCAACTGTGGTTCTGACGGTAGCAGATTTCGCGAAAATAAATCCACATGCGCCATACGCTTTCCTTCCCTATACTAAATATCGAAATCAAAGGACTGTAAATACGCCCACCAGCGGTGAACTCGAGGAGTCAATTCAATCTTGGAAAGGGAAGCTTTCAAGGAGTTACAGTCCGTGAAGACTACGAATCGACGACCCAGAAGATAGATTTCTAATTCATATTAGCGGTATCTGGATTCTGCTGACGAAGTTCTCTTACTAAAATACTCGACTACATGAGGTTTATTGGAAACCCTTTGCAACAGAATTGCACCATATCCTTCTGAATAAGCATCCGTATGTAATTCGATGGGATATTGTGGGTCGAAAGTTGTTAAAACAGGCTTATTTGTTAATATGAGAATTATTTTCTGACGAATCTGTTCATGTTCTAGTTTCCAAATGAAGTTTTTCTGGTCTGAGATAAGAAAATATAGAGGCTTCATCAACTCCCAAAATTTATGGCACAAATTGCCTGAAATACAAAGCCAAACCATTAAACTGTCGCAACTGGGCAACAGATTGTGGAGGAGGCAAAGCTGTCAGCGCTTTTATTTTTCGTGGTTTGGTCCGAAGTTCACCAGCTTTGACTTCATAACCAAGATATTCAACGCTAGTTACAAGGAAAGAGCATTTGGTAACATTAAAAGAAAATCCAGACTTTGTCAGGGCATCCAATACAGTTTGCAATCTCTCAAATGCTTCTTTCTCAGTTTTTGAGATGATCATTATGTCATCCATATAAACTATGGATAAGAGTAAGCAAGATCACCTCGGGCTTTCTTTATTGCACGCTGAAAAACGGACGGCGCATTTTTAAGGCCGAAAGGCATAGTAAAAAATTCGTATTGCCCATCTTGAATAACGAATGCCGTGCGCTCAACAGAATCGGCGTGTAAAGGAATCTGATGGAATCCACTTGCCATATCCAGACACGACAAATATTTTGTTCCGTGAAGTCTCGCAATCTGGTCAGATATTAGAGGCAAAGGATACTTATCAGATATAGTGTTAGCATTAAGCTCACGGTGATCCACGCAGAGACGATCTGTCCTATTTGTCTTTTTTTCGAGCAACGCTGGACTGGCAAAAGGGGAACTGCTAGGTCGAATAATATTGAATTCCATCAACTCCTTTATTTTGTTCCTAAATACTTCTCTTTCTTCCGGGCTGAACCTGTAAGGTCGCCTGTATACAGTTTTACTTGGATCAACCAAACGAATTTCAAGCTGACCGGTTGTAACACGAGTTGTTGGAATTCCATGAATAAACCACTCAGAATATTTATTTAAAAGAGACAGTTATCGGGCTTTATCGCTACCAATTAGTTCAGTGTCAACATTGTTGAGGCCAACACAATCCTCGGGAGACGAACAAACATTTACGGTACTAATTTTGAAAATGTCAAAGCTATTTAAAGAAATACTAACACCGAATCACTGACTCAGAATTTCATCATTTTGGTTTCTGGCTCCGTCGAACTTTCATAAGCGAGATCATCCTTTTGTTTGCCAAAGCCAAATGCTTTTAGTTGCTGCTGCAGTTCGTTTCTTGTTTTTATATTTGTTGTAAACAGCAATCGCTGCAACCTATTGCCAAATTGAGCTGTATGTGGAAGAACAAGCGGTACAGATATTTCTTCGGTACTCATTAGCTTCCACCTAGACATAAGCGTTGTCACTATTCGACTTCCATATACTGAAAGGCACTCTGCATCCTTTGGACGTCCACTAAATAAGTTTACCAGCGTAGCGGCCGGAGTCTCGATGCCTTCAAAACGTTGAACGAATAATTCTTTAAATTGCTGCCATGTAATTTCAGCGAAACATATTTGTGAAAGACAATGCGAAGCACTTCCTTCTAAAGATTTGCTGAGAGCTATAACAAGCGCACTGCCCGCCAGATGATTTTCGGACAAATTCATGTGGACTGTTGAGCATCAAGAAGAAGCATCAGCGCCTGCACAATCAGGGCTAAATTTCGGTAGTGAAATCATTTTTGCCTCCTGTGGCGTTGATTTTGGGGCTTGTACAGCTTTAAGCAACTCCACAAAATTTAGATTTTGCAACTCTAGAAGCGCACGCCAATATTCGTCAGAATTTTTTTGCGGCGGAGTAGATCGGACTTCTGATGTCGGAGATAACATAGTAGTCGTGTTTTCTTTGTTACTTTCAGCCATTTTCCTATTTCTTCAAACGCAGTCTGTTCGTCAGCGAACGCAATTGAATACTCGTTCGTTCTGCAGCCAAATCTCAACTGCCCACTCATACTTTTTCTTTGTTCTTGTTGACTTCTTTCTTATTACACTACTCTTCTTATTTAATTGCGCCACTCACGGCCACACTAGGTAGATTTTACGCTATTGCTATACATTAACTATCCGAACTAACAGTACCCCTTAAAACTAGTTCCTTTAATTCTAACGTCCGCTGAATAGCACTCAGTCCGTAAAAATACAAAATCTATATACACACAGAGTTCTAGAATACGAGGTTTTATGATTGTCGGCGTAGTCACTACGAGGTAGTGGAATTTACTTTGGTTCAGGATTGGCGTCCGCTGAATAGCACTCAGTCCGTAAAAATACAAAATCTATATACAAGAGAGTTCTAGAATACGAGGTTTTATGATTGTCGGCGTCAGCCACTACGAGGTACTAGAATTTTCTTTGATTCGGGATGCCTTCAAAACGTTGAACGAATAATTCTTTAAATTGCTGCCATGTAATTTCAGCGAAACATATTTGTGAAAGACAATGCGAAGCACTTCCTTCTAAAGATTTGCTGAGAGCTATAACAAGCGCACTGCCCGCCAGATGATTTTCGGACAAATTCATGTGGACTGTTGAGCATCAAGAAGAAGCATCAGCGCCTGCACAATCAGGGCTAAATTTCGGTAGTGAAATCATTTTTGCCTCCTGTGGCGTTGATTTTGGGGCTTGTACAGCTTTAAGCAACTCCACAAAATTTAGATTTTGCAACTCTAGAAGCGCACGCCAATATTCGTCAGAATTTTTTTGCGGCGGAGTAGATCGGACTTCTGATGTCGGAGATAACATAGTAGTCGTGTTTTCTTTGTTACTTTCAGCCATTTTCCTATTTCTTCAAACGCAGTCTGTTCGTCAGCGAACGCAATTGAATACTCGTTCGTTCTGCAGCCAAATCTCAACTGTCCACTCATACTTTTTCTTTGTTCTTGTTGACTTCTTTCTTATTACACTACTCTTCTTATTTAATTGCGCCACTCACGGCCACACTAGGTAGATTTTACGCTATTGCTATACATTAACTATCCGAACTAACAGTACCCCTTAAAACTAGTTCCTTTAATTCTAACGTCCGCTGAATAGCACTCAGTCCGTAAAAATACAAAATCTATATACACACAGAGTTCTAGAATACGAGGTTTTATGATTGTCGGCGTAGTCACTACGAGGTAGTGGAATTTACTTTGGTTCAGGATTGGCGTCCGCTGAATAGCACTCAGTCCGTAAAAATACAAAATCTATATACAAGAGAGTTCTAGAATACGAGGTTTTATGATTGTCGGCGTCAGCCACTACGAGGTACTAGAATTTTCTTTGATTCGGGATTGGCGGTTGCTTAAAAGCACTCGGACACGACGAGGTACTAAAATTTACTTGGATTCAAATTTTTCGACTAATAAAAACAACACAACTCAGCTAGACAACGCTTCTGAAGAAATTATTGTTCTCTCGTCACCTACTACTCTCACTTCAAGTGCGGTTGCTGAACCAGAAAGCGTCGTTGTTCCCGCTTCATCTTCTGCTTGTGCTTTAGGTGAAGGTGTGGATAATGAATCAGCAGCAGTTGAAAAGGAATTGGAGAGAAGAGTAGATGACTGGGTTACCGTTCGAAAGAAGAAAAACAATAATTCCAATTGTAATAATAAAAACAGAGTAGTCGGTCAAGCTTCCGCAACAAGTGATTTACAAGTAGTGCATGACCTAAAATTCATGCACGTATCTAAATTTAAAGTAAACACTGATGCTGAGGCCGTACGAAATTTTGTTGCGAATCGATTGAATGTTTCTTCTGATGTAATTTCCTGCAACAGGCTTGTGAAGAAGGATGCCGATGTCTCGAAATATCGTTTCATCAACTTCAAAGTTGGCGTACCAATGCCATTATTCAAGCGAGTCTTTAACAAAGAGTTTTGGCCTTTATCGGTTAAAGTGAGCAAATTCACACATAGACCGAAAAACATATTAAGCACCGCTCCGGACTCATCCCCTAAACAGGGACCATCAGCCTGTCTGGATTTTCAGACTCCGCGCCTACCACAGTCAGTGGATCCGTGATTTCTTCAAATTACGATTTCTCTATTTATTACCACAACGCTGGAGGTTTGCGTACTAAAACAAACCAGCTTTATTCGGCGGCGACCTCTCAAAGATTCGATGTTATAGCTATAGCGGAGACTTGGTTCACAATCAACTTTCTCTCAACAGAACTTTTTGACTCCGGATATGTGGTCTATCGGCGTGATCGAGATATCAATTCCGGATTATCTAGGCGCGGTGGAGTATTGATTGCAGTCTCTACTAACTTCATCAGCAAGGAAATTATTCTTCCTAATATTCAAACTCTCACTGAGCAAATTGCTGTCTCAGTTTCTTTCAACTCAACTAATATTTGTAAGAACGAAATTGTATTAATTTTAAGCTATTTGCCCCCAAATAGTCCACTAAGCTTATTTGAAAATCATATATTTAATATTAACCACATTATTTCAAATTCAGGTTGCAAACAGACTCCTTGTGTTTTGGGAGACTTTAATCTTGGGAATATTGCTTGGAACTATTGTCCAGATGATAAAACGCTTCTGCCATTTAACTTGAACCTTGCAGTTGAGAAGCATTTTTGTGATGCAATGTACGCTCTTAATCTCTCTCAAGTTAATCATATTGTAAATGACCTAAATAAGATATTGGATTTTATATTCCTTAATAATGAGCTAAATTATTATTTAACTAGGTGCTACACTCCTCTGACTAAAGAATCTATACACCATGTAGCTATTATTCTTAAGTTCAGTTTTTATGATTTTTCATATCCAACTGAGAAACCGTCGGAAATTCTTTATAATTTCAGTAAGGCAAATTACGCGTTCCTTAATTCATATTTTAACAGTATTAACCTGGTGTCAACCAGGTGGTTCGATTTGCTCCCACCGTTGCTTTTAAAGAATTCTGCGCAGTCGCTTTGTACTGCGCTTACGTTAATTTATAACAAATCTCTGGCTACTGGCACTGTCCTTGATGTTTGGAAAATTTGTTATGTAACACCAATCCATAAGTCTGGTAAAATAAATTGTACACAGAATTATAGACCAATTGTAAAGATGTCCATTATACCGAAAATATTAGATAGTATTGTCAATAACCGTCTAACTTTTGAAATTAAACATTATATATCTGAACAACAGCATGGTTTTTTCGCAGGAAAATCCATTAGTTCAAACTTAGCTATTTTTAGTAATTTTTGTATAAATGCATTGGATAATGGCATGCAAGTGATACGGATTTTGCCAAAGCCTTCGACAGAGTTAGTCACTCCATTTTATTGCATAAATTAAATGTAATTGGGATTCACTCATTATTTCTGAAATGGATAGTCTTATCTATTAAGAAGAAAACTAATTGTAAGAACTGATGGGCATTTTTTTGCCCCTATTGAGGTAAAATCTGGTGTCCCCCAAAGGAAGCCATTTAGGACCTGTTTTATTCATACTATTCATTAATGACTTACCTGCGATTTTCAAAACCTGTAATTGCCTTATGTACGCTGATGACGTAAAATTATTCATGACCGTAGTTGTACACTGTTTCAGGATGACATAAACTCGCTAATTACTTGGAGCAGCATAAACAAATTGTGTTTGAATATTTCAAAATGCAATACGCTAACTTATACTCGTAAGCAATTAGCAATTCGGTATGACTACTTGTTACACGCACAATACGTAATAACACACTGAGTATTTGTAGGATACTGATTTTATTTTACGTTTCGTTTAGGCTTATATGCTATTTTACATTCTTCGATTATATATACATTCTGATAACTAGATAAGAAAATGTCTCGAGAGTCGAGATAAAAAAGGTTACTTTTATCATAAATATGACGGCTAGCTGACCTGATGAGACGGCTGCTAAGGATGTGAATTGCTGCCGCAACTGCTGATAACGAAAGTGTGAAGTGATGTCTCGACCACGAACATTGGAGTGCAGCTGCATGTTATAATTTTCCCTTCTGCCTTATCAGGCACCGCTGATTAACGTCGGCGATCCTTTTCCGTCGACTCCTCGTAACTTCTTATCTTATGTTTAGTTTGTCTCTAAACATTTTGCCGCCCAGCAAGCGTGGGTGGAGCGGTGAAGTCGATTTGTAGATGGTTTGATGACCTACAACATTTCTGCTTTATATAGAAACAGAGAAATATTAGTATTATTATAACAACTAATATAAATGCAGAGTGCCCGCTGGTTGTATGCCATTTTAGTGTACGCAGTTCAATGTGAGATGATTTCAATTCCTTTATTTGTTTGCTAAGTTCATCAATCAGTTGACAATTGTTGCTAATTACACTGTCGAATGGTTTGATGTTTGCCTCAGATAAACGACTTAAGTTTTTGGTCCAGGCTGAGGATTGAATACTTAATTCTTCTTGATGTCCAAAACGTTGAGTAGCCGTTAACGCAATCCCCTCGTAGAACGCTGAACACCCAGCTCGTAGTTTCAGCACGCCTTGCGATGTAACCTTTAACCAATTTTGTTGGCCGGGACTACAATCAATTTTTAATATGCTCTTGTCAAATACCTTAAAAAGCCAATAATTTTCCTTGGATAGGTGCGCCCAAAAATCTCGCTGTCTTATTTCTTTAAAGAGACAGTCTGCATGGTCTAACTTTTTCAAAGTTGCGATTTCACAGGATCTTCCTGTTGCCGGTTTCCATGGCCAATTTTTTCTGCACATAAAATGGTTTTCTTTAATTTTTGTACATTTGTTTATTTCAGGTTGAGTCAGCAAAGTATAGACACTCTCGTCCATATTGTATGCAATATACTCAGCCATAATTCTTGCTATTAATGTCCAATTGGCGCTATTGATGGGGAGTGGGATCAATCTATATAACTCGGATGATTTATTATAAATGAGCGGTATCTCAGCATTTATTACTAGGCGTTGGTTCATTATAATTCCTTTTGCCTTCATGAAAGAATAAACACCCCTTAGTTCCACCGTCGAGTCACCTCCAGGCAGCGCTAGATTACTGGGAAGATGAGCCTTAATATACTCCACTTCACCCTTTAATTGTGCTGGTCTGAGGAGGTTGGGATTAATATGACCGTGATTGATATCTATCAGAATGTCGATAACCGCTGTTTGGACTCTATAACATTCGTCGATCATTATGTTTAATCGCGTCACCATTACTTGAAATGATAACATTACTCTTTCTTCATTTTGTTGTTGTGTAATTTTTTCATAAAAAAGCCTTAAATGGTCATCCATCCTGCGAGAATTCCTGTTCACATCATCGGTCGTCTTTTTTAATATATTTACCGTTGAGTCTACTATAGAAGTCTGATGTTCCATTAAGTGCTTCAAAACCTTTTGATTTTTGAATACATTTTTTATGTTCTCTTCTATTTCTATTCGGTCGTCAGCGTCCATCATGCCAAACAACATGTGGTAGAGTGACCCAACAAACTCAAATGGTGCTCTGGGTTTTCTATTCTTACTTATCAGCAGATTGTTGTTTTGTCTCAATGTTCTATACCGCTGACTCATTGCAGTTGCAGTTTCTTCGCAGATTTCTTTATATTCCTTTAAACTAGCACATTGTTTTCGCAAGACTTCCATAAAGGATTCTATTTTGCTTAATTCCTGCGAATATGGCTTTAAGTCGTAATGTATTATTAAATTACAATACGAGTTTATCCTATCTATTTTCCCTACCTTGTCACTATAAACTGCAGTGTTATTTGGAATTTCTGTTAATATCGCACCTATTGTGCCATACACTGTTGCTGCTTTTGATTGTCCTAACAATATTAGTAAGAAAATTAGAATCCAAAGCTTACTATTGGGTTTCTGCGGATCGCTTTTGTGGCTCGGTAGGATTGTTGTTAGGTGAACTTTGCTATCCTTCTTTTCTTCGAAGTTCTTTTCTTTTGAAATTTGCAGAGGAACTAATTTATGAATTGAGCACTTGTGAGGAATTCACCAAAGGTGGGTTCCCACAAAACAAGAGATGAAGACAACAACAGCGAGACATCGTCACCCTGTGGAGGGATCCACTACCGGTGGGTCCCCACTACTCAACACTTAGCGGCGACTACAACCTCGACGGTTGTAGCGCCATCTTTCGGCGGCAAGCGTCAGCAGTAGGAAGTAGAGCCTACCAACACCAACAGCCAGCGACGGGAAAAATCCCGCAAACAACAACGCGCTGAGTAAATAGTGACTCAGGAAGAGTAGAACATGGATAACGGGATCCCCCGGGAGGGAGACAGCCGGACGCCGTGTGGCGAAGCTGCTCACACCACCGCCGCTGGAAGTCCAGCGGGAGACTATTTAAGAGGCCGACGTACAGGAATCGCTCTATATTCTCTGTGATCTAGCCATCGCGCATCAAGGCGTTTCGCGTATCATCAAGTTCTTTTCTTAAAAAAAAAAGTGACAAACATCTCGAGTGCTAACGCGAAGTGTGGCGAGTATTCAACGAAGGACACCTCTAACCGTACCTTGATCCCTTTGCGATATAGAACCAACGTCCGTCGACGGATTTTCAGCAGAGTGAGTTATAATCATTTACAGTGTAACCAGTAGGTGCGAAACCTCATCACAATCCTGTCTCCCCGTGTGGTTTTTTAACCGACGGGCTCCCCTCCTGAATCCTTCACAATCCTGTCTCCCGTGTGGTTTTTTAACCGACGGGCTCCCCTCCTGAATCCTTCACAATTCTGTCTCTCCGTGTGGTTTGTTAACCGACGGGCTCCCCTCCTAAATCCTTCACAATCCTGTCTCCCCGTGTGGTTTGTTAACCGACGGGCTCCCATCCTTGACTTCCCTACGTCCCATACGTTTAGGTTATTTAAGTCCTAATTTAAGAACAAATCGCTAAATAAAGTTACTCATAGTAAAACGCTTGTGTTTCGAAATCAGAGGGGTCAGGGAGGGTTTACATATAGGTGCAACAAAGAACTCTTGTCGTCAGGTATTGTGACCCGAACCACTGGACGCGCAGTAGCTACTCCACGCCAGCCAAAGAAAGGTTCGTCACAATTGGCGCCCGAGCAGGAACCCTTGGGGTCGAAATTCAGCGACGACAATAGCAGCAGAAATCCCACCCTTCCAGGGCCGGAAGTTCGAGAAACAAGCAGAAGCGGCACCGGAAAAACTCGAGTTACAAAAGCCAAGCAGCATCTCAATAAATCAAGAAAAATCATAAAATAAATACTAAAAAAAAAAAAATTTAATAGCTAAAATAATGAATGCCAGCACTGCCAAACCCATAAAAACGGGATGGGTGTACAACGTACAAAAGGAGGAGTTCCAGAAAATTATGGAGGAACTTGGGCTCGAAGCAACAGGCACGGTAGAAGAGTTACGTCGAAGATTTTGCGTTTACGCCACCAGAGCAGAGTTAAGCGACGCAGAGGAGTCACGCCTGAGGGAACTCGAGCAGAAATACAAGCGCTCCCCCTCACCGGGGCCCAGTGGGCAGCAACGAGTCAGCCTTGCGACGACGACAACGACAACCAGCACGACGCCATTACCAACGCTATATACCGGTACACCTCTGGCAGCCCAAACGGACGCCCACACCCCGCATGGGTCAGTTATTGACACGGTCCGCAGATGGGCGACGCGGTATGATGGCGGACAAGATCCACTCGCATTTTTGGAACGACTTGAGGAATTGGCAAAGGTGTACGGCGTTAACCTCGACACTCTGCCCCACACCATGCCGGAGCTACTGAAAGACCGGGCATTGGCATGGTATCGCAACAACAATCGTAACTGGAACAACTGGCAGGCTTTCCAACGCGACTTCCGGAAATTTTTCCTGCCCGCTCGGTACTTCGAGGACCTCGACGACGGCATACGCCGTCGCGTTCAACGCCCCCGGGAGACTTTCAAGGACTACGTGCTGGGGATACAGACCCTTATGAGGCAAGCCGACCTTCAAAGCGAACAGCAGTTGCAACGAATTTATCGGAATTGTCGCAGCGAATACCAGCTCTATATCCGACGCAAGGACTTCGTGAACTTGGAAGAATTAATCGCTCTCGCCGCGGGAAACGCCGAGGAGGACCAACCGACAGGAGGGGTGTTGGAACCTCAAGAGCAGTAAATCCCCCCAACACAAGACCATGCATCCCCCCAACCCAATCAAATATGAGAAATACAAGGAACTACGACGTGACAGCAGGTGCGACAAGCTTCCCCTATGAGCCACACCAGTTGGCAACCACGACGACTGCACCAGCATCTTTGCTTTGCGATGGCAGGAAGATTCTGGCAAAGGTGAAAATCGGAGAAGTGAACTTGGAGGCGACGTTGGACACTGGAGCCACGCGCAGTTTCGTCAGCGCCAGTCGGGTAGCGGAATTGGGTCTTCCCGAGACGTCCGACTGCACAGGAGGTAAGGTCCAGCTGGCAGACGGTGGTGTGCGGGTGGTACACCGGTCTATTCGAGCAGAAGTGATCGATCCGCTGGTGCTCGGAATGGACTTTCTGGCAAAAATTGGTACCATTCTACAGTGCGGAGGCCAACGGCTCCAACTCAGGGAACGAGCAGCTTGCCCAACAGAGCGATGCACCCTTACACAGACACCGGACACCTCGACCGGACAAGAACAAAACCCCAGCAGCAACCGAACAAGGCAGGCTTGCAACCCACAGTCAAGCAACCCAACAAGACAACAGGCTAGCGTCACCAAAGACATCCCCGTCGAGGAACAGCTCGAGAAATTCCTAAACGAAAAACTAAGTGGCTTCGATGAATTGGAGGGCACGTCCAACATAGCTACGCACCGCATTGTGATGAAGGACGAACGACCCCTCAAGCAGCGATATTACCCGAGAAATCCCGCTATGCAGAAGGTAATTAACGACGAAGTGGATGAGCTACTACAGAAGGGATGCATCGAGCCATCAAACAGCCCATTTAGCACTCCTCTGGTATTCTTCAAGAAGAAGACCGGACAATGGCGCGTCTGCGTTGATTATCGCCAACTTAATGCCCGGTCTGTACCTGACGCGTACCCGCTGCCAAGGATACACCACATTCTGGATCGTTTACGGGAAGCGCGGTACATAAGTAGCCTCGACCTCAAAAATGGCTACTGGAAAATCCCGATGCACCCCGAGAGCAAAAAGTTTACGGCATTTACCGTACCTGGCCTTGGCCTTTTCCAGTGGCGGGTGATACCATTCGGGTTGCACTCCGCGCCGGCCACATTTCAACGAGCGCTCGACCAGGTTATCGGGCCGGAACTGGAACCTTATGCTTTCGCATATTTAGACGATATCATCGTCACCGGAAAATCTTGGCAGGATCACATGGACAATCTGAGGGAAGTGTTACGCCGGTTGAAAGCTGCAAAATTAAAAATCAACAGAGAAAAATGCAAGTTCTTCCAAGAGGAAATCAAGTACCTCGGTCACGTAGTGAGTGCGAACGGTATCCACACCGACCCGGACAAAGTCACGGCAATACCAGATTTGCCACCCCCTACTGACATACGAGGCGTTCGACGTTTTCTAGACACAGCTTAATGGTATCGCAGATTCATACCCGGTTTCTCTGACATCACGACACCATTGACGACACTTCTCAAGAAAGGCAAACGCTTCCGATGGGACACCGAGCAACAGCAGGCTTTCGAAACAATAAAGAATAAACTAATCCAAGCGCCCGTCCTCGCGCAGCCGGACTTTAACCAAAAATTTGTCCTCCAAACAGACGCTAGCGAGTATGGCCTCGGCGTGGTGCTAACGCAGGAGCAAGAAGGAGAAGAGCGAGTGATCGCGTATGCCAGCCGTCACCTCACCGATGTGGAACAGCGATACTCAACCACTGAGAAGGAATGTCTCGCGATAGTGTGGGGCATTCGGAAAATGCGACATTACGTGGAAGGGTACGAATTTACCGTCCTCACTGACCATTCCTCGTTGCGCTGGCACAACTCCATAGACAACCCTTCCGGCAGGATCGCGCGGTGGGCCTTGGAGCTACAGCAGTACCAGTTCCAAGTAAAATACAGACGAGGAAAGTGGAACGTTGTGGCAGATGCCCTCTCTAAGCAGCCAGCGGACGTCCTATTAGTTCAGGATGCCAACCCCGCGGATTGCCGATGGCATGCCACGAAGCTTCAAGACGTAAACGCAAGCCCTGAGAAATTCCCGGATTACACAATCCTCGATGGACAACTCTACCGACACTTTCCAGTATCCGATCTAGACGATGACTCGCCACCTTGGAAGTTGTGCGTCCCTAAGAATCTGCGACCTCGGGTTCTCGCCGAGAACCACGACAACCCCACCGCTGGACATCACGGGATTCGCAAGACAACAATCAGAATTGGCAAACGTTACTGCTGGCCCGGCATGGCGCGGGATATTAAGAGGTATGTCAACAGCTGCGAATCCTGCCAGAGATACAAACCCTCGCAAGAAAAACCAGCCGGACATATGCTGACACGTCTGAGCAACGAACCATGGTCGACAATCGGTGCGGACTTCATCGGACCGCTGCCGTGCACACCGCAGGGTCACACCATGGCACTGGTCATGTACGACAAGTTCTCCAAGTGGACGGAGATAGTTCCTCTGCGCAAGGCGACAAGTGAGAGCCTTCAGAGAGCACTGCGTGAGCGAATTGTCTGCCGCTATGGAGTACCAAAGGTCCTCATTTGTGACAACGGACCACAATTCAGCAGGGCCTACTTCAAGGATTATTTAAAGAAGATGGGAATCCGTCAGCAATTCACCGCTCCATACATGCCGCAGGAAAACCCGACCGAGAGAGCAAATCGAAACGTTAAACGTATCATTGCACAGTTGGCAAAAGGGATCCAACAGCGCTGGGATGAACAACTCCCAGAGATCATGCTTGCCATCAACACCACAGTCTCCGAGTCCACAGGGTACACACCAGCGTTTCTCACACAGGGAAGAGAACCACGATTACCTCGAGCATTATACGACGAAAACACACTAGGCACAGGCAACCCAGAACAGAGCCCACATCAACGAGCTCATAGATTACAGGGAATTTTTGAAATTGTACGAAGCAACCTTCGACGCGCAGCAAATGCCCAGGCGCGGCACTACAATTTACGACATCGACCTTGGAAACCACAGATTGGCCAGCGAGTCTTGGCGAAAACACATTTCCTGTCCAACGCAGCCGAGAAATTTACAGCGAAACTGGCGCCGAAGTTCGACGGACCGTACCGCGTCATTGGATTTAGCTCCCCAGTCATTGTACAGCTTAAACTGGAAGGATCAGAGCGGATACGCACTGCACATATCAGCGAAGTGAAGCTATATCGAGACGCCCACACATCTCCTTGCGACTCCGAAGGAGAAGAAAGGCGCCCGCCAGACCGAGTAGCCCGACACTCGGACCACAGACACGACAGAACAAGCATCCGAACAGACAAATCGACGAGCGGTCGACCCGGACCGTTAGAATACACTAACGTCTTCTTCTTTCATTATAGCTAACCAACTCGGACCAGACAACCCCGACCACAATAGAAGATGTCATACGCAATAGAAGCGGAGGAA
This sequence comes from Sicus ferrugineus, assembly GCA_922984085.1. Taxonomy (NCBI): domain Eukaryota; kingdom Metazoa; phylum Arthropoda; class Insecta; order Diptera; family Conopidae; genus Sicus; species Sicus ferrugineus. The sequence continues at coordinate 27,832,517 of OV277349.1, forward strand.
GATTCGCTTCTCCAATACCCTCCGGGCCCAGGCGGAATCCAGGTGCGAGTCCGAGACTTCGAAAGGCTCAGCAGCGGCAGGTGGCTGAACGACGTATTGGTGGAGGTATACCTCCGCTGGGTCCAACAGAGCACCGGAATCACCTTGCGAGAACGCACCCATATATTCAACCCGTTCTTCTTCGACCGAATGGCAAGGGGCCGGAGCGCCGAGGAGCGATTCCAATCCGTACGTCGTTGGACGAGGAAGATAGACCTCACGGCGATGACGGTCATCGTGTGGCCCATAAATTCAGGGGACCATTGGGAGGCAATGGTTGCCTACTTACCAAGCGCCGGGACTAAGCGTGGGTACGGTTGCATCCTACAGCTGGACTCGCTGTATCAACAAGCCGACACCGAGAGGGCAGCCCAGATACGCGAGTACCTGTCACTGGTATTCCGAGACCGCGAGCTGCAGGTGGAGCCATCCCGGTTCACGGAGGGGAATCTCCCGCTGATCAACGCCAGGATACCACGACAGACAAACGGCGACGACTGTGGCGTGTTCTTGCTCCACTATGTGGAACAAATCATCAAGGACTCAACAGCCCTCAAGGCGAGAATGCTGGCACGCCAAGACACCCCGTTCAACCCACAGGAGAAGCGCAAGGCGATCGCGCAAGTGCTCAGACAACTCGCCACGGAGCAAGGAAGGGACGTAAGCGTCTTCCCCACGTTGAAGTTCGCCCCTAGACACCTGACGACGCATGCACGAAACAGGTGTTCAGCCAAAGCCACTGACCTCCAACCCGTGCCGAAGGTTATGGAAGTGTGCTATAGTCTACGAGTGGAGCCAGAGGCCACGTCCGAACTCTCCGGAGACCTCGGTGACAAAGCGCAGCCCACTCAGGCCCAGGAAGGCGACAAAATTAGTAACCGCCAAACCACAACAGCGCAGCCGGCCAAGGAGCACAATGATGAGTTTCATCCCGTGCCGAAGTCCAACGAAGGTTGCAGCCTACGGGTGGAGCCCGAGGCCACGTCCGAGCTCGCAGGAGACTTCGACGACGAGGCGCAGCCCACTCAGGCAAAGGAAGATATCACGAGCAGTGAACAATTAGCCGCTATCACAGCCCAACTGGCACACACGACCGAGGGAAACAACGATGAGGCCGTGCAATGGGTCAAAGTCAGCCAAGAGCCATATGAAAGAAACAGTTACGGATTCAAGGTGGATGCCGCATTAAACAGGACCATCGAGGCAAGTCCGCCCCCTCCAATGGCCGCTATGAATTCAACTCCAACACCGTCACCACCAGGCCATGACCTCATACTCCAGACGGTAATCGAACACCCGTGGCATCGGGTTAACGAAGAGAATCTGGCCCTAGAATGCCCAGTCAGTTTCGGGTACCTCTACGACCCGATCGAAGGAGGGTTCTAACAGCCGGGACCGAGGGAAGTGTCTCTGGCATGACACATCAGACACCTGCGATGACACCGCAAACCTTGGGGCAGAATCGCGAAGTACCACCGCAAGTCCAGGGGATGTCGTTCGTAGGACTGGACGACTTCCACACCAGAGGGCACCAGCTGCTGCCTCCTCATATCTGCGCCAACATCATTTTCCGGTGCGAGGAGCTGCAGCGACGCGCAACGGCCAACAAGGCCAAACGGAGACTGCGATACCACTACAGGGATTATCGAGTGGTGATGGCCCTGGGCTCCCAAGGGACCACCATTTCCCTCCACCCCCTAAGTGGGAAGAGAGTGTGAGGAACTCACCAAAGGTGGGTTCCCACAAAACAAGAGATGAAGACAACAACAGCGAGACATCGTCACCCTGTGGAGGGATCCACCACCGGTGGGTCCCCACTACTCAACACTTAGCGGCGACTACAACCTCGACGGTTGTAGCGTCATCTTTCGGCGGCAAGCGTCACCAGTAGGAAGTAGAGCCTACCAACAGCAACAGCCAGCGACGGGAAAAATCCCGCAAACAACAACGCGCTGAGTAAATTGTGACTCAGGAAGAGTAGAACATGGATAACGGGATCCCCAGACAGCCGGACGCCGTGTGGCGAAGCTGCTCACACCGCCGCCGCTGGAAGTCCAGCGGGAGACTATTTAAGAGGCCGACGTACAGGAATCGCTCTCTATTCTCTGTGATCTAGCCATCGCGCATCAAGGCGTTTCGCGTATCATCAAGTTCTTTTCTTAAAAAAAAAAGTGACAAACATCTCGAGTGCTAACGCGAAGTGTGGCGAGTATTCAACGAAGGACACCTCTAACCGTACCTTGATCCCTTTGCGATATAGAACCAACGTCCGTCGACGGATTTTCAGCAGAGTGAGTTATAATCATTTACAGTGTAACCAGTAGGTGCGAAACCTCATCACAATCCAGTCTCCCCGTGTGGTTTTTTAACCGACGGGCTCCCCTCCTGAATCCTTCACAATCCTGTCTCCCGTGTGGTTTTTTAACCGACGGGCTCCCCTCCTGAATCCTTCACAATCCTGTCTCTCCATGTGGTTTGTTAACCGACGGGCTCCCCTCCTAAATCCTTCACAATCCTGTCTCCCCGTGTGGTTTGTTAACCGACGGGCTCCCATCCTTGACTTCCCTACGTCCCATACGTTTAGGTTATTTAAGTCCTAATTTAAGAACAAATCGCTAAATAAAGTTACTCATAGTAAAACGCTTGTGTTTCGAAATCAGAGGGGTCAGGGAGGGTTTACATATAGGTGCAACAAAGAACTCTTGTCGTCAGGTATTGTGACCCGAACCACTGGACGCGCAGTAGCTACTCCACGCCAGCCAAAGAAAGGTTCGTCACAATTGGCGCCCGAGCAGGAACCCTTGGGGTCGAAATTCAGCGACGACAATAGCAGCAGAAATCCCACCCTTCCAGGGCCGGAAGTTCGAGAAACAAGCAGAAGCGGCACCGGAAAAGCTCGAGTTACAAAAGCCAAGCAGCATCTCAATAAATCAAGAAAAATCATAAAATAAATAATAAAAAAAAAAAAAATTTAATAGCTAAAATAATGAATGCCAGCACTGCCAAACCCATAAAAACGGGATGGGTGTACAACGTACAAAAGGAGGAGTTCCAGAAAATTATGGAGGAACTTGGGCTCGAAGCAACAGGCACGGTAGAAGAGTTACGTCGAAGATTTTGCGTTTACGCCACCAGAGCAGAGTTAAGCGACGCAGAGGAGTCACGCCTGAGGGAACTCGAGCAGAAATACAAGCGCTCCCCCTCACCGGGGCCCAGTGGGCAGCAACGAGTCAGCCTTGCGACGACGACAACGACAACCAGCACGACGCCATTACCAACGCTATATACCGGTACACCTCTGGCAGCCCAAACGGACGCCCACACCCCGCATGGGTCAGTTATTGACACGGTCCGCAGATGGGCGACGCGGTATGATGGCGGACAAGATCCACTCGCATTTTTGGAACGACTTGAGGAATTGGCAAAGGTGTACGGCGTTAATCTCGACACTCTGCCCCACACCATGCCGGAGCTACTGAAAGACCGGGCATTGGCATGGTATCGCAACAACAATCGTAACTGGAACAACTGGCAGGCTTTCCAACGCGACTTCCGGAAATTTTTCCTGCCCGCTCGGTACTTCGAGGACCTCGACGACAGCATACGCCGTCGCGTTCAACGCCCCCGGGAGACTTTCAAGGACTACGTGCTGGGGATACAGACCCTTATGAGGCAAGCCGACCTTCAAAGCGAACAGCAGTTGCAACGAATTTATCGGAATTGTCGCAGCGAATACCAGCTCTATATCCGACGCAAGGACTTCGTGAACTTGGAAGAATTAATCGCTCTCGCCGCGGGAAACGCCGAGGAGGACCAACCGACAGGAGGGGTGTTGGAACCTCAAGAGCAGTAAATCCCCCCAACACAAGACCATGCATCCCCCCAACCCAATCAAACATGAGAAATACAAGGAACTACGACGTGACAGCAGGTGCGACAAGCTTCCCCTATGAGCCACACCAGTTGGCAACCACGACGACTGCACCAGCATCTTTGCTTTGCGATGGCAGGAAGATTCTGGCAAAGGTGAAAATCGGAGAAGTGAACTTGGAGGCGACGTTGGACACTGGAGCCACGCGCAGTTTCGTCAGCGCCAGTCGGGTAGCGGAATTGGGTCTTCCCGAGACGTCCGACTGCACAGGAGGTAAGGTCCAGCTGGCAGACGGTGGTGTGCGGTTGGTACACCGGTCTATTCGAGCAGAAGTGATCGATCCGCTGGTGCTCGGAATGGACTTTCTGGCAAAAATTGGTACCATTCTACAGTGCGGAGGCCAACGGCTCCAACTCAGGGAACGAGCAGCTTGCCCAACAGAGCGATGCACCCTTACACAGACACCGGACACCTCGACCGGACAAGAACAAAACCCCAGCAGCAACCGAACAAGGCAGGCTTGCAACCCACAGTCAAGCAACCCAACAAGACAACAGGCTAGCGTCACCAAAGACATCCCCGTCGAGGAACAGCTCGAGAAATTCCTAAACGAAAAACTAAGTGGCTTCGATGAATTGGAGGGCACGTCCAACATAGCTACGCACCGCATTGTGATGAAGGACGAACGACCCCTCAAGCAGCGATATTACCCGAGAAATCCCGCTATGCAGAAGGTAATTAACGACGAAGTGGATGAGCTACTACAGAAGGGATGCATCGAACCATCAAACAGCCCATTTAGCACTCCTCTGGTATTCTTCAAGAAGAAGACCGGACAATGGCGCGTCTGCGTTGATTATCAACTTAATGCCCGGTCTGTACCTGACGCGTACCCGCTGCCAAGGATACACCACATTCTGGATCGTTTACGGGAAGCGCGGTACATAAGTAGCCTCGACCTCAAAAATGGCTACTGGAAAATCCCGATGCACCCCGAGAGCAAAAAGTTTACGGCATTTACCGTACCTGGCCTTGGCCTTTTCCAGTGGCGGGTGATACCATTCGGGTTGCACTCCGCGCCGGCCACATTTCAACGAGCGCTCGACCAGGTTATCGGGCCGGAACTGGAACCTTATGCTTTCGCATATTTAGACGATATCATCGTCACCGGAAAATCTTGGCAGGATCACATGGACAATCTGAGGGAAGTGTTACGCCGGTTGAAAGCTGCAAAATTAAAAATCAACAGAGAAAAATGCAAGTTCTTCCAAGAGGAAATCAAGTACCTCGGTCACGTAGTGAGTGCGAACGGTATCCACACCGACCCGGACAAAGTCACGGCAATACCAGATTTGCCACCCCCTACTGACATACGAGGCGTTCGACGTTTTCTAGGCACAGCTTCATGGTATCGCAGATTCATACCCGGTTTCTCTGACATCACGACACCATTGACGACACTTCTCAAGAAAGGCAAACGCTTCCGATGGGACACCGAGCAACAGCAGGCTTTCGAAACAATAAAGAATAAACTAATCCAAGCGCCCGTCCTCGCGCAGCCGGACTTTAACCAAAAATTTGTCCTCCAAACAGACGCTAGCGAGTATGGCCTCGGCGTGGTGCTAACGCAGGAGCAAGAAGGAGAAGAGCGAGTGATCGCGTATGCCAGCCGTCACCTCACCGATGTGGAACAGCGATACTCAACCACTGAGAAGGAATGTCTCGCGATAGTGTGGGGCATTCGGAAAATGCGACATTACGTGGAAGGGTACGAATTTACCGTCCTCACTGACCATTCCTCGTTGCGCTGGCACAACTCCATAGACAACCCTTCCGGCAGGATCGCGCGGTGGGCCTTGGAGCTACAGCAGTACCAGTTCCAAGTAAAATACAGACGAGGAAAGTGGAACGTTGTGGCAGATGCCCTCTCTAAGCAGCCAGCGGACGTCCTATTAGTTCAGGATGCCAACCCCGCGGATTGCCGATGGCATGCCACGAAGCTTCAAGACGTAAACGCAAGCCCTGAGAAATTCCCGGATTACACAATCCTCGATGGACAACTCTACCGACACTTTCCAGTATCCGATCTAGACGATGACTCGCCACCTTGGAAGTTGTGCGTCCCTAAGAATCTGCGACCTCGGGTTCTCGCCGAGAACCACGACAACCCCACCGCTGGACATCACGGGATTCGCAAGACAACAATCAGAATTGGCAAACGTTACTGCTGGCCCGGCATGGCGCGGGATATTAAGAGGTATGTCAACAGCTGCGAATCCTGCCAGAGATACAAACCCTCGCAAGAAAAACCAGCCGGACATATGCTGACACGTCTGAGCAACGAACCATGGTCGACAATCGGTGCGGACTTCATCGGACCGCTGCCGTGCACACCGCAGGGTCACACCATGGCACTGGTCATGTACGACAAGTTCTCCAAGTGGACGGAGATAGTTCCTCTGCGCAAGGCGACAAGTGAGAGCCTTCAGAGAGCACTGCGTGAGCGAATTGTCTGCCGCTATGGAGTACCAAAGGTCCTCATTTGTGACAACGGACCACAATTCAGCAGGGCCTACTTCAAGGATTATTTAAAGAAGATGGGAATCCGTCAGCAATTCACCGCTCCATACATGCCGCAGGAAAACCCGACCGAGAGAGCAAATCGAAACGTTAAACGTATCATTGCACAGTTGGCAAAAGGGATCCAACAGCGCTGGGATGAACAACTCCCAGAGATCATGCTTGCCATCAACACCACAGTCTCCGAGTCCACAGGGTACACACCAGCGTTTCTCACACAGGGAAGAGAACCACGATTACCTCGAGCATTATACGACGAAAACACACTAGGCACAGGCAACCCAGAACAGAGCCCACATCAACGAGCTCATAGATTACAGGGAATTTTTGAAATTGTACGAAGCAACCTTCGACGCGCAGCAAATGCCCAGGCGCGGCACTACAATTTACGACATCGACCTTGGAAACCACAGATTGGCCAGCGAGTCTTGGCGAAAACACATTTCCTGTCCAACGCAGCCGAGAAATTTACAGCGAAACTGGCGCCGAAGTTCGACGGACCGTACCGCGTCATTGGATTTAGCTCCCCAGTCATTGTACAGCTTAAACTGGAAGGATCAGAGCGGATACGCACTGCACATATCAGCGAAGTGAAGCTATATCGAGACGCCCACACATCTCCTTGCGACTCCGAAGGAGAAGAAAGGCGCCCGCCAGACCGAGTAGCCCGACACTCGGACCACAGACACGACAGAACAAGCATCCGAACAGACAAATCGACGAGCGGTCGACCCGGACCGTTAGAATACACTAACGTCTTCTTCTTTCATTATAGCTAACCAACTCGGACCAGACAACCCCGACCACAATAGAAGATGTCATACGCAATAGAAGCGGAGGAAGATTCGCTTCTCCAATACCCTCCGGGCCCAGGCGGAATCCAGGTGCGAGTCCGAGACTTCGAAAGGCTCAGCAGCGGCAGGTGGCTGAACGACGTATTGGTGGAGGTATACCTCCGCTGGGTCCAACAGAGCACCGGAATCACCTTGCGAGAACGCACCCATATATTCAACCCGTTCTTCTTCGACCGAATGGCAAGGGGTCGGAGCGCCGAGGAGCGATTCCAATCCGTACGTCGTTGGACGAGGAAGATAGACCTCACGGCGATGACGGTCATCGTGTGGCCCATAAATTCAGGGGACCATTGGGAGGCAATGGTTGCCTACTTACCAAGCGCCGGGACTAAGCGTGGGTACGGTTGCATCCTACAGCTGGACTCGCTGTATCAACAAGCCGACACCGAGAGGGCAGCCCAGATACGCGAGTACCTGTCACTGGTATTCCGAGACCGCGAGCTGCAGGTGGAGCCATCCCGGTTCACGGAGGGGAATCTCCCGCTGATCAACGCCAGGATACCACGACAGACAAACGGCGACGACTGTGGCGTGTTCTTGCTCCACTATGTGGAACAAATCATCAAGGACTCAACAGCCCTCAAGGCGAGAATGCTGGCACGCCAAGACACCCCGTTCAACCCACAGGAGAAGCGCAAGGCGATCGCGCAAGTGCTCAGACAACTCGCCACGGAGCAAGGAAGGGACGTAAGCGTCTTCCCCACGTTGAAGTTCGCCCCTAGACACCTGACGACGCATGCACGAAACAGGTGTTCAGCCAAAGCCACTGACCTCCAACCCGTGCCGAAGGTTATGGAAGTGTGCTATAGTCTACGAGTGGAGCCAGAGGCCACGTCCGAACTCTCCGGAGACCTCGGTGACAAAGCGCAGCCCACTCAGGCCCAGGAAGGCGACAAAATTAGTAACCGCCAAACCACAACAGCGCAGCCGGCCAAGGAGCACAATGATGAGTTTCATCCCGTGCCGAAGTCCAACGAAGGTTGCAGCCTACGGGTGGAGCCCGAGGCCACGTCCGAGCTCGCAGGAGACTTCGACGACGAGGCGCAGCCCACTCAGGCAAAGGAAGATATCACGAGCAGTGAACAATTAGCCGCTATCACAGCCCAACTGGCACACACGACCGAGGGAAACAACGATGAGGCCGTGCAATGGGTCAAAGTCAGCCAAGAGCCATATGAAAGAAACAGTTACGGATTCAAGGTGGATGCCGCATTAAACAGGACCATCGAGGCAAGTCCGCCCCCTCCAATGGCCGCTATGAATTCAACTCCAACACCGTCACCACCAGGCCATGACCTCATACTCCAGACGGTGATCGAACACCCGTGGCATCGGGTTAACGAAGAGGATCTGGCCCTAGAATGCCCAGTCAGTTTCGGGTACCTCTACGACCCGATCGAAGGAGGGTTCTAACAGCCGGGACCGAGGGAAGTGTCTCTGGCATGACACATCAGACACCTGCGATGACACCGCAAACCTTGGGGCAGAATCGCGAAGTACCACCGCAAGTCCAGGGGATGTCGTTCGTAGGACTGGACGACTTCCACACCAGAGGGCACCAGCTGCTGCCTCCTCATATCTGCGCCAACATCATTTTCCGGTGCGAGGAGCTGCAGCGACGCGCAACGGCCAACAAGGCCAAACGGAGACTGCGATACCACTACAGGGATTATCGAGTGGTGATCGCCCTGGGCTCCCAAGGGACCACCATTTCCCTCCACCCCCTAAGTGGGAAGAGAGTGTGAGGAACTCACCAAAGGTGGGTTCCCACAAAACAAGAGATGAAGACAACAACAGCGAGACATCGTCACCCTGTGGAGGGATCCACCACCGGTGGGTCCCCACTACTCAACACTTAGCGGCGACTACAACCTCGACGGTTGTAGCGTCATCTTTCGGCGGCAAGCGTCACCAGTAGGAAGTAGAGCCTACCAACAGCAACAGCCAGCGACGGGAAAAATCCCGCAAACAACAACGCGCTGAGTAAATTGTGACTCAGGAAGAGTAGAACATGGGTAACGGGATCCCCCGGGAGGGAGACAGCCGGACGCCGTGTGGCGAAGCTGCTCATACCGCCGCCGCTGGAAGTCCAGCGGGAGACTATTTAAGAGGCCGACGTACAGGAATCGCTCTCTATTCTCTGTGATCTAGCCATCGCGCATCAAGTCGTTTCGCGTATCATCAAGTTCTTTTCTTAAAAAAAAAAGTGACAAACATCTCGAGTGCTAACGCGAAGTGTGGCGAGTATCCAACGAAGGACACCTCTAACCGTACCTTGATCCCTTTGCGATATAGAACCAACGTCCGTCGACGGATTTTCAGCAGAGTGAGTTATAATCATTTACAGTGTAACCAGTAGGTGCGAAACCTCATCACAATCCTGTCTCCCCGTGTGGTTTTTTAACCGACGAAAGTTAAAAACCACACGGGGAGTAAAGTTACTCATAGTAAAACGCTTGTGTTTCGAAATCAGAGGGGTCAGGGAGGGTTTACATATAGGTGCAACAGAGAACTCTTGTCGTCAGGTATTGTGACCCGAACCACTGGACGCGCAGTAGCTACTCCACGCCAGCCAAAGAAAGGTACGTCACACGCTTTATTACACTGTTCTCTAGTTTCAATGTGACAACTCTGACTTTTTCATCTTTTCCTTCATGAGTTTCTATAACTCGCTCTCGTGGCCACCTCGATGGATGAGTATATTCATTTTTCAGCAAGACAATTTGACCCTTTTCCAAATTATTTTGTTGAGTTTTCCACTTATATCTTTGCTGTAGAGTGGTAAGATACTCCTCCTTCCATCTTTTCCAGAAATCTCTTCTTATCTTTTGGAGTAACTTCCACTTGTTCAATGATGATAGACCATCGTCTTGCGATTCGGAACAGTCGATCATCGGTTTTCCAATTAGAAAGTGACCTGGCGTCAATACATCAATGTCATCGATTTCATTTGTGATGGAATAGAGTGGTCTCGAATTAAGTACCGCTTCAATTTGGCATAAAACGGTGCTGATTTCTTCAAACGTCAACTTAGTATCTCCAATTACTCTATTAAGGTGATACTTTATCGACTTAACACCAGCTTCACCAAAGTGAGGAGCTGCCGGGGGAATAAATTTCCACTCTATTTTCTCTTCAGCCAATATTGGAGCTACTTCTGCAAGTTCCATCATATGGCCTAAATCTTGGTATTCTCTCATAAACTTCACATATTCAGCTTTTAATTCGTTATTATTTTTCAGCTTCTTTTCCAGATTTATTAATCTTGCCACAGCCATTTTGCGCGATTCTCCTAGTTGATAGTCTTCTTTGAACGGCAATTTTGTGATAAATCTGCCGCTGATATCTTGCGTGGTGGTTTCGTTGTAATATTGAATACAGTGGTCTTTTTAGTTTACTTTATTCTCAGGAATTTCCTCTACTTCCCAAAACCTTTCCAGATTTGTTGTTACCGCTGCTGTAATTCTATTTGAATTCCCTGCCACTTTGAGAACACCAGACAAAATCCAACCCAACTTTGTTGCTTGTCCCAGTACTTTATCGACCTTTCGAATTCCGACTTCCAATATTTCTTGATATAAGTCTCCACCAACTATGATGTCTACCCGATCTGACTTATAGAAATACGGGTCCGCAAGGGTGTAATTTTTCCAGTCTTCAATATTGTATTTAAAGGATTTATCAGGGTGTACGCCTGATAGCTTTTGCAGAACTAACGCTTCTGCTTTGAACTTCTCACTGCTCATAAATCGTGGATGAATTTCAAGACTTATCTTGTATTTTGATACTCCTACTAATGATTCTCCTAGACCACGAAGTTCTGTTCTTATATTTTTTCTTTTCAGCTGCAGCCACTGTGCTGCTTCTTCAGACACGGCTGTCTTTTGTGATCCTTGATCAATTAACGCCCTCAGTGTTAGAAAACTGCCATCTCCTGCTCGTACTCGAACCTGAGCTGTTGCTAATAAAACTGTTGAAAACTTATCTTCCTCTGTTAACATTGCTGAAGTCTTTTGTGATTCCTTCGTATCTTTCTTAAATTCATCAATGTGTAGTAACGTGTTGTGACCTCTACCACACTTCTTGCATTTGTTTGTTATTTGTGAACATCTTTCTTGAAATTTGTGACTCATACATACATAACACAACTTGTTTTTGTTCACAAATTGCCTTCCATCACGGTGGTGGATAGAAATCTTCTACAAGTTTGAATCTCATGGCCAGCTTGAGTACAGAAATCGCATACCTTTTGTGTTGTATGAAATGAATTTCCTGTCTTAGTATGTACCTTGTAATTGCCACTGTTACCTTGTTTCTTGCCTCTCACTGCTGCCAATGCCTGATACGGCTGTTCAAGAAAACTGAGAACGTCTTGAAGTGTTTGAATTTCTTTTGTTTTCTTAACACTTTGTTCATATAAACGAAGTCCATCGCGATCAAGCTTACGTACCATTATTCTGGCTATAAATGGCTCAGCGTCATCAATCTTAATATTGAGACCATTAAGTGCCTGGACACATTCATTTGTTGTGTCTAATAATTGTTTAATGCTTGACGCTGATTCGCTGTTTACTAGAGGATGATCCAAAATTCAATCTACCTGAGTTGTGAACAGAAGCCTGTTATTCTCGAATCTCATCTTTAAAATTTCCCAAGGTGCTTCATAATTAGCGTCAGTGATTTTTAAATGTTGAATAAGTCTACCAGCTTCTCCTTTCACATAATTTTTCAAACGGTACATTTTTTCTGCATTTGAAAATGACTGGCAATCATGTACTAAATTTTTAAAAAGATCATGAAAGGACGGCCATTCATTGATGTTCCCGAAGAAAAGTGGAATTTTTATGTCTTCCAAATTTATTTGATTTTTATATTTTGCTTCCGTTCCTGAAAGTGCCACCATTATCTTTTTCAGTATTACCCAGTATTCTTTTTTTTTTCTTTTTTTTTTATATCAGAATCTAGCAGTAGCCCTTAAGAGATCAATCTCCTTTTCAATGATTGGCTACTGATGGAATGGTTGACAGAGGGAGCGGAAGGGAAAGGGAACTTTTCGCATTCTACATACTCCGGCAAGTGTTGCGAAGCAAAGCTTCCTAAAGAACTGCTTATTTTTGCTTATTTTATTATTGCAAACACTGCCGGAGACAACGAATGGTCCTTATTTTTCACAATTAGCGCTAGGCGAGGCCTTAAGTACGCATTAGAATTTGAGACGTCACGATAAGGAAAGTTAACAACCATGCGCAAGGCGGGACTCGAACCCGCGTCCCCGGAAACCGATGGCTAGTGTGCCACACACTACACCACCGAGCCACCGAGAACCGCAGTTCTTTGTTTATTTCTAAATATTCGTCTTCAATTATCTCGCTCTGAGTTTCATTGCCACTTTCTTTTAATAATTTTTCGTAACTTTCTTTTAATTTCTCTATTTGTTCTTCAATCGCAGTTTTTGTAACCATCAGTTCCGTTTTTTGGCCGTTGTTTATTTCTAATAGAGCTTCATCCATCAATTCGTGTAGATAATATTTATATTTTTGAATTTTTTTGAATATTGGTTTACTAGTATAGTTATTTCCTATTGGGTTCATAATTTTTGCTCTAGTTTTCTCATTTTCAGTTACCATTCTGCTTGACTGAGGGTCGCTTTCGACTTCCAATTTCTCCTCTAGTTTTTTGCAAGCCTCTTCTATGACTATTCCAATTGCTTCAAAATACTGTTTTTCAAAGTATGGCTCCTCTGTAACTCCTTTAGCCAATAATTTGCTATGATTAGCCTCTAGTTGAAGTTTAATCCGCTCCAAGCGTTTCTTCGTATCTTCCACTTGCGTTGATCGGATTCTGTCTTCACAAATTTTATCCCTTATGGATATAGCTTCTTCACCGAGCTCCTTCTGCTTCTCCAGAATTTGTTGCTTTTCTTTCGACATTTTACTCGGTATTATTATTTTTTTCCTTAATATTTTTTGTTTTACACTTTTCACTATCCGATGTCTAAGCCCCGGATACGCTTCCACTTTTTTCACTCTCCGATGTCTAAGCCTCGGATACGCTTCCACTTAGTTTTCTCGCTCTCTAGCGACTGGAAAACTTATCTATTGGTTTCTAAATAAAATCTAAGTCTCTTACCGCTGATGGGGGAAAACTTAGTTTTATTTTCTAGAATGACCAACTTTAAAGTCTCGGTTCAATTATTCTCAGAATCTCTTACCACTGGTGAGGGGAAAACTCTGAGAAATACTCGAAGGACCAAATGTTACACGCACAATACGTAATAACACACTGAGTATTTGTAGGATACTGATTTTATTTTACGTTTCGTTTAGGCTTATATGCTTTTTTACATTCTTCGATTATATATACATTCTGATAACTAGATAAGAAAATGTCTCGAGAGTCGAGATAAAAAAAATTACTTTTATCATAAATATGACGGCTAGTTGACCTGATGAGACGGCTGCTAAGGATGTGAATTTCTGCCGCAACTGCTGATAACGAAAGTGTGAAGTGATGTCTCGACCACGAACATTGGAGTGCAGCTGCATGTTATAAATTTCCCTTCCTAAGGCACCGCTGATTAACGTCGGCGATCCTTTTCCGTCGACTCCTCGTAACTTCTTATCTTATGTTTAGTTGTCTCTAAACACTACTCCTATGATGGAATAAATCTCTTTCAGAAAGTTTCCTCGATCAAGGATTTAGGAGTTTTATTCGACTGTAGGTTTTCTTTCAATTTGCATTATGATTACGTAATTTCTAAGTCCAACTCACTTCTTGGTTTCCCAAAGAGAAATTCTACAGAATTTTCGGATATATTTACATTAAAAACTATTTTTGTGAGCTTGGTAAGATCTCTCCTTGAATTTGGTTGTATCATTTGGAATCCCTCCTATGATTGTCATACTGCTAGATTAGAAAAAATACAGAAGCGTTTCACCAGATTCGCACTGAGACGATTTTACGGCCCAGAAAACATGCCAGCTTATGTTGAGCGTTGTCGCTTGCTAGGGCTACATAGCTTAGCTCAAAGAAGAAATACCCTGGAGGTACTCTTTATAAAAGATATTATTGATAGCAAAATTGATGCTCCAGGTCTATTAGAAAGTATAGATTTTCATGTCCCTATGAGAACACTTAGGTGTAGGGATCCTTTTATTACTAAATTCCATAGAACAAATCTTGGGAAAAATGAACCCATCTCAAAATGCTTGTCTGTTTGTAACGTGGTATCTAATGCCTTAGACTTCAGTTCAAGCAGATTTAGATTTAAGAATGATTTGTTAAAATATTTTGATACACATTAATTGTATATTTAGTTTTTAAGTAATCTGTAAGGGCCGCCCGCCCAGTAGATGAAATAAAATAAATAAACTAAAAATAAACTAAGATTCGCGATTGGCGTGCGCTTAAGAGCACTCAGCCACGACGAGGTACTGAAATTAACTTGGATTCGGGATTGGCGTCCGCTTAAGAGCTCTCAGCCAGAACGAGGCACTAAAATTTACTTGGAATCGGGATTGGCGTCCGCTTAAGAACACTCAGCCAGAACGAGGTACTAAAATTTACTTGCAATTGGGATTGGCGTCCGCTTAAGAGCACTCAGGCAGAACTAGGTACTAAAATTTACTTGGATTCGGAATTGGCGTCCGCTTAGGAGCACTCAGCCACGACGAGGTACTAAAATTTGCTTAGATTCGGTATTGGCGTCCGCTCAAGAGCACTCAGCCACGATGAGGTGCTAAAATTTACTTGGATTCGGGATTGGCTTCCGCTTAAGAGCACTCAGCCACTACGAGGTACTAAATTTTACTTGGATTCGGGATTGGCGTCCGCTTAAGAGCACTCAGCCACGATGAGGTACTAAAATTTACTTGGATTCGGGATTGGCGTCCGCTTAAGAGCACTCAGCCACGACGAGGTACTAAATTTTACTTGGATTCGGGATTGGCGTCCGCTTAAGAGCACTCAGCCACGATGAGGTACTAAAATTTACTTGGATTCAGGATTGGCGTCCGCTTAAGAGCACTCAGCCATGACGAGGTACTAAATTTTACTTGGATTCGGGATTGGCGTCCGCTTAAGAGCACTCAGCCACGACGAGGTACTAAAATTTACTTGGATTCGGGATTGGCGTCCGCTTAAAAGCACTCAGCCTCTACGAGGTACTAAAGTTTCAAAGTTGGACGACTTACCACTTGGAGCACGGGATTCCAAAAGAGACCGAATTCAGCGCGGTCCCTTTATACACCGATCAAAACAACACCGCTGCAGTCGTTGTTCTTGTGCACATTCAGGAATTTTCTAATGTGCATAGCGGCACTCAACGTACTTGTTGTTGTTGTGCTTATTTCTAGAAATATTCCTTGTGATTTTGTTGGTAGATTTCTAGGCTCTAATTTAATTTTTGCTTGCTGGTTTCGCGTCTCAGTCTGTGTTGTAATTGTTGTAAACAGTCTTCCACCTGATTTTATTGGTAATTTCCCAAGGCTCTGCTTTAATTTTTGCTTGCTGGTTTCGCGTCTCAGTCTGTGTTGTAATTGTTGTAAACAGTATTCCACCTGATTTTATTGGTAATTTCCCAAGACTCTGCTTTAATTTTTGCTTGCTGGTTTCGCGTCTCAGTCTATGTTGTAATTGTTGTAAAAAGTATGTGGTTCATGTATTCTGTGTGACTGTTGTTTTTTTCCCTTTGTTGGCAAGCGAGTTAATGTGGTTGTTGTTATTATTGTTAGCTTTGCATATTTTCGCCTTGGCTACGCTGCTTTTTTTCTTTTTATTGTTGTTGATAGAATTACTTACACCTGAAGTTGGGTCCGCACAACCCAGGTCACCGCGTTTTCAGTTTACGTTTACTAAAAACGGGCTCGGTTGGGATGCAGACCAGGTTCTACACCCGAAGTTGTAAGAAAAAATATTTTTTCTTACAATATATATATTTTCTCGTATATATATATTGTAATGTATTGTTACGTAAATTTAGATTTACGGGTACGACTCTCTCTCTTAGGTTCGATCTCTGGATTGTTAATAATCTAATAAAACTCAAAAGTTTTGCTTTTCTTAATTTCACAAATTTTATTCTTTTCTTATTGCACTTATTAACACTTATTACTTGACGCTATGCTCACAAGGTGTCGATGTGTTCTGTTCAAGAACCAAATTCGAACTAACTCTCTGAGACGCTCTGCGTCTATTTATATGGCAGTTGACACTGCTGCGGAAGGTTCTGGAACTATGTAGCAAATTCTCGATCTATCTATTTGATCTATCCCGCGCTAGATGTCGTTGTGAAAGATCGTGGAAGGTTCTGGAATTATCTAGCAAATTGTCGATCTAACTATATAATCTATCCTGCGCTAGATGTCGTCTTGAAGGTTCTGGAATTATCTAGCAAATTGTCTATCTACCTCGAGCTAGATGTCGCCGTACAAAGTTCTGAAAGGTTGTGAAACTAGCTATCTATGCGCGATTTGAATGGTTTCCAGTGCTTTCGCGAAAGTTTCATTGTAAATTCGTCACACTGCCCTCCACTTAAGTCTGATCGTCCCGATTAGACACCAAATTCCTTGATCCATATGGGGCTAGTCTCTCCAAGTGAACGACTTAATTTTACCTCGTCTCTGCGTGTGGGATTGTATGCGATAGACAACATCGTTCAGTCGCTTTATGACTTTATATGGCCCTTCCCACGATGTTTGCAGCTTTGGAGACATACCCTTTTTCCGTTGCGGATTGTACAGCAGCACCAAGTCGCCTTCTTGAAATAATTCTGAATTCATAGCTCGGTCGTAACGATCCTTCATTTTATGTGTTCGCTGCCTCACATGTTGATGTATTTCATCTATTTCGGACTGAAGCAATTCCCAATAGCTGCCTCCAGTTTCAGTAAGTTGATTGCTCTTTTCAAAGTTCAAATCTGACGGGAGTCTCAAATCTGTACCAAAAATAATCCTCGCAGGTGGATGGCCGGTAGTGTCATGGACTGCTGATGGTAAGCCAATAAAAACATTTTAATGTGCTTGTCCCAATTGTGCTGATATTTTCCCAGTACTTTCCGTAAATGCTCTTCTAATGTACAGTTAAACCTCTCCACCATGCCATCCGATTGTGGATGTAGAGCTGTCGTTCGAGTTTTCTTGATACCCAACAATAAGCACATTTCTTGAAATATAGCAGACTCAAAGTTCCTCCCTTGATCTGAATGCAACTCAATTGGTATTCCAAACCGCGTGACCCAATTCTGCACAAAAGCTTCGGCCACAGTTTTAGCCTCCTGATTTGGTATAGCGCATACTTCTGGCCATTTACTGAAATAGTCCATGACTACCAACACATATTTGTTCCCAGAGTCGCTAGTAGGAAATGGACCAGCTACATCCATAGCAACGCGTTTAAATGGCGCTCCCGCATTGTACTGCTGCAACCTTCCTCTGTTTCTAACTTTCGGACCCTTAGCTGCCATGCATTGCGCGCAGTTTTTAATCCATTCTGCAACTGATCTTCACTTTCCCATGAACGATGCAGAACTCCGTTTATCAACTTCAAGCTATTCCATTGCGCCCAATACGCCTTGGCCAACGGACTTTCTGATGCCATTTCTTCCTTGGTTGGTCTTTTATCTGTTTCTTTCGCTTTCATGACCTTAACCAAGTCCTTTAACCTTTAACCAGCGCTGTAAGGAAAAGTGACCTTTTCCTTACAGCGCTGGATTCCCATTCATCATCAGGTTGCAGATTTGTTAATCGGATGTCGACTATACCTTCGCTTTTTTTAACTTTGGAGCAATGCTTACACTCCAATGCACATGGGCGTCGAGATAGTGCATCGGCGTTTACATGTTGCCCACCTTTCCGATGCTGTATTTCACAGCCTTAATTTTGCAACCTTTCTATCCATCGCGCAATCTGTCCTTCCGGATTTTTAAACTGGAGTAACCATCTGAGTGCTGCATGATCTGTTCTTAGATGGAAATGCTGTCCATACAGGTATTTGTGAAAATGTTTCACACATTCAACCACTGCCCTGTCCGGTTTTCCCAGGACTCTGCTATAGTACCCAATTACTTTTTCCTGACCATCGATAACCTGCGAGAGTACACCTCCTATTCCATGTGCACTAGCATCAGTGTCTAGGACGAATTTTCCGCCAGGAACTGGATAAGCCCACATTGGAGCTTTACAAAGCAATTCATTCAACTGCAATTCATTCCACTGAGGCATTCTCTTCCTCCTCTTTCCACAAAAATTTGCAGTTTTTCTTCGTCAAATTATGCACACTTCTTGCAACGTTGGCAAATCCGGGTACAAAGCGTCGGTAATATGTACAGAGTCCAAGAAAGCTTCGCACTTCATGAACATTCGTTGGTCGAGGCCAATCTCTTACCGATCTTATTTTGCCTTCATCAGTGTGGCACCTGATACCTCTAGTAGTGATTTTGTGTACCAAATAAGTTACTTCGGTTTTAAATAGATTGCATTTCTTTGGATTCAACCGTAATCCAGCAGAAGCAATTCGTCGAAAGACATCTTCTAAATTTTTGAGGTGGTCATCAAAACTCTGGCCCATGACGATAATGTCATCAAGATACATCAAACATGTTTTCCAGTGAAGCCTTTTGAGTACGTGTTCCATTAAACGCTCAAAAGTTGCCGGAGCGTTGCATAATCCAAATGGCATCACGGAGAATTGCCACAATCCATCCCCGATGCTAGTGGGACTCTGCGTGGAGCTTGCCGAATCGGTCTTGCATCGCCAGTGTCTATCCGATGTTGCACAATGGCAGTTCTTCCAAATTTATTGCCATCGTTGGCAAATATGGAGCTATAGTTCTCTAGTAGCCGTTTCGCTTTCATCTTTTCTGGCCCGCTCACCTCATTCAACCAGGTACCCACGATGTTAGGAATTTTCGTGCCATCTTTGAGAACCTCGTTTTTGCATTCCTGGGGATCCAGGTTCTACACTCGTATTTGTAAGGAAGTTATGCTTCCTTACACTCCCTCCTTTCTTTCCGGTGGAGGATGAATAGTGATCGCGCTTGACGTGATGGTCACCCTGTGGCCGGCACAGCGGAACCGGATGCGCTGGCGTTTCCGTGGCTGTTGGGCCAACCGCGGGTATCCCCTGCGTAAACCTTCTACCACCTCTCGGTTAACGCGTGTGCCTGCTGGGCCCTCGAGCTCGTCAAGGTCGCGGAACTGTAGCGGCATTGGGATGTTGTTCCGCTCGACTACCTCGCTGGACTCGGTTGGTGGTGATACTTCTTCGCTGGCCGGTTTTGGTGACGGTAGTTCTGTCACTGCTTCTAGCCCCAAATGTCCATCGACTTCGGAGCATAGGTCATCGTAGAATGTGCCGCTCAGAGGGTCGAAATTGTCCGGGTGTCCGGTGTCTGTGGGTATCGGCCCTCCTACTAGTTCTGCCCTTTTTGGCACTTCGAGGGTGGGTTCCCCGAAGTCGAGAGCGGGGAACTTCCGGTGTGTCTTACCTAGGTCGGTTGCCAGCTTCCGGATGGTGTTGGCGATGTCCTGCCGCTTCCTGCCTACCACTCCTCCTTGTTCAAGAACTCGTCGCGGTAGTCTTCGAGTGGCCGAACTAATAGGTGTTCTGCGTATTGTAGCAGAAATACGCCGCAATCCGTCCCGTTGTCCTGCTGCAACACCCTGGGGTCGAATAGGGGTGGGTTCACGTCGCTGAATGTCCGGGGAACCCCGTCGAGCTTGCGTGAGTGGTATTCGCACTCGAGATACTCCCGTATCCGTTGGGCTACCTCCGTCCGTGGGCCCGGGCTTAGGGAGTCGAATTGGAGGATACAGGGTAGCTGTGCACGCCATGTCCCGTCCTGCTTCGGCTTCTCCATCATCCTGACGTTGGTGCTACCCACGAAGCACACGACCATTAGGAACCAATGTTGGTCCCTGTTCACTGGGACAAGGATGTGGTTCATCGTGAACAAATCCACATTCTTTGTCCAGCGCCTCACTCTGCCGTGCTGTTCCCACGGCGTGCCGGCCTAGTTGATGCGGTCAAAGAAATGGGTGCTGAACATGTGCCTCGATGTTTCTGCGACCCTGGTGTTTTTGAGGAATTGGAGGCACATCTTTACCAGAGCGTCATTCAGAAACCGCCCTCTGGCTAAACGGCGATAGTCCTCGGCCCGGATCGGAATTCCACCGCGGGCAGACGGATAAATATCGAAGGGTTCCTCCTCGTTACCATCCGCGTCCGCTAGTTCTGTTAAGGACTTCATCCTCTGACCCTCGTGGTTCCGCTTTCTCTCAGGCTTTGCGCTGTCACTGCTCACACGACGTAGGGGAGCAAAGACGGGTGTTGTCGTTCCGGCTACTTTGCTTGACCTGATTAGTTCGTCCAGCCGATCTAACCATTGTTTCTTCTCTGCGGTTGTTGCCATTGTTGTCGATTTGTTGTTGGTTTTTGGTGGTTTTCTAAGAGGGGGTAAATAAGTAACGGGTTGATCTACTACACTGACGGACAACACGACCTACGACGCCACATAACATATGAAATTTAACTACTGAGGTTCTGTAAGTTCGTCGCTCACGGTCGTATTTGATCTGTCTTCAACACGATGATACTCCTTAAGATCTCGGATGTGGGCCGTGCGACTACTTGAATTTTCTATGTTGGTTAGCTGCACGATGACTGGTGATGTATATCTGTCGATTCGGTAAGGTCCCTCGTATTTTGGTGCCAGCTTGGCGTTGAATTTATCCACCGCTTTTGACAGATGGTGTGTTTTTACCAGGACAAGTGTTCTGATTGGGGGGTTCCAGTGTCTTCGTCGAAGATTGTAGTTCCGAGCATGGTCCTTTGCCGCCCTTTCAAGATCTCTCTTCACGATTTGGAAAACTTCTCGAAGGCGATTACCCCTTTGTTCTGGACTTTGTGCCGCGGTTCCGGTTCCTAAAGTGACTCTGTCGAAGAGTGTCTTCGGCAACCGCGGTTCTCGACCCTGTGTGACGAATGCTGGACTAAATCCAGTTGTGGCTGATGTCATCGTGTTGATGCCCAAGGCGATTTCCGGAATGAATTCGTCCCAACTCGTCTAATCGTTTTTTATCACCTGTGCCACAATCCTCTTCACGTTCCTGTTTGCTCTTTCGGCGGGATTTTCTTGGGGTGTATATGGGGCGGTAAACTGCTGACGAACACCTAAATCCTGGAGGAACCGTTGGGAGTGTCGGCTGTTGAACTGCACACCGTTGTCTGTGACGAGTACCTTTAGAGCTCCATATCTCGCCAATATTCTTTCCCGAAAAGCTCTCTTCAAACTATCCGTAGTTGCTTGCCGCAGTGGTACTATTTCTGTCCATTTCGAGGATTTGTCTAAGAAAACTAGTATCATTGTATTACAATG
The DNA here is from genome assembly GCA_922984085.1 of Sicus ferrugineus. Classification (NCBI taxonomy): domain Eukaryota; kingdom Metazoa; phylum Arthropoda; class Insecta; order Diptera; family Conopidae; genus Sicus; species Sicus ferrugineus. Next base: position 27,854,235 of record OV277349.1, read on the forward strand.
TCTTGATCGTGGTAACGGCCCTATGAAGTCAGCACAGACGATGGACCAGGGCTCCTCGGGTATCTGTGTCAGCATCTTCCCTGCTACCTTGTCTTGTACTGGTTTGTACCGTTGACATGACTCGCAACATCGCACGAACTTTCTGATGTCTCTGAACATACTTGGCCAGTAGTATCTGTCGGCGATCCTTGTCACTGTCTTCCGAATTCCAGGGTGTCCGGCGCTTGGGTCGTCGTGGTTTTCTTTCATCACTCGGTTTCGGAGGTTGTTAGGTACGCAGAGTTTCCACGCTGCGCAATCTTCATCATTTGAGTCACCTGGGATATGTCGGTATAGTTGCCCGTTCTCGATTACGTAGTCCGAAAATTTCTCTGGGTTCTTTCTAATGTCTGTCATTCTCGTTTCGGTCCAGCTGCCTTTTCCTTCCATCGTCGTAACCTTTCCTAGTCGTTGGCTGCCTCGAGAGTGCATCCGCGACTACGTTCCCCTTACCTCGCCTGTATTTTACGTCGAAAGTGTATTGCTGTAGTTCGAGTGCCCATCTGGCTAACCGGCCTGAGGATTTTCTAGTGAGTTTAGCCACTTCAGTGAGAGATGATCCGTGATAATACTAAAGTGGTAACCTCCTAAATATGGCCGCATTTTCCTAATGCCCCATACGATTGCCAGACACTCCTTTTCCGTAGCAGAGTAGTTCTGTTCGGCTTTGTTTAAATGACGACTGGCATATGCGATCACTCCCTCTCCTTCTTGACTTTCTTGGGTCAGCACTGCTCCTAAACCGTAGTTACTGGCGTCCATCTGCAGCGTAAACTTCTTGGAAAAATCGGGACACCAGTACTGGACTGGTGCTTCCGTGAGCTTCTTCTTCATCGTCTCGAAGGCTTGTTGTTGTTCCTCAGTCCATTTCGACCATTTACCCTGCTTCAAGAGGCTTGTGAGTGGAATGACTAAATCCGCGAAGTCCGGTACGAACCGGCGATACTATGATGCCACTCCCAGAAAGCGGCGAACACCTCTTACGCTTGTTGGTGGCTCTAATTCCTTGATAGCCGCCACCTTGTCGGAATCGGTATGGATTCCCTGACGGCTTACCACGTGACCTAAATATTTCAAGTCTTCTTTGAAAAACTCACATTTTTCGCTGTTTATTTTTAGGTTAGCTGCCCGCAGACGTTGAAATACTTCTTGTAAATTCTTCTTGTGTTTCTCTAGAGTTTTCCCAGTCACAATTATGTCGGCAAGATACGCGAATGCGTGTGGTTCCATTTCTGGCCCGATCACCTGGTCCAATGCCCTTTGCAAAGTTGCTGGAGCCGAATGCAGGCCAAACGGCATGACACGCCACTGAAAGAGTCCTCTCCATGGAACAGTAAAAGCCGTGTACTGCTTGCCGCCCGGGTTCATGGGAATCTGCCAGTAACCATTCTTCAGATCCAGGTTACTGATGTACTGTGCGTCGCGTAACCGGTCCAAGATGTGCTGTATCCTAGGAAGTGGGTATGCATCGGGAACTGATCGTGCATTCAACTGCCGGTAATCAATACATAGGCGTTCCGTTTTTCTTCTTCACTAAGACGATAGGGGCACTGTACGGGCTATGCGAGGGTTCAATACAGTCCTTTTCTAACAGTTCGTCTATTTTCTTGTGTATAATTGCTTGCATGGCAGGGTTTTTCGGGTAATATCTCTGCTTGATGGGTCGGTCATCCTTCATCACGATCGGATGGGTGGTGATGTTAGAAGGGCTCTTCAAAGCCTCGAACTTCGGTAGTTCTGCTTCCAAGAATGTAACTTGTCTTTCTTTCGTCCTATCATCTTCTTTTCCTTGCGTGCCTTCTGCTGTTTGGTCGTTGGTTGTTGTGGCCGTCTTTTGCGTTGTGCATCCGTGCGAAGCTGTTTTCGTCTCTATCCTCATTGTCCAAAGTGTAGAACCGCCGGCTTGTCCACCATTTGGGGCTGTTGTCACCGGAGCACCTAAAGTTATGATTTCACCTCCACAGCTGATCGATGCTCCTATATTCGTGAGGTAGTCTATCCCCAGGATTACGTGATCGATGGCATCCTTGAGTATGAGCAACGGCATTCTACATTCCGCCGCTCCTAGCCGGATAACCACCTCCATTGCTTGGTCAATTGTACGCGGCGTACCATCTGTCATCTTAACGCCGACATCTACGTCTACTAGTCGTCCTTCGGCGGCAATCTCTCTGGCTAGTAATTCGCTGATGAAACTTCTCGAGGCTCCCGTGTCGATAGTGCCGGTGACAAGTTCCCTTCCTAATGCCACTTTTGCGAAGATTCTGTCCTGACTGAAGTTTAAGCACTTGGTGGGGTACGAGGAGAGTTTTGGTTCCCTGGCTCCAGCAGTCCTCGTCTCTGCTAGATGCCCTGCCCGTTTTCCGGAGCTTTCCTGCAACAATCAATCGTTCGTAGCCCTTGTTTTCCACACTCCCAGCAGAACAGTTTTCGGGGGTTATGGCATTCTCTCTGAAAATGGCCGTTTTCACCGCATCTCCGACAGACGGTCCGCGGGTCTATTCAGTTCCCCGATGGTGCGGCTGACATCAATCGATGGTGTTCCGGTTTTGATCGCCACGGTTGCTTGGGGTGTATATGGGGCGGTAAACTGCTGACGAACACCTAAATCCTGGAGGAACCGTTGGAAGTGTCGGGTGTTGAACTGCACACCGTTGTCTGTGACGAGTACCTATAGATCGGATGGGTGGTGATGTTAGAAGGGCTCTTCAAAGCCTCGAACTTCGGTAGTTCTGCTTCCAAGAATGTAACTTGTCTTTCTTTCGTCCTATCATCTTCTTTTCCTTGCGTGCCTTCTGCTGTTTGGTCGTTGGTTGTTGTGGCCGTCTTTTGCGTTGTGCATCCGTGCGAAGCTGTTTTCGTCTCTATCCTCATTGTCCAAAGTGTAGAACCGCCGGCTTGTCCACCATTTGGGGCTGTTGTCACCGGAGCACCTAAAGTTATGATTTCACCTCCACAGCTGATCGATGCTCCTATATTCGTGAGGTAGTCTATCCCCAGGATTACGTGATCGATGGCATCCTTGAGTATGAGCAACGGCATTCTACATTCCGCCGCTCCTAGCCGGATAACCACCTCCATTGCTTGGTCAATTGTACGCGGCGTACCATCTGCCATCTTAACGCCGACATCTACGTCTACTAGTCGTCCTTCGGCGGCAATCTCTCTGGCTAGTAATTCGCTGATGAAACTTCTCGAGGCTCCCGTGTCGATAGTGCCGGTGACAAGTTCCCTTCCTAATGCCACTTTTGCGAAGATTCTGTCCTGACTGAAGTTTAAGCACTTGGTGGGGTACGAGGAGAGTTTTGGTTCCCTGGCTCCAGCAGTCCTCGTCTCTGCTAGATACCCTGCCCGTTTTCCGGAGCTTTCCTGCAACAATCAATCGTTCGTAGCCCTTGTTTTCCACACTCCCAGCAGAACAGTTTTCGGGGGTTATGGCATTCTCTCTGAAAATGGCCGTTTTCACCGCATCTCCGACAGACGGTCCGCGGGTCTATTCGGTTCCCCGATGGTGCGGCTGACATCATTCGATGGTGTTCCGGTTTTGATCGCCACGGTTCCCGGGGCGTACGTGAGGGCTCTGTGTCCTGGCGTATACCCTCGAAATCTTCCGCCATGGATACTAATTCTTCTAGTGACGAGAAGTCTGTCCGTCTTATGTAAAGCAGATAGTCTCGATGACAATTCCGGTAGATTCTCTGTAGCTGGTGTTCTTCCGTATAGCCGACATGACGCATCAACGTTTGCATGGCTAACACATAATTCTTGAACTTCTCTTTTGTGGCTTGGGTTCTTTTCCTAATATTGTCTTCCAGTTCTTCGAAATATCTCGACGATAAAAAGAATTTCATGAAATCCACTTTGAAGGATTCCCACGTGAGCCAACCTTTATTATTATTTCTGAACCAACAGAGGGCTTTGTCCTTTAACAGCTCAGGCATGCTTCGGGGTAATAAATCCTTGGGTAGTTCGTATGCCTCTGTGAGTTCTTCGACCCTTTCTATGAAGGTAATAGGGTCTTTCCCGCCATCATACTTACAAGCCCACTTACGTACTTTATCTATTACCTCCGAATAGCTAAATACGCCTCTTCGTTGATCCGCATATTCCCGTTCAGTTCCTGTTGTTCTTGGGTCCCTTGCGGCTGTTTGGTCGTTGTACATGGGTTTTTGACTTGGCATCGTTGTCAGTAGCACCTTGGGCATGACACCTCGGCCTCCCTTGCTTGTATCCTGTTTCGTAGGGGGTGTCTGACGCATCGGCGACAACGCTCTCGCCCCTAGAGAAACACTACGGCTCCATTACGCCTCTAACTTATCCAATCGATCTATGACCTCGGCTGACAAGTCGGACGATGACACAAATCCGGACATTAGCCTGCGTAGTTCTTCAACCCCGCCATTCGGCTCTATCCCAAATTCGCGTAAAATGTCTTGTAACTTCTCCTTCGAAACGTTGTAAATCCAGCTTTTACCCATTGCACACTTTGTTTCCGAAGGTTTATAATTTGTTAGTTCTATTATATTTTCCTGAATAAATTTTCACTAATTGTGCCTTTTCAATTTCACAATGTATGCTACCTGGTTTTATGTAGTTATAATATTTATATTTTCTTCCCACTGGCTTAATTTTTCCTTATTCTTCAGCTGCACGGTTTTCAAGAAACAATGATTTCCTCGGGTTTTTTCCTTTCCTATGATTTACTTGTAGTTTACGAGATACACGATTTTCATTCCCCGGCGGTATTTCTCCCTTATCTATGTCACTTTCGGTTTTCGAGATACACGATTTTCCCCCCGTGGTCTTCCTTTTCCCATAATTCGCTTTCGGTTTACAAGATACACGCTTTTTCTTCTCTTTTTTTTTTCTTTCTACAAAGTCACTTTCGGTTTACGAGATACACGATTTTTCTTGCGGTCTTTCTCCGTTTTCTTTTCATGTCCCTGTTCGGGCGCCATTTGTAACGAATGTCTTCTCGCCAGGATATGCTCTCCAGCGTTCATTTTAATAAAAAAACAAACCCACAATTTATTCTTAATTAGTCTAATACTTGTCTTTATTTTTCTCCACACACATTAGTACAATCCTTCGTTATAACTAGTTACAGTCTAATGTTATTTCTAGTTTTTATTTTTTTTCATTTCTGTGTTATACTTTCTTCAATCTTATTGCTAATCGTATATAGTATACGTAAGAATACGTCAGTCCATCCGTAAGTAAGTCAGGGCTAATTTTGCTTATATACACGTGGATATTTAGCTACTACGAGGAGGGTGATTACGGGACTCTTATTTGGATTCAGGACCTGCTCGCATGATAGCCAGGCTCTCGAGATTCTGAATTTGGCTTCCACTAGAAGCACTCCACCAAATTCAGACAGACGGAATTAATCAAGTTTCCAGATTCTGAATTTGGCTTCCACTAGAAGCACTCCACCAAATTCAGACAGACGGAATTAATCAAGTTTTCAAGAACCTGAATTTGGCTTCCACTAGAAGCACTCCACCAAATTCAGACAGACGGAATTAATCAAGTTTTCAAGAACCTGAATTTGGCTTCCACTAGAAGCACTCCACCAAATTCAGACAGACGGAATTAATCAAGTTTTCAAGATTCTGAATTTGGCTTCCACTAAAAGCACTCCACCAAATTCAGACAGACGGAATTAATCAAGTTTTCAATATTCTGAATTTCGTAGCGAAATATAACCCAACGAGATCTAATGCGTTATGCCACGGAGCTAAAGAGAAAGAATATGCTTTTCGATGCGGGGTTATTTTCACTTTCTCTTTTCACCAGCTTATTTTCACTTTCTCTTTTCCTTTGCGCTTTCGCTGCCGCTGATCTAAAAATAGAATCAAGCATTCAGCTTACACATGTTTTCTTTCGTCGCGCAAGCGCTGCATACAATTCTCATTTAGTTTTGATCAGCATGCGCTTTTAACGACTAGTTTGTGCAAGCTCAAGTGAGCCTTCTGCCGGTAAGCAACGACTCAATTCGTGCTTGCTTTTACAGAAACTCCTTTTGCATGGAGCAGTTGTCCATCTGGTTCGACAGGCCCAAAATTGCATAACGAGTGGCTCACATATTTTGAACGGGTTCACCAACCCTATCTATACATCCAGTAGAGTAAAAGTAGTTGCCGGCGTAGCATAGATGTATTTTTGAAGTATCTTTGGGCGTATTTAGGACTAGCCGGAATCACTCCTTTGGGAGTTACCGTATTTAGGACTAGCCGGAATCACTCCTTCGGGAGTTACCGTATTTAGGACTAGCCGGAATCACTCCTTCGGGGGTTACCGTATTTAGGACTGGCCGGAATCATTCCTTCGGGAATTACCAGGCTTCGGCCAGAATCAGTTCTTCGGAGCTTACCCCCACGCATTGTGAACGGCCCTCTGCCGTGGAGCACTCAGCTCCTCCAGCTTTGTAAGCGGCCTTCTGCCGCGGGACATTCGGTCCCTCCTTCACCTGTATACCCGCAACAGTTGTAAGCGGCCTTCTGCCGCGGGGCTTTCGGTCCCTCCGTCACCTGTACACCCGCAACAGTTGTAAGCGGCCTTCTGCCGCGGGGCATTCGGTCCCTCCGTCACCTGTACACCCGCAACAGTTGTAAGCGGCCTTCTGCCGCGGAGCACTCGGCTCCTGTACTCACAAATCATTGTACCCGGCCTTCTGTCACCAGGCATTCGGCCTGACAAAAGCATTTGTAACCAGTAAGATTGTAAAAGACTTTTTGTGAATTGGAACAAATAAAAGAATAAAAGGAAAAAACGAACACCAACCCGCATACGTCCGAGCTGAATATAGCAGTGATAGATTTGCTTGACGGCAAATCGTGAGTAATTCTTGACCGTCGCGGTGTTTGGTAATTTGAGGGTTACGAGATCCCCCAAAATGGACCCTGGGGCGACTGACGCTACCCCAGCTGGGAACAAAAACTCGTTACAACCCTTTCCTCTGTAGTTTACGCGATTGCATTACTGACTATGACTATTTCATTGCTTGTGATGATTTTAATGTCAATATGCTGTCCCGTGACAACGCTTCCAATAGGCTTCGCAAGGATTTTGACTCGCTAGGTCTAGCTGTAGTTAATACCGTGGTCCCTACCCGCTATGCAGACAATGCTTGTCCGAGCTTACTGGACCTCTTTGTAGTATCTGAGTTAGAATCTGTGCTGTTTTTCAATCAAACCTCATTCATTTCTGACCACGACCTAATTTTCTGCACACTTGGTTTTCATTTCTTGACTCAACAATCTCCTGAGTATTTCTCATATCCTGACTACAGTGCAATTGACTTTGAGCGTATGTTTTCTGACGTATCGTCTATCGACTGGACTGACTGCTGGCTTTCTACCTTAGCGGAGGACAAGCTTCCATTTTTGTGGACACTGTTTTGAATATTTACAATCTGCATGTGCCTATCCGGAGGGTAAGAGCTATTAATAAAGCTTGTCCATGGTTTACAAATAGCGTTAGGAACTTGTTAAAAGATAAGCAGAAAAAATATCGAATCTGGATGAGAAATCCCATCCCATTCCATTGGAGGAATTACAAGAAAGCACGAAACGCTGCTACGGCATCCATCAGACTCTTCAAATCGCTATTCTATAGATCTAAGCTCAATGCTTCCCTACCAACTAAATTGCTGTGGTCTAACCATAGGTATTGGCAACAAACAATCATTAAGCTGTGATATTGATCCTGACGAGTTGAATAATTATTTTGTATCCCGTATGAGCTTTGATTCGCACACCTCCCCAAATGAGTGTGTGAGTCTCGTTTCTATTTCGCAGCTATCGAACCATCAGATGTCATCAGATGCCTAATGAAAATTAAATCCAATGCTGTTGGCGACGATAGCATTCCTCTGAGGTTTTTAAAACTAAATCTTTCTTACAATATCAACCCCTTAGTCCATATCTTTAATCACTCCTTCACTACCTCAAGTTTCCCTACCATTTGGAAAAGTGCTACGGTTATTCCTATAGCGAAAAACTCTAATGCCTCTGAACCCAATGATTTTCGACCAATTAGTATCCTCTCTTCTGTCTCTAAACTAATTCAATCACTAATGGTCGAGCAGATAACCAGACACATTGAAGCTAATCACTTGCTGTCTTCTCTTCAGTCGGGTTTTAGACGAAAACACAGCTGTGGCACGGCAATCGTCAAAATACTGGACGATATTAGATTACCTTTCGACAAAGGGCATCTGATCCTACTTTCCCTACTTGACTTTTCTAAAGCATTTGACTGTGTTGACCACCATATTCCATGTAATAAGCTCTTACTTAATTTTAATTTTTCTAGTTCTACAGTGCATTTATTAAAAAATTATCTAATGGACACGCATATGCCGATGATTTGCAAATTTATCTTTCTCGCCGTCGTAATCTCTCGGGGGACCTTTGTTCTAAAATTAATGATGATCTAAATGCTATCTTCAAATGGGCTAGTGATAATAAGCTCATCCTAAATACCAATAAATCCTACATATTGCCCATTTCCAAGAAACCCTTTCCGATGAGAATCTGCCTCGCTTAGTTATAAATAACTGTCCTTTAAAACTAGTTAAGAAAGTCAAGAACGTGGGCATTATTATTAACTCCTCATTAAACTGCAATGACCATATCAACTTAGTCGTAAGCAAAATCTATTCGACTCTGAGAAACTTGCGCAGAGCGGCGCACTTTGTCCCAATGAGCACCCGCAAACACCTAGCTGCCCAAATGATAATACCTCTAATAACGTACTCAGAAAATGTCTACTGTGTTTTAGATGCCAGTTTGAGTTATAAACTACAAGTCGCTTACAACAATATTACTCGCTATGTCTACGCCCTGAGTAGGTTTGAGAGGGTATCCGTGCACAGCAATCGTATTCTGAGTTGCAGGTTATTCAACTACCTGAAAGCTCGTAGATGTTTATTCTTACAAAATCTTGCGCGCAACAAAACTCCTCATTATTTATTTGAGAACCTCAATTCCTGCAGATCTGAAAGAAATATGGGCTTCATTGTCCCTTACCATAAATATCTTGAATCCGGCCGTTTGTTTTTCATCAGTACCATTCAACTTTGGAATTCTCTACCGTATAGCAGCTTCAGACAGCTAATTTTAAATTATATATTTTAAATTAAATTAAAGACTCCTATTTCTTTCTCTAACCCCACTGTTTCTTCAGTAACAAGCTCCACCTCAAACTCAACTATTTCTTTTATCCCCTATGCTTCTTGCCTCTAGTCTTTCTTATCTCAACTGTTATGTCATCGTTAATTACATTAGTCTGTTCCTAATAAATTAGTTATCTAATTAATCTATTTCCTTTTGTACACACCTTATAGATTATAATAGTAATAACTCTCACTCTTACTTTTAATTTTACATTGTATTTTTTCTTCTGGTTCTACGTTGTACTCATGCAATGTATTAATTTTATTCTGCCTCGTCGCATGTAAAAGAGATTTAACTCATACGTGTGATTACGACCAATAATAAACTTAAATTGAAATTGAATTGAATTGAAATATATATATATATATATATATATATATATATATATATATATATATATATATATATATATATATATATATATATATATATATATATATATATATATATATATATATATATATATATATATATACATATATATATATATATACCACCAATACCACTTGTGCAGCAACTGCATGGCCATATCTCACCTTTTGAAAAACTGTAAGAGCAGATTCAGTCGCATGAAATGCAACGGCAGGCATCACACCCTCTTGCATAATGAGGAAGCTTCGGTCTCTTCCGAAGAAGCTCGACCCATCAAATCTCTCGTCCAGAAAGGCCACATTTTTCTATGCGAACTCCCGCTAATATACAGTCCACTCCCCTACCCCTCACCCCCCCCCCCCCAAATTTGCATGACTTTGGCGTCAATTGTGCCCTTTTCTTGGCTATCCGCACTCTTCTCCAACTAGCAGTGGATGTAGACGATGTATTAGCAGGGGCTCATGACATCGTAGCCGCTACCAAAACACGAAATAAACTTATAGCGGCCCTCGACTCCGGTGGGTTTCCTCTTCGTAAATGAACGCTTGCCAGCATCCTATTTGCTCCATACCAACTTCCTGAAGCTCCAAGATTCCAGCACGGCAAAAATATTTGGAATTCACCCCACAACTACACCCCAGACTGAGAACACCCACAAAGTATACGCGGGAGTCAATTTATGAATGCATCAAAGTCGCCGAATAAGTTTGTGTTTTCTTTCTGTACGCCAAAACTCGTGTTGCACCCATTGAAACTTTATCTCTTCCCAGCTTCGAGCTGTGTGGAGCTACGCTGGTAGCTGAAATGATGGATGCTCTGGTGCCTAAGTTGGAGCAATTCCACCATCGTGTTAGCCTGGCTGAAAAAGCCCCCCTTCGTTTAGACGATGTTCGTTGTGAATAGCGTCGCAAAAATCATGGAAAAGGTGTAACATTTCCAGTAGTTCCTTTTCGAGTCTCAGGACAACCCAGCTGATTTGGCGAGTCGCAGTGCCACACCTCAAGATCAGGCTTAGAGCCCGCTTTGGTGGAATAGACCCGCTGGCTTGCTTGTGACGCAGATCGCTGGCCCGAGTTGCGCACTTCCGCAGAATACGTCACCACACTAGAACAGAATGCTTTCAAAACGCTTCACACCCATTGCGGGCAAGATAAGGCCCTCTGGAGCGTTTTTCGTCGCTGTCGAAAGCATTGCGAGTGTCCTAAGTGCATCGCTTTCTCCAACACGCTCAACCAGCTCACCGGCATTTGCACTCGCACTCAACCCCTCGGCTTTCTCCAGAAGAAATAAAGAAAACAAACCGCTGCCTCGCGATACTCTGCCTAAAGGCTTATTTGGCTAATGAGCATCGTGCCCTCGAAGATAATAAGACGCTGAAATCAAAAAGTAGCTTGCTCACCTTCATTCATATGAACAACACGATGCGAGTTGCCGGCCGGTTTTCATTTGCTTCATTCATGAGATATCACTTCATGGTTGTCATCAGCTGGTTCTCCGTCTGGTTCTTACCCAATACTGGATTTCCAAGCTTAAATACCTTATAAAGACAACGATTCACACCTGCAAGCCGTGCATTTTGAATCACAAAAGGCAGAGGACCTAATTCATGGCCGGGTTACCCGAAGAACGCACCGCCTTTTCCTGGCCATTCGCCAACACTTGAGTGGATTTTGCGGGCCCCTTCGACATTAAGAATTATACAGAACGCGCGTATCTTTGTTTGTTTTGCGAGGAAGGCTATTTCGCACGCAGAGGCTGCCCAGCACAAATTTACTCCGACAACGGCATCAACTTCGTGGGAGCATCCAGGGAACTCAGACGGGAATTCCAGGGGTTTTTACTCGCACCCGGGAGGTGATCGAAACCAAGTATTCGCATCAGAACGTCACTTGGTAGGCTGGGGTGAAAAGCCTCAAAACTCATCTGCGAAGTCTCTCCGACAATGAAATTAACGTTTGAAGGGTTGTCGACCCTCCTGAGCAAGATTGAAGCGTGCATAAATTCGAGACCTCATTACCCATCTGAAAACCCAATGATCATGGAAGCGATATCACCTGGCCATTTCCTGGTTGGTGGTTCCTTACTTACCCCAGCTGAGCCTGAAATTCTCAGCAACCGCCTTTCCATACTCAACTGGTGGCGGCGAGTTCAAGCTTTATCTTAACATATGTGTCTTCAGTGGAATCGAAACATTATCCTGTCTCAACGTAGATGATCTGGTGGTCGTCCGCGATGACAACTTGCCCACAGACTCTTGGCGCTTGGTTCGTGTAGTAAGGGTATACTCTGGTGAGGACGGACGTAAGATAACGGCGGGGTTGCATACTGGGGGTTACATACGAGTACATCGGAGGAGGATGTACGGACCCTGAATATCACACGAGGCTTATCGGTTTCAACCTGAACCGAGCCTCCGCCTGACGAATTATCTGTGGGCTTAGCACGTCGCGCACCCCGAATATCCAGGAGCCTCGTCGCGCGAGGAGACATTCGCACCAGGCCTCCTCGAGCAGTCGGATGGGTTGAGCGTCCCGCACCAGTACCGGCTCCTCGACGATGTGTGCGGTTTTCCGCGGCTCCGACCTCTCGGCGCAGCAGTGCGCCCGGGGCGCCACCCTATCACCATCAACCGTCTAGGAAACCCGCTGCCCCGTAAAAACCAGCGCAAAACCACATGCGCTGCGAAAACGCTGGCGATTTTTACAGCAAAGCCCTACCCGGATCCTGACGGTGCAAACCCACCATATCTGCATATCCTGGCCTGCTCGCACCGATTGGGATGATGCCGAGATAACCAACGCTGCTCGATTTGCCGTTAGCGTCACCACACTCTGCTGCATTAAGGTCAGCGAAAACTCCGAAGCGTGTCTGCCGTCTCCAATAACCATCTGCGAAAGCAGAGCTATAGACTTTTCGCCACGGTGAGCGGCGTTAGAATTGGTGAAGATCGTGGCGCGACGTGATGCTGGCACTTACTTTCTGACTCTGTAAGATCCAGATCATACGTGTGAAGAGTGGAACCTTAAAATCGTTGAATTAATAATAAATTGTGAACTGAACTTCAAATAAAGTGTGAATTGAACTTAAATTCAATTAAAAATAAATTGTGAAGAAATAAAACATTGAATTTGTGAGAAAACACCTACCCTTCTGGTTATTTTCGCGTTTTGCTGAGATGATGCATTAAAATTATTAAAAGCTGTCTGTTGTTCCTAAAGTTAGTTGTTCCAAAAATTAGTTGTGCCTGCAGTTATTTGTGCTTTTATTAAAAGTTTGCAGTAGGGGATTATTGAAATTATTGGCTCTCTAGAAGCAGCTTTATGTAAAAAATTTACGTGAGAACGATTGCTTTGGATTTCCTCAACTTCGGCAATTGTATTTGGTAGGTCTTTGGTGAATCCTGTGACAAATTTCCTAAGGACTGTATACCTGGCTCGATCCTTCATATATAGTAGTAGGAGTATTAATACCTTAAGTCATAGGTGTATTTTGTTTGTTACTACGGTCAAGATCTTATGTAATCTATAAATTATCGCCTCAAAATTAAATTCAGTATCGCAGCTTGTTAAGATAACATTTACTTTTTTTAATTATAAAGGATTTCAGTCGAAGTCAATATTACGTGTGTAAATTTTTTTTCAGGAGAATGTCCTAAAGCTATGATGTTAAATTGTGCAGTCATTTCCGCCTGCACCCATTCTATTTCTGTTAAAGTTAATCTTGCAACAATTCAAGGTCTATGGCAGCCATTTCAGTAGGTTCTGTGCTGAAGTTGTGGGATTGGCAGGTAAATTGTCTTCTATTTTTATCGAAAGATTTCGATACACTACTTTCACTAGCCTTTTCATAAATTCGCCTTTGTACTCCTTAGTTATTAACACATATAAGTGAATATCTTAAACTTTTAAATTTACCGCTTACTAAACCTTATTTTAAAATACCGCTTCTAAAAGTAGGTATTGTGGATATTTCGATGAGTTATTTACTGGCTGCTGGTCAAGTCTTTGTGTTACCGCTGCTGCTTCTTCTTTTCCGCTGTTCCTTTAATTAATCCTTCAACGAATATACAGGATGTAGTGATCACAGGAAATACTGGTAATGTAATTACTTAATTTCGTGTCCATTATGTTTAAGACAAACCTGTTGGGGTTCTCCTGGAAAGTCCTTGCTGTGGACTTCTCCAAAGATAACAGTCCGTCCGAATGAAAACACTATTAGTTCACTTTGGGCACTTTATTGTCTGGAATACGTTTTACACGTTCACTACTCACTACACAACTCAACTCCGCTAACTCAACTCACTCAACATCATCATACCAGTCTTATTTATATTTCTGTATGCGGAAACTTAAATACGGAATCAACAATATGCTAACAGTAGCGGAAAAAGCCTGCCTTAACACCTGAGCGCAAGAAAGTGGGTCACTAGTTCCACGGCCAACAAGTGCAATACCGCTTCACCAGCGGCTAGCGCGCGCTCGATGAATTGAACTTGGCAAGTTACAATGCGGAATTAAACGCTTAGTGCGATGCCATTATGGTCGACTGAGAATGTGTTCCGCGGAAGTAGCGACTCACAACATCCCTCCACCCCCAGGGAAAGGAAAAATTAATATCGTGAAGCGATGTTAATTTTTCCTTTTATTATGGATGATGGTTCTACCAAATTATGCTTTTGCTGCTGCGAATGGTCGTCTCGTCTTAGGGTGATATCACGCGTTGCAGGGCACCCACATTTGAAGAAACGGTGTGTAACTATGTCACTGCACCGATTGGAAATGCTCTTCGTAGTTCTGGTCTACCTTGAACGGAGTGATGTGGCCTTCGGTATTTCTTTCTCGTTTTCTCGGACTGCTGGGGGTTGTGTGCTACGTTGTTGACTGTCTGATGGATCTCCAACCTTACTTGACGCTAGTTGATCGAAGAAGCTCTGACTGTGGCTTCACGATTCTCTTGTCTCACTTCGGGACGTTAGCTCTAATTAGCGTTATTTTGCAGGGAGTGTCCAAAAGAAAAATGTTTCAGCACGTCTACCCTGTTGAATAATGTTAGCGAGAAAACATCGCCATGGCCGTCTTTGTCGAATAATGATGCCTCTTATTTCTGTGATGGTGACATACAACGTGATGGTTCGGAGAAGCAATTTCGATGTACCGCTCGTATCTTGAAGTCCACGATCAAACTGAAGCTTCCATAGGTGTTCATGCTGTTGGTGGCTTGTCCTATTTATTTTCTAATACTTATACTACGAAATAACTCATGAGTATCTTATGTTTGTTTCTTAATATTTATGCTGCAATAAATGCGAATATATACATACTTACGACTATGTACAATTTTCGTGCATATTCGACTATCAACTAAAATCAATACATTTATCGAGTGAAACCAATAAATCTTAGGTTAAAACTTGTTTACAGTTTTCGTTATGTGTCCGTAAAAATATTTTCCTAGTGCCTCTTATCTAGTTTCTCCTTTTTTTGATATTCTCATTCCCTTTTCCTTTCATTTTAAAATTGTTGTACTTTATTTTCATACATCTTTAGAATGTTTTTTTCTTTCTTATATTGCTAACTGCGATTTATTCAAATGATTTAAATCCTCTCAAAGTTCCGTAAATGTCAATATTATTTTGTCAATAAAATTAATTTCTAGTATCTTTATTTCTTATTACCACTTTTATTTAAGGTAATAATATTCATAAAATAAGATTACTCAATAAAAGTTAGTCAGAAGAATAAGGTAATAATAATCATATAATAAGATTACTTATTTAAAGTTAGTCAGAAAAATAAGATGATAATATTCATAAAATAGAATATTAACCTAAAATATTTAAATTATTAAATTTGAATAAATTTTAATAAGTAAAGGATAGTTTTCTTTTAAAACCCTTTTTACTGTCAAGTTAGTTTCATTTAAACGTGATTTTAGGAAATATTTCAATAATTTACATTTTTAATATTAAAAATTAAATAAGATTAAATTAGTAAAGGATAGTTTTCTTTTAAAACCCTTTTTACTGTCAAGTTAGTTTCATTTAAACGTGATTTTAGAAATAAATTTAATAAAAACATTAATTTAAACAAATTATTCACTCCATCCTATCTATCTATTATTAAATTAAATCTAAATATCCATAAATCCCCAAATTTATTAATATTCAAAATTAACCTAATGATCTAATAAATAAAAAGATAAACAAATTTAATCCCATTAAAATTTTTACAATGAATTTAAATCAATTTAAACATATTTTTAAGAATAAAATCTTTAATAGCAAAACAGTCCAATTTAAAATATTTTATTTTCAAGATTAGTTTGATTATAGTAACGAAAATTAATTAGTCCCAAGTATATAGATCTTAAATTAATTAGAAATAATTAGATTAATAAAAATTAATTCTTCATAAATTTATAATATTATTAATTATAATTCTGTATATTAGTTAAAACCCTCTCTTTCTTAATCTATAGCATACTAATTATTTAATATTCATATCTTATTTATTGATTCTATCCAATATTTTGTTAATTAAAAAGATTAATTCTATATTTCGTACACCATTTTTTTAGTTTTAAGTATATTTATATTTCATTAGATCAATATCAATGAATTATTTAACTTATTGTTTAACCAAAATCAGATTATTTATAACTAAAGTACCAAATATTTAAACTAAATTATAGGATATTCTAAATAATTTAGTAAATTTTTATTAAATATCTTCAATATTTCATTTTCACAAAATAAATAATTACTAAAAAATAAAATTTATATAAAATCTTTTTGAGAATTACTCATCTAATTGGATTTTTAATTTATACTCTATTTATTAAACATATTTTTTATATATTACACAATAAGTTAAATTAGTATTGATAACTCTAAGTTGGTATATAAATGTACTTTCCTAAAATCACGTTTAAATGAAACTAACTTGACAGTATTTTATACTACTTTTTTTTCTGATTGATTTCATTGGATCAATATTTTACATAAACCTGATAACTCTTTTTGGGTATATATATATATATATATATATATATATATATATATATATATATATATATATATATATATATATATATATATATATAGTTTATTTATTAATAAATATCTATTTATGTGAATATATATATATATATATATATATTAACATTAAACTTTTATATAATAATTTAATATTAATAATATAATTATTATCAATAAAATCTTGTTTTATATATATATTAATAAATAAAATATAGATTAACAAATTTATATAGACATTTATTAATAATTAATATATTTATATATATATACATCTATTGATTTTGATATTTATATATATGTAAAATTTTATATTAATATAGATATATATATATATATATATATATATATATATATATATATATATATATATATATGCCATTTTAAGTTATCTAAATAAATTATTGACCATCGCAAAGAGATGAATGTAGTGATATAATCATGAAAAATTATTTACATGAATTGATTGAAAAAAAACCACAATATCCTAAAAAAAATCTTATAAATAGAAACCTGATTCCTTAACACATCAAATCCCTTTGAAATTTTACAAAGGAATTATACTTTGTTATTTAATAATTATAAAATAATGAATTGCCTGATTAAAGGACTATTTTGATAGAGTAGAAAAAGTATGATCCATACATTCATTAGTTACTGGTAAACTATATTTTATAGAATTGAACTATGCTTGAAATCTCAAAAATTTCCGTGCTCCTTACACTAAAATATAAAAAGATAAGCTAATAAAGCTGCCGGGCTCATACCCCGTATATAAAGGAAAATCCTTTTCTTTTTAATCCCCTTTCCGTTATATAAATCAGGTTTTTTCTTTCTTCTTATTTCAAGATCAATGATTTTCATCTCATCATCCTCATGACTTGGAGCGTGAGCTGGATTAGAGATTAATCTCCTTTCTTTTATCCCCCTAATAAAAGAGAGAAGAGAATCTTTCTCATCTGAGTCATCATTAAAATATTTTTTAATTCAAGCTTTAGCATCCTCAATCATGCTCTTTGCTGTATTACTGATCTCATCCTCATCTATAGAAAATGTATTTTTCTTTCTTCTCCTATCTTCCCTATTCATAAAAACCGGAGTGGCTCCCCTACACTTTTGGTTTCCAAATGTAATAGAAGGATTAAGATGAATAAGAAGAAGAGTTTTGATGACATTACAAAAAATTGCCCCTTTATGTTTAATCTCTTACTCTAATATAAGCTTATTTTTTACTTGTGGAGCTATTATATCAGCTGTAATAGGAGCTTCTGGAGGGATAAATCAAACTTCAATTCGAAAACTCATAGCATTCTCTTCAGTTAATCATCTAAGATGGATCCTAGTGGCTATAACCTACTCAAACAAGATGTGAATTTTGTATTTTAGATTTTACTGCTTTATAATCTGATCTTTAATTGTCGTGTTAAACAAGTTTAATCTGTTTTACATTAACCAATTAAACTCCTTTCAACCATATTCACCGATTTTAAAAATTTCTATTGCTCTTAGACTCCTTTCTCTAGGAGGACTTCCTCCGTTTTTAGGATTTTTCCCCAAATGGGTGGTAATCGAAACAATAGCCTCATTGAAATTTTCATTTTCTATATTTATTCTCATTCTAATGACTCATGTCACACTATTTTTCTACATTCGAATCTTTTTTAGAACCTTAATGGTTGGGTCAATAGAATTAAAATGAACAACCAGATTAAACTTTATCTCTTTCTCTCTAATTTTTTTATTTCTTTCTTCTATTGGCATAGGGCTTGTGAGAAGCTTTTTTTCATCTTTTAAGGTTTTAAGTTAATCAAACTCATAGCCTTCAAAGCTGAAATTATAAGTCTAATCTTTTAAGCCTTAGTAATTTATACTCTTTTAGAATTGCAGTCTAATGTCATTATTGACTATAAAGCCGATTAAAAAGAAAATTTCTTGTACGTAAATTTACAGTTTACTGCTTGTTCTCAGCCATTTAATCAGATCGCGACAATGGCTATTTTCTACAAATCACAAGGATATTGGAACATTATATTTTGTTTTTGGAGCGTGATCTGGAATAGTAGGAACCTCTTTAAGAATATTAATCCGAGCAGAATTAGGACATCCCGGTTACTTAATTGGAGATGATCAAATTTATAATGTGATTGTTACAGCTCATGCTTTTGTAATAATTTTCTTTATAGTTATACCAATTATAATTGGAGGGTTTGGAAACTGACTAGTACCCCTAATACTAGGAGCACCAGATATAGCCTTCCCTCGAATAAATAATATAAGATTCTGACTTCTTCCCCCTTCTCTGACTCTTTTGTTAGTAAGTAGAATAGTTGAAAACGGAGCAGGGACTGGTTGAACGGTCTACCCACCTTTATCATCTGCTATTGCTCATAGAGGAACATCAGTTGATCTTGCAATTTTTAGTCTTCACTTAGCAGGAGTATCCTCAATTCTAGCTGCAGTAAATTTTATTACCACAGTAATTAACATACGAACAGAAGGAATATCTTTTGATCGAATACCTTTATTTGTTTGATCAGTTTTAATTACTGCTCTTCTCCTTTTACTTTCCCTTCCTGTCTTAGCAGGAGCAATCACAATACTTTCAACAGATCGAAATCTAAACACATCATTTTTTGATCCTGCCGGAGGAGGAGATCCTATTCTTTATCAACATTTATTTTGATTCTTTGGACATCCTGAAGTCTATATTTTAATTTTACCCGGATTTGGTATAATCTTCCATATTATCAGAGAAGAATCTGAAAAACAGGAAACCTTTGGATCCTTAGGAATAATCTATGCAATACTATAAATTGGTTTATTAGGGTTTATTGTCTGAGCTCATCATATATTTACTGTAGGAATAGATGTCGACACTCGGGCTTATTTTACCTCAGCAACTATGATCATTGCTGTTCCTACAGGAATCAAAATTTTTAGATGACTAGCTACACTTCATGGATCTCAACTTTCTTACTCTCCTTCAATTTTATGAGCACTAGGATTTGTCTTTCTATTTACAGTAGGAGGACTGACTGGACTAGTTTTAGCCAACTCTTCAGTAGACATTATTCTTCATGATACTTATTATGTTGTTGCTCACTTTCACTATGTTCTGTCTATAGGAGCAGTATTTGCCATTATAGCAGGATTTATTCATTGATACCCTTTATTTACTGGTTTAAACTTAAACCCTTCCCTCCTAAAAACTCAATTTATAGTAATATTTATTGGGGTAAATATAACATTTTTCCCTCAACATTTTCTAGGATTAGCTGGAATACCTCGACGATATTATGATTACCCGGATAGATATACTTCCTGAAATGTGGTTTCATCAGTTGGATCAATAATTTCTCTTCTAGGGATTATCTTTTTTATTTATATTATCTGAGAAAGAATATTTTTAAATCGACAAGTTTTATTTCCCATTCAACTTAGCTCATCAGTAGAGTGGCTTCAAAACACTCCCCCAGCAGAACATAGATATTCAGAATTACCTTTACTATCTTCATTCTAATATGGGAGATTAGTGCAATGGATTTAAGCTTCATATATAAAGTATTTCTTTTATTAGAAAATGACTACATGATCATCATTTAGACTTCAAGATAGATCTTCACCTTTAATAGAACAGTTAACTTTTTTTTCATGACCACACTCCAATAATTTTAATTATAGTAACAGTAATAGTTGGATATTTCCCTCGGGGGGTGTTGTATCCCTAGAGGGCGCGTCCCCAGGTGGCGGATAGGGGAACGCTCGATAGATATATCGGGTAGGTGGGAAACAAATTACCACCCGCGGACCAAACAACATCATCAAAAATCCTACATCCTACACTGGCAGCCAGACAGCATATAGGTGGGCATCTGCGCTCAATGTGATGAGCGGCCTTTATATGAACATGGACTTCGTCGGACAGGATCGGGAAATTATATTGATTTAGTTGTTTTTTGGGCTGACGGTTGCAGTATTCTGTTACCTGAGTACGCAGGAGTGACATCTTGCGGAAATGGCTTTCAGGCTAATGCTGCAGCCGCCTCCGTCCCGTTAAAACCGTGGCGGGACTTGAAGTACGTTCGAGGTTCGTCACCATTAAGTTGGTCGTACAGGTCCAGTTGAGCATCGCTCCTGTTTAGCGCCTGTCCTGGCTCTGAACACTGACTCCCATAAGGATCAGTGTCAACCCTCGCGTGGCCTCCCTGCTTGCATAGATAACCACGGGGACATTAAAAGGGCGACATGTACAATCCAAACAAAAATATAAAACGATGTGAGAAAGATAGAAAAGGCAGCTTGACGGCTCCGCAAACAGCGAGTACAAAAAGCGCAGAGATGGCGCGTAGTCAAGAATGTAGGAGCGAGGGGGAATTGTCGGGAGTTGGGGTCTCCACAAGCGTTTTCTCTGACGCGGACGCACTAGCTTTCCGACGAGGCTCGCTGATCCGGCGCTCACCACAGCGGAGTGCTGGCGCGGTAAGCGTGATCACTCGTACACCGATGAAACCCGACGCTGGCAGCGAGCAACAAAAACGGCAGTCGTCGCAATCACAGGGGTTGCTAGAGGCAGAAAAGGAGAATGACGGATATGCTGATACCCTCAAGAAAAGCAGCAAGGCCACGCATCCTCCTGAGTTCACTGCCCTTAAAGATTTTCAGCAACTGAGAGAGGAAACAGCTACACATGAAGCGACTGACGAGATTAGGAAGCACGATGTCGGCGCGGGGGATATGGAGACACAGATCGGAATAATCCAGGATACCTTGGTTGCTATGCGCAAGGCTGCTGCAAAACAACGGAATGTAAGCATGGAGATAAAAAATGGTCTCAGCGTGTTGGAGGCGGCCATCGACGCCATACAGCATCATAGGCGCAAAAAAAAAAGGGACCGGGTCCTCGACGACAGAAAATGCGAAGGAAGCAGGGGTCGCTGTTGCCACTTCTCGGAAGAGGGACATGGGCGCTTTGACTATCCCAAGCAGCAAAAACCCAGAGCAGACGCCGCGGGAACGGCTGAAGAATCAAGAAGGCTCTGCACCCTGGAGCGTGGTCGTTCGCAAAAAATCCTCTTCGCGCAAGGATCCGCCCAATGAAGGGGGAATCCCTTCGGGAGAAGGGGACCCAACCCCAATTAGTAAGGCGACACAGGAAATCCAGGCACAGGGAAAAAGAGCGAAGAGGGAAAGGACTCAACGCGCGAGACGGAGTGCCGTCGTCGTAAAACCGAAAGAAGGCACCACATATGCCGAAATCCTCCGAGCGATTCGTGCAAATGTGCGCCTGGAGGACACGGACACAGTGGTACGCGCGGCTCGAAAGACCAAAGGTGGCGCTGTTCTCCTTGAGCTAGATCAGTGTGGCGACCGAGTAGCGCTGCAAAACTCTATAAAAGAGACTGTGGGGTAGACTGCTGAGACCGGAATCCTTGCCAGTAGAACCCGGCTGGAGGTCCTGGGTATGGACTGCCTCACAACAGCTTCAGAGGTAGAGGACGCAGTACGCCGTGAGCTCTCAAACGACTATAGCGGAGAGCTTAAAGTAGTGGTTTCTGCCGCAAATGCCCGAGAACAGCGTATGGCAGTCGTTGAGTTAGAGCACAAACATACGGGCAAACTCCTCAATGTAGGGAGGATACGAGTGGGCTGGATAAGATGTCGCATCAGGCGACGCATTGATGTACAGTGGTGCTTCAGGTGTCTGGATTACGGTCACCGGAGGCAAAAATGCACGGGATCGGATAGAAGTGGCCTCTGTTGGCGATGCGGGCAGAAAGGACACAAGGCCACGTCATGCTCCTCAAAACCGCAATGTTACCTGTGTACTGCTGACAACGAGGGGCCAAAGTCTTTGGAACATGTCCCTGGCTCTGGAGCCTGCAAAGCGTTTCGGGTGGCCCTGGACAGCGCGAAAGGACGGAGACAATGATTACCGTCCTACAGGGTAATCTGAACGGTAGTCGGGTCGCTGATGAACTGCTATCTCAATTCATCCATGAATACGGGGTGGGCATGGCGGTCATCAGCGAGCCTTACCGAATCAGGAAGCACTGGCTGGTGGATGACTCTGGCGCAGCGGCTCTCTGGGTTGCGGATACCAGTATACAGATCACGAGCAGCGGGGCTGGAGGTAGTTATGTCTGGGCAAAAACAGACTCGGCCACTTTCGTGAGCTGTTCCTTCTCTCCCAACGACGCCATGGGTGTGTACAGATCTAAAATTGAAGCCCTGGAGGACGACCTGCGCTGCATTACTGGCGGCCTCGTGATTGCTGGGGACTTTAATGCGCGAGCCATAGAGTGGGGTATGCCACAAACCAACGCAAGAGGCCGGTTTTTATTGGAGATGGCAGCCCGGCTGGGACTAGTTGTCCTTAATGAAGGTACAACCCCGACATACCGCCGGCCCGGCTTTGGGTACTCGATTCCAGACCTTACCTTGGTGTCGGAGACTCTAGCCCGAAGGACGGTGAACTGGAGGGTGATGGAGGACCTTACACGAAGCGACCACCAGTACATAACCTTCCGGCTTATGGACGCGGGGCAAGAAGAGGTACCTGTACGAGTACATCGACCACTCGGCTGGAACGCCACCAGAATGGATGAGAGCAAATTTGTTGCAGGCCTGATTCAGTGGGCTCGGCACATCCCAACGCTCCCTAGAAATGCCTGCGAGGCGGGCGTAGTGGACTCCTTCGTGGAGTCTACCATGAATGTGATTCGAGGCGCCTGCAATGCGTCCATGCCCCGAAAGAGGCCGTGGAGAGGTAAGACACAGGTGTACTGGTGGAATGACCAAATAGACGAACTCCGGAGATTTTGCCACAAAATGCGCCGACTGGCGCAACCTGCCACTGGCCGAACGCAGATGACGGAAAAGGTCGCAGCTTATAAAGCCGCTAAAAAGGCATTGGGCAAGGCTATCCGAGAAAGCAAGGTGCGCTGCTGGAAGGAGCTTTGCGACGGGGTAGAGCAGGACCCATGGGGTAAGGGCTATAAGCTGGTGATGGGTAAGCTCTGCTCGCCCGCACCAGACTTGGAACAGAGAAAAGTTCTGAACATCATAGATGCCCTGTTCCCGAGCCATCCCGATGTATCTGACGCTCGTGCGTTTGCTGGGGAGGAGGACATTCCATTGTTTGGGGTGGATGAGCTAATTACGGCAGAGCGCAGCATGAAGTCTGGTAAGGCTCCAGGCCCCGACGGTGTACCGGCGGAGGCCATCAAAGCCGTTGCCCGTAACCGTCCGGATCTCTTGCTTAACATGTACAACGTGTGTCTTAGGGCGGGTGTATTTCCAGCTTGCTGGAAAAAGGCGTGTTTGGCTTTGATCCCAAAGGGCAAAGGTGATGCCAATTCTCCATCATCGTATCGACCCCTGTGCATGTTAAACACGGCGGGGAAGATGATGGAGGCCTTGCTTAAAATTCGGCGGGGGGCTGCTATTGAGGCTGGTGGTCTCTCCAACCGGCAGCATGGCTTTAGAAATTGGCACTCTGCGATTGATGCAATCAGCGAAGTGACCCAAGCTGTGAAACGGGCAGAAACTGCATGCCACCAGGCAAGGCCGATAGTGCTCCTCGTGACCCTCGATGTAAGGAACGCGTTTAACTCGGCAGGGTGGAGTGACATGTTTCACGCGCTCGAGCAGACCTTCAGAGTACCAGCATATCTCTCGGCTATACTGAGGGACTATCTGAACGACCGCTGGCTTCTCTACGTGACGACACAGAGAACGGGTCAAAGGCGGGTGACTGCTGGAGTGGCACAGGGATCGGTGCTTGGGCCTGAGCTGTGGAATGTCACGTACGATGGCCTGCTGCGCCTGGAAATGCCGGCTGACGCTTTCCTTGTTGCGTTTGCCGATGATGTCGCCGCCGTCATAACAGCACGCAGTCCTGAACTGGCTCAACTTGTGCTTAATCAAGTGATGCGCAGGGTTAGCGGGTGGATGGGCGACCACGGTCTCCAGTTGGCTGTAGCCAAAACGGAGATCGTGATTCTTACGAAGAGGCGAGTCCTCACTTCGTTGACTATGATGGTTGGAGCCCAACCGGTGAAAACAAGTAGGTTCGCGAGATATTTAGGAGTAAAGTTGGACAACCGACTCACATATTGGGACCATATTCGCGGGGTCTGTGACGGTGTTGCCCAGAAGACGGCGGCGCTGAGCCGGTTAATGACGAATGTAGGTGGGGCGAGGCAGCATACGAGGAGGCTCCTGCTCGTCTCCGTACAGTCAGCCCTACTCTATGGTGCGGAAATATGGGCGGACGCCCTTCGAGTTAAAAAATATAAGACAAGGATGGCCGCCGTCCAGCGTCGCGGGGCATTGCGGGTTAGCTCGGCGTACCGTACTGTGTCCGCAGATGCAGCACTTGTTGTGGCCGGCTGTATTCCAATAGAGGTGCTTGCTCAGGAGCGGAAGGAAATCTATCTGCAAAGCTCTACAATAGGACGGGCGGCCGCCGCGAAGCAAGCGCGTGAGGGCGCACTTATTTCTTGGCAACGAAGATGGGACGCTAGTACTAGGGGACAGTGGACTCGGAGAATCATACGCGATGTGCGCGAGTGGTATGGGCGACGACATGGTGAGGTGAGTTTTTACCTGACACAGTTCCTGACTGGACACGGATACTTCCGTAAGTATCTGCACAGGATGGGAAAGGTGGGCTCACCTTGCTGCGTGCTGTGTGACTGCAAGGAGGACGATGTCTGGCATACCTTCTTCGCCTGCGAGTTTTTTGCCGAAGAGCGGAGGCTGAACTCAGTGGGTATCGGTTACCCGGCAAACATCACTGCGGAAAACACCATAGCCGTGATGTTACGGTCAGAGCACGACTGGGACCTGGTGGCGAAGTACGTCGAAGTTATACTCCGCCGCAAGCGTAGTATGGGGTGCCTCCAGTAGGTACGCTTGACCCGTGCTGCGTCCACTGCGGCGAAGATGGTACAGCTTCGAAGCTGTGAAAAGCGGGGCCTGGACGCAGGCACTACGAGGGAGGTCCGATGGGATCTGATGGGAGCCCCACCCCGAAAGCGGTTCCGGGGTGGAGTCGGGTTCCGTCAAAGAGGGGGACGTTTTAGTGCTTGAAAGGGGCACATACAGGGGTTTGTGACGACAGCCCTGAAATGCGGTACGCATTTTTACCTCCTCTCCTGCGAAAAAAAAAATAGTTGGATATTTATTACTTAACTTATTTACTAATTTATTCACAAATCGGTTTCTTCTACATGGTCAAATAATTGAGATAATTTTAACTATTCTTCCTGCGGTAGTTCTATTATTTATTTCTCTTCCTTCACTTCGCTTATTATATCTTCTTGATGAAATTAGCAATCCTTTACTAACTCTTAAAGCTATTGGACATCAATGATATTGAAGATATGAGTATTCAGATTTCTCTAACCTAGAGTTTGAGTCATATGTAATTCCCTCAAATGAAGTTATAGATTCTTCATTCCGGTTATTAGACGTAGACAATCGAATTATTATCCCACTAAATACCCAGATTCGAATTTTAATTAGTGCAGCTGATGTAATTCACTCATGAACTATCCCCTCCTTAGGAGTTAAGGTAGATGCAACCCCTGGACGATTGAATCAGAGAAATTTTCTTGTCTCACGACCTGGACTATTCTATGGTCAATGTTCTGAAATTTGTGGAGCAAATCACAGCTTTATACCAATAAAAAAAAAAAAAAAAAAAAAAATATATATATATATATATATATATATATATATATATATATATATATATATATATTTGAGAAGGAAGAGGATTTTTCTTGGTGTGAGAAATTGTGAAATTGTGTATATATATATATATATATATATATATATATATATATCATATATATCATATCATATATATATATATATATCAATCTTATTCAATCTAAAATTAATGTTATTATTACTCCCTGAGAGTTTAGAGACACAATTTCTCACACCAAGAAAAATCCTCTTCCTTCTCAAATATATAGATAGATAGATATATATATATATATATATATATATATATATATATATATATATATATATATATATATATATATATATATATATATATATATATATATATATATATATTTATTTATATATATATATATATATATATTTTTTTTTTTTTTTTTATTGGTATAAAGCTGTGATTTGCTCCACAAATTTCAGAACATTGACCATAGAATAGTCCAGGTCGTGAGACAAGAAAATTTCTCTGATTCAATCGTCCAGGGGTTGCATCTACCTTAACTCCTAAGGAGGGGATAGTTCATGAGTGAATTACATCAGCTGCACTAATTAAAATTCGAATCTGGGTATTTAGTGGGATAATAATTCGATTGTCTACGTCTAATAACCGGATTAAATTATAAAATTAATGTTATTATTACTCCCTGAGAGTTTAGAGACACAATTTCTCACACCAAGAAAAATCCTCTTCCTTCTCAAATTATCAAACACCCAATAAAAAACAAAATTATTCTAAAAAGTATAAAGAAAATTGATACAATTAAACAAATTGAGATAATCTCCAAGATTTAGAATAAAAATTATATTTTTGACACCACACATCAATGTTTTTCATAAACTATCTAAATAGATTAAATAAAAAATAAGATCTCTCTTTAATACTAACATAATAATAGGAACCCAATGAAAAAATAAGAGAATAAACTCACGGATTCTCCCACTTCTCACACTATACAGAGCCGAAAATATTTTTCCGTGTTGACTAAATCAGTATAAGTAAATTGAATATGCAGCTCTGAAAAAACAAATTAAAGAAAGAGATCAGATTGAATTAATAGATCAAGCAATAAGTCTTCTCAGCATAGAAATCTCACTAATTAAATTTAATGAAGGAGGTGCTGCCATATTTGCTGTTCTTAATAAAAACCACCAAACTGTAAAAGAAGGAAGAAAATTTAATATCCCTCGATTAATTAGTAATCTTCGACTTTCTGTACGCTCATAACAAATATTGACTAAACAAAATAAACTCGAAGAGCAAAGCCCATGAGCAATTATTAAACAAAAACCTCCACACACACCTCATCTAAATAAAGTTATTATTGCAGCCAATGCTATACCCATATGAACTACTGAAGAATAAGCTACTAATAGTTTTATATCAGATTGACGTAAACAAACCAATCTAATCAAAACCCCTCCAATTAATCTAATTCTCACTCAAACAAATCTAAACTTTATCGACACTCTTGAAATATCTCTATTACACGAATTAATCCATAACCTCCTAACTTCAATATTACCCCAGCTAAAACTATTGAACCTGAGATAGGAGCTTCAACATGGGCTTTAGGAAGTCAAAGTCAAATGTACTAAAAACATAGGTATTTTAACTAAAAATGCTACAATTATTGATAAGTATAAAATTTCCAACTCAATATTTATTTTTCCTAATATATAAAAATCTATTGATCCTAATTTATACCCTAAAAACAAGATCCCAATTAGCATAGGTAATGAGGCAAGTAAAGTATAAAGCAACAAATAAAGTCCAGCCTGCAAACGCTCAGGTTGTCACCACCCTAAAATCAACAATAAAGTAGGAATTAAACTACTTTCAAAAAAAATATAAAAAACTATTAAATTTCTTGCATAAAAAGAAAGAGTTAAAAATAAAAGAAGGATTAAAACATTAGAAAGAAAATAACTCCTATGTGTTCCTAACACAAAGATCCTTTCTCTAGCAATTAGCATCAAACTGGAAATTCACACTCTCAATAAGACTAAGCTATATGAGAGTAAATCAGTCCCAAACTCATACGCAAAATTCCCTATCCCTGAAGAAAACGAATTAAATAAAATTAAACCAAACGAAATGATAAATAACCATGATTGAACCATTCAAAATCCAGACTGTAGAAAGCTCAAAGGAAATAAAAATATAATTTAAAAAATTATTCTTATCATATTAATAAATTTAATGATTGAAAATGATCATTTCCGTGAGTTCGAATTATTGACACTAAAACTGCCAATACTAATGAGCCTTCACACACTCTTATAGTGAGGAATAATAATAAAAGTCGTAACTCAGAATTATATTGATTCAAAACAATTCTTAATATCATAAACAACCCTAATACTATAAACTCTAATCTTAAAAGCATTATAAGAAAATGCTTTCTATTTGATACATATATAATTATTCCAATTATAACTACAGAAGATGAAGTTAACCATACTAAATCTATAATCATTAGTTTTAATAGTTTAAAAAAAACATTGATCTTGTATATCAAAAATAATGTAAATTTTAAAACATCAAGAAAGAGAGAATCTCATCATTAATCTCTAAAATTAACATTTTATTAAACTACTTCTTGAAATTTTTCAATTTCTAATTCTATCTATTTCTCTTTTCAATACTCTTACCATTTTATTTTCAAGAAATCCTTTATCAATAGGATTATCTTTAGTGTGTCAAACCTTAGTGGTTTGTATAATTTGTGGTATAATAGCAAAAACATTTTGATTCTCATATATCTTACTTTTAGTCTTCTTAGGAGGAATAATAATCTTATTTATTTATATTATTACAATTGCATCTAACGAAAAATTTTTCTTCTCAACTAATCTTCTAATCAGCTTCTTTTTTTCTTTCCCAGACAAAAGTAATTAAAATCAAATCTCAAGATATTGAACCTGTTAGATTCTCAATCTGCTCTTTTCAAGAAGCTTCACCCCAAATTTACGAAATCTACAATTTCCCGGTAAATATTGTAAATATTATCTTAATAATCTATTTGTTAACTGCTTTAATTGCCGTAGTAAAAATTACAGAAGCAGATCAAGGAGCTCTTCGAATATTAAACTAATGAACTCACCATTACGAACTTCACATCCTCTTCTAAAAATTATTAATAATGCTCTAATTGATCTTCCATCCCCATCAAACATCTCTTCTTGATGAAATTTTGGCTCACTTCTAGGAATATGTCTTTCAATTCAAATTCTTACTGGACTATTTTTAGCTATGCACTATACAGCAAGTATTGAGTTACCATTTTCTAGAGTTATTCATATTTGTCGAGATGTAAACTATGGATAATTATTACGTACTCTTCATGCTAATGGAGCCTCTGTATTCTTTATTTGTTTATATATCCATGTCGGACGAGGGATATATTATGGATCTTATTTATTTATCCCTACATGATTAGTAGGAGTCTTAATTATATTTCTTGTAATAGCAACAGCCTTTATAGGCTATGTTCTTCCATGAGGTCAAATATCATTCTGAGGAGCTACTGTCATTACAAAACTTTTATCAGCAATGCCTTCTCTAGGAACTGACTTAGTCCAATGAGTGTGAGGGGGATTTGCTGTAGATAATGCTACTCTTACTCGTTTTTTTGCCGTTCACTTTGTTCTTCCTTTTTTAATCTTAGGAATAACAATAATTCATTTACTTTTTCTTCATCAGTCAGGTTCAAATAACCCTACTGGATTAAACTCAAACCTAGATAAAATTCCATTCCACCCATATTTTAATTTTAAAGACATTGTAGGGTTTATTTTATTACTAATATTTCTTTTAATCCTTACTCTCTCATTTCCCTATTTTCTAGGAGACCCAGATAATTTCATTCCAGCAAATCCTTTAGTTACTCCTATTCATATTCAACCTGAATGATATTTTCTTTTTGCATATGCAATTTTACGATCAATTCCAAATAAGTTAGGAGGAGTAATTGCATTAATTTTATCAATTGGAATTGTTGCAATTCTTCCTATTACTAACAAAAGAAACTTTCGTAGAAATCAATTTTATCCAGTGAGAAAAATTTTCTTTTGAATTATACTAGCAACAGTAATTCTTCTTACTTGAATTGGAGCTCGCCCAGTAGAAAGACCCTTCATTATTACTGGTCAGGTTCTCACTCTTATTTATTTTTCTTATTTCATTTTAAATTCTATGTTATTAAAAATTTGAGATAAACAACTAGCTTAGTCAATGAGCTTGAATAAGCATATGTCTTGAAAACATTGTATAGAAATAAAACTTTCTATTGACTTTACTATATAAAGTTCACAAGATTAAATAAAACATAATAATTTTGACACCGATAATTATCACTAAAAAATTTAAAGAAAAAGGTAAGAAACACTTTCAAGTCAAACCTATTAACTTATCATAACGGACTCGAGGTAAAGTTGCTCGAGACCAAATGAAAAGAAAGGAAATCAGCACCACCAACATATAAAATCTTAAACTAAATATTCATCTCGAAAAAAATAAAACGCAAAATAGTATTCTCATAAAAAGAATTCTTGAATATTCAGCAAGGAAAATTATAGCAAATCCTCCTCTTCTGTATTCTACATTAAATCCTGAAACTAACTCAGATTCACCTTCTGCTAAATCAAAAGGAGTTCGATTAGTCTCAGCTAATATTACAATAAATCAAATAAAACATAAAGGAAATAAAAATAGACAGAAAGGAATAAACTTTTGATACTTCAAAAATAGTGAAAAATCTAATGACCCAGTTAGTAAAATAAAAGGTAGAACAATAAATACTAATCTAACCTCATATGAAATAGTTTGAGCTACTGCACGAAGACCCCCTAATAAGCATAATTTGAATTTGAAGATCACCCAGCAACAGCAACAGAATAAACCTCTATTCTAATACATCCTAAAAAAAATAGTACTCCTAAGGAAAAAGAATTACAAGTTACTCCCAGGGGAATTACTATCCAGACTAACAATCTCAAAAATAATGACACAACTGGAGATAAAAAGTAAATTAAAAAATTAGAAAATAGTGGATAAGTCTGTTCTTTAGAAAATAACTTTACTGCATCACTAAATGGTTGAAAAATTCCAATCACTTCTACTTTATTTGGACCTTTTCGAACTTGAATATAGCCTAATACTTTCCGCTCCAACAAAGTTAAAAAAGCAACTCTTACTAATACACAAATAATTAAAATCACTCTTCTAACAAAAGACAATAAAATATCTAAAAAAAACAATACTACCTGTAAATATTACATAGATAAATTCTAAATTTATTGCACTAATCTGCCAAAGTAGTATTAATTATTTTCACATTTTACAATATAATTATTAAAATGAATATTCCTTTCGTACTAATTCATAATAATTAATTAAAGATAGAAACCGACCTGGCTTACGCCGGTCTGAACTCAGATCATGTAAGAATTTAATAGTCGAACAGACTTTGTACTTAAGTTTCTGCTCCTAAACCACTTCTTAATCCAACATCGAGGTCGCAATCTCTTTTATCGATAAGAACTCTCAAAAAGAATTACACTGTTATCCCTAAAGTAACTTTTTTTGTAAATCTAAACTTTAGGATCAAAATTCCAAAAATTATTGTATTATAAATTGAAAGTTTTACAAATTTCAACGTCACCCCAACGAAACAAATATTTTTATATCTTAAAAATTTATCTATATTTAAAATATAATAAATTTGTAAAGATTTATAGGGTCTTCTCGTCTTTTAATGCTATTTTAGCTTTTTCACTAAAAAATAAAATTCGATTTAAATTAAATTTAATACAGCAAGTGTCTCGTCCAACCATTCATTCCAGCCTTCAATTAAAAGACTATGCTACCTTTGCACAGTCAGAATACTGCGGCCTTTAAATTACTCAGTGGGCAGGTCAGACTTTAGATTCATCTCCTAAAGACATGTTTTTGTTAAACAGGCGAACACTAATTTGCCGAGTTCGTTAAATTTACCTAACACTTATATTTACTTTTACAAATTTTTTATTTACTAATTCTATCATTATACCATGTTAAATTTTATTTCTAACACTTTCTCTATAAATAACTTAACTAAAAAGAAATAGTATTTGCTTTATTTGATTTATTACAAATTCCCTATAGATTGCTAATTCTAAGCATACTGAAATAAAATATATTTTAAGTTTAGAATATTAAAGTTCAGCTAGTCCCAAACCTTATAAAAATAAATCATTAACCTAATTATCAAGATAAAAAGGTTATAAATTATTTTTAAATTTAATTTATATCTAGAGAAACTAGATACCTTCAAAAACGAATAACTTTTCATTTCTAATAATAAATTTAAAATAACTCTAATACGTTAACTTTAATTTATTATTTACTCTTTTGAAGTTCAGCTAGTCCCAAACTTTATAAAAATAAATCATTAACCTAATTATCAAGATAAAAAGGTTATAAATTATTTTTAAATTTAATTTATATCTAGAGAAACTAGATACCTTCAAAAACGAATAACTTTTCATTTCTAATAATAAATTTAAAATAACTGTAATACGTTAACTTTAATTTATTATTTACTCTTTTGAAATCGAGAAATGAATTTTATTTTCAAATATTTCATCAATCAACTACTTTACTAATCTCCTATCACTAATAATATTTTTTCTAAGTTTATACTAAAAATATACCTCTAACAATTATTTTTAATATATATATTTCTCAAATTAATTCTATTAATAAGATTTTTCTAATCAATTTAAATTGAATTGCACAATACCCTTTCAATGTAAATGAAACGCTTACTAATCAGCTTTAAATTGTCATTCTAGATACACCTTCCGGTACATCTACTATGTTACGAACTATCTTACCTTATTAATAAGAGCGACGGGCGATATGTGCATAATTTAGAGCTAAAATCAAACCTTTAATCTATAAGATTTTACATTCAAATCCACTTTTATTTTAAATTTTCATCAAAAAATCCATATAAATAATTTTATTGTAACCCATTTCTTCTTAAGCATTAGCTGCACCTTGATCTGATATATAATCTATTTAGATTTCTCGGAAATTATTCTTCTTATATAAAATTTCCTTATAACGACGGTATACAAGCTGATTACAATCTTAAGTGAGGTCCATCGTGGATTATCGATTACAGAACAGGTTCCTCTGAATAGACTAAATTACCGCCAAATTCTTTAAGTTTCAAGATTTTATCTATTACTACTCTAGCCTTTACATTTACGTTTAAAATAATAGGGTATCTAATCCTAGTTTATATTTTAAATTTCCCAGATTCCACAATATTTAGTAAGTTAAAAATTTTAAATTTCACCTAATAAATTTTCATTTTTACTAACTTTTATCTATGTAACTGAAGCTAATATAAATTAATTAAACTATTGGTATAACCGCGACTGCTGGCACAAATTATGTCAGTTCTAAATAGAAGTTTCCTTAATTTATAATATGAATTACTGCGACTAATATTTGATTATACATTCTCTTTAAGAATATACAAACTCACACAAAAATTTACATATAAATAAATCTATTATCAATTTTCTAAGCCTTTATTTTCAAGATTAGTTTGATTATAGTAACGAAAATTAATTAGTCCAAGTATATAGATCTTAAATTAATAAAAATTTAATTCTTCATAAATTTATAATACTATTAATTATAATTCTGTATATTAGTTACAAGCCACTCTTTCTTAATCTATAGTATACTAATTATTTAATATTAATATCTTATTTATTGATTCAATCCAATATTTTGTTAATTAAAAAGATTAATTCTATATTTCGTACACCATTTTCTTAATATTTTATACATCTAATTAATTTGTAAATTTATCTTACTCTTCTTAAGACATTGATTTATAACATAGAGATCTATTTAATAGATTTATCTAACATAAAACCTAAAAACTAACCTAGAAACCTAAAAACTACTTCTTTTTCACACATACTTAAGTAAATTCTTATCTGCTAAATTTCAGGTCTTCAAATTCTTAAAATTTTTACCTATCCATAAATAAGCCAATTTAAATAATTTGGTATTAATCTAATTAGAATAACCTAAAATAGTATTCCCTCCCTATATTTCCTGTATAGAAGGAAATAAACAACATAATAAAGCAATAAAACAACATAAAAAGCAAAATAAACAACATAAACTTAATATATTGCCTTAACCAAACCTAGATATATGGTTTAAACAAATTCTATAATTGATTAATACATTTTGTTAGTAAGCAAAGTTAGTAAGTGTCCGGTTAGCTATAGAAAATTCCCCTTAAAAATATACTAGCCAAAACGGTTTTATATGGATGAGCGACTTCGGGCGTACTTACTTATCAATTGGCGGCGTCGCAGTTAATGGGATCCAGCCCTCTCTTTTCCGTCGTCCTGGCAAACACGGAATTTCCCTTTGCACCACCTACGACTGCCTTGAAATATACAAATATATATATATATATTATTTTACGTTCGTTATTTTTCCCTATTTACTAAATTTTTTGTTGAATTGTATGTGTTGATCGTTGTTTTCCGGTTCCGATTTACTGCATCCGTAGCTGTTCCTATTTTTCTGTTCTTAATTTTTAGAACTGTCGTGACCGGACTCTTAATGCCTACCACCTTATATGGGACTAACCATATCGGTGAAAATTTGTTTCTTCTAGTTTGATTTTTCATTAAGACCTTGTCACCTACCTTAAAAACAACCGGATTTAACTTGCTATCATATTGCCTTTTAGACAACACCTTCGCCTTCTCCTGGTTTTGTCGAGCTATTTCATGCTTTTTGGATCATATTTAACTTGCTGTCATATTGCCTTTTAGACAACACCTTCGCCTTCTCCTGGTTTTGTCGAGCCTTTTCATGCTTTTTGGATCTGATATTTCTGAATCTTCGAGGGATCGTCCGGATTATACATCGGACTGCACTGTCTCAAGTTGGTTGGCATTTCGGAATCAAAACCGTATAAAGTACGAAAGGGTGTTTGTCTAGTGCTAGTATGGGGCGTATGGTTATGCACATGCATCGCTGCCGACAACCATTGGTCCCAATTGGAACCGTCCTCTTTAGCGAAGCTGCGCAAATATTCCGCTAGCGGTCTATGGCTGCGTTCGAGTGAACCATTGGCCTGGGGGTGGTACGGAGCGATATGCAACTTCCTAATGCCTAACAAGTGTCCGAGAATATTTTGGAAATAAAATTAGTACCATTGTCCGTTACTAACACTTTTGGAACTCCGTAGCGAGTTACTATCTCGTCGAAAAATGCCTTGGATACTATGCTCGCTTCCGCATCCGGAATTGCTACGCACGCCATTAGTTTTGAGAAATCATCCTGAAAAGTGAGTATGTATTTATTACCTGACACAGTCTCCGGCAAAATACCTACTATATCCATATACACCTTTTCAAAAGGGCGCTTCGGTGTATCAGTTAACACCATTGGCATTTTCGTAAGTCTCGAACTTTTATTCGCTTGACATTTCGGACAGTTCTTAATATAATCTTTGATTTGTCTTTGCATCCCTGGCCACCTATATTGTTGCCTGATTCTTAGGTAAGTTTTCACCGCTCCCTGGTGACCTCCTAATGGTGTATTATGGAATTCTTTTATAACGGTCTCTATTTCTTTTGGGTTTTCTAATAAAATTGTGTTTCCGTTTTGTGTTATACCTGGAGTGTCAGGTTCTACAGACATCGGATTTGTACTTGTTTTATCACTACTTTTTTGGTTCTTCATTTCTATTTCCCTTGTTCCAGACCGGGTCTGGACTGCTGTCACTACATTACGATTTTGAGGAATTCTACTCAACGCGTCTGCGTTTAAATTTTTCTTGCCTGGCTTATATATGATTTCGAAATCATACTCTGACAACTTGTGTCTGAATCTTGCCAGTCTTGAAGTTTGGTCTTTTAAATTGGCTACTCCCTTTAATGGCAGGTGATCAGTAAAAATTTTAAAATGTCTGCCTAGGAGATATGCTCTGAAGTTTTTTGTCGCCCAAACTATTGCTAAGAATTCCTTTTCTATTGTTGAATACTTGGACTTTGGACTTGTTTTTGTTGCCAATTTTGCTGGGGTTGCTTTGGTTGCCAACTTCGTTGGTGTTGGTTCCATTGTTGACTCCCCTGGTTCCAGTTATTAGGCCCTTGATTTTTGTTGTTCGACCCACTTCTGTTGTTTTCATTGTTATTACACCTCCAGTTTGTCTCGGTCCATATTTTAAACACTTTTGGCAATACGGTGTGTTTTCCCTAATTAAACACTTTTCTCGCGTGTTTATTACAAAATCCCCACGTTTATTACAAAATGAACAAACTATTTTCTCCTGTGGTGCTCTCGAAACGTTCTGCCTTTCTTCTAGTCTTTTATAAGCCACTAGATTATGTACAGGCGGCCTTTGTGTAGGGTTCTACCGAATTCATATTAATTATGGGTGTAACTGTTGGTTGATGGAGGGAATTACTTCTTTGTATTTCAATCAGCGTGTTCACTGCTATTTCTACCATTTCATCCATACCTGTAACACTTAGCATGTGAATTCGTAAAGTTGCATCTTTTAACCCTGTTCTAAACGCCTTATTTGCTGACGTCTCTACCATAGATACAAGTGCGCTGTCGCCCTGTCCATTATAGGTATCTTTTATTACTTGTAGCGCCTGTGCTTTTTTGGTATTTAGGCGTCTTGCGTACTGCCGAATGTCCTCATTGTGCAATTGACTGCAATTCTGTAGTTCTGTTAACGTTGAGTCTAACGAAATCGTTGGTAGATAGGCTCTTCTTAACACTAGGTATAATTCTTCTAGGCTGCTGAAACGTTGTGAGCCTACTAGATCATAAGCGTCTCCATACAATCTTTGTTTGATACAATCTATGTACTCTTGTATATTTCCTGTAGTCGCTTCCCTTGTAGCTAACTCACACGCCTGTATAAACTTATACACCTCACCTTTTAAGTCTGGTGACTGTGTCCCTGAAAACAGTGGAACAAGACTGCTTGTTATCTTCGCGATTTCTGCTATACCCATCTTGGTTTGATTTGCCCCTGATTGCTTAAACGTAGGAAATGAAACTGAGTTATATTCCTTCGGACTGACTATAGCAGAGGTGGCTTCTTTATGGTATAGTGTCTGATCGTTAGCTAATTCTATTTCTTATTTCAGCCGTCTGTTTTCCTCTTTTAATTCTTGGATTCTTCTGTTCGCTTCTTCTAAAGAACTACAGTCTTCTCTTGATTTCTGTGCAAATCCCTGTTCTAGTGTTTTATTTAACGTTTCTTCGGTTAGCCCCTTTTCCTTTAATAATTCCCTTAGTTTTACGTTCTCGTCCTCTAAGTTCCTTAATATATCCTCCAGAAACACTTTATCTACTAAATAATTATCGTACCTATTCTTCAGTGCGTTAAATTCTGATTCCCATACCTTCGAATTTTCTGTCTTATTCTCTATTATCTGTTGTAGGAATTTAAGCAATTCCTCTACTATCGCGTCTGCTCTTTCTACACTTGAAAGGTCTCTTAGGTCCCCTACTCTAGACTTTATCAATTCTAAGTTTTCTTTGTTGCCTACTGTCTCTTTTAAAGTTGCCCAAATTTTTGATATAAACTCCCCCAACTGACGTTTCAGATCCTTATGGGTTCTCTCTAATTCTATATATGCTTGCTCCTGCAACGACTCGGCCATTAATTACATTGCTTTTCGTTCTCTTTTAATTTTTTTTTTCTCTCATACATTTAATATTTTCAATTAAGTAGCATTTAACCTGACTAGTTAGCAAAACTGCAGCAATCAGCAATCCTCTTAATTGCTACTACTGACCTAATTTCCCTTTTAGAATAACTAAACCAAGGCCAGCGACAGTGGCTGCATTAAAACGAGCGTCGAATTTCTTGACGTGCTCCTTAGAGTCGAACAAAATAAAACCTACAAAACAAAAGACCACGCTTACAATTTTGCAAACGCTTTCGTTCTGACGCGCTAACAAGCAAACCAATAAAAAAAACACAGTAACTTTTGCGCTGAAGTGTGATCTCAAGCAGGCGCCGACGCCACTCTTGAGTTTCGCTTCACGTTCATTGTAAAATTTTCCCAACAACAAACATCCATATATTTTCATTTCATTAATTTAAAAACTATTCAAAAACTCTCCAAATGACTTCCCAGAGTGAAAGGGTCGACCTCAGCAAAGGTTTCGTCCGGCGTGGAAAGCCATTGAACAGACAAGGGTGCCGTGCTTGACGCTGGCACTCCTTTTAATTAATCCTCAATTTTACCAAAAATTTTCACTCGCTTACCTTTACTTTCCTTCGAGCGATCCTCGGCTCGAAAATCCGGCTGCGCCAAATATGTTGGGGTTCTACTGGAAAGTCCTTGCTGTGGGCTTCTCCAAAGTCCACAGTCCGTCCGAATGAAAATACTATTAGTTCACTTTGGGCACTTTATTGTCTGGAATACGTTTTACACGTTCACTACTCACTACTCAACTCATCTCCGCTAACTCAACTCATTCAACTACTTCATACAAGTCTTATTTATATTTCTGTATGCGGAAACTTAAATACGGAAACAACAATATGCTAACAGTAGCGGAAAAAGCCTGCCTTAACACCTGAGCGCAAGAAAGTGGGTCACTAGTTCCCCGGCCAAAAAGTGCAATACCGCTTCACCAGCGGCTAGCGCGCGCTCGATGAATTGACCTTGGCAAGTTACAATGCGGAATTAAACGCTTAGTGCGATGCCATTATGGTCGACTGAGAATGTGTTCCGCGGAAGTAGCGACTCACAACAAACCCATTTGTTTCAAAAAACTCTAAGAGAGGTAATAAAGAAACCTCGGATCCACAGGTTTCTTTATTACCTCTGATCTTCTGCCTGTATGATATTTTTTGGCTCTAAATATCTGAGAACCATTTGTTGAGTTTTCTCTCTTGCCCAAGAAGCATAAAGAAGAATTTCTTAACTTTGTGTCCATTATGTTTTTACAAAACCCCTTTGTTTCAAAAAACTCGAACAGACGTAATAAAGAAACCTCGGATCCACAGGTTTCTTTGTTACCTCTGCTCTTCTGTCTGTATGATATCTTTTTGCTGTAAATATTTATGAACTATTTGTTCAGTTTTTCCTCCTTGCCCAAGAGTGTAATGATACCCTATTTCATTATGTCAGGCGTCGGGCGCTGATCAGTCTGGTTCCACTCGCTGCCAGTTTTTCGCATCTGCGATTTTTTCGCGGTCTTAATCCGCGCTCTCGATGCATACTTTCGGTGAGAGCAAGCAGTGTATAAATTACTCGAGCATGTGCCGCTGTGACAAACGTTAAATGAAAAGAGACTAGTGTTGAGACTATACAGTGAGGAGAAAAATAAATAAAAACCAAGAAATGATGTGAAGAAAAGATGAGAACAGTGCGGGTTTTCTCTCCCTCTCTCTTTCTCTCCTGCACATAAAGAAGTATTTATATAACGCACTTCTGGAACCGAATACTTATTCCGCAGCATTGGCTATAAGTATTCTTATGAGTACTTATTTTTATTGTCGATAACTATTGTATTGAGTACAACACAGTTTTATAAGTCACACATTCATGTCATGTGAAAAAATTACTGCATTTTCATCCGTCATCAGGTGAATTGAAACAGAGTGTTACTACATTTTTTAAAACTTTGTTTTTTTACTTAGATATAAACCAAATTACGTTTATTTATTTATTCCTGAAGCGCTTGTGAAATGTTTTTTTGGGTTTAGTGGATGAGCTCCTAAGAGTTATGACCCATGGCATGGTTCAGCGCCTGTTTACATTTTACCAAAATTAAATAATAAAAAATTATACAAATTGAATGGTACGGACTTTTAGTATTACTCCTGAATCCAACCATGAAAAGTAACAAAAATCAATGACAAGATTAGTCAGTTAAAAATCGGGACTAGTTTTACATTTGTACTTAGAAATTCTTATTTTTTAATAGAGCGCTTACCTTGAAATTTTCTTTTGACAAATACACATGTATATCGTTTCGTATGGACTTCGAAGATTTTAATATACTAACAAGCAGGATGCGATCAATAATATTAAGTTCCCACCAACCTTCTGTACCGACAAGTATTTTATTATTAAAAACAAGGCTGCAAAACTTCGACCCACAATAAGCGGTAAACTCATTGAGTTTATTTAAAGTTTTTATATTCTCGAAGGAAATTATGCATTCAGTGAAGTTGCATAGATCGTTATTAGATTTCAGCAAGCAATCAATAATCGGCATAAATGATTTTGATCCATGCTTCAATTTATCAAAAATACTTGGTAGGTTGAAGTCGTCCATTTTAATAAACAATCCAAAAGCATTGAAAACGTACTCTGCTATTAGTTCGAGACATTCGTCAGAATTTTCTTTGCCGGAAAGAATAACTCGAATTGAACTACCAAAATCTTTCCATATATAAGTCCAATTATCAGTATATACGGTACTGACTACCACATCAAGCGATTTAAAAAACACGCAAAATCCATTCAGTGCTGCGACTGTTGAAAAAGGCATCTGAAATTTAAAATAAGGGAAATAAATTACTTTTGGTTTTTGGAACGAAAATCCCTCGGCCCTCGTCAATTTTGGTTTGGAGATATCTCCATTTCTCAATACCTCGAAGCCAAAATTGAAGGAGAGGCGATGGAAATTCGTGCCACAACCATCATTATCTCAGTATACCTCGCAGAAACTGTATTGAAGATAGCAAAACAATTACTAATAAAATAAACACAAAGATAATGGCCTTACTATAACTAGGAAATGTTCCTAGGGGTAGAAATTTTATAAAACTTCAAACTACAATAATATATAAATGCGTTTTATTGATACACTAACAGCCTACTACTTGAAAACTACTATCTTGATCACCTACTATCTTGAAAACTAAAAAGGTAGGCCTATATATCGTACACCATCCTGCTATTTTAAAATAAAAACAAATCTTCATAAATTCATCTTTATGTTTTGTTTCTCTCTTGATAAAATTATTAAAATTTTTTCTTCTTGCAATATATAACAACAGCAGAGAATTGTCCATGGGAAAAAGCAGGATTCCTCCAATTGCAATCCAGCTACTTTTAACGTCTGCCCTTGCAACTTATTATTTCGTTTATTTATTTATTTATTTAGTCTATGACTATACTAATCTTACAGACTAAACTGATCTTAAAAATAATAGCCCTAGAGTACTATCATAATATACTTGCCTATGTATACATAAATTAGTGTTAATGCCTTTTAAAATAGTATATACGTCAATTAAGGCCTATTAATGAACTCATTGACTGCATAATTAGTAGAACGGCTTTCAATATAAGAATAGTCAAAACGACGAAGACATGGAATATTGAAGGTGTTAGTGTGAGGAACGGTTGGGTTGGTCTCCGAGCTTTGCTCTAATTCGGCTCGAAGGGCCAAATGTTATTGAGGAACTCGTAGACTTCAATGTAAATTTGGGGCTCGAAGAGCTTGGAATTCACCAATGTTTTATTGTCACTGTTTGTTCACAATTCACGATTTCTATTTAAGAATATAAACAAAAAAAAGTCTCTCTTGGACTGATGACAAAAAGTATTAAAAAGTTTCAAAATGTTCAAATAAGACTGTTAGCTCGCTCGCGTCAACTCCGGGTCAATAAGAGTAAGTGATTGGTGTAGGTCCAGCGACGATCGCTGGAGGCCGGTCAAATTTGCGCCAGTTGCTACGGGGAGAGCCCGCAGCTGAGCTTACTCTCACGAGAGAGGCGCATCTTATGACCGGCAGGCTGACAAGAGAGAGACTGCAGTGCTCACTCCTGACACCCTACCGATCGATGAGGGAGCACCTCTGGCGAGCGGCAGTTGGCGTTAGCAGAAGGCAACTGACATTAATAGAGAGCTGTAATAACCTATTCCATTAATTAAATCGAAAATAAACATTATCAAGAGATATAGCCTTCTAAGTTCGGATGCAAACTTAAAAGCAAGCAACAAGCTCTATAAATCAGAGCGGACTAGTAAATTTAATTTGCAGAGAAAGTTTTGAGAATTAGCGTTGAATTTGCTTAATGCGACTTACCTGAGTGATAGCATAGAGTTTAATTACAGTCTTAATAATGTGGCTACTGTAAGTAAATTGGGAATCAAATAAGATACCTAAATCTCGAATTTCTATAACAGAATTTATGAGATTATTGTCAAAAAAGTATGTATAAACAGGTGAGGGAATTTTATGAAACGTGATATGAGAACATTTACTAAATTTAAGGCCATTAAAGATTCTTGATTTTAACCAGCTCAAAATGTTATTAAACTCATTCTGCATGATCAAACTGTCAGTAAGATTTTTAATTTTAAAAAATACTTTCAGATCATCGACAAAAAGAAAAAATTTCACAGAGTGAAAGGAAGCAGATATGTCGTTAACAAACAAGAGAAAGAAAAGAGGCACACCAGAATTAGCAACATATGAAAATTATTTAATAATGTCAATAAAAACATAAGAATCTCTATTATTGAAGTAAGAAGTTAACTACTTTAAGAACCAGGAATGAAAACCCATTTTAGACAGCTTCATAATAAGAATATGTAAGAGTTTGTCAAATGCTTTTAAGGTATCTGCATACAAATATCAACCTGGCAACGTTCCTGCAAAGCCTCAATACAATATTTAGTGAAAACACTAAGAATTGTTGTAGTGGATCTTCTGGGAACCAAAGCATGCTACGACTGCCATGTTTTAGAAGAAAAGTACATTTTATCTCTTATTTTTTAAAGAACCTAGAAACATTATATAATTTTGATATAGGGCTACAGCTTTTAATGGAATGTTTATTTCCTGCTTTAAAAATAGATGGAACATTAGATGATACTTTACATTTATTAATGAAAAAACCATAATTACGAGAGAGATTAATGATCATACAGAGAGAACGAGCGATCAATTTACCAAATTTTTTCAGAATAAAAGGACTAATACTATCAAAGTCGAATTTGTATGAGTTAGGGTAGGTTAGGTTTACGTGGCAGACGGCTGTACCTAACTCAATTAGTGATACCACTTCGCAGAATCAGAAAATGACCACTTCGCAGTCATTCTCAGCGTGGAAACCATTTAGAAACAGTTACGAAGTTCTTTAAGTTTCCTATACTAGCGTCCTTAAGTTCCCTCAGACTTCATAAGAAATAAGAACCCAAAACCTGAAATCTTCTATTTGCAACTGCTGGACAATCACAGAGG
Source organism: Sicus ferrugineus (assembly GCA_922984085.1). NCBI lineage: Eukaryota > Metazoa > Arthropoda > Insecta > Diptera > Conopidae > Sicus > Sicus ferrugineus. Next base: position 27,897,889 of record OV277349.1, read on the forward strand.
AAGTGTTTACTATTTCCTTCCTCAGCTTCGTCCAGACGGCTTCTGCAGAAGTCACTTGGGATGAAGCCCAATATTGACGTATTTGCGCCTATAAGGCAAAACATCGTATTACTAGGCTTACCATACGTCCCGGTTTGACCGGTATGGTCCGGTTTGAGAGATCTCAAAGTCCTGGCGTCCCGGCCGGTCTGCGTTAGCGTCGCGGTCAAACTTGAACAACACCGACACCCCGGCCGATCGTTCCCTCGCGCATCGCCCGCGCCAACGACGACAAGCGAGCGAGAACGGGCGATACCGAATGCGTTCGTGAGCGTGACAGAGTATTAGCTCAGTCAGTTATGCACATGCAAGCATGTCTACCGCACGCGTTCACTATTAAGTCGTGTTGTGTTCAGTTTCTTACATTACGTCGTCGCCCGCCTTTGTTGTATTTTGTGTCTATTGTATTGTTTTTTCGTCGAACCAGATATTTATCGTACGATTTTTCCTTGCTCAGCATGCCAAAACGAAATTGTACATTCACAAAAGAACATGAAAAAGACTATCCGTTTCTCAAAAAGCTCTGCGGCCATAACGACAGAGTGAAATGTCAACAGTGTTTATCAGAATTTTCAATAGCACACGGTGGAAGAGCGGACATTAAGGACCATCTAAAGTGCTCGAAACACAAGGAGAGCGTAAGTGCCATTGCAAGGTCATCTACCATAACATCCTTTTTAAAAAATGCCGAACCGGCAGAAAATGAACTTTCCATTGCTGCTAAAGAAGCTACTTTTGCATTCCATACAGCAATGCACGATATAAGTTTTTAAACATCTGATTGCTCCTCAAAATTAATATCGAAGCTGTTTGAGCCCAAATTCGGGTCTGCGCGTGCCAAGTGCGAAGCGATCATCACGGGAGTGATCGCACGGCAAGAGATGAACTACACAGCGAGCTAAAAGAATGCAATATTTTGAGCATTTCAACAGATACATTTTTTTATGGCAGATAGAACCAAACCCAGGGGATGCGCCCTATCCATGCAAAGCATTTGTTGGTTTAGAAGGGAAAAGGTTACTGGGAAGGGGAAAAGTGGAAGTAGTGTCAATTTACACCTCTTTTAAAAGCTTGGACGTTATAAGTGGGAGGGAAAACATGCGCAGGGAGACTATTCCACAACTTAACTGCGCGACCGAAAAACGAATTCTCGCGGTAGTGGGCAGTGCGTTGGAACGGGATCGAACAGACATGATGTTATATTAAATTGGCACCGATAGTTGTTAGGTACTTTGTATCTGACAGAGGTATATCTGTAAGGTTACTCGATTTTCGATCTGTCGCCGGAGAAACGTCTGAAATCTTGGCAAATCACATAATGTCGATAATCAAAAAACACGAAATAGAAAACAAGGTGACTGCTTTCTGTGGTGATAACTGTAATACGAATTTCGGAGGGGTAAACAGGCGAGGTACCAACAACGTCTATTCCAGGCTCAAGGAAGGTCTCGGCGTTAACATAAAAGGCATTGGTTGTAGCGCACACATTGTTCTCAATAAATTCAACATGCAGTTGATGGTCTTTCTGTCGAAATAGAGGCTATCGTTGTAAAAATATTTAAATATTTTTGTATATATACCGTACGTATCACAAACTTAAAAGTGTTTTGTGAGACAGCTGACATCGAGTACAAAAAATTAGTGAAACATGGAAATACAAGATTTCTGTCGTTATTACCAGCTGTGGAAAGGATCCTGCAGCTACACGAAGGCCTGAAATCTTATTTTCTTGCTTAAATAAACTGCCCGCTCGCATTGCGACAGTTCTTCACAACAGAAATTAGAGCACTTTACTTTTGGTTTATGCTCGAACAGTTAAATGTATTCACCAAGACCGTTGAGTCTATGGAGAAGACTAACTCAACTGCGACAGATGTAGGTATGGAGTTGGCAAAGTTAAAAACTAATCTTCAAAACAGAATGGAAAACAAATTTCTTCCACAAGCAGCTAAGCAACTCTTAAATAAATTGAAAGATTCCATAAATGTCGAAAACTTCATGGGTGACGTTCACGCTTTTTATGAACGCTGCATTTCGTATTTACAATTTCCATTTACTGTTTGTCCGATAGGCACAAACACCACACGTTTTGCGTCCAAGAAAACAATAAGCATCGATTTGGCTTTTAATTTGCTCATCCGCTTCTTTTTTGGTCGGGCCTGTCTTTTGGTCTACGGATCGTACTCGAAAATCCATTTTTCGGCACCGGTAATTACTCCGTGCAAAAGATTTGCATCGCTCTCTAAACGTTCCAAAAGTTCACGACAAATCATCACACGATGTTCCTTCTGCTCGTCTGTCAAAGTTTTGTGTGGACTAACTTCGCGCACACCTTCTGCATCTGCAAATCATCGCTCACAATTGAATGCAGTACAAAAGTTTTTGCATTTAGGCGACATTTTCATCGGATCGTGACGATGTCGGCCTTACAGCGCATTGTTCGTCTTCGAAGTCTTCCCGGCCATATTTGAATTTTTTATGCCACTCAAAAACACGCGCTGGGCCCTTATAAGCCGCACGGATCATATCAAAAGTCTCCGTAGCAGATTTATTAAGTTTAACGCAAAATTTGATGGCACAACGCTGCTCGATTGTTCGCTGCATTTTGAATATCGACGCGTGCACCAAACACACTTCCACTTCTATCGCGATCTTCACACTACAAAGGCTCGGACACAAATGAACTTGTCAATATGGTGATGGTGGTGGTGACGGTGGCGTTGTCGACGGTGACGGTGGTAACGGTGGAAACGATGGCGGTGGTGACGTGTGCGGTGGTGACGGTGGCTGTGTCGATGGTGGCGGCGATTGTGGTGTAGGCGATGTTGATGCTGCTACTTTTGTTGTTCTTGCTGTTGTTGTTGTTGATGTTTTTGCTGCTGCTGTTGTTGACGTTGGTGGTGGTGGTGCTGCTGCTGGTGACGGTGGCGTCGATGTAAATGTAATTGATGGTGACGGTGATGGTGTTGGCGATGTTTACACTGCTACCCTTTTATATTTGAAACCCGGCTGAAACCCTTTGGAACCCTTTTGAGAAATTGATATAAAACACCCGTATATGATCAATCATGTTCGGCTCAGTTCCGCCTAATTTCATCGTATTCTTCAGAAATGTTTACATTAACTTAATTCCTTCTAAATTCGAGTCAAGCCACAGTTTGGTTCTAATTAAAAAGAACAAGAATAAGTCAAGTTTCAAATTTCGTAAAATACCAAACATAACAATAATAACTTTATTGCCGCTTTAGACCATGCACGCAAAGCCACAGTTCGATCCGTTCACTTTATGTTTACATTTTAACTACTTCTTTCACTACACTTCTGGGGTAGCGTCTAAAAAGCGAAGCAATTAAATAAACAACAACAACTACAACACTACCTCTGCTTAGACAGCCACTACTCGCGCCCGCAGTTGTTCTCACAGCTCTGTGTCCTACATACAACCATTAATGCTACAACAACAATAACAGCATACTCCGTATTTCCTACAATAACTCCACTAACCAACCCTATGTGACACAAGCTACAGTTCGCTTGTCTCATAAACAGACGAACAAAGTCATACATTCACACCCATTCTTTCCACTTATGATCTCCTCATACTCACACCATCCACTAGCCTCCAGGGTTGCCACCTTACAAAATCCTATGAGAACTATCCCGAAAAATATTTTTCTCAGGTAACCGTACTCCTGATTTGAGAAATTAAATGTAAAAATTCATTGAGGTATGCGAGCTAGCGAGAAGGGGAATATCAGATTCGTAAGTAGGAGAATTTCTAGCATGTGTAAAACAAAGATTTATTGATAGTGCATACGGTTTGATTCGAGGGGAAAAATAACGTGTGTGGAGAAGCTGTACAGCACTCTTAAACAATCGCATCTACAGTGTCGTTCGTTTAGACACGTTTGACTGCGCTGCATACTTCCAACATGGAGGCTTGCAGCTATTTTCTCTTAAGGCATACTTTTAGGCCAAACTAAGATCTCTTCTCGATCACAGTTCAATAAAATCAAAGTAGAATAAAAATAGCATAAGAGCAATTTCTTGAAAACAGCAAGTCCGCTTGCGGAATCCAATTTCCGCAAGCAAGGCATTAAATCTGAGTTTGCGAAACTCCCACTTATAGCCCAATAGTTAATATGATTTTCTTGCAGAATTCCAATTCCGCAAGAAAGGCATATTATACAATGGGACAAAGTGCGAGAATTGACCTACATAACTAGCTGAGCCGAGCCGGCAGGTAATTTGCTTTAATTCTAAGTAGTCAGTTGGTGTTGAAGTTAAATAAAGTGTTGTAGTTAAATAGAATGTTTTATTTTCGTCGCGGGTATCCTTCAACGGAAGGATACCACAACATTAATTGCCGCAGTCGGTCCGCGAACTAAGGATCGTGGTTTAAATTCAATGAAATTTAAAGGAAAGCAAAGGAATAAAAAAGAAAGATAAAGTGTTAAGCAAAATTATTAAGTGAAAAAGTAAAGTAAAATTGATGGTGTAAATGTAATGTAAAGTAAAATGAAGGAAAAAAGTAAAATTGTGGAAATTTTAAAAAAAGAAAGATAAAGAAAAAAGCTTGAAATGTGCGGAAGATAAGAGTGCTTTAAAAGGTAATAAAATTGAAGCGGAACTAAATTAAAATTGTTAAAATAATATTAGAAAAAGAATTATAATAATAGTTATTTTAATGTTGTTAAATAAAAGCATTGTAACATTATAAAAATAGAAGTGAACTAGAAACAATAGAGGTGAAACTATAGAACAATAAAATAAGGAAAATAAAAAGTAAAAGTACAAATAAATATACTGTACAAAAGGTGAAGTGGGGTTAAATTAAATTGAAGGAAAAGTGAGAGAAAGCAATAGTGGGAAAGGTAAAAAGTAAAAGGAGTTTAAAAAGAATTAAGGGAAAAGTTTTAATAAAAGAACAGAGAGATTCAATTAAGATTTTTATCCAAAAAAACAGTAATGTCAAGGTAAGTTTTGAAATATTATATGAGATTTTAGAGAAATTTGTAAAATTTTATGGAGGCTGGCAGAATTATGCAGTAAGAGAAGGTTCGAACTTTGGAAAATGGGAACTGAATAGGGGAATTTAATTTAAAAGGGTTTATAGTGTCAGGAGTAGAAAGTTCCGTGAATGTCGGAGGAATCTGAAAATTTTAATTTAGGGAGTAGTACCCGTATTTAATCAAATATTTAATATTATATATTTAATCAAAATTTAATATATTTTAATAATAATTCGGAGTAATGAAGACCAAGATTAAGGGTAATCTTGGAGGATTTTTACATTGTAATAAATAACTTTTATTTATCTTAATAGCAACATGTATGAATAGAATATTATTGAAATTAATGAAGTACTAACAAAACGACCGTACGAATGAAAAAATTCGACGCTCAATTTTAGGGCAGCCGGTTACGCTGGCCTTGAATTTATTTTCCGTTTATGGTTAAGGTAGGTTAAGAATATAAAGACAAGAACGCTGATTACTGCACTTTAATTGCAGTAGAATTTTTAGAAATTTATGGTTCATGAAAGTATTAAGTGGGTGGGAGGACAAATTTTATGATCTGGATAAGGATTTTAAAAATTTCGTGGGTCAAATTGATAGGTCAATAGATAAAATTTGGGAGAACTTGACTTTAACTATTATTAATAATAAGAATCTAGAGCTACTCAAAGCAAAACTAGGCACTGTCGTAGGTTATTCGAAGGTATAACAGGCAGACACCGTTCTAGACGAGTAATTGAATTTTACAGACAACGCATTGGAAACGCCAATTTGGTTGGCGTTGGTAGAGTTGGAAGCTAAAAGGGATGAGCTTAGGCAGCGCCTGCAGAGTATAGGATTTTCCACGTCGGCTGGGGATAGAATGCTTGAACAGCATAATAAGGATAATTTTGCGTCGTTGGAGCAGGCCCACCAAAGGCTACAGAAGTCGAAAGAAGAGAATAGACTGAAAGAAGTAGAAGTTGGAATTGGCACACGACCAAACTTTGTACCACAAGGGACCTATTGCGCCTGTGGTCAGTCCGAAAAACAATAATTCGACTTATTTTTCTTCCGTGTATTTTGTGTTTCCCAGGATAGACCTCCCTTCTAGTTAAACTACTTAAAACACTCGCTTATTTTTTCATTAAAAAAACTTTTCCGCTTTATTTATGCCACTTGTTTAAGAGTTTCTCACATTAGAACTGACCATTGACAGCTTTTCAGAATCTACTTTTATACTATTTGGTCTGATAATTTTGCGGTACTTTTTGTAACTATTTCGCGATAGTCGCTTAATAAATTAGAAATATCGCTTAATAATTTAGCCTAGTTCTTTTGGCTTTGCTTACATTTACCTTACCGACCTACAACAGCAGGTTCCATGTTGAAGGATCCAGCTGATGTGTGTGTTGCTGGGAGACAATTTTCGGAAGTACGAATGCCTCTACCTGATTAACATATTGATTGAATCGGGATTGCAAATTTATCACTTCTTGCTGTCGGATGGCATTCGTTTTTCCGCCAATGCCTTCTAATTGTGCAACAGTTGGTTGTGTGGACAACCCAAACTACTGGGCGAGTTTGTCAGTAATAAGGTTTACCTGTGATCCGAGTTACAAGAGAGCTCGGCATTCTATATTTCGTCCATTTCTGCATTACTCACAGAACCTCGGTTCTTATTGATGGATTCGAAATGTAGCAGTGTTGTACTTCTTTTTGCATTTTGTAAATTTTCTGGACACACTCTTTCGCCAATTCAACACGCTTGTTGACAGAAAGTTGCAAAAACCTCGTTGCCGCAAATAATGGTTGTGTGATGTGACCGCGGACGGAGGCGGATGGTGTGCCCGCCAGTACTTGTTGTTAAATAGTGTTCGCGCAAATAAAACCGAAAACAATAGTGCAAACAATTACCGACGCCGCGAAACACTTTTAATACAATAATAAACTTCACCAAACAACAGTTTTCCATAAACAAACAATAGTGCACTTATTAGCAACTCAACTTAACAACAAAATAAATACAAATTCTATCAATTACAAAAAATAATACACAATCAAACGGAACGCAGAGAACCATGCGAGGGGCTTTTTTATGCTCTCCGTAGTAAAGCTCAGCATTTCGTTTGCTTTCACTCCTCCTCCTTCTTCCTGGTCCCGTTAGGTGTGCATGCGGCTGTGAGTGCTGCGTGGGCTGAAGCACGGCAAGATAAAGGCATAACACTTGTCTTGTCGCGTTTTGCTTTGCTTGCGTCGTACGCGTGGCCGCTTGTACGGCTGACCTTACTCTTCGCTACAGTGGGCGGCGATGACAAAATTCCGCATAGACTCCACTAATGTACGTGGCTTGAGGGCGAATTTCTTCGCGGTCTATGCGCATATTTGTACTCACCAACCGCATATAGTGGCACTAGGTGAGACCCAGGTGTCTGAGGGTGCAGATCCACTGGACTTTCACATGCCCGGGTACCATCTACTGCCATTATTTTTACCTCACAGAGGCCTCGCCTTATACATTCGCAGTGATGTTGCGTACCAGTGTCAGCAACACCTTTGCACGTCGGATGCCGAATTTAGCTCCATGTGGGTTAAGTTCAAAATCCAGTCGCACATCCTGCACTTCTGCTTCGTTTATAGAAGCCCGGGTCTAGGGAGGCTGCCAACTTTTGATAAACTGGACAGTCTCTCTGATTCGATCTCTAAAATTCTGGAATCGTATGCGAACAGTGAAATTGTTGTTGCTGGTGATTTCAATGTTCATAATTCCAATTGGCTACGTCATTCGAGTCACACGACACCCGAGGGTTTGTATGTTGAGTTATTTGCCGAGTCTAATAATTTGACTCAATTAGTGAAGGAACCAACGCACTTTCCCTGCGTTGATGGGCAAAACCAAAATATTCTGGACCTCTTTCTAACTTCACATCACAGCAAGTATGATGTGAATGTTCTTGCACCTCTTGGTAATTCGGACCACGCTACAATTTCTGCTACCTTCCCATATTCTAGTCTTCAATCCGCTCACCAGACAGCTCCGAAGCGGAAAGTGTGGCTTTATGAGAAGGCTAATTGGGATGCGCTGAACTGCTTTTTCAGCCGTTTCAATTGGCAATTGTGTTTCAGAGATAGAAACATAAATGCTGCAGCAGAATTGGTAGAAAATATAATTTTATTTGGTATGAGGTCTTTCATACCCTATAAAAGAATTTCCGTTAAACCAAAAGACCATTCCTGGTTTAATGCGACTTGCAGACAAGCAGTCAGGTCTAAAGAGGAAGCATTTAGGAATTGGCGTTTAAATAAAACTGCTGATACTAAACTGCTGCGCAATCAGGCCAGAAATAGGTGCAATGCTCTAAGGCGCGAAAAAGTTCTTTACGAGCAGCGCCTTGGACGCAGAGTTCTTGAATGCCATAAGGGTAGCAAGAACTTTTGGTCGTTTGTGGGGAGGGTGAAAAATCAGACGAAATCGTCTATTCCAATTCTCCTCAAGGATGATCAGATCTTCACTCGGTTGATAAGGCAAACTTATTAGCCAAAATGTTTGCTGAAAACTGCTCTCTTCCTGAGAGTAGCCAACCACTACCCGCGGTCGATGATGTATCTCATGCTATGCCTCAGATGCATTTTCGAACGCGAGCTGTTAAAAGAGTGCTTGCAGACCTCAATGTCAATAAGTCCTCGGGACCGGATGGCATTTCAGCCCATGTGTTGAGAAAGTGCGCCTCAACACTGGCTCGCCCTTTGCACAATCTCTTTAATTTATCTTTTACTTCAGGAGTTTTTCCCGCTTCCTGGAAGATTGCCAATGTGCAGCCAGTTCCCAAAAAAGGTGAGGCTACGAATCCTGCAAATTACCGGCCCATAGCAATCTGCTCAATGCTCTCTAAAGTCATGGAGAGCATTGTAAATTTTAAAGTGATGAGGTATCTAGAGAGCAACGAGTTGATCAGCGATCGCCAGTACGGCTTCCGTGCTCACCGTTCCACCGGCGACCTGATGGCGTTTCTCACTGAACGGTGGAGTAGTTGTATTCACCGGTTCGGTGAGAGCAAGGTTGTTGCTCTGGATATCTCCAAGGCATTTGACCGGGTGTGGCATAAAGCACTCGTGTCTAAACTGGCTGCTTATGGTGTCGGTAATACTTTCACTCGATGGATATCGAGTTTCCTCAGCGGCCGTTCTATTCGGGTTGTGATAGACGGCTTAGCTTCCGAAGAGCACTTCATTAATGCTGGAGTTCCGCAGGGTTTGGTCCTGTCTCCGACACTTTTTCTTATGTTCATCAATGACCTTCTGTCATTGACATCAAACCCCGTCTACTCGTTTGCTGATGACAGCAGCATTTGTCATTCATATTCATTTTCCAGGCGTCCTTCCATTCTGGAGATCACTGGAAGACGCAGAATTATGAATGACACACTCCAATCCGACCTCAATAAAATCCAGGAGTGGGGTCGTGCGAATCGGGTCGATTTTAATGCGCGGAAGACCCAATGCTGTTTGTTAACCCACAAGCGTTTGGCGGGTGACAACTTCCCACCTCTAAATATGGGTGGTGTGGATATTAATGAGTCGGAGGCTCTTGATGTTCTGGGCATGTCAATCCAATGCGATCTTCGCTGGAACGATCACATCTTTGGCGTGTCGAAAGAAGCAGCCAAGTGCTTAGGCTTTCTTAAGCGGTGTAAGAAGTACTTCACTCCAACCGATCTTCGTTGTGTCTACACCACTTATATCCGTCCGAAAATGGAGTACAATTCGCATATATGGTCGGGAGCTTCGCGAACATATCTTCAGCTCCTAGACCGAGTCCAATGTCGTGCGTTAAAACTTATAGGGGACAGTAGGGTATCCAGCTCTATTGAAACCTTGGAGCGTCGTCGTGATGTAGGGTGTGTAGCACTATTTTACCGTTACTTTCACGGTAAATGTTCCTCTGAAGTAGCCAGCCTGATTCCTCCGGTTCAGGTATTTAGCAGAACTACTCGGCTTTCCAGAGCGGTGCACCCCTTTTATGTCGCGATTCCGTTCCAACGAACCACGCATTACCGTGAGAGTTCGTTTTTCGGTCGCGTCGTTAGAATGTGGAATAATCTCCCTGCGAATGTCTTCCCGCCCACTTACAGCGTCGAAACATTTAAGCGAAGTGTAAACCGTCACTACTCCCTCTTTCCCCCTTCCCACTAACCTGTCATCCCTTCGGAACCAACAAATGCTGTGCATGGATAGGGGGCATGCCCTGAGCTTGGTTTCATCTGTCATAAAAAAAAAAAAAAAATAATGGATGGAGTCTTTCATTGCATGCCCTACATTTTTGCAAGTTTTGAGTCGTAGTCATTGACTTTAGTGATCTAGTACCATCAGTTACTAGTCTATTAACATCAGTAACGTCAGTTAGTGGTCTATTACCATCAGTTATCTTTACGTTCCATGGCTTCCAATGATTGAAAACAACTTTCCAGGAACTTTAGAAGACCTGTAATGGATGACACTTCTCGGGGATCCATTTGTGATTGCTCATATGCCCTGTGAGTCCCCTTATCCATTCTTTTTATTAAAAGACGTACCAGAATGGGATCCAATAACGTCGTTCTATGCCCATGTTTCCTAATGCTAGTAAGATCTCAGCAGTTGTGTCGTGTAGATTTTTTATGGCAGTTACTTAAGCCTTTTACGCCCCAATTAATTAGGTCGTATTTAAAAATATTTTAATGTCATATCATAATTATTTAGGATACAAATATGCTGTGAAAAAATATTCAGAGACCTATGTGTCCTAGTTTATCCTTTACGAGATGTTGCCTACAGGCAACAACGGACAGAATTGGTAAAATTGAAAGCACTTACAAATTTTGCATTAATAAAGTTTTTATTAGTCTGAATAGTGTATTTACAGAAATATTATTATAAATTATGTGTGATAGGATACAAAACCCTTTTTTGTATGGCACAATCTGCATCTTCCCTTTGACCACTATTGTATCCTGTGCTTTATTTGATCAAGGCGAGTGGATTTTGCTGGTTCTATGACATAACTATTATTGGAACAACATGGAGATTGATTAGATTCCGATTCCGAAACGGTACCTGATGTCGATGGAGTCAGTATTAAGCAGCCGGTCATATTAACGTCATTCCTGCACGATAAGTAGATTTCAACATCATCTGCATACATGTGTATATTGCATCCATTGAGAAATTCAGGGAAGTAATTTATATATAGCGAAAAAAGTAACGGGCTTAGTATCGAGCCCTGTGGGACGCCGCAAGTTAGAAGTAGAGGATTTGAGATTGTTCCATTTAAATGAACTGACTGAGTCCTAGCATTCACAAAGGGCGCAATGACATTTGTTTTTGATGTGAAAAAACCGAAAATTTTTATCTTTTTATAAAAAAAGATAAAAGATCTATTGATCTTAGAGATCAATATTCTGTGAACGACAGGGTCGAAGACTTCCGAGTAATCGAGCAGCGCAAGAAACACGACATTTTTTCGCTCGAGTACCTCGGGAATATCTTCTATTACCTGAAGTAATGCCGTCACACAACCTGGTATCTGAAGCCTGATTAATGATTGAGCGAATGACGATACCAAAAGTGCCCTATTTGTTTATACATTATTGTTGCGGCCACTTAAGATCATATATATATAGGCCTTCGACCCTATATATATATATATATATATATATATATATATATATATAAATATATATATATATTATCCGCTTGCCGCAGCCCCATGCGCTGCGCGATCAAAAAAAAAAAAATTATATATATATATATATATATATATATATATATATATATATATATATATATATATATATATATATATATATATATATATATATATATATATATATATATATATATATATATATATATATATATATATATATATATATATATATATATATATATATATATATATATATATATATATATATAATTTTTTTTTTTTGATCGCGCAGCGCATGGGGCTGCGGCAAGCGGACAGCCGGTGTGAACATGCCAGGCAGTTCAAAGAAACGTGCCGAGCTCGCGCAGTCAGATTTCGTTGCGCGGTGGTTTGCTGCAGGAAATGACGGCAGCAGCGGAGGCGCGCGTCTTGGCGCCGAATCTGGTGATGGTGGACGCGCGCGTCTTGGACCGGATCTGGTGCTACTTGCAGCAAGAAGCTGGGTACTCTGGCTGACCGGTCTCCTCTTCCAGAGTATCGGGTGCGGCCACACCCGGATGGGCTGTATGGAAGCCGGCTCCACCTCTTCTCCCACGAGCGTGTCCTACCGCTCCACATCGAACGTCCGATGGACTTCGGACGCGGAGGCCGAGAAGCTCTGAGCGGATGTGACCGCATGGGCTTCCTCGGCGGAGATGTCAAGAGTGAGCACTTCGGCTGGTGTTGACGGCTAACGAGTGTGGTGGGCAGCGATCTGGATGATGTCCGATGGGTTGGTGGGGCGCACAGCACCGCGCGGCGCGAGCAAACGTCCTCGGCGGGACCGTGCATACTACCGGCGAATCAAGTACATCCTGGATCTGAAAAGACACATTTCAGAAATTTTGGAAGCTGGCTATCATAAAGGGGGTAAAGGCCCCAATTTGGTGATTGGAAGGGTTATGAGACCTTTTTCGGTCAGGATTACCTTACGCGTACGCGATTATCTTTCGCGCTGTAAACGTTGGTAACCCGGCCTAAACGCCACGCGTTGGAAGGTAAATTATCGTTGCGAATGACAACAAGATCTTCTATTTGGAGATCGCGTTGTGAAGTCTTCCACTTAGTACGGCGGGAAAGTTATCGGAGATATTCTGTCGTCCATCGTTGGTTGAAACAATATAAACTTAGTTTTAATTCAATTCTTGCTTGGACTTAATTCTATTTATCAGAAGTCCAAGTTGAAATAATTTTGGGGTAGGTAATTCGTAGACGGTTTTCTCACATGGTGTCATGGCGCCATGACATTATGTGGCATCGCAAATCAGTCTACCGTTACGTGTAATGAATACGTTAAATGCACAAGTGTGTAGTATCACATTTGTAAAAAAAAGGGAGCAAGTAAAATAGAATTTAAAGGTTACTTTTCAACTTGCAAAAGAGTTAAATTAAATTAAGTTAATTAAATTATTGTAAAATGTAATTAATTAAATAATTTTAATGGTAACATAGAAGTCATAAACTAATTTAAATAGAGCTGTTAGTTGTGAATAGCAATAAGAGAAAAATAGTTGAAGTAATTGTACATAAGAAATAAAAACTGAAAAGAAGAACTCTTGGGTAAAAAAGGGAAGAGGAGAAAATTGAAACAAAAAAGAAAAGTTGGCGAAAAGAACAAAGGGGAAAAAAGGTGGAAAAAAACATTCTGGAAAATATATGAAAATAAGGATGTATTAAAAGGAAAATAAGAAAAAATTAAAAGGAAATGAGAATGGAAATTTTATTAAAAAAAAAGAGAAACTAGATGAAAGGCACTAGGAAAATTTTTTTAAGGACACATAACGAAAAGTGTAAAAAATTTCACCTAAAATTTTATGGTTTCACTAGATAAATGTATTAATTTTAATTGATAGTCGAATACGCACGCAAATTGTACATAGTCATAAGTATGTATATACTCGCCATCACAGAAATAAGGGACATTATTGTTCGACAAAGACGTCATTGTTCGACAAAGACGGCCATGGCGCTAACATCAGTCAGCAAGGTGGACGTGCTAAAACGTTTTTATTTTGGTCGCTCCCCGCAAATCATCTGACTACAGATCATAGTCGCAAATTGGAGCTAACATCCCGAAGTGAGACAAGGGAATCGTGAAGCCACAGTCAAGATATGAGCTTCTTCGATCAATTAGCGTCAAGTAAGATGGGAGGTTCACCAGACAGTCAACAACGTAGCACACAATCCCAGCAGTCCGAGAAAACGCGAAAGAAACACCGAAGGCCACATCACTCCGTTCAAGGTAGACCAGAACTACGAAGAGCATGTGCAATCGGTGCAGTCACATAGTTACACACCGTTTCTTTAAATATGGGTGCCCTGCAACGCGTCATACAAGAAAACATCACCCAAAGACGAGATGACAATTCGTAGCAGCAAAAGCATAATTCGGTAGAATCATCATCACCTTCTTCTCCAATCAGCATGTCCAAGGGAGGCCAGACAAGAAACGATTATGGTATTTACTTAGAAGTTTGTAATAGCATTAAGAGTGATATCAAACAATTGACCACCCAGTAGAAACATTATAATAAAATGAAAAATTAACATCGGTTCACGATATTAATTCTTCCTTTCCCTAGGGGTGGAGGGATGTTGTGAGTCGCTGCTTCCGCGGAATATATTTTCAGTCGACCATAATGATGTCGCACTGAGCGTTTAAATTCCATCGCACTAAGCGTTTAATTCCGCATTGCAACTTGTTTCAAGGCCAATTCATCGAGCGCGCGCTAGCCGCTGGTGAAGCGGTATTTTACTTGTTGGCCGTGGAACTAGTGACCCACTTTCTTGCGCTCAGGTGTTGAGGCGGGTCTTTTCCGCTACAGTTAGCGTATTGTTTTTTCCGTGTTTAAGTTTCCGGGTACAGAAATATAATTAAGACTGGTATGTAGTAGTCAGTAGTCGATATTGATTAGTGAAGCGTAGCTTGAAAACCGTGCGCAACTCCAGCGTAATTTGTAATAAAGTGATCAAAGTAAAATCGTAGAGTTTCAATTCGAACGGACTGTGGAAGGAAGGACTTCAGAGAAGCCCACGACAAGTGTATTCCAGGAAAGACACAACACTGTCATCCCTTCGGAACCAACAAATGCTGTGCATGGATAGGGGGCATCCTCTCAGCTTGGTTTCATCTGCCATAAAAAAAAAAACAAGGTAACCTTCAAATTTCTGTAAACATATTCATGGATGCGAAGCCTCAGTTTCAAGCGAAATTGAAATAATGAAGAAATCTGTACTTTAATTTTTGTTTTTCCCTTCTGTATATTCGACTCCAGACAATAAACAACAACAACCATAACAAGACGAGCTTCATATTCGAACCCAAGCAATAAGCAATAACAACAACAACAAGAGCAACAAGGCGAGTTTCATATTTCTTAAAAATAAGAACTCCGCGCTTCAGACAGTGGATGCGCGTCACAGCTCGAACCGCTCCCTTGATGTTTACATTAAATTTCACTACACTTCTGAGGCAGTTTTTAAAAAAGCCGTCCGGTAGCCGCCAGCCATCAGCCGTCAACCGTCAGTCCGTCCGCCAGGGTTGCCACCTTTCTCGACCAACAGGGTTGCCACCCCTTGAAAAATTCCCCAAAAAAATTTTTTTAATAATTAAAAAACTTCTAAAAATTAAAAAAAAAATATTAAAAATTAAATAATAAACAACAAATTAAATAATAAATAACAAATAAACAAATAAATAAAAAAATAAATAACTAAGTAAAAAAAATAAAAAAAAAATAAATAAAAAATTCTCGCTCTGGCTACTCTGTCCACAAAATACTCGATCTGCAACTCCGTGAGGATTAATCCTCAATCTGGCAACTTCGTTTGCCACTCAAATCTTCTGTCTCACTCTTACACACAGAGCACCTCTTTGGTGGTGGGGCCGCCGAAAACACATCGGTGGGGGGCGCCATTTGGCGGTGAGCGACGCCGAAATACACAGGCGATGCCATTTGATTAGAACATACATTTATGTACTACTAACATTCGAGAGTACTTTTGTATGGGCAGACACGATTGTGTTTATTTATGTCAAACATATACACGCATCCCCAAGCATTTAGTGTGCGACAATACCAACATGGTTGTTATATTTAAGCTGGTAATTATTAATAAGGATTTCTGGTAATAAGCAGAGACGATCCGATTGATGATGTGCGTTATAGAAAAGTTTTTGATATTTACATTTAATTATAAAATACATAGTTGGTTTCTGACACTTTATATTAGTATGTTAACTGACTTTGAATTTATATTACTGTTATACCTGATCTGATCTGTTAGCTAATTCACCTGGTGCTAAGAATGAATGAAAAAATATTAAAAGACCTCGTAAAAACCAGACGCATTTTGTAACAGAAGTTTAGAAATCCAAAACTGTTAAAGAAGATGTAAACCTCTAATCCTCTAAACCTCCAATCATAAAACCTCTAAAGGAAATGGTTGGAAACACTACAAAAAGATATATTAATAAGAATTACTCTCACATTACATATGATGAGATACCACGGAGCCTAAGAACAAGCACCCCGGTTAAAAAACAGGAAGAGATCGATTTTACAGACGAAACTCTTACTAAAAGTAGTGAAGACGGTACCTTCTTCCCTCAAATGGATGATATAGCTGGATACCTTGTAAGGATTGCACACAGGAACAGACGGTGAATGGAAGTTCGGAAATAGCTTTTTTGAAATTCGTGATGATAAAATATTCATATCAGACAAACCTTTTGGAACCTCATCCTCGACTTCTTTCAACCTTACACCCGGTCTCTTTCAATTTCTCCACAAGACACCTTCAAATTATGATGAAGCAGGTCTACAAGTCTATAAATCAATTTTCATCAATACTTGCTCACAAACGTAACTATAATGAAGATGCACATATGAAAGGCCTCCAACTACACTAGCATTATAAAGGGATTATTCAGTGACAAATCTTTGCCAACCACATGAAAAAAGGGACCTGTTTAATAAGAGTCAATCCACCAATTCGAATCATCCCAGTAAATATAATTAGACTTTGGTGGATTGACTCTTATTAAATAGGTCCCTTTTTTCAGAAGAAGCTCTTCGGCCTGTCACGAAGGAAACCGAAGGCGCTATCAAAGACCTTCAGCGCGAAATCAATAATATTCTCGTCGCACTCGCGCTACAAGGTGTTGATACCTCCCATTGGGACGCGATAATTGCATTTTATCAAGCAAGCCCCCGGAAGCAACGCTTTCCCTCTGGGGCCAATCTCTCACTAACAAAACGGAGATCCCAAAGCGTTTGTCACTCATCGCTTCCAGACCCTTGAAACCGTGCAAGATATCAAATGCACACCCGCCTCGAAGACTACGCAGCCTCCAACTCCAACTCACTCGACTACAGCCTCCAAACGCGTCAACACCTTTCAATTGAAAGTATCCCAAGATAGCTGCCCTCTCTGCCAAAAGCAGCAAAAGTTGATATCCTGTTTTCAGTTTCTAAGCTTGCCCGTCCCACAGCGGCTGAATACCGTTCAGAAGAACCGCTTGTGTAGCAACTGCTTGGGCAGATCTCATTCCGTGAAGAACTGTCCGAGCAGATTCAATTGTCTCAAATGCAATGGCATGCATCATACCCTCTTGCATCGTGAGCATGCTCCATCCTCCTCGAATGCTGCATCAGATTCGACCCCACGTGCCTCACACCAAGAGCGGCGGTTTGAAAACGTTCCGCGTGCTCAAGCCCCTGCCTATTCGAAGTTTATACCAGGTTCGAAACATCATGCTTCTCAGCAAGAAAGGGCGCATTCTTCAATGTGACCTCCCTCCAATATACAGTCCACTCCTCCCCCATTCAACACGCAAATCAACAGGACACTCATAAGGTGTGCTTCGCGAAAGTACCAAAACAGGTACTTTAGGGAATGCTATGGTAACAATACGCCACCACGGTACATGTTACATCGCTCGCGCCTTGATTGATCCTGGTTCAGAAGTGTCGTTCATCTTTGAACGCATACAAAAGCTCTTAAAGCTCCCAGTGCGACCAACTACAGCTGTAGTTTCCGGTCTCAACGAGACTGTGTCCGCAAAAATATCAAGATCGAGCGATTTTCTTCTGAATTCGCCACTTGATCCCAACTTTCAAATCAACGTGACCGCGCTCGTGCTCCCACAAATTACAGGGCGTTTGCCCTCCCACTCATTAGATCGGGCACTTCTCAGTGGCCTCCATGAAGACATCGAGGTCGCAGATGTCAACTTCTTCAAAAGCGAGCAGGTCGATGTTCTTATTGGTGCCGAACTATACCCAGCAATCCTGCTGGACGGCATCCGCCGTCAAGTGCTGGGCTCCCTCATGGCTCAGCAAACCGTGTTCGGTTGGATCCTAACCGGCCTAACCGGCACTCCGAAAAGTTTCGCGAAGAAAATTTCGTTAAAACAACGCGAAGACGCGATGACGCCCGCTACATCGTGTCACTGCCTGCTAAAGTCGGCTTTCCAAACACGCTCCGCTCAGGGGCCTCGAGACATTCAAAAGGTATCGCCACATCTTGGTCGACCCAAAGCACACTCCTTATCAGCGCATTCTCTTCCGAGACCCTTACAAGTCTGAATTTACCGACTTCGAGCTTCAAACGGTAATGTTTGGAGTTAATTGCACCCCTTTCCTGGCCATACGCACCCTTCTTCAATTGACAGACGATGTGAAGCACAAGTTTCCGCTTGCGTCACACATTCTACAGCATTCCATGTACGTGGATGATGTGTTAGCAGGCACGCATGACCTGGTGACAGCTACCCAGACCCGTGACTAACTCATAGCGGCTCTCGACTCAGCAGGGTTTGCCCTTAGAAAATGGACTGCCAACCGCAAAGGCATTCTGGCAGACTTGCCGGCATCCCATCTACTCCATACCGATTTCCTGACGCTAGAAGATTCCAGCATTGCCAAAATGCTTGGAATTCGCTGGAACGCGACCCATGATGACTTCCACTTTGACGTCCAAGCTATCGTCATCAAAGCTGCGTACACAAAACGGGAAATGTTGTATCTGATCGCCAAGCTGTTCGATCCAGTCGGTTGGCTGGGTCCGATCATCGTTGCAGCGAAAATTCTGAATCCAAATGTCTGGTTGGCCAAAATCGACTGGGACGACACTCTGCCTTAGGTAACTCTCGCTAACTGGTTAAGTTTTCTCCAGAATTACCACCACATCCGCTCCATCCGCATCCCGCGATGGGTGAGTTACACACCCGACAGCGAAGTCGAACTCCATGCCTTTTGCGATGCCTAACAAAAAGCCTACGCAGGAGTCATCTATGCCCGCATCAAGGACGCTCACGAAGTCCAAGTTTTCCTTTTGTACTCCAAAACTCGTGTAGCCCCGATTAAAACTTTGTCTCTCCCCAGGTTAGAATTGTGTGGAAGCACTTTAGTAGCTGAGATGATCGACACTCTCGTGCCTACGCTGCAGCTGCCCCATTATACGATCTACTGTTGGAGCGACTCCACCATTGTTTTGGCCTGGCTGAAGAAATCTCCATGCGACGTTGGTGGCAAACCGAGTTGGCAAAGTCATCGAGAAAGTACCACATTCGCAAGGGTTTCATGTGTAATTCCGAGAAAACCCCGCGGATTTAACCAGTCGCGGTGCCACGCCCCAAGACCTCGCTAAGAGCACCCTCTGGTGGAATGGACCTGCTTGGCTCGCCCACGACAAGAATCGCTGGCCCGAATTCCGCGCCTACGACGAATATATCACCAAACGAGCAGAAAGCTGTCAAAACGCTGCACACCCATTGCGCTACCGATGAGGATCCTCTCGAACGATTTTCGTCGCTGCCACGAGCCCTACGTGTACACTCATACATATATCGCTTTCTCCACAACGCTCATCCAGCTCAGTGTCACCTGCACTCGCACCCCAACCTGCACCTCCCACCGGGAGAAATAAAGGAAGCTAAACGCTGCCTCGCCATATCCTGCCAGAAGATTCATTTTGCGGACGAGCATCGCTCGAAAACTACACGATGCTGCGATCTAAAAGCAGCTTACTTTCGTTGAACCCCTTTTCTCCACAACGATAACACGATGCGCGTTGGCGGGCGGTTGTCCTCGTGTCCCAATTTGCCTTTCGACGAACGGCACCCGATTATTCTGCCATACGGCTGCCAATTCTCGCGATTGCTCATTCATTTTATACACGAAAATTAGTTCTTCGTCTGGTCCGTACCCAATTCTGGATCCCCAAGGTTACAACCTTACCAAAACGACGACTCATACCTGCAAGCCTTGCATCCTACATCGGAACAAGCAACGAACCCTGTACATGACAGCCCATTATTAACACATTTTCTCATTACAGAGCCCACATGTATTTAATCCGCTGGCAATATGCGCGGACCCGAAGAGGGCGTCTGCTGGCACCACCCGGGGCGGTGCCCATCTGCGCCGCCGCGCCGTCTATTGCTGCCCACCGTCCTCGGGAGCTGTCCCCAACGGCTGACGCCCTGGTGCTCGACGTCTCGGCCGACGAGGCACAAGCGCTTGCCACGACACGACGCTCGCCCACACCGCCACCCCGAGCTTTCCGGAGTTCTCTCGTCCGGCGTGAGGAAGGCTCCTTCGGTCCGGCCCTAGAACAGATGCCCATCTATCACGAAGACCTCCGAGATCGCGGAAGTCTGCGAGTTCGCACGCTGTCGGTGCGGTATCCGCCGCACCACGAGCAACGTCCACTACCAGAGCTGGCCCCGAGACGTGCGCTCTCACCACCCACACCGGCCCCGAGACGTCTGCTGCCCGCTACGCCAGAACCGGTGCCACGACGTGCACCACCAGCACCGCCGGCTCCGTCAGCACCGCCGGCTCCGTCAGCACCGCCGGCTCCGTCAGCACCGCCGGCTCCGTCAGCACCGCCGGCTCCGTCAGCACCGTCGGCCCCAAGGCACGCGCCTCCAGGTCGTCCGGCCCCACGACGCGCGCCAGTGATGCCGGCCAGGCAACACGCCTGGTGCCCGCCAGCCCAGCGGCTTCCTACGGAGGGCCGCGAGCGAGAGCTGTGCTGTCCCCTGTGTACGGGGCGGCATGTGCTGAGCCGTTGTCGGCTGTTTCTGCAACAGACACCAGCGCAGCGGAACTTGACGGCACACGCGCCGCACATGTGCCACAACTGTTTGGCGCGGTCGCACAGATTGGCTGGGTGCAGGAGCCCCATGCGCTGCCGCAAGTGCGGGGAGGCGCACCACACGCTCCTCCACTAGACCGGAGAAGAGGCACGGCGCCAGTTGTCGGGGTTTGGGGATTTGCAGTCTTGCAAGGCGGGCGGTATGTTAACGCCAACTGCCGCTCGCCAGAGGTGCTCCCTCATCGATCGGTAGGGTGTCAGGAGTGAGCACTCCAGTCTCTCTCCTGTCAGCCTGCCGGTCGGGAGGGGCGCCTCTCTCGTGAGCGTAAACCCGGCTGCGGGCTCTCTCCGCGGCAACTGGCGCGGTTTGACCGCCTTCCAGTGATCGTCGCTGGACCCACACGCGGCACTCTTGATTCAACAGTGGACGTGGAGGGTCCAACAATATTATAAAGTTTTTATGTTGTACAGTCTCTTGCTTAAAAACCACGAACGCGTTCAGAGGCAAATGCAGCGAGTGCCGTCAGTGAATAAACATTGTGAACATTTATAAAATAAACATTGGTCCTTCGAACCACCCAACCCGTTCAAATAAACATTTTGGTCCTTCGAGCCGGATTGCCGCCGCCCAGGAACCATCGTCACCGACGCCCATACCATCGTCACCGACGCCCAAATCATCGTCACCGACGCCTAATCATCCAAGCCGTGTAAGAAACGGTAAGTTCACTGCATTTAATTTAATTTGGTCATCGCTTTTGTGCGAGCTTGTACGCAAGTCTACTTGCGAGTTTGAAAGTGCGTCTCGTGCACTAGCTAGTGAACACGGCGCACTTTGAAGCCGTGCCCGTCGCTCTAGCCCCGTAGAGCCCTTCCGGCCATATACATTTTATATTTACATATATATATATATATATATATATATATATATATAAGGAACTGTCCTCCTTATATATATATACCCTTCATTTGACCGTCAAACCTTACGAGACTTGTCAATTCGTGGGTAACGGTCCCCAAAAATAACGGCAGCACCAAAGTTGAAAATTTTGTTGCTGACCGTCTTCGCAAGCATTGCTTGCTGCGAAGCCCATAATTTTTGCGCACAAAATTTACCGCTTGGCGCATAAGCAAGCCTCGTGCTCCCGCACAGAAAATCTTTAGAGCAGCCTTCTGCTGAGCTCTCCCGAGAGATTGCTTATGGTTTCGCGCTCTCACGTTTGTATCAACTTACTTGGGTGCTCCGTGACCGCGCTCAGTGCAAAGCGAAAAACCACCACCTTTTGCTGGTCAGTATACGCGTGCACATTTTGCTTCTGCTCGCGCTCTTCTGCTTGCGCTGCCCATACATACAGAGTGCACACAGAACAAAAGACCGGTTTTCGTGTCGTTTTGCACTCTCAGAAGTGTGAAAGCAGCGTGGGTTTGAGAATTCAACAGTGACCCTGCAGTGAACAAGCAAAGCTGCATAGCCAGTAAGCAGAAGTGTTCACAGCAACTAGTCTCTTTTCAACTAGTTGCAAGCACTTTAGAGTCCAAGTGGTCAACCGTCTGCAGCAAGCTTTTCAAGCCCCAACGCAATCAGCTAGCGACGCGCAAATATTCGCTGACTTTTTTCCTCTAAAATAAAATACAATTGTTTCCGAAATAGTTTTTCGGTGCGTTTTCTTTTGGGTTTTCGACTTTCTTCGCCGCCCCTAAGCGAACCCTAAAAATATAATGGCGTCACTCGACAAATTTATACGCGCCTCCGACGCGATCGTCGAATTCGAGGCCGACTTCGTGACCATCCCTGAGCAGGAGCACTCGGACTTTTCATTAGATGCTCATCTGGAAGAGCTCAAGACGATGTGGAGGGCGACCAAGGAAGTCTACTACACGTGCCTAGACCAGTTGATGGCCTCCGAAGAATCCGCACCCGCTGACGTAGAAGTGATTAAGACGAAGCAACGCAACTGCTACCGAACTTATATTCGCTGCGCCACGAAAATCGGCGCATGCCGAAAAACTCGTCTCACTTCTTCCGCACTCAATACAGCAGCAGCTGAAATGCCAGCATCTGGCTACAACATCAGCTTGCCCCCTTGCGACACCCAAGCCTTCCACGGCGATTATTTCTCGTGGCCCTCTTTTAGGGATATGTTTACGGCCCTTTATATCAAGAACACCAGAATTGCGCCGGTTGAGAAGCTTTTCCACCTGAACCAAAAAACTACCGGCGAAGCTAAAGAAATCGTGCAGAAATCCCCTCTCACGAATGAAGGTTTTGCCCAAGCGTGGAAAAATCTGTCCGACAGGTACGAGAACGGACGCGTCCTCACCAACGCCCATTTGAAGAAGCTCTTCAGCCTGTCCCCCATCACGAAGGAAACCGGTGGTGCTATTAAAGACTTGCAGCGCGAAATCAACAATATTCTCGCCGCACTCGCGCTACAAGGTGTCGATACCTCGCATTGGGACGCAATAATCGTCTTTTTGTGCTCCAGCAAGCTCCCAGAAGCAACGCTTTCCCTTTGGGAACAATCTCTCACGAACAAAACGGAGATCCCAAAATGGACAGATCTGGATGCGTTTCTCACGCATCGCTTCCAGACCCTTGAAACGGTGCAAGATATTAAGTGCACACCCGCATCGAAGTCAACACAGCTCCCAGCTCCGACTCACTCAACTCCAGCCTCTAAACGCGTCCACACCTTCCAGTTGAAGGTGTCCCAAGATAGCTGCCCTCTTTGCCAGAAGCAGCACAGGCTGAGATCCTGCGCTCAGTTTCTCAGTTTGCCCGTTCCACAGCGGCTGAATACCGTTCAGAAAAACCGCCTGTGCAGCAACTGCTTGGCCAGATCTCATTCCGTGAAAAACTGTCCAAGCAGATTTAATTGCATCAAATGTAATGGCAGGCATCACACCCTCTTGCATCGTGAGAAAGCTCCATCCTCATCGAATGCTGTACCAGATTCGACCCCACGTGCCTCACATCAAGAGCGGCGGTTTGAAAACGCTCCGCGTACTCAAGCCCCTGCCTATTCGAACTTCATTCCAAGTTCGACTCATCATGCTTTTCAGCAAGAAAGGCCGCATTCTTCGATGCGACCTCCCACGCATATACAGTCCACTCATCCCCCCACACAGCAACGAAATCAAGAGCAACGGTATGATAACGCTCCGCGTACTCAAGTTCCTGCCTATTCGAATTTTATTCCCGGTTCGACTCAACATGCTTCCCAGCAAGAAAGGCCGCATCCTTCGATGCGACCTCCCACGCATATACAGTCCACTTCTCCCCCCGCGCAACAGCGAAATCCACAGGACACGCATCAGGTGTGCTTCGCGAAAGCACCAAAACAGGTACTGTTAGGGACTGCTATGGTAACAATACGCCATCACGGTACATGTTACATCGCGCGCGCCTTGATTGATCCTGGGTCCGAAGTGTCGTTCATCTCTGAACGCATACAAAAGCTCTTAAAGCTCCCCGTGCAGCCAACTACAGCTGTAGTTTCAGGTCTCAACGAGACTGTTGCTGCAAAAATATCAAGGTCGAGCGATTTTCTGCTGAATTCGCCACTTGATCCCAAATTTCAAATCAACGTGACGGCGCTCGTGCTCCCAAAAATCACAGTTGGGCGGTTGCCCTCCCACTCGTTAGACAGGTCACTTCTCAGTGGCCTCCCTCATGACATCGAGCTCGCCGATGTCAGCTTCTCCAAAAGCGAGCAGGTCGACGTCCTCATCGGAGCCGATTTATACCCAGCAATCCTGCTGAACGGCATCCGCCGCCAAGTGCTGGGCACCCTCATGGCTCAGCAAACCGTGTTCGGTTGGATCCTAACCGGCCCGGTTCCCAACACACAATCTGCCACGGCACCCCTAAAAGTGGCTTACACAACGAAGTCACCTTCGAACAACAGTTCGAACGTTTTTGGGAGGTGGAGGAACTTCCCAAAACTAGATTGCTATCCCACTCCGAAAAGTTTTGCGAAGAAAAATACGCGAAGACGCGATGACGGCCGCTACATCGCGCCATTGCCTTTAAAGTCGGCTTTCGAGACACGCTCCGCTCAGGGGCTTCGAGACATTCAAAATGTATCGCCAAATATTGGTCGACCCAAAGCACACACCATATCAGCGCATTCTCTTCCGAGACCCGTACAAGTCCGAACTTACCGACTTCGAGCTTCAAACTGTAAGGTTTGGAGTTAATTGCGCCCCGTGCCTGGCAATACGCACCCTTCTTCAATTGGCAGACGACGTGAAGCCCCAGTTCCCGCTTGCAGCACACATTCTACAGCATTCCATGTACGTGGATGATGTGTTAGCAGGCACGCATGACCTGGTGACAGCTACCCGTGACCAACTCACAGCGGCTCTCGACTCAGCAGGTTTTTCACTTCGCAAGTGGACTGCCAACCATGAAGGCATTCTGGCAGACTTACCGGCATCCCATCTGCTCCATTCCGATTTTCTGACGCTAGAAGATTCCAGCACCGCCAAAATGCTTGGAATTCGCTGGAACGCGACCCATGATGGCTTGGACAAAATCGACTGGGATGACACTCTGCCTCAGGCCTCAGGTAACTCATGCTAACTGGTTGAGTTTTCTCCAGAATAACCAGCACATCAGCGCCATCCGCATCCCGCGATGGGTAAGTTACACCCTAGAAAGCGAAGTCGAACTCCATGCGTTTTGCGATGCCTCACAGAAAGCCTACGCAGGAGTCATCTATGCCCGCATCACGGTCGCTCAGGAAGTCCAAGTTTTCCTTTTGTACTTCCAAATTCGTGTAGCCCCAATTAAAACTTTGTCTCTCACCAGGTTAGAATAGTGCGGAGCCACTTTAGTAGCTGAGATGATCGACACTCTCGTGCCCACGCTGCAGCTGCCCCATTACACGATCTACTGTTGGAGCGACTCCACCATTGTTTTGGCCTGGCTGAAGAAATCCCCCTGCGTTTGGGCGACGTTCGTGGCAAATCGAGTTGCCAATGATGATTCGAGAAGGTACCACAGTCGCAATGGTTTCATGTGGATTCCCAGGACAGCCCCGCGGATTTAGCCAGTCACGGTGCCACGCCCCAAGACCTCGCTGAGAGCACCCTCTGGTGGAATGGACCTGCTTGGCTCGCCCACGACAAGAATCGCTGGCCCGAATTCCGCGCCTACGACGAATATGTCACCAAACGAGCAGAAAGCTGTCAAAACGCTGCACACCCATTGCGCTACCGATGAGGATCCTCTCGAACGATTTTCGTCGCTGCCACGCGCCTTACGCGTATACTCATACGTATATCGATTTCTCCACAACGCTCATCAAGTTAAGCGTCACCTGCATTCGCACCCCAACCTGAAACTAAACGCTGCCTCGTGATATCCTGCCAGAAAATTCATTTCGCGGACGAGTACGCCGCGCTAGAAAACCACGCGATGCTGCGATCTAAAAGCAGCTTACTTTCATTGAACCCTTCTCTCCACACGGACAACACGATGCGCGTTGGCGGGCGGTTGTCCTCGTGTCCCAATTTACCTTCGACGAACGGCACCCGATTATTCTGCCATACGGCTGCCAATTCTCGCGATTGATCATTCGTTTTATACATGAAATATCTCTACACGGGGACAACCAATTAGTTCGTCGTCTGGTCCGTACCCAATTCTGGATCCACAAGGTTAAAAACCTTATCAAAACGACGACTCATACTTGCAAGCCGTGCATCCTACATCGGAAGAAGCAACGAACCCAACTCATGGCAGCATTGCCACCAGAACGCATCACATTCTCCCGCCCATTTGCCAATACCGGAGTCGATTTTGCCGGCCCTTTTGATATTAAAAATTACACGGGACGCGCGTGCTTAATTACAAAAGGCTTTGTTTGTGTCTTTTTCTGTTTCGCAACGAAGGCCATCCATTTGGAACCCACTAGCGACCTCTCAACCGCTACCTTCCTTGCTGCCTTTTCTCGGTTCGCCGCCCGCAGAGGATCCCCTGCCAACATTTACTCTGATAATGGCACCAATTTTGTAGGCGCTTCCAGAGAGCTCCGGCGCGATTTCCAGGACTTCATGTCTCGCACAAAGGACTTGATCGAAACCTGGTATTCACACCAAAACATGTCCGGGCATTTTTTGCCGCCAGGATCCCCACACATGGGAGGCCTTTTGGAGGCGGGGGGCAAGAGCCTCAAAACCCATCTCCGAAAAGTGGCACCAATCATAAAATTCACATTTGAAGAATTTTCCACTCTTCTGAGCAAGATAGAATCGTGCATTAATTCACGCCCTCTCACTGCGTCCTCCGAAGACCCAACCGTGATGGAAGCCATCACCCCCGGCCATTTTCTAATTAGTGGGCACTTATTCGCACCAGCAGAACTCGAACGGCATAATAATCCGCTCTCCATTCTCAATCGGTGGTGATGCGTGCAAGCCCTCGCTCAGCATCTCTGTCTAAGAGGGAAGACAGAATATCGGCGCGAGCTTTCCCGCCGTACAAAGTGGAAGACTCCACAGCGCGATTTCCAACTCGACGATCTCGTTGTCATTCGTGACGACAACTTGCCGTCTAACGCATGGCGCTTAGGCCGGGTTACATTTGTCTACCGCGGACAAGACAATCACGTACGTGTGACTGACCTCTTAACCGAAAGGGGTCACGTCACGCGTCCGATCACTAAACTAGTGCCCATACCCTGTGCATGACAGCCTATTATTAACCCATTTTCTCCTTACAGATCTACAATGTAGCTGATCCGCCGGCAGTACGCGGCTACCCGAAGAGGGCGGCTGCTCCACCACCCGGGGCTATGTCCATCTGCGCCGCCGCCAGCGCCGCGCCCCCCATTGCTGCCCACCGTCCTCGGGAGCCATTCCCAACCGCTGACATCCTGGTGCTCGACGTCTCGGCCGAGGAGGCACAAGCGATTGACACGGCGCGACGCTCGCCCACCCCGCCGACCGAAGCTTTCCAGAGCTTCTACGTCCGGCCCGAGGAAGGCTCCTCCGGTCTAGCCCCAGCACAGATGCCGATCTACGCGGAAGATTTTCGAATTCGCGGAGATCTGCGAGTTCGCGCGATGTCGGTGCGATATCCGCGGCGCCGCGTCCACCACCAGAGCCGGCCCAGAGACGTGCGCCCTCACCACCAACGCCGGCCCCGAGACGATCGCAGCCCGCCCCACTAGAACCGGCCACGCGACGTGTACCACCAGCACCGCCGGCCCCAAGACATGCGCCTCCAAGTCGTCCGGCCCCACGACGCGCGCCAGTGATGCCGTCTGCACCCTGTGTGCGGGGGCAGGAATATCTATAAATATGTTTAATGTCCTATATTTATCCACACGGATTCTGGAATTAACTTCTAACTATCTTCTTAAAAGATTTCTAAACAGCTAGAGTGTGTAAATTAATATTGATAACGAAATAAATTAGATATACTTTACAAATTTATATCATAGAGTATAAATA
Source organism: Sicus ferrugineus (assembly GCA_922984085.1). Lineage (NCBI taxonomy): Eukaryota > Metazoa > Arthropoda > Insecta > Diptera > Conopidae > Sicus > Sicus ferrugineus. The sequence continues at coordinate 27,926,215 of OV277349.1, forward strand.
GTTAAGGAATCGAAATTTATACTTATTAAAGAGAATTACGTCAATAACAACAAAAACAACACGAAGAAAACAACAACAACAATTGCCACTACATCAAATGCAATATTAGAACAACACAAATAGTACTTAACACACAACAACATCGCAGCAAGTAAGGTAATAAAAGCAGCAATAACAACATGGCCAGTAATAAAAACAGCAACAACAACGGCGACAAAAACTCCAAAATTCGAATGTCACTGATATGCTGCGGACTTAATCCAGATATGTTATTCGCATCTTTTGTGAAAACTCTAAAATTAGAATGCCGATGCGTACCGATTAATTTCCTGGATGTCGTCACGAATCCGAAAGGCCACACATATGAACAGACACACCTGCAGTTTATCTCGGGACATTAAGTCGCATAAATTCTTTCGAGTACCTCTTTTCTCTAACACCAAACCAGACTGCAGTCTGCCACAGCTACGGATATTACATTACATCACTACCGAGAATGATTCTGCTCAATTGCACTTTTGTAAACAAATTCCGTCCAAACAATCGTTGCAGAAGGCGGATTGATCGCACTTGACGAATTTGTAACTAGGTAATTGGAAGAGACGCAATGAAAATAGCACTGAAGTTGGCTGCAGTTTTATTTCTCTGCTTGAAATGTAGTTGGGCCTACAAACCGGTGGTTGTAGTGCACGGAATACTTTCGGGGTCACAGTCCATGGTGCTGTTGGTTCGCCAAGTGGAACAGCAACATCCAGGAACCAAGGTCTACAACTGCGATAAGTACAGCGGTTGGGACAGCTTAGAGAGTGCATGGAAACAAGTCCAGGTGCTGCGTGACTACACACACACACACACACACACAACATCCGCAACCACACAACACATTCAACGGTCCACATGAGCAACAGAGGTATGAATACTACGATCAACAAATACAATAGGATGGGATTCAAGGTAGATTTAAAGTAAACAATTATAGAGACTTAACTTTAAGCCACCCAAGTATCATTCACGATATTAATTTTTTTCTTTCAATACGGGTGGAGGGATGTTGTATGTCGCATTCATACTTCAAGGTCCGGGTAACCGGAACGGTCAAGGCAAGACCATTGGCACTCAATAATAACTCAGATAGTAAGCCAAGGTCAAGTTCAGCCTTTTAGTGTAACCAAAGCACTTTGTTTGGGGAGCTCGAAAGCAAGCTAGCAACCATCGCCCTCTGCATGGTAACAGGTGAGGGAGCCAATTGATAGGTAATTATAAGCTCCAGGCAAAGCTCTCGAAAGCCAAGTTAGCAACCAGCGCAGTCTGCATGGTAGTAAGTGTGGAAGTCAATTGCTACCAAATAGCTTTTCTCGAGCTCAAACCAAACAGCTTTCGGAGTAAATGGAATTAGCCAAAACAAAACAAGTAGAAGTGTTGTCTTCGGCCTGGCCGAAATCTAAATACCCTACACCCGAGTAACTGAAAAAATTATAATTTCGCCACTTAACAACTTTTGTGTAAGTAGGCGTACCACGCCCATTTCGGACAAATGTTTTTGTAATGTCTCTAGGTACTGCTAGATAGAATTACGAACGTAATATTTTGACCCGTTTATGGGATATTGACAACTTTTGTATAAGTGCCCGGATCACGACCATTTTGTACAAAAATTGGTAATACTTGTAGATACCTCGTGATAAAATTTCGTTAATATCTTATACCGTTTACAAGATATTGACAACATTGTGTGAGTGGGCGTGGCACGCCCATTTTTGTCAAGCTTATTGGTAATGCTTCCCTATATATCCTGATAAAATTACATATCAATATCTTATGCCTTTCATGAGATATTGCCAACTTTGTTATCAGTGGGCGTGGCACGCCCATTTTTGGCAAGCTTATTGGCAATGCTTGCCTATATATCCCGATAAAATTACATATCCATATCTTATACCGTTCATGAGATATTGCCAACTTTGTTATCAGTGTGCGTGGTACGCCCATTTTTAGCAAAAATTTTAGTAATGACGGTATATGTTCCGCAATAAAATTATACCTTAATATCTCACACTGTTTATGAATTATTCAGATTATAACATTTTTTTGAATCGAGGTGCCTTTACATTCCGTATGTAAAGTAGGCGTGGCTGTTTACCGATCTCGCCCATTTTCAATCCCGAACAGCCCTACATAACAGAGAATATTTGTGCCAAATTTCATCGCGATATATCTTTTCGTTCTCTCGTAATCGTGATTTCAACAGACAGACAGACAGACGGACGGACAGGGCTAAATCGATTCAGGAGGTGACGCTGAGAACGAATATATATACTTTTCTATATCTATCTCGTCTCCTTCTCCGCGTTAAAAACGGAAGAACAAAGTGAATATACCCTACTCTCTTCGGGTGTAGGGTATAAAAAGTAAAGAGCAAACGCGGAAGAATTCAATCGTAATCTTCAGTATTGATTGAATAGATGAAGGAATCAGTATCCATATAATTCAATTTAAGGCTCTTACCGAATTTCGGTGACGTGAAATTGTAATGAAAATCATATATATACATTCTGAAATCTTTCCGTTTATCAACATTCTCCATTGCATACACAGCATTATTTAGCAGTTTAAATTAATTTTTTCTAAAAGTATTTCTTGATAAACTGCGCTGATGTGTGTTCAAATCGATATATTGCTTCAACGAATCAAATATTCAACTGTTTAAATCTTAAAACTCTATAGACTTTCTTAAAAATTATATAATTTTTACGGCTTTATTGAAGATTTCTACAGTGGATTATATATCTAATCTTACTGGTTAAATCAACCATCAAATTTTTGCACCTTGAACTACCCATAATTTTGTTTTGTAGCGAACCGACAGGTTGCTACAAATGTCATATATTAAACTAAACTAAACTAAAATATAACTGAATTTAAGAATAATTATTAGCATTTAAATTAGAATTAAGTTAGTATTGGGAATAATAATAAACATTCGAACTAATAGCATTCAAATAAGGAATACACAATAATTAAATAAACTTAAACAACAACAAACCAGAATGAACTAACAAGAACAACAAAACCAGAATTGAACCAGGAAATTGTAAAAACAAATTAAGCCCCGCAACACACGATAATATATACATACGCTCAGAGATAAGACATACGCACAAGTAGAGCAGCGGCAATTCTAAAAATAGAATCATGCGACCAGCTTATTTTCACTTTCGCTTTTCTTTGCACTTTCGCTGCCGTTGATCTAAAAATAGAATCAAGCATTCAGCTCACCCATATTTTCTTTCGCCGCGCACACGCTGCATATGATTCTCACTGAGTTTTGAGCAGCATGCGCATTTAACGAATAGTTTGTGCAATTATTGCTTGCTATAACAGAAAGTCCTTTTGCGTGGAGCAGTTGACCACCTGGTTCGACAGCCCCAACTATCGCATAACGAGTGGCTCATATTTGGAACGAGTTAATCAACTCGTGATACATTGAGTAGAGTAGAAGTAGTTGCCGGCGTATCCTAAACGTATTTTAGGAGTATCTTTGGGCGTATTTAGGACTATCCGGAATCATTCCTCCGGGAATTTCAAGGCTTCGGCCGGAATCATTCCTTCGGAAATTTCAAGGCTTCGGCCTGAATCATTCCTCCGGGAATTTCAAGGCTTCGGCCGGAATCATTCCTTCGGGAATTTCAAGGCTTCGGCCGGAATCAGTTCTTCGGAGCTTTCACCCGTATTGTGAGCAGCCTTCTGCCGCGGAGCACTCAGCTCCTCCGAACTTTGTATTCACCAGCATTGTAAGCGGCCCTCTGCCGCGGGGCATTCGGCCCCTCCGTCAACTGTACACCCGCAACCATTGTAAGCGGCCTTCTGCCGCGGAGCACTCGGCTCCCCGTCTCCTCTACCGACAAACTATTGTACGCGAGCCTCTGTCGCCAGGCATTCGGCCTGACAAACCAATTTTAACCAGAGGCGTAGAAAGTAAGATTGTAAATTTTGTAAATTGGATAAAATAATAAAGACAAAAAAACGAACACCAACCCGCATACGTCCGAGCTGAATTTTCAGTGATAGATTTGCTCCATAGCAAATCGTGTGTAATTCTTGACCGTCGCGGTGTTTGGAAATTTGAGGGTTACGAAATCCCCCAAAATGGACCCTGGGGCGACTGACGCTACCCCAGCTGGAAACAAAAACTCGTTACAGTTTTCAGCGCAAATTGGCACATCATTACGCACATCATGTAAATCCGCCAAATACTTATTATTTTCTTTTGAATACTTTTACTACATTGAACAATGCCTAGATAAAAACATACATATCTATATCGGTAAATAGCTGTAGTTCTATCTTGGTTGTCTTCAACACGGAAACTCAACACAAACCTGGAGCTGTGTAGTACTGGCAGGGTTCCAGATTATAAACATTTTTACGGACATTCCTGAAATTTTCAAAAATGTCTGTCAAAAGAATAACGGTCATTTATAGGTATAAAAGCATATAATCTTTCAGAGTTTGGCAATTTAAAAGTTGCCAGACTCTTTAAGCATGCTCACAATCCTCAGCCGAACATTCAGTATTAGTCAATCAGCCCGAGTAGGAAGGCTGATTTCTTGTAGCCGATCAACTGAATTTATGTATTCGTATGAGAATTCACCTTTCTTCTTTCTTTCTTTCTTTATTAACAATCAGAATGTACAATAAGAGTCCAGCTCTTTAATAGTACAAAGGAAAGGATATGACATTAAATGTATACATTATAATGAATGAATTTATAAACTAAACTATAAAAATTAAATTAAATTATATTAATTAACTAGTGCAAAATATAAAATATAAGGAAAAATATAAAGTGAAAAGGTTAAGTTTGAAGATAGAGAAATAGGAGTTGTGTTACATGCCGGTCTTTAAGTTTTAAAATATTGGCTGATTAGTCTCCTGAATATTCCCGTATTTAAACTACTTTTTATTACCCGTGGCAAATTATTCCACAGGCGAACTGTGTTTACGAAAAACAGTCTCCGAGAATTCAAGTAATTATATTTGGGAGTTATTAGATTGTGGGTGCGGGATGATTGACAGAACTGAAGCTTATCATACAGATACCTAGGCTGTCTGCTGTGAATGAGTCCATATATGAATAAGCAGTTACGGATATTGATATAATTTTGATAACTGCAGCTAAGTAAGAGGTTTCTATGCTGAGATAGGTGGTCGAAACGCCTTAGCCTGACTACATATCTTGTTAAATTGTTTATCAAAACGTCAACTTTATGACTCGAGGAAGAGTCAAGGTTACAGTAGATTAAATCGGAATAAGTTAAGATAGGTATAATTAGCTGCATAACTAGTTTTCTTCTAATTTCAGCGGGAACGAATTCAGCAGTATGGCGTAAGTTACTGAGCACTGCATATGATTTGCTTACCATTTTGTTAACATGGTCGGTGCAGGTTAATGAGGAATTAATACAAATACCCAGGTTAGTAATTTTAGTTACAAGCTGCAATGCAATATTATCAAGATATATGACGGGAATAGGGGAGTGGTTCTTATATATGGGCAATACAAATGACTTAGAAGCATTCAGCTTAAGATGATTAACCTTAGACCAGCGTACAATGCTATCCAAGTCCTCATTCAGTCTGAGACACAAATCATCAACAAGTCCGATGCGGTTCGACAAATACAGCTGCAGGTAGTCTGCATAAGCATGAATAAACCCATTGCGTACTTCAGAAAAGATGTCATTCAAAAATAAGGAGAACAATAGCGGTCCAAGGACAGAGCCTTGCGGGACTCCTGAACAAACGTGCTTGAAGTCAGAGTAGACATCAGAAATTTTAACCCTTTGGTAACGATCAGACAGATAGGACCTTACTAGAGCGGTAGCCATATTGGAAAAATTAAGGAAAATATAAGGTTCGCAGCTTGCTACACAAAGTTCCATGATTCACGCTGTCTGGAAGGCTTTGGAAAAGTCTAGCAGACACAACAGGGTTATATATTCTTTATCATAAGCTAGCCGTATGTCATCAGTTACTTTAAGCATAGCAGTGGTGCAACTGTGCTTTTGACGAAAACCAGATTGCAGTGGATTAAGAAGATTGTGAAGGGAGATGTATTCATTTATTTGCTCTGCCATAATTGCCTCACATATTTTAGACAACACTGACAAAATACTAATGGGATGAAAATCAGCAGGAACTTTTTGGGACGAATTCTTGGGTATGGGAATTACTGTAGCTAATTTCCAACTCATGGGGGAAAGATGAAGACGTAAAAACGTGGTTAATAATACCGGTTATAGGAGAGAGTATGTATGACAATATTATTTTATTAAATTTTATAGAGGTTCTATCCTCTCCAACAGTTGTAGACTTTATACGTCTTGTATGCCTTATTATGTCAGATGCAGTGACGCCACTAAAACTAAAGAGATCGCAATCGTTAGAGGAGTCACATATGTCATGAAAGTTATCAGGCAATGATCTATTGAGGAAGTATTCATTTAAAATATTCGGTGAGAGAGTACATGAGGGCTTATTTTTTGACCCAATACCGATACTTTTTAATCGTTGCCAAATTGTCCTGGGAGGTAATTTAGGATTTAGCTTGTATAAGTAATAGTCTTGCTTAGATTTTTTTATAAGGCTGGTTGCTAAGTTACGAGCTCTTCTATAGTTTTCCCAATTATCAGAAGTACTATTCTTTTTCCATTTGGAGCGTAGAATATTCCTAGTGCGTAAAGAATTTCTTACTCTTGTGGTAAACCATGGGTACGATAGATTTATGATACTAATTCTACGTTGCGGAACAAAGGTATTATACAAGTAACCGATTACACTATTAAGGAACAATAATTTGTCGTCAACATGTGGGACTCCCCAGAAAGGTGACCACTCTATAGTCGTAGCAGCATTATACAGAGATGTAAAGTCTATGGCATTGTAATTCCTGAATGAGAAAGAAGTAGACTTCGCTCGCGTATTTAATTGAAAGTCAAGAGAGCAAAATAAAAGATCATGATCAGAAACAAAATCTATCTGGGAGAACAGTAATACCAAATCAGAATTTGAAACAAAAACATAATCTAATAAACTGGGTCGAACATTATGGCAGTAGCGAGTCGGCTGGGAGTCATTGACAAATGATAGGCCAGAGGCATATACTAACTCCGAGAGTTCTGACGCAATCGAGTAATTCAACAGAAGATCAACATTAAAGTCACCACAAACAATTGTAAAGTCATACTTCAAGGAGGTACTTGAGATATAGTCAAAGACATTTTCTAATTCATTACATTTATGCGGGTTGTAAACACAGCAAATAAGAATCTTTGCCCTGTTGTCAGAAACCATCACACTAATGTACTCAACCACGGAGTTTTTGGAGGAGTAAATTATCTCAGAATTGTATGAATCTTTCATAAATTACAACGCCACCACCGCGCTTATTTATTATATCCGCACGATAAAGTTTTAAGCCAGGAATATCAACACTAGCATGGGAGAGACTGGGTTGATACCAGGTCTCAGATATACATACGACGTCAATTGCTGAGTTCTGGAAAACATTTTTTATATAATCATGTTTAATATGGTTTAAACTTCTAGCTTTGAAGTGAGCAACATTGAAACCAGAGTGTTGTTTACAGAGGATGTCCAACAGCATCTTGTGATTTCCGTTAACACAGCTGGGCTGTTCTGTAACAGCGCTCATAGCAGAGATAGAGTAACAGGAACATCAGAAAACCAATTGTGTGAAGTGAAAAATATTAGTTTTTGTTTGTTGTACAAAATTTCACAGCACAACCCTTCCGCAGCAGCCATGAACACTATAAATAAAGAGAAAGGCAGAGTTATCAGAGGATGGAAAAGGGGATAGAAGACAAAGAGAGTAAGTTTAACATTAGACATAATTACAGAGAATACTTATATGTATATAAGAATTTGAAGTAATTCACTCAGGGTGAGAGCTCGACGATTTTTACGGCAGAACGCAGAGATCGCTCGCATAAAAAGAGATCGATCACGACTTGTAGGCAACTTCAGAACAAGTGGACCACTGTTGTTGTTATTTTTAATGCGAAATGCATCTAGCAAAGTAGGAGCAGGCTTGCAAGCAGCATCATTGCACATTTTTTTGGTGTACAATGCTTTGATGTCTTCTCCATGGGAATGAGGAATGCATGTCACAATCAAGTCGGCAGCTACCGAGTCAATCTCAAGCTTGCCAAGCCTTTTGTTGACATCTTTCACTTCGCTTCTTAGAGAGTTTTCACATTTCGTAATTTCATCAACACGAGATGAGAGAGAAAGCAGTTGTGTTTTAAAGTTGCTAATAACAGCATTCATCTCACCAAATCTGCTCATGATGCGATCCTCAGCCTTTGCAATAGACGCAGAGACCTGTTGGATTATGCTCTCTCGCAATTCAGCAAATCTCAAGTCCAGCATTGCCATTATTGAGGAGAGGTGAGTGTCAGCGGCCCGAGCGCTTGCACAGGTGGCGGGGCTCGCCCACGCTCCGGCACTACTAGTACTGAATGCATTGTTGTTGCTGTTACTACGAGTCACACGTTTAGCCGAGCCGCTCAGCAAGCTGCTCCTTTTCGACACCCGAATTTTTTTCCCCGTTACTTGCCATGACGAGTCAACCAATTTTATTGAATTTTATTTAATTTAAATTAACAAAAAGGCAGTAATAAAAATAAGTCACGAATAGCTCTCACAGACAAGCACACCTAGCACAAGCAAGATAGCACGTCCAAGCTCGAACTTGCCAAATATCGTGGAAAAATAAAGCAAACCTTGGCCACCAACTTCAATACGTCTACTCGCGATGACACATAAAACTTCAATGAGAAGGTTAAGTTCTTCGTCATTTGGGTACATTTTGCGCACCGTATTTAAATCATTGGGTGCAAGATTTTGTGCCAATGCATCCAAACTGGAAGCCAGCCATAAAGCGAAAAGAATACACGAATCTGACATATACATATAATAACTAAACGCTATAGGTATACTATATGTTTATGTACAATTACTACTACAGCCTACATTTAGATTGCCTAAAATATATTCAAAATCAGCGAACACAACTGAAGGTATATCTAACATACATTCTAAATGTTTAAAATTAAGAGTGGCCTTCTCCTCCTTCTCCTCCTCCTCCTTAGGCATCACCGTCACTACCTTTTTCCACACCTCCCTATACCATTCCAAAGTACTCGCACCCTGCGAGTTCTGCAGGCAACTGTTACACAAATATATTCTCTGGTTGTTCCTTGTCCGTTGGTTCAATAATCTGAAAAGAAAAGAAAGAGGAAAATACAAATTATCTTTAAGTCAATAGTTTCATTTAAATTATCTTGATAAATAATTTTTTTATCCATACATTGTGGAACTGCTCCTCCTTTTTGATCAGTAGTGTCGATGTACACCTCTTTTAAAAGCTTCAACGTTATAAGTGGGTGGGAAAACATGCGCAGGGAGATTATTCCACAATTTAACAGCGCGACCGAAAAACGAATTCTCGCGGTAGTGGGTAGTGCGTTGGAACGGGATCGTGACGTAAAAGGGGTGCACCGCTCTGGAAAGCCGAGTAGATCTGTTGAATACCTGAACCGAAGGGATCAGGCTGGCTACTTCAGAGGAACAATTACCATTAAAGTATCGGTAGAATAAGGTTACACACCCCACATCCCGACGACATTCCAAGTTTTCAATAAAGCTGGATACCCTACTGTCCCCTATAAGTTTTATCGCACGACCTTGTATACGGTCCAGAAGCTGAAGATATGCTTTCGAAGCTCCAGACCAAATATGCGAGTTGTACTCCATTTTCGGCCGGATATAAGTGGTGTAGATACAACGAAGGTCGGTTGAAGTGAAGTATTTCTTGCACCGCTTTAAAAAGCCTAAGCACTTGGCTGCTTCTTTCGACACATCAAAAATGTGATCGTTCCAACGAAGATCGCATTGTATTGACATGCCCAGAACATCAAGAGCCTCCGACTCATTAATATCCACACCACCCATATTTAACGGTGGGAAGTTGTCGCCCGCCAGACGCTTGTGGGTCAACAAACAGCATTGGGTCTTCCGCGCATTAAAATCAACCCGATTCGATAACTTTGGATAGCATTGAACAGATTGCTATGGGTCGGTAATTAGCAGGATTCGTAGCCTCACCTTTTTTGGGAACTGGCTGCACATTGGCAATCTTCCAGGAATTAGGAAAAACTCCTGAAGTAAACGATAAATTAAAGAGATTGCGCAATGGGCGAGCCAGTGTTGAGGCGCACTTTCTCAACACGTGGGCTGAAATGCCATCCGGTCCCGAGGATTTATTGATGTTGAGGTTTACAAGCACTCTTTTAACAGCCCGCGTTCGAAAGTGCATCTCAGGCATAATATGAGACACACCATCGATCACGGGTAGTGGTTGGCTACTCTCAGGAAGAGAGCAGTTTTCAGCAAACATTTTGGCTAATAAGTTTGCCTTATCAACCGAGTGAGTGAAGATCTGATCATCCTTGAGGAGAGTTGGAATAGACGATCGCGTCTGATTCTTCACCCTCCCCACGAACGACCAAAAGTTCTTACTACCCTTATGGTATTGAACTCTACGTCTAAGGCGCTGCTCGTAGAGAGCTTTTTCGCGCTTTAGAGTGGCATTGCACCTATTTCTGGCCTGATTGCGCAGCAGTTTAGTATCAGCAGTTTTGTTTAAACGCCAATTCCTAAATGCTTCCTCTTTGGACCTGACTGCTTGTCTGCAAGTCGCATTAAACTAGGAATGGTCTTTTGGCTTAATGGAAATACTTTTATTGGGTATGAAAGACCTCATACCAAATAAAATTATATTTTCTACCAATTTTGCTGCAGCATTTATGTTTCTATCCCTGAAACACAATCGCCAATTGAAACGGCTGAAAAAGGAGTTCAGCGCATCCCAATTAGCCTTCTCATAAAGCCACACTGTCCGCTTCGTAGCTGGCTGTTGAGCGGATTGAAGACCAGAATATGGGAAGGTAGCAGAAATTGTAGCGTGGTCCGAATTACCAAGAGGTGCAAGAACATTCACATCATACTTGCTGTGATGTGAAGTTAGAAAAAGGTCCAGAATATTTTGGTTTTGCCCATCAACGCAGGGAAAGTGCGTTAGTTCCTTCACTAATTGAGTGAAATTATTGGACTCAGCAAATAACTCAACATACAAACCCTCGGGTGTCGTGTGACTCTAATGACGTAGCCAATTGGAATTATGAACATTGAAATCACCAGCAACAACAATTTCACTGATACGACTCCAGGATACGACTCCAGGATTTTAGAAATCGAATCAGAGAGACTGTAAAGTTTATCAAAAGTTGGCAGCCTCTCTAGACCCGGGCTTCTATAAACGAAGCAGAAGCGCAGGATGTGCGACTGGATTTTGAACTTAACCCACATGGAGCTAAATTCGGCATCCGTCGTGCAAAGGTGTTGCTGACACTGGTACGCAACATCACTGCGAATATATAAGGCGAGGCCTCTGTGTGATGAAAATAATGGCAGTAAGTGGTACCCAGGCAAGTGAAAATCCAGTGGATCTGCACCCTCAGACACCTGGGTCTCACCCAGTGCCATTATATGCGGTTGGTGTGTACAAACATACGCATAGACCGCGAAGAAATTCGCCCTCAAGCCACGCACATTTGTGGAGTCTATACGAAATTTTGTCATCGCCACCCACTGTAAAGAGGTATAAAGTCAGCTGCACAAGCGGTCAAGCCTACACCGCAGGCAAAGCAAAACGCGACAAGACAAGTGTTATGCCTTTATCTTGCCACGCTTCAGCCCACGGTGCACTCACAGCCGCCTGCACACCTAACGGGACCAGGAAGAAGGAGGAGGAGAAGAAAGCAACGAAATGCTGAGCTTTGCTGCGGAGGGCATAAATAAGCCCTTCGCTTAGTTCTCTGCATTCCGTTTAATTGTCTATTTGTGATATTTGGTTATGTTATTTGTTTTAATTTGTTTTAATTTATTAATGTCTATTGTTAAGTTTTAATGCACTGTAATCTAAATCAATGCTTCTGCACTGAGATTTTATGTTTATTTGAAAATATTTCTTAAATTTGTTTGTTTGTTTCCGCGAGCACACTAAACACTGCACTGCGGTGGGTATTATTCCCATTTCTTGATCTTGAATTTTCATCGAAAAATCAATCCGCGAGTTTCATAGAATTCGGTGCGCGGCTGTTCTCGCTCCGCCTTTTCCCAGTTTTGCCGGAATGCCTGGGCGCTGGCGGTAAATTCATCTTTTCTTTCACTGGACATGTTATTCCTTTCGCGGTTGATTGACAACTGACTTGTGTTTTCTTTTCTTCGGTGATAATCACTTCGCTGGAGTGGTGTAATTCGGGAACACTTCTCCGGGGGGTGTGTGTGTGTTGCGTCTGTACCCTTGTTTACTGATGGCTGACCATTGCTGTTCATCCACGTTGTTTTCGTTGGGCTGATGGAACTCTTTTAACTCGGCCACGTGGGTCGATCGTGTTCGCTTGTCCCCTGGCCTCCTAATTTTTGCGATTACGGGCGAGACGAAACCTTCCACTACCACGTGGGGCCACTTTGGGCGCAAATCTGTTCACGGCTTTGGAGAGCGGGTGTTGTTTCAGCAACACCTGTTGCCTGATCTTCGGCTTCCATTCTCGGCGTCGCAGGTTGTATTCTTTGGCCTGATTTTCTGCCGCCTGCCGCGTGTTTTCCTTCGCGATGGCAAAGGCCTGTCGGACGCTTGCTGCGTGCTCTTCGGGGTTACTTGTACTACGCCCCGTTCCTTCGATTCCTCGGTCAAACAATGCGTTTGGCAGACGGGGTTGCCTGCTTTGAACCAGGAATGCGGGGCTGTACCCGGTTGTTTCTGATGTGCTGGAATTTAAGGCTAGGCTGAGTTCCGGGAGGAGTTCGTCCCACTTGGTCTGTTGGGATCCGGCATATTGTGACAGCATAGTCATAATAGTGCAGTTGGCTTGCTTGGTCGGGCTTTCTTTGGGGGGTTTTATGGTGCGGTATACCGGTGTTTGATTTCGAGCTCATGTACAAAGCGTTGAAACGCTCTGCTGGTGAATTGGACGCCGTTGTCCGAGATAAATATCTTAGGCACCCCAAACCGTTCCACGATCCGCTCCCGAAACGGCCTTATCAACGTCTCTTGTGTCGCTTTCCGACAAGGAATCAACTCCACCCATTTCGGGAACTTATCGTTGAACACTAACAGGGCCGTATTTCCGTGTGTCGACCTGGGTAGCGGCCCGATGAAATCTGCTGTCACCGTCGTTCAGGGCTCTTCCTCAAGGTGGGTCAGCATCTTGCCCGCTGGCTTCTGTTGCAGTACTTTGTACCTCTGTCAGTTTTCGCATCCTCGCACGTAACGGCTAATTTGACGATACATCCCTGGCCAGTAATAGTTCTGAGCCACCCGGTCGATGGTTTTTCGTATACCCAAGTGTCCGCCCGTAGGCGCGTCATAATTCTCTCGAATTACCTCTCTTCGTAGGTTTCCGGGCACGTACAGTTTCCATTGTACGTAGTCCTTGTCATCGAATGTCCTGGATGCATGCCGGTACAGTTTCTCCTTCTGGATGCAATAGTCGGGGTGCTCGCCGGGTCTTTCCTGAACTTCCCCGTACTTCTTCTCATACCAAGACTCAGAAGGGCTTTCTCTGGCGCTGGTACAAACCGTCTCCCAGGGTTAACTAGACAGTGCGTCGGCTACCACATTCTGCTTGCTCCGTCGATATTGTATATCGTAGGTGTGTTGTTGTAGCTCGAGGGCCCATCGGGCGATCCGTCCCGAGGGACTCTCTATCGAGTTGAGCCACTTTAAGGATAAATGATCGGTGATGATGGTGAACGCATACCCCTCGAGGTATGGCCGCATCTTGCGCACGGCCCACACCACCGCCAGGCACTCTTTCTCGGCCGTGGAGTAGTTCTTTTCCGCTCCATTTAGGTGGCGTCTCGCGTAGGCTATTACCCGCTCCTGGCCGTCCAATACCTGTGTGAGCACGGCCCCCCACCATGGTCGCAGGCGTTCGTACTGTAGGAGGAAGCGTTGCTCGAAGTCGGGGCAGGCTAGCACCGGTGCCTCGGTGAGACGGCGTTGTAAGTCTTCGAAGACGCCTTGCTGCTCCTGACTCCATTCGTAGTGCTTCCCTTTCTTTAACGAGGAGGTGAGCGGCTGGGTCGTTTTATCGAATTCTGGCACAAATCGTCTGTACCATGAGGCAATCCCTAGAAACCTGCGAAGTTCCCGGACGTTCTGGGGCGATCGTAGCTCTCTGATGGCAGTGATTTTGTCAGGATCTGTATGCCGTGCTCACTTATCACGTGTCCCAGATATTTACTTTTCTATTGGAAGAATTCGCACTTCTCGAAATTTATGCGAAGTTTAGCCTCCTTTATCCGTCGGAAAACCTCCCTTAGAATCCGCATGTGCGAATTCAGTGTATTCCCCGTCACGATGATATCGTCCAGGTATGCAAATGCCACTGGTTCCATGTCTGGACTGATCACGGTGTCGAGTGCTCGTTGGAAGGTAGCGGGCGCAGAGTGGAGGCTGAACGGCATCACTTTTCACTGATACAGACCGCGGCCCGGTACCGTGAAGGCGGTGTAACCCTTGCTGGATTCTTTCATCGGGATACCCATGCCATGCCATGTATGGAGCGGGCGTTTAGTTGTCGGTAGTCAACGCACAGTCTCCATTTCCCCGTCTTCTTTTTACCTAGAACTATCGGCGCGCTATGCGGACTCCGGGATGGCTCGATACAATAATCTTTTGCATAGCGGGATTCCGGGGGTAAAAGCGCTGCTTAATTGGCCGTTCGTCGCGCATGATGATATGGTGACTTGTTATAGTTAAGGTCCCTTGAATCTCGTCAAACCCGTGCAATTCTTTCTTCAGAAAAACGTCGATCCGTTCTGGTTCGGTCAACTCCTACCTTGCTATGGTGCATCTGGCCTGTACGGGCCCCGTGTAGGGTCCCCTGATTTCGGTGGTGTGGTCGCCACATCGGACGGTCGTCCCCATGTGGGACACAAACAGAATTGGTTCCCAAGACAATTGGGATTGTGAGCGCTCCTCTAACTACTTGTGCTTCGCCGTTCACCAGGCAGATTCGCGTGTCTATCTTTTGGTATTTTCCTGAAATACGCAACCGGTGCGCCGTCTGGCTGCTCATAACGCTTCTTGTGGCGCCGGTGTCCAGAGTGGCATCAACACACTCGCCTGCGATTGTCACGTTTGGGGTTCTCGAGGTGCTTTGAACCCCTCGATTCGGCTGTCGACCCTGCCCGTTTCCCGACTGCTTTTGGCAACATTCGACCGTCCTGGTGCCCCTACGAACGTATTCCCAGCAAAATAATAGCTGTTTCCCCTGACAACTATACGCGTAATGCCCCTCTCCTCGGCACCTTTGACATGCCAAGCGAGGGTTCTTGACGTGGGTGTCTCGCTCATCTACAACTTGACGGTGGTATTCGTTATTTCCAGGCGTTGTTCTTCCTTTAAGTCGACGTGTCGCATTATTCCCCGCAATGCAACCACGAAGTCCTTGAAATTTTCCCCTGGTCGCTGTTGTCGTTGCCGTATATCATCTTTCGACCTCTCAAAGAAACGGGACGGCAAGAAAAATTTTAGAAAATCCCGTTTGAAGGAGGACCATCTTTTATGGCATGGCTTTCGGAAGGCCGTCGGTATCTATGTTGTATACCTCCGCCAGCTCTTCCACTCTCTCTAAAAAGTCCAGTGGGTCTTGCACTCCATCGTAGTTATCACCCCACTTCTTGATTCGGTCAAGTGTTGCCGTGCAGTTTCCTGTGGTGTTTGGGGACCCTCCGACTGTGGGATTCCCGTTGAAATATCCCCCCGGCATCGGATCCAGGAACCGTCGTCAATCTTGTGGTTCCTCTGCGGTCGTTCTCATTGCCTACGCGGTACGTGTGACTGGGACTTCCAGTGCTAAAGGTCTTTTCGAAGCTCTCTCCAACGGCGTTGGAGATGTGATTTGTCTGTCGGTTTCTTTCAGCCGATCGAGACATGCCTGTTCCTCTTTAGATAGCTCGGGTCCTGTTGCGAAAGCTACGAGTATTTTCCGAAGTTCTTCGACCGTGCCATCAGTCTCTAGACCGAAGTCTTGGGCACATTTTACCAGTGCCTTCTTGCGTAATGAGTATATCCAGTTGACTCCACCCATGTTGCCTTTGTTGTATAACTTTAACTCTTCACTTATCGCGCTTGCGGTTATCTATTTTAAGCGCACAACGGTGTTTGATGTTGGTAGATTGGATTTATTTGGTCAAGGTCCCTGCTCGGGCGCCACTGTAACGAAGTTCCCCGGTCTTCCGGTTTATAGCGCGGGTGAGCTCGTCGGATGTCCACGGTTCACTTTATTTGTGGCTTAAAATATTACACTAATGTGTAGTCTTGGGCGATAGATATAGCGATCTTAACTAGGCCGTCTAGGCGAGAGGAGCCGAGCCAAGCTGGGTGTCACTCTGTCTGGTCATGCGTGCTGTTCTCCTGTTCTTGTGACGCATCCGCGTACTAATGCGTGAGCACATGGCCGTAACGTCCATGAATCTTTCGTCTCAGGCCACGTCTAGTTTACGAACTATATATATATCATCGAACAGTCGATCCGGAGACACGCACTGACTACTAGACTGGCACCCGATCCGAATACACGCGATAACCAGAATAGTCGACAAAATATATTTATATATATTCACTTGCGAACACTACCGCGTCCGTTACGAAGTCACGTAGAATTTGTCCGGTCTGTAATATTACGGCCGGTACGCGTGGCTGATGTACCGATGATTATCTCAGCAGTCTCCAGGAAAAAATGCGTGCGTCAGTTTCGACAGTCGATAAAAATAATAGCTCCGGCAGAACATGTCCGTTTGCTCCAGCAGTCGATCCAAGAAGAACGATCTGGTTCCGTTTTGCTTCGTTGCAAGCCTCTGCTTGCTTTCCATTCTGTTGTCTTCATCTTGTGTGCGTGTGTATGTTGCTCTGCTTGGGTTGCATTCGCTCTCTCTCTCTCGCTTGTACTACTTATCTGCTCATGTTTCTACTGTTTCTTTGGCGTGTGTGTGTTTTGTCTTCTGAGGTTATCTCGCTCTCTCTCTCTCTCTCTCTCTCTCGCTTGTCTAATAGAATTCTTAATCTATTACATTTTGGTTGGTGTACCCACTTATCCTAAACGTACAGCTTAACTTACAACCCTCAATTGTAATTCCTTTGCTTTAATTTTCTTTAATTTACCGGGTATTATATAGATACAGAATACAAAATATTACGGCTGTCGTTTTCCTGATCCACATGCCATGTTGATTTGTGCGGTGCATTTTGTGAAAAAAAGATTAGATTCTAGATTTAGATATTAGATTTTTTATATTTGTATTTAGCTTTTATATTTATATTTAGATTTTAGATATAGATTTTATTAATACAAGCAAAAGTTCTATAAATGGGCTCATTGAGCTCATAGTTAGTCCTATGAAGGGGCACATGGAAATATTCATAAAACCGACGTTATTAACTAAAGAAGGGATTCACAGTTAATAATGCCATTAATTAAATCATAAACAAAAACAATACTATGGATTAAACGTCGTAGCTCAAGAGTAGAAAGATCAATGAGCATGCAACGACTTTTATAAGGTGGAATTTGTTCATGAAAATTTAGAAATCTTAAAGCATAATGTAAAATTTTTTTCTGAATACGCTCAAATCTATCAATATTAACCTTATAAAGCGGGTTCCAGATTAAGGAACAATATTCTAATCTAGATCTCACGAAAGCTGAAAATAACCACTTCAAAGTGTACAGATCTACAAAATCAATACTATTACGTTTGACAAATACAAGGACCGAATATGCTTTATGAATAATAGAATTAATATGAGCTTTAACCTGAATCAAATAAAATACCTGAATCACGAATTTCATTGACTCTATACGTTTATCAAAAGCTTTAGAAACATCAGAATAAATCCTATCAATTTGGGCTTCTTGTGAAGATAAGCAATAATTTGCAAAAACACTTAAATTTGCTGTAATAGATCTACATACTTGCAACAAATCCATGTTAAGATGGGCAAATTAAGTTTTTCAGTGAAAAATAAAGTTTTTCTTTCACTAGTTCTTCGAATACTTTTGAAGCATTTAGAAATTGGTCTACAATTGATAATAGAATGGTTGTCACCTGATTTGTAGATTGGCAAGATAAATAACCATAGCTAAGTGACAAATTGAAAATTAACAGTAATGGATGAGATATGGAATGAGAACACCTTTTAAGTAGAAAGGAGCTGAGACCATCAAAATCTTCCTTGTATGAGACATTTTGGCTACAGATATGTTTAAGTATCTCTTCATTACTTAATGTCAAGAAACCAAAATTCGGATAATTTACAAGATTATCGATTGCAGTATTATTAGAAGTTAGAATATCTTGGATATCTTTGATTGCCAAAGATAATTATTAAAAAGAGAAACATAATAATTACTCTCTACTCCAAGTTTAAAATTTATGCTTTTTAGAGTGGTGACTTCAGCATCTTTTTTAACCAATTCAAAGCACGAAATTTGATGCCTAGGAATATTCGCATTTTTCTCAAGAGAGATAACGTTTTCTTTAGGGACAGTAGGCTTAAATGTTGATAGATAATCCATTTCTCTTTAGAAATAACGTCAAGTTCATTGTTTTGACTTTGTCAATCAACTATGTGGCGTTTTTTTGCATTCTTTCTTCTTACAGTTACCCAATCCGACTGATGATTGGCAGCATTTGTAGAGCAGAGAGAACTCCGATGCAGTAGCAACAACATAAGATGGAGCGTCAGCGTTGAGAGGAGCAAAAGCAATAACAGCAAGAGCACGTAGATTATTACAGCTGAGAGAAGCGGAAGCAGTAGCAGCACCAGCAGCAGCAGAAGAAGAGATTGTAACGTGACCATCCAACCCAGAGTTTGTATGCGTCGATGACTTAGTTTCACGCGCGGCAAGGGGTACTAGATCGGTTTTTATTTTGTCAGCATGCTTTGCCTTATTTGAGTTTTTTATTGCTAGAGAATTAGCATTTACATTAAGAAATTTATCAAACTTTCTATTAAGATCAATCACTGCTTTACTTTCTAAACTGAACTTCTGTTTTAATTTTGCACGTTCTACTGTTAGCTTATTGATGGAAGTAACTAAATCACAAGAAGTAATGATGCAACCGGGGTTGAGAAAAACAATGTTCCGGCTTTTAACTAAAAGTTGATGAGAAGACTCATCAACATTTACACAAAGTTTATGCAAGTTAGCTTTGCAAATCTTGCAAGTAACCGCAGAGTTTTTTTTATGTTATTTGCACAAACAGCACAGTTATCTTCCGGCATTTTTCAGCACGTCCGACCAAACAGAAGGACAAAAGAAGACTGAAGGACAAGAGAAGAAAAATTAGAGCTTGAGTATGTTAGTTTTTGGCAGCATTCTTCTTGTGCAAAGTAACATTCTGACACCCGGAGGGAGTATGGTATATTGACTTTATTCTTCCGTTTGTAACGCAGAGAAGGAGATGAGATAGATACAGAAAAGTGTATATATCCTTACTCAGCGTCACCTCCTGAATCGATTTAGCCCTGTCCATCCGTCGTCTGTTCGCTGAAATCACGATTACGGTAGAACGTAAATAGATATCGCGATGGAATTTGGCACAAATATTCTCTGTCATCATAGGCTGTTTGGGAATAAAAATGGGCGAAATGGGCGACATTTTCATCGAAATCGATTAACAACCACGCCTACTTTACAAACGGTATGTAAAGGGACCTAATTTTTTGTGAGATATTGAGTGATGATATTACATACAATGTGCACGTAAAGAAAGAATAAGAACAATGCAAGTATTCCCTTCGAAATGTGAGGTTTATAAAAATTTGGAACACGCCTATTTTTATACATAGCGTTTATGAGACATTGGCAACTTTTTATGAGTGGGTTGACAGTTCTGACGTTCGGGATTAAAATTTAATATATCGTACCCTTTATGAGATATTCACATTTTTATACCCGACACCCGAAGGGAGTAGGGTATATTCTCCTTCTTCCGCTTTTAACGAAAAGAAGCAGACGAGTCATTTATATAGAAGAGTATATATTTTCTTGCTCAGCGTCACCACCTGAATCGATTTAGACCTGTCCGTCCGTATGTCTGTCTGTCTGTTGAAATCACGATAAACGGAAGTACGAAAAAAGATATCGAGAAGAAAGCTAGCACAAATATTCTTTGTTATGTAGAGCTGTTTGGATCGAAAATGGGGAAAATTGGTTAAAAACCACGGCTACTTTACATACCTCGTAAGAGCACCTCGTTTATAAAAATGTTATATGAATATTTCATAAACCGTGCGAAGTATAAAGGTATAATTTTATTGCGGAACAAATAGCGCCATTACTAAAATTTTTGCAAAAAAATGGGAGTGCCACGCCCACTCATAACATAGTTGGAAATATCTCATTAACGGTATTAGATATTGAGATGTAATTTTATCACAATGTATCCGGAAGCTTTACCAATAAGCTTGCCACAAATGGGCATGCCGCGTCCACTCATACAAAAGTTGTCAATATCTTGTAAACGGTATAAGGTATCAACGCGTAATTTTATCACGAGGTATCTACAAGTATTACCAATTTGTATACCAATGAGCGTGCTCCGCACACTTATACAAAAGTTGTCAATATCCTATAAACGGTTCAAAATAATTATACGTGATTTTATCCAGTAGTATCTAGAGACATTACAAAAATATTTGCCCAAAATGGGCGTGGTCCGCCTACTTATACAAAAGTTATTAAGTGGCGAAAATGCAATTTTTTTAGTTACTCGGGTGTAGGGTATTTAGACTTCGGCCAAGCCGAAGACAACATTTTTACTTGTTTATAATTGTAGTTACACCCAGGTGACATGTACGATCAATATCCAAGGCATTAGTCTCATAAGGCATAATTTTATTCCGTCAATGAGTGCACGTTCTCGATAGATGCGGTCTTCCCTTATAATTTTCACAACCACACACAAAAAATTGAAATTAAAATTTTTTTACTTACTCGAGTGTAGGGTATTTAGACTTCGGCAAGGCCGAAGACAACAGTTTTACTTGTTTATAATTGTAGTTACACCCAGGTTACATGTAGGATGTAATCTGGGTGTAACTACAATTTACATGTAGCATGGGTTCCTTCACTCAATTAGTGAAGGAACCAATGCACTTTACCTGCGTTGATGGGCAAAACCAAAATATCCTGGACCTTTTTCTAACTTCTCATCACAGCAAGTACGATGTGAATGATCTTGCACCTCTTGGTAATTCTGCCCACAATTTCTGCTACCTTCCCATATTCCGCGCACCAGCCAGCCTTCAATCCGCTCAACAGCCAGCTCCGAAGCGGTCAATGTGGCTTTATGAGAAGGCTAATTGAAATGCGCTGAACTCCTTTTTCAGCCGTTTCAATTGGAAATTGTGTTTCGGAGATAGAAACATAAATGCTGCAGCAAAATTGGTAGAAAATATAATTTTATTTGGTGAGGTCTTTCATACCCAATAAAACAATTTCCATTAAACCAAAAGACCATTCCTGGTTTAATGCGACTTGCAGACAAGCAGTCAGGTCCAAAGAGGAAGCATTTAGGAATTGGCGTTTAAACAAAACTGCTGATACTAAACTGCTGCGCAATCAGGCCAGAAATAGGTGCAATGCCACTCTAAAGCGCGAAAAAGCTCTCTACGAGCAGCGCCTTAGACGAAGAATTCTTGAATACCATAAGGGTAGTAAAAACTTTTGGTCGTTCGTGGGGAGAGTGAAGAATCGGATGCGATCGTCTATTCCAACTCTCCTCAAGGATGATCAGATATTCACTCACTCGGTTGATAAGGCAAACTTATTAGCCAAAATGTTTGCTGAAAACTGCTCTCTTCCTGAGAGTAGTCAAACACTACCCGTGATCGATGGTCTCATATTATGCCTGAGATTCACTTTCGAACGCGGGCTGTTAAAAGAGTGCTTGAAAACCTCAACGTGAATAAATCCTCGGGACCGGATAGAATTTCAGTTCCATAACTTTGGAGAGCATTGTAAATTTTAACTTGATGAGGTATCTGGAGAGCACCCAATTGGTCAGTGATCGCCAGTAGGGTTTCCGTGCTCACCGCTCTACAGGCGATATGATGGCGGTTCCTCACTGAGGGGTGGAACAGTTGTGTTCACCAATTCGGTGAGAGTAATGTTGTTGCTTTGCTTGATATCTCCAAGGCATTTGACCAAGTGTGGCATAAGGACTCGTGCCTAAAGTGGTTGCTTATGGTGTCTGTAATACATTCACTCGATGGATATCGAGTTTCCTCAGCGGCCGTTCTATTCGGGTTGTGATAGACGGCTCTGCTTCGGAAGAGCACTCCATCAGTTGGAGTTCCGCAGGGTTTGGTCCTGTCTCCGACACTTTTCCCTATTTTCATCAATGACCTTCCCGTCAAACACCGTCTACTCGTTTGCTGATGACAGCAGCAATTGTCATTCATATTCATTCTCCAGGCGTCCTTCTATTCTGGAGATCAATAGAAAACGCAGAATTATGAATGACACACTCCAATCTGACCTCAATAAAATCCAAGAGTGGAGTCGAGCGAATCGTGTTGATTTTAATGCGTGTAAAACCCAATGCTGCCTGTTGACACACAAGCATTTAGCGGGTGACAATTTTTCACCTCTAAATATGGGTGGTGTGGATATTAATGAGTCGGAGGCTCTTGATGTTCTGGGCATGTCAATCCAATGCGATCTTCGTTGGAACGATCACATCTTTGACGTGTCGAAAGGAGCAGCCAAGTGCTTAGGCTTTCTTAAGCGGTGTACGAAATACAACCGATCTTCGTTGTATTTACACCACCTATACCCGTCCGAAAATGGAGTACAGCTCCTAGACCGTGTCCAATGCCGTGCGTTAAAACTTATAGGGGACAGTAGGGTATCCAGATCTATTGAAACCTTGGAGCGTCGCCGTGATGTAGGATGTGTATCATTATTTTACCCTTACTTTCACGGTAAATGTTCCTCTGAAGTAGCCAGCCTGATTCCTCCGGGTGAGGTATTTAGCAGAACTACTCGGCTTTCCAGAGGGGTGCACCCATTTTATGTCACGATTCCGTTCCAACGAACCACGCATTACCGTGAGAATTCGTTTTTCGGTCGCGTCATTAGATTGTGGAATAATCTCCCTGAGAATGTCTTCCCGCCCACTTACAGTGTCGAAACCTTTAAGCGAAGTGTAAACCGTCACTACTCCCTCTTTCCCCCTTCCCAATAACCTGTCATCCCTTTGGAACCAACAAATGCTGTGCATGGATAGGGGGCGTCCCCTGAGCTTGGTTTCATCTGCCATAAAAAAAATTTCATCAACAGGACACATCCCCCTTTCACCATCCATTTGGTAAGTACATTTGACGTACCCCAACCCCATAAGCTATATATAGGTATATATAAGCCTATGTGCGCAACTGAACCCTTCAAAAACCATTCTTTGATCCTTCGAGCCGGATATCCACGGGCTCGGAGACCACCCCAATATTTCTGGTCATTTGAGCCGGATCCCTCCCGAGCTCGGAGACCACCCCAACATTCTGGTCCAATCGAGCCGGATTTTACGCCGGCAAAACCCCCACAACTATTGCAGCTTGTGCAGTAAGAAGCTTATAATTAATAATTATTAATTATAAACCCATTGTTTCGGTTCGGCGTCGCGCAGCAGCAATTGGGAAGACCACGCGGTTCCTTTCTCCTCTAAAGAGCCCATGTGACCAATTGTGTTCCCAAAAAAAAAACCTCGGTTTTTAACGGCGACTATGAATCGTGGCCGACATTTCGGGATATGTTCTCAGCGATCTATATGCGTAACAATCGACTATCCCCGGTCGAAAAATTGCTTCACCTTAATCAAAAGACAAGAGGTGAAGCCAAGAAAATAGTGCAGAAATACCATCTCATCGACACCGGCTTTGAAAAAGCTTCGCGAAACCTCACCGATCGTTTTGAAAATAAACGTATTCTTGTTAACGTTCAACTCCGAACGTTATCATCCCAGTCACCAAGGAATCTGGAGTTACCACCAAGCGTCTCCAACGAGAGATTAATAACTGCCTCTCGCCTCTCACGTTGCACGATGTCGATGTGGACAGCTGGGACGCAATTATTGTACATCTCTGCTCAACTCGCCTCCCCGAAAACACTACCGCTCTATGGGAACAATCGATTACCCTCAAACGCGAAATTCCCAACTGGAGCGAAATGGACGCATTTCTAACTTCCTATTTCTAAACGTTGGAGACGATTGATAACATTCGAAAGTCCATTAACCCCCTAAAAAGCGTCGAATACTTCTACGCGCTTCTCCGCCCCCACCCCCGAAGCCTGTGAATACGTTCCACGCTAATATGATTTCAACCGTCTGCAAATTATGCAGTGATCAGCAGAATCCGCTCCGCCAATGCCCACGCTTTCTGGCAATGAACTTGGAAACACGTTGGGCGACAGTTTCGAAGTCGCCCAACGCCAAAGAATGCATTTCTGTTCGAATTGTTTGGCACATTCACACCAAGTGAAAGATTGTACAAGTGTGTTCACATGTATGTCGTGCCGCCAGCGATATCATACCTTGTTACATCGCGAGGCGGCCACGGCCTCCCAACCGAACTCTCGTTCGGACTCGACTCATAAAACCTCGTGTCCTAAAATCCCCTCTCATAGCGGTCCAAGTGCTGACCCGCATAATCGGTCGTCGAACCTCCCTTCGCACTCTCGAGCGACCCCATCTACCCCTACCCCTAGTATACAGTCCACTGAACCCCTCTCGATGTCAAACGTAATAAAACGTGCTTCACCTCGCGGCCTAAACAGGTGCTGCTCGCCACAGCGATGATTAATATTTACCACCGCGGTGAACCATACTGAGCGCGAGTTAGATACAGCGTAACTGCACCGCTGCCGATCACGCCACCGGAGCATGATGCAACGTCAGCGAATTCCTCCGATGTATGCCAAAAAAGCAAAGCCAGCATATTTTAAGTGCTGGTCGTTATTTGCACCTGAGGATGCAGCGGAGTCGTCGTTGAGCCGTCTTAGGAGAAAGACTTAATAAAGAATTGTAATAATAAAACAAAACAAGTGTCTTTTTTTATTTAAATAACTTAGCTTTGGCAGTGCCTCTATAGGTATACATAGAGGCACCCAAGCTTAAAAGTTATAACTCGCGTGCGCTCATCGACCCTGGCTCTGAAGCCACTTTTTTTTCTGAACGCATCCAGAAGCGATTGAAACTCCCAGTGAAGGACATCCAAGCCCAAGTGGCGAGATTACCGCTCAGGTTTCTAAACTTTGCAATTTTCAGATTGGCTCACCTCGAGTTCCTGGTACTCACCTTCAAGCCCGCGCGCTTGTGCTCCACAAGCTAACGGGCAACCTCCCGGTCTGTTCTGTAGACACATCGCTTTGCGATTCTCTTCGCGATCTGCCATTAGCCGATGATCACTTCTACCACAGCGATGAAATCGATGTGCTGATCGGAGGCGATCTTTACCCACCATTGTGCTCGACGGTATTAAACGCAACATAGTAGGTTCTCTCGTAGCTCAAGAGACCATCTTCGGCTGGATTCGTACCGGTCCACTTCCTCAGGATTTACATACCCCCTCCGTTATAACCCGCGTCTCATTCTTCAATGAGGTTTCCATAGACCAACAAATCTCACGTTTTTGGGAAGTCCAAACGCAACAATTTCATACACCGGATGAACAACGAGGACTTGTATTCAAGTACCACCCATAGACGCCCTGATGGCCGATATATTGCTTCATTACCCTTCAAAGAAGGTTTCCCCACTCAACTTAAGATCGGGAACTCCAGAGAGATTGCTCTTAAACAATTTCTCCGAAACGAAACAAGATTATTGAAGACTCCCAGTTTTAAAAAGACATATGATTCAGTGATTCAAGAGTATTCAGATCTGCACCAAATGGTACCGATCCTTACTTTCAGGAACCCCGCGGGCTCCGACAACTACTATCTGCCCCATCACGCTGTTCTGAAACCCGACAACAACTCAACAAAGTTCCGTGTTGTGTTTAATGCCTCCTGCTCCTCCACCAACGGTCTTAGTCTGAACGATGTCCTCTATCCTGGACACGTCCTTCAATCAGATTTAACATTTCTCATCATTCAATGGCGACTCTATAAATACGTTTTCAATGGCGACATTGAAAAAATGCACCGCCAAATCCTCATAAATCCCCAGCATCCGCGCTATCAGCGAATTCTCTTCCGAAATTCTCCACACACCGATGTACAAGATTTCGAATTCAAAACAGTCACGTTTGGCGTCAATTGCGCTCCATACCTGGCGTACGCTCCATCAACTGGCAAATGATGTCGAGAAAGAATTCCCTCTTGCTCTTGCCAATCACCCAAATCTTCTAGTTGGGATCCCTCCACAAGACTTGTTAAATAAAGACTTCCTTGAACTGGAAGATGGTAGCAGTGCAAAAACTCTCGGCATCCGCTGGAATGCCAAAACCGATCATTTCAGCATCGAGTCGAAATTCTTTCTCTATTCTTATACTCTAATCTAATATAATAATCCCTATTCTTATACTAAGCGAGAGGTGTTATCTCTGATTGCAAAATTATTCGACCCGGCAGGATGGCTAGCCCCAGTCATTGTCATTGCGAAAACCCTCATGAAACAAATCTGGCTGGACGGCATTGGTTGGGACGACCCTCTTACCGCCCCCACTTTACAACTCTGGCTTCAATTTGTTCTGTATTAACCACAAATTAATCTCCTTAAAATACCCCGATGGCACCGTTGAAATTCATGCTTTCTGAGATGCTTCCGAGAAAGCCTACGCTGGTGTCATTTACGTTCTCACTCGTAGCTCTGACATCATTTCGACATCCTTGCTCTTTGCCAAAACCAAGGTCGCCCCTATCAAAACCATTTCTATACCTCGACTGGAATTGGGTGGGGCGGCTCTCTTTGTCGATATGAAAGATGTCATTATACCCCGTCTCGACTTTCCAAGCTATGATATGTATTGCTGGACCGACATAACAATAGTGTTGGCTTGGTTAAAGCGACCTACCTGCACATGGACGACGTTCGTCGCCAATCGTGTCGCTAAGATACACTTGACTTGCTTGGCACCTCGCTCTGGTGGCGGCGGCCTGCATGGTTACGGCAAGCGAAGAAGCAGTGGCCCCACGAGTTCGAAACACTACACTACACTGCCCCCCACGAGTTCGAAACTGAATTGGAGGCCAAGCCCATCAAATCCAATTTCACTTATTATCACCAATATGAGGACCTCT
Source organism: Sicus ferrugineus (assembly GCA_922984085.1). Classification (NCBI taxonomy): domain Eukaryota; kingdom Metazoa; phylum Arthropoda; class Insecta; order Diptera; family Conopidae; genus Sicus; species Sicus ferrugineus. Next base: position 27,953,676 of record OV277349.1, read on the forward strand.
TAGAAAGATTTTCTTCCTTCCAGCGAGCCCTTCGTGTATTGTCGTATGCTTTTCGGTTCCTGCAGCATACGCACCCCCACTACCGCTCTAATTTTTGCCGCGAAACTACTCTCATCGACTCCGATGAAATTCAAGCCGTTCAAACGCGGCTCGCCATTGTAACACAAAAAATTCATTTCAACGACGAATACTATGGCCTTGAAATGAAACAAACTCTTAAGCGCAAGAGCTCGATTCTCTCGCTTAACCCATTTCTCTCACATGATGGACTCCGCCGCGTGAGTTAACCTCTTGCCCATCTCTCTCGTACGATGTACGTCACCCCATTTTGCTCCCCCACGATTGGGGGAATCCGCGCTATCAGCGAATTCTCTTCCGAAATTCTCCACACACCGATGTACAAGATTTCGAATTCAAAACAGTCACGTTTGGCGTCAATTGCGCTCCATACCTGGCGTACGCTCCATCAACTGGCAAATGATGTCGAGAAAGAATTCCCTCTTGCTCTTGCCAATCACCCAAATCTTCTAGTTGGGATCCCTCCACAAGACTTGTTAAATAAAGACTTCCTTGAACTGGAAGATGGTAGCAGTGCAAAAACTCTCGGCATCCGCTGGAATGCCAAAACCGATCATTTCAGCATCGAGTCGAAATTCTTTCTCTATTCTTATACTCTAATCTAATATAATAATCTCTATTCTTATACTAAGCGAGAGGTGTTATCTCTGATTGCAAAATTATTCGACCCGGCAGGATGGCTAGCCCCAGTCATTGTCATTGCGAAAACCCTCATGAAACAAATCTGGCTGGACGGCATTGGTTGGGACGACCCTCTTACCGCCCCCATTTTACAACTCTGGCTTCAATTTGTTCAGTATTAACCACAAATTAATCTCCTCAAAATACCCCGATGGCACCGTTGAAATTCATGCTTTCCGAGATGCTTCCGAGAAAGCCTACGCTGGTGTCATTTACGTTCTCACTCGTAGCTCTGACATCATTTCGACATCCTTGCTCTTTGCCAAAACCAAGGTCGCCCCTATCAAAACCATTTCTATCCCTCGACTGGAATTGGGGCGGCTCTCTTTGTCGATATGAAAGATGTCATTATACCCCGTCTCGACTTTCCAAGCTATGATATGTATTGCTGGACCGACATAACAATAGTGTTGGCTTGGTTAAAGCGACCTCCCTGCACATGGACGACGTTCGTCGCCAATCGTGTCGCTAAGATTGTCCAGGTGGCGGCCACCACCCACTGGTACCATGTTGACTCGGAGAGTAATACAGCGGACCTTTCCAGTAGAGGCATGTATCCACTTGACTTGCTTGGCACCTCGCTCTGGTGGCGGCGGCCTGCATGGTTACGGCAAGCGAAGAAGCAGTGGCGCCACGAGTTCGAAACACTACACTACACAATAAAAATAATGATACACATCCTACATCACGACGACGCTCCAAGGTTTCAATAGAGTTGGATACCCTACTGTTCCCTATAAGTTTTAACGCACGACATTGGACACGGTCTAGAAGCTGAACATATGTTCGCGAAGCTCCCGACCATATATGCGAATTGTACTCCATTTTCGGATGGATATAAGTGGTGTAGATACAACGAAGATCGGTTGAAGTGAAGTATTTCTTACACCGCTTAAGAAAGTCTAAGCACTTGGCTGCTTCTTTCGACACGTCAAAGATGTGATCGTTCCAGCGAAGATCGCATTGGATTGACATGCCCAGAACATCAAGAGCCTCCGACTCATTAATATCCACACCACCCATATTTAGAGGTGGGAAGTTGTCACCCGCCAAATGCTTGTGGGTTAACAAACAGCATTTGGTCTTCCGCGCATTAAAGTCGACCCGATTCGCATGACCCCACTCCTGGATTTTGTTGAGGTGAAATTGGAGTGTGTCATTCATAATTCTGCGTCTTCTAGTGATCTCCAGAATGGAAGGACGCCTGGAGAATGAAAATGAATGACAAATGCTGATGTCATCAGCAAACGAGTAGACGGGGTTTGATGTCAATGACAGAAGGTCGTTGATGAAAATAAGAGAAAGTATCGGAGACAGGACCGAACCCTGCGGAACTCCAGCATTAATGGAGTGCTCTTCGGAAGCAAAGCCGTCTATCACAACCCGAATTGAACGGCCGCTGAGGAAACTCGATATCCATCGAGTGAAAGTATTACCAACACCATAAGCAGCCAGTTTAGGCACGAGTGCTTTATGCCACACCCGGTCAAATGCCTTGGAGATATCCAGAGCAACAACCTTGCTCTCACCGAACCGGTGAATGCAACTGCTCCACCGCTCAGTGAGAAACGCCATCAGATCGCCGGGGGAACGGTGCGCACGGAAGCCGTACTGGCGATCGCTGATCAACTCGTTGCTCTCTAGATACCTCATCAAGTTAAAATTTACAATGCTCTCCATGACTTTGGAGAACACTGAGCAGATCGCTATGGGCCGGTAATTTGCAAGATTCATAGCCTCACCTTTTTTGGGAACAGGCTGCACATTGGCAATCTACCAGGATGTGGGAAAAACTCCTGAAGTAAATGATAAATTAAAGAGTTTGCGCAATGGGCGAGCCAGTGTTGAGGCGCACTTTCTCAACACATGGGCTGAAATGCCATCCGGTCCCGAGGATTTGTTGACATTGAGGTCTGCAAGCACTCTTTTAACAGCTCGCGTTCGAAAATGCATCTCAGGCATAGCATGAGATACACCATCGACCGCGGGCAGTGGTTGGGTACTCTCAGGAAGAGAGCAGTTTTCAGCAAACATTTTGGCTAATAAGTTCGCCTTATCAACCGAGTGAGTGAAGATCTGATCATCCTTGAGGAGAGTTGGAATAGACGATCGCGTCTGATTCTTCACTCTCCCCACGAAAGACCGAAAGTTCTTACTATCTTTATGGTATTCAAGAACTCTGAGTCTAAGGCGCTGTTCGTAGAGAACTCTTTCGCGCTTTAGAGTGGCATTGCACCTTTCTGGCCTGATTGCGCAGCAGTTTAGCATCAACAGTTTTGTTTAAACGCCAATTCCTATCTCTGAAACACAATTGCCAATTGAAACGGCTGAAAAAGCAGTTCAGCGCGTCCCAATTAGCCTTCTCATAAAGCCACACTTTCCGCTTCGGAGCTGGCTGGTGAGCGGATTGAAGACTAGAATATGGGAAGGTAGCAGAAATTGTAGCATGGTCCGAATTACCAAGAGGTGCAAGAACATTCACATCATACTTGCTGTGATGTGAAGTTAGAAAAAGGTCCAGAATATTTTGGTTTTGCCCATCAACGCAGGGAAAGTGCGTTGGTTCCTTCACTAATTGAGTCAGATTATTAGACTCAGCAAACAACTCAACATACAAACCCTCAGGTGTTGTGTGACTCGAATGACGTAGCCAATTGGAATTATGAACATTGAAATCACCAGCAACAACAATTTCACTGTTCGGATACGATTCCAGAATTTTAGAAATCGAATCAGAGAGACTGACCAATTTAACAAAAGTTGGCAGCCTCCCTAGACCCGGGCTGCTATAAATGAAGCAGAAGTGCAAGATGTGCGACTAAATTTTGAACTTAACCAACATGGAGCTAAATTCGGCATCCGTAGTGCAAAGGTGTTGCTGACACTGGTACGCAACATCACTGCGATGTATAAGGCGAGGCCTCTGTGCGGTAAAAACAATGGCAGTAAATGGTACCCCGGCATGTGAAAGTCCAGTGGATCTGCACCCTCAGACACCTGGGTCTCACCCAGTGCCATTATATGCGGTTGGTGAGTACAAATATGCGCATAGACCACGAAGAAATTCGCCCTCAAGTCACGTACATTAGTGGAGTCTATGCGGAACTTTGTCATCGCCGCCCACTGTGGCGAAGTGTAAGGTCAGCCGTACAAGCGCCCACACGTACGTCGCAAGCAAAGCAAAACGCGACAAGACAAGTGTTATGCCTTTATCTTGCCGCGCTTCAGCCCACGGTGTACTCACAGCCGCCTGCACACCTAACGGCATCAGGAAGAAGAAGGAAGAGTGAAAACCAACGAAATGCTGAGCTTTACTGCGGAGAGCATAAACAAGCCCTCGCATGTTTCTCTGCATTGCTTTAGATTGTCTATTTATTTGTTGTAATTTCATCAAGTTTTATTTATTTGTTATTAAGTATTAAGTTATTAAGTAGTGCACTATTGTTTGCTTGTTAAAAAGTGTTGTTTGGTGAAGCGTTATTGTTGTATTTTCGCGGCGTGGGTTTTCACTATTGTTTTGGATTTTATTTTCGCGAACACTGATTAAAAAATGAATTGGCGGGCGCACCGTCCGCCTCCATCCGCGGTCACATCACAACTGATTTGAAAGCGGTCACAGTTTTATCCATGATAACAGCTTGCAGGGTGGAAACCAGCTGAAGGTGCGCTTGTTTCGCACGCGGTACTGGATACCCAAAGCCAAGAACATTATTAAATCAACGATTCATAATTGTAAGCCGTGTTTACTCCAAAAGAAGCGAGTACGCATCCAACTCATGGCCGCTCTACCACCTGATCGCACCACAGTCTCTCGTTCCTTTGCTGCCACTGATCTGGACTTCGCTGGACCGTTCGACATCAAGAAGTACACTGAAAGAGCCTGCCTTATCACCAAACGCTATGTCTGCGTCTTCGTGTGCTTTGCGACGAAGGCCATACACCCTCCTCGAAGCTGCCAGCGATTTGTCAACCCCGACATTTCTCACAGCCTTCAGATGATTCAGCGCTCGCCGAGGATGTCCTACTGATGTGTACTCCGACAACGACGAAATGTCGTCGGAGCAGCGAAGACCCTTCGACGAGAATGGGAATCGGTGATTCAGCACATTCAGAGAGCTGTCATCTCTCAATACGCTCATTAACGATTGCGAAGGCACTTCATCGCCGCTGCCGCTCCGCACATGGGCGGGATCTAGGAAGCTGGAGTTAAAAGTTTTAAGCTCCACTTCCGCAAATTCGCTGGCGATCTCCGTTTCACGTTTGAAGAGTTTTCCACCATACTCTCAAAAATTAGCTTGTCTGAATTCTAGACCCCTTAATAGCATGTCAGAACATCCTTTGGACCTGCAACCTCTAACTCCAGGACATTTTCTCGTCGGCGGCCTGCTCTTGGCTCCGACCGAAGCCTAACTACTGCAATCTCCACGCAGAATTGTGGATAGATGGCAGAAGGTCCGAGCTGTCTATCAGCAATTTTGCTCCTGCTGGAAAAAAAAATCTCACCGAACTCCACAAACGCACCAAATGGAAACTTCCCCAAGTTAATTTAAACATTAACGACCTGGTTGTCTTACGAGATGACAATCTCCCCCGACTGAATCCCCCTAACCGACTAGTACTCATATCTTCTCATTCCCTCACCATGAATCCAAGGACTCACCCTCACCCTCACCCTATCCTATCGCAGTTTCTTCCTTCACCAAATCCGGTATAACGGGATCGACTGCTCCTTCGATGACCCGTATACCAGGTTTCAGCCGCCGAGGACGACACTACCGTAAAAGTAGCCACCCCCGCTACCCATACCCCCGTGTTGGACACCAATCTCCTGGAACGTGACGCCGACCGCCCGCCCGCTAGATCACCCAGAACGTCTGCACGTAAGGTGGAGACATATGCGTTGCCGCCCCCGTGCAGCAAACCTTAGTTCCACGGATGCAGCCCAATCTGCTGGTCACTCACCCCCGCCCCGCCGGAGTCCCTGACCAACCTGATGGATAATCCCTAAACCATCACGTATCCGTGGCTAAAGCGGATACCCCTCTTCGTGTGCCTCTCACCTGAGCAAAGTTGCGGTACTGCAAGACGGGCGGTATCTTCACGCCATAATCCGCACATTTTCCTCTTCATTGGATTGTGCAATTGATCAACTCATCATCATATTGAAGTGGGTATTTATTTTGGGTATAACTACCATTTTTTCTCAGTAACGTGCCAATGGAGGTAGTCTTATCTAAAGCTAAAACCTTTATCAGGCGACAGCCAGACTGGACATCAGAAATATTGCCACAGTACAGCCTGAAAGATTCTACTTTAGCTTTCTTAATTTCTTTATTATAGTTTGTTAGGGCTATATAGTAGGTACGCCAGTCATCATTTCGTTTGGCCCCATTAAATAACTTTCTAACATGTTTCTGTAATTTGCTGAAATGCATACCATAGTGTGAATTGTGTGAATTCCACCATGGTGTCTCATAAAACTTTTGGTCTTTAGGGGGCAATTGTCCTCAAACGCCGATAGAACAGAGCGACCAACATATTTAGCTACATGATCTAACCTTCCATAATACATCTCCATTTTTCTTCCATAAGACATCTCCATTTCCCAAATTGTAATCCATTTGAACTATAAAAAAACTGTACTTTTGCTAATATTATTTTAATTTTAAATTTTCTTAAAGACGCTAATCTACTCAACTCATTTAACATGGGTATATACAATATAAGCTAGTTCTACATTCATTCAATTTAATTAGTCACGTAACTTTAGTTTTTTAAGTTATTATCTGTATTATTTAACAACCTAACCACTCGATAGCCTTAGTAGCTAGTGCTGTAAGATCATTTGGGTTATAATTCATTATAACATAAATTTCCAATAATAATAATATAATATAAGTAAAAATCTATAATTGTGAACTTTTTCAAATATATTTCCTGTCATACAATACGGGTACAAATAAATAATGCAAAGCAAATAGTTTATAAGTGTATCTCTATATTCCAAGTTAAGATTTAAAATCATGGGCATTCTGGTTTGGAAAATAATGCTGGGTTGGAAAATAGACTTGTTTATATTCCAGTTACATTAATTTACTTCATGAAACCGTCACGCAGATGTCCTTCAAAAAGAGATCGTACAGCGCGCAGTTGTTCGTGGCAGAGACGCATGCAAAACGAGTGTCCTACCCGTTCTTCGATCGCTGATCAAGTGACTCGACAGGAATGCTTTTGAAATTGAAGCAGAAGCAATCCGTATGTCTCCAATGGTGCAATTTACCGGCGAAGGTCCTCCGATCGGCAGTAGGTTGGCCTTAAAATGAAGTGTGAGACGTGGTGTCTGCGTCTGGCATGAAGATCGAATTATCACTGCTCCACTGCTGCTGCTGCACTTTGAGGCATTCACGCATCAGTTTGGCACTGATGAACTCTCTTTGGAGAGAAAACGCAAGCCCTTCCAGTTGGTCTGACCAAATATACGCAGCACTTTGAGGCGCTCCAACTAAGCTCCGAATTAGTATTCGGGTGAATAGACAACACATAGACAAATATATGCCGAGATTATATATTTTGGCGTACACTATCCGATGACAGCCAAATGTGGTTGTGAACTGTTTTTTCGACTCACCTGGATTACCAACTCTTTTGAGCTTCTATAATACTTTTTGGGAAACTCCACGGGATTTTTAAACAATTCAATAATTTAAGTCAAAAGTTTGCCTTAAAACTTTTCTTTCCTCCGTTTGTAACGCAGAGAAGGAGACGAGATAGATATAGAAAAGTATGTATATATATTCTTGCTCCGCGTCACCTTCTGAATCGATTTAGACCTGTCCGTCCGTCTGTCTGTCTGTCCGTCTGTCTGGAAGGCTGTCTGTCTGTCTGTTAAAATCACGATTAAGGGAGAACCAAAAGAGATATCGAAATGAAATTTGGCACAAATATTCTTTGTTATGTAGGGCAATTTGGGATTGAAAATGGGTGAGATCGGTTAACATGCGTTGTTGTTAACTTTACATACGCAATTTAAAGGCGCCTCGTTTTAAAAAATATTATAATGTTAATATCTCATAAACCGTATGAGATATTGAGGTATAATTTTATTCCGGAACATATAGTGCCATTACTAAAATTTTTGAAAAAATAGGCGTGGCACGCCCGCTCATAAAAAAGTTGTTAATATCTTCTAAACGGTATAAGATATTAATACGTAATTTTGTCACAAGGTATCTACAGGTATTACCAATTTGTGTACCAAAAATGGTCTGCCCACTTATAAATAAGTTGTCTATATCCCATAAACGGTTCAAAATATTAATACTCGTACGTGATTTTATCCAGCAGTATCTATAGGCATTACAAAAATATTTGTCAAAAATGGGCGTGGTCCGCCCACTTATACAAAAGTTGTTAAGTGGCGAAATTACATTTTTTTAGTTACTCGTGTGTAGGGTATTTAGACTTCGGACAGGCCGAAGACAATACCTTTACTTATTTTTAAGTTAAAGTCTTTAATGACTAACAAGTTTAGAAGGTATTATTGGAAGTACAAATAAGTTCTCATTTTTTTCTTATTGGAATTGTAATTTTTTATATACACATCTGGCAATACTGCAACCAATTTTATTTTAAAGCTACACCTTGAACCTCAAAACGTTAGTACCAGTTGCCGACGACTTTCGCACAGTATGGAATATGCCAAAATGCGTTGGAGCAATAGATGGCAAACTCCAAAGACAACAAAACTGGAAATTCTTTTGTCGCTTTCACTGTGATAGTGAAATCAGGCTGAAGTGTGTAAATTACACAAACAAAATGCATGCAATTTTGACAACTTGAGAAACATTTTTAACAACTTGAAAAATTTGTTTACAAACTTGGAAAACATTTTTGAAAGAGGATTGCAACTCTTGTTCATCTTCACTGAACTAGCCCAGAAACATAATTTGTAAAATACGTAAAGAAGACAAGGAGATAGGTTTTAAACCAACTTCTGGAAATGCACATGAAATCTTTTCCAAGTCAAGTAGCTGCATTATATTAAATATTTTGCAGAGGAAACCAATTCAAATTCGATAAAATTTGTTCGATTCGCAAATACAGTCAGCTGTTTTTACTTACCACACGTACTTTTGGTCGTAAGAGATGCCAAAATATTTTACTTTTGATTGTGGTGTAAATTTCCACACCGCCTCAAAGATGGTGTGGAAATGCACCAGAAGCTTGGTAATTTAGTGAGTTTTTCTACCTTTGACTAATTTTTAAAATAACTAAAAAGTAACTTAAAAATCATTGTGTTATAATTGTATAAAAGAATTTTTTGTTCTTTTACAAATTACAAAAACAAGCAAGTTTACATTAAATTTTAATATATCCAAACAGTTAAGAAATCATCAAAACCGGGAAGGCTCTTAAAAGTTAAAAGTTTTAAGCTCCACTTCCGCAAATTCGCTGGCGATCTCCGTTTCACGTTTGAAGAGTTTTCCACCATACTCTCAAAAATTAGCTTGTCTGAATTCTAGACCCCTTAATAGCATGTCAGAACATCCTTTGGACCTGCAACCTCTAACTCCAGGACATTTTCTCGTCGGCGGCCTGCTCTTGGCTCCGACCGAAGCCTAACTACTGCAATCTCCACGCAGAATTGTGGATAGATGGCAGAAGGTCCGAGCTGTCTATCAGCAATTTTGCTCCTGCTGGAAAAAAAAATCTCACCGAACTCCACAAACGCACCAAATGGAAACTTCCCCAAGTTAATTTAAACATTAACGACCTGGTTGTCTTACGAGATGACAATCTCCCCCGACTGAATCCCCCTAACCGACTAGTACTCATATCTTCTCATTCCCTCACCATGAATCCAAGGACTCACCCTCACCCTCACCCTATCCTATCGCAGTTTCTTCCTTCACCAAATCCGGTATAACGGGATCGACTGCTCCTTCGATGACCCGTATACCAGGTTTCAGCCGCCGAGGACGACACTACCGTAAAAGTAGCCACCCCCGCTACCCATACCCCCGTGTTGGACACCAATCTCCTGGAACGTGACGCCGACCGCCCGCCCGCTAGATCACCCAGAACGTCTGCACGTAAGGTGGAGACATATGCGTTGCCGCCCCCGTGCAGCAAACCTTAGTTCCACGGATGCAGCCCAATCTGCTGGTCACTCACCCCCGCCCCGCCGGAGTCCCTGACCAACCTGATGGATAATCCCTAAACCATCACGTATCCGTGGCTAAAGCGGATACCCCTCTTCGTGTGCCTCTCACCTGAGCAAAGTTGCGGTACTGCAAGACGGGCGGTATCTTCACGCCATAATCCGCACATTTTCCTCTTCATTGGATTGTGCAATTGATCAACTCATCATCATATTGAAGTGGGTATTTATTTTGGGTATAACTACCATTTTTTCTCAGTAACGTGCCAATGGAGGTAGTCTTATCTAAAGCTAAAACCTTTATCAGGCGACAGCCAGACTGGACATCAGAAATATTGCCACAGTACAGCCTGAAAGATTCTACTTTAGCTTTCTTAATTTCTTTATTATAGTTTGTTAGGGCTATATAGTAGGTACGCCAGTCATCATTTCGTTTGGCCCCATTAAATAACTTTCTAACATGTTTCTGTAATTTGCTGAAATGCATACCATAGTGTGAATTGTGTGAATTCCACCATGGTGTCTCATAAAACTTTTGGTCTTTAGGGGGCAATTGTCCTCAAACGCCGATAGAACAGAGCGACCAACATATTTAGCTACATGATCTAACCTTCCATAATACATCTCCATTTTTCTTCCATAAGACATCTCCATTTCCCAAATTGTAATCCATTTGAACTATAAAAAAACTGTACTTTTGCTAATATTATTTTAATTTTAAATTTTCTTAAAGACGCTAATCTACTCAACTCATTTAACATGGGTATATACAATATAAGCTAGTTCTACATTCATTCAATTTAATTAGTCACGTAACTTTAGTTTTTTAAGTTATTATCTGTATTATTTAACAACCTAACCACTCGATAGCCTTAGTAGCTAGTGCTGTAAGATCATTTGGGTTATAATTCATTATAACATAAATTTCCAATAATAATAATATAATATAAGTAAAAATCTATAATTGTGAACTTTTTCAAATATATTTCCTGTCATACAATACGGGTACAAATAAATAATGCAAAGCAAATAGTTTATAAGTGTATCTCTATATTCCAAGTTAAGATTTAAAATCATGGGCATTCTGGTTTGGAAAATAATGCTGGGTTGGAAAATAGACTTGTTTATATTCCAGTTACATTAATTTACTTCATGAAACCGTCACGCAGATGTCCTTCAAAAAGAGATCGTACAGCGCGCAGTTGTTCGTGGCAGAGACGCATGCAAAACGAGTGTCCTACCCGTTCTTCGATCGCTGATCAAGTGACTCGACAGGAATGCTTTTGAAATTGAAGCAGAAGCAATCCGTATGTCTCCAATGGTGCAATTTACCGGCGAAGGTCCTCCGATCGGCAGTAGGTTGGCCTTAAAATGAAGTGTGAGACGTGGTGTCTGCGTCTGGCATGAAGATCGAATTATCACTGCTCCACTGCTGCTGCTGCACTTTGAGGCATTCACGCATCAGTTTGGCACTGATGAACTCTCTTTGGAGAGAAAACGCAAGCCCTTCCAGTTGGTCTGACCAAATATACGCAGCACTTTGAGGCGCTCCAACTAAGCTCCGAATTAGTATTCGGGTGAATAGACAACACATAGACAAATATATGCCGAGATTATATATTTTGGCGTACACTATCCGATGACAGCCAAATGTGGTTGTGAACTGTTTTTTCGACTCACCTGGATTACCAACTCTTTTGAGCTTCTATAATACTTTTTGGGAAACTCCACGGGATTTTTAAACAATTCAATAATTTAAGTCAAAAGTTTGCCTTAAAACTTTTCTTTCCTCCGTTTGTAACGCAGAGAAGGAGACGAGATAGATATAGAAAAGTATGTATATATATTCTTGCTCCGCGTCACCTTCTGAATCGATTTAGACCTGTCCGTCCGTCTGTCTGTCTGTCCGTCTGTCTGGAAGGCTGTCTGTCTGTCTGTTAAAATCACGATTAAGGGAGAACCAAAAGAGATATCGAAATGAAATTTGGCACAAATATTCTTTGTTATGTAGGGCAATTTGGGATTGAAAATGGGTGAGATCGGTTAACATGCGTTGTTGTTAACTTTACATACGCAATTTAAAGGCGCCTCGTTTTAAAAAATATTATAATGTTAATATCTCATAAACCGTATGAGATATTGAGGTATAATTTTATTCCGGAACATATAGTGCCATTACTAAAATTTTTGAAAAAATAGGCGTGGCACGCCCGCTCATAAAAAAGTTGTTAATATCTTGTAAACGGTATAAGATATTAATACGTAATTTTGTCACAAGGTATCTACAGGTATTACCAATTTGTGTACCAAAAATGGTCTGCCCACTTATAAATAAGTTGTCTATATCCCATAAACGGTTCAAAATATTAATACTCGTACGTGATTTTATCCAGCAGTATCTATAGGCATTACAAAAATATTTGTCAAAAATGGGCGTGGTCCGCCCACTTATACAAAAGTTGTTAAGTGGCGAAATTACATTTTTTTAGTTACTCGTGTGTAGGGTATTTAGACTTCGGACAGGCCGAAGACAATACCTTTACTTATTTTTAAGTTAAAGTCTTTAATGACTAACAAGTTTAGAAGGTATTATTGGAAGTACAAATAAGTTCTCATTTTTTTCTTATTGGAATTGTAATTTTTTATATACACATCTGGCAATACTGCAACCAATTTTATTTTAAAGCTACACCTTGAACCTCAAAACGTTAGTACCAGTTGCCGACGACTTTCGCACAGTATGGAATATGCCAAAATGCGTTGGAGCAATAGATGGCAAACTCCAAAGACAACAAAACTGGAAATTCTTTTGTCGCTTTCACTGTGATAGTGAAATCAGGCTGAAGTGTGTAAATTACACAAACAAAATGCATGCAATTTTGACAACTTGAGAAACATTTTTAACAACTTGAAAAATTTGTTTACAAACTTGGAAAACATTTTTGAAAGAGGATTGCAACTCTTGTTCATCTTCACTGAACTAGCCCAGAAACATAATTTGTAAAATACGTAAAGAAGACAAGGAGATAGGTTTTAAACCAACTTCTGGAAATGCACATGAAATCTTTTCCAAGTCAAGTAGCTGCATTATATTAAATATTTTGCAGAGGAAACCAATTCAAATTCGATAAAATTTGTTCGATTCGCAAATACAGTCAGCTGTTTTTACTTACCACACGTACTTTTGGTCGTAAGAGATGCCAAAATATTTTACTTTTGATTGTGGTGTAAATTTCCACACCGCCTCAAAGATGGTGTGGAAATGCACCAGAAGCTTGGTAATTTAGTGAGTTTTTCTACCTTTGACTAATTTTTAAAATAACTAAAAAGTAACTTAAAAATCATTGTGTTATAATTGTATAAAAGAATTTTTTGTTCTTTTACAAATTACAAAAACAAGCAAGTTTACATTAAATTTTAATATATCCAAACAGTTAAGAAATCATCAAAACCGGGAAGGCTCTTAAATGCAATGAAGTTTTTCTATTAATTCTAACTTAAAAATTCATACAAGTAATATTTAATAATTGTGTCTCGTTGGTATCCCTGTCATGAACTCATCCTATCATCTTGTGACGGTGTGGTAACAAGCCGAAATGGTTTACGTTCCTAGATAACTTAGTTTGCAATAGCCAGTTTTAGTTTGTAACAAGGAGACAATTTAATCATAAAACTCACATACGCTGTACGTGAGTACGCGGACGGTCACGTTTTTTAGCTCGCACACGAAATGAGAGGGGTTTCCAGTCTTGTTGTCCTTGGCAAACACGTCGAACATTTTATGTCCGAAGAATTCAGCGCCTATTCGTGGCCAAAATAGGATAAGTATAGGCGTACCGGTTAATTCGTGCGGTTTTTTTCATTCCCATTGCTTTTAGACGATCGGAAATGGTTTGTTGAGCGACGCCAAGTGATTTTGCAAGTTCTTCTTGCGTTTGGGATGGATCTTGGTCTTAGGTACCACACATGAATTTCGTTTCACTTACCGCACATTCAAAACAAAAAAACCTCCTGACGACAGCCTTTTCTTTATCGTCTCATTTATAAGCTGTTCACGCCAGCTTTCGTCTTTCAGAATACACATTTCTTACGACAAAAGACGAAAGCTCTTTGCAGAGACGTGAGTCACGTCTTACAGAATACCAAAAGACGAAAATCAGCTGATTTTAGGACGAAAGTGCACGAAATCAGACGAAAGTGACTATACAGAATCTGGCCCAAAAACAAGTATGCATAAAACTGAGGAACAAAAGAACAACAAACGAAGTGTCCGCCATCATGAAATTGTGTGATGGCCATACCGAAGTTTTTTGTAAAAATTGTCTTCTTTCACAAATTTAGTTTACTTATCATATTTTGGCCACGAATACGGTCGTATTTTGCAACTATGCAATTAATTTTAATTTAAAAAAATTTATACACACATCGAAATTCTTTTTTTACGTGTTAATCGCCATGCAATATAATTATGGCTACTTTGGCAGACATTCGGAAATTCAGTAAATTTCACTCACACAAATTTAGAAATCACACGTATATGATTTTTAACATCAAAGAAGAAACTTGGTGTAGCCACGCGTTCTTTAGAAAGACAGCAAGAACCCGCTTCGAGAAGACAGAAGTGGCCATCGTCAATAACAGTTTTAGGGCCTTATTTTGTATCTGCGAACGGTATGGCTCTTCTACGTTCCTCTTTGTTATATTCGTAAAACAGCTGATCAAAATGTGTGCACAAAATACACACCGCTGACGCTACTGTTGACGCTACTGTACAGCTGGGTTTACAACAACAATTGCATACTTCTTACGTGCTTACTTTGGAAAATGGTATTTTGTAACAACAGAAGCGCTCGTGGTGGCCATTGTAGAGAAGCGGAAGCTAAAATGCTGCCGTTCGCACAGTTTGTGTGTAGAGCTCGACGAGTGAGGGAGTCTTTTGTTCAGTTATTTTTTATTTGTTTTAATTTTTTCATTTAATTTTTATTTAACGTTTTTTTTTAATAAAAAAAATTAAATAAAATAATTTAAATAATTATTATAAAATAATATAATGGAAATTTCGAAGAAAGTGCAATTTTCTTTGAAGTGATCTCTAAAATCCATGCATTGCTTTTCAATGCTGGGTTGCGTACCCTGGATGGAATGTTTGTTTCCTCGTCATTTTCCTGGTCTGAGCCACTTCATAACAAATCGAATAACAACTTTATTTTTACTTTATAAAAGTACAGCACAAAATAAAAATTTTGCATTATTATTCAAAAAATGCTCTAAGCATCGATTTGCGATTTGTTCCCCGTTTTCAAACACACTGCCTGCCAGCTGGCTTTGATAAACAAAAGTTGATCGAGGCAAAAGAAAACAGGTATAAGAACAAATTCATTGCATGCATCTAATCATAAGAAGGAAAGAGACGTGTGAATGTCGTCTTTGTGTACACCAAATACACAACATTTCCATACCAGCTGACTGGAACGCAAAAGACGTAAAGCCCAGTGCGCTCAACGGGGCTCAACGTAAGAGTTACAAAATACGGTTTTAACAGCAACGGGAACAGAAGCAGAAGCTTAGCCGTCGCTACCGTTCCGCAGATACAAAATAAGGCCCTGTGTTGCGTAGGCTTAAAAGGCAGATAAGGCGTGGGCCGCAAATTTTACTTTCACCAGCCGGTGTTTTTTGACAACTTACATTGTTACATACAGCTTTTGAACGAACGAATATAGGAATACCACCATTTAACGTAAGGCACATTAAATAGATAGACATTTTCACACGATTAATATGTTTTGCATACGGGTTAGGATATTGACGTTTTTGTACCTGCGCTAAGATAGCAACGTTGCTGGAACAGTCAAACCAGCAACGCTACAAAATGGAAGTGGGCCACAGAGGCGCTCAGAACATTGAAAAACCTTATATACCTTGAAGTATATAAGCCAGCAACGTTGCTGAAACTTTGTAAACAGTTGTTTTTCATAGCAAGTGGGGATGTAGAAATTTGGTTCCGCGCTGTTAATATGAAAATTCGCGGGTGACAAAAATATGAATATGCCAAATGATTCTACATAATTTTAGAAATTTTTCGGTGGTGTTGTCATCTTGGGTACTCACTTAGTATAGACGCTATAAAGACTCGATCTTTAAGCATATAAAAACTTTGAGCCGCGTAAAGGATATGAAAACCGTCGAGTGACAAAAATTTGAAAGTGCCGCCTCATTCTACATAATTTTAGACATTTTTCGGTGGTGTTGTCATCTTCGGCACTCACTTAGTATAGACGCTATAAGGACTCGATCTTTAAGGATATAAACACTTTGAGCCGCGTAAAGGATGTGAAAACCGTCGAGTGACAAAAATTTGAAAGTGCCGCCTCATTCTACATAATTTTAGAAATTTTTTGGTGGGGTTGTCATCTTCGGCACTCACTTAGTATAGACGCTATAAGGACTCGATCTTTAAGGATATAAAAACTTTGAGCAGCGTAAAGGATATGAAAACCGCCGAGTGACAAAAATTTGAAAGTGCTGCCTCATTCTACATAATTTTAGAAATTTTTCGGTGCGGTTGTCATCTTCGGCACTCACTTAGTATAGACGCTATAAAGACTCGATCTTTAAGGATATAAAAACTTTGAGCCGCGTAAAGGATATGAAAACCGTCGAGTGACAAAAATTTGAAAGTGCCGCCTCATTCTACATAATTTTAGACATTTTTCGGTGGTGTTGTCATCTTCGGCACTCACTTAGTATAGACGCTATAAGGACTCGATCTTTAAGGATATAAAAACTTTGAGCCGCGTAAAGGATATGAAAACCGTCGAGTGACAAAAAGTTGAAAGTGCCGCCTCATTCTACATAATTTTAGAAATTTTTCGGTGGTGTGGTCATCTTCGGCAACATTTTCACCAGAATTTTTATAAAGTTTTATGTGAAACTTTTCTTTGTGTTTTATTGGAAAACAATTTTAAGGGTTTTTATGTTTTTATGGGAATTTATAATGGGAAACAAACTCAAGGGTTTTTATGGAAATTTATAATGGGAAACAATTTTGATGGTATAGACTAAATAAAAGATTTTATAAAGGGTTTTTATTCAGAGTGGAAGCCTTCTGCTCACTCAAAATAGATGCATACCTGCATAACACATGAAATAGTATTCGTGTAACCCAACTGACGAGCCTCTCTGGCAGGAGGCGAAAAGCTTATTGGGATGCTCACGGCCTACACGGCAAAAAATTTTTTTTGAAACTAGAAGTTTTTGTTTTGTTTGTTACGTAGGCGTCTCCAGTAACCAATGTTCCCTTCTTTATCCTCTTTCATCATTCCTCTTTTATCTTTTTATCATTTATTACTCTTTAATCTTTTTATCATTTATCTCTATTTACTTTATAATAATCTCAAAGAAAACAGGACTGGACAGACCTGAAAACGGACCACAGACTAACGGACTAACCAATACTGACGAGGTGCAATCCGGCGCGGTCGGCCCGATTCCATATAAACCGAGGCTTTCGGTGTCCCTCAGCAATGGTTGCAGTAAACCTCTAACGGACGTGACTGTGACGACCATGGCCATAGGGATAGCTTAGGTTGTAAGTAAGTAGGTAGGGAATTGTAAGTAGGTTAGATAGGATCTCCTTTAAAGGTTTTGAGGAATTTTTGGAAAAATGTTTGAAGAATTTTTAAACTCTGTGTGAACTTAAAAAGATTATCAAGGATACTTGGTAGTCTTCTGAATGATCACGCTGAATTTCCCTATTTTAGTTTCAATGTCGGAATGCGGACTGTAAAACTCCGGCTTCAAACCTTAAAACTTCAAAGAAAAATATATTTAAAGTAAAATCATTAGATAGGTAATACAAAAAACAACTAAAAATAAATCTTCATGGAGCCTCCAGCTGAGAAGTTATCCTCCGTCTGTGATGGAACGTCGACTATTGTTGGATACGGGCAGCGGCTGAGTAGACATATTAAGAAGGTAGCCAGCATTTCTGTACAGGAAAAGCGTAATCTTTACTCTCCAAAAACAGGACTGGACAGACCTGAAAACGGACCACAGACTACGGACTAACCAATACTGACGAGGTGCAATCCGGCGCGGTCGGCCCGATTCCATATAAACCGAGGCTTTCGGTGTCCCTCAGCAATGGTTGCAGTAAACCTCTAACGGACGTGACTGTGACGACCATGGCCATAGGGATAGCTTAGGTTGTAAGTAAGTAGGTAGGGAATTGTAAGTAGGTTAGATAGGATCTCCTTTAAAGGTTTTGAGGAATTTTTGGAAAAATGTTTGAAGAATTTTTAAACTCTGTGTGAACTTAAAAAGATTATCAAGGATACTTGGTAGTCTTCTGAATGATCACGCTGAATTTCCCTATTTTAGTTTCAATGTCGGAATGCGGACTGTAAAACTCCGGCTTCAAACCTTAAAACTTCAAAGAAAAATATATTTAAAGTAAAATCATTAGATAGGTAATACAAAAAACAACTAAAAATAAATCTCCATGGAGCCTCCGGCTGAGAAGTTATCCTCCGTCTGTGATGGAACGTCGACTATTGTTGGATACGGGCAGCGGCTGAGTAGACGTATTAAGAAGGTAGCCAGCATTTCTGTACAGGAAAAGCGTAATCTTTACTCTCCAAAATATTCCTACAGATCACCGTTGTTAGTTAATACTATTCTTGGCCCACTGAGCTCAATTCCTGGAGTTGACATCCACAAGCCATCCTCATTGGCCAGATCACCAAGCTCGCTTGGCTTACGCTGTATGGAACTGCATCATCCAGTACCATTTCTGACACCCGAATGCTGTGCATTCGTCAGACGTCCGACGGGAAATCAGGAATCATTTTGCGATCTTTCCTGAAATGGTCCAGCCGAAGACGCTGTTTTGCAACGCTGGGAATCCGTCTCAGAGCGAAAGTTTTTCGTCCATAAAAAACCCATGATAATACTCTGCTCCAAGTAGTACATCAATATTTCCTGGAAGGTAGAAGCGGGAGTCGGCCAAATTGATGGTTGGAGGGATAGACCACGCTGAGATGTCTATCTCCTGGGATGACTGGTTCGAAATGATCCTTGGTAAGATGAACACATCACATTGCATGTTGAACACCGAATTCTTAGATTCTAGACTTATGCAGGCGCGTCTTTGTATTGTTATTCTTTTGTTGCCGACTCCTTCGATCGTTGCCGATGTGCCTGTTTGGTGTATTTGAAGCTGATTAGCCAACCTTTCTGTGATCAGATTGACCTGTGAACCGGAATCCAGCAAGGCTCGGCATTCCACCATTCTACCATTTCTTGCCTTGATTTTAACGCAGGCCGTGTTGAGTAGCACATATCCTCTTTTTGGCTTTGAGGATGTGGCTAATGTGACTGTTGATGACATCGTCGTAATGGTCTTTTTTGCTTCTTGATTACAGGTACTTGTGGATGTTAAGCTTCTGCTGCTATCTGTTGGTATATGCAACAATGAGTTGTGCTTCTTATTGCATTTTGTGCAAGTCCTTAATGCGCATTGATTTGCAGTGTGGTTTTGTTTTAGGCAATTGAAGCACATGTTGTTTGTTTTGACGACTTTCACTCGCTCACTGACGGACAATCGTTTAAATTGTGTGCAAGCAAACAGTGGGTGCACCATGTCCTTACACACGATGCATTTTTTGGTTGGCTGACTGGTGGAGGTGGTCATTGCCGTCAACGTTTTGCCTCTTTCTTTCTGGCCAACCGCTTCCAAGGACTGGAATCGGACTTCCAATGACGTTAACAGCTGCTGTATCGAAGGAAGTTCTCGTGGCTTTTGCAGGGATTGCTCGAAGAGTAGATGCGTTGCTCGGTCCAACTTTTTGATGAGAAGGTGAACCAGCAGTAGACCCCAAGAATCAGTAGCGATGCCAATGTTGGTTAAGGCGGCTAATGATTCCTTGGTGGTGTCATTAAATGCCTTTATTGCGGTAACGCAATAACGGACGGCTCCATAAGCTTGGGTTGCCCCAACAGCTTATCGAGTAAGCTAGTGGTGAGGAGACGCACGTTGTTGTATCTGTCTTTAAATGTGTCCCAGGCTGTTTGGTAGTTTTCCTCCGTCAATGTCAAATGTCTGACAAGTTTTTCTGCGTCGCCAGTCAAATTAGTTTTCAGATACCATAGTTTTTGGATGTTTGGAATCGGCTGTGTATGGATCATTTCATTAAAGAGATCATGAAACTGACGCCTTTTCAGATAATTCCCATCAAATTTCGGGATCTCAATTTTTGGTAGATGAAGTGCCGATAGTTTGACGGAATTTGTTGGGCTGCTTACTGGCATGATGACAGAGGATCTTAGTGCTCCACGTTGTTCAATCACCCTCTCTTCTAGCTGGATGTAGGCTGAGATATCGTATACTTCTGACTGAGGGTCGTCATGGAGTTCCCACAGAGTAAAGTTGGCTGCCTCGATGTTGTTCCATAGTTTTTCCATTGCTGTGAGACATTGTGTCGGTGAATTATCTCGTGCACTTCCATTGAGCAACCTTTCAAGTGAGGCCATCATTGCCCTTTGTTTGCGGATGATAGGCATGATAGAGGCACCTTTGGTTGTTGTGGTGTTCGTGCTAGCTGAGATGTCTGAGAATTGGGATTTGCTTCGGCAGCCTTTTCTAGATTGATGGGTTGAGATTGCTGCAAAGTATCCAGTTCTTGTTGAAACAGCTCAATGTATTGGCCTACTACTGTCTTTAAGTTGTTGTAGTAGTCCTTCGTGAAGTATTCGTGGGTCAAATCCAGGTCCTGTCGCGCACGGATCTCGTAGTCCTTTTGATCGAATTTTGCCCAAGCTTCCTTCAATAGGTTCACACGCTCTTCAAAGTATTTCACCGATGTTTTCCTGTCCGCAGAGTCTTTTTTGTAGTTGCGGATGATACGTTGGATCTCATTTCCAATGTCCTGTTGAGATACTACAAGCGCTGTGAACGTCACTCCGTTGGATGGAGTCTCGATCACGTCGGGGTCACCAATGTTTAGTTCTCAATTTGGTAATTCCTACAAGCACTTGAACTTGTAGGAATTTGTTAGAGAATTTAGTTTGATACAACAAGCACTTGAACTTGTTGTATCCCTTTAAATTTCAGCAGATGCGCGTTGAGCGTCAATGAATATTTCTCAAGTTGTTAATTCCTACAAGTACTTGAACTTGTAGAAAGCAAACCGCTGGATTTGAGGTTGTCAGGCTAACAGAACTTTTATTAAGTACACTTCTTCCTTATATACTAATTTTACATGCATACATAGACTTGAAAATATCAAATACAATGAAAATTATTATAAAAATACAAAATTATGAAATGTGAAAATAATTCAGAGTGGTCAGCGGTTCTCACGGCGACGTTGCTTGCAAACAGACACCGGCGCAGCACGTCGGCGGGTTGGTGCTGTTCCCACGACGACATCTGATTCCAGCGGAATTTAGCGCGTTTGCTGCTGGCAGCGGAAGCAACTTTGCTTTGCATTTATTTGTGTATGTTCTGGAACAATGCCATTATACGGAATTTGCGTAATTTGGAAGTTATCGATATCTTCTACCACATATCGATCATGGTCTAATTTGTCTTTAATTACATAAGGGCCACGATACTTGGGTATTAACTTTTTGTTTGTGCCTATTGTTGTGTCTACATTTTTAATTACAACGAAATCGACGACTTTGAATAAACGAGGGCTAGTATGATGAGCATTGTATTGGTTTAAATTGGCTACTTGTCTATTTTGTATTCCCTCCGATGATCTGGCTCTTAATTCCTCTATATTTACGTTTTCTTTGCTTCCATATTCCGAGTCTAAATATTCTGTTATTTCGTCTAGAATTTTGCCTCTTTGTGCGTCGACTACAACAAACACATGTTTATGCCGTGACCTATTTGATGGCAGAGAGCCGAAGTGGTCAATGTGAAGTGTGTCAAATGGACTCGGAGTCTTCGGAAGTTGATATAAGTTTCTCTGATTTTTCCTATGAGGTGCTGAGTAATAAATACATTTAAGACAGTTTCGTATATATCGGTTCAATTTTTTTTTCATATTGCTGAACCAGTAATGCTTGCTAATTTGTTTTGCGCATTTCGTTATGCCCAAGTGTCCATGTTTTTCATGAAGTAGTCGCATAATGTTTTCTTCGAGTTCTCTGGGTACTAGCAGCTGACGTCGTTGTTCATTGTCATTTTTAAAAACTAAACCATTTTCAAGAAGATAGTTCGGTAAATCCTTGTGTTCTAATCTATTCCGCAAAATCTCTATGTTTTTGTCTCTAGCCTGTGCTATCTGTATTGCGAGATCTATATCTTCGGATATTACAGCTACTGACATTTGGACTCTATTGAGGGCGTCTGCATGAGCTAATTTTTCCCCTGGTCTATGTTGGACTTTATAGTTGTAATTTTCTAATAAATGTGCCCATTTCGCTATACGTAAGTTAACGTTTTTTTTACTAAGTATTTGCGAAAGCGCTGCGCAGTCTGCTACAATTGTGAATGGTAATCCATTTAGAAACATATGAAATCGATCAATGGCGGTAACAATAGCTAAAGTTTCGAGTTCAAAGCTTGTTAATTTTGATTTGGCCTCAGTTGTACATCTAGAGAAATATGGGTGAAATTGTTTATCTGTTTGTCTTTGCAGGAGGACTGCGCCAAATCGGTACGAACTGGCATCGCAATGTAACTCTGTGTCTTTGCTTGGGTCAAATATAACTAACACTGGTGCCTCAGCAAGACGGTCTTTTAAATACTCAAATGCTTTATTGCATTCTTCACTCCAATTAAAACGGGCACTCTTTTTCAAGAGCATGCTTAGTGGCCTTGCGATTCGAGAAAAATCTTTTACGAAACGTCGGAAATATGAAAACAGTCCCAGGCAACACTGTACATCTTTCGTGCTCTTCGGCGTAGGGTAGGCTCGGATAGCTTCAATGTGAGTGGCATTAGGCTTAATACCATTTTTGTTTATTGTGTAGCCAAGGTAATTTATTTCCTTATAAGCAAAGCGACATTTTTTAAGGTTCAATTCTAAATTATCTTCTTATAATAGTTCTAGTACTGTTCCTAAGATTTCAAGGTGCTCTTGAAAGTTAGATGTTGCAATTCTGATGTCGTCTAAGTATACTACGATGAGCCTTTTATCAATTAGAGGTTTAAGAACCATTATGATATGTCTTTGGAAGACTGCGGGCGAATTTTTTAATCCGAAAGACACACGGGTATATTCGTATTGTCCAAAAAGCGTTACAAATGAAGTGAATTTCACAGAATCTTCGTAAGCTTCTATATTGTGAAAACCATCTTTCAAATCTAGTGTACTAAAGTACTTTTTATTGACGAAATATTGTAAACAGTCTTCGATGAGAGGCAGCGGAAAATTATCACGAACTGTTAGCTTGTTAAGTGCTCGGAAATCTACATATAATCGTGTCTCCCCATTTTTCTTTTTAACTAAAACTATTGGAGATACATAAGGTGAATTGCTTGGCGTTCTGAAATTTATTCTTCGGTTTTATTTCGGTTTTCAAAATTTTCATTCGCGTGACACTCATTTAAACTTATTTTTTTTCTCTTCGTGTATTATCCCCAAATTGCGAACAAAAGTAATTTTCCGGAGTAGAGCGCTGGACTTATACCATTATTTTTAGAATGATTCGACAAAATAAGTGCACTACACATAGTATTGTTATATTCCTTTTTAATGTTGTTTGGTTTCGATTCTTTATTTTCTTTTATTCTAACCAAAAATATGCCAAATTTATTTAAAATATCTTGGCCAATTATTAATGGCAGTACTGCTTCACTATCCGGCACGACAAAAACATCATGAGATATTTCCATATTTTTGAATTTCATTTTACAGGTTAATACTCCGAATGTATGTATGTAAAAATTGCCCATACCACGGAAACTTGATTTGTGTTTATAATTGTTAACGCCAACTGCCGCTCGCCAGAGGTGCTCCCTCATCGATCGGTAGGGTGTCAGGAGTGAGCACTCCAGTCTCTCTCCTGTCAGCCTGCCGGTCGTGAGGGGCGCCTCTTCCGTGAGCGTAAGCCCGGCTGCGGGCTCTCCGCGGCAACTGGCGCGGTTTGACCGGCTTCCAGCGATCGTCGCTGGACCCACACAGGCTCTTGCTTAAAAACTACGAACGCGTTCAGAGGCAAATGCAGCGAGTGTCATCAGCGGATAATTAAGGAACATATACTATTATTGAACTTAAGGAATTATTTTAAATTATTAATCTTAAATTGTGAACTGAGTGAATAAACATTGGTCCAGGACGAGCCGGATTACCGCCGCCGCCATCACAAGGTCATCGTCACCGACGCCCGAACCACCAAGCCGTGTAAGAAACGGTAAGTTCACTGCATTTCATTTAATTTGGCCACCGCTTTTGTGCGAACTTGTACGCAAGTCTACTTGCGAGTTTAAAAGTGCGTCTCGTGCACTAGCTAGTGAACACGGCGCACTTTGAAGCCGTGCCCGTCACTCTAGCCCCGTAGAGCCCTTCCGGCCATATACATTTTATATATATATATATATATATATATATATATATATATATATATATATATATATATATATATATATATAAGGAACTGTCCTCCTTATATATATACACCCTTCATTTGACCGTCAAACCTTCGAGAATCGTCGATTCGTGGGTAACGGTCCCCAAGAATAACGGCAGCACCAAGGCTTGAGGTTTTTGATGCTGACCGTCTTCGCAAGCATTGCTTGCTGCGAAGCCCACATTAAAAATTTACCGCTTGATTTTTACTAAGCCCCGCGCTCTCATAAAGAAAGTGAAAGCATTTCACACTTTCGCTTTCTTGTTCTGCGCTCGTCTAGCTTCTCGAAGAGCGAATTACTTGTGCGCTTAGTGCAAGTCGAAAAACCACCACCTTTTTGCTGGCTGGTTTTTGCGGGTACTTTTTTCTGCTGCTCGCGCTCTTCTGCTTGCGTTGATCAGTCATACAGAGTCCACACGGAACACAAAAACCTGTTTTTCTGTCTGCACTCTCCCAAGTGATAGCAGTGTAAGATTCACTATTCAACGGTGACCCAACGCGAAATCGAAAGAGCGAGACACCCGGTAGGCAGAAGTGTTCGCAGCGACTAGTCTCTTTGTAACTAGTTGCCAATTTAAGAGACAACGCGTGGTTAATTTTCGGCAGCAAGCTTTTCGAGCCCCAACGCCATCGCATAGCGACCCGAAAACATTTTTGCGATTTTTTTACCAATAAAATAAAAAGTTTTTCCGGAATTAGTTTTCGGAGCGTTTTATGTAATTTTCATTTTGATTTTGCGACCTCCTTCACCGCCCCTATTCGTAAACCAGACACACTATGGCGGCGCTCGCACCCTTCATTCGCCTGGCCGATGCGCTGATCGAGTTCGAGGTGGACTTCGAGAAGACACCCACCGCGGATTTACACCCTTGGGATTCAGCGAGAGGAAATACGATCGCAGTGGCTGCTAATTAAAAGCGCCTATGAAAAGGTGCTTGCGGAGCTGGACTCGACGAAGCACAGAGGCAAAGAATTCGAAGGCGTAAAGGAGAAGCGGCGCCAATGCTATGCGGTATATATGCGATGCGCGGGAAAAATTGATCAGCTGATCGAAGCCGCCGTGTCCCCTCCAGTTGCCGCGACCCCGTCGCCGATGCCAGCCGAGATGCCCCAGTCAGGCTACAATATTAGCCTGCCCCCCTGCGAACCCAAGCCTTCCATGGCGACTACCTTTCGTGGCCCTCTTTCAGAGATATGTTCACGGCCCTGTATATTCAGAACACCAGAATTGCGCCAGTGGAGAAGTTGTTCCACCTGAACCAAAAAACTACGGGCGAAGCGAAAGAAATCGTGCAGAAATCCCCTCTCACGAATGAAGGTTTTGCCCAAGCGTGGAAAAATTTGTCCGACAGGTATGAGAACAGACGCGTCCTCACCAACGCCCATCTAAAGAAGCTCTTCGGCCTGTTCCCCATCACGAAGGAAACCGGTGGTGCTATTAAGGACCTGCAACGCGAAATCAACAATATTCTCGCCGCACTCGCGCTACAAGGTGTCGATACCTCGCATTGGGACGCAATAATCGTTTTTTTGTGCTCCAGCAAGCTCCCAGAAGCAACGCTTTCCCTTTGGGAACAATCTCTCACGAACAAAACGGAGATCCCAACATGGACAGATCTGGATGCGTTTCTCACGCATCGCTTCCAGACCCTTGAAACGGTGCAAGATATTAAGTGCACACCCGCATCGAAGTCAACACAGCTCCCAGCTCCGACTCACTCAGCTCCAGCCTCTAAACGCGTCAACACCTTCCAGTTGAAGGTGTCCCAAGATAGCTGCCCTCTTTGCCAGAAGCAGCACAGGCTGAGATCCTGCGCTCAGTTTCTCAGCTTGCCCTTTGCACAGCGGCTGAATACCGTTCAGAAAAACCGCTTGTGCAGCAACTGCTTGGCCAGATCTCACTCCGTGAAAAACTGTCCAAGCAGATTTAATTGCATCAAATGTAACGGCAGGCATCACACCCTCTTGCATACAGTCTACTCCTCCACCCACACAGCAACTAACTCAAGAGGAACGGTATGATAACGCTCCGCGTACTCAAGCCCCTGCCTATGCGAACTTCATTCCAGGTTCAACTCAACATGCTTCCCAGCAAGAAAGGCCGCAATCTTCGATGCGACCTCCCACGCAGATACAGTCCACTTCTCCCCCCGCGCAACAGCGAAATGCACAGGACAAGCATCAGGTGTGCTTCGCGAAAGCACCAAAACAGGTACTGTTAGGGACTGCCATGGTAACAATACGCCACCACGGTACATGTTACATCGCGCGCGCCTTAATTGATCCTGGGTCCGAAGTGTCGTTCATCTCGGAACGCATTTAAAAGCTCTTAAAGCTCCCAGCGCGGCCAACTGCAGCCGTAGTTTCCGGTCTCAACGAGACCGTGTCAGCAAGAATATCAAGATCGTGCGATTTTCTCCTGAATTCGCCGCTTGATCCCAAATTCCAAATTCAGGTGACGGCGCTTGTGCTCTCACAAATCACAGGGCGGTTGCCCTCCCACTCGTTAGACAGGTCACTTCTCAGTGGCCTCCCGCAAGACATCGAGCTCGCAGATGTCAACTTCTCCAGAAGCGAGCAGGTCGACGTCCTCATCGGAGCCGATTTGTACCCAGCAATCCTGCTGGACGGCATCCGCCGCCAAGTACTGGGCTCTCTCATGGCTCAGCAAACCGTGTTCGGTTGGATCCTGACCGGGCCGGTTCCCAATACACAATCTGCCACGGCATCCATAAAAGTGGCTTACTTCAATGAAGTCTCCTTCGAACAACAGTTCGAACGTTTTTGGGAGGTGGAGGAACTTCCCAAAACTAGATGGCTATCCCCCTCCGACAAGTTTTGCGAAGAAAATTTCGTGAAAACAACGCGAAGACGCGATGACGGCCGCTATATCGTATCACTGCCCTTTAAAATCGGCTTTACAGACACGCTCCGCCTAGGGACCTCGAGACACATTGCGCTCAAACAATACACGCGTCTGGAAGCACGGTTAGGGAAAGACGAAGGCCTCAAGCACCAGTACGACAAGGTGTTAAAGGAGTATGTCGATTTAGGCCACATGAGAGTAGTCAATCCCCCAGAGCCGCAAACACCTAGAAATCACTACTATTTGCCCCACCATGCCGTCATAAAGCCCGAAAGCACCTCGACGAAGGTAAGAGTCGTCTTTAACGCGTCCAGTCCAACCACCAGCGGACTCAGCCTCAATGATGTCATTCACACAGGCCCCGTGCTACAGACCGATTTGACTTTTCTAATTCTTCGGTGGCGCTTCTTCCGCTATGTCTTCAACGGAGACATTCAAAAAATGTATCGCCAAATATTGGTTGACCCAAAGCACACCCCTTATCAGCGCATTCTCTTCCGAGACCCGTACAAGTCCGAACTTACCGACTTCGAGCTTCAAACCGTAACGTTTGGAGTTAATTGCGCCCCGTTCCTGGCAATACGCACCCTTCTTCAATTGGCAGACGACGTGAAGCACCAGTTCCCGCTTGCCGCACACATTCTACAGCATTCCATGTACGTGGATGATGTGTTAGCAGGCACGCATGACCTGGTGACAGCTACCCAGACCCGCGACCAACTCATAGCGGCTCTCGACTCGGCAGGGTTTGCCCTTCGAAAATGGACTGCCAACCATAAAGGCATTCTGGCAGACTTACCGGCATCCCATCTGCTCCATTCCGATTTTCTGACGCTAGAAGATTCCAGCACCGCCAAAATGCTTGGAATTCGCTGGAACGCGACCCAGGATGAGTTCTACTTCGATGTCCAAGTCATCGCCATCAAAGCTGCGTACACGAAACGAGAAATGTTGTCTCTGGTTGCCAAGCTGTTCGACCCAGCCGGTTGGCTGGCTCCGATCATCGTGTGATGACGCAAAATCCTACGTCACACAATAATTTTAAACTATTATAAATTTTCACACTAAACTTATACTTTTCTATTTATACTACTTATATACATAATCTAAACTAACAAAATG
The DNA here is from genome assembly GCA_922984085.1 of Sicus ferrugineus. Classification (NCBI taxonomy): domain Eukaryota; kingdom Metazoa; phylum Arthropoda; class Insecta; order Diptera; family Conopidae; genus Sicus; species Sicus ferrugineus. The sequence continues at coordinate 27,982,166 of OV277349.1, forward strand.
ATGAATTTAATAATGTACTTATACTACCTATTTATATATAATAAATCAAAATAATGTAATAAATCTAATGTAATAAAATAATGAATTTAACCTAATACATACGATGAATAAATCTAATTTAATAAAATCATGTAATGTATTAATATATATTAGTATAAGACAATAAATATAAGCAACTATGAAATAAGAGTAAATATGTTAAAATAACTAGAAATAAGTATATAAGTAAAATAAGAATTAGCGATAAGAAATGCAAGCGGTGACTAGAACGAACAACGAAGAGAAATTCATGGAAATAACGGGACCAACAAGCACAAATAAGAATTAGCGATATGAAATGCAAGCGGTGACTAGAACGAACAACGAAGAGAAATTCATGGAAATAACGGGACCAACAAGCACAAAAGCATACCTACGAGAAAGACCGAGAGAAGAGAGAACAAAACATACGTACACAGCGGAACAAAATCCGCGCACAAGCATATAAAAGGAACAAGCTCAACCAGACCAGTCAGTCAGTTGCCAGCCTCGATGCGATCAACATCAGTCAAAGCTAACACCGCGGTAAGTGCAGTACACAGCCAATCCTCCTCCCCTCCTCCTTCTCTTATTAATCTGCCGGACTTGATAAGTCTCCAGAAATAAGAAAAGACTTCCCCTGACCTACTCTCCAACCAAGCAGGCGGATTTGATAAATCTTCCTGGTCAATCCTCCTCCCCTCCGACCAAACAGGCGGATTTGATAAATCTTCCTGGTCAATCCTCCTCCCCTCCGACCAAGTAGGCGGATTTGATAAATCTTCCTGGTCTCCCGTCCTTCCCATCCTACGTACTTGCTACCCGGGAGCGCTCCGCAAATCGCAGTCGGCACAATCAGCGTCAAAGTACAGTCAGCAGCAAAGCATTCTCTCTCAGAGCACGACAGCTACGCATACTCTCTCGGAGCCCAGTCAGCGTCCACAACAGAGTCAGCGTACCGTCAACATCTACAGAGCACAGTCAACGCCAAAGCATTCCCTCTCAGAGCACGACAGCTACGCATAGTCTCTCATAGCACGATCAACGCCAAAGCATTCTCTCTCGAAGCACAACGGCCACGCATACACCTACAGAACACGGTCAACGGCTACGCATACTCTCTCGGATCCCAGTGAGCATCCACAACAGAGAGTACAGTCAACACCTACAGAACACGGTCAACGGCTACACATACTCTCTCGGAGCTAAGCAAGTACCCACGCATACTCTCTGAAAGTACAGTCAGCACCTACGTTCACTTTCGGAGAACCTAATCAACATACGCACCCCCAACGCTACGAAGCCTGATTCCACGACACAGCAACACGGCTTACCCACTATAGCATTCGTTCGAAGTCACCGTCATATATGTAACAAACCTTGAATAATTCATTCAATAAAGCTAGATTCATACTGAAGAGTACTCAAAATACAAATCTTTTCCTTTAACTTAATCCTGGACTCGCTGAGTTATATCCTGGTCTAAGAAACATCGTTACAGGTGGCGCCCGAGCAGGGACTCTTCATCGAAAAGAAACAAAACCATACTTTTCATTAAAATCGTTACAAGCTTCAATATGGCGAAGACAGCATGGATTTACAAAGTAAACAAGGAAGAACTCCTAAACATTACGAGAGACTTGGAGTTGGGAGAACGAGAAACAGTAGAGGAATTACGTAAGCAGTTAGCCACTTTCATAACACAAAAGGGGTATAATGAGGAAATTGAGAGGCGACTTGAAGCTCACGAAAGCAAGTATACCAGGACTCGAGCAAATTCACCCAACTTACTTGGACTTACAGACGACGATACGTTCGTTACACCGCCTGTTGTAACCAACACACCAAGCAATGCACAGGGACATACGAGCACTACCGAATATGGAACAACAATAGAAAAAGTGCGGAAGTGGTCTACTAAGTACGATGGAGGCCGCGATCCACTGGAATTCATCGAAAGAATTGAGGAACTCACCGCGACGTATAATGTGCAAAGAGATTTGCTACCACGAACAATGCCAGAACTCCTCAAGGACAAAGCCCTTATGTGGTATTGCAATAATAATAGGCAATGGTCAGGCTGGGAACAATTCAAAGCTGACTTCTTACGATTTTATCTACCACCGCGGTATTTCGAAAAACTTGGTGACGAAATTCGTATGAGACAGCAAAAGGCTAACGAACCATTTAAAGAATATGTTGTCGCTCTCAAGGACCTTATGCGACACGCGAATTATACCAACACCGAGCAGCTGGAACGTATATTCGACAATTAACGCACCGACTACCGGTGGTATATACGTCCAAGAGACTTCTCAACCCTAGACGAATCAACCATTTTAGCAACAGAGGTTGAGTGCCTACACTTAGAGGAAACCACAAGAAACCAACAGCCGAAGAATAGAGAACCACGACACGAGCCACCAACGCATATGCGACGTGAGCCAAATACATCAACAGAGGCACAAAGACATCGGATGGATGGGAGTTGTGATGTGACCGCGGATGGAGGCGGACGGTGCGCCCGCCAATTCAGCTTATAAACAGTGTTCGCGAAAATAAACAAAACAATAGTGAAAACCCACGCCGCGAAAATAAAACAATAACCCCTCACCATACAACACTTTTTAACAAACAAAATAGTGCACTACTTAACTCAATACTTCATAACAAATAAATAAAACCTGATGAAAATATAATATATAAATAGACAATCTAACGCAATGCAGAGAAACATGCGAGGGGCTTGTTTATGCTCTCCGCAGTAAAGCTCAGCATTTCGTTGGTTTTCACTCTTCCTCCTTCTTCCTGGTCCCGTTAGGTGTGCAGGCGGCTGTGAGTGCACCGTGGGCTGAAGCGCGGCAAGATAAAGGCATAACACTTGTCTTGTCGCGTTTTGCTTTGCTTGCGACGTACGCGTGGCTGCTTGTACGGCTGACCTTACACTTCGCTACAGTGGGCGGCGATGACAAAATTCCGCATAGACTCCACTAATGTACGTGGCTTGAGGGCGAATTTCTTCGCGGTCTATGCGCATATTTGTACTCACCAACCGCATATAATGGCACTGGGTGAGACCCAGGTGTCTGAGGGTGCAGATCCACTGGACTTTCACATGCCGGGGTACCATCTACTGCCATTGTTTTTACCACACAGAGGCCTCGCCTTATACATTCGCAGTGATGTTGCGTACCAGTGTCAGCAACACCTTTGCACGTCGGATGCCGAATTTAGCACCATGTGGGTTAAATTCAAAATCCAGTCGCACATCCTGCACTTCTGCTTCATTTATAGAAGCCCGGGTCTAGGGAGGCTGCCAACTTTTGATAAATTGGACAGTCTCTCTGATTCGATCTCTAAAATTCTGGAATCGTATCCGAACAGTGAAATTGTTGTTGCTGGTGATTTCAATGTTCATAATTCCAATTGGCTACGTCATTCGAGTCACACAACACCTGAGGGTTTGTATGCTGAGTTGTTTGCTGAGTCTAATAATTTGACTCAATTAGTGAAGGAACCAACGCACTTTCCCTGCGTTGATGGGCAAAACCAAAATATTCTGGACCTCTTTCTAACTTCACATCACAGCAAGTATGATGTGAATGTTCTTGCACCTCTTGGTAATTCGGACCACGCTACAATTTCTGCTACCTTCCCATATTCTAGTCTTCAAACCGCTCACCAGACAGCTCCGAAGCGGAAAGTGTGGCTTTATGAGAAGGCTAATTGGGATGCGCTGAACTGCTTTTTCAGCCGTTTCAATTGGCAATTGTGTTTCAGAGATAGAAACATAAATGCTGCAGCAAAATTGGTAGAAAATATAATTTTATTTGGTATGAGGTCTTTCATACCTTATAAAAGAATTTCCATTAAACCAAAAGACCATTCCTGGTTTAATGCGACTTGCAGACAAGCAGTCAGGTCTAAAGAGGAAGCATTTAGGAATTGGCGTTTAAATAAAACTGCTGATACTAAACTGCTGCGCAATCAGGCCAGAAATAGGTGCAATGCCACTCTAAGGCGCGAAAAAGTTCTTTACGAGCAGCGCCTTAGACGCAGAGTTCTTGAATACCATAAGGGTAGCAAGAACTTTTGGTCGTTTGTGGGGAGGGTGAAAAATCAGACGAAATCGTCTATTCCAACTCTCCTTAAGGACGATCAGATCTTCACTCACTCGGTTGATAAAGCAAACTTATTAGCCAAAATGTTTGCTGAAAACTGCTCTCTTCCTGAGAGTAGTCAACCACTGCCCGCGGTTGATGGTGTATCTCATGCTATGCCTCAGATGCATTTTCGAACGCGAGCTGTTAAAAGAGTGCTTGCAGACCTCAATGTCAATAAGTCCTCGGGACCGGATGGCATTTCAGCCCATGTGTTGAGAAAGTGCGCCTCAACACTGGCTCGCCCATTGCGCAATCTCTTTAATTTATCTTTTACTTCAGGAGTTTTTCCCGCTTCCTGGAAGATTGCCAACGTGCAGCCAGTTCCCAAAAAAGGTGAGGCTACGAATCCTGCAAATTACCGGCCCATAGCAATCTGCTCAGTGCTCTCTAAAGTCATGGAGAGCATTGTAAATTTTAAATTGATGAGGTATCTAGAGAGCAACGAGTTGATCAGCGATCGCCAGTACGGCTTCCGTGCTCACCGTTCCACCGGCGACCTGATGGCGTTTCTCACAGAACGGTGGAGCAGTTGCATTCACCGGTTCGGTGAGAGCAAGGTTGTTGCTCTGGATATCTCCAAGGCATTTGACCGGGTGTGGCATAAAGCACTCGTGTCTAAACTGGCTGCTTATGGTGTCGGTAATACTTTCACTCGATGGATATCGAGTTTCCTCAGCGGCCGTTCTATTCGGGTTGTGATAGACGGCTTTGCTTCCGAAGAGCACTCCATTAATGCTGGAGTTCCGCAGGGTTCGGTCCTGTCTCCGACACTTTTTCTTATTTTCATCAATGACCTTCTGTCATTGACATCAAACCCCGTCTACTCGTTTGCTGATGACAGCAGCATTTGTCATTCATATTCATTCTCCAGGCGTCCTTCTATTCTGGAGATCAATAGAAGGCGCAGAATTATGAATGACACACTCCAATCTGACCTCAACAAAATCCAGGAGTGGGGTCAAGCGAATCGGGTCGATTTTAATGCGCGGAAGACCCAATGCTGTTTGTTGACCCACAAGCGTCTGGCGGGCGACAACTTTCCACCTTTAAATATGGGTGGTGTGGATATTAATGAGTCGGAGGCTCTTGATGTTCTGGGCATGTCAATCCAATGCGATCTTCGCTGGAACGATCACATCTTTGACGTGTCGAAAGAAGCAGCCAAGTGCTTAGGCTTTCTTAAGCGGTGTAAGAAGTACTTCACTCCAACCGATCTTCGTTGTATCTACACCACTTATATCCGTCCGAAAATGGAGTACAATTCGCATATATGGTCGGGAGCTTCGCGGGCATATCTTCAGCTTCTCGACCGTGTCCAATGTCGTGCGTTAAAACTTATAGGGGACAGTAGGGTATCCAGCTCTATTGAAACCTTGGAGCGTCGTCGTGATGTGGGGTGTGTATCACTATTTTACCGCTACTTTCACGGTAAATGTTCTTCTGAAGTAGCCAGCCTGATTCCTCCGATTCAGGTATTTAGCAGAACTACTCGGCTTTCCAGAGCGGTGCACCCCTTTTATGTCGCGATTCCGTTCCAACGAACCACGCATTACCGTGAGAGTTCGTTTTTCGGTCGCGTCGTTAGATTGTGGAATAATCTCCCTGCGAATGTCTTCCCGCCCACTTACAGCGTCGAAACATTCAAGCGAAGTGTAAACCGTCACTACTCCCTCTTTCCCCCTTCCCACTAACCTGTCATCCCTTCGGAACCAACAAATGCTGTGCATGGATAGGGGGCATCCCCTGAGCTTGGTTTCATCTGTCATAAAAAAAAAAAAAAAAAAAAAAAACATCGGATAGGAGAAGAAAAGCATCGAGTAGCGGAAGTAGTGGCCGAGTGATTAAACCCAAGAACAGCATGCCGTAGGTGCGGACAAGAAGGGCATTACAGTCAAGGTTGCCAATTGCCTCCAGTGTTATTCTGTTGGGAATGTGGTAAGAAGAATGTCAGGACAATTCACTGCTGTAAACCAAAACCGGGAAACGGCAGAGGAGCCCGCTCTTAAGGAGGCAGAACGGGACCCTGAGCATTACAACCTCCTCCCCCACCACGTCAACAAGCAGCAGCGAATCAGAGGAAACAGAGCTAAAACTAGAATGTGGACGAATTGTCGCGGTGGTAAGCATAAACGGACGACCAATCAAAGGCACAGTAGACACAGGAGCTACGCGCAGTTTTCTTAACGAGGGGCTCGCTGAAGCAGTACGGACCCCAACGAATCAGGTCCCATCACATGCGTACGTCCGGTTAGCCAACGGAGTGACAACCATGACAACCTCCGCCTTAGATGTGACCATAAAACTCGGAAACAGCGTTGTCAACATGCCATTGCTAATTCTTCCAAACGCTATCGACGGCCTAATCTTAGGACTGGATTTTCTAAGAACGATAGGGGCAAATCTATCACTGGGAGGACATATCTTGACCATTTGCAGTGAAGCGCAAGCAAATATGAAGTCAGAATGCTTAATCATACGTAGCCAGCAGATCACGGAAGCAGAAGCAATAGACGAATTCATCCAAGCCGAACTGAAACAATTCGATGAGGTCAAAGGCCCAACGAACATTGCGTGTCACAGAATAATAATGACCGACGAGCGACCTATCAAGCAGCGTTACTTTCCAAGAAACCCCGCAATGCAAGAAGTTAACAATACTGAGATTGATGGGCTGTTGGAAAAGGGGTTAATTGAACCATCACTGCCAACCATAAAGGCATTCTGGCAGACTTACCGGCATCCCATCTGCTCCATTCCGATTTTCTGACGCTAGAAGATTCCAGCACCGCCAAAATGCTTGGAATTCGCTGGAACGCGACCCAGGATGAGTTCTACTTCGATGTCCAAGCCATCGCCATCAAAGCTGCGTACACGAAACGAGAAATGTTGTCTCTGGTTGCCAAGCTGTTCGACCCAGCCGGTTGGCTGGCTCCGATCATCGTGTGATGACGCAAAATCCTACGTCACACAATAATTTTAAACTATTATAAATTTTCACACTAAACTTATACTTTTCTATTCATACTACTTATATACATAATCTAAACTAACAAAATGATGAATTTAATAATGTACTTATACTACCTATATATATATATATATAATAAATCAAAATAATGTAATAAATCTAATGTAATAAAATAATGAATTTAACCTAATACATATGATGAATAAATCTAATTTAATAAAATCATGTAATGTATTAATATATATTAGTATAAGACAATAAATATAAGCAACTATGAAATAAGAGTAAATATGTTAAAATAACTAGAAATAAGTATATAAGTAAAATAAGAATTAGCGATAAGAAATGCAAGCGGTGACTAGAACGAACAACGAAGAGAAATTCATGGAAATAACGGGACCAACAAGCACAAATAAGAATTAGCGATATGAAATGCAAGCGGTGACTAGAACGAACAACGAAGAGAAATTCATGGAAATAACGGGACCAACAAGCACAAAAGCATACCTACGAGAAAGACCGAGAGAAGAGAGAACAAAACATACGTACACAGCGGAACAAAATCCGCGCACAAGCATATAAAAGGAACAAGCTCAACCAGACCAGTCAGTCAGTTGCCAGCCTCGATGCGATCAACATCAGTCAAAGCTAATACCGCGGTAAGTGCAGTACACAGCCAATCCTCCTCCCCTCCTCCTTCTCTTATTAATCTGCCGGACTTGATAAGTCTCCAGAAATAAGAAAAGACTTCCCCTGACCTACTCTCCAACCAAGCAGGCGGATTTGATAAATCTTCCTGGTCAATCCTCCTCCCCTCCTATCAAGCAGGCGGATTTGATAAATCTTCCTGGTCAATCCTCCTCCCCTCCGACCAAGTAGGCGGATTTGATAAATCTTCCTAGTCTCCTGTCCTTCCCATCCTACGTACTTGCTACCCGGGAGCGCTCCGCAAATCGCAGTCGGCACAATCAGCGTCAAAGTACAGTCAGCAGCAAAGCATTCTCTCTCAGAGCACGACAGCTACGCATACTCTCTCGGAGCCCAGTCAGCGTCCACAACAGAGTCAGCGTACCGTCAACATCTACAGAGCACAGTCAACGCCAAAGCATTCCCTCTCAGAGCACAGCTACGCATTCTCAGAGCACGACAGCTACGCATAGTCTCTCATAGCACGATCAACGCCAAAGCATTCTCTCTCGAAGCACAACGGCCACGCATACACCTACAGAACACGGTCAACGGCTACGCATACTCTCTCGGAGCCCAGTGAGCATCCACAACAGAGAGTACAGTCAATACCTACAGAACACGGTCAACGGCTACACATACTCTCTCGGAGCTAAGCAAGTACCCACGCATACTCTCTGAAAGTACAGTCAGCACCTACGTTCACTTTCGGAGAACCTAATCAACATACGCACCCCCAACGCTACGAAGCCTGATTCCACGACACAGCAACACGGCTTACCCACTATAGCATTCGTTCGAAGTCACCGTCATATATGTAACAAACCTTGAATAATTCATTCAATAAAGCTAGATTCATACTGAAGAGTACTCAAAATACAAATCTTTTCCTTTAACGAAATCCTGGACTCGCTGAGTTATATCCTGGTCTAAGAAACATCGTTACAGGTGGCGCCCGAGCAGGGACTCTTCATCGAAAAGAAACAAAACCATACTTTTCATTAAAATCGTTACAAGCTTCAATATGGCGAAGACAGCATGGATTTACAAAGTAAACAAGGAAGAACTCCTAAACATTACGAGAGACTTGGAGTTGGGAGAACGAGAAACAGTAGAGGAATTACGTAAGCAGTTAGCCACTTTCATAACACAAAAGGGGTATAATGAGGAAATTGAGAGGCGACTTGAAGCTCACGAAAGCAAGTATACCAGGACTCGAGCAAATTCACCCAACTTACTTGGACTTACAGACGACGATACGTTCGTTACACCGCCTGTTGTAACCAACACACCAAGCAATGCACAGGGACATACGAGCACTACCGAATATGGAACAACAATAGAAAAAGTGCGGAAGTGGTCTACTAAGTCGATGGAGGCCGCGATCCACTGGAATTCATCGAAAGAATTGAGGAACTCACCGCGACGTATAATGTGCAAAGAGATTTGCTACCACGAACAATGCCAGAACTCCTCAAGGACAAAGCCCTTATGTGGTATCGCAATAATAATAGGCAATGGTCAGGCTGGGAACAATTCAAAGCTGACTTCTTACGATTTTATCTACCACCGCGGTATTTCGAAAAACTTGGTGACGAAATCCGTATGAGACAGCAAAAGGCTAACGAACCATTTAAAGAATATGTTGTCGCTCTCCAGGACCTTATGCGACACGCGAATTATACCAACACCGAGCAGCTGGAACGTATATTCGACAATTCACGCACCGACTACCGGTGGTATATACGTCGAAGAGACTTCTCAACCCTAGACGAGTCAACCATTTTAGCAACAGAGGTTGAGTGCCTACACTTAGAGGAAACCACAAGAAACCAACAGCCGAAGAATAGAGAACCACGACACGAGCCACCAACGCATATGCGACGTGAGCCAAATACATCAACAGAGGCACAAAGACATCGGATAGGAGAAGAAAAGTATCGAGTAGCGGAAGTAGTGGCCGAGCGATTAAACCCAAGAACAGCATGCCGTAGGTGCGGACAAGAAGGGCATTACAGTCAAGGTTGCCAATTGCCTCCAGTGTTATTCTGTTGGGAATGTGGTAAGAAGAATGTCAGGACAATTCACTGCTGTAAACCAAAACCGGGAAACGGCAGAGGAGCCCGCTCTTAAGGAGGCAGAACGGGACCCCGAGCATTACAACCTCCTCCCCCACCACGTCAACAAGCAGCAGCGAATCAGAGGAAACAGAGCTAATCAAAAAGGCACAATCAAAGGCACAGTAGACACAGGAGCTACGCGCAGTTTTCTTAACGAGGTGCTCGCTGAAGCAGTACGGACCCCAACGAATCAGGTCCCATCACATGCGTACGTCCGGTTAGCCAACGGAGTGACAACCATGACAACCTCCGCCTTAGATGTGACCATAAAACTCGGAAACAGCGTTGTCAACATGCCATTGCTAATTCTTCCAAACGCTATCGACGGCCTAATCTTAGGACTGGATTTTCTAAGAACGATAGGGGCAAATCTATCACTGGGAGGACATATCTTGACCATTTGCAGTGAAGCGCAAGCAAATATGAAGTCAGAATGCTTAATCACGGAAGCAGAAGCAATAGACGAATTCATCCAAGCCGAACTGAAACAATTCGATGAGGTCAAAGGCCCAACGAACATTGCGTGTCACAGAATAATAATGACCGACGAGCGACCTATCAAGCAGCGTTACTTTCCAAGAAACCCCGCAATGCAAGAAGTTATCAATACTGAGATTGATGGGCTGTTGGAAAAGGGAAGGGAAGGGGCCAGCCGGTTGGCTGGCTCCGATCATCGTGTGATGACGCAAAATCCTACGTCACACAATAATTTTAAACTATTATAAATTTTCACACTAAACTTATACTTTTCTATTTATACTACTTATATACATAATCTAAACTAACAAAATGATGAATTTAATAATTTAATAATACTACCTATATATATATAATAAATCAAAATAATGTAATAAATCTAATGTAATAAAATAATGAATTTAACCTAATACATACGATGAATAAATCTAATTTAATAAAATCATGTAATGTATTAATATATATTAGTATAAGACAATAAATATAAGCAACTATGAAATAAGAGTAAATATGTTAAAATAACTAGAAATAAGTATATAAGTAAAATAAGAATTAGCGATAAGAAATGCAAGCGGTGACTAGAACGAACAACGAAGAGAAATTCATGGAAATAACGGGACCAACAAGCACAAATAAGAATTAGCGATATGAAATGCAAGCGGTGACTAGAACGAACAACGAAGAGAAATTCATGGAAATAACGGGACCAACAAGCACAAAAGCATACCTACGAGAAAGACCGAGAGAAGATAGAACAAAACATACGTACACAGCGGAACAAAATCCGCGCACAAGCATATAAAAGGAACAAGCTCAACCAGACCAGTCAGTCAGTTGCCAGCCTCGATGCGATCAACATCAGTCAAAGCTAACACCGCGGTAAGTGCAGTACACAGCCAATCCTCCTCCCCTCCTCCTTCTCTTATTAATCTGCCGGACTTGATAAGTCTCCAGAAATAAGAAAAGACTTCCCCTGACCTACTCTCCAACCAAGCAGGCGGATTTGATAAATCTTCCTGGTCAATCCTCCTCCCCTCCGACCAAGCAGGCGGATTTGATAAATCTTCCTGGTCAATCCTCCTCCCCTCCGGCCAAGTAGGCGGATTTGATAAATCTTCCTGGTCTCCCGTCCTTCCCATCCTACGTACTTGCTACCCGGGAGCGCTCCGCAAATCGCAGTCGGCACAATCAGCGTCAAAGTACAGTCAGCAGCAAAGCATTCTCTCTCAGAGCACGACAGCTACGCATACTCTCTCGGAGCCCAGTCAGCGTCCACAACAGAGTCAGCGTACCGTCAACATCTACAGAGCACAGTCAACGCCAAAGCATTCCCTCTCAGAGCACAGCTACGCATTCTCAGAGCACGACAGCTACGCATAGTCTCTCATAGCACGATTAACGACAAAGCATTCTCTCTCGAAGCACAACGGCCACGCATACACCTACAGAACACGGTCAACGGCTACGCATACTCTCTCGGAGCCCAGTGAGCATCCACAACAGAGAGTACAGTCAACACCTACAGAACACGGTCAACGGCTACACATACTCTCTCGGAGCTAAGCAAGTACCCACGCATACTCTCTGAAAGTACAGTCAGCACCTACGTTCACTTTCGGAGAACCTAATCAACATACGCACCCCCAACGCTACGAAGCCTGATTCCACGACACAGCAACACGGCTTACCCACTATAGCATTCGTTCGAAGTCACCGTCATATATGTAACAAACCTTGAATAATTCATTCAATAAAGCTAGATTCATACTGAAGAGTACCCAAAATACAAATCTTTTCCTTTAACGAAATCCTGGACTCGCTGTGTTATATCCTGGTCTAAGAAACATCGTTACAATCGTTGCAGCAAAGATTTTGATTCAGCAAGTCTGGTTGGACAAAATCGACTGGGATGACACTCTGCCTCAGGTAACTCATGCTAACTGGTTGAGTTTCCTCCAGAATCACCAGCACATCAGCGCCATCCGCATCCCGCGATGGGTAAGAAAGCAAAGTCGAACTCCATGCGTTTTGCGATGCCTCACAGAAAGCCTACGCAGGAGTCATCTATGCCCGCATCAAGGTCGCCCAGGAAGCCCAAGTTTTCCTTTTGTACTCTAAAACCCGGGTAGCCCCAATTAAAACTTTGTCTCTCCCCAGGTTAGAATTGTGCGGAGCCACTTTAGTAGCTGAGATGATTGACACTCTCGTGCCCACGCTGCAGCTGCCCCATTACACGATCTACTGTTGGAGCGACTCCACCATTGTTTTGGCCTGGCTGAAGAAATCCCCCTGCGTTTGGGCGACGTTCGTGGCAAATCGAGTTGCCAAAATCATCGAGAAGGTACTACAGTCGCAATGGTTCCATGTGGATTCCCTGGACAACCCCGCGGATTTAGCCAGCCGCGGTGCCACGCCCCAAGATCTCGCTGCGAGCACCCTCTGGTGGAATGGCCCTGCTTGGCTCGCCCACGATAAGGATCGCTGGCCCGAATTCCGCGCCTCAGACGACTACGTCACCACACTGGAGCAGAAGACTGTCAGAACGCTGCACACCCATTGCGCTCCCGAGGAGGATCCGCTCGAACGATTTTCGTCGCTGCCACGAGCCCTACGCGTATACTAATACGTATACCGATTTCTTCACCACGCTCATCCGGCTAAGCGGCAATGTCGCTCGCACCCCAACCTGCACCTCCCACCGGGAGAAATAAAGGAAAAGAAACGCTGCCTCGCGATATCCTGCCAGAAGATTCACTTCGCGGACGAGTACGCCGCGCTAGAAAACCACGCGATGCTGCGATCCAAAAGCAGCCTACTCTCGTTGAACCCGTTCCTCCACACGGACAACACGATGCGCGTCGGCGGGCGGTTGTCCTCGTGTCCCAATCTGCCTTTCGACGAACGGCACCCGATTATTCTGCCATACGGCTGTCAATTTTCGCGATTGCTCATTCGTTTTATACACGAAATATCTTTACACGGGGGCAACCAATTAGTTCTTCGTCTGGTCCGTACCCAATTCTGGATTCCCAAGGTGAAAAACCTCATCAAAACGACGACCCATACTTGCAAGCCGTGCATCCTACATCGAAAGAAGCAACGGACCCAACTCATGGCCGCCTTGCCTCCAGAACGCATCACGTTCTCCCGCCCATTTGATAATACCGGAGCCGATTTCGCCGGCCCGTTCGATATCAAAAATTACACGGGACGAGCGTGCTTAATCACCAAGGGCTATGTTTGTGTCTTTGTCTGTTTCGCAACGAAGGCCATTCTCCGCTCCGGCGCGACTTTCTGGACTTCATGTCGCGTACAAAGGAACTGATAGAAACCCGGTATTCACACCAAGACGTCTCCTGGCATTTTCTGCCGCCAGGAGCCCCGCACATGGGCGGCCTATGGGAAGCGGGGGTCAAGAGCCTCAAAACCCATCTCCGGAAGGTGGCCCCAGCCATAAAATTCACCTTCGAAGAATTCTCCACTCTTCTGAGTAAGATCGAGTCGTGCCTTAATTCACGCCCCCTCCCAGCTTCCTCCGAAGACCCAACCGTGATGGAAGCCATCACCCCTGGCCATTTTCTAATTGGCGGGCCCTTACTCGCTCCCGCCGAACTCGAGCGGCATAACAACCCGCTCTCCATTCTCAATCGGTGGCGACGCGTACAAGCTCTCGCTCAGCATCTCTGTCTGAGATGGAAGACCGAATACCTGCGTGAACTTTCCCGCCGTACAAAGTGGAAGACTCCACTGCGCGATTTCCAACTCAACGATCTCGTGGTCATTCGCGACGATAACTTGCCGTCGAACTCGTGGCGCTTAGGCCGGGTTACAGCTGTCCACCGCGGACAAGACAACCGCGTACGAGTGGCTGACCTCTTAACCGAAAGGGGCCACGTCACGCGTCCCATTACGAAACTAGTGCCCTTACCCTGTGCATGACAGCCTGTTAGTAACCCCGTCTTTTCTCATTACAGCACCATCATGTATCTGATCCGCCGACAATATGCGCGGACCCGCAGAGGGCGGCTGCTAGCACCACCCGGGGCTGTGCCCATCTGTGCCGCCTCCACCGCCGCGCCACCCATTGTTGCCCACCGGGAGCCGTCCCCAAGCGCCGACGTCCTGGTGCTCGACGTCTCGGCCGAGGAGGCACAGGCGATCGCCACGACACGGCGCTCGCCCACCCCGCCGACCCGAGCTGCCCGAAGCTTCTTCGTCCGGTTCGAGGAAGCCTCCTCCGATCCGGCCCCATCACCGAGGCCCCTCTACTGTGACGACATCCGTATACGCGGAAGTCTCCGAGTTCGCGCGATGTCGGTGCGATATCCGCCGCGCCGCATGCTCCACCAGAGCCGGCCCAGAGACGTGCGGCCTCACCACCCTCGCCGGCCCCGAGACGTCTGCGGCCCGCTACGCCAGAACCGGTGCCATGATGTGCACCACCAGCACCGCCGGCTCCATCAGCACCGTCGGCCCCAAGGCACGCGCCTCCAGGTCGTCCGGCCCCACCGACGCGCGCCAGTGATGCCGGCCAGGCGGCACGCCTGGTGCCCGCCAGCCCAGCGGCTTCCTACAGAGGGCCGCGAGCGCGAGCTGTGCTGTCCCCTGTGTACGGGGCGGCATGTGCTGAGCCGTTGTCAGCTGTTTCGGCAACAAACACCAGCGCAGCGGAATTTAACGGCATCCGCCAGACACATGTGCCGCAACTGTTTGGCGTGGTCGCATTGTCTGGCTGAGTGTCGGAGCCCCATGCGCTGCCGCAAGTGCGGGGAGGCGCACCACACGCTCCTCCACTAGACCGGAGAAGAGGCACGGCGCCAGTTGTCGAGGTTTGGGGGATTTGCAGTCTTGCAAGGCGGGCGGTATGTTAACGCAAACTGCCGCTCGCCAGAGGTGCTCCCTCATCGATCGGTAGGGTGTCAGGAGTGAGCACTCCAGTCTCTCTCCTGTCAGCCTGCCGGTCATGAGGGGCGCCTCTCTCGTGAGCGTAAGCCCGGCTGCGGGCTCTCTCCGCGGCAACTGGCGCGGTTTGACAGGCTTCCAGCGATCGTCGCTGGACCCACACAAAACACTTCTTGCTTCTTGCTGCTGAACATTTGACGCGTGCAGACAGAGTGCCCGGAGAAAAATAGTGCGAAATATACTCAACATCCACATAGACTTTGCAAAACCCGAACTTTTCTATTGTAAATACTTAACCTGAACTATTGAAGTGAATTAAATGAAAATACTGAATTGGTGAAGCGTTTCAAATAAACAATAATTAAGACTGATCGGTACAAGGTTGCGGCGAATGAAGCTTTTAGGGCTACCCGAATCAAGAAGAGAAACAACATTAACTGCGGTGCACTTATTTCTTAACTCGAAGGCAACACTTACCATCTGGTGTGGTTCAAGATATTCAATATTCTGATTCCCATCGCATCTAGATCCATCGGCGGCGACATCTGTAACAGCAGCTACTCCTGGTGGCTTCTTCTTCATCGGACAAACTTGTTGCACATGGCCTGGTTGGTGGCATGTGAAACAGGCGTTACGTGGACGTTGTGGTCGTTGGCATTGGCTCTGATAGTGGCCAAATTTAGAGCAATTATAACATCTGATTTTCTCGATGACCGGAGTTGAAGTTAGTTTTACGATTGCTGTTGCTTTTGGTCGATTTGCCTCTGCCGGACGAACTCGCTCATACCGTTCTGCCAACCGCTTTAAGTCACTGATGGTTTTAGCGCTCATAAGAATAGCCAGGTTCTTGGATTTATCGTTTACGCCTTGTATTATAAAATCGATCAAATCGTCTTCGGGTATGCTAGCCTGAGCTGCTATTTCCTGCATTGCGAAGATATACCGCTTCACACTCTCTTCCGCCTTTAGTTTACGGTTTTTGAGTAACCTGATCACCTCTGCTGTCGAAACTGGTCGGCCAAATTCATGAATTAGTTCAGCTTTCAGTTGGTCGTACGTACGAGCCATGATGGTTCCGGCAAAAAGTTTGGCAGTCCCTGTCAATAAACGTCGTAAGCTAAAAAATCGATCGTGCTCACTGGCGGTTTGCCAGTGAAAAAATTTCTTCCATATCGGCGATCCATTTTCGCACATTTGTGGCCTGGTCACCACTGAAAGGCTCAATTATAGCTTCGAGAGCATGGAAATCAAATTTTGGTGCTTGAGGTCCATGCATTACTTCAGCAAGCTGCTGCAGCTCTAATTTTTTGCGAAGAATTTCAATTTGTAGTTGCAAGTTCGCCAACTCTGCCTGTTCGTGTGTAGTACCAGCAATATTGTTTGCAGTTGAGGCTATACAATTTGAGAGGATGGCGTCTGCTGGATATATAGCGTCGGTCGTAGCAGCGTAGGTGGTGTCGTATAAGGGTTCGCGTGGATTTTTTCCGGCGATGGCGACATTGACAGCGGTGGTGGCAGCGGTGGTGAAGGCGCTGGTGACAGCTGTGGTGACGGCGCTGGTGACAGCGGTGGTGACGGCGGTGGTGACGGCGGTGGTGACGGCGGTGGTGACGACGGTGGTGACGGCGGTGGTGACGGCGGTGGTGACGGCAGTGGTGACGGCGGCTGCGGCGGTGGTAGTGTCAAATGGCTCCAATTTGTCGGCGGAATTTAAAGCGGTGCGGGACAGGATCACTGCATTCTGGGCATTTCCAGTATGCGTATCTACCCGTTCCACGCTTGCCTACCCGTTCCACGGTGACGAACCGAAATTTTTTTTTTTATGGCAGATAAAACCAAAGTCAGGGGATGGCCCCTATCCATGCAACGCATTCGTTGGTTTAGAAGGGAAAAGGTTAGTAGGAAGGGGAAAAGGTTAGTGGAAAGGGGAAAAGTGGGAGTAGTGTCGATTTACACCTCTTTTAAAAGCATCGACGTTATAAGTGGGTGGGAAAACATGCGCAGGGAGACTATTCCACAACTTAACTGCGCGACCGAAAAACGAATTCTCGCAACGGTTAAAGTAACGGTAAAATAAGGTTACCGCACCCTTAAATGAAATTTATCAATTTCTGTGTCTGGCGAGTAAAAAATAGGTTTTCCGTTTTCCATCGCGATTACAAAACTTTTTAGGGTACCCGAAATCCCAGTTCTGAAGGATTTTAGTAAACAGCGGAGGATTTCAGTAAGCAGCGGACTCAATAATTAACAATCGATCTTTTCTCGTTGCTTTCCAGAACCAAAAAGAGACCGGAAATCCCCCGCTTGACAGCTTGACCTTTTTATCATCAGTTGTCTTCCACTTAACCTAAGGGCCCTGTTACACAAGTGCTTAACAGGGTTTACACTATCAACTTATACATATAGCTATGTACATATCACTACACATTAATAATTGTGTCTCTTAATAAATTCTCACAAACCTCTAAAAAATAAAATATAATAAATTTCAAATCCCTCTTTTTGGTTTTATTCTTTGCTGCCTCTTTGATCTCTAATTCTTCATTCAACGATGGATCCACTTGCGAGATTCCTCAGCGTTGTCGAAACTTTAGAAGAATTCGAAGAGGAATATCTCGCCATCCCAGTGCGTGACCATTCGGAATTCTCCCTCGCTACTCATCTGGAGCAACTTAAAGCGGTCTGGTCAGACATCAAGTCTTCATACAACTCTTGCGTAGAGTACCTGATCACCTCGAAGGATCCCATCAACGACGCGCATCCGGAGGCTCGTGAAGCTGATATAATCGTCGCCAAAACGAAATACCAATGCTGTTACCAAATATATGTTCGCTTCTCAGCGAAAATCAACGAACAACAACATCTCGCTGCCTCACCTACATCTTCAGCTTCAGCGGCAGTCGTAAAGCCCCTCTTTCGCATCCAATTTCTCGGGACACAACTTTAATTTGCCACTGTGTGATACCGATGTCTTTAAAGGTGATTACCAATCATGGCCAACCTTTAGATACATGTTTTCCGTGCTCTACATTCGAAATAATCTACTTTCTCCCGTCGAAAAATTGTTCCACTTGAACAAAAAACCCCAAGGTAAAGCAAAAGAGACCAAAAATCCAAAAATCTCCACTGATCGACAGCGGCTTCGAACAAGCGTCGAACAAATTAATCGACCGCTTTGAAAACAAGCGCATACTCATTAATACGCAACTCCGGACCCTATTTAACCTCACCCCTATCTCTAAAGAATTTGGAGTTGCAATCAATTGCGGCCCCAATCCCCAATTCAAAGCTTCGCTTAAACTCTACCGCCGCAACCTCGCGTCCTCATACCACCGTTCATCGTGGCCAAATACTGCACAACATAATTCGCAACAAATTATCCCCTCGCACTCCCGAGCGACCACTCTACCTCTTCAACTCAACGTCAAATACAGTCCACTGAAGCCCCTCAAACACCCAATGTGCTGACTTGCTTCACTTCTCGACCCAAGCAAGTTTTACTCGCTACTGCAATGGTACATATCTGTTACGCGAGGAAACCTATCTCGCTCGTGCGCTCATAGATCCCGGATCAGAAGCCACTTTTCTCTCCGAGCGCATTAAAAAACGCTTACATCTACCTACGAAAACCATTCAAGCGCGGGTGGCAAGTGTCAACCAAGCTCTCACAGCCCTTGTTAGCAAACTCTGTATGTTTAACATTGGATCCCCTAGCAATTTCGGAACTCGTATAGAAACCAAGGCTCTCGTCCTCCCACTCGTTCACTCGTAGCCCAAGAAACAATATTCGGCTATATTCTAACGGGTTCACCTCCTCAGGACCTGCCAACCCCTTCAATTACCACGCGGGTCTCGTTCTTTAACGAAGTTTCCCTCGACCGTCAGATTTCGCGCTTCTGGGAACTAGAGGAAATCCCAAAACAGCGTCCTCGCATTCCCACTGAAAAATACTGCAACGATCTGTATGAGAAAACGACACAGAGACGTCCCGATGGGCGTTACATTGTCTCGCTGCCGTTTAAAGAAGAATTTCCTTCGCAGTTACAAATTGGACGTTGAAGAGAAATAGCTCTTAAACAATTTCTCCGCAACGAAGCGCGGCTCTTGAAAACCCGAGGTTCAAAGAACTGTACGATTCAGTGATTCAAGGATACTCATATTTGAATCGTATGATCTCTCTTCACCCCGAAAAAACTTCGTTCCAGTCTGACACTTATTATTTACCGCACCATGCAGTCATCAAGTCATCAAGAAAGCAGCTCCGCCAAGGTGCGAGTTGGTATTAACGCCTCATGCCCCACAACCAACGGTCTCAGTCTTAATTACACCCTTTACCCCGGTCCGGCTTTGCAAGCAGATCTAACTTTCCTCATTCTCAAATGGCGTCTTTATCAATATGTCTTCAACGGAGACATCGAGAAGATGTATCGCCAGATTCTGGTGGATCCGAAGCATTCGCGCTATCAACGGATCCTTTTTAGAAATTCACCAGATGATGAAGTGCACGAATTTGAACTTCAAACAGTCACTTTCGGTGTAAACTGTGCCCACTATCTCGCAATTCGCACGCTTCATCAGCTGGCCCAGGATGTCGAAACCGAGTTCCCCCTGGCTGCGGCCATTTTGAGGACAGCCATGTATGTCGACGACGCTCGGTGCGCGAAAGGAATTGACAGCAGCCCTACGCTCTGCTAGATTTACTCTGCGAAAATGCGGACAGCTTTGATCCTGCAGGCTGGTTGGCTCATTATTATCGCAAAAACACTCATGCAACAAGTTTGGCTGGACGCCACCGGCTGGGATGACCCCTTGACCCCGTCAACCCTACAACTCTGGATAAAATTTGTCCAGTTTATCACCAAATTAACCTCATAAAAATCCCTCGATGGATTCATTTCACTCCAACGAGTGCCATTAAAGTCCATGCGTTTTGCGATGCTTCCGGAAAAGCATACGCCGGCGTGGTCTATGTACGCCTTCGTAACTCTCACGAAATCCGTACTTCTTTACTTTATGCAAAAACCAAAGTTGCCTCCATCAAAACAATATCTGTACCTCGACTTGAATTGTGATGTGCAGCTCTCTTAGCCGACATGTTAAATGCGATTATCCCTCATCTTGATTTTCCTCAGTACGACCTCTACTGCTGGACTGATTCGACCATCGTACTCGCTTGGGTAAAACGACCGCCTTGTACCTGGACTACGTTCGTTGCTAACCGTGTGGCCAAAATCGTGGAAATCGTAGATTCCACTCACTGGTTTCATGTCCAATCCCAACACAATCCAGCGGACTTAGCCAGTCGTGGCATGTATCCGCTTGAGTTTCAACAAACCTCATTATGGTGGCAAGGTCATCAGTTGTGGTCATGGTCAGTATGGTCATCAGTTGTGATGTGACCGCGGACGGAGGCGGACGGTGCGCCCGCCAATTCATTTTATAAACAGTCTTCGCGAAAATAAAATCCAAAACAATAGTGAAAACCAACGCCGCGAAAATACAACAATAACGCTTCACCAAACAACACTTTTTAATAAACAAAATAATGCACTATTTAATAACTTATTACTTGATAACAAATAAATAAAACCTGATGAAATTATAACAAATAAATAGACAATCTAACGCAATGCAGAGAAACATGCGAGGGGCTTGTTTATGCTCTCCGCAGTAAAGCTCAGCATTTCGTTTGTTTTCACTCTTCCTCCTTCTTCCTGGTCCCGTTAGGTGTGCAGGCGGCTGTGAGTGCACCGTGGGCTGAAGCGCGGCAAGATAAAGGCATAACACTTGTCTTGTCGTGTTGTGCTTTGCTTGCGACGTACGCGTGGCTGCTTGTACGACTGACCTTACACTTCGCTACAGTGGGCGGCGATGACAAAATTCCGCATAGACTCCACTAATGTACGTGGCTTGAGGGCGAATTTCTTCGCGGTCTATGCGCATATTTGTACTAACCAACCGCATATAATGGCACTAGGTGAGACCCAAGTGTCTGAGGGTGCAGATCCACTGGACTTTCACATGCCGAGGTACCATTTACTGCCATTGTTTTAACCACACAGAGGCCTCGCCTTATACATTCGCAGTGATGTTGCGTACCAGTGTCAGCAACACCTTTGCACGTCGGATGCCGAAGCACCATGTGGGTTAAATTCAAAATCCAGTCGCACATCCTGCACTTCTGTTTCATTTATAGAAGCCCGGGTCTAGGGAGGCTGCCAACTTTTAATAAATTGGACAGTCTCTCTGATTCGATTTCTGAAATTCTGGAATCGTATCCGAACAGTGAAATTGTTGTTGCTGATGATTTCAATGTTCATAATTCCAATTGGCTACGTCATTCGAGTCACACAACACCTGAGGGTTTGTATGTTGAGTTGTTTGCTGAGTCTAATAATTTGACTCAATTAGTGAAGGAACCAACGCACTTTCCCTGCGTTGATGGGCAAAACCAAAATATTCTGGACCTCTTTCTAACTTCACATCACAGCAAGTATGATGTGAATGTTCTTGCACCTCTTGGTAATTCGGACCACGCTACAATTTCTGCTACCTTCCCATATTCTAGTCTTCAATCCGCTCACCAGACAGCTCCGAAGCGGAAAGTGTGGCTTTATGAGGAGGCTAATTGGGATGCGCTGAACTGCTTTTTCTGCCGTTTCAATTGGCGATTGTGTTTCAGAGATAGAAACATAAATGCTGCAGCAAAATTAGTAGAAAATATAATTTTATTTGGTATGAGGTCTTTCATACCCAATAAAAGAATTTCCATTAAACCAAAGGACCATTCCTGGTTTAATGCGACTTGCAGACAAGCAGTCAGGTCTAAAGAGGAAGCATTTAGGAATTGGCGTTTAAATAAAACTGCTGATACTAAACTGCTACGCAATCAGGCCAGAAATAGGTGCAATGCCACTCTAAAGCGCGAAAAAGTTCTCTACGAACAGCGCCTTAGACGCAGGGTTCTTGAATACCATAAGGGTAGCAAGAACTTTTGGTCGTTCGTGGGGAGGGTGAAAAATCAGACGAGATCGTCTATTCCAACTCTCCTCAGGGACGATCAGATCTTCACTAACTCGGTTGATAAGGCAAACTTATTAGCCAAAATGTTTGCTGAAAACTGCTCTCTTCCTGAGAGTAGCCAACCACTGCCCGCGGTCGATGATGTATCTCATGCTATGCCTCAGATGCATTTTCGAACGCGAGCTGTCAAAAGAGTGCTTGCAGACCTCAATGTCAATAAGTCCTCGGGACCGGATGGCATTTCAGCCTATGTGTTCAGAAAGTGCGCCTCAACACTGGCTCGCCCATTGCGCAATCTCTTTAATTTATCTTTTACTTCAGGAGTTTTTCCAGCTTCCTGGAAGATTGCCAATGTGCAGCCAGTTCCCAAAAAAGTTGAGGCTACGAATCCTGCAAATTACCGGCCCATAGCAATCTGCTCAGTGCTCTCTAAAGTTATGGAGAGCATTGTAAATTTTAAATTGATGAGGTATCTAGAGAGCAACGAAATGATCAGCGATCGCCAGTACGGCTTCCGTGCTCACCGTTCCACCGGCGATCTGATGGCGTTTCTCACTGAGCGGTGGAGCAGTTGTATTCACCGGTTTGGTGAGAGCAAGGTTGTTGCTCTGGATATCTCCAAGGCATTTGACCGGGTGTGGCATAAAGCACTAGTGTCTAAACTGGCTGCTTATGGTGCCTGTAATACTTTCACTTGATGGATATCGAGTTTCCTCAGCGGCCGTTCTATTCGGGTTGTAATAGACGGCTTTGCTTCCGAAGAGCACTCCATTAATGCTGGAGTTCCACAGGGTTCGGTCCTGTCTCCGACACTTTTTCTTATTTTCATCAATGACCTTCTGTCATTGACATCAAACCCCGCCTACTCGTTTGCTGATGACAGCAGCATTTGTCATTCATATTCATTTTCCAGGCGTCCTTCCATTCTGGAGATCACTAGAAGACGCAGAATTATGAATGACACACTCCAATCCGACCTCAATAAAATCCAGGAGTGGGGTCGTGCGAATCGGGTCGAGTTTAATGCGCGGAAGACCCATTGCTGTTTGTTAACCCACAAGCGTTTGGCGGGTGACAACTTCACACCTCTAAATATGGGTGGTGTGGATATTAATGAGTCGGAGGCTCTTGATGTTCTGGGCATGTCAATCCAATGTGATCTTCGCTGGAACGATCACATCTTTGACGTGTCGAAAGAAGCAGCCAAGTGCTTAGGCTTTCTTAAGCGGTGTAAGAAATACTTCACTCCAACCGATCTTCGTTGTATCTACACCACCTATATCCGTCCGAAAATGGAGTACTTCGCATATATGGTCGGGAGCTTCGCGAACATATCCTCCTAGACCGAGTCCAATGTCGTGCGTTAAAACTTATAGGGGACTGTAGGGTATCCAGCTCTATTGAAACCTTGGAGCGTCGTCGTGATGTAGGGTGTGTATCATTATTTTACCGCTACTTTCATGGTAAATGTTCCTCTGAAGTAGCCGGCCTGATTCCTCTGGTTCAGGTATTTAGCAGAACTACTCGGCTAGAGCGGTGCACCCCTTTTATGTCGCGATTCCGTTCCAACGAACCACGCATTACCGTGAGAGTTCGTTTTTCGGTCGCGTCGTTAGATTGTGGAATAATCTCCCTGCGAATGTCTTCCCGCCCACTTACATTGTCGAAACCTTTAAGCGAGGTGTAAACCGTCACTACTCCCTCTTTCCCCCTTCCCACTAATCTGTCATCCCTTCGGAACCAACCAATGCTGTGCATGGATAGGGGGCATCCCCTGAGCTTGGTTTCATCTGTCATAAAAAAAAACAAAAGGCCCGGATTGGTTGCGCCAAGAGAAAAAGTACTGGCCTCACTCTCCTACCCCAGATATTTTTGAAACCGAATTGGAAGCAAAATATCAAATCGTATTTTGCATATTTTCCTCATTATGAAGACCTCTTGGAAAGGTTTTCGTCTTTCTCGCGAGCTCTCCGCGTACTTTCGCACATTTTCCGGATATTCCATCACACACACCCACAACATCGCCCCTCATTTAGACGACACAATAAAAGTATTGACTCGGATGAGATTCAATATGTTAAAACCCGACAGACTAATCTCATGCAGAAGGTTCATTTTGCCAATGAATATCACTGTCTGGAACTGAAGATGAATCTTGACAGAAAGAGTACAATTCTGTCACTCAATCCATTCTTATCCCAAGATGGAGTAATCCGACGGACATGAGGACGTTTAACCTCATGTCCGTCACTCTCCTATGACGAACGTCGTCCGATTATAATCTCCTACAATTGTGTTTTTACCCGAATATTAGTCCGGTTTATCCATGAGATCTGTTTACATGGAGGAAACCAACTCATGCTACGTTCGATTCGCACTCAATATTGGATCCCTAAAGCGAAAAATCTCATTCGAACCACAATTCATGGTTGCAAAAGCTGCACTCTACAAAGGAAACAAACCCAGACACAACTGATGGCTGTACTGCCGCCTGAACGCACCTCTCTCTACCATTTGCTGCCACCGGTCTCGACTTCGCGGGACCGTTTGACATTAAAATTTATACCGGCAGGGAAAGGCATATTCGTCTGCTTCGCGACCAAGGCTATCCATCTCGAAGTGACCAGTGATCTCTCGACGCCCACCTTTCTCGCTGCGTTCAGCCGTTCCACCGCACGCAGAGGATGTCCTAAGGATTTATACTCCGATAATGGGAAAAACTTTGTTGGAGCATCTAAAGCCCTGATGCACGATTGGAAAGCTTTCCTCCAGTAAAGTAAGGACGCCGTCCTCACTCAATTTTCCTACCAAAACTTGCAGTGGCACTTTATACCAGCCACTGCAAGTTTTTGCAGTAGTAGGTATAGGCCGGTTCTAATTCATAGCACCTCATGTGTATTTCGGAGGATCCTCCTCCAAAGGTGGATGTGTGTGTGTAAGAGTGAGAAAGAGGATTGAAGGTTCGAAGTTGGCGGCTAGCGGCTGGCGTCTAGCGGCTGACGAACGGACAGACGGACGGACGGCCGGACAGACTATCAGTAGGTCGATCGGGCAACGGTCGGTAGGCGAGATGGTGAGGTAGCTGGGAGAGGGAGGGGAGAGACGTGTGTTATGATATTTGAGTACTAGGAGATCATAAGTAGCAAGAGTGAGTTTCAGCGTGTGACTTTCGTTTTTTTCGTTTGTTTATTGGAGAAGGCGGACTGTGGCTTGTGTCTATATATATATTATACTTTCGCAAAATACTCACAACAGTTAAATTTCAAACGTTATTGAAATTTACGTTGATCGTTTCTAGCTTAGCAACTAGAATTTTAGCAGCAGTACAGTCTCTTAGCAGCAGCGTGGGATCCTCAGCAAGAAAAAACCACCACCTTTCTACAGGCAAAAGCAAGCTTTTTCGTGGTTTGCTTTCTGCTATATCCGCTGCCATCGTCGTCGACGTCGTACAAGCAGCGCACAAGCAGCAAGTGCCCGGTTAGGAAAACACATTTGTGAAACTGGTTCAACTGGTTATATTTTAATTAGTTGAACTAGTTTCATTTAAAGTACTTGTTAAAATTTATTAAGTGACACTAATATAGCCCCCCGCTATACAACGCTAATTGATCACCGTCTCAATCCAAATCAATACCAATTATTTTGAAAATAAATACCAATTAATTTTAAAAATCGATTAAAATTCCAATCTTTTTTAGTAAACAGCGGAAGGATTTCAGTAAGCAGCGGATTCAATAATTAACAATCGATCTTTTCTCCTTGCTGTTCAGAACCAAAAAGAGACCGGAAATCCCCCGCTTGACAGCTCGACCTTTTTATAATCAACTGTCTTCCACTTAATCTAAGGGCCCTGTTACACAAGTGCTTAACAGGGTTTATACTATCAACTTATGCATATAGCTATGTACATATCACTACAATCGTCCATTTTGACATTACAATCGACCCGATTGTTTTGTAAACTTTACTTAATTAGTGCTGCCTTCAATTTCTGAAATATTTTTGTCCAGCTCTCCACTCGGTTTCACCCATTTTCTTAATCTAGTAATTTGTTAGAGAATTTAGTTTGGTACAACAAGCACTTGAAAATGTTGTATCCCTTTAAATTTTAGCAGGTGCGCGTTGAGCGTCAATGAATATTTCTCAAGTTGTTAATTCCTACAAGTACTTGAACTTGTAGAAAGCAAACCGCTGGATTTGAGGTTGTCAGGCTAACAGAACTTTTATTAAGTACACTTCTTCCTTATATACTAATTTTACATGCATACATAGACTTGAAAATATCAAATACAATGAAAATTATTATAAAAATACAAAATTATGAAATGTGAAAATAATTCAGAGTGGTCAGCGGTTCTCAAGGCGACGTTGCTTGCAAACAGACACCGGCGCAGCACGTCGGCGGGTTGGTGCTGTTCCCACGACGACATCTGATTCCAGCGGAATTTAGCGCGTTTGCTGCTGGCAGCGGAAGCAACTTTGCTTTGCATTTATTTGTGTATGTTCTGGAACATTCTCCCCCCGTTGAATAATATAATTTTTATTCAACTATACATGTATACTGAATTAGTCAAGCTATCTTGGTGCCGGTTGCGGTACAACACGACTCGTTTCGGTGGCTTTCTTGGTTTTCCGATGCCTTTTTATGGTGACGATAATTATGAAGAGAATGATAATAATTAAACATGCGTATCCCAATGTGTAGTGGTGAATATCGTGGGGGCGTACATCTGTATGGAGATTGTGTTTGATGTTTGCCAGATTCTGCCAAATTTATTCTAAGTCCAGATCTTTGGAGACATACGTTTTGGCGTAGTGGAGGGGTATTGAGGTGATTGGATCGTCTGATTCCGGATTAAGATCAGTTGTGTTGATTTCTGATATGTAGGAGAGATCTTCTTCTGTTTTCAGTTGGCGGTGACCTTGAATGGTTAAATAAGGCAATCGAATGGTGCAGTCTTCGCTTAGACTGAGAATCCCAATATTTTGCAGAGTAAATTGGGTATGGTTTTCTTTGCAGACTGCATTTAACACCAACTCTTGATCGAGGGCAAATATCAATTGATTCGGATCATGTAGTTGTATCCAATGTGGTCCAGGTCCAGCATCGCGGACAGTACATGATGTTGATTTTGTCTTGGAGGTGAGCAAACTTGTTTCGCAAGCGCCTATATTTGAACCTTTCTAGTACAGTGGACGAATTTGATGACAGCAGTACCTTTGTTGGTCATATTTGATGCAAGTGCGTTGTTCATCTGTTGTTATTGGAATGTATTGATCCCGATGCAAGTTGATTATCAAAAAATCAAACGCTACTGCCATGATGGCGAAGGTTTTAGCTGACGTCCACAGAATGGGGTGAGTTTAGCATCTCAAAAGTAGAGATTAGGGGTAGATTAATTTTAAAAATAAAATATTTCTCCGTGATTGTTCCTTCTATGGTCATGAGAGCGTACAGTTTAATAAATTATTAAGTGGCACTGGGATCTTGAGGGTCGCAGGGAGATTAATTTTGATTTGCAGAAGTTCCATTCTAAGCTGCTCTGGTGAGATAAGTATTGGTTTGACGGTTCCGTGATGGGCGTCGGTTAAAATATCGATTAGAGAATCTTGAATCCGTTTGACATTGGTCAATGCTAGAATCGATTGAAGGGTCAACTCTAGGAATGTTTGTCCTATTTTCTCGGAAATGAGCTGTTGATTGAGGTTTTTTAACTGACTGTTAGTTTCATTTATCGCGACTTCCACTCTTGCAAATTCACGTTCGATCTCTTGTTGATTTCTCTTCATGATGTTGAGGATACTATCTAAGAATGATGTCTGATTTTCAATTCTTGATAGTAGTGATTCATCATTTTGTTCGAGTTTGTCAATCGTCCTTGCTGCTTGTTCGGCATATTCGTTATCGAGAACACCAAATAACGATCGAGCAATGTTTCCGATTATATTCATCGCACCTCGCTTAGCTCTTGCTGAAGGGTTGAATTTTAATAGTTCATTTGTAGAATGTATACCTCGCGATAGCTGTTCGAACTGTGCTAACAACACTGAACATGTTGGTGCATGATGAATCCACTGACACATTTTTGTTAATGCCGGTTTGTATGAGTCGATGATTTTTACTTCTTTCCAATATGTTTGCATGTTGAAATATGTGATTAAGTTCCATTCACTGGTGATGACTTAATCACTTAAGTTCCATTCACCTGCTGGAATTAGGTCCAATGTTCTCGAAATATGCACCCGGAGTCGTATCAATAGGTTGAATGGTTATTGAAGAGGCATACGCGACGGGGAAAAACAGATATAATAGGATTGTCAGGAGAGTTGCGCCTTTAGCCCGTTTGACCCTTTTAGATGTGGATGGTGGTTCGTCGATCTCTCGGTCATCCTGTGAAGATTGTGAATTCGTGTTCCCTTTGCTTGTACTGGCGACTTCTCCGCTCGGTGAAGTGAGGTAATTTGTTCCATTTGTGCTTGCGGGTATGTTATCCTCCGCAAGGAGAGGTGCCAATCGATGAATAGCTCTTTTCCAGATGCCATTTTTTGTTTTCACGTCCGCGACGCGAACAATAATATCGGGACCCGGATAGACCTTCACAATTCTTCCTAATGGCCATGTTAGAGGGGGCATCCCGTCTTCCTTGATGATTACCATGGTTCCAGGTGCAACATTTTGACAGAGTTCGTTCCATTTGTTTCTGCTTTGAAGTTCGGTGAGATATTCCTGTTACCACCGCCGCCAAAAATCTTGTTTCATATGGGATACTAATTTCCATCTTGTCACTAGCGAATTCTTTGTGGATGAGGCAGTAGCATCTGGTTGCGCTGTTAACGCTTCTCCGATGAGAAAATTTCCCGGTGTCAAACACCTTAAATCGTTCGGATCGTTTGAGACTGTAATCAGTGGTCGTGAATTGAGGATGGCTTCAATTCCGATCATAACGGTTTCTAACTCTTCATAGGTTAATGACGCATTTGAAGCTCCTCTTACAAACAACTGTTTGGCACTCTTTACCGCCGCTTCCCATAGTCCTCCGAAGTGAGGCGCCCTTGTAGGAATGAAATGAAATTGGAGACCCTTGTTACTGCAGATACTCTTTATTGCCATTGTTGCCTTGTCTGAGTAAATAATATTGGAAAGTTCTTCAAGTTTATTTTGTGCTCCAACGAAATTGGTTGCATTGTCAAATTATAGATTGCTACAGTGACCTCGCCGCCCAATGAATCGTTTAAAGCATCCCAGAAAGGCATCGGTAGTGAGATCACTTGCTAGTTCAATATGGACGGCCTTTGTGCTGAAGCAGCAAAATATAGCAACATAAGCCTTATGTGGCCTTTTCCCACAGAGTTTGAAGTGTATCCAGAAGGGTCCTGCAAAGTCCACTCCTGCATTGATGAATGGTCGTGCTGGTACAGTTCTTGCAGCTGGCAGGCCTCCCATTACTTGTTTGAATAACTGTGGCCTTGCTCGAGTGCATCTAACATAATGCTGCACAATTGATCGAGCCATTGTTTTTGCTTTGATTGGCCAAAATCGTTGCCGAACTTGAGCTACCAGCGTCTGGG
This sequence comes from Sicus ferrugineus, assembly GCA_922984085.1. Classification (NCBI taxonomy): domain Eukaryota; kingdom Metazoa; phylum Arthropoda; class Insecta; order Diptera; family Conopidae; genus Sicus; species Sicus ferrugineus. Next base: position 28,012,093 of record OV277349.1, read on the forward strand.
ATCCGCAGTGGGAGTGTTCTTCGTGGAACCACTTCATTAGAAGTTTTGTCAAGGGATCATTGTAAGGAAGAATCATTGGATGTCTGGCATCGTACGGAAGTGTTGATGACTCTATGCGACCACCCACACGCAGAATACCCTCCTCATCTAAGAGGGGTTTGAGGCTGCTGACTTGACTTGTTTTGCTTACTGGAGTGCGTTTATTTAGTGCTTGGAATTCCTCTTCATATTCTGAATGTTGCATGATGCGCACAATCGTTGACAGTGCCTGCCTTAACTCTTGAGGGGTCGCAATGAGGTCGCTGGCTCGTTGAATATTTGGGGTTCTGGTATGGCGAAGAAACCGCTGAACATAAGTGATGATATGGATCAAGTTGTTAAACGAATTCCGATGGTTAATCCTGTACAGCATGTACTCTGCAGCGTTGGATGTGATATTTAGGACAGCAACCCTTTGTTTTCTTTCGTTGTCTGTCTCCGGCGTACTGGTGATGGGCTGTTCGGATAACCACGTGTACGTTCTCTTATGGAGGAAGATCGGGCCAAAGAACCACATATTGCATGATTTACTGCCTGCCTCGGTGCTATCCCTCGCGAGATCAAATCAGCCGGATTGTCTTCTGATATGACGTGTCGCCATTGTTCAGCCAGTGTTAATCGTTGAATTGTGGCGACTCGGTTTGCAACGAAAGTGTAGAATGATGATGGCGCTGATTTGATCCATGACAAGACGATTTCAGAGTCCGTCCACAAGAAGATGGATACGTCTCCCAACTACAACTCGCTTACTATCCGATGCATCAATTGCGCACATAAGACGGCTGCGCAGAGTTCCAGCCTTGGTAGGGTTTGTTGTTTAACCGGAGCTACTCGCGATTTCGAGCATAGCAGTCGTACGGCAATTGTTTTATCTGCGTTGACGAACCGGACATATATTGCTGTGCCATATGCCTTTTCTGACGCGTCAGCAAAACCATGAAGTAGAAAAGACGTTGTGGTGTTATTGTTGAATACGTGCCTGCCGATTGTAGTGTCGTTGAGCATTGGCAGGCTGTCTCTAAATGCGATCCACTTGCTAAGTAGTGCCGCAGGTAACTCCTCGTCCCAGGAATGTTTGGTTTGCCATAACTCCTGAATTAATTTTTTGGCACTTACTACGATAGGGGACAGGAAGCCCAATGGATCAAAAATTCGTGCCACATCGGACACTATAGTTCGCTTGGTTGTTCGAGGATGCTGACTGAGATGTACCTTGATGCAGAAATTGTCATCCCTCGGGAGCCATGTAAGTCCTAAAGTTTTTACTGCACTGTCGACATCGTCCGTGAAATCAAGTTTAGACTCTTTATTTTCTGCTGGAATGTCTGACAGTAATTTCGGGTGGTTGGCACACCATTTCTGTAGATTACAGCCTGCAGTTTGCAAAATCCCTATTAATTGTCTCTTGGTTTCTTGTGCGACCATGAGGCTGCTTGCACCACTCAAGCAATCATCGACATAAAAGTTCTCCTGGATTGCTTTGGCACCGCTTGGATAGATGACCTTGTGTCTGGTTGCTAATGTCAACAAACATTTGATTGCCAAATATGGTGCAGCTCTTGTGCCGTACGTGACCGTATTCAGCTGGTAATGCTGTAGCTCATCGGACTTATTTTTCCTCCACACAATGAGTTGATATCGGCGATCATCAGGATGTACCCAAATTTGGCGGTACATTTTTTCGATATCGGCTGTAAATACGAATCGTGGGAGTCGAAAGCGGAGCAACACGGTGAATAAGTCGCTTTGCAGAACTGGCCCAGTGTGCATAATGTCATTTAATGCTACGCCTGTGGATGTTCTGGCGGAAGCATCAAAAACTACCCTCAACTTTGTGGAACTGCTTTCGGGTCGATGGATGCAGTGGTGCGGAATAAAATAGCGTGGTGACACTAAATTGGTTACCTTGGTCATATGACCCAACGCTTCATATTCCCTCATGAATTTCGTGTAATTTTCCTTGAGTTCGTTGTCTTTATCTAGACGTCTTTCTAGCGCCAGGAAACGATTTGTTGCCATGTGTTGAGAGTCTCCTAATGTAGAGACTGGGTCGATGAAAGGTAATTTCACCACGAATCGTCCGTCATTATCGTCATGCACGTCCGTTGGAGTGCAAAATGATTTTCACAAAGCCGTTCTGTGGTTGTGAGTGTTGACTTGTCTCCTTCTGCTTCTTCCAATGCCCAGAACCTTTCAATCTGATTGGCCAGTTCCTCTTCCGTGTAGATTGCACATGTAGTAGAGTTTCCGTCTTCTGCAGCGATCTTTCCTGAAATGGTCCAGCCGAAGACGCTGTTTTGCAACGCTGGGAATCCGTCTCAGAGCGAAAGTTTTTCGTCCATAAAAAACCCATGATAATACTCTGCTCCAAGTAGTACATCAATATTTCCTGGAAGGTAGAAGCGGGAGTCGGCCAAATTGATGGTTGGAGGTATAGACCACGCTGAGATGTCTATCTCCTGGGATGACTGGTTCGAAATGATCTTTGGTAAGATGAACACTTCACATTGCATGTTGAACACCGAATTCTTAGATTCTAGACTTATGCAGGCGCGTCTTTGTATTGTTATTATTTTGTTGCCGACTCCTTCGATCGTTGCCGATGTCCCTGTTTGGTGTATTTGAAGCTGATTAGCCAACCTTTCTGTGATCAGATTGACCTGTGAAACGGAATCCAGCAAGGCTCGGCATTCCACCATTCTACCATTTCTTGCCTTGATTTTAACGCAGGCTGTGTTGAGTAGCACATATCCTCTTTTTGGCTTTGAGGATGTGGCTAATGTGACTGTTGATGGCATCGTCGTAATGGTCTTTTTTGCTTCTTGATTACAGGTACTTGTGGATGTTAAGCTTCTGCTGCTATCTGTTGGTATATGCAACAATGAGTTGTGCTTCTTATTGCATTTTGTGCAAGTCCTTGATGCGCATTGATTTGCAGTGTGGTTTTGTTTTAGGCAATTGAAGCACATGTTGTTTGTTTTGACGACTTTCACTCGCTCACTGACGGGCAATCGTTTAAATTGTGGACAAGCAAACAGTGGGTGCACCATGTCCTTACACACGATGCATTTTTTGGTTGGCTGACTGGTGGAGGTGGTCATTGCCGTCAACGTTTTGCCTCTTTCTTTCGGGCAATCGTTTAAATTGTGGACAAGCAAACAGTGGGTGCACCATGTCCTTACACACGATGCATTTTTTGGTTGGCTGACTGGTGGAGGTGGTCATTGCCGTCAACGTTTTGCCTCTTTCTTTCTGGCCAACCACTTCCAAGGACTGGAATCGGACTTCCAATGACGTTAACAGCTGCTGTATCGAAGGAAGTTCTCGTGGCTTTTGCAGGGATTGCTCGAAGAGTAGATGCGTTGCTCGGTCCAACTTTTTGATGAGAAGGTGAACCAGCAGTGGACCCCAAGAATCAGTAGCGATGCCAATGTTGGTTAAGGCGGCTAATGATTCCTTGGTGGTGTCATTAAATGCCTTTATTGCGGTAACTGACGGCTCCATAAGCTTGGGTTGCCCCAACAGCTTATCGAGTAAGCTAGTGGTGAGGAGACGCACGTTGTTGTATTTGTCTTTAAATGTGTCCCAGGCTGTTTGGTAGTTTTCCTCCGTCAATGTCAAATGTCTGACAAGTTTTTCTGCGTCGCCAATCAAATTAGATTTCAGATACCATAGTTTTTAGATGTTTGGAATCGGCTGTGTATGGATCATTTCATTAAAGAGATCATGAAACTGACGCCATTTCAGATAATTCCCATAAAATTTCGGGATCTCAATTTTTGGTAGTTGAAGTGCCGATAGTTTGACGGAATTTGTTGGGCTGCTTACTGGCATGATGACAGAGGATTTTAGTGCTCCACGTTGTTCAATCACCCTCTCTTCTAGTTGGATGTAGGCTGCCATATCGTATCCTTCTGATTGAGGGTCGTCATGGAGTTCCCACAGAGTAAAGTTGGCTGCCTCGATGTTGTCCCATAGTTTTTCCATTGCTGTGAGACATTGTGTCGGTGAATTATCTCGTGCACTTCCATTGAGCAACCTTTCAAGTGAGGCCATCATTGCCCTTTGTTTGCGGATGATAGGCATGATAGAGGCACCTTTGGTTGTTGTGGTGTTCGTGCTAGCTGAGATGTCTGAGAATTGGGATTTGCTTCGGCAGCCTTTTCTAGATTGATGGGTTGAGATTGCTGCAAAGTATCCAGTTCTTGTTGAAACAGCTCAATGTATTGGCTTACTACTGTCTTTAAGTTGTTGTAGTAGTCCTTCGTGAAGTATTCGTGGGTCAAATCCAGGTCCTGTCGCGCACGGATCTCGTAGTCCTTTTGATCGAATTTTGCCCAAGCTTCCTTCAATAGGTTCACACGCTCTTCAAAGTATTTCACCGATGTTTTCCTGTCCGCAGAGTCTTTTTTGTAGTTGCGGATGATTCGTTGGATCTCATTTCCAATGTCCTGTTGAGATACTACAAGCGCTGTGAACGTCACTCCGTTGGATGGAGTCTCGATCACGTCGGGGTCACCAATGTTTAGTTCTCAATTTGGTACTACAAGCACTTGAACTTGTAGGAATTTGTTAGAGAATTTAGTTTGATACAACAAGCACTTAAACTTGTTGTATCCCTTTAAATTTCAGCAGATGCGCGTTGAGCGTCAATGATTATTTCTCAAGTTGTTAATTCCTACAAGTACTTGAACTTGTAGAAAGCAAACCGCTGAATTTGAGGTTGTCAGGCTAACAGAACTTTTATTAAGTACACTTCTTCCTTATATACTAATTTTACACGCATACATAGACTTAAAAATATCAAATACAATGAAAATTACTATAAAAATAAAAAATTATGAAATGTGAAAATAATTCAGAGTGGTCAGCGGTTCTCACGGCGACGTTGCTTGCAAACAGACACCGGCGAAGCACGTCAGCGGGTTGGTGCTGTTCCCACGACGACATCTGATTCCAGCGGAATTTAGCGCGTCTGCTGCTGGCAGCGGAAGCAACTTTGCTTTGCATTTATTTTTGTATGTTCTGGAACAATGCCATTATACGGAATTTTCGTAATTTGGAAGTTATCGATATCTTCTACCACATATCGATCATGGTCTAATTTGTCTTTAATTACATAAGGGCCACGATACTTGGGTATTAACTTTTGGTTTGTGCCTATTGTTGTGTCTACATTTTTAATTACAACGAAATCGACGACTTTGAATAAACGAGGGCTAGTATGATGAGCATTGTATTGGTTTAAATTGGCTACTTGTCTATTTTGTATTCCCTCCGATGATCTGGCTCTTAATTCCTCTATATTTACGTTTTCTTTGCTTCCATATTCCGAGTCTAAATATTCTGTTATTTCGTCTAGAATTTTGCCTCTTTGTGCGTCGACTACAACAAACACATGTTTATGCCGTGACCTATTTGATGGCAGAGAGCCGAAGTGGTCAATGTGAAGTGTGTCAAATGGACTCGGAGTCTTCGGAAGTTGGTATAAGTTTCTCTGATTTTTCCTATGAGGTACTGCGTAATAAATACATTTAAGACAGTTTCGTATGTATCGGTTCAATTTTTTTTCATATTGCTGAACCAGTAATGCTTGCTAATTTGTTTTGCGCATTTCGTTATGCCCAAGTGTCCATGTTTTTCATGAAGTAGTCGCATAATGTTTTCTTCGAGTTCTCTGGGTACTAGCAGCTGACGTCGTTGTTCATTGTCATTTTTAAAAACTAAACCATTTTCAAGAACATAGTTCGGTAAATCTTCGTGTTCTAATCTATTCCGCAAAATCTTGAAAGTTAGATGTTGCAATTCTGATGTCGTCTAAGTATACTACGATGAGCCTTTTATCAATTAGAGGTTTAAGAACCATTATGATATGTCTTTGGAAGACTGCGGGCGAATTTTTTAATCCGAAAGACACACGGGTATATTCGTATTGTCCAAAAAGCGTTACAAATGAAGTGAATTTCACAGAATCTTCGTAAGCTTCTATATTGTGAAAACCATCTTTCAAATCTAGTGTACTAAAGTACTTTTTATTGACGAAATATTGTAAACAGTCTTCGATGAGAGGCAGCGGAAAATTATCACGAACTGTTAGCTTGTTAAGTGCTCGGAAATCTACATATAATCGTGTCTCCCCATTTTTCTTTTTAACTAAAACTATTGGAGATACATAAGGTGAATTGCTTGGCGTTCTGAAATTTATTCTTCGGTTTTATTTCGGTTTTCAAAATTTTCATTCGCGTGACACTCATTTAAACTTATTTTTTTTCTCTTCGTGTATTATCCCCAAATTGCGAACAAAAGTAATTTTCCGGAGTAGAGCGCTGGACTTATACCATTATTTTTAGAATGATTCGACAAAATAAGTGCACTACACATAGTATTGTTATATTCCTTTTTAATGTTGTTTGGTTTCGATTCTTTATTTTCTTTTATTCTAACCAAAAATATGCCAAATTTATTTAAAATATCTTGGCCAATTATTAATGGCAGTACTGCTTCACTATCCGGCACGACAAAAACATCATGAGATATTTCCATATTCTTGAATTTCATTTTACAGGTTAATACTCCGAATGTATGTATGTAAAAATTGCCCATACCACGGAAACTTGATTTGTGTTTATAATTGTTAACGCCAACTGCCGCTCGCCAGAGGTGCTCCCTCATCGATCGGTAGGGTGTCAGGAGTGAGCACTCCAGTCTCTCTCCTGTCAGCCTGCCGGTCGTGAGGGGCGCCTCTCCCGTGAGCGTAAGCCCGGCTGCGGGCTCTCCGCGGCAACTGGCGCGGTTTGACCGGCTTCCAGCGATCGTCGCTGGACCCACACAGGCTCTTGCTTAAAAACCACGAACGCGTTCAGAGGCAAATGCAGCGAGTGCCATCAGCGGATAATTAAGGAACATATACTATTATTGAACTTAAGGAATTATTTTAAATTATTAATCTTAAATTGTGAACTGAGTGAATAAACATTGGTCCAGGACGAGCCGGATTACCGCCGCCGCCATCACAAGGTCATCGTCACCGACGCCCGAACCACCAAGCCGTGTAAGAAACGGTAAGTTCACTGCATTTCATTTCATTTGGCCACCGCTTTTGTGCGAACTTGTACGCAAGTCTACTTGCGAGTTTAAAAGTGCGTCTCGTGCACTAGCTAGTGAACACGGCGCACTTTGAAGCCGTGCACGTCACTCTAGCCCCGTAGAGCCCTTCCGGCCATATACATTTTATATATATATATATATATATATATATATATATATATATATATATATATATATATATATATATATATATATATATATATATATATATATATATATATATATATATATATATATATATATATATATATATATATATATATATATATATATATATATATATTTATATATATATATATATATATATATATATATATATATATATATATATGTATATATATATATATATATATATATATATATATATATATATATATATATTAGACCGGTCCTTATTTCTTTTTTTTCGAATTCGTATGACGGCAAGCGCTAAAACCATTTTATTTGATCCTAAAAATACACAAAAAAAATTTGAGCTTGATTGGACAATTTTTAGCCGTGCCCCCGCCAACATTGAAATTTTTTTCCCCGGTTTTTCTTGAAATGTATCTGGCAGCCCTGTTGGTAAGTACTTATTGAAATGTGTACTCACACACTCTCTCTTTTTTTGTGGCGGCCCAGTACTGTGTTGTTGTTGTGTACGTCTGACGAAAATTCGCATAAATAAATCATTTTGTATTGCAACTTTCACACGTAGAGATCGACGAATTTAGTGAAATCGTGAAGTTCAAACAAAAAAATTTAAAAGAATATTGTCCAAAAGATTACCATTAAAAAAATTGAACAAATAAATTTTAAAATTAAAAATCCAAAGCGATGACAACCAAAAGATTTCGATCGGATGATGATATTATGTTAATTGGCGTAATTGACCACCAAATTACTGGAGCTAAATTACCAGGAAGAAAACAAGTGCTACAAGTTTTATTTTATAATTTAAGAATAGTTGGTTTAAATTTAAGAGAAAGTTCTAAATTAGTTGTTGCTGAGGTTAGTACGTTTTGGCAAAAAGCACGAATTCCAACACACCATGAAAAACACTGCATTGAGAAGCTGGAAAAATTATACAACGAGTGGAGAGATATTACAAAGCATCATGGTCGAAAAACAGAATGTCAAAACAGGAAAGAAACTGAATTTCAAGATAAATTACATGATTTATTCGATATCGCACACGCAAACGCGATAGAATTAATTAAAATACAAGAAGACAAAGAGTTCTTAAAAAAGCAACGAGAAAAAGGAAGACCAGGTTGTATGCTAGGAACGGATAGAATTGTCATGCAGAAAGAAAAGCGAAAGGCAGTCCAGAAAGAACAAGAAAACCAGCGTCGAATAAAAGAAGATGAACGAAAAGAGTTATATGAACAACATACTCAAAGAGGTATACAATTAAGAATTATATCTTTTAAGCAAATCAGAATTATTGTTGTAAAACAGGTATGATTGACATTGACGACGAAAACGATATTGAAGTTGTAGCATCAACATCAGCAGGAAATGCATATCCAGGTATATCAGGTATATCCAGAGGTAAAACAAATTTGTTTACACCAAGACTGCTTTCAACTTTGGATAAGTGGAAAATCACTGATGGTGCTGCAGTTCATATCCTAAGTGCAACTGCTGACGCGTTGGGCTATGATATCGAAGATCTTATACTAAATCGTTCATCAATTCGTTGAATGCGTCAGAAACATCGTGCAACAACAGCACAAAACATTGCAGCAAACTTTGATGTAAGTACTGTAATGTGTTTGTGTTTTTCCCTATGCTTCTTTTTTTATGTTTTGAGTATAAATTAAGAAACTTGAGTTTTTTTTTCCAGATTCCACGTAGTTTTGTTTTGCATTGGGATGGTACAATGTTACCAGAAATTAGTGGCAGGGAAAAAGTTGATCGCTTGCCAATCATAGTCTCATCTCAAGGTATCGATAAACTACTTGGCATTCCAAAGTTAAAATCTTCGAGTGGAAAAGAAATATCAGATGCCGTGTTTAATTCAATAAAAGAATATGAAATGCTTGATCGAGTTGAAATTATCTGCTTCGACACAACTGCTCATAATACAGGAGCACAAAACGGTGCTGCTGCTCTGCTTGAAGGAAAACTAGGTCGCGATTTATTATATTTTCCCTGCAGACACCATATTTACGAGTTGTTGATCCGTAAAGTGTTTGAAATTAGAGTGGCTACTACAGCCGGTCCAGAAGTGCTAATTTTTAATCGCTTTAGCAAATACTGGAATAATATTGACAAATTAAATTACAAGAGTTGTTTAGAAGATGAACACATTATTACAGTATTGACAGCTGAAGAACGTGGAACAATTTTAAATTACTGTCTAGATAACTTAAAACAAGCTCATAGCAGACGCGACTACAAAGAATTATTACAATTAGTTGTCAGTTTTCTTGGTGGTACGGTGCCGAATTTTAACACCTTTCGTATACCTGGTGCAACTTCTCATGCTCGATGGATGTCAAAATCTATTTATGCACTTAAAATTTATTTGTTTCGTAATGAATTCAATATGACCAAACAAGAGCTAAACGGTATACGTAGTGTCTGTCTGTTTATAGTTCGTATTTATGTAAAAGCCTGGTTTGGATGCACTAAAGCAATTGAAGCACCAAATCAAGACCTAAATTTAATTAAAAATATTATAGCTTATCCTGAAAGGGATATAGCTCTTGCTTTGCTACAAAAAATAAGCAATCATTTGTGGTATTTGTCGGAAGAAGCAGTCGGTCTTTCATTCTTCGATCCTAATGTAAGCGTTACAATTAAAAAAAAATGGTTCAGGCAATTAATGTTAAAGCAAATACAGAAAAATGCAAGCGAATAATAACTAATCCAACAAATATCGACACATTTGCGCAAAAAGATTTAAGCGATTTTGTAAATTCCAATACACACGCGTTCTTTGATCGCTTAGAAATTTCAAAAGAATTTTTGCAAGTCGATCCGTCGGATTGGAATGAAAGATTTGACTACGCTCAGGGATCACAAATTTGTAAAAACTTATCTGTAGTAAATGATGCAGCTGAAAGAGGCGCCAAATTCATTACAGATTATAATAATAAATTAACCCACAATGAAGAGGAGAAACAATTCCTTTTTCAAGTGGTTAAAGAATATAACATGAATTATCCCACTTTTAAAAAGACTTCACTATTAAATTAAAATAATATTAATGTTACTATGAGTATGTAATTAATAAAAATATTTCAGTTTATTCTTACTTTTCAAATAAATGCAAATAAAATAAAAAAATATATTTTTTTTGCCTTATTTCTCATAATAAAAACAAAAAGGTGCTTGGGGCACGGCTAAAAATTATCCAATCGTTGTCAAATTTTTTTTTATGCTTTGTGAGACTAAAACGAATATTTTTAGCGCTTGCCGTAACATATATTCGAGAAAATAAATTTGTCCATATAAATAAGGACCGGTCTAATATATATATATATATATATATATATATATATATATATATATATATATATATATATATATATATATATATATATATATATATATATATATATATATATATAAGGAACTGTCCTCCTTATATATATATACACCCTTCATTTGACCGTCAAACCTTCGAGAATCGTCGATTCGTGGGTAACGGTCCCCAAGAATAACGGCAGCACCAAGGCTTGAGGTTTTTATTGCTGACCGTCTTCGCAAGCATTGCTTGCTGCGAAGCCCACATTAAAAATTTACCGCTTGATTTTTACTAAGCCCCGCGCTCTCATAAAGAAAGTGAAAGCATTTCACACTTTCGCTTTCTTGTTCTGCGCTCGTCTAGCTTCTCGAAGAGCGAATTACTTGTGCGCTTAGTGCAAGTCGAAAAACCACCACCTTTTTGCTGGCTGGTTTTTGCGGGTACTTTTTTCTGCTGCTCGCGCTCTTCTGCTTGCGTTGATCAGTCATACAGAGTCCACACGGAACACAAAAACCTGTTTTTCTGTCTGCACTCTCCCAAGTGATAGCAGTGTAAGATTCACTTTTCAACGGTGACCCAACGCGAAATCGAAAGAGCGAGACACCCGGTAGGCAGAAGTGTTCGCAGCGACAAGTCTCTTTGTAACTAGTTGCCAATTTAAGAGACAACGCGTGGTTAATTTTCGGCAGCAAGCTTTTCGAGCCCCAACGCCATCGCATAGCGACCCGAAAACATTTTTGCGATTTTTTTACCAATAAAATAAAAAGTTTATCCGGACTTAGTTTTCGGAGCGTTTTATTTCATTTTCATTTTGATTTTGCGACCTCCTTCACCGCCCCTATTCGTAAACCAGACACACTATGGCGGCGCTCGCACCCTTCATTCGCCTGGCCGATGCGCTGATCGAGTTCGAGGTGGACTTCGAGAAGACACCCACCGCGGACCACACCGTTTACACCCTTGGGATTCAGCGAGAGGAAATACGATCGCAGTGGCTGCTAATTAAAAGCGCCTATGAAAAGGTGCTTGCGGAGCTGGACTCGACGAAGCACAGAGGCAAAGAATTCGAAGGCGTAAAGGAGAAGCGGCGCCAATGCTATGCGGTATATATGCGATGCGCGGGAAAAATTGATCAGCTGATCGAAGCCGCCGTGTCCCCTCCAGTTGCCGCGACCCCGTCGCCGATGCCAGCCGAGATGCCCCAGTCAGGCTACAATATTAGCCTGCCCCCCTGCGACACCCAAGCCTTCCATGGCGACTACCTTTCGTGGCCCTCTTTCAGAGATATGTTCACGGCCCTGTATATTCAGAACACCAGAATTGCGCCAGTGGAGAAGTTGTTCCACCTGAACCAAAAAACTACGGGCGAAGCGAAAGAAATCGTGCAGAAATCCCCTCTCACGAATGAAGGTTTTGCCCAAGCGTGGAAAAATTTGTCCGACAGGTATGAGAACAGACGCGTCCTCACCAACGCCCATCTAAAGAAGCTCTTCGGCCTGTTCCCCATCACGAAGGAAACCGGTGGTGCTATTAAGGACCTGCAACGCGAAATCAACAATATTCTCGCCGCACTCGCGCTACAAGGTGTCGATACCTCGCATTGGGACGCAATAATCGTTTTTTTGTGCTCCAGCAAGCTCCCAGAAGCAACGCTTTCCCTTTGGGAACAATCTCTCACGAACAAAACGGAGATCCCAACATGGACAGATCTGGATGCGTTTCTCACGCATCGCTTCCAGACCCTTGAAACGGTGCAAGATATTAAGTGCACACCCGCATCAAAGTCAACACAGCTCCCAGCTCCGACTCACTCAGCTCCAGCCTCTAAACGCGTCAACACCTTCCAGTTGAAGGTGTCCCAAGATAGCTGCCCTCTTTGCCAGAAGCAGCACAGGCTGAGATCCTGCGCTCAGTTTCTCAGCTTGCCCGTTCCACAGCGGCTGAATACCGTTCAGAAAAACCGCTTGTGCAGCAACTGCTTGGCCAGATCTCACTCCGTGAAAAACTGTCCAAGCAGATTTAATTGCATCAAATGTAATGGCAGGCATCACACCCTCTTGCATACAGTCTACTCCTCCACCCACACAGCAACTAACTCAAGAGGAACGGTATGATAACGCTCCGCGTACTCAAGCCCCTGCCTATGCGAACTTCATTCCAGGTTCAACTCAACATGCTTCCCAGCAAGAAAGGCCGCAATCTTCGATGCGACCTCCCACGCAGATACAGTCCACTTCTCCCCCGCGCAACAGCGAAATGCACAGGACAAGCATCAGGTGTGCTTCGCGAAAGCACCAAAACAGGTACTGTTAGGGACTGCCATGGTAACAATACGCCACCACGGTACATGTTACATCGCGCGCGCCTTAATTGATCCTGGGTCCGAAGTGTCGTTCATCTCGGAACGCATTCAAAAGCTCTTAAAGCTCCCAGCGCTGCCAACTGCAGCCGTAGTTTCCGGTCTCAACGAGACCGTGTCAGCAAGAATATCAAGATCGTGCGATTTTCTCCTGAATTCGCCGCTTGATCCCAAATTCCAAATTCAGGTGACGGCGCTTGTGCTCTCACAAATCACAGGGCGGTTGCCCTCCCACTCGTTAGACAGGTCACTTCTCAGTGGCCTCCCGCAAGACATCGAGCTCGCAGATGTCAACTTCTCCAGAAGCGAGCAGGTCGACGTCCTCATCGGAGCCGATTTGTACCCAGCAATCCTGCTGGACGGCATCCGCCGCCAAGTACTGGGCTCTCTCATGGCTCAGCATACCGTGTTCGGTTGGATCCTGACCGGGCCGGTTCCCAATACACAATCTGCCACGGCATCCATAAAAGTGGCTTACTTCAATGAAGTCTCCTTCGAACAACAGTTCGAACGTTTTTGGGAGGTGGAGGAACTTCCCAAAACCAGATGGCTATCCCCCTCCGACAAGTTTTGCGAAAAAAATTTCGTGAAAACAACGGGAAGACGCGATGACGGCCGCTATATCGTATCACTGCCCTTTAAAATCGGCTTTACAGACACGCTCCGCCTAGGGACCTCGAGACACATTGCGCTCAAACAATACACGCGTCTGGAAGCACGGTTAGGGAAGGACGAAGGCCTCAAGCACCAGTACGACAAGGTGTTAAAGGAGTATGTCGATTTAGGCCACATGAGAGTAGTCAATCCCCCAGAGCCGCAAACACCTAGAAATCACTACTATTTGCCCCACCATGCCGTCATAAAGCCCGAAAGCACCTCGACGAAGGTAAGAGTCGTCTTTAACGCGTCCAGTCCAACCACCAGCGGACTCAGCCTCAATGATGTCATTCACACAGGCCCCGTGCTACAGACCGATTTGATTTTTCTAATTCTTCGGTGGCGCTTCTTCCGCTATGTCTTCAGCGGAGACATTCAAAAAATGTATCGCCAAATATTGGTTGACCCAAAGCACACCCCTTATCAGCGCATTCTCTTCTGAGACCCGTACAAGTCCGAACTTACCGACTTTTAGCTTCAAACCGTAACGTTTGGAGTTAATTGCGCCCCGTTCCTGGCAATACGCACCCTTCTTCAATTGGCAGACGACGTGAAGCACCAGTTCCCGCTTGCCGCACACATTCTACAGCATTCCATGTACGTGGATGATGTGTTAGCAGGCACGCATGACCTGGTGACAGCTACCCAGACCCGCGACCAACTCATAGCGGCTCTCGACTCGGCAGGGTTTGCCCTTCGAAAATGGACTGCCAACCATAAAGGCATTCTGGCAGACTTACCGGCATCCCATCTGCTCCATTCCGATTTTCTGACGCTAGAAGATTCCAGCACCGCCAAAATGCTTGGAATTCGCTGGAACGCGACCCAGGATGAGTTCTACTTCGATGTCCAAGCCATCGCCATCAAAGCTGCGTACACGAAACGAGAAATGTTGTCTCTGGTCGCCAAGCTGTTCGACCCAGCCGGTTGGCTGGCTCCGATCATCGTGTGATGACGCAAAATCCTACGTCACACAATAATTTTAAACTATTATAAATTTTCACACTAAACTTATACTTTTCTATTCATACTACTTATATACATAATCTAAACTAACAAAATGATGAATTTAATAATGTACTTATACTACCTATATATATATATATAATAAATCAAAATAATGTAATAAATCTAATGTAATAAAATAATGAATTTAACCTAATACATATGATGAATAAATCTAATTTAAAAAAATCATGTAATGTATTAATATATATTAGTATAAGACAATAAATATAAGCAACTATGAAATAAGAGTAAATATGTTAAAATAACTAGAAATAAGTATATAAGTAAAATAAGAATTAGCGATAAGAAATGCAAGCGGTGACTAGAACGAACAACGAAGAGAAATTCATGGAAACAACGGGACCAACAAGCACAAATAAGAATTAGCGATAAGAAATGCAAGCGGTGACTAGAACGAACAACGAAGAGAAATTCATGGAAATAACGGGACCAACAAGCACAAAAGCATACCTACGAGAAAGACCGAGAGAAGAGAGAACAAAACATACGTACACAGCGGAACAAAATCCGCGCACAAGCATATAAAAGGAACAAGCTCAACCAGACCAGTCAGTCAGTTGCCAGCCTCGATGCGATCAACATCAGTCAAAGCTAACACCGCGGTAAGTGCAGTACACAGCCAATCCTCCTCCCCTCCTCCTTCTCTTATTAATCTGCCGGACTTGATAGTTCTCCAGAAATAAGAAAAGACTTCCCCTGACCTACTCTCCAACCAAGCAGGCGGATTTGATAAATCTTCCTGGTCAATCCTCCTCCCCTCCGACCAAGCAGGCGGATTTGATAAATCTTCCTGGTCAATCCTCCTCCCCTCCGACCAAGTAGGCGGATTTGATAAATCTTCCTGGTCTCCTGTCCTTCCCATCCTACGTACTTGCTACCCGGGAGCGTTCCGCAAATCGCAGTCGGCACAATCAGCGTCAAAGTACAGTCAGCAGCAAAGCATTCTCTCTCAGAGCACGACAGCTACGCATACTCTCTCGGAGCCCAGTCAGCGTCCACAACAGAGTCAGCGTACCGTCAACATCTACAGAGCACAGTCAACGCCAAAGCATTCCCTCTCAGAGCACAGCTACGCATTCTCAGAGCACGACAGCTACGCATAGTCTCTCATAGCACGATCAACGCCAAAGCATTCTCTCTCGAAGCACAACGGCCACGCATACACCTACAGAACACGGTCAACGGCTACGCATACTCTCTCGGAGCCCAGTGAGCATCCACAACAGAGAGTACAGTCAACACCTACAGAACACGGTCAACGGCTACACATACTCTCTCGGAGCTAAGCAAGTACCCACGCATACTCTCTGAAAGTACAGTCAGCACCTACGTTCACTTTCGGAGAACCTAATCAACATACGCACCCCCAACGCTACGAAGCCTGATTCCACGACACAGCAACACGGCTTACCCACTATAGCATTCGTTCGAAGTCACCGTCATATATGTAACAAACCTTGAATAATTCATTCAATAAAGCTAGATTCATACTGAAGAGTACTCAAAATACAAATCTTTTCCTTTAACGAAATCCTGGACTCGCTGAGTTATATCCTGGTCTAAGAAACATCGTTACAATCGTTGCAGCAAAGATTTTGATTCAGCAAGTCTGGTTGGACAAAATCGACTGGGATGACACTCTGCCTCAGGTAACTCATGCTAACTGGTTGAGTTTCCTCCAGAATCACCAGCACATCAGCGCCATCCGCATCCCGCGATGGGTAAGTTACACCCTAGAAAGCAAAGTCGAACTCCATGCGTTTTGCGATGCCTCACAGAAAGCCTACGCAGGAGTCATCTATGCCCGCATCAAGGTCGCCCAGGAAGCCCAAGTTTTCCTTTTGTACTCTAAAACCCGGGTAGCCCCAATTAAAACTTTGTCTCTCCCCAGGTTAGAATTGTGCGGAGCCACTTTAGTAGCTGAGATGATTGACACTCTCGTGCCCACGCTGCAGCTGCCCCATTACACGATCTACTGTTGGAGCGACTCCACCATTGTTTTGGCCTGGCTGAAGAAATCCCCCTGCGTTTGGGCGACGTTCGTGGCAAATCGAGTTGCCAAAATCATCGAGAAGGTACCACAGTCGCAATGGTTCCATGTGGATTCCCTGGACAACCCCGCGGATTTAGCCAGCCGCGGTGCCACGCCCCAAGATCTCGCTGCGAGCACCCTCTGGTGGAATGGCCCTGCTTGGCTCGCCCACGATAAGGATCGCTGGCCCGAATTCCGCGCCTCAGACGACTACGTCACCACACTGGAGCAGAAGACTGTCAGAACGCTGCACACCCATTGCGCTCCCGAGGAGGATCCGCTCGAACGATTTTCGTCGCTGCCACGAGCCCTACGCGTATACTCATACGTATATCGATTTCTTCACGCTCATCCGGCTAAGCGGCAATGTCGCTCGCACCCCAAACTGCACCTCCCACCGGGAGAAATAAAGGAAACGAAACGCTGCCTCGCGATATCCTGCCAGAAGATTCACTTCGCGGACGAGTACGCCGCGCTAGAAAACCACGCGATGCTGCGATCCAAAAGCAGCCTACTCTCGTTGAACCCGTTCCTCCACACGGACAACACGATGCGCGTCGGCGGGCGGTTGTCCTCGTGTCCCAATCTGCCTTTCGACGAATGGCACCCGATTATTCTGCCATACGGCTGTCAATTTTCGCGATTGCTTATTCGTTTTATACACGAAATATCTTTACACGGGGGCAACCAATTAGTTCTTCGTCTGGTCCGTACCCAATTCTGGATTCCCAAGGTGAAAAACCTCATCAAAACGACGACCCATACTTGCAAGCCGTGCATCCTACATCGAAAGAAGCAACGGACCCAACTCATGGCCGCCTTGCCTCCAGAACGCATCACGTTCTCCCGCCCATTTGCCAATACCGGAGCCGATTTCGCCGGCCCGTTCGATATCAAAAATTACACGGGACGAGCGTGCTTAATCACCAAGGGCTATGTTTGTGTCTTTGTCTGTTTCGCAACGAAGGCCATTCTCCGCTCCGGCGCGACTTTCTGGACTTCATGTCGCGTACAAAGGAACTGATAGAAACCCGGTATTCACACCAAGACGTCTCCTGGCATTTTCTGCCGCCAGGAGCCCCGCACATGGGCGGCCTATGGGAAGCGGGGGTCAAGAGCCTCAAAACCCATCTCCGGAAGGTGGCCCCAGCCATAAAATTCACCTTCGAAGAATTCTCCACTCTTCTGAGTAAGATCGAGTCGTGCCTTAATTCACGCCCCCTCCCAGCTTCCTCCGAAGACCCAACCGTGATGGAAGCCATCACCCCTGGCCATTTTCTAATTGGCGGGCCCTTACTCGCTCCCGCCGAACTCGAGCGGCATAACAACCCGCTCTCCATTCTCAATCGGTGGCGACGCGTACAAGCTCTCGCTCAGCATCTCTGTCTGAGATGGAAGACCGAATACCTGCGCGAACTTTCCCGCCGTACAAAGTGGAAGACTCCACAGCGCGATTTCCAACTCAACGATCTCGTGGTCATTCGCGACGATAACTTGCCGTCGAACTCGTGGCGCTTAGGCCGGGTTACAGCTGTCCACCGCGGACAAGACAACCGCGTACGAGTGGCTGACCTCTTAACCGAAAGGGGCCACGTCACGCGTCCCATTACGAAACTAGTGCCCTTACCCTGTTACCATGACAGCCTGTTAGTAACCCCGTCTTTTCTCATTATAGCACCATCATGTATCTGATCCGCCGACAATATGCGCGGACCCGCAGAGGTCGGCTGCTAGCACCACCCGGGGCTGTGCCCATCTGTGCCGCCTCCACCGCCGCGCCACCCATTGTTGCCCACCGGGAGCCGTCCCCAAGCGCCGACGTCCTGGTGCTCGACGTCTCGCCCGAGGAGGCACAGGCGATCGCCACGGCACGGCGCTCGCCCACCCCGCCGACCCGAGCTGCCCGAAGCTTCTTCGTCCGGTTCGAGGAAGCCTCCTCCGATCCGGCCCCATCACCGAGGCCCCTCTACTGCGACGACCTCCGTATACGCGGAAGTCTCCGAGTTCGCGCGATGTCGGTGCGATATCCGCCGCGCCACTTGCCGCATACTCCACCAGAGCCGGCCCAGAGACGTGCGGCCTCACCACCCTCGCCGGTCCCGAGACGTCTGCGGCCCGCTACGCCAGAACCGGTGCCACGACGTGCACCACCAGCACCGCCGGCTCCATCAGCACCGTCGGCCCCAAGGCACGTGGCTCCAGGTCGTCCGGCCCCACGACGCGCGCCAGTGATGCCGGCCAGGCGGCACGCCTGGTGCCCGCCAGCCCAGCGGCTTCCTACAGAGGGCCGCGAGCGCGAGCTGTGCTGTCCCCTGTGTACGGGGCGGCATGTGCTGAGCCGTTGTCAGCTGTTTCGGCAACAAACACCAGCGCAGCGGAATTTAACGGCATCCGCCAGACACATGTGCCGCAACTGTTTGGCGTGGTCGCACCGTCTGGCTGAGTGTCGGAGCCCCATGCGCTGCCGCAAGTGCGGGGAGGCGCACCACACGCTCCTCCACTAGACCGGAGAAGAGGCACGGCGCCAGTTGTCGAGGTTTGGGGGATTTGCAGTCTTGCAAGGCGGGCGGTATGTTAACGCCAACTGCCGCTCGCCAGAGGTGCTCCCTCATCGATCGGTAGGGTGTCAGGAGTGAGCACTCCAGTCTCTCTCCTCTCAGCCTGCCGGTCATGAGGGGCGCCTCTCTCGTGAGCGTAAGCCCGGCTGCGGGCTCTCTCCGCGGCAACTGGCGCGGTTTGACCGGCTTCCAGCGATCGTCACTGGACCCACACAAAACACTTCTTGCTTCTTGCTGCTGAACATTTGACGCGTGCAGACAGAGTGCCCGGAGAAAAATAGTGCGAAATATACTCAACATCCACATAGACTTTGCAAAACCCGAACTTTTCTATTGTAAATACTTAACCTGAACTATTGAAGTGAATTAAATGAAAATACTGAATTGGTGAAGCGTTTCAAATAAACAATAATTAAGACTGATCGGTACAAGGTTGCGGCGAATGAAGGTTTTAGGGCTACCCGAATCAAGAAGAGAAACAACATTAACTGCGGTGCACTTATTTCTTAACTCGAAGGCAACACTTACCATCTGGTGTGGTTCAAGATATTCAATATTCTGATTCCCATCGCATCTAGATCCATCGGCGGCGACATCTGTAACAGCAGCTACTCCTGGTGGCTTCTTCTTCATCGGACAAACTTGTTGCACATGGCCTGGTTGGTGGCATGTGAAACAGGCGTTACGTGGACGTTGTGGTCGTTGGCATTGGCTCTGATAGTGGCCAAATTTAGAGCAATTATAACATCTGATTTTCTCGATGACCGGAGTTGAAGTTAGTTTTACGATTGCTGTTGCTTTTGGTCGATTTGCCTCTGCCGGACGAACTCGCTCATACCGTTCTGCCAACCGCTTTAAGTCACTGATGGTTTTAGCGCTCATAAGAATAGCCAGGTTCTTGGATTTATCGTTTACGCCTTGTATTATAAAATCGATCAAATCGTCTTCGGGTATGCTAGCCTGAGCTGCTATTTCCTGCATTGCGAAGATATACCGCTTCACACTCTCTTCCGCCTTTAGTTTACGGTTTTTGAGTAACCTGATCACCTCTGCTGTCGAAACTGGTCGGCCAAATTCATGAATTAGTTCAGCTTTCAGTTGGTCGTACGTACGAGCCATGATGGTTCCGGCAAAAAGTTTGGCAGTCCCTGTCAATAAACGTCGTAAGCTAAAAAATCGATCGTGCTCACTGGCGGTTTGCCAGTGAAAAAATTTCTTCCATATCGGCGATCCATTTTCGCACATTTGTGGCCTGGTCACCACTGAAAGGCTCAATTATAGCTTCGAGAGCATGGAAATCAAATTTTGGTGCTTGAGGTCCATGCATTACTTCAGCAAGCTGCTGCAGCTCTAATTTTTTGCGAAGAATTTCAATTTGTAGTTGCAAGTTCGCCAACTCTGCCTGTTCGTGTGTAGTACCAGCAATATTGTTTGCAGTTGAGGCTATACAATTTGAGAGGATGGCGTCTGCTGGATATATAGCGTCGGTCGTAGCAGCGTAGGTGGTGTCGTATAAGGATTCGCGTGGATTTTTTCCGGCGATGGCGACATTGACAGCGGTGGTGACAGCGGTGGTGACGGCGGTGGTGACGGCGGTGGTGACGGCGGTGGTGACGGCGGTGGTGACGGCGGTGGTGACGGCGGTGGTGACGGCGGTGGTGACGGCGGTGGTGACGGCGGTGGTGACGGCGGTGGTGACGGCGGTGGTGACGGCAGTGGTGACGGCGGCTGCGGCGGTGGTAGTGTCAAATGGCTCCAATTTGTCGGCGGAATTTAAAGCGGTGCCGGACAGGATCACTGCATTCTGGGCATTTCCAGTATGCGTATCACGCTTGCCTACCCGTTCCACGGTGACGAACCGAAATTTTTTTTTTTATGGCAGATAAAACCAAAGTCAGGGGATGCCCCCTATCCATGCAACGCATTCGTTGGTTTAGAATGGAAAAGGTTAGTGGGAACGGGAAAAGGTTAGTGGGAAGGGGAAAAGTGGGAGTAGTGTCGATTTACACCTCTTTTAAAAGCATCGACGTTATAAGTGGGTGGGAAAACATGCGCAGGGAGACTATTCCACAACTTAACTGCGCGACCGAAAAACGAATTCTCGCGGTAGTGGGTAGTGCGTTGGAACGGGATCGAGACGTAAAAGGGGTGCAGCCGAGTAGATCTGTTGAATACCTGAACCGAAGGAATCAGGCTGGCTACTTCAGAGGAACAATTACCATTAAAGTAACGGTAAAATAAGGTTACCGCACCCTTAAATGAAATTTATCAATTTCTGTGTCTGGCGAGTAAAAAATAGGTTTTCCGTTTTCCATCGCGATTACAAAACTTTTTAGGGTGCCCGAAATCCCAGTTCTGAAGGATTTTAGTAAACAGCGGAGGATTTCAGTAAGCAGCGGATTCAATAATTAACAATCGATCTTTTCTCGTTGCTTTCCAGAACCAAAAAGAGACCGGAAATCCCCCGCTTGACAGCTTGACCTTTTTATCATCAGTTGTCTTCCACTTAACCTAAGGGCCCTGTTCCACAAGTGCTTAACAGGGTTTACACTATCAACTTATACATATAGCTATGTACATATCACTACACATTAATAATTGTGTCTCTTAATAAATTCTCACAAACCTCTAAAAAATAAAATATAATAAATTTCAAATCCCTCTTTTTGGTTTTATTCTTTGCTGCCTCTTTGATCTCTAATTCTTCATTCAACGATGGATCCACTTGCGAGATTCCTCAGCGTTGTCGAAACTTTAGAAGAATTCCAAGAGGAATATCTCGCCATCCCAGTGCGTGACCATTCGGAATTCTCCTTCGCTACTCATCTGGAGCAACTTAAAGCAGTCTGGTCAGACATCAAGTCTTCATACAACTCTTGCGTAGAGTACCTGATCACCTCGAAGGATCCCATCAACGACGCGCATCCGGAGGCTCGTGAAGCTGATATAATCGTCGCCAAAACGAAATACCAATGCTGTTACCAAATATATGTTCGCTTCTCAGCGAAAATCAACGAACAACAACATCTCGCTGCCTCACCTACATCTTCAGCGGCAGTCGTAAAGACCCTCTTTCGCTTCCAATTTCTCGGGACACAACTTTAATTTGCCACTGTGTGATACCGATGTCTTTAAAGGTGATTACCAATCATGGCCAACCTTTAGAGACATGTTTTCCGTGCTCTACATTCGAAATAATCGACTTTCTCCCGTCGAAAAATTGTTCCACTTGAACAAAAAACCCCAAGGTAAAGCAAAAGAGACAGTCCAAAAATCTCCACTGATCGACAGCGGCTTCGAACAAGCGTGGAACAAATTAATCTACCGCTTTGAAAACAAGCGCATACTCATTAATACGCAACTCCGGACCCTATTTAACCTCACCCCTATCTCTAAAGAATTTGGAGTTGCAATCAATTGCGGCCCCAATCCCCAATTCAAAGCTTCGCTTAAACTCTACCGCCGCAACCTCGCGTCCTCATACCACCGTTCATCGTGGCCAAATACTGCACAACATAATTCGCAACAAATTATCCCCTCGCACTCCCGAGCGACCACTCTACCTCTTCAACTCAACGTCAAATACAGTCCACTGAAGCCCCTCAAACACCCAATGTGCTGACTTGCTTCACTTCTCGACCCAAGCAAGTTTTACTCGCTACTGCAATGGTACATATCTGTTACGCGAGGAAACCTATCTCGCTCGTGCGCTCATAGATCCCGGATCAGAAGCCACTTTTCTCTCCGAGCGCATTAAAAAACGCTTACATCTACCTACGAAAACCATTCAAGCGCGGGTGGCAAGTGTCAACCAAGCTCTCACAGCCCTTGTTAGCAAACTCTGTATGTTTAACATTGGATCCCCTAGCAATTTCGGAACTCGTATAGAAACCAAGGCTCTCGTCCTCCCACTCGTTCACTCGTAGCCCAAGAAACAATATTCGGCTATATTCTAACGGGTTCACCTCCTCAGGACCTGCCAACCCCTTCAATTACCACGCGGGTCTCGTTCTTTAACGAAGTTTCCCTCGACCGTCAGATTTCGCGCTTCTGGGAACTAGAGGAAATCCCAAAACAGCGTCCTCGCATTCCCACTGAAAAATACTGCAACGATCTGTATGAGAAAACGACACAGAGACGTCCCGATGGGCGTTACATCGTCTCGCTGCCGTTTAAAGAAGAATTTCCTTCGCAGTTACAAATTGGACGTTGAAGAGAAATAGCTCTTAAACAATTTCTCCGCAACGAAGCGCGGCTCTTGAAAACCCGAGGTTCAAAGAACTGTACGATTCAGTGATTCAAGAATACTCATATTTGAATCGTATGATCTCTCTTCACCCCGAAAAAACTTCGTTCCAGTCTGACACTTATTATTTACCGCACCATGCAGTCATCAAGCCAGAAAGCAGCTCCGCCAAGGTGCGAGTTGGTTTTAACGCCTCATGCCCCACAACCAACGGTCTCAGTCTTAATTACACCCTTTACCCCGGTCCGGCTTTGCAAGCAGATCTAACTTTCCTCATTCTCAAATGGCGTCTTTATCAATATGTCTTCAACGGAGACATCGAGAAGATGTATCGCCAGATTCTGGTGGATCCGAAGCATTCGCGCTATCAACGGATCCTTTTTAGAAATTCACCAGATGATGAAGTGCACGAATTTGAACTTCAAACAGTCACTTTCGGTGTAAACTGTGCCCACTATCTCGCAATTCGCACGCTTCATCAGCTGGCCCAGGATGTCGAAACCGAGTTCCCCCTGGCTGCGGCCATTTTGAGGACAGCCATGTATGTCGACGACGCTCGGTGCGCGAAAGGAATTGACAGCAGCCCTACGCTCTGCTAGATTTACTCTGCGAAAATGCGGACAGCTTTGATCCTGCAGGCTGGTTGGCTCATTATTATCGCAAAAACACTCATGCAACAAGTTTGGCTGGACGCCACCGGCTGGGATGACCCCTTGACCCCGTCAACCCTACAACTCTGGATAAAATTTGTCCAGTTTATCACCAAATTAACCTCATAAAAATCCCTCGATGGATTCATTTCACTCCAACGAGTGCCATTAAAGTCCATGCGTTTTGCGATGCTTCCGGAAAAGCATACGCCGGCGTGGTCTATGTACGCCTTCGTAACTCTCACGAAATCCGTACTTCTTTACTTTATGCAAAAACCAAAGTTGCCTCCATCAAAACAATATCTGTACCTCGACTTGAATTGTGATGTGCAGCTCTCTTAGCCGACATGTTAAATGCGATTATCCCTCATCTTGATTTTCCTCAGTACGACCTCTACTGCTGGACTGATTCGACCATCGTACTCGCTTGGGTAAAACGACCGCCTTGTACCTGGACTACGTTCGTTGCTAACCGTGTGGCCAAAATCGTGGAAATCGTAGATTCCACTCACTGGTTTCATGTCCAATCCCAACACAATCCAGCGGACTTAGCCAGTCGTGGCATGTATCCGCTTGAGTTTCAACAAACCTCATTATGGTGGCAAGGTCATCAGTTGTGGTCATGGTCAGTATGGTCATCAGTTGTGATGTGACCGCGGACGGAGGCGGACGGTGCGCCCGCCAATTCATTTTATAAACAGTCTTCGCGAAAATAAAATCCAAAACAATAGTGAAAACCAACGCCGCGAAAATACAACAATAACGCTTCACCAAACAACACTTTTTAATAAACAAAATAGTGCACTATTTAATAACTTAATACTTGATAACAAATAAATAAAACCTGATGAAATTATAACAAATAAATAGACAATCTAACGCAATGCAGAGAAACATGCGAGGGGCTTGTTTATGCTCTCCGCAGTAAAGCTCAGCATTTCGTTTGTTTTCACTCTTCCTCCTTCTTCCTGGTCCCGTTAGGTGTGCAGGCGGCTGTGAGTGCACCGTGGGCTGAAGCGCGGCAAGATAAAGGCATAACACTTGTCTTGTCGTGTTGTGCTTTGCTTGCGACGTACGCGTGGCTGCTTGTACGACTGACCTTACACTTCGCTACAGTGGGCGGCGATGACAAAATTCCGCATAGACTCCACTAATGTACGTGGCTTGAGGGCGAATTTCTTCGCGGTCTATGCGCATATTTGTACTAACCAACCGCATATAATGGCACTAGGTGAGACCCAAGTGTCTGAGGGTGCAGATCCACTGGACTTTTACATGCCAGGGTACCATTTACTGCCATTGTTTTTACCACACAGAGGCCTCGCCTTATACATTCGCAGTGATGTTGCGTACCAGTGTCAGCAACACCTTTGCACGTCGGATGCCGAAGCACCATGTGGGTTAAATTCAAAATCCAGTCGCACATCCTGCACTTCTGTTTCATTTATAGAAGCCCGGGTCTAGGGAGGCTGCCAACTTTTGATAAATTGGACAGTCTCTCTGATTCGATTTCTAAAATTCTGGAATCGTATCCGAACAGTGTAATTGTTGTTGTTGATGATTTCAATGTTCATAATTCCAATTGGCTACGTCATTCGAGTCACACAACACCTGAGGGTTTGTATGTTGAGTTGTTTGCTGAGTCTAATAATTTGACTCAATTAGTGAAGGAACCAACGCACTTTCCCTGCGTTGATGGGCAAAACCAAAATATTCTGGACCTCTGGATGTGAATGTTCTTGCACCTCTTGGTAATTCGGACCACGCTACAATTTCTGCTACCTTCCCATATTCTAGTCTTCAATCCGCTCACCAGACAGCTCCGAAGCGGAAAGTGTGGCTTTATGAGGAGGCTAATTGGGATGCGCTGAACTGCTTTTTCAGCCGTTTTAATTGTTAATTGTGTTTCAGAGATAGAAACATAAATGCTGCAGCAAAATTAGTAGAAAATATAATTTTATTTGGTATGAGGTCTTTCATACCCAATAAAAGAATTTCCATTAAACCAAAGGACCATTCCTGGTTTAATGCGACTTGCAGACAAGCAGTCAGGTCTAAAGAGGAAGGATTTAGGAATTGGCGTTTAAATAAAACTGCTGATACTAAACTGCTGCGCAATCAGGCCAGAAATAGGTGCAATGCCACTCTAAAGCGCGAAAAAGTTCTCTACGAACAGCGCCTTAGACGCAGGGTTCAAGAACTTTTGGTCGTTCGTGGGGAGGGTGAAAAATCAGACGAGATCGTCTATTCCAACTCTCCTCAGGGACGATCAGATCTTCACTAACTCGGTTGATAAGGCAAACTTATTAGCCAAAAGGTTTGCTGAAAACTGCTCTCTTCCTGAGAGTAGCCAACCACTGCCCGCGGTCGATGATGTATCTCATGCTATGCCTCGGATGGATTTTCGAACGCGAGCTGTCAAAAGAGTGCTTGCAGACCTCAATGTCAATAAGTCCTCGGGACCGGATGGCATTTCAGCCTATGTGTTCAGAAAGTGCGCCTCAACACTGGCTCGCCCATTGCGCAATCTCTTTAATTTATCTTTTACTTCAGGAGTTTTTCCAGCTTCCTGGAAGATTGCCAATGTGCAGCCAGTTCCCAAAAAAGTTGAGGCTACGAATCCTGCAAATTACCGGCCCATAGCAATCTGCTCAGTGCTCTCTAAAGTTATGGAGAGCATTGTAAATTTTAAATTGATGAGGTATCTAGAGAGCAACGAAATGATCAGCGATCGCCAGTACGGCTTCCGTGCTCACCGTTCCACCGGCGATCTGATGGCGTTTCTCACTGAGCGGTGGAGCAGTTGTATTCACCGGTTTGGTGAGAGCAAGGTTGTTGCTCTGGATATCTCCAAGGCATTTGACCGGGTGTGGCATAAAGCACTCGTGTCTAAACTGGCTGCTTATGGTGCCTGTAATACTTTCACTTGATGGATATCGAGTTTCCTCAGCGGCCGTTCTATTCGGGTTGTAATAGACGGCTTTGCTTCCGAAGAGCACTCCATTAATGCTGGAGTTCCGCAGGGTTCGGTCCTGTCTCCGACACTTTTTCTTATTTTCATCAATGACCTTCTGTCATTGACATCAAACCCCGCCTACTCGTTTGCTGATGACAGCAGCATTTGTCATTCATATTCATTTTCAAGGCGTCCTTCCATTCTGGAGATCACTAGAAGACGCAGAATTATGAATGACACACTCCAATCCGACCTCAATAAAATCCAGGAGTGGGGTCGTGCGAATCGGGTCGAGTTTAATGCGCGGAAGACCCATTGCTGTTTGTTAACCCACAAGCGTTTGGCGGGTGACAACTTCACACCTCTAAATAATGGGTGGTGTGGATATTAATGAGTCGGAGGCTCTTGATGTTCTGGGCATGTCAATCCAATGTGATCTTCGCTGGAACGATCACATCTTTGACGTGTCGAAAGAAGCAGCCAAGTGCTTAGGCTTTCTTAAGCGGTGTAAGAAATACTTCACTCCAACCGATCTTCGTTGTATCTACACCACCTATATCCGTCCGAAAATGGAGTACTTCGCATATATGGTCGGGAGCTTCGCGAACATATCCTCCTAGACCGAGTCCAATGTCGTGCGTTAAAACTTATAGGGGACAGTAGGGTATCCAGCTCTATTGAAACCTTGGAGCGTCGTCGTGATGTAGGGTGTGTATCATTATTTTACCGCTACTTTCATGGTAAATGTTCCTCTGAAGTAGCCGGCCTGATTCCTCTGGTTCAGGTATTTAGCAGAACTACTCGGCTTTCTAGAGCGGTGCACCCCTTTTATGTCGCGATTCCGTTCCAACGAACCACGCATTACCGTGAGAGTTCGTTTTTCGGTCGCGTCGTTAGATTGTGGAATAATCTCCCTGCGAATGTCTTCCCGCCCACTTACAGTGTCGAAACCTTTAAGCGAGGTGTAAACCGTCACTACTCCCTCTTTCCCCCTTCCCACTAATCTGTCATCCCTTCGGAACCAACCAATGCTGTGCATGGATAGGGGGCATCCCCTGAGCTTGGTTTCATCTGTCATAAAAAAAAACAAAAGACCCGGATTGGTTGCGCCAAGAGAAAAAGTACTGGCCTCACTCTCCTACCCCAGATATTTTTGAAACCGAATTGGAAGCAAAATATCAAATCGTATTTTGCATATTTTCCTCATTATGAAGACCTCTTGGAAAGGTTTTCGTCTTTCTCGCGAGCTCTCCGCGTACTTTCGCACATTTTCCGGTTCTTCCATCACACACACCCACAACATCGCCCCTCATTTAGACGACACGATAAAAGTATTGACTCGGATGAGATTCAATATGTTAAAACCCGACAGACTAATCTCATGCAGAAGGTTCATTTTGCCAATGAATATCACTGTCTGGAACTGAAGATGAATCTTGACAGAAAGAGTACAATTCTGTCACTCAATCCATTCTTATCCCAAGATGGAGTAATCCGACGGACATGAGGACGTTTAACCTCATGTCCGTCACTCTCCTATGACGAACGTCGTCCGATTATAATCTCCTACAATTGTGTTTTTACCCGAATATTAGTCCGGTTTATCCATGAGATCTGTTACATGGAGGAAACCAACTCATGCTACGTTCGATTCGCACTCAATATTGGATCCCTAAAGCGAAAAATCTCATTCGAACCACAATTCATGGTTGCAAAAGCTGCACTCTACAAAGGAAACAAACCCAGACACAACTGATGGCTGTACTGCCGCCTGAACGCACCTCTCTCTACCATTTGCTGCCACCGGTCTCGACTTCGCGGGACCGTTTGACATTAAAATTTATACCGGCAGGGAAAGGCATATTCGTCTGCTTCGCGACCAAGGCTATCCATCTCGAAGCGACCAGTGATCTCTCGACGCCCACCTTTCTCGCTGCGTTCAGCCGTTCCACCGCACGCAGAGGATGTCCTAAGGATTTATACTCCGATAATGGGAAAAACTTTGTTGGAGCATCTAAAGCCCTGATGCACGATTGGAAAGCTTTCCTCCAGTAAAGTAAGGACGCCGTCCTCACTCAATTTTCCTACCAAAACTTGCAGTGGCACTTTATACCAGCCACTGCAAGTTTTTGCAGTAGTAGGTATAGGCCGGTTCTAATTCATAGCACCTCATGTGTATTTCGGAGGATCCTCCTCCAAAGGTGGATGTGTGTGTGTAAGAGTGAGAAAGAGGATTGAAGGTTCGAAGTTGGCAGCTAGCGGCTGGCGTCTAGCGGCTGACGAACGGACAGACGGACGGACGGCCGGACAGACTATCAGTAGGTCGATCGGGCAACGGTCGGTAGGCGAGATGGTGAGGTAGCTGGGAGAGGGAGGGGGAGACGTGTGTTATGATATGTGAGTACTAGGGGATCATAAGCCAGAGTGAGTTTCAGCGTGTGACTTTCGTTTTTTTCGTTTGTTTATTGGAGAAGGCGAACTGTGGCTTGTGTCTATATATATTATACTTTCGCAAAATACTCACAACGGTTAAATTTCAAACGTTATTGAAATTTACGTTGATCGTTTCTAGCTTAGCAACTAGAATTTTAGCAGCAGTACAGTCTCTTAGCAGCAGCGTGGGATCCTCAGCAAGAAAAAACCACCACCTTTCTACAGGCAAAAGCAAGCTTTTTCGTGGTTTGCTTTCTGCTATATCCGCTGCCATCGTCGTCGACGTCGTACAAGCAGCGCACAAGCAGCAAGTGCCCGGTTAGGAAAACACATTTGTGAAACTGGTTCAACTGGTTATATTTTAATTAGTTGAACTAGTTTCATTTAAACTACTTGTTGAAATTTATTAAGTGACACTAATATAGGCCCCCGCTATACAACGCTAATTGATCACCGTCTCAATCCAAATCAATACCAATTATTTTGAAAATAAATACCAATTAATTTTAAAAATCGATTAAAATTCCAATCTTTTTTAGTAAACAGCGGAAGGATTTCAGTAAGCAGCGGATTCAATAATTAACAATCGATCTTTTCTCCTTGCTGTTCAGAACCAAAAAGAGACCGGAAATCCCCCGCTTGACAGCTCGACCTTTTTATAATCAACTGTCTTCCACTTAATCTAAGGGCCCTGTTACACAAGTGCTTAACAGGGTTTATACTATCAACTTATGCATATAGCTATGTACATATCACTACAATCGTCCATTTTGACATTACAATCGACCCGATTGTTTTGTAGACTTTACTTAATTAGTGCTGCCTTCAATTTCTGAAATATTTTTGTCCAGCTCTCCACTCGGTTTCACCCATTTTCTTAATCTAGTAATTTGTTAGAGAATTTAGTTTGATACAACAAGCACTTGAACTTGTTGTATCCCTTTAAATTTCAGCAGGTGCGCGTTGAGCGTCAATGAATATTTCTCAAGTTGTTAATTCATACAAGTACTTGAACTTGTAGAAAGCAAACCGCTGGATTTGAGGTTGTCAGGCTAACAGAACTTTTATTAAGTACACTTCTTCCTTATATACTAATTTTACATGCATACATAGACTTGAAAATATCAAATACAATGAAAATTATTATAAAAATACAAAATTATGAAATGTGAAAATAATTCAGAGTGGTCAGCGGTTCTCACGGCGACGTTGCTTGCAAACAGACACCGGCGCAGCACGTCGGCGGGTTGGTGCTGTTCCCACGACGACATCTGATTCCAGCGGAATTTAGCGCGTTTGCTGCTGGCAGCGGAAGCAACTTTGCTTTGCATTTATTTGTGTATGTTCTGGAACATTCTCCCCCCGTTGAATAATATAATTTTTATTCAACTATACATGTATACTGAATTAGTCAAGCTATCTTTGTGCCGGTTGCGGTACAACACGACTCGTTTCGGTGGCTTTCTTGGTTTTCCGATGCCTTTTTATGGTGACGATAATTATGAAGAGAATGATAATAATTAAACATGCGTATCCCAATGTGTAGTGGTGCATATCGTGGGGGCGTACATCTGTATGGAGATTGTGTTTGATGTTTGCCAGATTCTGCCAAATTTATTCTAAGTCCAGATCTTTGAAGACATACGTTTTGGCGTAGTGGAGGGGTATTGAGGTGATTGGATCGTCTGATTCCGGATTAAGATCAGTTGTGTTGATTTCTGATATGTAGGAGAGATCTTCTTCTGTTTTCAGTTGGCGGTGACCTTGAATGGTTAAATAAGGCAATCGAATGGTGCAGTCTTCGCCTAGACTGAGAATCCCAATATTTTGCAGAGTAAATTGGGTGTGGTTTTCTTTGCAGACTGCATTTAACACCAACTCTTGATCGAGGGCAAATATCCATTGATTCGGATCATGTAGTTGTATCCAATGTGGTCCAGGTCCAGCATCGCGGACAGTACATGATGTTGATTTTGTCTTGGAGGTGAGCAAACTTGTTTCGCAAGCGCCTATATTTGAACCTTTCTAGTACAGTGGACGAATTTGATGACAGCAGTACCTTTGTTGGTCATATTTGATGCAATTGCGTTGTTCATCTGTTGTTATTGGAATGTATTGATCCCGATGCAAGTTGATTATCAAAAAATCAAACGCTACTGCCATGATGGCGAAGGTTTTAGCTGACGTCCACAGAATGGGGTGAGTTTAGCATCTCAAAAGTAGAGATTAGGGGTAGATTAATTTTAAAAATAAAATATTTCTCCGTGATTCTTCCTTCTATGGTCATGAGAGCGTACAGTTTAATAAATTATTTAGTGGCACTGGGATCTTGAGGGTCGCAGGGAGATTAATTTTGATTTGCAGAAGTTCCATTCTAAGCTGCTCTGGTGAGATAAGTATTGGTTTGACGGTTCCGTGATGGGCGTCGGTTAAAATATCGATTAGAGAATCTTGAATCCGTTTGACATTGGTCAATGCTAGAATCGATTGAAGGGTCAACTCTAGGAATGTTTGTCCTATTTTCTCGGAAATGAGCTGTTGATTGAGGTTTTTTAACTGACTGTTAGTTTCATTTATCGCGACTTCCACTCTTGCAAATTCACGTTCGATCTCTTGTTGATTTCTCTTCATGATGTTGAGGATACTATCTAAGAATGATGTCTGATTTTCAATTCTTGATAGTAGTGATTCATCATTTTGTTCGAGTTTGTCAATCGTCCTTGCTGCTTGTTCGGCATATTCGTTATCGAGAACACCAAATAACGATCGAGCAATGTTTCCGATTATATTCATCGCACCTCGCTTAGCTCTTGCTGAAGGGTTGAATTTTAATAGTTCATTTGTAGAATGTATACCTCGCGATAGCTGTTCGAACTGTGCTAACAACACTGAACATGTTGGTGCATGATGAATCCACTGACACATTTTTGTTAATGCCGGTTTGTATGAGTCGATGATTTTTACTTCTTTCCAATATGTTTGCATGTTGAAATATGTGATTAAGTTCCATTCACTGGTGATGACTTAATCACTTAAGTTCCATTCACCTGCTGGAATTAGGTCCAATGTTCTCGAAATATGCACCCGGAGTCGTATCAATAGGTTGAATGGTTATTGAAGAGGCATACGCGACGGGGAAAAACAGATATAATAGGATTGTCAGGAGAGTTGCGCCTTTAGCCCGTTTGACCCTTTTAGATGTGGATGGTGGTTCGTCGATCTCTCGGTCATCCTGTGAAGATTGTGAATTCGTGTTCCCTTTGCTTGTACTGGCGACTTCTCCGCTCGGTGAAGTGAGGTAATTTGTTCCATTTGTGCTTGCGGGTATGTTATCCTCCGCAAGGAGAGGTGCCAATCGATTAATAGCTCTTTTCAAGATGCCATTTTTTGTTTTCACGTCCGCGACGCGAACAATATTATCGGGACCCGGATAGACCTTCACAATTCTTCCTAATGGCCATGTTAGAGGGGGCATCCCGTCTTCCTTGATGATTACCATGGTTCCAGGTGCAACATTTTGACAGAGTTCGTTCCATTTGTTTCTGCTTTGAAGTTCGGTGAGATATTCCTGTGACCACCGCCGCCAAAAATCTTGTTTCATATGGGATACTAATTTCCATCTTGTCACTAGCGAATTCTTTGTGGATGAGGCAGTAGCATCTGGTTGCGCTGTTAACGCTTCTCCGATGAGAAAATTTCCCGGTGTCAAACACCTTAAATCGTTCGGATCGTTTGAGACTGTAATCAGTGGTCGTGAATTGAGGATGGCTTCAATTCCGATCATAACGGTTTCTAACTCTTCATAGGTTAATGACGCATTTGAAGCTCCTCTTACAAACAACTGTTTGGCACTCTTTACCGCCGCTTCCCATAGTCCTCCGAAGTGAGGCGCCCTTATAGGAATGAAATGAAATTGGAGACCCTTGTTACTGCAGATACTCTTTATTGCCATTGTTGCCTTGTCTGAGTAAATAATATTGGAAAGTTCTTCAAGTTTATTTTGTGCTCCAACGAAATTGGTTGCATTGTCACAATATAGATTGCTACAGTGACCTCGCCGCCCAATGAATCGTTTAAAGCATCCCAGAAAGGCATCGGTAGTGAGATCACTTGCTAGTTCAATATGGACGGCCTTTGTGCTGAAGCAGCAAAATATAGCAACATAAGCCTTATGTGGCCTTTTCCCACAGAGTTTGAAGTGTATCCAGAAGGGTCCTGCAAAGTCCACTCCTGCATTGATGAATGGTCGTGCTGGTACAGTTCTTGCAGCTGGCAGGCCTCCCATTACTTGTTTGAATAACTGTGGCCTTGCTCGAGTGCATCTAACATAATGCTGCACAATTGATCGAGCCATTGTTTTTGCTTTGATTGGCCAAAATCGTTGCCGAACTTGAGCTACCAGCGTCTGGGATCCGCAGTGGGAGTGTTCTTCGTGGAACCACTTCATTAGAAGTTTTGTCAAGGGATCATTGTAAGGAAGAATCATTGGATGTCTGGCATCGTACGGAAGTGTTGATGACTCTATGCGACCACCCACACGCAGAATACCCTCCTCA
Source organism: Sicus ferrugineus (assembly GCA_922984085.1). Taxonomy (NCBI): domain Eukaryota; kingdom Metazoa; phylum Arthropoda; class Insecta; order Diptera; family Conopidae; genus Sicus; species Sicus ferrugineus. The sequence goes on from OV277349.1 coordinate 28,046,172, forward strand.
TCTAAGAGGGGTTTGAGGCTGCTGACTTGACTTGTTTTGCTTACTGGAGTGCGTTTATTTAGTGCTTGGAATTCCTCTTCATATTCTGAATGTTGCATGATGCGCACAATCGTTGACAGTGCCTGCCTTAACTCTTGAAGGGTCGCAATAGAAACCGCTGAACATAAGTGATGATATGGATCAAGTTGTTAAACGAATTCCGATGGTTAATCCTGTACAGCATGTACTCTGCAGCGTTGGATGTGATATTTAGGACAGCAACCCTTTGTTTTCTTTCGTTGTCTGTCTCCGGCGTACTGGTGATGGGCTGTTCGGATAACCACGTGTACGTTCTCTTATAGAGGAAGATCGGGCCAAAGAACCACATATTGCATGATTTACTGCCTGCCTCGGTGCTATCCCTCGCGAGATCAAATCAGCCGGATTGTCTTCTGATATGACGTGTCGCCATTGTTCAGCCAGTGTTAATCGTTGAATTGTGGCGACTCGGTTTGCAACGAAAGTGTAGAATGATGATGGCGCTGATTTGATCCATGACAAGACGATTTCAGAGTCCGTCCACAAGAAGATGGATACGTCTCCCAACTACAACTCGCTTACTATCCGATGCATCAATTGCGCACATAAGACGGCTGCGCAGAGTTCCAGCCTTGGTAGGGTTTGTTGTTTAACCGGAGCTACTCGCGATTTCGAGCATAGCAGTCGTACGGCAATTGTTTTATCTGCGTTGACGAATCGGACATATATTGCTGTGCCATATGCCTTTTCTGACGCGTCAGCAAAACCATGAAGTAGAAAAGACGTTGTGGTGTTATTGTTGAATACGTGCCTGCCGATTGTAGTGTCGTTGAGCATTGGCAGGCTGTCTCTAAATGCGATCCACTTGCTAAGTAGTGCCGCAGGTAACTCCTCGTCCCAGGAAAGTTTGGTTTGCCATAACTCCTGAATTAATTTTTTGGCACTTACTACGATAGGGGACAGGAAGCCCAATGGATCAAAAATTCGTGCCACATCGGACACTATAGTTCGCTTGGTTGTTCGAGGATGCTGACTGAGATGTACCTTGATGCAGAAATTGTCATCCTTCGGGAGCCATGTAAGTCCTAAAGTTTTTACTGCACTGTCGACATCGTCCGTGAAATCAAGTTTAGACTCTTTATTTTCTGCTGGAATGTCTGACAGTAATTTCGGGTGGTTGGCACACCATTTCTGTAGATTACAGCCTGCAGTTTGCAAAATCCCTATTAATTGTCTCTTGGTTTCTTGTGCGACCATGAGGCTGCTTGCACCACTCAAGCAATCATCGACATAAAAGTTCTCCTGGATTGCTTTGGCACCGCTTGGATAGATGACCTTGTGTCTGGTTGCTAATGTCAACAAACATTTGATTGCCAAATATGGTGCAGCTCTTGTGCCGTACGTGACCGTATTCAGCTGGTAATGCTGTAGCTCATCGGACTTATTTTTCCTCCACACAATGAGTTGATATCGGCGATCATCAGGATGTACCCAAATTTGGCGGTACATTTTTTCGATATCGGCTGTAAATACGAATCGTGGGAGTCGAAAGCGGAGCAACACGGTGAATAAGTCGCTTTGCAGAAATGGCCCAGTGTGCATAATGTCATTTAATGCTACGCCTGTGGATGTTCTGGCGGAAGCATCAAAAACTACCCTCAACTTTGTGGAACTGCTTTCGGGTCGATGGATGCAGTGGTGCGGAATAAAATAGCGTGGTGACACTAAATTGGTTACCCTGGTCATATGACCCAACGCTTCATATTCCCTCATGAATTTCGTGTAATTTTCCTTGAGTTCGTTGTCTTTATCTAGACGTCTTTCTAGCGCCAGGAAACGATTTGTTGCCATGTGTTGAGAGTCTCCTAATGTAGAGACTGGGTCGATGAAAGGTAATTTCACCACGAATCGTCCGTCATTATCGTCATGCACGTCCGTTGGAGTGCAAAATGATTTTCACAAAGCCGTTCTGTGGTTGTGAGTGTTGACTTGTCTCCTTCTGCTTCTTCCAATGCCCAGAACCTTTCAATCTGATTGGCCAGTTCCTCTTCCGTGTAGATTGCACATGTAGTAGAGTTTCCGTCTTCTGCAGCGATCTTTCCTGAAATGGTCCAGCCGAAGACGCTGTTTTGCAACGCTGGGAAAGTTTTTCGTCCATAAAAAACCCATGATAATACTCTGCTCCAAGTAGTACATCAATATTTCCTGGAAGGTAGAAGCGGGAGTCGGGCAAATTGATGGTTGGAGGGATAGACCACGCTGAGATGTCTATCTCCTGGGATGACTGGTTCGAAATGATCTTTGGTAAGATGAACACTTCACATTGCATGTTGAACACCGAATTCTTAGATTCTAGACTTATGCAGGCGCATCTTTGTATTGTTATTATTTTGTTGCCGACTCCTTCGATCGTTGCCGATGTCCCTGTTTGGTGTATTTGAAGCTGATTAGCCAACCATTCTGTGATCAGATTGACCTGTGAACCGGAATCCAGCAAGGCTCGGCATTCCACCATTCTACCATTTCTTGCCTTGATTTTAACGCAGGCTGTGTTGAGTAGCACATATCCTCTTTTTGGCTTTGAGGATGTGGCTAATGTGACTGTTGATGGCATCGTCGTAATGGTCTTTTTTGCTTCTTGATTACAGGTACTTGTGGATGTTAAGCTTCTGCTGCTATCTGTTGGTATATGCAACAATGAGTTGTGCTTCTTATTGCAATTTGTGCAAGTCCTTGATGCGCATTGATTTGCAGTGTGGTTTTGTTTTAGGCAATTGAAGCACATGTTGTTTGTTTTGACGACTTTCACTCGCTCACTGACGGGCAATCGTTTAAATTGTGGACAAGCAAACAGTGGGTGCACCATGTCCTTACACACGATGCATTTTTTGGTTGGCTGACTGGTGGAGGTGGTCATTGCCGTCAACGTTTTGCCTCTTTCTTTCGGGCAATCGTTTAAATTGTGGACAAGCAAACAGTGGGTGCACCATGTCCTTACACACGATGCATTTTTTGGTTGGCTGACTGGTGGAGGTGGTCATTGCCGTCAACGTTTTGCCTCTTTCTTTCTGGCCAACCACTTCCAAGGACTGGAATCGGACTTCCAATGACGTTAACAGCTGCTGTATCGAAGGAAGTTCTCGTGGCTTTTGCAGGGATTGCTCGAAGAGTAGATGCGTTGCTCGGTCCAACTTTTTGATGAGAAGGTGAACCAGCAGTGGACCCCAAGAATCAGTAGCGATGCCAATGTTGGTTAAGGCGGCTAATGATTCCTTGGTGGTGTCATTAAATGCCTTTATTGCGGTAACTGACGGCTCCATAAGCTTGGGTTGCCCCAACAGCTTATCGAGTAAGCTAGTGGTGAGGAGACGCACGTTGTTGTATTTGTCTTTAAATGTGTCCCAGGCTGTTTGGTAGTTTTCCTCCGTCAATGTCAAATGTCTGACAAGTTTTTCTGCGTCGCCAATCAAATTAGATTTCAGATACCATAGTTTTTAGATGTTTGGAATCGGCTGTGTATGGATCATTTCATTAAAGAGATCATGAAACTGACGCCATTTCAGATAATTCCCATAAAATTTCGGGATCTCAATTTTTGGTAGTTGAAGTGCCGATAGTTTGACGGAATTTGTTGGGCTGCTTACTGGCATGATGACAGAGGATTTTAGTGCTCCACGTTGTTCAATCACCCTCTCTTCTAGTTGGATGTAGGCTGCCATATCGTATCCTTCTGATTGAGGGTCGTCATGGAGTTCCCACAGAGTAAAGTTGGCTGCCTCGATGTTGTCCCATAGTTTTTCCATTGCTGTGAGACATTGTGTCGGTGAATTATCTCGTGCACTTCCATTGAGCAACCTTTCAAGTGAGGCCATCATTGCCCTTTGTTTGCGGATGATAGGCATGATAGAGGCACCTTTGGTTGTTGTGGTGTTCGTGCTAGCTGAGATGTCTGAGAATTGGGATTTGCTTCGGCAGCCTTTTCTAGATTGATGGGTTGAGATTGCTGCAAAGTATCCAGTTCTTGTTGAAACAGCTCAATGTATTGGCCTACTACTGTCTTTAAGTTGTTGTAGTAGTCCTTCGTGAAGTATTCGTGGGTCAAATCCAGGTCCTGTCGCGCACGGATCTCGTAGTCCTTTTGATCGAATTTTGCCCAAGCTTCCTTCAATAGGTTCACACGCTCTTCAATGTATTTCACCGATGTTTTCCTGTCCGCAGAGTCTTTTTTGTAGTTGCGGATGATTCGTTGGATCTCATTTCCAATGTCCTGTTGAGATACTACAAGCGCTGTGAACGTCACTCCGTTGGATGGAGTCTCGATCACGTCGGGGTCACCAATGTTTAGTTCTCAATTTGGTACTACAAGCACTTGAACTTGTAGGAATTTGTTAGAGAATTTAGTTTGATACAACAAGCACTTAAACTTGTTGTATCCCTTTAAATTTCAGCAGATGCGCGTTGAGCGTCATGTTGTATGTCGCATTCACACTATCAAGGCAAGAACATTGGCACTTGTTAATAACTCAGTTAGTGAGTCAAGGTCAAGTTCAGCTTTTAGTGCAAGCCAAGCATTTTGTTTTGGGAAGCTCGAAAGCCAAGCTAGCAACCAGCACTCTGCATGGTAGCAAGTGTGGAAGCTAATTATAAACTCCGGGCAAAGCTCTGGAAAGCCAAGATAGTAACCAGCACCGTCTGCATGGTGCAAGTGTGGAAGCTAATTGCCACCAAATAGCTTTTCTCGAGCTCAAGCCAAGAAGCTTTCCGAATAAATAAAATTAGCTAAAATAAAAAGCAAAGAGCAAACGCGGAAGAATTAAATCGTTCCCAATTTAATTCTGCCGACGTTAATATTGGCAAATATTAATATTAAGAATTTAATATTGCAAAATAGTGGAATTGCGACATACCGGTCCACTTTAGTTTCGCCGACGGCTACTTCGGCGAGCTTAAGTAAAAATGATTTAATGTTAAAAGTAGAGTTCTGTTTGTGAGCCCACAGCGCGTAGACTGCCGCTGCATAGTTGAGAGGAAAAATAAAGAACACTAGAAGGCATTCCGGTCTTTTCGTTGGGAGGATCATCATTTCCAGGAGGTAACCACAACATTTTGGCGCAGCCGGATTTTCGAGCCGAGGATCGCTCGAGGGAAGTTAAAGGTAAGTGAGTGAAAATTTTGGTGAAAATAAAATATGAAATATATAGTATTCACTCCTATATATGAAATGAAGTGAAAATAAATAAAAGGAGTGCCAGCGTCAAGCCAGGCACCCTTGTCTGTCCAATGGCGTTGCAAGCCGGACGAAACCTTTGCTGAGGTCGACCATTTCACTATGGGAAGTTGTTTGGAAGGTTTTTAAATAGTTTCAAAAGTTTTAAATAGTTTTAAAGTGATATTTAAAAGTGAATTGTTGGGGAATGAATAAATTTTTGAGTAAAATTATATAAATTCTTAATATGATAATGGTAGTAATGCGAATAATAAGAATAAAAAGTTATTTTTTAATTTTTCCGAATTAAAAGGATCCCTTATTAAGGGAACATTTTTTTACGTGCACTCAATTAAGTAACCTCTTTACAAAATTTTGTCAATAACAAAACCCGTAAGGATAATTTGTTTCTTTAACGGAGTTATGTACGGTGTAAGCTTTTCTGAGTTCCACATTGGCATTTTGCCTGTCCAGCGCGAAGTGGTGTATGTAAATGCCCCGTTAAAGCGAACTGATTAAAATCGGGAGCTAAAATCTATAATTTTTGAGTCGTTTGCTGAATAAAATTGAGTTCTAAAAATTAAATTTTATTGCAAGCGAGGTTATTGTTTATTTTAAATGGTTTTTGTGGAAAATATAGAAGTGATTATTCGTGGTCAGATACGGAACATATCCAGTACTGAGAAGACTCAATGGAATACGTGCCACAGAGAGTACGGCACAGGCACCGAAGGACATTCCGACGGAAATAAAGAAACAAGGACCAGCAAAATTAACGGTAGAGGAATATCGTAAGCGGCAGCTGGAGCAAAGAGAGCGAATGGCAACTGCGACACCGAAAACACCGAAGCCGAAGAAGCGTCGTGGCGGTAAACTAGCGCATGACAGGAAACGCCTAACATACCTGAGGGCACTGGTACGAGAGACCACTAATCCAGTTCCATGGGAGGCATCACGCAGAGCATGGGAAGAAATAGGGAGCCTAGAAGAACGGCTGGAACAACGTAGATCGGAAGGAAGAGCGCGACAACAGGTGTAAAAACTTCCAGGGGGCAGAAAAATTATACTTTAGGAATGGAGACAGTTGTAATGAGTAATTAATGAAATAAATAAATGCAATAAATAAGTTAAGAATGCATTTTTTTTAATATAGTCGAAAGCTAACTCATAAGAAGCAGACCGCTTATTCATTTTATTAAATGAAATGAAAATAAGTGGATATTTGTTGTAGAATATGAACGTGAAGCGAAACTCAAGAGTGGCGTCGGCGCCTGCTTGAGATCACATTTCAGCCAAAAGTTACTGTGTTTTTTTTATTGTTTTGCTTGTTAGCGCGTCAGAACGGAAGCGTTTGCAAAATTGTAAACGTGGGGTTTTTGTTTTGTGGGTTTTATTTCGTTCGACTCTGAGGAGCAAGTAAAAAATTCGACGCTCGTTTTAATGCAGCCACTGTCGCTGGCCTTGATTTTGTTATTCCGAAAGGGAAATTAGGTCAGTAGTAGCAAACAAGAGGATTGCTGACTGCTGCAGTTTTGCTAACTAGTCAGGTTAAATGCTACTTAATTGAAAATATTAAATGTATGAGAGGGAAAAAAAAAATTAAAAGAGAACGAAAAGCAATGTAATTAATGGCCGAGTCGTTGCAAGAACAAGCATATATAGAATTAGAGAGAACCCATAAGGATCTGAAACGTCAGTTGGGGGAGTTTATATCCAAAATTTGGGCAATTTTAAAAGAGACAGTAGGCAACAAAGAAAACTTAGAATTGATAAAGTCTAGAGTAGGGGACCTAAGAGACCTTTCAAGCGTAGAAAGAGCAGACGCGATAGTAGAGGAATTGCTTAAATTCCTACACCAGATAATAGAGAATAAGACAGAAAATTCGAAGGTATGGGAATCGGAATTTAAGGCACTGAAGAATAGGTACGATAATTATTTAGTAGATAAAGTGTTTCAGGAGGATATATTAAGGAACTTAGAGGACGAGAACGTAAAACTAAGGGAATTATTAAAGGAAAAGGGGCTAACCGAAGAAACGTTAAATAAAACACTAGAACAGGGGTTTGCACAGAAATCAAGAGAAGACTGTAGTTCTTTAGAAGAAGCGAACAGAAGAGTCCAAAAATTAAAAGAGGAAAACAGACGGCTGAAACAAGAAATAGAATTAGCTAACGATCAGACACTATACCATAAAGAAGCTACCGCTGCTATAGTCAGTCCAAAGGAATATAACTCAGTTTCATTTCCTACGTTTAAGCAATCAGGGGCAAATCAAATCAGACTTAAGAGGTGAGGTGTATAAGTTTATACGGGCGTGTGAGTTAGCTACAAGGGAAGCGACTACAGGAAATATACAAGAGTATATAGATTGTATCAAACAAAGATTGTATGGAGACGCTTATGATCTAGTAGGCTCACAACGTTTCAGCAGCCTAGAAGAATTATACCTAGTGTTAAGAAGAGCCTACCTACCAACGATTTCGTTAGACTCAACCTTAACAGAACTACAAAATTGCAGTCAATTGCACAATGAGGACATTCGGCAGTACGCAAGACGCCTAAATACCAAAAAAGCACAGGCGCTACAAGTAATAAAAGATACCTATAATGGACAGGGCGACAGCGCACTTGTATCTATGGTAGAGACGTCAGCAAATAAGGCGTTTAGAACAGGGTTAAAAGATGCAACTTTACGAATTCACATGCTAAGTGTTACAGGGAAAAGTATGGAGGAAATGATAGAAATAGCAGTGAACACGCTGATTGAAATACAAAGAAGTAATTCCCTCCATCAACCAACGGTTACACCCATAATTAATATGAATTCGGTAGAACCCTACACAGGACCGCCTGTACATAATCTAGTGGCTTATAAAAGACTAGAAGAAAGGCAGAACGTTTCGAGAGCACCGCAGGAGAAAATAGTTTGTTCATTTTGTAATAAACGTGGGCATACGCTAGAAAAGTGTTTAATCAGGGAAAACACACCGTATTGCCAAAAGTGTTTAAAATATGGACACGAGACAAACTGGAGGTGTATTAACAATGAAAACAACAGAAGTGGGTCGAACAACAAAAATCAAGGGCCTAATAACTGGAACCAGGGGAGTCAACAATGGAACCAACACCAACGAAGTTGGCAACCAAAGCAACCCCAGCAAAATTGGCAACAAAAACAAGTCCAAACGAAATGGAATCAAAAGCAAAATAACCGAGTGAACCCAAATTCGACTACCTTCAAGGGGGCGCAGATGAATCGGAGTCCTGTGAACATGCCAAACGAAACGAAACAAACAATATGTCATTGGTGTAACAGACCAGGACATATGATGGCAGATTGCGAGGCTAGAAGAAATTGGGAAAAATTCCAAGGCAATCGCCAGGGAAACCACCAATACCAATTTCGTCGAGTGAAGGAGTAACTGTAACTCCGACATCGGAAGCGATTGTCGATACGTTACCAGCCTCAATAACTGAAGCAGTAACCGTACGTCCAACATCGGAAGCGATTGTGGATACGTTACCAACTTCAAAAATGCTGCAACCTAAAAGAGATCAAAATATTAGGTACAATAATAATATAGTAAAAATTATAGCACAAAACGATAAAGTAAATGAGACAGTGAATAAATTAACCAATAAAGCAAAGATGTTAATAGATATGGGAACAGAGTTATTACTAATCATCTTGCTAATTACACAGTTAGCATGCACATCGATTATAAAAGCAATGTTTTTCAATTTTCAACGATATCAAGCAAGGAGCACTAGTCTTAATATATCAGAATATATTACAGATGTAAAAGCACTTGCAAGTAATATAAAATCAAAAGTATTAACGAAATTTAGAATTTTCATTTCAAATTTACAGAAACAGGACATGAAAACAATATGTTCATGGTTAACGTATAATTTAAATAATGATGATAAAAATACTATAAAGGAAGTATCTAACTGGAATTTAGCCACGTTAAGTGATGTGTTCATTGAAATGCCTTGCGTAGAGGCGAGAAATGGAAAACTCATTTTACTGGTGGATACAGGAGCAGATACAAGCCTAGTAAAAGAATGCGCATTAAAGGAAGATGTCGTTATAAATAAAAGGGTTAAAAAGGAATTAAGTGGAGCATTTGGAGGCTGTATAACCACAATAGGGTCCACTAACATATGCCATGATGAGGTACAGCCTTTACGTTTAACGCTACACGTTGTGTCACTTAAACAAGGAGTACCGGCGGACGGCATACTGGGCAGAGACAACATGTGGAACAGATCCATTATAAACACGCTCAGTAAAAACTTAACACTATTTAATGAAAATAAAGAATTTATAATTGAATTGCCATTACTAGGCATCGGAAATACAGTAGATCAAAGAAACAAAAGTAATATAACAATTGAAGCAAGAACAGTTAGAATAACGCCATTAAAAATCAAAACTAAAGTTATGACTGTGGTTGTTCATAAACAAGAGATTGCCCCAGGAGTCTACCTGGGGGAAACACTAGCAAATGTGGAAAATAAAGAGGTCAAGGTACCCATCCTAAATTCAACGGTAAAAGATTTCATTCTTAGTGACAACTTTGTACCGAAATTTAGTGATTTCCACAAATACAGGCTAAGTGATGTTTCATACAATCAATGGACTACCGTCAACAGTATAAGTAATGCGGACATAGCGCAACGAATAAATACTTTAATGACAGATTTAGATTTGGATCCTTCCTTAAACCAAGAGGAAAGAGAATCCATAATAAAACTATGTGCGAAATATAATGATATTTTTCTTTTGGAGGGTGACCAATTGACATACACCCCAGTACTAACACATAAAATACCAATAAAGGTGGATCAACCACCAATTAACCAAAAGCAGTACCGAATTCCTCAAACACATAGAGAAGAAATGAATAGGCAAATTCATAAATTGCTAAAGGAGGATTTAATATCCCCAAGTGTATCTCCATGGAACTCTCCACTGCTTCTGGTTCCAAAGAAGAGTGGAAAAGACGGAGAAAAGAAATGGCGTCTAGTAGTAGATTATAGAAAATTAAATGAAGCAACAATAAAACAAGTTTTTCCACTTCCTAGGATAGATGAGATATTGGATCAGTTAGGAAGTAGTAGATATTTCTCGACGTTAGACTTGGCAAGTGGGTACCACCAAGTCCTAATGGATAAGGCGGACAAAGAGAAGACCGCATTTAGTTCAGCTTTAGGACATTTTGAGTTCAATCGAATGCCTTTTGGCTTGACCGGCGCCCCAGCGACGTTTCAACGTCTAATGAACCATATTCTGACAGGACTTCATTGTGTGGATTGCTTCGTTTATTTAGACGACATAGTCGTATATGCAACCAATTTGGGCCAACATGAAGAGAGGTTAGGCAAAATCTTCGAGGTCATGAGGGAATATAACTTAAAATTAAACATTAGCAAATGCCAATTTCTACGACGAGAAGTCGTATATTTAGGTCACAAGTGTTCAGAACATGGAGCACTTCCAGACCCCAGCAAGGTGGAGTGCGTCAAAAACATTCCACCTCCTAAAAATAAAAAGGAAGTACAAGCCTTCTTGGGACTTGTGAATTATTATAGAAAATTTATACCGGGAACCGCAAAAATAGCGCTTCCCATTAACAAGTTGTTAAGAAAGGACGCTAAGTTCGTCTGGACAGAAGACTGCCAGAGGGCGTTTGAACAGTTAAAAGAATCAGTCATGTCACCACCAGTGCTAGTATACCCAGACTTTTCAAAAGAATTTCTTTTAACTACCGACGCAAGTAATGAAGCGTTAGGCGCGGTCCTTTCTCAAGGAAACGTAGGCGAAGATAAACCAATAGCTTTCGCTAGCCGAGCGCTGAGCGACACAGAACAAAGATATTCAACAATAGAAAAGGAATTCTTGGCAATAGTTTGGGCCACAAAAAACTTCAGAGCATATCTCCTAGGCAGACATTTTAAAATTTTTACTGACCACCAGCCATTGAAAGGAATAGCCAATTTAAAAGACCAAACATCAAGACTGGCAAGATTCAGACACAAGTTGTCAGAGTATGATTTCGAAATCATATATAAGCCAGGCAAGAAAAATTTATGCGCAGACGCTTTGAGTAGAATTCCTCAAAATCGTAATGTAGTGACAGCAGTCCAGACCCGGTCTGGAACAAGGGAAATAGAAATGAAGTATCAGAAAAGTAGTGATAAAACAGGTACAAGTCCGATGTCTGTAGAACCTGACACTCCAGGTATAACACAAAACGGAAACACAATTTTATTAGAAAACCCAAAAGAAATAGAGACCGTTATAAAAGATTTCCATAATACACCATTAGGAGGTCACCAAGGAGCGGTGAAAACTTACCTAAGAATCAGGCAACAGTATAGGTGGCCAGGAATGCAAAGACAAATCAAAGATTATGTTAAGAAATGTCCGAAATGTCAAGCGAACAAAAGTTCGAGATTAACGAAAATGCCCATGGTGCTAACAGATACACCAATGAAGCCATTTGATAAAGTTTACATGGACATAGTAGGTATTCTACCAGAAACTGTGTCCGGAAATAAGTACATTCTAACTTTTCAGGATGATTTTTCGAAATTTATGGCATGTACAGCTCTCCCAGACGCGGAAGCCAGTACTGTTGCCAGGGCCTTTTATGATGAAGTGATCACGCGTTACGGAATTCCGCGAATTCTAATTACAGATAACGGAACTAATTTCATTTCGAAATTTTTCTCAGATACTTGTAAATTGTTGGGTATTAAAAAATTACATATCACTCCATACCATCCGCAAGCTAATGGTTCATTAGAAAGAAGCCACAGACCTTTAGCGGAATATTTGCGTAGTTTTGCTAAAGAAGACGGGTCGAATTGGGATCAATGGTTAACTGCAGCGATGCATGTTCACAACCACACACCCCACATTACGACCAAACAGACACCGTTCCGTACTTTATTTGGATTCGATACAGAGATGCCGACTAACTTAAAAAGAAAGTGTAGTCCGGTATATAATGCCGAAGATCCGAATAAAGTATTAAAATTTCAAATACAAAGAGCTCACGAAATAGTGAGGAAAAGTCAAGAGAGGGCAAAGCAAATAGCAAAGGAGCAATATGATGCTAAGTTAAATTTAGTAGAATTTAAGGTAGGAGATAGTGTATTGATTAAGAATCAAACTAGGAAGAATAAGTTTTCCCCAGTATGGGTAGGGCCATATAAGGTAGCAAAAATTAAAAGTCCAATTACGACAGTTTTAAATGTTAAAGGGAGGGAAAAGCCTTTCCACAATAACTTACTAAAATTATATAATAGTAGATAAGAAAATATGATTAATCGGAAAGTAATAATAACAATAGCCACCTTATTATGAGTAAGATAGAATAAATATATAGAATAGGATTGATAAGATTTTATAATTTTTATTTTACATATTATATGGTAATATAATTTTATATTACATATTATATGGTAATATAAAATTATCTTTTTATTATACAGACATTAAGAAAGGAATCAGAGTAAACACTGATGTAAATTATAACTTGAGAATAGAAATTGGAAGAAAGAGAAAAAACATTTTTTTTTTATTATTTATAGATACATAAACATTTACGCAGTTTTTCGTCACAAGGCAAAATACACGAGAATCAAGAATGATAACGCAAATTCTTTGGGTGCTATTAGCGGTAAGGCAGATGGAGGCACGCCTGCCGGTAGAAATAGAAAAGTTAAAGGAAACGCCACTGGTATTTGAAAGAACTAATCGTGCACTATTTTTCAAGGATACGTGGACAATATTAACGAAAATAGAACGTAACGACTTTCAGGAAGTAATAAACGAACTGGAAGAGTACATAGATAACATGCACAATATATGTGAACATTTAAACAGACAACTAGAAATAAACAAGTTTAAAGAAGCCTGTCTAAACTTGAATCAGCCGTTGAAGGCCACAGTTAAGCAATTGAGAAGAAACGAGGAAATAATTAACCTCACTAGTAAAGATAAAAAAAGGAATAAAAGAGCCCTAGAGTTTGTGGGAGATGCGTTGAACTGGGCTTTTGGAACCATGAGTCAGAAAGACGCAACCGAAATCCACAAGCATCTGGAAGATTTAAATAACCGACAGGCGGAAACATATAAAATAATGGAACAACAAGTTACGGTAATGAAGTCAACGTATAATAAAACCACGACAGCGTTAAAACAATCAGCAGAAGAAATAGAGAAGCTACAAAGGGATCTAGCCAACACCGTAGCTAACCAAATAGTCATAAATAACCGAAACGAACATAAAATAGCGCAAGTAGAATACTTACTGCGCACAATAGAAATACAAGCCGCAATACAAGCTAGCCTAGTAGAAATACAAGGAAAACAGGAGTTGGAGATTCAAATTCTGGATGACTTTTACAGAGGAACACTGCACCCTTCCATATTACAAGGGGATGATCTCAAGGAGCAAATAGGAAGTTTGGACCTAACGAATAAGGCCAAATGGTTGCTAAGTGATGTGTTCAGGATACATCAACTAGCTAAGGTGAATACTCTAACCACTGCTGGGGATACACTGATAAGAATAACAATACCATTGCCTGAGGAAGAACTTTTTACAATATACAAAATATACCAGATGGTAATATTTACTAATACAACTTACGATTTAACAGTGAAACCAACATTCGAATACATGGCCGAATCAAAAGAAGAATGGCAATTCATGGCTTTGACAAAAAATGATTTAGATAACTGCAACCTCATAACCGATACAATAGAGAAAAACGGAATTACAACACAGGACACGCTAATATGTAAAAGTCGAGGAAAAAAATTAAGTGGTAGGCACCCAACATGCGAAATAGCGTTACAGCAGCATAATAATGAAGATATTAAAAACGTATGCATTGCTACGGCAACCCCGGCAAGCGGGGGAATGATAGTAAAAATGGAAACACCCAATAAATGGCTATACAACTTCAGACGAAACAACATATTTGAAACAACATGCGGAACTGGATCAAATACAATATCTCTGAAAGGAGCAGGTATATTAACAATAACAGAACAATGCAAAATACATAATCAGGACAGTACAATAGAGTTCGAAGGAAGTCACACTAATGAAATGAGCAAGATACACGACAAAATAGACCATTCCAAATTAATACAGTTCCTAAGGGACAACTTAACAAACGCAACACTGAACACGAAGACCGAAACAAATCTACGACCAATCATAGTAACGGATCATACCAGGCTAAGGCAAACATTGGAGGCCGGGGAGAAGGATCTAGTAGAATTACATGCAGAAATCAAACGGGCCGAGATGACGCAAACAATTCAACAGAGACAACAGGTAGTCGAAATAGCAGGAGCATCTGCAACAGTGGGAACAATGCTTATGATAGCACTAGTAATTGTATACATACGGCGCAAAACAAAGCGACCAGTCAACACGTCAGTGCAACAAGTTATCCAAAGACCAACCATCGAAGTGATACACGAATCAACACTAAGAGAGGTGCGAAACCAACGAGCAGAATCCAACGCTGAGCGCCCATTCAATTCCAACGCCTAAAGCCAGATGCACGCTAAGCAGTTGAAGTATCCGATTAATGAATATATATATAAGGAAATTTAATAAAAAAAAATATAAATAAGGGAATTTTTTTTTTCTCTTGTAACAAAGGCAATAAATAAATTTGTATATGTAAAAATGAATACCACATGTATGTAACGCCATCACTTGAGAACGGGCGGACCGATTTGACTGATTATTATTATTTTGTTGTGTTTCTAGTTTTCAGAACAAGGTTTATATGAAGCTTGTATATAGAGGAGAAAAAAAAAAAAAACAAACCTCGTTAAAAACTTTGAAGGGAAAAAAAAAATCTGTAACCCAAACGTCGGAAACTAATAGGATAAAAACTCATCTGTTAAATTTTGTTTTTCTTTTCCTTTTTATTGCATAATTATAATAATCTAAAAAGGAATTTATTAAATACAAAGGGAAAATTTAGTATCTAGTCCAAAACCCGCAGGCTAGGGAGTAATTCCGGGATCTCGGGGTCATCCGAGCGAAGAACGCGGAGGAGATCCAAAATCAACCACAGCTTCCGGATAGTAGGGTGTTCATTAAAGTCCTCCTGGAGACCTCGTATCGCCAGAATCAGGGGTTCCAGATCCCATCGCCTGTTCTCAACATCCTTCAGCAGGGCAACCATGTAAAGCCCCAGTGGTAGCCGATAGTGTTGCACGGGATAGAGCAAATTGAACATTTTAAGATTTGAAGTACTCGCGTATCACTTGAAGTAAACTAATTATTGACAGAGAAAACCGCGCGAATTTATACTGCATTTCCACAGGGCGAACTTCGATTTTCCCTGAGTATGCAAAACGCTAAGGTAGTAAAAAGGTTTTAAAATTGCAATTTCAGCGGGGGAAGTAACTAAAAAAATAAATTACATTTTTTACACCCTACATTAGATGCGTATGAACACTGGGTATAAGCATTCAGGTCAATGGGTGAATAGGGAGAATAGGTCAGGTTAATATGTGAATACATATTCATACGGTGCACATTACATTAAACAATACATATTACACAGTACACATTCAAAAGACTCAAACCCATATGTGAGACATATTGGAGGCGTAAAGAAATCCAGTTCCATTTTAGATTATTTCAGTGTGTATTATATATTTTCTAGCTAATGAAGGATAGTAGAATTCAATTTTAGTTCATTCACTGGAAATTGAGCCGAGAAGAAGGCAATCCTCACCAATTCAAAGGATATGACATTGGCAAAGATGGCCTAAAACAATGTCCAACGATTCGAAATCTTACTTACAAACTAACCCTAAATATTGAAAAGAATAGAAAAAAAATATACACAATATACAAAAGAAAAAAAAAAGAAAACATTAAAAAATATTTTAAGAATTAATAAAAGAAATTGATTTAAAAAAAAAAAAGAAAAAATCAGAAAGAGAAAAATATGTAGAATAAGATAAGAAAAAAAAAATTAAATATAAAAAAAGGAGAAGTTTTAAAAAAAGAAACAAACGACAAGAAAATAAAAAAAAAAAAACAAAATTTTTACTAACACAACTAATTGAAACTAATCACTAACTTTTAACTACCTGCGTTTCAGTAAGCAAAGACCTGCTTACTTAAACGCAAATTACAGCATTTGTACAAAAAAGGGTACAAATTACCTAGTTGCTCCAAAACAGCAACATCCCAGGTTTTTGAAAACTGAAGAAATTCAAAACCAGAGAAAAGAAAAAAAAACCTGAGGAAGAATTGCTTCAAGCCACCTTCAGGGCATTGCATTAGCAGTTAAAATTCTGCTTGCAAAGAAATTCGAAACCAAAAAAAAAAGCAAACATGAGGTAGATTTGTTTCAAGCCGTTTTTAGGGCATTGCACTCCGCAAGCACTTTATGCTTGCGACGCGTTTAATTGCGAACGTTTAATAACGAAAAAGTAATAATTAAAAAGGAAAAGAAGAGAGAAAAAAAAATCGTTTCAGCAAGCAAGAAAATTTGCTTATTAAAACGAAGCTAAAATGAGTAAAAGAAGAAGAAAACTATTAATAAATTGAAAAATAATGTACTATGTTATGTATTAGAATATGGTATTTTCAAGGAGAAATTAATTAGTAGTTACTTTAATTAGTCATATTTAATGAAATGTCAGCTCCGGGAGCAAGAGCGTTTAATATTCATGTTATTGTTTTCTTCAATGTTCTCTTCTTATTAACAAGTTTGATGCTGCTGTACATATACATTATGTTGTTTAGATAATACATTATAGTCTTTAATTGTTGTCCACAATTGTAATTTCAATTTTTGTAAACTTATAGTTTTGCTAAAAAAAAGGCTCAGTAAATTTCAATTCAATTCAATTCAATTATATTTAATGAAATTACTAAAATTAAATAAATTGTTTAGTAAAAGTAAATTAAAAATGTAATTATAATTCAATATTATATACTCGCTAATATAGCATTACACAATAGAGTGTAAACAGTGAAAATATACTGTTTGTATAATACAGTAATTTGTATTCAATAGATATAGTTAAGACAACAACACCCATAACAACATCGAGCAAGCAGCAACAAAAACGGCGACAAAAACCCCAAAATTCGCATGTCGCTGCTATGCTGCCGACTTGATCCAGAGATGTCATTCGCGTTTTTTCTGGAAACTCTAAAATTGTAATGCCGCTACGTACCAATCAATTTCCTGGATGTCGTCACCAATCTGAGAGGCAATGAACACACCACACCTGAAGTTTATCTCGGGACAAAAGGTCGTCTTTGACACCGAACCAGGCTGTAGTCTGTCATACTTACGGATATCACACTACATCATTACAGAGCATGATTCTATTTAATTGCACGTTTATAAACAAACTCCGTGCAGACAATCGTTGAAGAAGGTGCATTGATCGCACTTGACGAATTTCTAATTAAGTAATTAGAAAAGACGCAAGAAAGACGAAGTTGGCTGCAGTTTAATTTCTCTGATTGGAATGCAGTTGGAAGTACAAACCGATGGTTGTGGTGGACGGGATACTTTCGTGGTCTGAGTTCATGGTGCTGTTGGTTCGATAAGTGTAACAGGATAATCCAGGAACCAGGATCTACAACTGCAATAAGTACAGCGTTTGGTACAGCTTAGAGAGTACATGGGAACAAGTCCAGGAGCTGCGTGACTTCACACACAGCAACCACAACCACAACACACGTGAACAACGAGGATACACTAAGGTAGAAGTTAAGGTAGATTTAAGTTACATAATATTAGAGAATTAGAATAAACCACTCCTGTATCATATTGTACAGAAAAAATTAATATCGCTTCACGATATTAATTTTTTCTTTCCCTAAGGGTGGAGGGATGTTGTATGTCGCATTCACACTATCAAGGCAAGAACATTGGCACTTGTTAATAACTCAGTTAGTGAGTCAAGGTCAAGTTCAGCTTTTAGTGCAAGCCAAGCATTTTGTTTTGGGAAGCTCGAAAGCCAAGCTAGCAACCAGCACTCTGCATGGTAGCAAGTGTGGAAGCTAATTATAAACTCCGGGCAAAGCTCTGGAAAGCCAAGATAGTAACCAGCACCGTCTGCATGGTAGCAAGTGTGGAAGCTAATTGCCACCAAATAGCTTTTCTCGAGCTCAAGCCAAGAAGCTTTCCGAATAAATAAAATTAGCTAAAATAAAAAGCAAAGAGCAAACGCGGAAGAATTAAATCGTTCCCAATTTAATTCTGCCGACGTTAATATTGGCAAATATTAATATTAAGAATTTAATATTGCAAAATAGTGGAATTGCGACATACCGGTCCACTTTAGTTTCGCCGACGGCTACGTCGGCGAGCTTAAGTAAAAATGATTTAATGTTAAAAGTAGAGTTCTGTTTGTGAGCCCACAGCGCGTAGACTGCCGCTGCATAGTTGAGAGGAAAAATAAAGAACACTAGAAGGCATTCCGGTCTTTTCGTTGGGAGGATCATCATTTCCAGGAGGTAACCACAACAGTCAATGAATATTTCTCAAGTTGTTAATTCCTACAAGTACTTGGACTTGTAGAAAGCAAACCGCTGGATTTGAGGTTGTCAGGCTAACAGAACTTTTATTAAGTACACTTCTTCCTTATATACTAATTTTACACGCATACATAGACTTAAAAATATCAAATACAATGAAAATTACTATAAAAATAAAAAATTATGAAATGTGAAAATAATTCAGAGTGGTCGCGGTTCTCACGGCGACGTTGCTTGCAAACAGACACCGGCGAAGCACGTCAGCGGGTTGGTGCTGTTCCCACGACGACATCTGATTCCAGCGGAATTTAGCGCGTCTGCTGCTGGCAGCGGAAGCAACTTTGCTTTGCATTTATTTGTGTATGTTCTGGAACAATGCCATTATACGGAATTTTCGTAATTTGGAAGTTATCGATATCTTCTACCACATATCGATCATGGTCTAATTTGTCTTTAATTACATAAGGGCCACGATACTTGGGTATTAACTTTTTGTTTGTGCCTATTGTTGTGTCTACATTTTTAATTACAACGAAATCGACGACTTTGAATAAACGAGGGCTAGTATGATGAGCATTGTATTGGTTTAAATTGGCTACTTGTCTATTTTGTATTCCCTCCGATGATCTGGCTCTTAATTCCTCTATATTTACGTTTTCTTTGCTTCCATATTCCGAGTCTAAATATTCTGTTATTTCGTCTAGAATTTTGCCTCTTTGTGCGTCGACTACAACAAACACATGTTTATGCCGTGACCTATTTGATGGCAGAGAGCCGAAGTGGTCAATGTGAAGTGTGTCAAATGGACTCGGAGTCTTCGGAAGTTGGTATAAGTTTCTCTGATTTTTCCTATGAGGTACTGCGTAATAAATACATTTAAGACAGTTTCGTATGTATCGGTTCAATTTTTTTTCATATTGCTGAACCAGTAATGCTTGCTAATTTGTTTTGCGCATTTCGTTATGCCCAAGTGTCCATGTTTTTCATGAAGTAGTCGCATAATGTTTTTTTCGAGTTCTCTGGGTACTAGCAGCTGACGTCGTTGTTCATTGTCATTTTTAAAAACTAAACCATTTTCAAGAAAATAGTTCGGTAAATCTTCGTGTTCTAATCTATTCCGCAAAATCTTGAAAGTTAGATGTTGCAATTCTGATGTCGTCTAAGTATACTACGATGAGCCTTTTATCAATTAGAGGTTTAAGGACCATTATGATACGTCTTTGGAAGACGTATCCGAAAGACACACGGGTATATTCGTATTGTCAAAAAAGCGTTACAAATGAAGTGAATTTCACAGAATCTTCGTAAGCATCTATATTGTGAAAACCATCTTTCAAATCTAGTGTACTAAAGTACTTTTTATTGACGAAATATTGTAAACAGTCTTCGATGAGAGGCAGCGGAAAATTATCACGAACTGTTAGCTTGTTAAGTGCTCGGAAATCTACATATAATCGTGTCTCCCCATTTTTCTTTTTAACTAAAACTATTGGAGATGCATAAGGTGAATTGCTTGGCGTTCTGAAATTTATTCTTCGGTTTTATTTCGGTTTTCAAAATTTTCATTCGCGTGACACTCGATTTAAACTTATTTTTTTTTCTCTTCGTGTATTATCCCCAAATTGCGAACAAAAGTAATTTTCCGGAGTAGAGCGCTGGACTTATACCATTATTTTTAGAATGATTCGACAAAATAAGTGCACTACACATAGTATTGTTATATTCCTTTTTAATGTTGTTTGGTTTCGATTCTTTATTTTCTTTTATTCTAACCAAAAATATGCCAAATTTATTTGAAATATCTTGGCCAATTATTAATGGCAGTACTGCTTCACTATCCGGCACGACAAAAACATCATGAGATATTTCCATATTCTTGAATTTCATTTTACAGGTTAATACTCCGAATGTATGTATGTAAAAATTGCCCATACCACGGAAACTTGATTTGTGTTTATAATTGTTAACGCCAACTGCCGCTCGCCAGAGGTGCTCCCTCATCGATCGGTAGGGTGTCAGGAGTGAGCACTCCAGTCTCTCTCCTGTCAGCCTGCCGGTCGTGAGGGGCGCCTCTCCCGTGAGCGTAAGCCCGGCTGCGGGCTCTCCGCGGCAACTGGCGCGGTTTGACCGGCTTCCAGCGATCGTCGCTGGACCCACACAGGCTCTTGCTTAAAAACCACGAACGCGTTCAGAGGCAAATGCAGCGAGTGCCATCAGCGGATAATTAAGGAACATATACTATTATTGAACTTAAGGAATTATTTTAAATTATTAATCTTAAATTGTGAACTGAGTGAATAAACATTGGTCCAGGACGAGCCGGATTACCGCCGCCGCCATCACAAGGTCATCGTCACCGACGCCCGAACCACCAAGCCGTGTAAGAAACGGTAAGTTCACTGCATTTCATTTCATTTGGCCACCGCTTTTGTGCGAACTTGTACGCAAGTCTACTTGCGAGTTTAAAAGTGCGTCTCGTGCACTAGCTAGTGAACACGGCGCACTTTGAAGCCGTGCACGTCACTCTAGCCCCGTAGAGCCCTTCCGGCCATATACATTTTATATATATATATATATATATATATTGACGGTCAAATGAAGGGTGCATATATAAGGAGGACAGTTCCTTATATATATATATATATATATATATATATATATATATATATATATATATATATATAAGGAACTGACCGTCAAACCTTCAAATGAAGGGTGCATATATAAGGAGGACAGTTCCTTATATATATATATATATATACATATATATATATACATATATATATATATATATATATATATATATATATATATATATATATATATATATATATATATATATATATATATATATATATATACATATATATATATATATATATAAGGAACTGACCGTCAAACCTTCGAGAATCGTCGATTCGTGGGTAACGGTCCCCAAGAATAACGGCAGCACCAAGGCTTGAGGTTTTTATTGCTGACCGTCTTCGCAAGCATTGCTTGCTGCGAAGCCCACATTAAAAATTTACCGCTTGATATTTACTAAGCCCCGCGCTCTCATAGAGAAAGTGAAAGCATTTCACACTTTCGCTTTCTTGTTCTGCGCTCGTCTAGCTTCTCGAACAGCGAATTACTTGTGCGCTTAGTGCAAGTCGAAAAACCACCACCTTTTTGCTGGCTGGTTTTTGCGGGTACTTTTTTCTGCTGCTCGCG
The DNA here is from genome assembly GCA_922984085.1 of Sicus ferrugineus. Classification (NCBI taxonomy): domain Eukaryota; kingdom Metazoa; phylum Arthropoda; class Insecta; order Diptera; family Conopidae; genus Sicus; species Sicus ferrugineus. The sequence goes on from OV277349.1 coordinate 28,068,172, forward strand.
CTCTTCTGCTTGCGTTGATCAGTCATACAGAGTCCACACGGAACACAAAAACCTGTTTTTCTGTCTGCACTCTCCCAAGTGATAGCAGTGTAAGATTCACTATTCAACGGTGACCCAACGCGAAATCGAAAGAGCGAGACACCCGGTAGGCAGAAGTGTTCGCAGCGACTAGTCTCTTTGTAACTAGTTGCCAATTTAAGAGACAACGCGTGGTTAATTTTCGGCAGCAAGCTTTTCGAGCCCCAACGCCATCGCATAGCGACCCGAAAACATTTTTGCGATTTTTTTACCAATAAAAAAAAAAGGTTTTCCGGAATTAGTTTTCGGAGCGTTTTATTTCATTTTCATTTTGATTTTGCGACCTCCTTCACCGCCCCTATTCGTAAACCAGACACACTATGGCGGCGCTCGCACCCTTCATTCGCCTGGCCGATGCCCTGATCGAGTTCGAGGTGGACTTCGACCGCGGACCACACCGTTTACACCCTTGGGATTCAGCGAGAGGAAATACGATCGCAGTGGCTGCTAATTAAAAGCGCCTATGAAAAGGTGCTTGCGGAGCTGGACTCGACGAAGCACAGAGGCAAAGAATTCGAAGGCGTAAAGGAGAAGCGGCGCCAATGCTATGCGGTATATATGCGATGCGCGGGAAAAATTGATCAGCTGATCGAAGCCGCCGTGTCCCCTCCAGTTGCCGCGACCCCGTCGCCGATGCCAGCCGAGATGCCCCAGTCAGGCTACAATATTAGCCTGCCCCCCTGCGACACCCAAGCCTTCCATGGCGACTACCTTTCGTGGCCCTCTTTCAGAGATATGTTCACGGCCCTGTATATTCAGAACACCAGAATTGCGCCAGTGGAGAAGTTGTTCCACCTGAACCAAAAAACTACGGGCGAAGCGAAAGAAATCGTGCAGAAATCCCCTCTCACGAATGAAGGTTTTGCCCAAGCGTGGAAAAATTTGTCCGACAGGTATGAGAACAGACGCGTCCTCACCAACGCCCATCTAAAGAAGCTCTTCGGCCTGTTCCCCATCACGAAGGAAACCGGTGGTGCTATTAAGGACCTGCAACGCGAAATCAACAATATTCTCGCCGCACTCGCGCTACAAGGTGTCGATACCTCGCATTGGGACGCAATAATCGTTTTTTTGTGCTCCAGCAAGCTCCCAGAAGCAACGCTTTCCCTTTGGGAACAATCTCTCACGAACAAAACGGAGATCCCAACATGGACAGATCTGGATGCGTTTCTCACGCATCGCTTCCAGACCCTTGAAACGGTGCAAGATATTAAGTGCACACCCGCATCAAAGTCAACACAGCTCCCAGCTCCGACTCACTCAGCTCCAGCCTCTAAACGCGTCAACACCTTCCAGTTGAAGGTGTCCCAAGATAGCTGCCCTCTTTGCCAGAAGCAGCACAGGCTGAGATCCTGCGCTCAGTTTCTCAGCTTGCCCGTTCCACAGCGGCTGAATACCGTTCAGAAAAACCGCTTGTGCAGCAACTGCTTGGCCAGATCTCACTCCGTGAAAAACTGTCCAAGCAGATTTAATTGCATCAAATGTAATGGCAGGCATCACACCCTCTTGCATACAGTCTACTCCTCCACCCACACAGCAACTAACTCAAGAGGAACGGTATGATAACGCTCCGCGTACTCAAGCCCCTGCCTATGCGAACTTCATTCCAGGTTCAACTCAACATGCTTCCCAGCAAGAAAGGCCGCAATCTTCGATGCGACCTCCCACGCAGATACAGTCCACTTCTCCCCCCGCGCAACAGCGAAATGCACAGGACAAGCATCAGGTGTGCTTCGCGAAAGCACCAAAACAGGTACTGTTAGGGACTGCCATGGTAACAATACGCCACCACGGTACATGTTACATCGCGCGCGCCTTAATTGATCCTGGGTCCGAAGTGTCGTTCATCTCGGAACGCATTCAAAAGCTCTTAAAGCTCCCAGCGCGGCCAACTGCAGCCGTAGTTTCCGGTCTCAACGAGACCGTGTCAGCAAGAATATCAAGATCGTGCGATTTTCTCCTGAATTCGCTGCTTGATCCCAAATTCCAAATTCAGGTGACGGCGCTTGTGCTCTCACAAATCACAGGGCGGTTGCCCTCCCACTCGTTAGACAGGTCACTTCTCAGTGGCCTCCCGCAAGACATCGAGCTCGCAGATGTCAACTTCTCCAGAAGCGAGCAGGTCGACGTCCTCATCGAAGCCGATTTGTACCCAGCAATCCTGCTGGACGGCATCCGCCGCCAAGTACTGGGCTCTCTCATGGCTCAGCAAACCGTGTTCGGTTGGATCCTGACCGGGCCGGTTCCCAATACACAATCTGCCACGGCATCCATAAAAGTGGCTTACTTCAATGAAGTTTCCTTCGAACAACAGTTCGAACGTTTTTGGGAGGTGGAGGAACTTCCCAAAACCAGATGGCTATCCCCCTCCGACAAGTTTTGCGAAAAAAATTTCGTGAAAACAACGGGAAGACGCGATGACGGCCGCTATATCGTATCACTGCCCTTTAAAATCGGCTTTACAGACACGCTCCGCCTAGGGACCTCGAGACACATTGCGCTCAAACAATACACGCGTCTGGAAGCACGGTTAGGGAAGGACGAAGGCCTCAAGCACCAGTACGACAAGGTGTTAAAGGAGTATGTCGATTTAGGCCACATGAGAGTAGTCAATCCCCCAGAGCCGCAAACACCTAGAAATCACTACTATTTGCCCCACCATGCCGTCATAAAGCCCGAAAGCACCTCGACGAAGGTAAGAGTCGTCTTTAACGCGTCCAGTCCAACCACCAGCGGACTCAGCCTCAATGATGTCATTCACACAGGCCCCGTGCTACAGACCGATTTGATTTTTCTAATTCTTCGGTGGCGCTTCTTCCGCTATGTCTTCAGCGGAGACATTCAAAAAATGTATCGCCAAATATTGGTTGACCCAAAGCACACCCCTTATCAGCGCATTCTCTTCTGAGACCCGTACAAGTCCGAACTTACCGACTTCGAGCTTCAAACCGTAACGTTTGGAGTTAATTGCGCCCCGTTCCTGGCAATACGCACCCTTCTTCAATTGGCAGACGACGTGAAGCACCAGTTCCCGCTTGCCGCACACATTCTACAGCATTCCATGTACGTGGATGATGTGTTAGCAGGCACGCATGACCTGGTGACAGCTACCCAGACCCGCGACCAACTCATAGCGGCTCTCGACTCGGCAGGGTTTGCCCTTCGAAAATGGACTGCCAACCATAAAGGCATTCTGGCAGACTTACCGGCATCCCATCTGCTCCATTCCGATTTTCTGACGCTAGAAGATTCCAGCACCGCCAAAATGCTTGGAATTCGCTGGAACGCGACCCAGGATGAGTTCTACTTCGATGTCCAAGCCATCGCCATCAAAGCTGCGTACACGAAACGAGAAATGTTGTCTCTGGTTGCCAAGCTGTTCGACCCAGCCGGTTGGCTGGCTCCGATCATCGTGTGATGACGCAAAATCCTACGTCACACAATAATTTTAAACTATTATAAATTTTCACACTAAACTTATACTTTTCTATTCATACTACTTATATACATAATCTAAACTAACAAAATGATGAATTTAATAATGTACTTATACTACCTATATATATATATATATATATATAATAAATCAAAATAATGTAATAAATCTAATGTAATAAAATAATGAATTTAACCTAATACATATGATGAATAAATCTAATTTTAAAAAATCATGTAATGTATTAATATATATTAGTATAAGACAATAAATATAAGCAACTATGAAATAAGAGTAAATATGTTAAAATAACTAGAAATAAGTATATAAGTAAAATAAGAATTAGCGATAAGAAATGCAAGCGGTGACTAGAACGAACAACGAAGAGAAATTCATGGAAACAACGGGACCAACAAGCACAAATAAGAATTAGCGATAAGAAATGCAAGCGGTGACTAGAACGAACAACGAAGAGAAATTCATGGAAATAACGGGACCAACAAGCACAAAAGCATACCTACGAGAAAGACCGAGAGAAGAGAGAACAAAACATACGTACACAGCGGAACAAAATCCGCGCACAAGCATATAAAAGGAACAAGCTCAACCAGACCAGTCAGTCAGTTGCCAGCCTCGATGCGATCAACATCAGTCAAAGCTAACACCGCGGTAAGTGCAGTACACAGCCAATCCTCCTCCCCTCCTCCTTCTCTTATTAATCTGCCGGACTTGATAGTTCTCCAGAAATAAGAAAAGACTTCCCCTGACCTACTCTCCAACCAAGCAGGCGGATTTGATAAATCTTCCTGGTCAATCCTCCTCCCCTCCGACCAAGCAGGCGGATTTGATAAATCTTCCTGGTCAATCCTCCTCCCCTCCGACCAAGTAGGCGGATTTGATAAATCTTCCTGGTCTCCTGTCCTTCCCATCCTACGTACTTGCTACCCGGGAGCGTTCCGCAAATCGCAGTCGGCACAATCAGCGTCAAAGTACAGTCAGCAGCAAAGCATTCTCTCTCAGAGCACGACAGCTACGCATACTCTCTCGGAGCCCAGTCAGCGTCCACAACAGAGTCAGCGTACCGTCAACATCTACAGAGCACAGTCAACGCCAAAGCATTCCCTCTCAGAGCACAGCTACGCATTCTCAGAGCACGACAGCTACGCATAGTCTCTCATAGCACGATCAACGCCAAAGCATTCTCTCTCGAAGCACAACGGCCACGCATACACCTACAGAACACGGTCAACGGCTACGCATACTCTCTCGGAGCCCAGTGAGCATCCACAACAGAGAGTACAGTCAACACCTACAGAACACGGTCAACGGCTACACATACTCTCTCGGAGCTAAGCAAGTACCCACGCATACTCTCTGAAAGTACAGTCAGCACCTACGTTCACTTTCGGAGAACCTAATCAACATACGCACCCCCAACGCTACGAAGCCTGATTCCACGACACAGCAACACGGCTTACCCACTATAGCATTCGTTCGAAGTCACCGTCATATATGTAACAAACCTTGAATAATTCATTCAATAAAGCTAGATTCATACTGAAGAGTACCCAAAATACAAATCTTTTCCTTTAACGAAATCCTGGACTCGCTGAGTTATATCCTGGTCTAAGAAACATCGTTACAGGTGGCGCCCGAGCAGGGACTCTTCATCGAAAAGAAACAAAACCATACTTTTCATTAAAATCGTTACAAGCTTCAATATGGCGAAGACAGCATGGATTTACAAAGTAAACAAGGAAGAACTCCTAAACATTACGAGAGACTTGGAGTTGGGAGAACGAGAAACAGTAGAGGAATTACGTAGGCAGTTAGCCACTTTCATAACACAAAAGGGGTATAATGAGGAAATTGAGAGGCGACTTGAAGCTCACGAAAGCAAGTATACCAGGACTCGAGCAAATTCACCCAACTTACTTGGACTTACAGACGACGATACGTTCGTTACACCGCCTGTTGTAACCAACACACCAAGCAATGCACAGGGACATACGAGCACTACCGAATATGGAACAACAATATAAAAAGTGCGGAAGTGGTATACTAAGTACGATGGAGGCCGCGACCCACTGGAATTCATCGAAAGAATTGAGGAACTCGCCGCGACGTATAATGTGCAAAGAGATTTGCTACCACGAACAATGCCAGAACTCCTCAAGGACAAAGCCCTTATGTGGTATCGCAATAATAATAGGCAATGGTCAGGCTGGGAACAATTCAAAGCTGACTTCTTACGATTTTATCTACCACCGCGGTATTTCGAAAAACTTGGTGACGAAATCCGTATAAGACAGCAAAAGGCTAACGAACCATTTAAAGAATATGTTGTCGCTCTCCAGGACCTTATGCGACACGCGAATTATACCAACACCGAGCAGCTGGAACGTATATTCGACAATTCACGCACCGACTACCGGTGGTATATACGTCGAAGAGACTTCTCAACCCTAGACGAGTTAACCATTTTAGCAACAGAGGTTGAGTGCCTACACTTAGAGGAAACCACAAGAAACCAACAGCCGAAGAATAGAGAACCACGACACGAGCCACCAACGCATATGCGACGTGAGCCAAATACATCAACAGAGGCACAAAGACATCGGATAGGAGAAGAAAAGCATCGAGTAGCGGAAGTAGTGGCCGAGCGATTAAACCCAAGAACAGCATGCCGTAGGTGCGGACAAGAAGGGCATTACAGTCAAGGTTGCCAATTGCCTCCAGTGTTATTCTGTTGGGAATGTGGCAAGAAGAATGTCAGGACAATTCACTGCTGTAAACTAAAACCGGGAAACGGCAGAGGAGCCCGCTCTTAAGGAGGCAGAACGGGACCCCAAGCATTACAACCTCCTCCCCCACCACGTCAACAAGCATCAGCGAATCAGAGGAAACAGAGGAAACAGAGCTAAAACTAGAATGTGGACGAATTGTCGCGGTGGTAAGCATAAACGGACGACCAATCAAAGGCACAGTAGACACAGGAGCTACGCGCAGTTTTCTTAACGAGGTGCTCGCTGAAGCAGTACGGACCCCAACGAATCAGGTCCCATCACATGCGTACGTCCGGTTAGCCAACGAAGTGACAACCATGACAACCTCCGCCTTAGATGTGACCATAAAACTCGGAAAAGCGTTGTCAACATGCCATTGCTAATTCTTCCAAACGCTATCGACGGCCTAATCTTAGGACTGGATTTTTTAAGAACGATAGGGGCAAATCTATCACTGGGAGGACATAGCTTGACCATTTGCAGTGAAGCGCAAGCAAATATGAAGTCAGAATGCTTAATCATACGTAGCCAGCAGATCACGGAAGCAGAAGCAATAGACGAATTCATCCAAGCCGAACTGAAACAATTCGATGAGGTCAAAGGCCCAACGAACATTGCGTGTCACAGAATAATAATGACCGACGAGCGACCTATCAAGCAGCGTTACTTTCCAAGAAACCCCGCAATGCAAGAAGTTATCAATACTGAGATTGATGGGCTATTGGAAAAGGGGTTAATTGAACCATCAAATAGTCCACATAGTGCGCCTATAGTTTTAGTGAAGAAGAAAAATGGCCAATGGAGAATGTGTGTGGATTACAGGCAACTCAACGCAAAATCTGTCCCGGACGCCTATCCGCTCCCACGAATTCAACACATACTCAACCAGCTGCGAGACGCCAAACTAATAAGCACCATCGACCTGAAGAACGGGTATTGGCAAATCCCTATGGAATCAGAAAGCAAGAGATACACTGCATTCACGGTGCCAGGGCGTGGCCTATTTCAATGGCGGGTCATGCCTTTTGGTCTTCATTCGGCTCCCGCGACGTTCCAGCGCGCACTCGACAGTGTCATTGGACCCGACTTGGAACCCTACGCTTACGCCTATTTAGACGACATCATCGTCACCGGCAGATCCGTTGAAGAACATATGTGCAACCTCCGCCGCGTCTTCCAACGATTACGTGAGGCAAATCTGAAGATAAACAACGACAAATGCGAGTTCTTTAAGACTGAAATAAGATATCTTGGACATCTGGTAACCGCCGAAGGGATACACACCGACCCAGAGAAAATCGCCGCAATAAAGGAATTGCAACCACCAGGAAACCTACGAGAATTACGCCGCTGTCTTGGAGTAGCGTCCTGGTACCGACGCTTTGTGCCAGCATTTTCAGAAGTAGTGCAGCCATTAACGGCTTTACTAAAAAAGAATCATCGTTTTAAATGGGAAGCTCAACAACAGGAATCATTCGAACGCCTGAAAGCATTGCTCACGGAGGCACCGGTACTGACATGCCCCGACTTTAAGAAGAAATTTACGCTGCAAACGGACGCAAGTGATCATGGGTTGGGAGTAGTACTCACGCAAGAGGCAGAAGGACAGGAACGAGTAATCGCGTATGCCAGTCGCCGACTAAATAAAGCAGAACTAAACTACTCGCCGACTGAAAAAGAATGTCTGGCGATAATCTGGGGCATCAGAAAAATGAGACAATACCTCGAGGGGTACGAATTTTCCATAGTCACCGACCATTTGGCACTCAAGTGGCTGAACACGATAGAAAATCCATCTGGACGAATTGCAAGATGGGCTTTAGAGATGCAGCAGTATCGTTATGATGTACACTATCGAAAAGGCAAACTCAACGTCGTCGCCGATGCGCTGTCACGACAACCCCGAGAAGTGCTCTGTCAAACACTGGTAGAACCGCTAGACCAAACCACGTGCTCCTGGACAAAGAACAAGATTTCTGAAATTCATCAGAACCCTGCAAAGTTCCCTGATTATCTGATAGAAGGAGAACAGCTTTACCGACATATCGCTAACCGGAGTGGAGACGAAGAATGTGCGTCTTGGAAACTATGTGTCCCAAAACCTATGCCAGACCGGGTACTCAAAGAAAACCATGATGCACCAACAGCTGGACATCTGGGAATTCGAAAAACCATCACACGACTGGCAAATTTATACTATTGGCCAGGAATGTTCCGGGATGCACGCCGCCATGTAAGACAATGCGAATCCTGTCAACGCTATAAAGCCAACCAACAAAAACCTGCGGGACAAATGCTGACCCAAATAGCCAGCGAACCATGGGAAATCATATGCACCGATTTCGTTGGACCACTACCTCGATCAACCCATGGCAATACCATGATGCTGGTATTCATAGATAAATTTACGAAATGGACCGAAATAATTCCAGTGCGCAAGGCCACGGCAACAAATGTGAAGAAAGCTTTTTCGGGAGTGTATTTTATCCCGGTACGGAGTACCAAAGATTTTGGTTACGGACAACGGAGCACAATTTACGAGCAAAAGCTTCCAGAAGTTTATGCAAGAGCTCGGAGTCAAACAGCAATACACCGCACCCTACACTCCACAAGAGAATGCCACTGAAAGGGCAAACCGAACGATCAAGACCATGGTATCCCAAGTCGCCGGAGGCAACCAAAGAAAATGGGATGAGTTACTTCCAGAAATCACCCTTGCAATTAACACCAGCGTCTCCGAAAGTACCGGCTATAGTCCAGCCTTCCTTAATCAAGGACGCGAGCCACGCCTGCCACGAACACTCTACAACGAAAAGACGTTTGGAAGCGGACAAACCTCACAAAGCCCTGATGACAAAGCCAATCAACTGAAGGAAGTTTTCCGCATAGTACAACGTAATCTGGAACGAGCAGCTCAAGACCAAGCACGTAGTTACAATCTGCGACGACGACAGTGGCAACCAGAAATAGGACAGCACGTACTTGTAAAGCAACACCATCTATCCAAGGCATGTGATGGGTTTGCGGCAAAACTAGCCCCTCGTTATGATGGTCCCTACAAAGTTTTGAATTTCATCTCACCAGTTATAGTCGAGATTCAACGCATTGGCTCTACTCAAACCAGGTCCGCCCATGTTAAGGAATTAAAAATATTCCACGGAAATCACGCCGAAATTCCATTAGGGGAACCCCCCCAAAACACAGCTTAGCTCAATTCAAAAGTAATCTCGCCCACAGCGTATCAGTCGTCATCCAGTCAACACCAAAACAAGTCCTTCCGAGAAAAAAAAATACCAACGCCGCAGCAATACTGATCACCATACGATTGCAATAGAACAAGCACGCAAGAACTATTTCACTGACTACACATCAGTCTGTGCTCAACCATCATCGAGATAAGTCGCAAAAGAGAGAGAGAAAAATTAAATTAAAGAAGTACAGGCTAAAACAAAAAAAAAAACAAACAAATGGATAACGACGAGAACCTTTTCCAGGAAGCTAGGGAGCGGATGAGGGAGAAGTACCGTTTTCTCGACAATCAACTATCTAGAATCCGAGCCTTGGACCACAATTAGATAGAAGAGATGGGTCGAGGACAACGATTGAGGGTTCGCGCTAAGCCTTCTGGAAACAAAGAACAGCTGTCAAGAACCAACACGAAAGAAGTAGTGCTTTTGCAACGAGCAGAAGTTATCCAGCAACAACAACAACAGTTACCACAACAACAACAAGAGCAACAGCTATGGCATCAAGAACAGCAACAACAACTACTAGAGCAGCAACAAGAGCAACAGCTACTTCAACAACAACAACAACAGCCAATACAGCAAAACCTATTGCATCAGCAACAACAAGCAACACTACAACGGGAACTTTCACAACAACAGCAACCCCCACTTGAAGTACAGCAAGCCCTGTGTGTCTACCCGGAAAAGCAAGGGATAGCAATTTACAGGGAGGATTACAGACGGCTCGCTAAAGGTCAATGGCTGAATGACTCAATCATCGACCTATACCTCCAATGGATATGGAAGGAAGGATTACCAAAAACACAGCAGACGGCAGTGTACGTTTTTTCTCGTACTTCCTTACGCGACTAACACGGAAGAAAAGCGATGGAACACTTCCGCCAGCAGCCGAATGACACGAGGCCGTAAGACGATGGACACGAAACGTCGACTTGTTTGAGAAGCAGTGCATCATTCTACCAGTAAACGACAACGCCCATTGGCACCTTGTGATTGTCATCAACCCCACGGCAGCCATTCGAACACCCGAGTCCGGAGCCACCCGCCCAAACGCCGCCATACTAATTATGGACTCACTAAGCGGTAGGACACGAGTGCAACTCGGTGCGGTCATTAGAGAGTATTTCCAGGAGGAACACCGATACCGGAAAATGGAAACAAGCACCACAATCAGCGAACAGGACCTTCCGGTAATAGAAGTGAAAGTTCCACAACAAAGTAACACCAACGATTGCGGAGTATACATGCTATACTTTGCCGAGCTGTTTGCCACCTGGCTTCCCAATCTGACCCAAATAAACGAGTTCTACCAAAGAAACACGGTCACGGAACGAAAAATAGATCGTTTTCGGCGACGAATAGCCCGTCTCATCAGATATTTGGCCTGTAAGGAGAACCCGAGAGTTCTGATACCAATGATTCAGTTGCCAAATGTCGGCACAAGTAGTTCCGAAGATGAAGCAAACGACAACAAAAGAAGCGCAAATTCCACCACAACTTGTCACGAGACCAGGAACGACGACCCGAAGCCAACAAAACACAAGACTCCCGTTCCCGAGAGCTGCTGGCCGCAAGAGCTGCGACAGTGCATCGAAGCTAGCAAACAAACCCTAGCACGTGGAAAGCAACGACGCTTCATGACCGACATTGGCGGACACACATACATCGTCATCATAGCTAAATCCAAGAACATCAAAGTCTTCGTCGTCACGGAAAGTACGGAGGGGATGTGATGACGCAAAATCCTACGTCACACAATAATTTTAAACTATTATGAATTTTCACACTAAACTTATACTTTTCTATTTATACTACTTATATACATAATCTAAACTAACAAAATGATGAATTTAATAATTTAATAATACTACCTATATATATATAATAAATCAAAATAATGTAATAAATCTAATGTAATAAAATAATGAATTTAACCTAATACATACGATGAATAAATCTAATTTAATAAAATCATGTAATGTATTAATATATATTAGTATAAGACAATAAATATAAGCAACTATGAAATAAGAGTAAATATGTTAAAATAACTAGAAATAAGTATATAAGTAAGATAAGAATTAGCGATAAGAAATGCAAGCGGTGACTAGAACGAACAACGAAGAGAAATTCATGGAAATAACGGGACCAACAAGCACAAATAAGAATTAGCGATATGAAATGCAAGCGGTGACTAGAACGAACAACGAAGAGAAATTCATGGAAATAACGGGACCAACAAGCACAAAAGCATACCTACGAGAAAGACCGAGAGAAGAGAGAACAAAACATACGTACACAGCGGAACAAAATCCGCGCACAAGCATATAAAAGGAACAAGCTCAACCAGACCAGTCAGTCAGTTGCCAGCCTCGATGCGATCAACATCAGTCAAAGCTAACACCGCGGTAAGTGCAGTACACAGCCAATCCTCCTCCCCTCCTCCTTCTCTTATTAATCTGCCGGACTTGATAAGTCTCCAGAAATAAGAAAAGACTTCCCCTGACCTACTCTCCAACCAAGCAGGCGGATTTGATAAATCTTCCTGGTCAATCCTCCTCCCCTCCGACCAAGCAGGCGGATTTGATAAATCTTCCTGGTCAATCCTCCTCCCCTCCGGCCAAGTAGGCGGATTTGATAAATCTTCCTGGTCTCCCGTCCTTCCCATCCTACGTACTTGCTACCCGGGAGCGCTCCGCAAATCGCAGTCGGCACAATCAGCGTCAAAGTACAGTCAGCAGCAAAGCATTCTCTCTCAGAGCACGACAGCTACGCATACTCTCTCGGAGCCCAGTCAGCGTCCACAACAGAGTCAGCGTACCGTCAACATCTACAGAGCACAGTCAACGCCAAAGCATTCCCTCTCAGAGCACAGCTACGCATTCTCAGAGCACGACAGCTACGCATAGTCTCTCATAGCACGATCAACGCCAAAGCATTCTCTCTCGAAGCACAACGGCCACGCATACACCTACAGAACACGGTCAACGGCTACGCATACTCTCTCGGAGCCCAGTGAGCATCCACAACAGAGAGTACAGTCAACACCTACAGAACACGGTCAACGGCTACACATACTCTCTCGGAGCTAAGCAAGTACCCACGCATACTCTCTGAAAGTACAGTCAGCACCTACGTTCACTTTCGGAGAACCTAATCAACATACGCACCCCCAACGCTACGAAGCCTGATTCCACGACACAGCAACACGGCTTACCCACTATAGCATTCGTTCGAAGTCACCGTCATATATGTAACAAACCTTGAATAATTCATTCAATAAAGCTAGATTCATACTGAAGAGTACCCAAAATACAAATCTTTTCCTTTAACGAAATCCTGGACTCGCTGTGTTATATCCTGGTCTAAGAAACATCGTTACAATCGTTGCAGCAAAGATTTTGATTCAGCAAGTCTGGTTGGACAAAATCGACTGGGATGACACTCTGCCTCAGGTAACTCATGCTAACTGGTTGAGTTTCCTCCAGAATCACCAGCACATCAGCGCCATCCGCATCCCGCGATGGGTAAGAAAGCAAAGTCGAACTCCATGCGTTTTGCGATGCCTCACAGAAAGCCTACGCAGGAGTCATCTATGCCCGCATCAAGGTCGCCCAGGAAGCCCAAGTTTTCCTTTTGTACTCTAAAACCCGGGTAGCCCCAATTAAAACTTTGTCTCTCCCCAGGTTAGAATTGTGCGGAGCCACTTTAGTAGCTGAGATGATTGACACTCTCGTGCCCACGCTGCAGCTGCCCCATTACACGATCTACTGTTGGAGCGACTCCACCATTGTTTTGGCCTGGCTGAAGAAATCCCCCTGCGTTTGGGCGACGTTCGTGGCAAATCGAGTTGCCAAAATCATCGAGAAGGTACTACAGTCGCAATGGTTCCATGTGGATTCCCTGGACAACCCCGCGGATTTAGCCAGCCGCGGTGCCACGCCCCAAGATCTCGCTGCGAGCACCCTCTGGTGGAATGGCCCTGCTTGGCTCGCCCACGATAAGGATCGCTGGCCCGAATTCCGCGCCTCAGACGACTACGTCACCACACTGGAGCAGAAGACTGTCAGAACGCTGCACACCCATTGCGCTCCCGAGGAGGATCCGCTCGAACGATTTTCGTCGCTGCCACGAGCCCTACGCGTATACTAATACGTATACCGATTTCTTCACCACGCTCATCCGGCTAAGCGGCAATGTCGCTCGCACCCCAACCTGCACCTCCCACCGGGAGAAATAAAGGAAAAGAAACGCTGCCTCGCGATATCCTGCCAGAAGATTCACTTCGCGGACGAGTACGCCGCGCTAGAAAACCACGCGATGCTGCGATCCAAAAGCAGCCTACTCTCGTTGAACCCGTTCCTCCACACGGACAACACGATGCGCGTCGGCGGGCGGTTGTCCTCGTGTCCCAATCTGCCTTTCGACGAACGGCACCCGATTATTCTGCCATACGGCTGTCAATTTTCGCGATTGCTTATTCGTTTTATACACGAAATATCTTTACACGGGGGCAACCAATTAGTTCTTCGTCTGGTCCGTACCCAATTCTGGATTCCCAAGGTGAAAAACCTCATCAAAACGACGACCCATACTTGCAAGCCGTGCATCCTACATCGAAAGAAGCAACGGACCCAACTCATGGCCGCCTTGCCTCCAGAACGCATCACGTTCTCCCGCCCATTTGCCAATACCGGAGCCGATTTCGCCGGCCCGTTCGATATCAAAAATTACACGGGACGAGCGTGCTTAATCACCAAGGGCTATGTTTGTGTCTTTGTCTGTTTCGCAACGAAGGCCATTCTCCGCTCCGGCGCGACTTTCTGGACTTCATGTCGCGTACAAAGGAACTGATAGAAACCCGGTATTCACACCAAGACGTCTCCTGGCATTTTCTGCCGCCAGGAGCCCCGCACATGGGCGGCCTATGGGAAGCGGGGGTCAAGAGCCTCAAAACCCATCTCCGGAAGGTGGCCCCAGCCATAAAATTCACCTTCGAAGAATTCTCCACTCTTCTGAGTAAGATCGAGTCGTGCCTTAATTCACGCCCCCTCCCAGCTTCCTCCGAAGACCCAACCGTGATGGAAGCCATCACCCCTGGCCATTTTCTAATTGGCGGGCCCTTACTCGCTCCCGCCGAACTCGAGCGGCATAACAACCCGCTCTCCATTCTCAATCGGTGGCGACGCGTACAAGCTCTCGCTCAGCATCTCTGTCTGAGATGGAAGACCGAATACCTGCGCGAACTTTCCCGCCGTACAAAGTGGAAGACTCCACAGCGCGATTTCCAACTCAACGATCTCGTGGTCATTCGCGACGATAACTTGCCGTCGAACTCGTGGCGCTTAGGCCGGGTTACAGCTGTCCACCGCGGACAAGACAACCGCGTACGAGTGGCTGACCTCTTAACCGAAAGGGGCCACGTCACGCGTCCCATTACGAAACTAGTGCCCTTACCCTGTGCATGACAGCCTGTTAGTAACCCCGTCTTTTCTCATTACAGCACCATCATGTATCTGATCCGCCGACAATATGCGCGGACCCGCAGAGGTCGGCTGCTAGCACCACCCGGGGCTGTGCCCATCTGTGCCGCCTCCACCGCCGCGCCACCCATTGTTGCCCACCGGGAGCCGTCCCCAAGCGCCGACGTCCTGGTGCTCGACGTCTCGCCCGAGGAGGCACAGGCGATCGCCACGGCACGGCGCTCGCCCACCCCGCCGACCCGAGCTGCCCGAAGCTTCTTCGTCCGGTTCGAGGAAGCCTCCTCCGATCCGGCCCCATCACCGAGGCCCCTCTACTGCGACGACCTCCGTATACGCGGAAGTCTCCGAGTTCGCGCGATGTCGGTGCGATATCCGCCGCGCCACTTGCCGCATACTCCACCAGAGCCGGCCCAGAGACGTGCGGCCTCACCACCCTCGCCGGTCCCGAGACGTCTGCGGCCCGCTACGCCAGAACCGGTGCCACGACGTGCACCACCAGCACCGCCGGCTCCATCAGCACCGTCGGCCCCAAGGCACGCGCCTCCAGGTCGTCCGGCCCCACGACGCGCGCCAGTGATGCCGGCCAGGCGGCACGCCTGGTGCCCGCCAGCCCAGCGGCACGCCTGGTGCCCGCCAGCCCAGCGGCTTCCTACAGAGGGCCGCGAGCGCGAGCTGTGCTGTCCCCTGTGTACGGGGCGGCATGTGCTGAGCCGTTGTCAGCTGTTTCGGCAACAAACACCAGCGCAGCGGAATTTAACGGCATCCGCCAGACACATGTGCCGCAACTGTTTGGCGTGGTCGCACCGTCTGGCTGAGTGTCGGAGCCCCATGCGCTGCCGCAAGTGCGGGGAGGCGCACCACACGCTCCTCCACTAGACCTGAGAAGAGGCACGGCGCCAGTTGTCGAGGTTTGGGGGATTTGCAGTCTTGCAAGGCGGGCGGTATGTTAACGCCAACTGCCGCTCGCCAGAGGTGCTCCCTCATCGATCGGTAGGGTGTCAGGAGTGAGCACTCCAGTCTCTCTCCTCTCAGCCTGCCGGTCATGAGGGGCGCCTCTCTCGTGAGCGTAAGCCCGGCTGCGGGCTCTCTCCGCGGCAACTGGCGCGGTTTGACCGGCTTCCAGCGATCGTCGCTGGACCCACACAAAACACTTCTTGCTTCTTGCTGCTGAACATTTGACGCGTGCAGACAGAGTGCCCGGAGAAAAATAGTGCGAAATATACTCAACATCCACATAGACTTTGCAAAACCCGAACTTTTCTATTGTAAATACTTAACCTGAACTATTGAAGTGAATTAAATGAAAATACTGAATTGGTGAAGCGTTTCAAATAAACAATAATTAAGACTGATCGGTACAAGGTTGCGGCGAATGAAGCTTTTAGGGCTACCCGAATCAAGAAGAGAAACAACATTAACTGCGGTGCACTTATTTCTTAACTCGAAGGCAACACTTACCATCTGGTGTGGTTCAAGATATTCAATATTCTGATTCCCATCGCATCTAGATCCATCGGCGGCGACATCTGTAACAGCAGCTACTCCTGGTGGCTTCTTCTTCATCGGACAAACTTGTTGCACATGGCCTGGTTGGTGGCATGTGAAACAGGCGTTACGTGGACGTTGTGGTCGTTGGCATTGGCTCTGATAGTGGCCAAATTTAGAGCAATTATAACATCTGATTTTCTCGATGACCGGAGTTGAAGTTAGTTTTACGATTGCTGTTGCTTTTGGTCGATTTGCCTCTGCCGGACGAACTCGCTCATACCGTTCTGCCAACCGCTTTAAGTCACTGATGGTTTTAGCGCTCATAAGAATAGCCAGGTTCTTGGATTTATCGTTTACGCCTTGTATTATAAAATCGATCAAATCGTCTTCGGGTATGCTAGCCTGAGCTGCTATTTCCTGCTGTGGCAGAACGGCCGCACTTACTATATTTTGTATTTTGTAAATCTGTAAAGTGTTGCAACCCTGTAACGCGTTGGCACTTCTCCGGCTCGAGTTCACCTCGCCCTGCTTTCCACCTCGGCTGGCTCCGGCTTGTCGAGGTGGTCAGTATCGTCGCCACGCCAGGAGAGGTGCCAACTGCGGTAAGCATTTGTGATGATTTTTTGTTCGTACTTGCATTTTATTCTTGTATATTTAAATTCTCTCGTAGAAATAAACGCGCGCGCCCTTCCCGCAATTGAGGAATGCGTTATTAATTTCAGAACCTCCGAAGCGACGATATTTTTTTATTTCGCAGCGGGCAAAGCTGAGCCGAGGTACGCGGCCATGTTTGCTGCTCTGCTCGGGTACCTCGTGCGTGAAGACATCCGAGCTTTGCCGATATAAGTAACATGGAACGAACACCCCCGAGAAGAAGTCCCCGAATCACGAGTCAGGGTAAAAGTCAGAGCTCCCAGGTTGCCACTGCCGCCGTAACAAGCCGGAGCACACCCGTTGCCACTGCCGCCGCAACAACACAGAGTTCCCAGGTTGCCACTGCCGCCGCAACAAGCCGGAGCACACCCGTTGCCACTGCCGCCGCAACAACACAGAGCTCCCAGGTTGCCACTGCCGCCGCAACAAGCCGGAGCACACCCGTTGCCACTGCCGCCGCAACAATGCAGAGCTCCCAGGTTGCCACTGCCGCCGCAACAAGCCGGAGCACACCCGTTGCCACTGCCGCCGCAACAACACAGAGCTCCCAGGTTGCCACTGCCGCCGCAACAAGCCGGAGCACACCCGTTGCCACTGCCGCCGCAACAACACAGAGCTCCCAGGTTGCCACTGCCGCCGCAACAAGCCGGAGCACACCCGTTGCCACTGCCGCCGCAACAATGCAGAGCTCCCAGGTTGTCACTGCCGCTGCAACAATGCAGGGCTCCCAGATTCTCACTGCCGCAGAATCAGGTGATACGTCCATGCTGAGTTTTCTGATCAATAAAATAAACAGCATGGAGCAGGAGTTGCGTACGGTGCGCTCAAGGGTGCAAGAAAGTGAACGACAACGCAGCCTCTTGGAGCGTGCCATCGAAATGGGCACTTCGACAAGAGCCACTGGTCCCAACGGTAAGTCCTCTGAACCGTTATCACAAGTCGCTACCGCGTCAATAAGCACTGTACCGATTCCGTTGTCTGCGAGTTTGTATTCTCCTTCGTATATGACGTCATCGCTGGCTGCGCACACTTCGGCAGTTACCTCACCGTCTCATGTGACTGAGATGTTGCCAACCACGAATTTAACTGCAATACCGACTGATCAGAGATCAGAACCAAACATTTTTGCAAATGCTGGCAGTAATGCAGTTCTTGAGAATACGTCAGATATCTTGCCTTGTCACTCTGCTCATAGCAATTGTATCGCTCAACCAAACTTTCTTGGGCTACGCAAACTTCAAGATTTGCCGGAATTTACTGGACAGCCTGAAGACTGGCCAATGTTTTCGACTGCTTACGATCAGACTACAGCCGCTTACAAATACTCGAACATGGAAAATTGCCAGCGCTTGCAAAAGTGTTTGAAAGCTGAAGCCAGAGAGACAGTGCAGTCGCTGTTAATACATCCAGATAATGTGTCCGCCGTGATGGACCAATTACGGTTTCGCTACGGTCGCCCTGAGCTTCTGATCCGAAGTCAACTGCGCAAGATTCGAGAGGTTGCGCCGATATCAGAAACAACAATTGAGAAACTGGTCCCATTTGCGGTGAAAGCGAGGAACCTTGCCGTTTTCCTGCAAACAGCAAATGCACAGCAACATTTAGCAAATCCCACTTTGCTCGAAGAGCTAATCGCCAAGCTTCCTATGAGCAAACGAATGGACTGGGCGAAGTATGCAGCATCGATACAGCCATACCCAACAATTGTCGACTTCAGTTCTTGGCTCACTGAAGTGGCAAATTTAATCTGCACGGTGCAAGGTGTTAGTCGTAGTGGTGCGCCTGAAGCGAAAAGAAGAATTGTGCTGCACGCCGCTGAGGATCAAAGAACAAACGTAAGTAAGTGTCATATGTGTGAAGCAAAACACGATATTTCAAAGTGCAGAGAATTTTTGGAGCTCGACGTCAGCAAAAGATGGATGGAAGCAAAGCGTCGCCAGTTGTGCTTTACATGCCTACAAGGGGGGCACTCGACTCGTAATTGCCGTCGACGAAGGCCGTGCCTCATTGACGATTGTCTAAGGCGACACCATCAGCTACTGCACGACAAGGAATATGTGTTTGAAGCTGTACCTCAACGTCAAGCAAGTGCAGATGTGCCGCATCAAAGGAGTGCGCGCAAGACCCGTGCAACTGAGTTTCAAAGAAATGCACCCATGCCGCGTGCATCTACTACGCAAGAGAAAGAATTTATGTCGTCTGCAGCTCAAGTGCAAGGTTCAGTCGGGAACACCATCCATCCATATACATTATCACGAAATGAAGCGGTTGAAGGAACAATTCTCAGCTGTGCGGCCAGTGTGGACAGGAATATATTGTTGCGTGTACTCCCAGTTACTTTGTATGGGCCAAGTAAAAGTTTGCAGGTTTATGCTTTGTTGGATGAGGGATCTACAATCACGATGATGGACAATAGTGTCTTAGATCAGCTGGGCATTCAGGGCCATCGACGCCCCTTAAACGTGCAGTGGTTTGGCGGAAAGGTAGTTAGTGAGCCAGCCACGGTGGTAGATTTGTGCGTTAGCGGTGTCGGCATGAATAAGAAGCACAAGTTGAGAAATGTGTACGCGGTGTCAAACCTGAACCTGCCCGTGCAAAGCCTACAACAGCCGTGCAGCGAATTGACGTATGACAAGAGGCTGCCTATGAGGCCATACGAGAATGCAACGCCGCAGCTTTTAATAGGATTGGACCACTGTCACCTTGGCATTCCTACCGAGTCGATAACCCTAAAAAGAGGCGGGCCATACGCTTCAAAAACTGAGTTGGGTTGGGTCGTTTTTGGCTCGAGTGACGGTGTTCCAACCTCATCGTCGTGCTTGATGACAAACATCGTTACTGAAGACGAGCTTCATAAGCTGGTCGTCGAATATTTTGCGACTGAAAGTTTTGGGGTGCGGCCAGCACCAATAGTAGAAAGCGAAGCTGACAAGCGAGCGCGCGACATATTACGAGCTACTACAAAGAAAGTCGAAGGGCGTTTTCAAACCGGACTGCTTTGGAAATGTGACGATGTCAAGCTTCCCGACAGTTTTGCAATGGCGAAGCAGCGGTTACTAGGAATTGAGCGCAAGATGAGGCATGATGAAACGTTTGGGACCTCCTATAAAGCAATTGTCGCTTCATATGTAGAGAAAGGTTACGCACGGAAACTTAATCCAGAGGAAGCCGCTACACGTACGCCGAGGACGTGGTATATACCGCATTTTGCAGTCATTAACCCCAATAAGCCAGGAAAATTGCGTTTGGTTTTTGATGCTGCAGCCAAGGTCAACGGTATATCTTTAAATTCATACTTATTAAAGGGTCCATTGCAATATCAACCGATGCCAACTGTTTTACTCAATTTTCGGGTTGGTGCTGTGGCCGTATGCGCAGATATTAAAGAGATGTTCCACCAAATTTTAATGCGCCCAGACGATCGATGTTCGCAAAGATTTCTTTGGCGAAATGGTGACACAGCGCGAGCTATCGACGTTTATGAGATGGTCGTAATGACATTTGGAGCTGCGTGCTCGCCGTGTGCAGCGCAATATGTGAAAAATTTGAATGCGCAGAATCATCGTGGCCAAGCTCCTCGAGCCACTCAGGCTATTTTACGACATCACTATGTTGATGACTTCGTCGACAGTTTCGGCTCCTCAGCTCAAGCAATTGATATCGCCAAACAAGTACGCGCGATACATGAAAATACCGGATTTGAACTTCGCAATTTTGTTTCCAATTCGCCGGAGGTGGTAGCTGCTCTTGAAGGCAGTATGGGAGACAAGCGTATGCAGCAGGACGACCCTATAACGGAGAAGATCCTAGGAATGTTTTGGCAGCCGGCCAACGATACCTTTACGTATCGAATTAAGTTCCACAGAGTCGACGCTGAAGTAGTAACTGGCAAGAGAAAACCCACAAAGAGGGAGCTGCTAAGCGTTATTATGTCAGTTTTTGATCCCTTCGGATTTCTGTGTAATTTCCTAATCGTCACCAAATTGATTATGCGCGAGGTGTGGAAACATCAAATAGGCTGGGACGAGATGCTCCCCGACTACGTGTATGCTGCCTGGGATAGATGGCTGCAGGATTTGCCCAAGGTAACGAATATTCAAATACCTCGCCATTATTTTAGGAAAGGGCCACCGAAAGAGCTCCAACTGCACACCTTTGTGGATGCTAGCGAGGAAGCTTTCGCCGCAGTCTCATTTTGGAGGACAGTTACTGAAGCCGGCGAGATAGAAGTTACCTTTGTGAGTGCCAAGACTAAGTGCGCCCCTTTAAAAGTGATCACGGTGCCGCGGCTTGAGTTACAAGCAGCAGTGCTCGGAGTGCGCCTTATGAAAACCATCATGGAGGAGCATTCTCTTAACGCCACCTACGTGATGTGGAGTGATTCCAAAACAGTTTTAAGGTGGATCGCGTCGAAACACCGCCGTTTTAAACCATTTGTTGCCCATCGGGTAGCTGAGATTCTCGCATCTACAGAGGAATCAAGTTGGAGGTGGATACCATCGGCCGAAAATGTTGCTGACGAGGCGACCAGAGCGAAGTATCGCGTCGAATTTGAAGCCGCAAGTCGATGGTTTCAGGGTCCAGATTTTCTGCGTAAAGAATGCGATTTGTGGCCAGCCAACTTACTTAACGCCAGTGAAGACGAGGATGGAGAAACTTTGCCCTGCAAATTTGCACTATTGACTGTTAGTTATGCGTTAATGAAAATTGAACTCTTTTCCTCCTATATTAAGGTAACGCGCACGATGGCGTGGGTTTTGCGGTTCGTCGATCGATGTCGCAAATTGCATCGTGAAGGCGACGACAATGGTCTCACTGCTGCGGAGATTGAAAGGGCTGAGGTGATTTTGTGTCGCCAGGCGCAACATGAAGCATTCGCAAACGAGATTAGCCGTATTAAGGAGCTGGGCCATGTGAGAAAAGGAAGTCCGCTTTTCAATTTATCACCATACATCGACGACGGAGGTGTCGTGAGATCAAGGGGTCGCATTGATGCCGCCAGTTTTTTGCCCGTTGAGACCAAGCACCCAATTATAATGCCGCCAGGGCACCCTCTTACGCAGTTGCTCGTTTCACACCAACACCGCATTATGAAGCATCAAAACCATGAAGCAACGATCTGCGCGATACGACGCCGATTTTGGGTACCAGGCTTGAGGAGGCTTATGCGGCGAGTGATCACTGAATGCAATACCTGCAAGGTCATGCGTGCCATGCCGACGCAGCCAGTGATGGGGCCCCTTCCGGAGGATCGATGTACGCCGTACGTCCGGCCATTCTCGTACGTCGGACTGGATTATTTTGGCCCACTGCAAGTCACCATTGGCCGACGTAAAGAGAAGCGTTGGATAGCGTTGTTCACCTGTTTGACGGTGCGGGCCATTCACTTAGAGATTGCAGCAGATTTATCGACAGACGCCTGCGTATTGGTTCTGAGGAACTTTCTGAATCGGCGAGGAGTTCCTGTACGGATACGCAGTGACAACGGCAAAAATTTCATCGGCGCGGATCGGGAGGCGAAGCGGTTCTGTGAGGTATTTGACTGTGACCGTTTACAGCGTGAGCTCTCGTGGAAAGGAGTAGAGTGGGTGTTTAATTGCCCAGGCAATCCATCGGCAGGTGGTGTGTGGGAGCGCATGGTCCAATGTATAAAGCGAGTGTTGCGTCATACACTCAAAGAGGTTGCCCCGCGCGAACACACACTGCAGTCCTTTGTTATAGAAGCGGAAAACATTGTGAATTCCCGGCCGCTCACCCACTTGCCAGTGTCCGTCGACGAGGAGGAGCCACTGACTCCAAACCATTTCTTGCTTGGCACTGCGAACACCGCTCAGACGCCAGGGACGGGAGAAATTCTGGACAAGCCGTGTGTGTTGCGGAGGCAGTGGCAGATTTCGCGGCAATTGCGGGATCGCTTCTGGAAGCGCTGGGTGGCAGAATATTTACCCGTGTTAACGAGGAGGACGAAGTGGTGTCAACCAGCCACGCCGCTAAAAGAAGAAGACTTGGTGTTTATTTGCGACGCGGGTGTGCCCAGGAAGCAGTGGTGCCGCGGGGTAGTGGAGCGGCTGTTTCGAGGTGCTGATGGAGTTGCGAGGAGCGCTGAAGTGCGGACCAAGACGGGGCTTTTGCGCCGCCCTGTGTCGAAGCTGGCCGTTCTTCAACTTAGTTAGTGAATGGATTGGGATCATTCACGGGGGAGGGGATGTGGCAGAACGGCCGCACTTACTATATTTTGTATTTTGTAAATCTGTAAAGTGTTGCAACCCTGTAACGCGTTGGCACTTCTCCGGCTCGAGTTCACCTCGCCCTGCTTTCCACCTCGGCTGGCTCCGGCTTGTCGAGGTGGTCAGTATCGTCGCCACGCCAGGAGAGGTGCCAACTGCGGTAAGCATTTGTGATGATTTTTTGTTCGTACTTGCATTTTATTCTTGTATATTTAAATTCTCTCGTAGAAATAAACGCGCGCGCCCTTCCCGCAATTGAGGAATGCGTTATTAATTTCAGAACCTCCGAAGCGACGATACCTGCATTGCGAAGATATACCGCTTCACACTCTCTTCCGCCTTTAGTTTACGGTTTTTGAGTAACCTGATCACCTCTGCTGTCGAAACTGGTCGGCCAAATTCATGAATTAGTTCAGCTTTCAGTTGGTCGTACGTACGAGCCATGATGGTTCCGGCAAAAAGTTTGGCAGTCCCTGTCAATAAACGTCGTAAGCTAAAAAATCGATCGTGCTCACTGGCGGTTTGCCAGTGAAAAAATTTCTTTCATATCGGCGATCCATTTTCGCACATTTGTGGCCTGGTTACCACTGAAAGGCTCAATTATAGCTTCGAGAGCATGGAAATCAAATTTTGGTGCTTGAGGTCCATGCATTACTTCAGCAAGCTGCTGCAGCTCTAATTTTTTGCGAAGAATTTCAATTTGTAGTTGCAAGTTCGCCAACTCTGCCTGTTCGTGTGTAGTACCAGCAATATTGTTTGCAGTTGAGGCTATACAATTTGAGAGGATGGCGTCTGCTGGATATATTGCGTCGGTCGTAGCAGCGTAGGTGGTGTCGTATAAGGATTCGCGTGGATTTTTTCCGGCGATGGCGACATTGACAGCGGTGGTGACAGCGGTGGTGACGGCGGTGGTGACGGCGGTGGTGACGGCGGTGGTGACGGCGGTGGTGACGGCGGTGGTGACGGCGGTGGTGACGGCGGTGGTGACGGCGGTGGTGACGGCGGTGGTGACGGCGGTGGTGACGGCGGTGGTGACGGCGGTGGTGACGGCGGTGGTGACGGCGGTGGTGACGGCGGTGGTGACGGCGGTGGTGACGGCGGTGGTGACGGCGGTGGTGACGGCGGTGGTGACGGCGGTGGTGACGGCGGTGGTGACGGCGGTGGTGACGGCGGTGGTGACGGCAGTGGTGACGGCGGCTGCGGCGGTGGTAGTGTCAAATGGCTCCAATTTGTCGGCGGAATTTAAAGCGGTGCCGGACAGGATCACTGCATTCTGGGCATTTCCAGTATGCGTATCACGCTTACCTACCCGTTCCACGGTGACGAACCGAAATTTTTTTTTTTTATGGCAGATAAAACCAAAGTCAGGGGATGCCCCCTATCCATGCAACGCATTCGTTGGTTTAGAATGGAAAAGGTTAGTGGGAACGGGAAAAGGTTAGTGGGAAGGGGAAAAGTGGGAGTAGTGTCGATTTACACCTCTTTTAAAAGCATCGACGTTATAAGTGGGTGGGAAAACATGCGCAGGGAGACTATTCCACAACTTAACTGCGCGACCGAAAAACGAATTCTCGCGGTAGTGGGTAGTGCGTTGGAACGGGATCGAGACGTAAAAGGGGTGCAGCCGAGTAGATCTGTTGAATACCTGAACCGAAGGAATCAGGCTGGCTACTTCAGAGGAACAATTACCATTAAAGTAACGGTAAAATAAGGTTACCGCACCCTTAAATGAAATTTATCAATTTCTGTGTCTGGCGAGTAAAAAATAGGTTTTCCGTTTTCCATCGCGATTACAAAACTTTTTAGGGTGCCCGAAATCCCAGTTCTGAAGGATTTTAGTAAACAGCGGAGGATTTCAGTAAGCAGCGGATTCAATAATTAACAATCGATCTTTTCTCGTTGCTTTCCAGAGCCAAAAAGAGACCGGAAATCCCCCGCTTGACAGCTTGACCTTTTTATCATCAGTTGTCTTCCACTTAACCTAAGGGCCCTGTTACACAAGTGCTTAACAGGGTTTACACTATCAACTTATACATATAGCTATGTACATATGCTACACTACACATTAATAATTGTGTCTCTTAATAAATTCTCACAAACCTCTAAAAAATAAAATATAATAAATTTCAAATCCCTCTTTTTGGTTTTATTCTTTGCTGCCTCTTTGATCTCTAATTCTTCATTCAACGATGGATCCACTTGCGAGATTCCTCAGCGTTGTCGAAACTTTAGAAGAATTCGAAGAGGAATATCTCGCCATCCCAGTGCGTGACCATTCGGAATTCTCCCTCGCTACTCATCTGGAGCAACTTAAAGCAGTCTGGTCAGACATCAAGTCTTCATACAACTCTTGCGTAGAGTACCTGATCACCTCGAAGGATCCCATCAACGACGCGCATCCGGAGGCTCGTGAAGCTGATATAATCGTCGCCAAAACGAAATACCAATGCTGTTACCAAATATATGTTCGCTTCTCAGCGAAAATCAACGAACAACAACATCTCGCTGCCTCACCTACATCTTCAGCTTCAGCGGCAGTCGTAAAGCCCCTCTTTCGCATCCAATTTCTCGGGACACAACTTTAATTTGCCACCGTGTGATACCGATGTCTTTAAAGGTGATTACCAATCATGGCCAACCTTTAGAGACATGTTTTCCGTGCTCTACATTCGAAATAATCGACTTTCTCCCGTCGAAAAATTGTTCCACTTGAACAAAAAACCCCAAGGTAAAGCAAAAGAGACAGTCCAAAAATCTCCACTGATCGACAGCGGCTTCGAACAAGCGTGGAACAAATTAATCGACCGCTTTGAAAACAAGCGCATTCTCATTAATACGCAACTCCGGACCCTATTTAACCTCACCCCTATCTCTAAAGAATTTGGAGTTGCAATCAATTGCGGCCCCAATCCCCAATTCAAAGCTTCGCTTAAACTCTACCGCCGCAACCTCGCGTCCTCATACCACCGTTCATCGTGGCCAAATACTGCACAACATAATTCGCAACAAATTATCCCCTCGCACTCCCGAGCGACCACTCTACCTCTTCAACTCAACGTCAAATACAGTCCACTGAAGCCCCTCAAACACCCAATGTGCTGACTTGCTTCACTTCTCGACCCAAGCAAGTTTTACTCGCTACTGCAATGGTACATATCTGTTACGCGAGGAAACCTATCTCGCTCGTGCGCTCATAGATCCCGGATCAGAAGCCACTTTTCTCTCCGAGCGCATTAAAAAACGCTTACATCTACCTACGAAAACCATTCAAGAGCGGGTGGCAAGTGTGAACCAAGCTCTCACAGCCCTTGTTAGCAAACTCTGTATGTTTAACATTGGATCCACTCGCAATTTCGGAACTCGTATAGAAACCAAGGCTCTCGTACTCCCACTCGTTCACTCGTAGCCCAAGAAACAATATTCGGCTATATTCTAACGGGTTCACCTCCTCAGGACCTGCCAACCCCTTCAATTACCACGCGGGTCTCGTTCTTTAACGAAGTTTCCCTCGACCGTCAGATTTCGCGCTTCTGGGAACTAGAGGAAATCCCAAAACAGCGTCCTCGCATTCCCACTGAAAAATACTGCAACGATCTGTATGAGAAAACGACACAGAGACGTCCCGATGGGCGTTACATTGTCTCGCTGCCGTTTAAAGAAGAATTTCCTTCGCAGTTACAAATTGGACGTTGAAGAGAAATAGCTCTTAAACAATTTCTCCGCAACGAAGCGCGGCTCTTGAAAACCCGAGGTTCAAAGAACTGTACGATTCAGTGATTCAAGAATACTCATATTTGAATCGTATGATCTCTCTTCACCCCGAAAAAACTTCGTTCCAGTCTGACACTTATTATTTACCGCACCATGCAGTCATCAAGCCAGAAAGCAGCTCCGCCAAGGTGCGAGTTGGTTTTAACGCCTCATGCCCCACAACCAACGGTCTCAGTCTTAATTACACCCTTTACCCCGGTCCGGCTTTGCAAGCAGATCTAACTTTCCTCATTCTCAAATGGCGTCTTTATCAATATGTCTTCAACGGAGACATCGAGAAGATGTATCGCCAGATTCTGGTGGATCCGAAGCATTCGCGCTATCAACGGATCCTTTTTAGAAATTCACCAGATGATGAAGTGCACGAATTTGAACTTCAAACAGTCACTTTCGGTGTAAACTGTGCCCACTATCTCGCAATTCGCACGCTTCATCAGCTGGCCCAGGATGTCGAAACCGAGTTCCCCCTGGCTGCGGCCATTTTGAGGACAGCCATGTATGTCGACGACGCTCGGTGCGCGAAAGGAATTGACAGCAGCCCTACGCTCTGCTAGATTTACTCTGCGAAAATGCGGACAGCTTTGATCCTGCAGGCTGGTTGGCTCATTATTATCGCAAAACCACTCATGCAACAAGTTTGGCTGGACGCCACCGGCTGGGATGACCCCTTGACCCCGTCAACCCTACAACTCTGGATAAAATTTGTCCAGTTTATCACCAAATTAACCTCATAAAAATCCCTCGATGGATTCATTTCACTCCAACGAGTGCCATTAAAGTCCATGCGTTTTGCGATGCTTCCGGAAAAGCATACGCCGGCGTGGTCTATGTACGCCTTCGTAACTCTCACGAAATCCGTACTTCTTTACTTTATGCAAAAACCAAAGTTGCCTCCATCAAAACAATATCTGTACCTCGACTTGAATTGTGATGTGCAGCTCTCTTAGCCGACATGTTAAATGCGATTATCCCTCATCTTGATTTTCCTCAGTACGACCTCTACTGCTGGACTGATTCGACGTAAAACGACCGGGTTCGGGTAAAACGACCGCCTTGTACCTGGACTACGTTCGTTGCTAACCGTGTGGCCAAAATCGTGGAAATCGTAGATTCCACTCACTGGTTTCATGTCCAATCCCAACACAATCCAGCGGACTTAGCCAGTCGTGGCATGTATCCGCTTGAGTTTCAACAAACCTCATTATGGTGGCAAGGTCATCAGTTGTGGTCATGGTCAGTATGGTCATCAATTGTGATGTGACCGCGGACGGAGGCGGACGGTGCGCCCGCCAATTCATTTTATAAACAGTGTTCGCGAAAATAAAATCCAAAACAATAGTGAAAACCCACGCCGCGAAAATACAACAATAACGCTTCACCAAACAACACTTTTTAATAAACAAAATAGTGCACTACTTAATAACTTAATACTTGATAACAAATAAATAAAACCTGATGAAATTATAACAAATAAATAGACAATCTAACGCAATGCAGAGAAACATGCGAGGGGTTTGTTTATGCTCTCCGCAGTAAAGCTCAGCATTTCGTTTGTTTTCACTCTTCCTCCTTCCTGGTCCCGTTAGGTGTGCAGGCGGCTGTGAGTGCACCGTGGGCTGAAGCGCGGCAAGATAAAGGCATAACACTTGTCTTGTCGCGTTGTGCTTTGCTTGCGACGTACGCGTGGCTGCTTGTACGACTGACCTTACACTTCGCTACAGTGGGCGGCGATGACAAAATTCTGCATAGACTCCACTAATGTACGTGGCTTGAGGGCGAATTTCTTCGCGGTCTATGCGCATATTTGCACTAACCAACCGCATATAATGGCACTAGGTGAGACCCAAGTGTCTGATCAGATCCACTGGACTTTCACATGCCGGGGTACCATTTACTGCCATTGTTTTTACCACACAGAGGCCTCGCTTTATACATTCGCAGTGATGTTGCGTACCAGTGTCAGCAACACCTTTGGACGTCGGATGCCGAAGCACCATGTGGGTTAAATTCAAAATCCAGTCGCACATCCTGCACTTCTGCTTCATTTATAGAAGCCCGGGTCTAGGGAGGCTGCCAACTTTTGATAAATTGGACAGTCTCTCTGATTCGATTTCTAAAATTCTGGAATCGTATCCGAACAGTGAAATTGTTGTTGCTGGTGATTTCAATGTTCATAATTCCAATTGGCTACGTCATTCGAGTCACACAACACCTGAGGGTTTGTATGTTGAGTTGTTTGCTGAGTCTAATAATTTGACTCAATTAGTGAAGGAACCAACGCACTTTCCCTGCGTTGATGGGCAAAACCAAAATATTCTGGACCTCTTTCTAACTTCACATCACAGCAAGTATGATGTGAATGTTCTTGCACCTCTTGGTAATTCGGACCACGCTACAATTTCTGCTACCTTCCCATATTCTAGTCTTCAATCCGCTCACCAGACAGCTCCGAAGCGGAAAGTGTGGCTTTATGAGAAGGCTAATTGGGATGCGCTGAACTCCTTTTTAAGCCGTTTCAATTGGCAATTGTGTTTCAGGCATAGAAACATAAATGCTGCAGCAAAATTGGTAGAAAATATAATTTTATTTGGTATGAGGTCTTTCATACCCAATAAAAGAATTTCCATTAAACCAAAAGATCATTCCTGGTTTAATGCGACTTGCAGACAAGCAGTCAGGTCTAAAGAGGAAGGATTTAGGAATTGGCGTTTAAATAAAACTGCTGATACTAAACTGCTGCGCAATCAGGCCAGAAATAGGTGCAATGCCACTCTAAAGCGCGAAAAAGTTCTCTACGAACAGCGCCTTAGACGCAGGGGTCTTGAATACCATAAGGGTAGCAAGAACTTTTGGTCGTTCGTGGGGAGGGTGAAAAATCAGACGAGATCGTCTATTCCAACTCTCCTCAGGGACGATCAGATCTTCACTAACTCGGTTGATAAGGCAAACTTATTAGCCAAAATGTTTGCTGAAAACTGCTCTCTTCCTGAGAGTAGCCAACCACTGCCCGCGGTCGATGATGTATCTCATGCTATGCCTCAGATGCATTTTCGAACGCGAGCTGTCAAAAGAGTGCTTGCAGACCTCAATGTCAATAAGTCCTCGGGACCGGATGGCATTTCAGCCCATGTGTTCAGAAAGTGCGCCTCAACACTGGCTCGCCCATTGCGCAATCTCTTTAATTTATCTTTTACTTCAGGAGTTTTTCCAGCTTCCTGGAAGATTGCCAATGTGCAGCCAGTTCCCAAAAAAGGTGAGGCTACGAATCCTGCAAATTACCGGCCCATAGCAATCTGCTCAGTGCTCTCTAAAGTGGAGAGCATTGTAAATTTTAAATTGATGAGGTATCTAGAGAGCAACGAAATGATCAGCGATCGCCAGTACGGCTTCCGTGCTCACCGTTCCACATTGACATCAAACCCCGTCTACTCGTTTGCTGATGACAGCAGCATTTGTCATTCATATTCATTTTCCAGGCGTCCTTCCATTCTGGAGATCACTAGAAGACGCAGAATTATGAATGACACACTCCAATCCGACCTCAATAAAATCCAGGAGTGGGGTCGTACGAATCGGGTCGAGTTTAATGCGCGGAAGACCCAATGCTGTTTGTTAACCCACAAGCGTTTGGCGGGTGACAACTTCACACCTCTAAATATGGGTGGTGTGGATATTAATGAGTCGGAGGCTTTTGATGTTCTGGGCATGTCAATCCAATGTGATCTTCGCTGGAACGATCACATCTTTGACGTGTCGAAAGAAGCAGCCAAGTGCTTAGGCTTTCTTAAGCGGTGTAAGAAATACTTCACTCCAACCGATCTTCGTTGTATCTACACCACCTATATCCGTCCGAAAATGGAGTACTTCGCATATATGGTCGGGAGCTTCGCGAACATATCTTCAGCTCCTAGACCGAGTCCAATGTCGTGCGTTAAAACTTATAGGGGACAGTAGGGTATCCAGCTCTATTGAAACCTTGGAGCGTCGTCGTGATGTAGGGTGTGTATCATTATTTTACCGCTACTTTCATGGTAAATGTTCCTCTGAAGTAGCCGGCCTGATTCCTCTGGTTCAGGTATTTAGCAGAACTACTCGGCTTTCTAGAGCGGTGCACCCCTTTTATGTCGCGATTCCGTTCCAACGAACCACGCATTACCGTGAGAGTTCGTTTTTCGGTCGCGTCGTTAGATTGTGGAATAATCTCCCTGCGAATGTCTTCCCGTCCACTTACAGTGTCGAAACCTTTAAGCGAGGTGTAAACCGTCACTACTCCCTCTTTCCCCCTTCCCACTAATCTGTCATCCCTTCGGAACCAACCAATGCTGTGCATGGATAGGGGGCATCCCCTGAGCTTGGTTTCATCTGTCATAAAAAAAAAAAAAAGGCCCGGATTGATTGCGCCAAGAGCAAAAGTACTGGCCTCACTCTCCTACCCCACATATTTTTGAAACCGAACTGGAAGCAAAATATCAAATCGTATTTTGCATATTTTCCTCATTATGAAGACCTCTTGGAAAGGTTTTCGTCTTTCTCGCGAGCTCTCCGCGTACTTTCGCACATTTTCCGGTTCTTCCATCACACACACCCACAACATCGCCCCTCATTTAGACGACACGATAAAAGTATTGACTCGGATGAGATTCAATATGTTAAAACCCGACAGACTAATCTCATGCAGAAGGTTCATTTTGCCAATGAATATTACTGTCTGGAACTGGAGATGAATCTTGACAGAAAGAGTACAATTCTGTCACTCAATCCATTCTTATCCCAAGATGGAGTAATCCGACGGACATGAGGACGTTTAACCTCATGTCCGTCACTCTCCTATGACGAACGTCGTCCGATTATAATCTCCTACAATTGTGTTTTTACCCGAATATTAGTCCGGTTTATCCATGAGATCTGTTTACATGGAGGAAACTAACTCATGCTACGTTCGATTCTCACTCAATATTGGATCCCTAAAGCAAAAAATCTCATTCGAGCCACAATTCATGGTTGCAAAAGCTGCACTCTACAAAGGAAACAAACCCAGACACAACTGATGGCTGTACTGCCGCCTGAACGCACCTCTCTCTA